>CM076852.1:17281997-19681997 GCA_039519185.1 Astragalus membranaceus
CTCCCCAGCTGACCCTCCTCCTTTGTTTGCTTTTTCTTTTTCTAATGTTGAATAAGAAAGAAGGCAAAGAAGAAAGGGGTAACAAAACTAAGCCAACAAGTAAATAAAAGCAGACCAGAAATGCAAACAAGGTTAAATTTTTCTCTTTAGAAAGTCATCGTCATATACATTGACAACAAGCAAATCAGGCCAGTTCAAAATTCTTAATCAGACGTTTAAACTTTCAAATGGTATTAATACAACACACACACACACACACACACACAACACACACAAGAAATCCAAGTGAAGATTAGAACATGTGGCAAATGATATCAGTACATTATTAAAATAACACGTGTTCCATTACTAGAAAAAATCAGTTTTGATATATTTAACAAACCTTCTTTTTAAGCATACAATGCATGTTTTTACTTAAATTCATAAAACCAATAGAGGCTCTTCAGTCTTATCCATTCAAGATCAAGAGTCAATGCACTATCTAAATCAACCTAAGCATTGATGATTAATCTATCTCTCCCTAGTTAATGCTTCACAAAAGCTCAATTAAATATCTAAAACTATAATGATCAAGTTCCATGCATATTATCAACTACTTCTTATCCAAAACAATTTCAAATCAAAACACATCAAACGATTATAATCAAAATCAACAAAAATAACAAAATCTAAAGAACCTAACCAGAAGCAACGTTCGCCTTCATCGCCGTCAAATCAAATCCACCACGAGGAAACGAAGAAGCAGCAACTTTTCCAAAACCATTCCCCTTACCATCAAACAAGCTACGATCACCACCAACAGAGATCCTACTAGTGTACGAAGACGACGGAGCCGGCGAAACCGGAGCATCATAACTTCCACCAACAGCAATCGAATCAGCACGGCGGGGAGACGCGGCGGTACGAGGGTTATTATGGAGGTTATCGGAGAGATGTCGCGGCGGTGGAATCATCACCGGAGAGAGTGAGGCGGCAGTATCAACAGTTGGATTGGAAGAATGAATCGGGTCGGGTGGACCCGATTGAGAACGTTCGGGTGGAGCTCCTGGAGCGAAGAACCCGACTTGACGGAATTTGGGAACGGGATCGATTACTGTTCGTGGAACTCGACGAGGAGGATCCATTTGAGGGTATTGAAATGACGAAGACGAAGAAGAGTGAGATTAAGCTTAGGGTTTACGCGCTTGTTTGGATGGTCGGAAAATTTTAAATAAGTGATTTTTTCTCCAGAGAATTGGGGTCTTTGTATTTTTGCGTCGGAATTAATTGAGGAATTTTAAACCATATGGAAAGTAACAAGTTTTTTCATCAAATTATTTATAATGGTTAAGAAAATTAGTTAAGGGCAGTTAATTATCAAATTTTCGTGCAAAAAGTTATCAAATTTACTAAATTAACTCTTTTTTATATTTAATGAAAAATCTATTGTTTTGCTTTGTCAACCGCCAATTAATTGAGAATATATATGAAATAGTAATAATAAATACTTCTTCCTCTGTTATAGAATATAAGAAAAATTGGTGAACAAAAGTTGATGTATCTGGTCGAAAATTAGGACCAGATACATCAATTTTATTGACCAATTTTACTTATATTCTGTAACGGAGTAGTAGGAGAAACATAATCTCCGTGAAGAAAGATTTCTCACTATTAGCTCTTGTAGCTTTTGGGAGAGTGGAAGATTATCAAAAATGAGGCTTTCATGGGGCATTCTTGGAGCTCTTGTAAGCTGAATGTTTTACTCCTCTCCTATGGGGATCCTATCTGCACATGCAGTTTCCTTGCTCCCCAAAAACATGATTTTGTTTCCCACACAGTTGGCATTAAGCCGTTTGTCAATTTAGCGAATGATTCGCTCAGTCTTCATCATAGTCAGCTTCCAAAAACTTCTCTCCAAGGTGATGAATTGACAATCCAAATTCCAGAAGATTAATATAGGGTTGGTTTAGAAGGTTGTAAGAACAACTCTCATGGAAGATTAAATATTGCAAAAGGGGAGAAACCATGGAAAGTGGTTGATTTGCGTCAGAAGTTGCAAAACATGTGGAAACCTATTGGTTCTTAGAATGTAATCTCGCTGGGAAAAGGATTCTTCAAATTCTTTTTATCATCCTTAGAGTATATACGAAGGGTTTGGGCAAATGGCTCATGGATTTTGAGACCCAACATCTTGGCTTTTGTTTAGTGGAACCCCATACTTCAACCCGTATGTTTTGAAGATGACCCATGCTCAATATTGGCTCTACATTTTTGGGCTACCTCAAGAAATTGGAGGTCATAGATTCTTTTCTGCATCGCAGGGGGAGTGGGAGTGCTAATTTTCGTTGATGAAGCTAAACAGAAACGATCTTTTGAGCATTTTGCTTGTGTTTTGATAGATATGGATCTCAAAGATCATACTCAGGATGGAATCTTGGTTCCTTTTTTTTTTTGTCTTCTTAGAGTATGAAAACATTCTCATGTTCTGTTCTAATTGTCAAGTTATTGGCCATGATTATTCAAAATGTTGTATAGGGCTGTTCTGAATGATTTGGGTATCAATCAGAACAAAGATCATGATAAAGATCCGATTGACGGGGCTAAAGCTCATAAACCTCAAGATCTTGTTGATAAGGTAAATCTTTAGATCCAGTTGATAAGGTAAGCCTCTTGATATCACCAGGCCTAACTAGAAGAGTAAATCTGTCGTCCCATAGATCACACTTGTAGTTCGAAGGATCCTGCTGCGACCATGGATAAGTCCTCGTGGTTAAGCCTATCGAGAAAGGTAAAGCAGTCTAAGCGACAGATTTTAGCGATGGATCCCCAGTCCATCGCTTAATGTAGCTTAGCGAGGGATTTAGCGACAGATAACGCCGTCGCTAAAAAGGCGCGCTATTTTTAAAAAAAAAATTCAAATCTGTTGCTAATGGTCCGTCACTAAAGCTAACGTGACCGTTGGCAGACCTTGGAACTCATACGATTCCTCAGTCCGTCGCTAAACCTCAAATCCGTCGCTAATGGTCCGTCGCTAATGCTGACATGACAGTTGCACAGATCTTGGAAAACGTGAAAAACCCCAATCCTCGCTAATTTGAAAATCCGTCGCTAATCAATCCGTCGCTAATTTAATTTTTTTTCCCTAAACTCGAAAATCACTTCACTTCTCTCTTCTCTCACCATTTTCTCTCCTCTTCCACCAAAACTCACTCTCTTCTCTCATCTTCTCTCCCACCACGACACCACCTTCCCTTGAAGTGCGACGGTGCCCACTCTCTCACCATCTCCATTCTTCTTCACAAGGTAACTTTTTTTGGATTGAAACCAGAATCTATTACCAAAATCAATTTGTCTCACCATTGTTCCTTTTGCATTCCAAGTATTTTATGAAACTTTTTCTATTAACATTTCTTATTCTTGCAGGTTTCCTTATTGTATAATTTGGTGGGGTTTGAGGTTCTAGAACTCCAAATCAAAGCTGAAGGTAATTGATACTCATATTTCATAACTATGTCTATTAGCAAAAGTGTAAAATTAATAATTTTGTTTATTGTGAGCATAGAAAGAATCTAAGGGTTAGGATAAATGGAAGTTTGTGAATTATCTTAGTATAAATGGAATTTGAAAAATTCATAAGGGTTAGGATTAGGATATGTTCCCCTCCCACAAAATAGGATTACTTGTTTTGATGTTTGATGAACCCTGGGTTAGATGACTATATTGTGTGCTCTTGATGGAAAAGGGTGAGGTGATGTCCCTCACCCCCCATATTTTGCTCGAAATCATCTCCATTGAGATAATTGCGAGACAATACTAACAACGGTAAGGTTGGGAGTTAGAAATAACTTCCTTCACTACTTGGATGGAAAATGGTTTTGCGCTGTCCTTGACCCCCATATTCGGTTCGAAATCATCTCCACCGAGATCATATCGATGCCACTAACTTGATAGATTATATATTGGGAATGTTATGGGAATCTAACACGTTTTTTAAAGCGTGTCGATGAATTGGAATCAATTGAATCGTGGTTGGGTGTATGATCGGTTATATCCGGGAAGAGTGTTTTTGAAGGAAAATTTTGTAAATGGGGTTGAAGAGTTAATTAGGGTAGCGTGGCAACATGATTTGGCTAAAAAGGAAGGGGGGGTTAGATGTCCATGCTCTAAATGCAACGGTGTACCTGATGATGAAATTAGGGAGCACTTGTATCGTATCGGGTTTAGGCCTAATTATTGGATTTGGGTGGACCATGGAGAACGACTTCCAAATTTTGACTTAGGGGCTTCAAGCAGTTCTAGTTTTCATGTTCCATCTAATGAACAATTTGAGTCGATGGAAAGCATGATTTGTGATGGTCTCAGGGTGAATGTGCCATTTGATGAGCCTCAATATGACGATCATGATGAAATTCCAAATGAAGAAGCACAAAGATTTTATTGTTTGTTAAAAGAGTCAAACATATTGTTGTTTGAAGGCTCGTCAGAGTCAAAATTATCTATGTGTGTGAAACTTTTAGCTCTCAAGTCCATGAGCAATATTTCTGAGTTGGGTTTAGATTTTGTGACTCAAATGATGTTGGACGGGACACCTAATAAGGATAGTTTGCCAAAATGTTATTATGAAGCAAATATGTTAGTTTCGAAGCTGGGATTGGAATGTAAGAAGATTGATTGTTGTGAGGATGGGCACATGTTGTTTTATGACAACGAATTTGGTAAAACCGATGGTGTGCTAGGCATGCAGATTCTGTGGAAAGCCGAGGTATAAAGTTCGTAAAGGGGAAAAATGTAATTATAAACCCATTCCTATAAAGTCGATGTTCTATTTGCCTATAGTTCCAAGGTTGCAGAGAATGTTTGCATCGCCTGAAATTGTGAAGAAAATGACGTGGCATTATGAGAATAGGCACACCTCAGACATTTTACGCCACCCATCTGATGGTGAGACGTGGAAACACTTTGATCGAGTGCATTCGGATTTTGCCTCTGACCCACGAAATGTTCGACTTAGCTTGTGCTCTGATGGATTTACTCCATATATCCAAGCATCAGCGACGGCCTGTTCCTGTTGACCTGTCATTGCTACCCCTTACAATCTTCCTCCTGAGATGTGCATGACTAAACCGTATATGTTTTTGACTTGCTTGATACCTGGTCCATCCTATCCAAAAGCCAACATTGATATCTTTTTGGAACCTCTAATTGATGATCTCAAGAGATTGTGGCGGAGTGTTTGGACATATGATGCAGCACGAAAGAAGAATTTTATGATGAGAACAGCTTTGATGTGGACAATTAACGACTTCCCGGCATATGGTATGTTGTCAGGTTGGAGGACTCACGGTAAATTAGCCCCACTGCATGGAACACACAAATGCGTTTACACTGAAATACGTAGGAAAGAGTTCTTGGTTTGACTCGCATCGCAGATTCTTACCGCCAGATCATGTATTTAGAAAGAACAAGAAGGCATTCAAGAAAGGGGTAGTTGAAACAGATGTCCCACCGCCTTTGTTGACATCAGGTGAAATCTGGATTAGAGTTCATGAGGTCGTACTTAATGTGAGGGATACATATATGGGGATACCCCAGACCACCACTACTGATGGAGGAGCTGGGACTTTACGTTGCACTCCAGTTGCCCCCACCCGTTGGTCATTCTCCCTCCAGCCTCAATTGGTATCCTGTAAACCCATCTGGCACACCAGCATCCTATGGGTATTTTATGGGCCCACATCCGCATCCTATGGCCACACCAGTTGGATATATGGGCACACCGGCAGGGTATATGGGCCCACCTCTACAGCATCCTATGGGCACACCAGCTGGGTGTATGAGTACACAAGTCGGGTTATCTATGCCTACACCCGAGGTACATACTGATCAGCCATGGTCATACTGATTCAGATCCATCATCCGGGTCAGAGGACGAGGAGGTGGTTGTCCACCCCGATGGTCGACGTTGCAAAGTCATCAGACCCTTTGGCGAGACGTACGTATTGTTTGACTTTTTTTATTTAAATTAATTGTTTGACATGTATATATGTTTGTTAATTATGCAACGAATTAATTATGCAGGTTTGTTAGATCGAAGACTGTATGGAATGGGGCCCTTGGCTCCAAATTTGAGCTTTGAGGATGATTTTGACACCAGCGGATCCTCTAGTAGTCGACCTCCTCGTTCTTCAGCTGAGACAAAGCAGCTCAGGCAGCTGGTAGAGGCTCAGGCGCAGCAGATGCATGCTCAGCAGCAGCAGCAGCAACAGATGCAGAATCAGACTATCAAAGATAAGTAGACAGACTTCTTGAGGTTTGCAAGTCAGCAGGAGAATGTGTTAAAGTACTATAAGAGCTTGAAGCCAGATGCGTCTGAGGAGACAGAGTCTGATGATGGCCCGTATTAGTATTATATATGTTGATTAGGATTTGGTATATGTTTATGTTGATTTGGATTATGTTATTGCTGTTTTGGAGTTGGAGTATGTTTATGTTGATTTGAATTGATATAACATTTTGGACTAGATTATGTTGATTTTGATTTTATTTGCGTGTTCTCTAAATATTTATTTTTGAGGTGTTTTATTTATTTTAAAATTTAGTATATAATAAATATTTATTATTAAAAAAAGCATGTTCTCTAAAAAAATTTAAATCAGTACTTATTAGCGACGGAACGATCCCTCGCTAAATCCCTCTCTAAAATTTAGACACATCACAGGGAAAAGGACACGTGGCGTTCAGAATTAGCGAGGGAAATTTCCCTCTCTAAATCCCTCGTTAATTAGTGAGTGAAAATCCCTCGCTAAAAGTTAGCGACGGATTCAAATTTCCCTAGCTACAGATTAGCGAGGCCCGTTTTAGCGAGGGATTTGGGCCGTCGCTAATTCCATCGTTAATGTGCGTTAGCGAGGAATTTTTGGCCTTCTGCGAGGGCAATTTCCCTCACTAATCCTGCTTCTTTTGTAGTGGGAGTGCTGAGGCAGACGACGATGCATACCCTATTGAGGAAGAGGACATTCCCCATGATCATGGAGATGGTGGTAGTCAACTAGAGAAAGCTTTACCCACTATTTTGTTAAGATCACAAAAGAAAAATTGAGTCAAAAGGAACTCAAGGTCCATATTACCCATTCTAGAAGAAGGAAATGAATGTACCGACATATTTCCCTCCTATGAGTTAGGTTTATTTTCTTTTTGTTTGGTCATGATCAGATATATAAGAGTTCAAGATGAAAAACTTAGGAAGGACAAAATGTTGTTTAGGATTACAAACCGAACATTTAAAGAATGAAATTTTGTACATAAAAAAGCTTATATAGAAAATGTTCTAAAATTATTTTATATGAACAAATCACATTCGTTGTGCACTTCAATGGTTGTAAGATCAATAGATGTAAACAAAGATCCATTTTGACCTCGAGAAAATGATGAATAACTATTGGTCCTGAAGTACCATATCTTTGCAATTTGGGCACTAATGTACTTTGCTAATTTTCCTGATATATCGTTTGTTGCCATTCTATAAGCAAAATATAGTTTTTCACCTACAACAAATATGAGTTTATTCTGTTCAAATGAAACCATGTCACATTTAATTCCTTAATGATCATGAAGAAATTTTAGCAATTCATGAGCCAGTTTGAGAATGCATTTGGTTGAGATATATAATTCAACGTATACAAGAAACTTGTGGTTCGTCTTTTGGAAAAATTATTGCAACAACTATGTATGAGATAGCACTACATGCATTTCTCAGTTGAATGAAGAGTATATTAAAGGAGATAGAACAAAACACATTTCCCAACCTTCATCTTCGATCATGATCTTCAAAAGAGCATTGATATTAGCAGATTCGTTTGTGTGATAATTTAGCAGATCTTTTAACAAAGTCATTGTCAAGCAAAGCTTTTGAACAATTAATATAGAAGATTGGTCTTCGTCGTCTCAAAGATGACTGCATGCATGGGGGACAGAAATGAACATGTTCTGCACTCTTTTTCCTTCAACACGAATTTATCTCAATGATTTTTTTTGGTAAGGTTTTTAACGAGTCAGCTTTCACGCAAATGATATTGTACTCTTTTTCCTTCACTGAGATTTTTTCTCAATGGGTTTTTTCTTCGTAAGGTTTTAACAATGCATATCCTTAATAGACATCCAAGGGGGAGTATAACACGAATGTCTCTTAGTATTCTTATAATGCTCTTGCAACTCCTATTAGTAAAAGTTTTTCACTCCTTGTAATTCCTCTTCATTTCACATGTTAAAGACATTTGTCTTTAATATTCATTTGTAGGTTACAAGATTTATGTCCTATAAACAGGACTCGTGTGGCATTGTAAATCACACACATTAAAGAGCATAATATAAAATATCTCTCGTTCCATTCGTCTTTATGCTTCGTCTCTATTATCTTATATTTCGTCTTGCATTTTCTCTTACTCTAATTTTGATTAATTTTATAATTATCTTTTTATTTATAATTGTTTTTACTTTTACTAATAACCTCCGCAATTGATTTAGTTAAATCCTATAAGTATTCTTCCACTTAAAACTCACTACGCCAGATCTTAAGAAAAATGGCACCCTATTGGGCAGCGCTCTTGATGTAAGCGATGCCTTTGCTTAAAACGCGCAGGGAATGGGTAGCGCTCCTGCTATAAACACTGCTTTTGGTTAAAATGCGCTGGGGCAATGGGCAGCGCTCCTGCTGTAAGCGCTGTTTTTGGTTAAAATGCGCTGGGGCGATGGGCAACGCTTTTTATCAAACGCTGCCTATAGGGGAACGAGTTGGGGCGATTGGCAGCGCTTTTTAATGAAACGCTGCCTATAGGGGAACGAGTTGGGGCGATGGGCAGCGCTTTTTATCAAGCGCTGCCTATTACTAGTATTTTTTTATTTCATTTTCCTCACATTCCCTCGCGTTACCTCTCCAACGTCTCATTTTTTTGTTGTCTTCTCTCTCCCCCAGCTCTCTCACTTTCAGCTCTTTCACTCACGTACTCTCTCTCTCTCTCATTAACGTCTCTTTCTCTCACTTCGTCGCTCTCAACCATTTCGTTTCTCTCTCTCTCTCAACCATTCCGCCGCTTTCTCCCATTTCGTTTCTCTCTCTCTCTCTCAACCATTTCTTTTTGATTTTGGTTTTCACATTAACCCTTTTCGTTTTGGTTAGGGTTCAACCATCTTCAAGCCAAGCATCTTTGAAGGTAACTCATAAACTCATTTCTTGGTTTGCATTTAAAGTGTTTGTGTTTTTGACTCAAAGAAGCCCAATTTCTATTATATCACTTGGTTTATGATATTGTGATATTGTGTATATGTGGTTGTTTTGTTGTGTGTTGTCTTTCTTGGTTTGCATTTAAAGTGTTTGTGTTTTTAACTCAAAGAAGACCAATTTCAATTATCCTACTTGGTTTGTGATATTGTGTATATGTGGTTGTTTTGTTGTGTGTTGTGTGTTCTAGAAATTTGGATGCATGTGAATGTTGTAAATAATTGACTTAGTTATTTGATATGGAAATTAGTTATTCAAAATACCACTTGGTGTTCATAATTTCAATAATCACGTGAATGTTGTAAATGAATGATTGAAATTTGTTATTTGATATGGATGCATGTTGAGTTTCAAGTTTATGTTGTGTCTGAACATGTTAAATTGTATATGTGTGGTGAATGAAACTAGCAAAGTAAAATCGAATATGCCTAAATCGAATATGCGAATTGTTTGTTAGGTTTCACGAGTTTGTTTTGCCGGAGCTTCGCGTTCATTGTTCGAGTTCGTCCTGGTTCGAGTGTTCGTTCTAGTTCGTTCGAGTTCATTGTTGCTTTCACTTATTCAGGTACTTTTGTTGTTTTCTTGTATTTATTATATGAAGAATGGCAATATGGAAGACATCAAAGTCTTTGATTTCTTTAGTTGAAAATATTTGAATGTCTTAGCTTCAAAAAAATTGTACGTTGTGAGTTTTTGGCCTATAATAGGTTTAAGTTCTCTTATCAAGATTTTATTATAAATATTGGGAAATTATGGATAGAAAGTGGATGTCTGCCAATCGTCTGTTCAAGGAATATGTCACTGAAGTGGATTATTTTGTGAACCGTGCTGTTGAACGTTTAGGGACTTCTAGTAATATCAAATTTCCCTGTTTAAGTTGTTGTTATGTAAAATCAGTTAATGCAGAGGAGTTGGCAGGACATTTAAAGGGTTACAAAATTGATCAAAGTTACACTTGTTGGACAATGCATGGTGAGGAAAGAGGTGAATCTTCAAATATGGGTAATAGTACTGAGAGATGTGCGCCGGTTGACACCGAAAGACCTACATTTGATGGGGACGAATTTGAAGAGATGGCAAAGGCTGTTGAAGACGATCTTAATGACTGTCCTCAAATGTTTGAGAAGTTGATAACGGATGCGGAGACACCGTTGTATTCGGGTTGTACTGAATTCACAAAATTATTGGCTGTGATAAAGTTGTATAACTTGAAAACTTGCCACGGATGGACGGATAAGAGCTTTACGGAATTACTCGCACTATTGAAAGAAATGTTGCCGAAGGATAATGTGCTCCCTTCTCGGACGTATGGTGCAAAACAAATGTTAGGGTCCATTGGTTTGAACTATGAGAAGATACATGCTTGTCCCAATGATTGCATTTTATTTCGGAATGAACATGTAATTCATCGCTGTATAAAAAGAAAGAATCTGCTCCAGAAAAGGTGTTGCGGTATTTTCCCATAATTCCTCGATTTAGGCGCATGTACCGTAGTTCAGAAGATGCAAAACACTTGACATGGCATGAGGATGAAAGGATTAAAGATGACATGCTACGACACCCGGCGGATTCTCCGCAATGGAACAAAATTGATATTGATTATCCTGATTTAGGATTGGATCCAAGAAAGCCACGACTTGCATTGTCTGCTGATGGATTTAACCCGCACGGTATTCAGAGTAGCTCCCACAGTTCATGGCCCGTGATTTTGGCGATCTATAACTTACCTCCATGGCTTTGCATGAAACGCAAATATATGATATTGTCTTTGTTAATTTCTGGGCCCAAGCAACCAGGAAATGATATTGATGTACACTTGGCTCCTTTAATTGAAGACTTGAAGCTAATGTGGGAGATTGGAGTAGAGGTGTATGATGGGTTCAGAGAAGAAAGTTTCACCCTGAGGGCTATGATTTTTGGCACAATTAATGACTTTTCAGCATACGACAATCTATCTGGGTACAGTAACAAAGGTCAGTGTGCATGCCCTATATGTGAAGATAACACTGATTGGATGTGGTTGGAACATGGTAAGAAGAATATCTACCCTGGTCATCGTAGATTTTTGCCATCTGCTCATCAGTATCGACTGTTGAAAAATGCATTTAATGGGAATACCGAAACCCGTAAAGCTCCCATGGCTTTGACGGGTGAACAACTATTTGAAAAAGTGAAAGATTTGAACATTAAATTTGGGAAGCCTTTTGTAGGAGAGCTTGCCAAACGGGGGTGGAAGAAAAAGTCGATTTTCTTTGAGTTGCCATACTGGAAGTCATTATATGTAAGGCACTTCATTGATGTGATGCATGTTGAAAAAAATGTCTTTGAAAGTGTCATTGGTACCTTACTCAATATGCCAGGAAAGACTAAAGATACCATCAACTCGAGGTTGGACTTGCTTAGTTTGGGGTTGAGACCAGAATTGGGTCCGATAAAGAAGGGTACACATACATATCTACCTCCGGCAGCTCATACTCTATCTAAAAAGGAGAAGACAGTGTTTTGTAAGTTTCTTCATGGAGTTAAAGTTCCAAAGGGGTACTCTTCAAATGTTACGAACCTTGTATCGATGAAAGACCTCAAGTTAAAGTCTTTAAAGTCTCATGATTGTCATGTTCTAATGGAGAATTTGCTACCCATTGGTATACGATCCATTTTTCCTAAGAATGTGCGCAAGACCCTAACCAAACTTTGTTTCTTCTTTAAGACGATTTGTAGTAGAGTGATTGACCCTGGAAAGTTGCCATCATTGCAAAGAGAAATTACTGTCACTTTGTGTGAGCTTGAGATGTATTTCCCACCTTCATTTTTTGACATAATGATTCATCTAATAGTTCATCGGATTAGAGAGACACAATTGTGTGGCCCATGTTACATGAGATGGATGTATCCGTTTGAGCGTTACATGAAGATATTAAAAGGATATGCGAAAAACCGATCACGACCCGAGGGTTGTATTGTTGAGCGCTACATAGTTGAAGAAGCTATTGAGTTCTGTACCAGCTATCTATCTAGTCTTGAATATTCTGTGGGACTGTCCAGGTCTCGTCACTTAGGAAGCATTAGTAAAGGGATGTCAGGAGCTAAAATAGTGATGGTATCAAGGAAAGAACTAGATCAAGAACACTTATATGTTTTGCACAATGATAATGAGGTTGATTCATATGTTGCCAAACACATGGACATACTTAAGAGTGATCACCCATATAAGGGTCAAGTTTGGTTAACAAAAGAACACAATCGGAGTTTCATAGTGTGGCTAAAAGAGCACATTGATTTCGAGTTTGCTATAAATCCTACCTCGATTTCAGAAAGATTGAGATGGTTAGCAAAAACTCTAAATATATAAGTTTTCTCTTACACCAGCTATCTACTGAACGGGTACACATTCTATACAAAAAACCATGATGATCAGAGTAAAATGCAAAATAGTGGGGTGACTCTTGTAGCTCAAGCTATGCATACAAAGTGCCAAAGACAGAAATCCCATATAATTTCAGTATTTAACCATTTCAATTCTAATTTTATTTATTTCTATAATTTTAGTATTTTTCAGATTGTCGGTTGAAGAGATACTCTGATGAGCAGCTCACTGAGCTTAGGGGAGAGTGGTGTCGTTATGTCTCCCGTTTTTTTTTATTTTGGTTAGAATATAATATTGTAAGTTGTTAGAGTTTGATTTGGATAATATAAGTTGTTAGCTAGCTAGTTTTGGTTCATATTGTAAGTTGCTAGCCAGTTTTGGATACATATGAATTGGATAATGTAACTTGTTAGCTAGTTTGTTTTGGGTTCATCTTGTTGGGTATATATATGTTGACATATTGGTGCATTTGGATATATATAATTTGTTGTTAGCTAGTTTATATATATGTTGTTAAGTATACATAATGGATTGGATTGGATTGTATTGACTGTATAAAACTAGGAAAATTGCAAATGTAAAAAGGAAAATAAACACAAACAAAAAAAAATTATACAATGGGTAGCGCTTTTCCTTGTAAGTGCCGCCCATTGTGTAAGCCCCTTTTGGGAATGAGCAGCGCTTGCGCTGAAAAGCGCTACCCATGCCCAAAATGCGCTAACATGATGAGTAGTGCTTTTCCCAGGAGTGCTACCCATGGCCATCAATGCGCAGCGCTTCTTAAACGGTGCCCATTGTGGGAGTGAAATCAGTAGCGCCAAGTTTAGCGGGGCTCAAAAGCGCTACCCATGGCTTAAAAAAAACGCTGCTCATTCCCAAATCTGTTGTAGTGACTTACTAAACAAAACAATTATTTATGCTCAGCCAAAAATCTCAATTGTTTCTTCTTTAAACTATGGAATTTTTTGGGTGGATTACAACAAGAAAAAAAAACAGGGAAAGGAAACTAAATTCCTCGCTCGGCAGCTAAAATCTCGTGCATATATTGTGTGGGGGAGTCCTAGAACCCAATCCCTCGAAGGTGCTTAGAAGCATATTTGGCAAGGTCAGTACTGTTGTTTGCCTCTCTCGGAATATGACAAACTTCCAAACCCGGTAGCATAGCCAATAATGACGTAACCTTGAGCAGCAGAGATGAATAAGGGTTGGTTGCATGCCTCTCCTTATCCAAAATAATCTCAGAGGCATCTTTACAATCTGATTCACAAATAGCTCTAGTATAGCCCATTCGAAGAAAAAGTGAAAGACCGTGGTAGAGTCCGAAGAGCTCAGCAAAAAGAGCGTCTCCATTACCATCTTTTGAGGCAAAGCCCCCTAGCCAGTTTCCTGCTTCGTCTCAGATTAAACCACCCGAACCCATATCGCCATTGGAAGTACAACTACCATCCACATTGAGTTTAACACTCCCTCGCTTAGGCGGCTTCCACTTGATACCCTTCCGACTACCTTCCTGCTGAAGCGGGCTACTGAAATTAGTAATATCCATATACATCATATTGATTTGCCGAACCACATCATGAATTAGTAATATCCATATACCTCCCTCGCTTACTGAAATTAGTAATATCCAATATCGCCATAGTTTCCTTCTTTAAACTATTATTTCACATCATATAAAATTCTGCTGTAACAGCAATAGTAAACAAAGAAATAATAATAGAAACGAAAAACGAAAATAGGAGACACGATATTGGTCACGCAGTTCTGCCAATCTTTTGCCTACGTCTGCGACTACAGAGCAGTTGTAGTTCCTTCTTATTCCTTGAATCAATTAGGGTTTGAGTGTTACAATAGGTACTTATAATAACTTAGTTAAGATTACAACAATACCCCAGAACCCTACCGTGGTGGGCTGACGCCCCCCACACCCGCAGCACACCCCAAACAGTTTGGGCCAAGCCCAATATGAGCCATACTCAACAATCTCCACCTTGGCGAATATCAAACCCCTATGAAGATTTACTACATGGCGTCCACATCCTTGGTGTTGGGGTAGAGCTCCTGCTTAACATTGAGAAACATGTAACAAGTCCAAGCCGTGCTTGAACTTGTCACTGGTGATTGGCTTGGTCAACATACCAGCTGCGTTCTCTGAAGTATGAACCTTTTCAAGTAATATATGTCCGGATGCAAGTAGCTCTCAAATCTTGTGAAACCTCACATCAATATGCTTAGTCCGAGCGTGATACACTTGATTCTTTGCCAAATAAATGGTACTCTGACTATCACAATACAACTGAACTCCACCTTGCTCAACACCCAATTCCTTCACTAACCCTGTCAGCCATATATCCTCTTTGGCAGCTTCAGCTACTGCCATGTACTCTGATTCAGTTATTGACATTGCAACTATGGATTGAACTGATGATTTCCAGCAGATGGGTCCACCTGCAAGAGTAAAGACATATCCCATTGTAGACCTCCTATCATCCATATCACCAGCATAGTCTGAATCAACATATCCCACAACTCAAGGATCACCTCTTTCACTTCTAAACATGATACCATTACCTGTTGTACCCTTTAAGTACTTGAAAACCCACTTGACTGCTTCCCGATGATGCTTTCCCGGTTTGGACATAAACTTGCACACTTGACTTACAGCTTGTGCCAAATATGGTTTAGTGCAGACCATAGCATACATTAAACAACCAACAGCACTGGCGTAAGGAACTTTTGATATATACTCAGCTTCTGCATCTGTCTTTGGACATTGATCCAATGAGAGCTTAAAGTGATTCGCCAATGGAGTACTCACAGCCTTCAAATTGCTCATGTCATATCTGTCTAACACCTTTTCAACATAGCTTTTCTGAAAGAGCCATAATTTTCTAGCACTCCTATCCTTGTGATTTTCCATCCCAAGAATCTTCTTAGCAGCACCTAAGTCCTTCATATCAAACTCCTTTCCCAACATGATTTTCAGTTCATTTACGTCATGTAAATGATTAGCAGCAATCAACATATCATCCACATATATAGTAACAAGAAAATAAAAGAACCATCACCAAGGCTCCTAACATAAACACAACAATCATACTCGCACCTTTTGTAGCCAATCTGAAGCATGTATGAATCAAAGCGCTTGTACCATTGTCTTGGAGACTGCTTTAGACCATACAGAGACCTCTTCAATTTACAAATGAGTCTGCCCCATCCAGTATCACTGAAACCCTCTGGCTGCTCCATGTAAATTTGCTCCTCTAGATTACCATGGAGGAAAATTGTCTTCACATCCATCTGCTCTAAATGCATGTCTCGGCTGGCTACCAAGGCTGACACTGCCCTGATAGAGGTATGTCTGACGACCGGAGAGAAAATCTCATCATAGTCAATCCCTTTCTGTTGTGAGTACCCCTTTGCGACAAGACGAGCCTTGAACTTTTCCCCTTCTTTTCCTGTTACGGCTGGTTTTCTCTTGTACACCCACTTGCAACCGATAGTCTTTTTCCTTTAGGAAGCTGAACAAGATCCCATGTCTCATTTTTCTTCAAGGACTCTGTCTCCTCCACCATAACACCCATCCACTTATCTTTCTCCTTGCTAGTTATAGCCTCTCAAAAAGTGGATGGATCTCCAGAACTAGTATTAAGTGCATAAGCTGCTACCAAGTCTTCGTACCTATATCTATCTGGTGGCTTGATCTGACGGCGCTCTCTATCGCGTACTAGAGAGTAATCATGAACTCCTTTCAGTATTAGAGTCTGGTTCGGCTTGTGGTTCAGGTACCGACCGCATATTGCTCGCTGGTGACGGCTCAATAGGCACTTGAATCACCTTATTATTGGAAGTTTCCCCTTCAAATGCTGACACATCTGTTGCAACTAACTACTTCAACATGGACTGCTCATCAAACACAACATCTCTACTGAGTACCATCTTCTTTGAAACTGATCCCATAACTTGAACCCCTTTACACCTTTTGAGTAACCGACGAAGACACACTCCTTTGACTTTGGATCAAGTTTGGATCGATCTTCACTGGATATATGCACATAAGCTGGACACCCAAAAATCCTTAAATTGTCAAGATCAATAGGATTACCTGTCCATACCTCCTCTGCAACCTTCTTGTCCAATGAAGCCCGTGGTGACCTGTTGATAAGATAACATGCCATGTTAATTGCCTCTGCCCAGAAACCCTTTTATAATTCAGCATTCAACCTGAGACATCTTGCATTTTCAGTTAGCGTCCTGTTCGTTCTTTCTGCGATACCATTCTGCTGTGGTGTCTTCCGAACTGAAAAATGCCTCTGAATACCATGTTCTGCACAGAATTTCTAGAAGTTTGAATCAGTGTACTCAGTCCCATTATCTGCCTTCCACAACTTGAACTTGTGAAATACTTCAGATTTATGCTTTAGAAAATACACCCAAACCTTGAGAGAAAAATCATCACTAAAAGTCACAAAATACCCGGCACTACCCATGGAGGGCTCTTTGTTAGGCCCCCACACATCAGAATGCACATAGTCCAGGATTCCCTTTGTTTTGTGTTTCCCTGTCTTGAACCGAACACGACACTGTTTCCCAAGTACACAATACTTGCACAAATCTAGCTTGCAACTGCGAACACCTTTCAATAGATTTCTCTTATGAAGTTTCATCATCCCACACTCACTAAGATGACGCAACATCACCCACAACAGTACAACCCAACAGTTTGTAGATGTTACCTGCAGTCCTCTTTGCTCTCATCACTGTCAATGCACCCTTGCTGACCTTCATGATGTCTCTATCTCCATCAGACCTGTAGGAAAAATCATTTACCTGTAGAGTACCTAAAGAAATCAAATTCTTTCTCAATTCTGGAATATATCTGACATCGTTCAACATTCGCACGCCACCATCGTCCATAGCAATTTTGATTCGTCCCATTCCTGTGATAGCACAAGCTTTAACATCACCCAAATAAACAAACCCAAAATCTCCTGACTTGAATGTTGTAAACCGCTCCCGGTGCGGCGTCATGTGATAGGAGCATCCAGAATCAAGAATCCACGCAACTGTGCACTTGCTAGATGAAACACAAAGAACATCTCCTTCACTGCCAGAGTCATCGGTTTGAGCCACGTTTGCAAAGCTCGATGCGCCCTGCTTTCTGTTTGGACAGTCCCTCTTCCAAGCCCAATCTGTTTGCAAATATGGCACTCTGATGTTTTTCTGTTCTTGGATTTAGTTTTTCTCCTTCCAGAACCTGCTTTACCCTTGTTCCGGCCACAATCTTGACTCCCCTTCACATACAAACCCTCACCTTGACTTCCTTCCTCTACACTTTGTCTCCTTTGAGAATGAGACAATAGTGTAGCAGTAATTGTATCGAGGCTGATAGTGTCTTTCCCGTAGGTAAGAGTAGTCACCAAGTGGTCGTAGGAACCCGGCAATGAGCACAACAAAATTATTGCCTTGTCTTCGTCATCGATCTTCACCCCCAGTCTCACCAAATCAGTGATTATGTTATTGAAGGTATTGAAGTGTTCACTACAAGAATAATCAGTTTTACCGGCCAGGACTTTCTGGCGGATTTTTATCCGCCGCAAACTTTCCGGCGGATTGTAGGACTTACCGGCAGATTGTATCTGCCGCAAACTTACCGGCGGAATTAGGGACTTCCGGCGGATTTATCCGCCGCACACATTTCCGGCGGATTTCGAGGTATTTTCGGCAGATCTGGTTTACGAAATTTTTTTTTTTGAAAAAAAAATCGAAATCCGCCAGAAATGCCTCGAAATCCGCCGGAAAGTCCCTAATTCAGCCGGTAAGTTTGCGGCGGATAAAAATCTGCCGGAAAAGCCTGGAAGCGCCAATTTTGAATTTCAAAAATCCGCCGGAAACACCCTAAATCCGCCGGAAATTACATTTATGACGGATTCGCCTTTTGACCGTTGATTTTCGTTTCCTCTATATAAATCTCTTCTCCACTTATTCTTCTTCACACCTCTACCGATACTCTCATCTCTTCAAAGAAACAGAGACATACGCCACTCTCTTGAGCATTGTCGACAACGGCTCCAAGAGAGTGGCGTATGTCTCCATTTCTTTGTAAAGAAACTTCCACCTTGTCATTAACACCCCCTTCATCTTTTTCGTTAAAAGTAACATTGTCATGAACCTCCCCTACGAATTCCTCTGTTGTTAAGTTAGGGGATGATGCCGAGCGTTTGATGAGTGTAGACATTTACACACATCAAACACTCTGTATCATCCTCCAACTTAACAACAGGTCCTTGGAGTTCCTCAAACTTTCTATTTAGAGCAAGGTAATCAAAATTGGACCGGACATTAAACCGGAAGAGGTAGCGGTTCAGGGGTTCTTGGGTTCAACCGGTTGAATCGGGGGTTCAACCGGAATTAATTAAATATATTATTTAATATTTTTATTAAATATATAAAGGATAAAAAATAATAAAAAACCATAATACTCATAATAATACAACAACATATCTGGTATAAATAAATTTTATATTAATGAATAATGAATAGTGATTAGCGTCAACACTAATTAACGGTCAAGATCTTGCCGATACTAAATTAACGATTAAGATATTGCCGACACTAAATAGTGAATAGTGCAGTGTGATTATTGAATAGTCAATGGTGATTAGTGTCGACACTAATTAATGGTCAAGATCTTGCCGACACTAAATTAATGGTCAAGATCTTGCCGACACTAATTAAATAGTGGATAGTGAATAGTGCAGCGTGATTATTGAATAATGAATAGTGATTAGCGTCGACACTAATTAACGGTCAAGATCTTGCTGACACTAAATAGTGAATAGTGCAGCGTGATTATTGAATAGTCAATGGTGATTAGTGTCGACACTAATTAACGGTCAAGATCTTGCCGACACTAAATTAACGGTCAATATCTTGCCGACACTAAATAGTGAATAGTGCAGCGTGATTGTTGAATAATGAATAGTGATTAGCGTCGACACTACTTAATGGTCAAGATGTTGCCGACACTAAATTAACGGTCAAGATCTTGCCGACACTAAATAGTGAATAGTGCAGCGTGATTATTGAATAGTCAATGGTGATTAGTGTCGACACTAATTAACGGTTAAGATCTTGCCGACACTAAATTAACGGTCAAGATCTTGCCGACACTAAATAGTGAATAGTGCAGCGTGATTATTGAATAGTCAATAGTGATTAGTGTCGACACTCATTAACGGTCAAGATCTTGCCGACACTAATTAAATAGCGAATATTGAATTTGGTTATTTTCGGCGGATATTTGGGTATTTCCGGCGGATATTTAGGTATTTCCGGCGGATATTTGGGTGTTTCCGGCGGATTTGCGTTTACGAATTTTTTTTTTAAAAAAAAAATCAAAATCCACCGGAAATGCCTCGAAATCCGCCGGAAACACTTGCGGTGGATAAATCCGTCGGAAAGTCCCTAAATTCCGCCGAAAAATCTTGAAACCGCCAATTTGGAATTTCAAAAATCCGCCGGAAACACCCTAAATCTGCCGGAAATGACATTTCCGCTGGATTCGCGTTTTGACCGTTGATTTTCGTTTCTCTATATAAATCTCTTCTCCACTTCTTCTTCTTCACACCTCTACCAATTTATCTTCTCTCTAAATCTCTTTCTCTCTACCAATCCCTTCTCCAGTTCTCTCTACTAATCATTTTCATGTGTATTAATTAATAATAGGCTAAATAACACTTTTTGTCCTTTATGTTTGCTCCAGATTTCACTTTGGTCCTTTATCTTTTTTTTGGTCCGTTTTGGTCCCTCATGTTTCTTTTTCGTTTCATTTTCGTTTCATTTTGGTCCCTCACGTTATTTTTGGTTAACGGACGCCACGTTGGCAGTTAACTGCTGACGTGGCGTCTCAAATTCATTAAATGACGTGGCAAATAAATTATTTTTTAATTCTAAATTCAGATTTTTAACTTAAAACAAAACTGAAAAATGAAATTAACAAAATATAATAAAACTAAAAACATTAAATATAATAAAACTTAAAACAAAACATAATTCTTCAAAAAAACAACAACAACATCTCCTGTGGTTCAGATCTACTTCTTCAACAACAATAATTCTTCAACAAAAAAAACAATAACAAAAGCAACAATTCTTCAACAATAACAACAATTCTTTAACAACAAGAACATCTCTAGAAAAACTACCGATTCATCAACAACAACAACAAATCTGAACAACAACAACAACAACAAATCTGAACTACAAAACACCCACAAAACGAAGAACAAAACACCCACAAATCAGAAGAACAAAACACCCACAAAACAGGAGAGAAGAGGAATGATTTTTCCAGATCTGAATCAAAACGAAACGGAACTGAATCAAAACGAAACGGAATTGAATAAAAACGGATCTGGGATGTCTCATTGTTTGTGTTCTCTGTTGATGCTCATTTGTTTCATTTTAGTCCTCTCTGTTTTAACTTGGTTTCATTTTGGTCCCTCTCATTGTTTGTCTTGTTTCATTTTGGTCCCTTTCAGATCTGAAAAAGCTAAACAATCAGAATCTTCATCCTCATCACGTTTGCAGGTACAAATCCAGAAATGCAATCAGAACGATGGAAAACGAAAATGAAATTGCTGGAAAACGAAATGAAACCGCTGGAAAAGGAATCGAAAACGAAGTTGCTGGAAATGAAACTCGAAACCCATTTACTATTGTTGCTGGAAATCAAAATGGTGTTGTTGTTCTTGGAAATCGAAACGATGGAAACAAAATTGTTGGTGTTGTTCGGTTTGTATTGTTGCTGCAAACGTGATTCTTGCAAACGTGATTCCAATTGTTCATGGCCTATTATTTCTGCAAACGTGATGAGGTTGAAGATGATGATTTCATTGTTATTAGTTTTGTTTTAATGTTATTAGTTTTTTTGTTTATTTGTTATTAGTTTTTATAATTTAAAAAACTTAATTGATTATGTGTAATTTGATTTACAATTAAATAAAACATTTAATGGACGCCACGTCAGCAGTTAACTGCCAACGTGGCGTCCGTTAACCAAAACTAACGTGAGGGACCAAAATGAAACGAAAATGAAACATGAGGGACCAAAACGGACCAAAAAAAAGATAAAGGACCAAAGTGAAATCTGGAGCAAACATAAAGGACCAAAAGTGCTATTTAGCCTTAATAATATGTATATATGTATATATAGGAGGCGAGGGAACAAAGGGTAATCACTTTGCCTGAGTTGCATCGCTACCTTCATATGCGGGAGGACACTGGTGACTTTGCTACAGACCGGGCGAGGAATATTCAGGTAAAACTACTTTTACAATTATATATTAATGTTTATTATTTATAATAATCTTTATATCGGTGAGAAATATTATATTAAAACTACTTTTGCTATAGTTATTTATTTGTTGAGTTATTTTTTTCAGGAGAGCTTCCATGGTGGGCTGACTGAGTACCATGAGTCCCAACAGAGCAGTGGGGCAGCTGATATCGATCCAGAGGAGGAGGCTAGAGTAGCTCGTGATATTTAGGAGAGAGCAGTTGGTCCCCAAAAGAGTAATCTTATGGTAGGATCAGGTGGTATTGGACCGGTTGCTTTCCGAACAAGCATTATTCCGAGTCTATCAGCTTCACAATCTTCTGGATCTCCGAGTACTGCTCTCTCTTATGTTCCCAATGCTGGTGAGTTGAATGCTGTTACGGAATTGACGCGGCAACTGAGCGAGGCCCAGCATCAGTTTGCCGAGCGGCAGGAGCAAAGTGATCGGGAAGTGGCGGCGCTTCGGGAGAAAGCCAGGATAGTTGAGGAGCGCCTCGAGGAGCAGGCTAGGATAGCTGAGCAGCGCATGGAGGAGCGCTTTAAGTTTTTGCAGGATCAGCTGATGATGTCTCAGCACTCGAGTTGAATGCTGTTACGGAATTGACGCGGCAACTGAGCGAGGCCCAACGTCAGTTTGCCGAGCGGCAGGAGCAAAGTGATTGGGAAGTGGCGGCGCTTCGGGAGAAAGCCAGGATAGTTGAGGAGCGCCTCGAGGAGCAGGCTAGGATAGCTGAGCAGCGCATGGCGGAGCAGGCTAGGATAGCTGAGCAGCGCATGGAGGAGCGCTTTAAGTTTTTGCAGGATCAGCTGATGATGTCTCAGCACTCGAGGCCATCCTCATCACATATGCCATCCTACCAGCCGCAGCAGCCGCAGCAGCATTATGGGGGTGCATTTCAGCAGTGGCCTCAGCAGCAGTATGCACCCCAGTATTCCCAACAGTATGCACCTCAGCCATACCAGCAGCCATATCAGCAGCCCCAGCAGCAGTCACCCCAGCGGCCCAACATTGATCTTAATATCGATTCGATTACTGCTTTTCTTACATCTGATACCTATTATCATGGTAATGAGTTAGACCAGCAGCCACCTCAGCAGCCACTCCAGTAGCTTTGGATTATTTTATTTTGTTGTATGGATATTTTTTTTATTGTATGGATATTTTTTTGTTGTATGGATATTTATTTAAATTAATGATTAATTTTCATTTCTAATTTTTATTTTTTTAAATAGTAAATTAATTAATTATTAAATTTTATTTTTTTATCAATAATCAAACTTTTAAATAAAATAATCAATTAAAGTTTTTAATAAAATAATATTAATTTTTTAAATAAAACGATTTTTAAAAAATAATAATATTTATTTTTTAAAAATAATTAAATTTTAAAAAAAAAAAACGGTTTTTCCGGCGGATTTGTGGACTTTCCGGCGGATAAACCATACGAATTTTTTCTGGGGTTTTTCGGCGGATTTGTGGACTTTCCGGCGGATACTCCGCGGCAATTTCTGACGGATTTGTGGACTTTCCGGCGGATAAACCATACGAATTTTTCTGGGGTTTTCCGGCGGATAATCCGCCGAAAACTTCCGCCGGATTTTTCGGCGCCACAAAATCCGTCGGAAATTTTCGGCGGATAATCCGGCGGAAACCGTTTGCCACGAGCTGTCTACCGACGCCAAAAATCCGCCGGAAAGTCCAAAAAATCCGTCGGAAAGTCTACATTTTCGGCGGATTTTTGGCTTTTCCGGCAGATTTTGTCCGCCGAAAAGTCCAATTTTTCTTGTAGTGCTTGCAAATCAGATCCTTCCTGCATCTTCATGATGTATAGTCGTTGTTTCGCGAACAACTTGTTCATCAGCGTCTTCGACATATACTGACTCCAATATATCCCAAACCGCCTTTGGAGTCGTAAGGTCCATGATATGATACATCACATCGTCTGAAACACATAGACGTAGCAATCCCGCGGCCTTCTCCTTCATCTCTGCCCAATCGTTGTCCGCCATGTCTGTCGGTTTCGTCTTACGCAGCGCCTTCTGTAAACTTTGCTGAGCCAACAGATCCTTAACCTTCCTTTGCCATAATCCGAAATTGCCTGTCCCGTCGACCCTTGCCACTTCAAATTTTGCACCAGAGTTAGAAATCTTCTGATACCAATTGTTGTAACAGCAACAGTAAACAAAAATAATAATAGAAACGAAAACGGAAATAGGAGACACGATATTGGTCACGCAGTTCGGCCAATCTTTTGCCTACGTCTGCGACTACAGAGCAGCTGTAGTTCCGTCCTATTCCTTGAATCAATTTGGGTTTCAGTGTTACAATAGTTACTTATAATAACTTAGTTAAGATTACAACAATACCTCTGAACCCTACCGTAGTGGACTGACGCCCCCCCTCCCCACCCACAACCCAGCACACCCCAAACAGTTTGGGCCAAGTCCAATATGAGCCATATAAACTCCTAAATATTTAAATAGAAAGATGAAAGTTTAAGAGTTTTATGTATACAAATTTAATGAGAAAACTAGATTTGTTTATTAGAAATAGTTAAACCTCAATTATTTTTATCTCTTTCATAGGAGATACTATATGAACAAACCGTCAAAACACATAGTGGTGTTGGTCAAACTATATATGTTAAAGGAGATTTTTCATGATGTCCTATGCCTAGCTATAGTGTTATTATTACACACTCAACGTACTCCCGTACAAATTTTATTCTTCAAAGTATTAAAATATTAGTTAAATACATAATGCAAGAGTTGGTCAAAATAGTTTCTTGACAGTCAAAGAAAAACAGGCTATTTCATAGAAGTGATCATTAGCATGTAAGTTAGCCCAGTCCAATTATTTTTTGTTAATCAATGTTCGAACTTGAAATCCCTACCAAAATAATAGGGTTTTGTATATAAAAATCATCTTTTAGCTTCATTAAATTATATATCATTTATATTAAAAATGTTAAAATTTGAAATGTATTACCTATTTATTTTTCATGTAAAAAGAATTACCTATTTATTTTTATTCGGTGTAAATTCTATTTTATTTCTTAATGGGGCATATACATTGAGAAAACCTTGGGGAATATGGCGGTACATTTAAATTGCAGGTACAGATTTTATGCTGATTAAAGCATGCCAAATGATACAAACTTTATTTATATTAATAACAAAAGATTAACACCCCAAAATACCTTTAAACAGGAGTAGCTAGCCTGAAAATTGAAATGCTAAAAGAAGATGGAGTTAAAGTCTATTCATATAGTCAATGAGATCATCAAACCGCTCGTAGAAAAAACATAGGGATTATGTGCCATCTTGCTAAAAACCATCTCCAAGACAGAGAGATGATATGATCAATTGCTAAGGCAATATCCGAAATCCAATCCGAGAAGATACGACCATTCCAAATATCTCATAGGACCCACCAGACTGTGTGCCAGACACCCTGATTCCCATTCGCTCCCCAGGAGAGATGAGAAATATAGGGATTGTTCTTGTATATAAAATGGGGGGTGGTGCAACCCTTAAGGATATAGCATACTAATGGATAAAATACGATGAACCAAGAGTCCTCGATACCACAGTAGCATGTGCTATTTATATTACAAAAGGGGTCCTAGGGTATTCTATACCACAGGAGATCGACATTCTGAACTTGCCACCGAGATAGTGGTGCGACCACACTTCGGTACCAGCCAATGACCAGCTGCCAGATCCTCCTCGTTTTGTCTTCTAAGCAGACACGTCTTGTTTTGTGCATGGTCCGTATGTTAGTGCACACAGTACGAAACTCTCCTCAGTAATATATGTGCTTCCTCGGGTGTCGATTGCACTCCCTGGTTGCCTCTCTTCTGTCTATGAGGGCCTTCCTCAGCCTTTTGGGGTTTAGTCTGACATTTTATGGACACCCCCGATACAGGGATAAAGGGAAACAAATTTGGGATGATTTGTTAGTTATTTGTGTGAATTATTTAGCCATGAGGGATTTAAAAACAACCCCAATATATACAAGAAGCAAACACTATCAAAAGTTGGGACTCAAATTCCCTCCAATCAGAGTATTAAGTATCCAAGTGTGAGATAGTTTCAAATTAACTAATAATTAATGAACAAAATAAAAAGTATATTAGAGGCTAGATCCATTAACATATCATGTTAAAGTTTTGGAAATAAACGTGGTTAAAATCTTTTAATATGATCCCCTAAAAGCAAAATAAAAAAAAATAAAAGAAATTAACCTCAAACATAATCCTAAATACACGCAACCAAGGAGTTTAGTGTCGTTAGATTAAAATCAATCAAGTCAGATCTCATACATAATCAAAATGTTGGAGTCATTGATCAAACTCAGATGGCTGAGATTTTTCCTAGCACCAGTATTGATTGTAGAGAATCTAAATCCATAAATTTGGGTGTTAAAATGTAGTTTTGTAATACTACGAACAAGAAGCCATTCTAAAAAGTATTATCTTGAAAAAATATTATTTAATGAACAGCTCATTAGAAAATAAAGGTGCTAATTGAAAAAATAATAAGAGATAATCATGTAACAAAGCTAGAATTGCACACTATAAAAATGGCTAGCTGATTAATGGACAGCAATAATTTTGTAAAATTGGTAGCAAGCCAACTTTGAGATTCTGCATATGATGGATTTGGCGCTATGTAAGAGGAGACAGGAAGATAGCTGGAGAAAGAGATATGTCATGAACTAGCTTCCACATAACAGTGATGCAGTAATCTGTGAACCGTACTAATTTCGAATACTTTTAAGGACTTTTAGTATAGAGATCATTTAATAAGATTTCTTCACATTATAATACCAGATTTAATGCTCATCTTTGCAGTAAACTTTTATATAAATATTTCTCGTACATAAGGAGGTGATTTAAGGGGAAAAAAATAAATATGAACGAAATATATGGTTTGTAGTCATTGAAGTAAAAAAAAAGGTCTTTTTTTTTATACCCCCACGACATCACAATATACCCCCATCAAATATAAAAATCCTAAAATACCCTCCATAATTTTGACTCAATCGGATTTACCTTATAGATAGGTAAATCCGATTTGAGATTAATCAAAGGCGGATTTACCTAGATCTGATTAAATTTAAAAAATCGCATCGGATATATTGATAGAAGGGTAAATCCGCTTTTGAATTTAACAAAGCGGATGTACCCCCACAACAGGTAGATCCGCTTTGTCTCTTTATCAAGCTGGATTTATCTGTTGTGGGGGTACATCCGCTTTGTTAAATTCAAAAGTGGATTTACCCTTTACCAGTGTAAATCCGACTTGTAAAAAAAATTTAAAACATTTAATTTGTTTTTTTTATACATTTAATTTGTTGGATATATATATATATATATATATATATATATATATATGGATAAATAATTACAAAAATGTGGGTACAATAATAAATACAAGAAATGTCAATCTAAATCGTCGGAATCATGGACTAAGTCTACAATGGTGGGCGCATCACTGGGAGGGAGACGGGGCATCTTCAAAGCGGTAGACTGCCAAAGGGCAAAACGGCCGGTATAAGGATCCAACCATGAAGTAGATTCCTCTGATCGATTATGAGACCACATCAAAGCAACTGGAGGCAACAGACAGACAAGCGAGATCGGAAATATGCATCCAATGGATATCGCCGACGTTCAGAATAGATATGATTTTATACTTAGAAGAAGAATAACTACCTCTCAAAGGAAGATAAGTAAAATTCATATCCAAAGACAATTGAACTAGGGCCACATTATACTTAGTAGCTATAAAGTAACCCATCTCAGGCAAACTCAACCACTTATCCTCCTTCTGAAAACCGGGGTATTCAATGGATAATGCTTTTCTAAGCACTACAAGTCTGTCCTTTCCAAACATGTAAGTATATAGTTGCTCCATCTCCTTTGTTTCTTTGATTAAAATCTTGCCTAATTATAGGCCAACTATCCTCACCAAGATCGAGACCAACCGCTACTGCTCGAAACCCACAATTACCATCCCTTTCAACATCAATAATTTTTTCTACACTCTGAGATAGCTTTGAAGACCGCTGTGATGATTTTATACAAGAAGACCGCTGTGATGAATTTTTACAAGAAGTCCATGATTCTTGAGCCAGTTTCATCTTCTCATCTACATGCTCCCACCCAGAAGGATCACGCTTGACATCATATAATTTCTGCTTTTTCTTCTTTGGTGCACCTTTTGTTTTAACTTTAAATGGTGGTGCAACCATTGAAGAAGTGGTAGGGAATGCAAGCTCATTAAGTTGTTTCTTGAGGACAAATCTCTCCTCAGGAGTCAAACGATTATATCTCGCCCAAATCATCTCCATTTGGTAAGAAATATCACAGTCAGCAGATTTTTCTTGGGAGAATTTATCATCTATAGAATACAAACTCAAGTTTTTCTAATGGTCGTCCACAACATCCAACGGAATAAGAGTACCAGAGACATGGTACACACCTAGCTCACAAGCACAAGGAAGAAGATGTGTCTTTCTAATAATGCACCCACATCGGGCTTTGTCATATCCAACCCCATATGTCGATTTTGAAAACTCTTTAACAATATGATCCAAAGCATGTAAAGACACAACACCGCGAAGCTTTTTAAACAAAGGAGTATTGGAAGCCACTTCAATACGGTTTATGCTTATTTAAAAAGACCCGATGACTTTATCAAATTGAAGAGTAAGCATCTCATGCATAGATTTAAAAGACTTAGACAAGTCACCTCCAGAAGTTCTCAAATGTCTCTTCAAAGTCCAATGAGCTGACTCGACTCTTAAATAATAAAAATAAACACGCATAAAAATACTAAACACGTGCCAAAAAAATTTAAACTAAGATAAAAATACTAAACACGTGTCAAAAAAATTTAAACTACAATAAAAATACTAAACACGTGTCAAAAAAATTTAAACTACGATAAAAATACTAAACACGTGTCAAAAAAATTTAAACTACGATAAAAATACTAAACACGTGTCAAAAAAATTTAAACTACGATAAAAATACTAAACACGTGTCAAAGTACCTTTTGGTGGTCTGATTCCCGAAGTGTGGGATCTGGTTTGTCCATGCAGAGATAAATTTTTCCTTATGCTTTGTCAACCACGTGTCATGCACATACTTAATAAGAGCGGGCAAGTCAACGCAGGAGTCCTCAAAAATCTTCAAGTGAGCTGAGTACTCTGACTCGTCAAGTGAATCAATAATGTTATGCCAAAGAGAGAGGACGTCCTTTTTCCTATCCACGTGCACCAACTCTTTAATCTTCTCTTTCACATTTCTAGTCACGTGTCAAGAACATAACAAATTTGTAGCCGAAGGAAAGACATCAAGAATACCGGACATAAGACCAAGATCTCTGTCAGTCAAGAATACCTGAGACTGAAGCCCGTGAAAGTCAAATAATTCTTTTAGTTGCTGCAATGCCCAAGTAAAATGAATTCCAAGCTCGTGTGAAATATAGGCAAAAGCAACCGAGAAAGTTAACTCCGTTGAAGTGAATCCTACAATCTCCAATAGAGGTAGATTGTGTTTGTTTGTCATGTAGGTGGTGTCAATAATAAGAACCTTTGGAAACAACCGGAATAACTTAATAGAAGTAGGATGTGCCCACATGATCACTACAAAAAAAAGCTTATTAGCGAGGGAATTTTTAGTCCCTCACTAATTCTGTCATTAGCGACAGATTTTTAGGTCCCTCACTAATTAGCGACGGATTTTTCAGTTCCTCGCTAATTTCTGACAGCTTTCAGATCGTAGGGCTTCATGCAGGTGATTAGCAACGGAATTGTCAGTCCCTCGCTAATTTCTGACAGTTTTCAGATGATAGGACTCCGTGCAGGTGTTTAGTGACGGAATTGTCAGTCACTCGCTAATTCACTCCCTAAATTTTTGACTTTTCAGCTTATTTATCCTCTCACACACACTCTTCTCTCCTACTCTCCTCACACTCTTCTTCTCTCTTCACTCTTCCACCACCACACCACCACCACACCACCACCTCCTCTCACACTCTTCTTCTCTCTTCACTCTTTCACCACCACACCACCACCTCCTCACACTCTTCTCTCACTCTATCTTCTCTCTCTACCCTAATGCCCTTCACCACCACCACCACCACCACCACCACTCGTTTCTCTCTCTCTCTCTCTCTCTCTCTCTCTCTCTCTCTCTCTCTCTCTCTCTCCTTCTCCCTTACTATTCTCCTTCTCTCTCTACCATAATACCCTTCACCACCACGACCACCACGACCACCACCACATAGCTCATCTCTCTCTCTCTCTCTCTCTCTCTCTCCTTCTCCCTTAGTCTTCTCCTTCTCTCTCTACCATAATACCCTTCCCCACCACCACCACACCACCGCCGCCACCACCACACCATAATAATAATAATAATAATAATAATAATAATAATAATAACTATATAAAAAAAACGTGGCTGTCAGACTTAGCGACGGAATTTGAATCCCTCGCTAATTAGCGAGGGAATTAGCGACGGAATATTCCCTCGCTAATTCCCATTAGTGAGGAGCAATTTAGCGAGGGACTGATTCCGTCGCTAATGGGAATTAGCGACGAATTTGGGGCATTTAGCGAGGGAAAAATCCCTCGCTAATGGGCAATTTTTTTGTAGTTGATGTCACTGACCACATCGGAACCCTCAACTTTTCTGCTCCAACATAAATAATTTTGCAACTCAATCAATCTCAAAAGCTCCTGAATGTCCGTTCTAGGGCTCCTCTTAGAAGACCTATAGGCGTAACGGTGCCTATATATTTGAGGAAGAGAAGTGACGTTGTCCGGATAATGGTTCTTCAAAGCAGTAAGACAATCTTTCGGGGCAACATTCAGATCAGTGTGCTCATTAACAAAAGCTTTCTGTGGCTTAATTAAACGACCAAAAGCTGTCTACCCGATCGAGATAGTAAGCAACTCATGTGTGTGAAGACCACACCTAACATTCACATGCCAACCCCCATGACGTATTGTACAAGTAGCTCTCAATGTAAACAGATAACTCTTTTCTTAGACCCGAAAACTCTAAAATCATTAGACCACTTCCATTGCTTCTCGCAACAAAAAATAATCTTATCTCTAGAACCCCTTTTAACTCCAGCTTAGTCAGATCTTACAATGATAACCACAACTCCAATACGTCTCCCAACTGCTTTAGCCCACTCTTCTACATTCTCGCGTGTAGAAAATATCTACAAAATAGAAAAAATAGAAAAATATTACGTACTTAATTAATTAAATATCTACCAAACTTTGATTAAAAAAATTAGTATGAAAAATATACCCTCTCCGTTAGGCATGACAACATAACCCGAACCCGCGGGTACCCACCCGACCCACCCCGAGTTTGACGGGGAAAACCCGCTTTGACTGGGGACGGGGTTGGGTTTGTTGAACCAAGGACAAACACTCTTTGTTTTGTATGATAACAAATTACATTTAGTCTACTAATCGTTGCAGTGTATAAAAGTACAGGGACAAAATAAAGTACAGGACATGAATCAAAGAACAGGAAATATTAAAGTGGAGCAGCTTGGAGAAGAAGCCACCTCAGCAGTTCAAGACCTAATTGTTTATCCGCTTTCTTTAGGGCACTATGTAAGGTCCTATCACTGAAGGTCTATGACTTTTAGTAGCTGAGAGATGAGTTTTTCAAAACATGCATGGTGCATCAAAATAGTTTTGAAAAATATTTTATAAAATTGCATGCATGCATAAGGTGGCACCTAAACCATAAAACGATTTTGTGGAAAGCAAAAAACAATTTCTATTTTGTTCCAATGGCTATGAAATCGATTTATATAATTTATATAGGCTATGAAATCGATTTTAGGCTCACCTATAGGCCAAGAATCGATTTCCTTGCCCTATGTTTGAAGTATGTAATCGATTCATGCATATACATAAGCCAAAGGTAAGAATCGATTTCCTTCTATTTCAAAAGACTATGAAATCGATTTTCAAGCAATCCTATAGGCTATGAATCGATTCCTCCTCATTTTAAACAAAGTAAGAATCGATTCCTACCTTATTCAGGATGTCCTGAAAATCGATTCTCACCTATTTCTAAAGAAACAAACAATCGATTCCTATGTTCTCCATATGTAAAGAATCGATTCCTCAATTTTTTAACTAGCTATATAATCGATTCTTATGTCTTCTAAAATGATAAGAATCGATTCATCAACATTTTCACTTCATCAAATAATCGATTCATCTTAGCAATAAATGCTTTTTTTTCAAAATTCTACGCTTTCCTAAGCCTATAAATAGGCAGCCTAAAATCATTCTTCAGCACACCACATTTTCTCAACAAGTCTCTCCTCTTCTCACACGAAATTTCTAGATCTGAGAAAGAGAAAAATAGAGCTATCACTTTCATATCATTTTTATAGATCTACTCATCTCTCGCAGCTATTATATTGTCATATTATCTGAGGTGATTAGATCATAGCTTCTATATTGTAATCTACTTTTGTGGGGTCATTTTGAAATCCTGGGAAGTTTTCTTGGGTCTCTCAATCAGGAGATTGAGTTGGTTTGAAATCCTGGGAGGTGATCTTGGGTCGTTCAATCGGGGAGATTGAAGTGGTTTTGAAATCCTGGGAGGTGCTCTTGGGTCGTTCAATCAGGAGATTGAAGCGGTTGAAATCCTTAGCGGGGAGCTCGGGTTCTCAATTCAGGGGAATTGAGATTTGCTATTTGAAGTTGATTGTTTGTAAAACATTGGTTCTTCATATAGTGGTTTTTCAGCAAGTCCAAAGGTTGCAAAGCCGGAGGCCGAGGACGTAGGGCTTTTATCCCGAACCTCGTAAAATTCCTGGTGTATCTCTATCCCTCTCTCTTTACTTTATTTTATATCTGTTTATAATATCACTACTCTGATCTGAATCTGTTAATCTGGTTGTATAACTTTATCCCTACTCTGATCTGAATCTGTTAATCTGGTTATAGTTATACTCGCTATACTACAGATCTGTTTATCTATCATCTTCTCTATCACTTATGTAGATCTTCTATATTCAATATCATTGCATTACTTATAAAACAACCTTATTGTAAATATTGAATATAGAATAATATCTCATTGTGCCTAATCTGCCTACTTGCATATATCTGATAAGTTCAAATCTCTTTTTCCGCATTTGATTTAAAACAAACTTATCATTTATTTCGAAAAGAATTCATATTTTGCACATAACCTTATTCACCCCCCCTCTAAGGTTATACTCTAAGTCTAACAAGTGGTATCAGTAGCTAGAAATTGCATATAGAGCTTTACATCTCGCAATTTAAATTTTATATATTTATCTGTGATTATGGGTTCTTTTATGAAAGAGGGGATGTCTTCTTATAGGCCACCCCTGTTTGATGGGACTAACTATGACTATTAGAGTAGTCGAATGAAATGTCATGTGCAGGCTATAGGTTTCACTCTGTGGAGGATCATTGCTGATGGACCTCTGATTCCGATGAAAATCAAAACTCAAGCTAATGGCAAAGCAGAAGAAGTTCCAATTGAAGACATCTACACCATCGATCTGAGCCAGCTGAGAAAATCTGAGCTTGACAAAATATCTCAAAATGCCAAGGCTATGAATATTCTTCACCTATCACTTTGTGAAGAAGAGTATGGAAGAGTAAAAGGGTGTCAAGCAGCAAAAGAAATCTGGGATTGTTTGCAAGCTACTCATGTCGGTACAAGCCAAGTAAAGGATACAAAAATCAGAATCCTAACTTCTGAGTATGAATCATTCAAAATGAAGGAAGGTGAATCTGTTGCAGCTATGCACCAGAGACTGAATCTGATTATAAACAACCTGAGGGCTCTGGGAAAAAGGTATTCTACAAAAGATATAAATGGGAAGATTCTTGCATCTCTGACTGGTGAGTTCTTTCCAAAAACTTGTGCAATCACTGAAGCCAAAGATATTGGCACTCTACCCCAAGAAGACCTTATCGGGTCACTTCTAGCCTTTGAGGTTGTATTGGCTGCTAACAAAGATAAAGAAGCAGAAATGGTAAAAGAAAGAAAATCTCTTGCTCTTGCTGCTAAAACACCTAAGGTAGCAAGGAAAGAGGTTGAGTCTGATGAAGAATCTGATGATGAAGACATGGCTGAATTATTTGAAGAATTCATGAGATTCAACAAACTTGAAAAGAGAAATAAATCAAAGAAATCCAAGAAAGCTAAGAAGGCTACATGGAACAACTATACTGACAGTGAAGAAGAGGAGGTTGCAAATGCCATTTGTCTCACGGCATGTGAAACACCTAAGGCTACTGTATGGGATTGTCTTGGCACTGATAGCGACACAGACGAAGAAGAGCAAATTGCAAATGGTGTTTGTCATATGGCAAATGACTCATCTAAGGTAAGCCTTAACTCTTCTAGTCTTTCTGATTCCTCTATGCATGATGATTTACTTGATGATAGTTGTAGTAGTCAAGATTTGAGTGAGGCTTTTGATGCTCTCTATTCTGAACATGAAACTCTTTTGTTAAAATCTAAGAAATTGGCAAAGAGTAACAAAAGCATGCTCACTCAAATTGAGACACTTGAAAATGAAGTAGATAGATTAAAGAATGAACTACATAAATCTGTCAACCTTGAGTTTTGTGAGCTTAAACAAAATTTTGAAAATGCCAAGGTTGAAAATGAACTTTTGAAAGAAACATTGAAAAAGTTTGAGGTTGGTGAAAAGACCTTGACTCAGTTGCTTCACTCTCAACATCAATATGTTGATAGGAGAGGAATTGGGTACAAAGGTAATTCCACCTCCTCCAGTTTAAACAAGAAAATTATTTTTGTTGCTTCTACTTCAAGTTATAAACCTACTGTTTTCTCATGCACATATTGTCAAAAAGGGAACCATAGCTCTCCTAGATGCCCTATCCGTAAATTATGTGAGCTTGGAACCCTTATACCTGCCTATAAGAAACCAAGGTGGATTGTGAAAGCAAACCCCTTGATAACTAACCCCAAAGGACCCAAAGAGAAATGGGTACCAAAATATTCTACTTGATCTTAGTGCAGGTGTGCTACAGGGTATGGGGGTCAGATCAATACCTTGATAGCAGAGACTCGAAGATCATGACTGGAGACACAAAAAGATTCGTAATACTCAGAAACAGCAAGTCATGTGACTCGTGATAACAACAATAGAGGAAGAATCACTGGTGAAGGTTAGATTGGTAAAGTTTTATTCACCTCTGTTGAAAATGTGTTATAAAGTAGAAATTAAATATAACTCAACAAGTATTTAGACATATATTTTTTGTGTGCATCAAAGTTTTTTTTCTTCTCTCTATTGTGCTGGATCCTTCATGCAACATATTTTTGATGTTAAAAAATGATACCTATATTGTTGAACCAAGGATGATTATCTTGGGTATCATATTTTTTAAACCATGATGATCCACCCTCTTGTTTCTAAGCTTTGCATTCTAATATTAATAAGGGGGATCACCAAGTAAGGGGGAGCATAGCATGAACTACTGTTTTTGATATATCATATGCGATGCAATGCTGCTTATTTATTATGCAAGTTTATAAAGTGCTTATGTTGTATGTATTCACCCCACCTCCTTTTTGATGAAAACAAAGGGGGAGAAATTGTATGCAAAAGGGAGAGAATATGCATGTTAAGGGAGAGAATATGCATGTTATTATTTAATGGGGGAGAAAATAATTGCTGCTATCCTGCTGTCATACTGCTTATTTTGTTATGCTTATGCTTAGGGGGAGCTTCTGCCATTGTTTCTCTATTATGGTCTCCCTATGCATAATGTAATTTGTTATCATCAAAAAGGGGGAGTTTGTTGAACCAAGGACAAACACTCTTTGTTTTGTATGATAACAAATTACATTTAGTCTACTAATCGTTGCAGTGTATAAAAGTACAGGGACAAAATAAAGTACAGGACATGAATCAAAGAACAGGAAATATTAAAGTGGAGCAGCTTGGAGAAGAAGCCACCTCAGCAGTTCAAGACCTAATTGTTTATCCGCTTTCTTTAGGGCACTATGTAAGGTCCTATCACTGAAGGTCTATGACTTTTAGTAGCTGAGAGATGAGTTTTTCAAAACATGCATGGTGCATCAAAATAGTTTTGAAAAATATTTTATAAAATTGCATGCATGCATAAGGTGGCACCTAAACCATAAAACGATTTTGTGGAAAGCAAAAAACAATTTCTATTTTGTTCCAATGGCTATGAAATCGATTTATATAATTTATATAGGCTATGAAATCGATTTTAGGCTCACCTATAGGCCAAGAATCGATTTCCTTGCCCTATGTTTGAAGTATGTAATCGATTCATGCATATACATAAGCCAAAGGTAAGAATCGATTTCCTTCTATTTCAAAAGACTATGAAATCGATTTTCAAGCAATCCTATAGGCTATGAATCGATTCCTCCTCATTTTAAACAAAGTAAGAATCGATTCCTACCTTATTCAGGATGTCCTGAAAATCGATTCTCACCTATTTCTAAAGAAACAAACAATCGATTCCTATGTTCTCCATATGTAAAGAATCGATTCCTCAATTTTTTAACTAGCTATATAATCGATTCTTATGTCTTCTAAAATGATAAGAATCGATTCATCAACATTTTCACTTCATCAAATAATCGATTCATCTTAGCAATAAATGTTTTTTTTTTTCAAAATTCTACGCTTTCCTAAGCCTATAAATAGGCAGCCTAAAATCATTCTTCAGCACACCACATTTTCTCAACAAGTCTCTCCTCTTCTCACACGAAATTTCTAGATCTAAGAAAGAGAAAAATAGAGCTATCACTTTCATATCATTTTTATAGATCTACTCATCTCTCGCAGCTATTATATTGTCATATTATCTGAGGTGATTAGATCATAGCTTCTATATTGTAATCTACTTTTGTGGGGTCATTTTGAAATCCTGGGAAGTTTTCTTGGGTCTCTCAATCAGGAGATTGAGTTGGTTTGAAATCCTGGGAGGTGATCTTGGGTCGTTCAATCGGGGAGATTGAAGTGGTTTTGAAATCCTGGGAGGTGCTCTTGGGTCGTTCAATCAGGAGATTGAAGCGGTTGAAATCCTTAGCGGGGAGCTCGGGTTCTCAATTCAGGGGAATTGAGATTTGCTATTTGAAGTTGATTGTTTGTAAAACATTGGTTCTTCATATAGTGGTTTTTCAGCAAGTCCAAAGGTTGCAAAGCCGGAGGCCGAGGACGTAGGGCTTTTATCCCGAACCTCGTAAAATTCCTGGTGTATCTCTATCCCTCTCTCTTTACTTTATTTTATATCTGTTTATAATATCACTACTCTGATCTGAATCTGTTAATCTGGTTGTATAACTTTATCCCTACTCTGATCTGAATCTGTTAATCTGGTTATATTTATACTCGCTATACTACAGATCTGTTTATCTATCATCTTCTCTATCACTTCTGTAGATCTTCTATATTCAATATCATTGCATTACTTATAAAACAACCTTATTGTAAATATTGAATATAGAATAATATCTCATTGTGCCTAATCTGCCTACTTGCATATATCTGATAAGTTCAAATCTCTTTTTCCGCATTTGATTTAAAACAAACTTATCATTTATTTCGAAAAGAATTCATATTTTGCACATAACCTTATTCACCCCCCCTCTAAGGTTATACTCTAAGTCTAACAGGGTTCGGGGATGTCGACACCCACCCCGTCCCCGCCCTGAACCCGCTCGACAAAACATCAATTAATTATTTTATTTTATTATATGCATATTTACTCATTCATTTTGTTTCATAAATTTTGTTTATTTTTAATTTTGATTTATTTCCTATAGAAAAATCTATTTTAATACTTTTAACTTTATTTTATCATTGTATAATTATTATTATTTTATTTTATTAATTATTATAAATATATTTTTTGTATTTTTCCTATAAATTGTGGCGGAAACGGGTACCCGCGGAGAACCCGTCCCCGTTTGGGACGAGGTTGGGGGATGCAAAACCCGACCTCGATAGAGGTAGGGGCGGGGACGGGGACGGGGAATGCCAAACCCGCCCCCGACCCGCCCCGTTGCCATGCCTACTCTCCGTTCAGAATGCCTCTGTAGTGTCTACCACGAAAGGAACAACCGGCGACTCTGTAAGCGGGTCAATATCTGTTTCAAAATAGAACAACAGTTATACAGAAATTAATTTAAAATAAAAAACAAATCGGATTTACACGTACCCCAAACGTAAATCCGCTTTGTATTTTTCAAAATCGGATATACCCCCATCCAGGTAAATTCGATTCATTAAAAGACATAATCGGATTTACGTTTGGGGTACGTAAATCCGACTGCTCATCGGATTTAGCTATATCCGTCAGGACAGAATTTCACTTCTATACTGAAATAAATGGTCAAATCGGATTTATCTGTCAGTTTGATACATCTGATTTGACTTATGCGTGTGTATTTATTACGTATTTAAAACTAATCGGATTTACCTTGCATTTAGGTAAATCCGATTAACAGATAAAGTGGTCCCCCACCAGAGAGTATTCAAAAAGTCAATTTTTGTTAATTATGTCAGGGGTATTTTTGGGATTACAATGATGTGTGGGGGTAGAAGGGAGTTGATGGGGTATAAAAAAAACCCAAAAAAAAAGCTCTTTAAGGCATTTACTAGCTAGAAGAGTAAATGACTAGAAAAAGTTGAATTACCAATCCGTTCTTAATTCTATCGTTAAGTGTTAAAGATATTAAAATTGAAGTTCAATTTCATTTTTCTATCTTTAATTTTAGTTGGTAATTCAACTTTTTAAAATAGTGTTAGTTTTTTTTTGTTAACTTTCTAGTAGTATTATGATTCAAATTTCAAGCTTCAAGAAAGATTAGGAAATTAATAGATGACTTATTGCCTAAACTTCATCCAAAACTGTTGGATTTTTTTATAATAATGAATTAGCTTTAATCAATTAATTAAAATATAATTAAATAACTATTATATATCCTATATATATATATATATATGCGTCATGAAAATTAATTTTACGATGATGGGATGACTTCCCAGTCCAAGGCAGGGAGGATTTTCGGGCTCTTTGAGCAGTTACGAACGTAATTACATTGACATCACCTCCAAGGGACTAGTGGAGATTTGAACCCGGGCAGTGGCAGATGCATGTTGAGGACAGTGAGGGCAATTGAATTTATTTAGGTGTGCTTAGTATACATATTCTTTCACTACTAAAAAAAGACTGATTAGCGACGGATTCACTATCCGTCGCTAAAACCAGAATTAGCGACAGATTTTGACAACTTTAGCGACGAAACAGGCCTTTGTCCCCATAAAAAGAGGGGTTGCCCCTAGGCAGTGTTATCAGACCCGGACCGGCCATCGACCCGGTCAAGGCACCGGGTCACTAGACCCGGGGTCGGACCGCGGGTCTCTAGTCGGACCGGCATGACCCGGTCTATATTAAATAAATTCAAAAAATTATAATATATACTAAGAAAGTATACATTTATTAATATAGAAATTTTATTATAATTTTATTTATAATTATACATTTACTAACATGTTTATGAGTGTTGAACTTGAATCAATTTGTCAAAAAAATGTGTGTTTAATCAAAACTATTAATGAAAGAATGTGGAAAAAAAATTAACATATCCGGAATTGATTATATTTAATGAATGCGGGACAGTATCAACAAATAATAGATAGCTTAGTGGTTAAAAAGTTGAAATGTTGAATACTAGGGAGGGGGTTCGAACCCCACCCAAGCCTTTTTTGTGAAAACATGCAAAATTTATAATTGGTTCATCTTAAAAAAAAAAAAAAAAAAAGAGGACCAACCGGTCCGACCCGGTTTTTTCACCGGTCCGATGACGTCATCACCGGGCCAACTGCAGATCCGGTCCTGCACGCTGCCCGGCCCGGGAAGACCACCGGGTCCCGGTCCGACCGGTCCGACCGGCCGGTCCGGACCGGTTCTGATAACACTGCCCCTAGGTGTGCTTAGTATAAATATTTTTTAAATGTTTATACAAAATAATAAGAGATATAAGAGAGAATAATTGGTACAAATTTTGTTTTTTTGCTCTTCTAGTTTTTATTGTTTTGGTCTTTTCTAACGGTACTAAATAAACACATGAAAAACTTAAGTATTTTTTTTAGGAGTAGAGGACCAAAAAAGTCTTTTACAAAAAAAAAATTGACCTATATATATTTGCGCTCTAAAAAAAATAAAAGGCTAAATTATAGTTTTGGTCCCCCTATTTTCAAAAATTCAGACATTTGGTCCCCCTATTTTAAAACTCAGACATTTGGTCCCCCAATTTTAAAAAATCAAATACTTTTAGTCCATAGAGGGACCAATTGTCTTTCATTTTTTAAAATTGGGGGACGAAATGTCTTTGATTTTTTAAAATTGAGGGACCAAATGTCTTTGATTATTAGCCATAAAAAACAGAAAATTTCTCTTGGGACTAAATGTCTTTGATTTTTTAAAATTGGGGGACCAAATGTCTGAGTTTTAAAATAAGGGGACCAAATGTCTGAATTTTTGAAAATAGGGGGACCAAAACTATAATTTAGCCAAAATAAAAAGTGTCAATTTGATCATTAAACAAATTAAATACTAGTCAAACTAGTCTCTAAAGAGGACAAAAAGATCCCTAAAATTATTTTAAAAAGACTAATTTAACTAGTATTTAAGGACCGAATTGATATTTTTCATTTTTTTAAAATTTTATAAGTCTCTATTTTTGTATATGTTTGAATATATACTCTCTTTTATCGTAAAAATGTTTATATTTATAAATCTTTATATTATTTTTTTCTAAAAAACATTTGATTATTTTTTGCCCCCACCATAAAAAATTCCTAGATCCGCCACTGAACCTGGGACCTCCCGGATGCAAATCTTGTCATGCCCCACTAGACCAATCCCTTGAGGTTTATATATTTATGTAATTAAGCAATACACTTGAATATAATTGATTATTTTATAAGGGGTATAATTTATGGATAGCCCGTGATGGGTTGGCTCAGTTTTTCTAGTTAGCCCGTTGAGAGGTCCCTACCCTAGTCTAACTCCCCATTCAGTCTGTCTAACCCTAATTCTTGTGGTAGCCGTCGTCAGACTAGAGGACACAATTTTCTCGCACCCTTTCGTTCACGCTAACTCCAATGGATCGATATCCCATGATCTTTGGATCTGCTATCCTCACATTGACTCTCAACTTTTGAATGGGGTTCGAATTATGAATGCAAATTGCTTCCATCTCATATTAGTATCTTTCAACTTAACTAGTGGTCTAGAGCAATGTTTTAAAAACCGAGTCAAAGATTAGACTGACAAGATCTCTGGTAATAATTTGATCGATTCACTCAGTCGAACCCACAATTGAATTAAATGATAAATCTTAAATAAATAAATAAAAAGTATACTAAGTTTGGGGGAGTAAATAAAACATAAAATAAAAATCATTTTAAATAGGTGAACCCAAATCGATTAGCGGTTAAACCGTAAATCAATTTGGTTCATCCCAGCTCTTGGCAGATCAACCATATTGTAGTTCAAATGGGGTTGACCTAATTGTAAAATCAGCCAATTGAACCAACTGGTTTGATCTGATTTTCAAAACATTGGTTTCGAGTTCAATCCAAAAGTAAAAAAGCAATGACACTACAACTCCAAGAAACCATGTATTCCTACCTAACTAGATGAATTTTTTTTGGTCGAGGGGTCTTTGACCCCGCTCCGGTGTCCAGGAGAAAGAGGCTCTGAATAATCCGGAGTTCAGTCGAGAGGTTAGTAAAGTCTGACTCCAATTTGTTCTATCGCCGGGGATCGAACATGGATACTAGCCGAGTCCTCCCCTTTGAAAAAATGCATTACCCACTTGCTCCAGAATTATGCGTGAAAAATACTCAAATTATACAAAAAAAATGCATTTTAAGGAAAATGCTACATAGCATGGGAATGTAATCCTATCCCGAATGTTAGTTTCGGGTTATATAACAACGCTGTTAATTTTATCACACTGATTTTTTTTACTTTTAGATCTTCATTCACCCCTTGTGTCTTAATTTATATATATATATATATATATATATATATATATATATATATATATATATATATATATATAAAGATGTTTTATTTTAAAAAAAAGAAATTTCTTAAATTATACTTTATTTGCAGTTGCATACTGGCCATACCATAGTAAAAGCCCGAAAGAGAGAGTGACGTATAACACTGCATCATTATCTGCATGCCATGCACACACACAAATACACACAGAGAGTCACTAATTCTCTCTCTATTTCTGAATATAATCAGCAAATGAGTCTTATTTTCCACCATGACATCAAAAGCACTTCAGAGCATTCAGAGAGTCAGATTTTTATTATGTGTTACTAGAACCTATGAATGAAAGTGTAGTAGCTTACTTTACTTTACCCACTATCTGCAAACAAACCAAACATTCAGATATATATTTATATATGCAAGTTCTTTTTGTTAATTTATAACACACCCCTTTTACTCTCCTATAGCTAGTCTCACTAGCTACCTACCTCACTTCCCTCAATAATCTCTCACTCCCTCAAGCAGTTCTGTTGAGGTTAATCACTGTTTCTAACTAACACACTCTCTTTCTCACTCTCTGGCTTTAAAGTATACTACATATGTTGCTGTTTCTGTTCCAGAAGTTCTTCTTTCAGGTAAACTATTATCGACTTCTCATCTCTCATCTCTCTCTCTCTCTCTAATGGGGTGCATCTCTTTGAGTTTTTGTGATGTTGAGCTTCTTTTTTTCTTTGTTTCATGCAAAAGTCTAGATGGCTGAAAACAAGATATTAATGGCACTCATTCACATTTTGATAGATGATGTTAGCTATTTTGTATTGCTTTTTCTAATATATGATTGTTTCAGGTTACTTTTTTCCTATAGCATTTGTCAACTTCAGCTGCTCATGTGTTTATTTTGTGGAAATAATTATATATATGAAAATCTTAATCGATTGAAGACACAATATCAAGCCTTTTTCATGAACACCCTTTTGCTCCCTAATAGTGTTTGATGTATGACCTGTCATTTTCTTAGTTTCAGTAAAGGAATCTATGTCGAGAGTTTACTCATGTTTTTTTTTTTTAGCTTTTATTCTTTATTTACCTGTTTAGGAAATTGTAGAGTATATAAAGTGGGAAAAGAAAAGGAAAATAAAAAGTAAAACCATTAAGATTTTAAGATTAGACTATGGAAGCTCAAGCCAACAAGGAATAACAGCACACTTGAATAGTATAAATAGTTATTTTAGTCTCTAAATGTGTGATGTGCTGTCATTGTCATTGTAGTCCCCGAATCTATGAAAATTGTAAACATGTTTTTTTTAGTAATTTTAAGAACTAAATTGACAAAAAACCACATTTTAAGATTAAAATGACTAACAAAAAACATATTTGAGGACTAAAATAACTTACTAAAGAGACACTCGAGGATGTATTTGTAATTTCAATACATTTAAATACTATAATGACACTATTTCATACTAAAAACCAAAATAACTATTTATGCCACTTAAATATGTTATTCAATTTGTCGAATTGAAAATAATTTATAGTAGTACTATCACACGTGTGGAAAGTATCTTTGCTTTATTATTGACATGACATGATTATATTGTCTTATTACTCTCCACTACAATTTTCCAATTACTTAATTATCTTTTCTTTCATCACTTTTCAGCTTGAAGATACTTTATTAACAATAGAATGAAGCAGAGGTGGAAGCAAGCTATATGTAAAAAGTTCACTGCCATCTATTTAGCAATCATAACATTTTATTTCATTTTTCATCTTTTTATTAATTATGTTTTGGAAGACTTTGTTCATAGGGTAAATGTTTTTTGGAACAGGAATTTTGTTGTCTGAATGGATTTTTGTTGCAATAAGCACTTTGAAAGCACCTGAACGACTTAGATTGCCTGTGAGATGCAAGCACTTTGAAGGTATGTCCCATCTTCAAACATAATTGTTCCCTACACTGAAATGTATGCTTTATGTAGTTCAAAATTTCTATTTAATTCTCCACACACCCTCTACATGCACACCCATTTATAACTAATTGGGTAGTTAGTTATGGTATTCTTGTAGATTGTTGTGAATTGTGGTGTTGTTTAGGAATGTGTGCTTTTGGATTCTCAGCAGCGAATGCGTTCGTGCAGTAGTTATAGAGTTGTTGGATCGTGAATACTAAATTTTAAAATAGATTTCGTTGAGAATTCAAGTGTGAGTGTAGTCCCACATCGCCTAGAAATGAACTATATGAAAGATATATAAGAGAGGGGACCCATATACTTAATGACTGAGTTGTTGTTACTCTCAGTGCTCTCCCGGGAGCACCACTCAACCAACACCTTGGTCAAAATCTTCAACATCCTTGTTTGGTATTGACTTAGTCATCATGTCAGACCAATTCAAATCTATACCAATTTTCTTTATATTCCATTTCTTCTCATCCGACACTTCTCGTATCCAATGATACTAGCTTTACCAATTCTCATTTGGATGGCCCAGTTGTACCATTTTAAGGATTGTTGGTTTTGTTTGTTTACTTTTAGTTCTTTGACATTGACCTGCCATTTTAGTTGAGCACATAATTTTCGTTTATCATATATATATATATATATATATAATTTGCTTTTCAAAAATAAAAATAAAATCAGAGGTCAATATGTTTTGAGCGTGAATGGAACATGTGGTTCTTGGCTAGATGGATGTTACTTTGATTATCACATTTCACCACATAATCATATTGATCATGTCCCAAATTAATCTTTGAGAAAGTTCTTCATCCATAACATCTCCTTGCAAGCTTTAGTGATTGCAACGTATTGTGCTTCAACGGTGGACAATGTCACACATTTTTTAAGCTTTTACAGCCAAGAAAAAGCCCTCTACAAAAGTAATCAGATAACCTGATGTTGGCTTTCTTGAATCCACATCCCCCTCCATATCTGAGTCTGAATATCCAATAAGCATGCTTCTCTTGGTAGTCCTTCTTAGATACCTTAAATATCCATTTAATAGTCTCTCAGTGCTCCTTCCTTGGGTTTGATATGGATCTGCTCACAATTCCTACAATATAACCAGTATCCGGTCTTGTACAAACCCTAGCATACATAAGACTACCCACATCGGAAGAATAGCAAAACTTGCTCATTTATTCTTTTTCTTCTTCATTCTTTGGCACTGCGCATGTTGAACCTTTCAAGAATCTTCTCAATGTAGTCTTCTTCATATATCTACAACATTCGTTTAGAAGGATCTCTAGAAAGTTTAATTCTAAGAATCCTCTTCACTACACCCAAATCTTTCATGGCAAAAGACTTGTTCAATGCCTTCTTGAGAGCAGATATTTTTAATTTATCTTTCCCCACAATTAACATATCAACAACATATAAGTGAAGTATGATGGACTCACCAATTTCATAATTCTTCACAATCACACAATGGTATGCAGAGGTCTTCTTAAAATTATGTTGAGTCATAAATGAATCGAACTTCTTGTATCATTGTCTTGGAGGTTTTTTCAGACCATATAGACTTTTCTTTAGACGACACACCGAGTGTTCCTTGCTCGGTTCTTCGTAACCCTCTGGTTGCTCCATGTAAATTTCTTCCTCTAGGTCTCCATGTAAGAATGTTGTTTTGACATTGAGTTGTTCAATCTCCAAGTATAATTTTGCTACCAAACCAAGAGTCGCTCTAATAGATGTCATCTTCATCATCGATGAGAATATTTTGTCAAAATATATGCTTTTCTTTTGGTTGCAACCCTTCACAACTATTCGTGCCTTGTACCTTGGGTTTGGGTAATTCTCATCTTTTATGAGCTTGAGCACCCATTTGTTTCGTAGCACCTTTCTTCCTTTTGGAATTCTACCAGATCGTACGTATGATTCTCCTTTAAGGACTGAATCTATTGTTCCATAGCTTGCAACCATTCCCTTTTCCCTTCCATCTCAGTGGCTTCTACACAACTTTAAGGTTCACCTTCATCAATAAGGTTGACATATTCACCTGAGAAGTACCTCTGTGATGGTTTCCTTCCTTGTTGACCCTCTTACATGGAGTTCCTGTCGAAATTCTCCCTTGTTTGCTCTTCCATCGTCTGCTTAACTCGTTTCGTCAGATGAGGTTCTTCATTCACTCATCAAGTTGTATCCCCTGATCTGGCTCTGTATGAGGAGTCTCTCCCCCTGAATTTCTCACCACAATAGAACTTTGATCATAACTCGTCTTGGGTTTTGGTTTCTCCAATTTTTTGATGTCTTGGATCATTTGGTCTTCAAAGAAAACAATATCTTTGCTTTGAACAATCTTTCTGTTTGCAGAATCCCATAATCTAAAAACAAGTCCATCTTTCAACGAACCAAGGTATAGACATCCTTTGGCCTTAGCGTTAAGCTTTGCCCTTTCATATTTTGAAATGTAAACAAACGCCTTAAATCCAAATACTCTCAAGTGACAATATGAGGCTTTCTTACTCGTCCATTCTTCTTATCTTTCCATTTAAATATCTTTAGGGTGATAAGTTGATCAAATCAACCGCAGCTGCCACTAACTCCCCTAGACTGACTTGGGAAGTTTCGCATGAGATATAATGCTTTTGACCTTCTCGACGATATTCATCAGGGATATCTTAGGAGGTAACTTCTCGTGTCTAATCCCGCGAGTCTTAAAACAATGCTCGAATGGACCTCTATACTATTCACCATTATTTTTTCTCAACCATTTCAACTTTTTACTAGTTTCTTGCTCTACTGAAGCATGATACTCTTTGAAGGCTCGAAGGACTTCATCCTTTTTATTCAATGGAAACACCCACAACTTTCTAGAGGGATCATCAATGTAGGTAACAAAGTAATAAGCACTGCCAAGGGACCTTTCAGACGTTGAGTAGACATCTGAATGCACAAGATCCAAAATATATTTTCTTCTTCCATTGTTTGATCTTTGGAAGGATACGGTTCTATGCTTTATTCTTGAGAAACATTTACCTCCCCATTGCATATCTTTCCCTTCATGAGGTACAAAGAGCCTTGCTTTCCCCACCTATGCTTCCATTTGCTAGCACCAAACTGGCTAATCATTCCGTCATCATCTAGCTTACTTATTGAGATAAGGTTTAGATGCATCTCAGGTACATGTCTTACCTCCTTCATCACGAGCTTGTTTCCATTTTTTGTCATTGGGGTCACTTCTCATATGCCCACAATCTTGCTTGTGACATGATTTTCCATATTCACTGTTCCAAAATTTCCTTTTTGATGGGATGAGAAGAATAATTCATAATAAATATGTTCTCGTCATTTGAGACCACTGTTTTTTTTAGATAAGCAAATGATTCATTGAAAAAACAGAGCACAAAGCGTGCCCAGCCATTACAATGAAAAGGGGAGGGCCTCCTCAAAACCTCTTTTGCCAAAACCCATTGTAGTTTTCTCAAACTTCTTTTTGGGTTCTATCTAATCAAGACGGATAATTTCGGCCTTCTGACTTCTTGTGACCATTTTTTCCATAGTAGAAATATGTCAAACCTTTGGTGCGAAACTTGGATCTTCCTCGTGACTTCCCATGACCTCTTTTATTTCTCTTCTCACTCCTTACACTATTCTCAACAACATTAGCTTTGAGTGACTACCCAGTCCTCTTTCTTTTCGTCAAGACTTTTCATTAAGCAAACTATATGTTATAGTATCCAAACTATATGAAGGTAATAATTTCAGTCCTTCATTATCTAATTATTAACTAGGAGAAGGCAGAAGAACCCTTATTCTCTATTATGGTCAATTCGAATTTGAAACACCTTATTCACAATGAACAGAATCCCAAGTAGGTAGCTCAGTTGGCGAGCTAACATTCCCCCACCCCCACAAATATTGCTTATAAAAAAAAACAATGAACAGAGTAACCCAAGACCAACTCGCAATGATCAGGGGATAATAACCATCATGCAGAGGAAGAAGAATACCGATGGATGTGAGATGGGTAGAAAGACAAGAGGTAGAGGATGGTGGGAGAGGAGCGACCTAAACAAATATGATTAGAAAGTGAAACAAAGAAGAATACAAGTGTGTATATGAATTCAACCACTTAGGCCCAATACTATAGGATGATTCTAATCCCCCACCACCATGGAAGGATGATCGTGGAAAAACTACCTAATCACGTAGAAGATATACTTGTTAACTGTAAATTACAGCTTTCGTGGTGAGAGTTTTGTGGGCATCAATATGCAAGGGAAATGAGTTAGCTAGCTATTTCATGGTAAATGTGTATTCACCTTGTATCATTCAATGGAAGAGAAGATTATGAGATGAACTTCATTCCCACAAAAGCGCCAATCCCTCTCCAGTGAGTGGTCTATCATATCTGTGGTGACTTCTATTCCGTGACAACAAGAAGTGAAAGGAAGGGTAGTGGGGGACCATGCAAGAGGGAATAAAATTAGAAAGTGAATTGATCGACCTTCTAAAAAGGCGTAAAGACAAATGTTTCCTATCGAAAGTCGATTTTGAGAAGGGCTACGATTGTGTCAGTTGGGAATATCTAAACTACATTCTTTGGAGAATCCGGGATTCAGTACAAAATGGTGTTGTTGAATGAATGCACGTGTCTTTAACAGTTCAATGTCTGTCCTTGTTATTGGTAGCCCCACTGAAGATTTTATATATTGTTCAAAGAGGATTACACCAAAGTGGTCTTCTATCACTTTTTTTATTTCTCATTTCGGTGGAACGTTTAACTGGTTTCGCCAATAAAGCTCTTGATCAAGGACTACTAATAAGAGGCTTTAAAGTTCACGATGACTTAAAGTTTCATATATTGCAGTTAGCTGATGATACAATATTGATGGGAGAGGCCTTTTGGGATAATATGTGGGGAATTAAAACAATTCTTAATTAGGAGTTTCGAATTGGTGTCCGGGTTGAAAGTAAACTCGTGCAAAAGCAAATTATTTGGTATTAATGTGACAGCTGACTGGTTCTTGGAGCTGCTTCCATCTTTCTATCCTGTCGAACAAAATTTCTACCATTCAAATTCGTTGGTCTTTCCCGTGGGTGCAAACCCATAAAGGGTATCAACCTGGACTTACAATTGAATGACATGAAAACACTGCTAGGTGAACAATAGTAGGAGTTGTATACAGTGGTTGAAGGAATATACCCATTTGAAGGGCAGGTGAATTCATGGATATGGAGTCACGACAAAGCAAACAACTTCTCGACTAGAAGTTGCTATCACGCCTTAAGGACCAAAATGTAGCAGGCTTTTGGTCACAGGGAAGGTGTGGCATGGGATACGAAGGTGGTTGGGGATGCTGACCCCACTTAAACAATTGCATCAATCACTTCTTGGAATTTCAAAAGTTATTCAAGGGAAGAAAAGTTAAAGGTGCTAAAGGATTAATTTGGCTAGCCATCATATTATGGTGCATTTGGACCATGAAAAATAACATTATTTTCAAGGGTGGGTTGAGGATGTTTCAAAAGTGGTTAGTACGTAGTATCAAATGTCTATATTGGAAATAGTTTATTAGCAAATATAATAAGAACTTTAGCTTTGTCTTCGCCAATTGTTGGTCTAATCCCGTAGCCTGAGGAGAATCTATTCAAAAGGAACTGTCATGCAAAACACACTACCTTAGGCGAGTCCCCACCTTTCCACTTTTTATCTAGAACATAAGACTCCAGTGGCAACCTCATTACTATTGGGTGTGGTATTATTTTTGTTTCTGAAGCTAGCTAGGTCTTAGAATCTTCTTCCTTTTCGTTCTTCATCTCATTCTAATCCAAAAATATCAACAACCTGCGGGGTGAGATATAAATATCAATGGGTTTTCTCAAATCCCTAAACATGATTCTAACATGAAGACATAATATGAAATCAATTATTGAGATCATATGCAAACACAAATTGAAAGTTGAGTTGCCTAGGTCACTTACATGTGATCTGTCATTACCTTCATTAGAAACTAAAGAATTAAATCATCACTTAGACATCGTTATAAAATTTATGTTGATATAATCATGCATCTTAAGTACATACATAAAGCGTTATGAATCTGGATTTTCTTCTCTTTTGTGCCTCCCCCCACCCCTTTCTCTGACTAATTTTTCTTTCTCCTTTGCATGTAAGAAATACTTCAGCTGAAGTGTTTTGCTAAGCAGTCTTCCTACTCCCTAATGTTTCTCTTTATCTAACTTTCTCACTCTCACTTATTCTATTTCTCACTAATAACTTCCCGTTACATCCTATAATGGATAAAATGTATGCAATTAGTTTATTTAGTTAGCATTACCGTAACAACCATCATAATTAAATAAATCAAGTAACCCTAATCCATTGGGCAAATGGTGTTAGTTTGCAAAATATAAAACCAAATAATTGTGAATAAAAATTAAATTATAAATATAAATTAAAAAAAATATCAATTTTAAAAGGAATATTAACAAAGTTGATTAATATCACTAACTCCCCGGCAACGGCGCCAAAAACTTGATAGGCCGCAAGTATACGGTTATATCGCGTAATAACAATTATCGATCCACAGGGAGTTATACGTGACTACCAATCTAGTTTCAGTGGTGATTAGCTGAAAATGAATGGTTAAGTAGGAAATGTTGGTTTTAACTTTGAAAATAAAAGGCGTCTTGGGATCATGGTTAGATCACAATGATGGTAATAGAAAAACCCTTTAGCTATTCTCTATCTTATAATTTGAGTTTGTTTTAAGGACAATGTATTCTTTTGGTTTAATTCAAGTTTCCTTTCGATCGGAATACAAGAACGTGTCTCGAAACGATGATCAAGCCTATTCTCATGGTTGATCATCGCCGAAACCCATTAAGCACAACCTTATTGTCCCAAAGTTACCTCGGCTATTCTCATGCTTTGGTTACTTTGTCTAATTCCATTTGTTCTAATGTCATGCTTCACCTTTCGGTACTTCACCTGACATTTGGGTTATACAAATTTGCACAATGGAATTAGATTAAAAGTCAAAGCAATCATAAGATAGGACTTAGCTTTGGGATTAATTAGGGACCATCATTAGATTGTATCCCATAATCCCAAGACTAAAAGAAGTCTACTCACAATTGCTCATTGTAGACAAGGGAGTAGAAGAGAAGGACATAATGTAAATAGCGAGAAATAAAATAAAGCGTGTAAAAGACTGAATTGTAAAAAAGACAGAATAACAATAACCTTAATAGAAAACTTGCAAGAATTTTAACATAAACTTGGAGTGAAAATTACAAAGATCCAGGATGCCTATGAAGCTACACTGAGGCCCTTTTTATAGTCTAGGATCAGTAGACAAAACACTAAATTTTAATTACAATCCATAAAGATGAGAATGGGAAGAGTTTGTAACATCTTTTGAATTCATGGCTGATTTTTCCACCTTTATATTACTTGATTCTTTTCCCCATCCTATTGTCTTTTGATCCTTACTCTTTAAACATCAAATTTCCTCATTTGCTCCATAATTAACCCTGAGAATAAAAACTAACAATAGGTAGTAAAATAGTTCTAAAATAGAATCAAAACATCAAATAAATTACTTAAAATAAATACTAAAAACACACTAAAATATGACTTATCATTTACCCTATCAATGAACCATCTGCCATTCATACTCAACGTCATACCTAGTAAACAGATAACTTTCCACCAAGTTAATGCACTACTACAGATTTTTTAATGGGCAGCGCTTTTTTTTATCAATGGGCAGCGCTTTTGAGCGCTGCTAATATTTGCGCTGCTGATTCCACTCTAATAATGGGCAGCGCTTTTAAAAGCGCTGCCCATTTATAGCAATGGGCAGCGCTTTTAGGAAAAAGCGCTGCTCATTGCCTTAGCGCATTTTCAAATGGGCAGCGCTTTCTAGGAGAAAGCGCTGCTCATTGCCTTAGCGCATTTTCGAATGGGCAGCGCTTTTTAGGAGAAAGCGCTGCTCATTGCCTTAGCGCTTTTACGAATTGGCAGCGCTTTCTCCTAAAAGCGCTGCCTATTCGTAATAGCGCTAAGGCAATGAGCAGCGCTTTCTCCTAAAAGCGCTGCCCATTGTGTAATTTTTTTTTTTATTTTTTTTTCTGTTTTTGTTATTTTCCTTTTTACAATTGCAATTTTCCTGGACATATATACTCATAACTAACTTAGCTATACGTAAACCAGCATATAACCAGCATATACTCATAACAAACATTATGAGCAAAATCAAAACCAGCTATTTTTCAGAAGTAAACCAGCATATTAACTTGTTTTTACATTCCCAATTCCTTTCAATTCTATTTCTCAGCAAATCAAATTATATCCAAATACACCAGAATCAAAACAAGTGCTTAAGTTTCCCAATTCATTCCATTTCTACACTTGAACCAAAACAAACTAGCTAAGCTAACAAGTTATTATCCAATTCATATGTACCCAAAACTAGCTAAACTTACAATATGAACCAAAACTAGCTAACAAGTGCTTAATTAGTTTCCCAATTCATTCCATTTCTACACTTGAACCAAAACAATCTAGCTAACAAGTTTTTATCCAATTCATATGTACCCAAAACTAGCTAAACTTACAATATGAACCAAAACTAGCTAACAAATGCTTAAGTTTCCCAATTCATTCCATTTCTACACTTGAACCAAAACAAACTACCTAACAAGTTATTATCCAATTCATATGTACCCAAAACTAGCTAAACTTCAATATGAACCAAAACTAGCTTAGTTGTATGTATCCAAATCAAACGCTAACAACTTACAGTATTACATATTCTATCCAAAATCAAAAAAAACGGGAGACATAACGGCACCACTCTCCTCTAAGCTCAACTAGCTGTTCCTCAGAGTATGTCTTCACCCGACAATCAGGAAAATACTGAAATTATATAAATAAATAAAATTTGAATTGAAATGGTTAAATGGAATTAACTATTATTATATCAAAATCAAAAAGAATTCTAGATACCTGTCGGGGAATAATCGTTTGGTTGTGGGTAATAATTTCCTTCAAAAATTTCATTACATAATACCCACAATCATTGCTATTGGGTTGTTTTGGACACTACAAAACAAAACATTAGTTAAATGTTAAATTTAATTTAATACATTTTTTCACAAAATAATGTAATTAAATATATAAGAACATTGATTAAAAACTTACAACTATCGGTATCCATTTGGTCTTTGATTGTTCCACTCCCCAATATGTTTTCAAACAACTGAACACAATGACATATAACTATATTATTCGAAATACATATATACGTATATAAGTAAAACAAAGAAATATGTAGAGGGATCGAAATACACACACCTATTAAATAACTCGATCAACTCGGGGTAGTTGTTGAAATGACCATGCAATGGATCAATGAAGTACACCGTATCTCTCCCCGGATTTATTGCTAACAGAATCCAATGTTCCCTACAAAATAAGATTTTGAATAAGTAATTGACTAGTATTTAAAAAATGCATGTTATATAAGAATGGATTAAATCTCTCACCGAAAGAGACACGGTGCCAAAAACATGTAATCATCGCTTTTACTTTGAACTTCCCAGAAGCGTCGAGTGATATAATTTGTAACCTCTGTCTTGTTTTGTTCCACAAGCATCTCATAATTACGCAGCTTCTGGGACACATCATGCAGGTGTGTATTATCCGGACACATGAACACAAATCTCAGTGTCTGTTCCGAAGGGACCAAAATGTCCTCGTACAAGTACCTATAATTAGAGATATATACAAATTAAATTAACGATTTAATAAAAAAAATTCAATGATGTCAAATAATCAATTACATACGTACCTGACATATGCTCTAATAGCAGTACTGGTTGCCCAGTTCATTTTACATACATCACTGATATCCTCACGTCTGATCGACAGTGTTTGACCTAAAGTCCCAAAAATTTGGTCATCCATCTCTAATTCAATCGGGATTGCCTCATCCATCCTGAATTCCGCGTGCATTTCAGCATAACCAATAATCTTGTAATCATTAATTGAAGAGGCCGAGGGCTGAGACTGAGACACAATTGGAGAAGGGGAGGGCTGAGTCACTTTTGGAGGAGGGGTGGGCTGGGTCACTTTTGGAGGAGGGGCGGGCTGAGAATTTTGTGTAGAAGGGCCGGACCGAGACACTTTCTTGCCAATAGATTTTGCCATCCGTGGCAAGTTTTCAAGTTATACAACTTTATCACAGCCAATAATTTTGTGAATTCAGTACAACCCGAATACAACGGTGTCTCTGCATCCGTTATCAACTTCTCAAACATTTGAGGACAATCATTAAGATCGTCTTCAACAGCCTTTGCCATCTCTTCAAATTCGTCCCCATCCAATGTAGGTCTTTCAGTGTCAACCGGCGCACATCTCTCGGTATTATTACCCATATTTGAAGATTCACCTCTTTCCTCACCATGCATTGTCCAACAAGTATAACTTTGATCAATTCCGTAACCCTTTAAATGTCCTGCCAACTCCTCTGCATTAACCGATTTTACATAACAACAACTTAAACAAGGACATTTGATATCACTAGAAGTCCCTAAACGTTTAACAGCACAGTTCACAAAATAATCCACTCCAGCGACATATTCCTTGGACAGACGATTGGCAGACATCCACTTTCTATCCATAATTTCCCAATATTTATAATAAAATCCTGATAAGAGAACTTAAACCTATTACAGGTGAAAATCACACAACGTACAATTTTTTTGAAGCTAAGACATTCAACTATTTTCAGCTAAAAAAATCAAAGACTTTAATGTCTTCCATAATGTCATTCTTCATATAATAAATATAAGAAAACAACAAAAGTACCTGAACACGTGGAAGCAACAATGAACTCGAATGAACTAGAACGAACACTCGAACTAGAACACGAACTCGAACAATGAACACGAAGCTCTGGCAAACCAAACTCGCAAAACCTAAAAAACAATTCGCATTAAATTCGCATTAAACAACAAATCATCAACATCAATCCTAAATTTTTCAAATTTATAAATACAACACAAAAATCCTTAACCTAGAGCAACATTAAATTAACAAGCATTTCATTTGGATATTTCAACAAATACTACACCTACATTTCCCCTTAAGTTTAGAAATACTACACCTACACCTAATTTCAAAGAACCAATCAACAAGCAACAACATTGAATCGTCTAACCTAAGGTTCCAATGCCATTAAAATAACTAGAACATAATACAATGATATTACCTTTGGTGAAAGTGCAACATTAAATTAACAAGCATTTCATTTGAACATTTCAACAAATAGTACACCTACATTTTGCCTTAAGTTTAGAAACACTACACAAACACATATTTTCAAAGAAACAATCAACAAGCTAGCATCAACATTGAATCATCTAACCTAAGGTTCTAATGCCATTAAAATAACTAGACCAAAATGCAATGATATTACCTTTGGTGAAAGTGGAACGAAAATGCAAGCTTCACCAAAACGTCGTACGGACCGAACAAAACCAACCCAACGAAAATGGAAACACGTCGTACGGACCGAACAAAACAATGGTGAGAATGAGAGGCGTAGTGGGCAACGAAAATGAGAGGGGGAAGAAAATGTGATGTAACGAAAATGAGAGTGAGAGTGAACGAAAATGAGTGTGAGTGTGAGAAGGAGAGTGAACGAAAATAGTGAGTGTGAGAAGGAGAGTGAACGAAAATAGTGAGTGTGAGTGAGAGAGAACGAAAGTGACAGTGAGAGTGAGTGAGGTGAGAACGTATCTGTGAGTGAGAGGACGCGTACGGAACAAAAATAAAATTAAAGCAATGGGCAGCGCTTTACCCTAAAAGCGCTGCTCATTAGGAAGCGTTTTATATCAATGGGCAGCGCTCTCCCATATAAGCGCTGCTTATAAGTCAGCGAATTTTACTAATGGGCAGCGCTCAGCCCCAAGCGCTGCTTATTACTCAGCGCCTTTGATCAATGGGCAGCGCTTCCCCCTAAAAGCGCTGCTTATCACTAAGCGAATATCACTAATGGGCAGCGCTCACCCCCAAGCGCTGCTTATCACTAAGCGCATTTCTTCAATAGGCAGCGCTCCCGCTCAAAAGCACTGCTTATCACTATCAATGAGCAGCGCTCCCCCCAAAGCGCTGCTTATGTGTGCGACTAATTTCAACAATTCTGGCGTAGTGATGCAAACCTGAAAGGGATTATGGTGGTCACCACTAGAGTCATAGTAATAACCTGCCCATACTTTGCTACCAGAATATCATGCCATAGGGATGGACCTCCATCACCACTTACCCAGTAAGCTCAAATTAAAAGCTCTAATATACTTGTGTAACACCCTAAACTTTAGACGTCATAAAGTCTAGACTGTTAACCATTTTAACAAAATCAGAGTTCTAATCCGTTTATGAATTTAATTAAAACATAGTCTCGAGTGGTGTAAATACCAAAAAGGATAACTAAATGACATAACTGAAACAGTTTACATGAGTCATTTCTTAAACATAGTTCAAATCCAAAAGACGGTTTAGACCTAATACATATCCTTCATTACAAACTTAATCTTTTCACTTGTCATAACTTAGTGTAATCCAAAAGTGATTGAACAACGTCAACCACAGCGGAGAACCCAACCCGGATAACAACTATGTGCCTTGAACCCAACCTGGATAACCATAATGGGCCTTGAACTCAAGAGATTGGACCTCCCATTCCAACTACACTACTTAACCTTTTATTACTTGTCTTAACCTCTTTAGCATAATCTAAAAGAAGAATGAGCAACGTCAGCTTCAGTAGAGAACCCCAACCCGGCCTTGGCCGAGTAATGCTAGGGCCTTGAACTCAGGAGTTTTGACCTCGCATTCTAAGTATGCTAATTAACCTCTTTCTTTACTTAGCGTAATCCATAAGTAGTTGAACGACGTCAACCACAGCGGAGAACCCAACCCGGTCTTGACCGGATAACCATAATGGGCCTTGAACTCAGGAGTTTTGACCTCCCATTCCAAGTACGCTAAGTAACCTCTTGGGATCGTAATCCCCATAGTGTTTTGTTCATAACCATAATCATGTTCCCACTCATTAGTTCGTTTAATAAAACAATATCGTTCAACTGAGACAATATTCGCATAATCAAATTCTCGTTATTTTCGTTCATATATACTTCAATTAAGTCCAATTAGGGTTAGGGTAAGTTAGGTTAAATTAGGGAAAGGAATGGGAAGAAATTCACGTTGAAAGGAAAGCAGATTTGTTTTTTTAAAAGAGGGACAGAAGGGGGGTGCACGGACCAGGCCCCTTTCTCAGCTTTCCAAAATTCTGTTTTTACGCCGATTCCGCTACTCCGTTCGATAGGATATCTTCCACAATCATTCCATAACTCAAGATAAGTAAAAAACAAACCCTAACCATCAATAACAACACCAATGACAATCCAAACACCAATCCAATTAATGCATGCAACACTTCAAAATCATGGCTCAATGTTCAACATTTGACAATTACATTTCAGCACACATCAATTCCAAATCACCCAACTTCACATGCAATCCATGATGTTCAAAACAATCAATGTACAAGTCATAAAACGATCAAAAGAAAACTAAGCATGGTTAAAGAACTCACATGCAACTTCAGAATTTCAAATGCTAGTTGAAAGGATGTCCTCAAATCATCAAACAATCTCCAAATTTGAAAAAATGTGAGACACCAACACTCCCAACAGCTCCAACTTCGAATCCAACACCTAAACCCTCTGTCCAAGTGTTTCTATCCACAATGTAGCTTCCACAAGGTTCATCTTAAGTCCCCAAACAAACATGCAACCAGAAAATTCACTCAATCCACTCCAAAAGATCACATGCAGGTCAAAATTTGAGAGGAGAATATGAGAGTGTACCAACTGATTAGCTCTATCTCCTAATGGAATAATGTAGTGAAATTGATGTAAGGAAATGAAGGAGAGTGCAATAAGGGTTGATGTTCAGTTTCAGCTCATGGTGAGTGAGGGTTTGAGAACTTCTTCTTATTTTCTTTCTCTCCTTCTCGCAACTATCTCTATCTCTAAAATACCCTCAAACCTTCCTCTATTCTCTAATTGACCCTAATTCCATCAATTAATTAATTTAGCCACTAGCACACAATGCACACAATTTTTTTTAGGCCATCAATTAAACAAATTAAATCATCACTCATCATCTCAAACAACAATTAATTAAAAGCATCTACTAATCACACGAATTGGAATTAATCACTTTGGGGATGTTACATTACACCCCAACTTGAAAATTTTTGTCCTAAAAAATTGTTCGTTTTCTCTACTATAACTCTCATGCAACCTCACAAGTCAAACCCTTAGCCAAAACCCTAACTCCTCTTCTTAAACACTTAAAGGGACTCACACCAACTTGGATTGACCATACACAATCCCATGCCATGTAATAACCTAGACATCTCCGTATATTAAGGATCGAAGGAAATCATGATTGCATCAAAGAGTTTAAGAAAGAAACAAAATACATTTTTAAAGTGGTTGTCCTCTTTAGTGCAATCCAATTTCCGTCTATACTTAATATAACCTATACTCTCTAGGTGACCCGACAATAAATCGGTTTCTAAAACTAGACAGTCACCCATTCCTCCGTTTCTTAACATCTTTCATAGCCCTAAGCTTCCGCTACGCACTCTAATGAAAGGAGAAAACCAGGAATCCTATGACTCGGTACTTCAGGAGTTTTCGGGGCTAAAGCAACCAATTGTCATAATCCTCAGTACCTTGTATGAAATATTGAGTGGATCCGGCTCAATACTTCACACAATATACTGAAAAGTTCTGACAGTTAATCGTCTAAGTCCCTAGCTGACTCGATCTATCTAATCTATTAATCGTAGTATCTCTAAGCCCGACTACGTTGAACTGCTCTGATACCAAAATGTAACACTCTTATACAGACAACCAAGTAGTGGCATAGGTCGGTAATCACTCAAGGCAAATCAGCAATCAACCTTAAGGAATAAGGCAAAAGTACAAAGAAGAAGACTTTGGAAGAGTAACGTTAGAGTATAACTTATAAAAAAGCACCCCCACCTCATCCTTGATCAAGGGACAGGGTTTTAATAAAATCAATATTCATCGAGCCCCAGGCTTTTGTTCCCATCACAACTCATCACAACCTCCTCAATCTCCTCCATGGAGAACCGTCCTGAGAGGCTAACAAATTCGCCGGAGAAAGAGCTGGGAGAGAGATACTGTGCAAAGTGGGGCGGTCCCACGCGATTCCAAATATGCTCTAAGAAATGGGAGGTGAAAAACATAGTTACGACCTCCCTAATACCAGCAACTTCCTCCACCCACCCATCCCCTAACTAAACATTTTAGTTATAAATCTTCAATTACGTGCTTACAAATTATAGACTTTGCTCCTAATTTAATTCTAACTCTTTGACTAATTAGCTCATTTACTTATTAGTCCTTAGAACCTTACAACTTATCTTCTTTCCCCTAAAAAACTCATCAATTAGTACAATCTATTTTTTGTGATTAATTAGTACTATCTATTATTATAACATGAAACATTCTAGTAGATTTAAACTCTTAACTAATAAGAGGATTCTTGAGGTGTTTGTTACACAAGTTTTCACTCATTTTTATTATGAGACAAACTAACATGCTTCTCACTCTAATGGACCGTACGTGTGTGAGATTATATATATATATATATATATATATATATATATATATATATATATATATATATATATATATATATATATATATATATTGAAAGCTCCTAAGATTAGACGGAATGGAAATGAAGAAGAAGGAATTAAAACATATGGCCACATGTTATTTGAATGTTTAATTATCTCTATATTGGTTTAAGGGGAGGCCAATAATTGTCATTTGGCTTGTTGTGTTTAACAGCCGAGTTTGTCGGTATGTCATGTGTGCACTTGAAGCACAACTATAAACATAGACAAAATTAAGGCAAATTAAATATCAAATCCCTCGCATAGCATCGCCATTGGTGTCTCCGCCGCAGATTGAGAAAACAAAACAGAGAAGATGACCAAAACCACCCAAATTATAGTGGCGACTGAATCCCAAGTAGGTAGTTCAGTTGGCGAGCTAAGGGATACTGAAGAAGCGCACCAAAGAAGTACAAGAAGGAAGTCTCGAGTTCAAACCCCGAAAACTAATATTTTCCTCACCGTACTAACATTGCCTATAAAAAAAAATAGCGGCGATTGAACAACCAGAATCTGCCGAAGCACCGAAACCAAACCCTTACCCCTTCTTCCCAAACTTAAGTTCAACTTCAACCTACAACTTCCTTTTCCATTTTTCCAACCTAAACGTAACATTAAAGACAAAGCAGAAGAAGAAGCAACAATCTTAGAATCAAAGCAGGTTCCAACTAGCAAGCGCAACCTCGTATCATTTCCCAATACTCAAGTTGTGGTTCCTCCTCCTCTTCAGGCTGACCCTGATCCTGCTGATATCTCTAATGCTAAGACTTCCAATCCTTTCATAATTTGGCAGCTGGTATATGGAATAGCAGGGTTCATGGTTTCAAGATGGATTTGGGCAAAGTGGAATGAGAGCAAGGGTCAAGGGAGGTCTCCCAATGACGACAGGCATTCTGATGATGGTCGTGGAGACTATGAATAGAAACTTTCATTATGTTTTCACATCAAAAAGGCTTTTTATTTATTTGCTTTATCATTTATTTGCTTTATTATCAAAAAAAAATAGACAAAATTAAGGCTTTTTATTTTTAGGATTTTGATCAATGAGACATATGTTGAGGAGAACATTAAGAAAATAAGAATAATAAACATTTAATGGAATTGTAAGGTTTAGTTTCTTAATTAACACGTGTGATTAACAACAACAGAAAAGGAAAAACGTTGAGGTGCATTAAAAGAAAATTGATTAAAAACCTAACAAATTTTTTTTTTGGGTAAACTCGGGTATCCACCGCACGGACAGCAATGACTAATCCCTCGCTCATTGTAGGTGCCTCGAGGGGCAGGACAGCTGACCCAGAGTTTTAACGTTGCTCCGTACCCAAGGCGGGGATTGAACCCCTGACCCTTGGATAAGGGAAGATCAACCCCAACCGTTGGACCTCACGCTCTAGGTTGGTATTAAGATTTTTTTGTTATTGAGACAGATAGATTGATAGAGACAAAGAGCAAAGTAGCCAAAATAATTTGTTCTGGACTGGACCAGGAGACCCATTTAGCGATTGGACATGGATTGGCCCAATCACTTTGGTCCATATCCACAATACACAAGCTCATTCATGATTCTCATACTAGGATGGCTCAAATTCACTCTACCGATCCAACGGCTCACCACGGGCACAATTCCCTATAAATACTGGCTCACATTGGCATAATGAGGTAGATTCTCATTCCTAGCTAAATCACTCATCTATTCTCAATACTGACTTGAGCGTCGGAGTGGCTTCGCAGGTACCCCTCCCGGGCTCGCACTTACCTTCGGTCAGGAAGCAGGTGACCTACCAACTGCAGTCCACACAACACTGCAAGGTACAGAACATTGGCGACCACAGTGGGAGGTATCTATCTTTCACACCATCTCTACTTTTTGAACTTCCTCCTGCTTTCCCATGGCACCCAGAGATAGCCCCCGAGTCCAAAGCATTCCCGCTCTGCAACGCCAGTCAGAGAGCACTCCCGAAAACCTTGCTGCTTCCACACCAGACCAAGACATTCAAGACCCGGCATCCCAGCCATCCTCGATCTAGATCCCCGTCTAGCCTGGGGATGCGGCGACCATCCGCCAGCTCTTGGACCTCCTGTGCAATCGCACCCAGACTATGTTGCAGCAAGAGGCGCGCCTCAGGAAGATAGAGAGGCGAATGGTAGCCATGCCTGAGCAACCCCATTCTCGCTGGAACACTCCTTCCCCAAGGACAATGAGCTCCAGGCTCCGCAGATCTCCACCCAGGCGTCATCACAATCATCGCTCTCCACCTAGATGGAAGCGAGCTCGCCACTCTCCTCCTCGACGCGGCAGGCACCAAGAATCAGATTCACCTCCAAGCACCCTGCCAACCTCGCCTGACGGTACATACTGGCCTGAGGAGTCTCTCCCTAGGACCTCATCGCTCGCAACCTCCAATTCTCGCGAGAGGTCGTGGAGTTGAGCCAAGACCCATAAGAGGCATTGCCATAGATCTACCTCGAGGAGATCTCCAGCCCGACGTGGCCGTCGAGACATAGATCTCGGGGACTGGTCACCTCACAACTCACGATGGACCTCCAATGAAGGACCCTTCACTAGGAAAGTTGACGACTGCCCAATTCTGAGGACCTTAGAGAAGCTCCCAGCCCTCAAAACGTATGATGGGACTGGGGACCCTGACAGGCATCTGGCATACTTCTCTGTCATGATGTGTTACCGGGGGGCAAAAGAACCTGTCCACTGCAAGATCTTTCCCCTCACTCTCACGGATTCAGCACTAGCTTAGTTCCAGGAGTTGAAACCAAACTCAGTCTCATCCTGGGGGAAACTAGCTACCATGTTCACGACCCGGTTTTTGCCGCCTCCTGCTTAAAGCCAAAATCTGAAGAGGTTCTTAGGGAAATCAGGCAAGGAAAGAAAGCACACTTAGAGAATATCTGGAAAGGTTCAACAAAGAGGCTGCCAACGTCAGGAACCTTGAAGACAAGATGAGGCTCTTTTGGATGAATGATGGTCTCAAGAAGGAAAGCTTGTTTCAACGGGACGTGGGGTTAACAAACCCCGAAGCTTGGATGAGTTCCTTCGGAAGGTACAAAAGTACATGGATTATGAAGAAGACAACATGGCGTACCAAGAGGAAGCCAAGATTGACAGCAAGAACGATGAGCTGGCCTACAAGGCCATTAAAGAACCATGGCAGAAGGGAGCCCAATATGAGAGAACTCCTCGGGAGTCTCGACCCCGACAAAGTCGCTTCTCAGAGTACATCCTGCTGAACACATCTTAGGCTGAGATCCTTGCCGAATGCGCCGACACGGAGTTTCGGGACATCAAACAGCCCGAACCTCTCGTGCAAAGGAAAGGTTGAACCTCTAAAACATACTATCGTTATCACAAAAGTTATGGGCACAGTACCAACAAATGCAACACCCTCAAGGATGACATTGAAGAGCTGATCCGCAAAGGGAAGCTCGCCCAGTACGTGAATGAAGAAGAGGATGAGACCCGTTACTCTGAATAGAGAGCGGGGCATCAGGATCTGAACCTAGAGCTAGGCCTAGTTAAGAATTTTGTTGTTTGGGCGCAAATGCAGAATGTAAGCTCGACATGAATGATTAACAAAAGTTCATTTTGCAATTACAGTTTTTGCTCTAGCTCACTAGCATTAACACTTGTTCCAAAGAAAATTCCTTAAAATCAAGAAAGAAAAAGGGTCAAACTTTGAGACCCGACATACCCTGCATGGAGGGACTGCATGGATCGTAGGGGCAACCTCAACATTAGCTCAAAGCCAAGACCATCTTCCCAAGGCGGTGTTTTTTAAATACACCTCTTGGAATTCTAGTACTGGAGTCAAGAGTGCCATGGCACGCGAAAACAAATAAGTGACCTTGGTGGTCACAACCCCTTGAGGGAGTTCTATTTGTGCCGAGTCCTGGTAAACTGTGCCAAGGGTATACTTCAAGCTGACCTTGGAGGTCACAACCCCTTGGGTGAGTTCTATCTGGGCCGAGTCCTGGTAAACTGTGCCAAGGGTATACTTCAAGCAGACCTTGGTGGTCACAATCCCTTGGGCGAGTTCTATCTGGGCCGAGTCCTGGTAATCTGTGCCAATGGTATACTTCAAGCCGACCTTGGGGGTAACAACCCTTTGGGCGACTTCTATCTAGGCCGAGTCCTGGTAAACTGTGCCAATGGTATACTTCCAGCTGACCTTGGTGGTCACAACCCCTTGGGAGAGTTCTCTCTGGGCCGAGTCCTGATAAACTGTGCCAAGGGTATACTTCAAGCTGACCTTGATGGTCACAACCCCTTGGGCGAGTTCTATCCAGGCCGAGTCTGTGTAAACTATGTTAAAGGTATACTTCATTACAAATTGTCCCGACGGACGTCGACAAACTCATCTGCCTAAAGCAAGGCAAACTTAGCAACTATCTACTTAAAATTTGAAAGGATGGTGGCACAAAGCAACCAAGGTCACGACGCCCACCCAGCAGAGATCTAAGGTCAATGCACCCACAAGGCGCCAGTGTCATGAGACACGGTAGCCAGGCACAATGCACCCACCCAGCAAGGGCACCAATGTCATGAGACACGACAACCAGGCGCTCGACACCAAGGCGCCAACAACTCAAAGCAGGATCCGGCACCATGGAAGGTGCCTAGCACCCGGCACCCGGGCGCCCAGCGCCAATGCGCCAACTCAAAGCAGGATCCGGCACCATGGAAGGTGTCTAGCACCCAACACCAAGGCGCCAACTCAAAGCAAGACCCGACACCATGGAAGGTGCTTAGCACCCGGCACCCAGGCACCCACCACCAAGGCGCCAACTCAAAGCTAGATCCGGCACCATGGAAGCTGCCTAGCACCCGGCACCCAGGCGCCCACCACCAAGGCACCAACTCAAAGCCGGAATTGGCACCATGGAAGGTGCCTAGCACCCGGTACCCAGGCGCCAACTCAAAGCAGAACCCGACACCATGGAAGGTGCCTAGAACCCGGCACCCAGGCGCCCACCACCAAGGCGCCAACTCAAAGCAGGATCCGGCACCATGGAAGGTGCCTAGCACCAGGCACCCAGGCGCCCAACACCAAGGCGCCAACTCAAAGCAGGATCCACCATGGAAGGTTCCTAGCTCCCAGCACCCAAGCGCCCAACACCAAGGCGACACCTCAAAGCAGGACCCGACACCATGGAAGGTGCCTAGCCCCCGGAACCTAGGCGCCCAGAACCAAGGCGCCAAATAAAAGCAGGACCCCGGCACCATGGAAGGTGCCTAGCACCCGGCACCAAGGCGCCCAGCACCAAGGCGCCAAAAGCAAACAGCACCCGGCACCCAGGCGCCTACGATGGCGCCAACTTCAGCACCCGGCACCCAAGCGCCTACGAGGGCGTCAACTTCAGCACCCGGCATCCAGGCGCCTACGACGGCGCCAACTTCAGCACCTGGAACCTAGGCACCTATGAGGGCGCCAACTTCAGCGGCCGGCACCCAGGCGCCTACGAGGGCGCCAACTTCAGCATCTGGCACCAAGGCGCCTATGAGGGCGCCAACTACAGCGTCCAGCACTCAGGCGCCTTCGAGGGAGCCAACTACGCACAACAACATCTGGCACCCCGGCGCCTGGGTCACGGCACCTTGCTGGGCGCCAGGCGTGCAGTTTGCACCATAGAAGGTTTGGGTCATCATCTACATAGAAATGAAGGAAGAGGATAAAATACTTACCAAGAAGGAAGAGACTTGCTCCAAGTAGATGACAAAGGTAACTAAAAACACCGTCGTCACAAGGAGAATCTCTCACACGACCCGACAAGACAGACGAAGTAACGCTTCGGGCAGATCGACAAAATCCTTCAAGCCAAGACCATCCTTCTGAATAATCTCGGCTTGGGGGGCAACTGTTCTGGACTGGATCAAGAGGCCTATTCAGCAATTGGACATGGATTGACCCAATCACTTTGGTCCATATCCACAATAGACAAGCCCATTCATGATTCTCATACTTGGATCACTCAGATTCACTCTACCGATCCAATGGCTCACCACGGGCACAATTCCCTATAAATACTGGCTCACATTGCCATAATGAGGTAGATTCTCATTTTTAGCTAAATCACTCATCTATTCTCAATACTGACTTGAGCCTCGGAGTGGCTTCGCAAGTACCCCTCCCGGGCTCGCAGTTACCTCCGGTCAGGCAGCAGGTGACCTACCAACTACAGTCCACACAATACTGCAAGGTACGGAACATAATTCAATGAAGGGAAAAAGAAGGGTAGCTCACGTGGTTGGGGGAAAGGGACATCGTTGGTGGAAAAACGTAGGTGTACGGGGTTCGAACCCTGCTCCCCCCTCCCCTCTAACAACTAACACACTAATTACTAACCACTTTGCCTATCTAAAAATATGAAGGGAAAGACAAAAAAAGGTAAGTTTGATTAAATAGCTGCATATTTAATGGAAGTTGAACGAGGAAGAAGCCTAAAATTGATTTGAAGTTTGAATGTTCAAGTAACTATTTTTTTTATCGACAAATAGTGGTTAATTAAATAGAGAATAAAAACCAACATGGTATAGCACAAGTTGTAGATACTTGAGCTCTTTAATCATTTGGTCAAGAGTTCGATCCCTGGCCGGTGTGTATGGAAAAATACCTGATGGGAGAGGTCAACGCCTTAAATGGATCTCAGTACCTCGGGGGATTAGTCTCCGCAGTTATACGCGCAGATGATACCTTGGTTTACCAAAAAATAAAAAAATAAATAGGGAATGGAAAATTAGTTGAAAATAAATAGGAAATGGAAAATTGGTTGTTCTGGTTAATACTCATTTGTCACATATCCTCTAGGATACCTGAAAAGCCAGAAATGAGATTATTTTCTCAAATAAAATCATTCACCTCTCTCAAACATTATTTGTGAATAAATTTTATTCTAGAAGTGACTTCTTGCTACGACTAAGTCAAGTCAGTGTTTTTTTTATGAATGGTGTGTCATATATAATTTCTGTTGTTATTTCTATTTTTCTAGTAATGAATGTTATTAGTGATTCTCTAATCTCTCTCTCTCTCTCTCTCTCATTGGTTGGATGATTAAACTACCCATAACCAACCAAGTTTTCCCGCGAGGATCTTAGCCACAATTTTGTTTAGACAACCAAGTAAGAAGATGATACAATATTAGTCTCTTAGACATCACTGGCTAGCGCACTCCTCAGGCATTCTTATCCATTATATATATATATATCTATCGGCAATATAACTTCTCTTCTGTTAGTTAATTAATTGTGTAGACTATAGAAGATTCAATTAAGTTATTTGAACGCTTTAATAGTCTACACAATTAGTAAATTAATACAATTATAAAAGAATTAGCAAATTAATACATCAAACCGGACCATTTTTATTTTGTTGAAATGGCGAATTATATTTATATATTATAAAATTTAGGTATTCTCTCAATACCAGAAGATATGAAATCACACACAACATCAAAACAATTAGGACAACACAATCAATCCAAGCCAATAAAAAGGCAGTGTGTGAGAGAAATCAGACCACAGATACTAGATTTTTACATATAATTACATCAGCATTTTCACCTTGTTGTAGTGAAGGTTCAGTATAGCTACCTAAGATGATTTTATATTTAATTTGAATATCTCTTTTTATACATTCACGAAATTAGTACATATATTTATCTGACAGTCGTCTTTGGATAGTATCAAAATAGATATTTTTTCTTCTTCCAGGCTGATTAATTAATAATGTAAATCAGCAGACGCATGACCAGCATCTTAAGATCAACTGCGAATAAAAGCTGCAAGACCTCAGAATTTTCTTCTGTACTACTTCTTACAACAATATATATAACTGCTTGAAAATATTTTAAACTTTGAAATTATATAACTCATTGTGGAACATAATATTATAATTATTAAAACAGCTAAAAGATACGATATTCCTTGATAACTAATTTGCATTTAAAACATTAATAACAACCACACTTTTAGATATTGGTCAGAAATACATATGCAGAAACCTTTAAGCCAACTGTCCCACATGCCATTGGTTGATCATCTTCATGAGCTAAAGATCAGGTACAAACATTTGTTGAAAGGAAGAATATAGGACAGAAAAAAGTTACTGCTGAAAAGTGAAAATCACAGAAAAGATCCTTGAAACTCCTTGGCCAAACACTATAGAGAGAGTCCATTTGGATCAGATGATTATGCAGAAAGAAACAACCATACTAATGAAGACGTGGATTAGTGCACTACTCCCAAGATTTTCCAAAGATTTGAAGCCCTGAAAATTTTCATTTAGAATTCTAAATACATAATCATTACCAAGTTTCAAGAAGAGTGTACATATACTTCAAAAATAAACTAGGGACAAAATTAAATTAGCAACGAAAAAATTTAAAGAAACAAAATACTGAATTTAGTTAGGAGTAAATTAGTAACAAATTTCATTTTTTGGTTTCTAATTTTTGTCATTAGTTATATTCTTTCTAGGAACAATCAAGCTCCTAAATTTAGTGAGGAGTAAATTAGTAACAAATGTCATTTTTTCCGTTTCTAACTTTGGTCATTAGTTATATTCTTTTTATCAACAATTTTAAATCACAGTCATGTGATGTGCAGTAACAGACACAGTTGTCTTCGATCTTTGATATCATGGAGAATCACAGTCAAATGTGAGTGATATGACTTCGATCTTAGTCGCGACTCAGATTGCGCCAGTAAGCCTTTTTTTTGATAAAACCTTGGGAAAAACTTCTTGTTTCATGAAGAGAAAACACAAATACACAATGACATACCTGTAGATAGATTCATGCTAGCTATAGCACAAAAGCTGGAGCGACCATTAGGGGCACCATTATTAGCATCCCAATTTGGAGAAGAATTAGGGAAGGAATGGTAATCACTATTGTTGTAACTTGCTTCCTTAGGAGCCACAAGGTTTTGGTGGTGATGATGATGATGATGATGATGAGAAACCATCATTGAAGGTTTCAACTTTCTCTTGATCACAATTGATTCCTCAATAACATTAAAGTTATCTCTTTGTGCTTCATTACCAACAAGGTGATGATGAGGTTGAACTTGAACCATCTTGTTATTAGGAGATCTTACACAATCTTGAATATCATGCTGAAGTTGTGGCCTTGATTGGTGAAAGATCTTGTTATTATTGTTGGTGTTGATGCAGATCTTGTTACTTGTCCTTTCTCTTGCTCTTGCTCTTGCTTTTTCTCTTGATTCCTTCATCTTATTTGCTTTCTCTCTTGATTCCTTTAATGTCCTTTTCAACTTCCTCTCTTTTACATCACCAACATCTAAAAACTCTTGTTGTTGTTGTTGTAGGTTTGGAGTATCAGAAACAACTTCACAGTCTTCACACTCAGAATCTGAAGTGAAGCTCTTAGCACCATCAACATCACCTTCACTATTGTTGTTGTTGTTTTTGCTCTTGGCTAGTTCCTTAATTGCTTTCTTTGACTTTGTGAAAAGCCAGTCAAGGGTATTACTAGCTTTGTCAAACCCTAGCATATCTTGAAGATCAAAGAACTTTCTAGCTATCTCAATAGACAATCTTACCCTTCTGTCTCTTAAACCTTGAGAAGTGTAAATCTTACTGTGCCTATCTTTCTTTGCAGGTTTCTTTGTAAGCAAACTAGAAATGCCATAGTTAGGAGCACCTCCACTTGAAGGGTCATTTTTAGGCATTATTAAAGCACAGTTGTTATTATCAGCTGCAAGTGCTAAATTGTTTAGTGTTTCAGGAATTTGAATGTTATGATAAGGAAGAGAAATTAGTGGATCATGAAGAAGGGTATTGTGATGATGAGTTGAAGAAGCATTTTCAGGATTGAGGAAAGGAAAAGGAAGGAGTGAAGAAGAAGAATATGATGATGATGTGGGAAGAAAAGAAGGATAAAGGTTTGAACTGTAAGGGAACATCTGAAAATTCAATATAATTTTTGTGAAGAATAAAAAAAGAAAAAAGCCCTAGCTTTGTTTTTGTGAAAGAGAAAAGAAGAGAAGAGAAGGAGGACCCTTCTGCAGGAAGAAGAAGAAGAAGTAGCTATCTATCTTCCTTTGAGTAATGAACTTATTTGTCTAAAGTGATGTTCCCCTAGTGACCCTTTTATACAAACGATTTTTTCTTGGAAGGGAAACTATTAATTATGAGGAGTAATTCATATCCCGGAAACTGATCAGAAAGAAAAAATAGAAAACCACTGACACATATTTCAGAAGGAAAATGAAAGTATAAGAAGGGTTTTGAATTAGGTCAATGATGGAACTTGGATTTGCTTTGCATATATATAGTTTCTATTGTTTTGTGATTGGATTATTTGCTGGATCAAATTTTCATTGTAGTGGAACCATTGAAGTTTTGAGAGAGAGAGAGAGAGAGAGAGAGAGAGAGAGAGAGAGAGAGAGAGAGAGAGAGAGAGAGAGAGAGAGAGAGAGAGGAGGGACAATAGTAAAAAGGACAAGAGACACATAATTTGTGGGTATTGCCCCCATTTTGTGGAAGCAACGTAAGCAGAGGAGGGTCAAATCATTCAACTTTTGAACATGTTAATGTGTGTACTGTTATTATTGTTTTGTGTTATTAGGGTTAGGGTTCATGTTAGGTCTAAGAGAATTTGAAAGAATCAGTGATTTAAAAGTAGATTTACGTAGTATATGGTTTGTGTTAGTCTCAATGATACATGCTTAATTTATGATGGTGAAAAAGTTGATATTTTTTGTATGAGAAATTTACTAGGGTATATGGAGACATGATTCTTATATAAGGGTTCAACTTTTTACCCAAGGGCAAGGAAATAAAGGGTGAGGAAACTGGTTAAATGGTGGTACTGCTACTTTTGTACAAAAGAGCTTTGATGTTCTAAAATGAGAAGGCAAGATAGTAATTAATCAACTTTTACTAATATATTGGGTAGGAGTGTCTTTTGTACTCTTTTCCAATATATTTTGCTTTAAGAAAAACTTTTTTTTTTAAAAATGTTTTTTTGACAATAAAAATTAGTTTAAATACTTTTTTAATATATTTTATCAATAACATGATAACAAAAAAATGGTCTTGGGAACGAAACTCTAATTACATGTTTCGGATGCTCAATTATTTGTCAAATGTGTCATCCTACGGGTTTTTAAAATGTACCCTAATTTTTTTTATTTTCTTAAAAATATAAATCTTTTTTGTTAAATCACCATAATCAAGGTCTTTGATAGCACCCTAGGGTATCTCAATTCTCAAAGACATATTGAGACTAATCTTTGAATTATCACACCTACAGTTTTCATGTAGGGGTTAGTCTTCCTTGGCGACTTTAAGGATAGAATTTGTATTCGTTGTTGGAGGACACTCACATTATCAACTCTCCCAATAATATATTATGTAGTCACTGTTTCTCATTGAGTACGGGTGATCTTAGTACCTTTAATTTGGATTCTATGGTGTATTAATTTATCTGTGTTGTTTGAGATGTTTCTGATTAGATGTCAATGGTTTTGAGTACATTTTTCTTGGTTCATACCATTGCGGACTACCGATATAGTGTAACAACGTTTTCAACGAAAGACTAATTTCTGTTTGTGCTTAGGATCAAATTTTGCACTGACCAATTCCGAGTTTTTCTACTGTGGGAATCAAACCCTAGAGCACCGGATCGACCTCTGTGCCCCAGGGTAGATTGAGCCACTTGGTTTAGAGTATATTTAATACTTAAAACTAATAAAAATTTGTCTTTAAAAAAACCAACTCTCCAAATACCATGTTGGTAAATCATTTAAATTTTCATCACTCATATAAAAATCCCAAAATAGTTTTGTTGAAAAGAAAAATAAACTTTATGTAATATCGTTAGCATATCCAAACTTGACAGGCCAAACTTCAAATGTCTAAATCTAGTTACAAATATATACTTAACCTATCTGAATCTACATACCAAATTCGTTTTTAAAAAGAAGTATATATCAAATTTAAAATGTATTAAACATACCAACTCAGCAAAAAAAGACAAATTGGTAATTACAAAAATTAGGGTTCTTTAGAGTGGCCCGTACCACCTACTGTCATTTTCAACCCAGAAAACTCATCCAAGTTCTGACACCAATTACTCTGCTACACTTTTGTTGATGTTTTGAGAAGGTGGGGGTCGTCCACAACTCTCTTATCAATTTGTATATCACAGTAAGTAGTTGTAGTTGGTGTTTACGCATAGTTATTTGTCTTCATATTTCTTAGTCATCTTTCATAACCTAGCAAGCTATTTGGATTTGTACTATCACCTAGGAAAAGTAAATATATATTTTATATATATAAAGTACCATTAGCGTATCTCTGCACTTGGATCTGAATTTCAGTACTATACTTAAGTACGTATTTGGTAATGATAAACATGTTTTTTGAAAGGGTGAAAAGGGTCTTAATACGTTGACATTGTTCTCTACTGTTTTTTATCTCTTTCTCTAAGGATCACCACACAGTTAAGTTGTTAAACAAAGTGTATGTGTGAAAGCTTTCAAGTTACGTTTTCCCAAAGCTTGCCAAAAATGGAATATAACTGTCTATTGACCTCTTTCTTTTACCTCCCTTTTGTAGTAATCACAACTTACAATATGTTCTGTAACGTATCTCTGGACCTGTATCCGATTTTAGACACAAGGTCCGATTCGAGATAGTTGGTAGGGATTGGTCTTGATCAACCGAGCTCCGCTTCCGATCCGGGGCAGGTGGTACCTGTGGGGACACTCTGACGCTCAAGTCAGCTAGGGAACTGATTAGAGGTAAAGAGTAGGAAAGAGTGTGTACCTTGAGCATTGCATTGAATGCGTATTTATAGAGTAAAAGTGTGTTGTCTTAATGAATCAGAGCCGTCCGATCTAGGGCCTAGATCTTAGCCGTTGGTCAATGGATCTGCTTTTGCTTATGGGCCTCACTATTGTGGATTGGGCCAATCCGTAACAGTTTCCCCCCAAGTCGGGTCGCCTGTGAGGCGATCTTGACTTGTAAGTCTTGTCTGAGCTCCACGAAATCGGGCTAGAGCTCACGAGACAGAGATGACCGTGAGTGACTCGAGGTGCCAGTTTAATGTCGCCTTTAGGATAGTATTCTTCGAGGCCGGGCTTATACCAGCGAGGGTGTCTGCCACCAGCCTCGGAGCGCCCGAGATATGGGTCTTGTCAAAGATCTTCGAGGCCGGGTTTATACCAGCGAGGGTGTCTACCACCAGCCTCGGAACGGCCGAGATACGGGTCTTGTCAAAGGTCTTCGAGGCCGGGTTTATACCAGCGAGGGTGTCTACCACCAGCCTCGGAGCGCCCGAGATACGGGTCTTGTCAAAGATCTTCGAGGCAGGGTTTATACCAGCGAGGGTGTCTACCACCAGCCTCGGAGCGCCCGAGATACAGGTCTTGTCAAAGATCTTCGAGGCCGGGTTTATACCAGCGAGGGTGTCTACAACCAGCCTTGGAGCGCCCGAGATACGGGTCTTGACAAAGATCTTTGAGGCCGGGTTTATACCAGCGGGGGTGTCTACCACCAGCCTCGGAGCGCCCGAGATACGGGTCTTGTCAAAGATCTTCGAGGTGTCAATTTGATGCCGTCTTGAAGAAGAGGAAGCCAGAGACCGAGCTGGGCCGAGGGGAACCCTCAGGATAGTAGGAATAATCCGGAGTCCGACCTGGTGGAGCTCCCGAAACTCTAGCGATGTTGAGCACGGTGTCTCGGGTTCCGTTTTTAGCGTGGAACTTTAAGGCGATTGTTCGACCGATCTCAAATCCTTCCCTTCAACCTAGGAATTCACTTTTACTAAGCAATCACTGTGAGGAAAATTGTAGTCGATCCATATATATTAGATTGTTAAACATTTACAAAGTTGGATTACATCACGCCCGTAGGCCCATTCCGAGACCTAGGTGAAACGTGACCTTCCTGCGTTAATCCCTTCTTCATGATCGATATACTTCTGATATTGCTGGAGGAACTCGGCAAGCGACTCAACTTGGTTGACCCCGACGTCTATTTGAAATAGATTTCCTTCACGAAGACCAGCCTCTATGAAGTAAAGACGGAAGGAGTCGTTGAGGTTCCGGACTTGAGCAGCTTCTCTATTGAATCTCTCTATGTAGTCCCGAAGGAACTCATTTTCTCCTTGCCGAATTGCCTGCAATACCTTCCAAGATTTAGGCTTCGTCTTCGAGTGGGCGAAGTGTGCAGAAAAGAGCTTGGCTAACTGATCCCAAGAGGAGATCGTATTCGGCTTTAGAGCCCTGAACCAGTCTAGAGCCGCCTTCTCTAGAGTGAGGGGAAAGGTTCGGCACTTTATCTCCTCTGGAACGTTACGATATTGCATAACCGTGTCAATGTAGTCGAGGTGGAGAATCCGGATCGTCAGTCCCATCATGCATTTTCAAACCCTCAGGCGGCTTCTCGAGGTGCTTTGGCACCGGGAAGTAGTCGATTTTAGCTGTGAAAGGTCCTTTACGCTTTGCCGACCTCTCAAGGGGTGGAGACCGTCGGCAGCCATACTTGCCGGAGGATCCCCGCGAGCTAGGGCTCTGACGTTCCTGCCTCGGAGACCTTTTCCGACTTCTGGGGCGTCGCCTCAGAGAAGAGGAAAACAGAAACGAGCTAGGCCGAGGGGAACCCTCAGGACCATAGGAATCATCAAGGTTCCGACTTGGGGGAGTCTCCGGTCCTCACCCTCCTCTGCAACGAGGTGGAGTGCGATGATGGTATCTCCTCCAAGCCGGAGATCGGTGGCACCTGCGGCCATGAGTCGTTCCACTTGAAGAGTTACGCACTGGGGCATTCGGGATGTTACGAGCCCAGATTTCAGCAATCTGAGCTTCTAACCGGGTGTAGCGTTGGCTTTCCTGCCGGTCGGCCTCGGCTTGCCGATTTAGGAACAGGACGAGCTGTTGAACAACATCGACTGGTACCTGGACGGTCTGCGGGGGAGGTGGAAGTTGTAACGCCCCAAAAATTAATTTATTTAATTAATTAAATGAAATTGAGTGGTAGAAATAATAATATAATTATTATTTATTACTTAATAAAATAATTATAGGTGTTATTATATGTGAGCCTTAGTTGGGTTGGAAATAATTATTTAATTTGAAGGGAGTGGTGATGGTAATTCCGGATGTTAGGATTGGCCCAAGCCCAAGCCCATTGACTTAGGCCTAGGCGAATTAGTAAGGGTTGGAGGCAAGTGCCTCATAGGTGCAAAAGAAAGAAAAGGATTCGAAGAGAGGAGAGAAGAGAAGAGGAAGAAACTTGCGAAGAGGAGAGGGAGAAAGAAAGGGAGCGACGGTACTAGGGCAAAGGAGGAGAGCTTGGATCGTTGGTGGTGTTGGTGAATTCTAGGGTGCCTTGCGAGTTCTCCACTTCAAGAGGTTAGGGGGCTCTTCTTTTCGTTTTTAATAGTGTATGTGATGAGTATCGTATAGGGTTAGGTTTTAGAGTGATTTCTTGAATGAATTGTGTATTTTGATGTTGTGGCTATGCTGAATTTTAATTGTGCAAAGATATGTTTGATTAGGTGTTGAATTGTACACAATAATGATTGAGCATGCCCATTGTTTGATGTTATGATTGAATGAAATTTTGGTGAAAAACATGATGGTCAGTCTTATATTGATAAATTAAGGTTGGAGATTTAATTTGGGAATTTTTGGTGGTGAGGAACTCGAATTTGGTTGGCTCCTTAGGCTCCTAGGGAGTTTTGGGTGTTGCTGGAAATTCTGTCTAAGTCTGTGTCTAGCTCCTGGGAGCCAGGCGCCCATGTGTTGTGTCTGTGTTGCCTGTGTCTGGTTCTGTGTCTAGACAATGGGCGCCGGGTTCCCTTGTCTGCGCCACTGTGTTGCAGAATTGTGTTGCTCGTGTCTAGGCACCATGGGAACCGAGGGTCCCGGAGATTGGATGCTCGGTTTGCTTTCAAATTTGGTATGGGAGTTCCTGGGCACAAAAACAGTCAGTTTCAGGTGTTGGGTCAAAGTTTGGCCGTGTTCCTTGTGCCATGGGAGCCAAGGGCCCCAACCTTATGTTGTCTATTTTGCGAAAATTGATACTGGGTTTTCATGTCCAAGTTAAATGGCTCGTGCAAAACAATTTTTGGAGTCATAGGAGTTGTGGTCTGTCATGGCCCTAGGCGCCTAGTGCATGGGCGCCGTGTGCTCTGCGCCAGTTTTGGGTGTTCCTGCGCCAGCGCCAGTGTCTGGGCGCTAGGCGCCCTGCGCCAGTTTTGCTAGGCGCCCTGCGCCAGTTTTGCTAGGCGCCCTGCGCCAGTTTTTCCTGCGCCAGTGTCTGGGCGCTAGGCGCCCTGCGCCAGTTTTTGCTGGGCGCCAAAAATCAGGATGTTGCCCAAATTTTCCAAACTTGTTTTTAATGTAACTTTTGACTCGGTTATCCAAATTTAACGGTTCAAAGTGCGTTTCGAAGCTAATTTCGGTGTCTATCCAAATATTCTGGTTTTATGTAAAAATGGGTTATTTTACTGGTGGTTCTGGACTGAAGTTGTTCAGGGTGTCTAATTTCAATTTTTATTCACTTTCCCTATGTCGTGTCAAATCCTAAATTGGCCTAATTGAAATGGGTGTTGGTGTGAGTGGTGGGTTGAGTTGGTGAGTGTATTATGGTGTGATTGGTGAGCAGAGGCTTCGGCCTAATTTTAATTGGTGAGCAGAGGTTTCGGCCTAGTTTTAATTGGTGAGCTGATTAATATAATGGTGAGAATATGAATAAAATGGTGAATTGATGAATTGTGTGGTGTGTTGTGGTGCATTTCCATAGCATCTCACGAAACATGTGCATTCTTGGTGAGCAGAGGCTTCGGCCTAATTTTATTTGGTGAGCAGAGGCTACGGCCTATTTGTATTTGGTGACGGATCCGACATGCATGTGCCCGTGGAGTTTGGGTTGCATTTCATGCATAACCATACCTTTCGTATTGTTGTTTGGAGATTGTAATTGTGATGTGGTTGTTGCCTTTGTTGTGAATCGGTGTGCCTAGTTACCTTTCCTATGCAGTGCTTATTTCCATATGTTATTAATTATGAAAAGAGACTCACCCTACTGCTTTTATGTTGCTTCTTATGTCGGCAACGTGCAGGTAATAACGAGTGAAGGTTATCCTTATGCCTTCGTCTGGTAGGAAGTGTCATGCTCTGATACGTAGCACCGGGGGGGGGGGGGGCGTCTTATGTTTTCGTGTTATTTTAATTATATTGTTAGACTGTTATTGGTGATGTATTGGTTTTGTTTTCGAACTTGTTATTATTCCGCTGCGGTAGTGACTGTATTTGGTTGATGCGAACTAAACGGTATTTCATGGTGCTATGTATCTTGTGGTTTTAACCGAACTATGAAAATTGAAGTTGTTGATTTAATGAAGTAAGTGTAGCACTCGCTTAGATTGTTTTTAAAAAAAAAAAAAAGAAACTCTGATTTTATTAAATAGTAAGGTTATTAGAAAAGGGGTGTTACATTAGTGGTATCAGAGCAATGGTTGGTCCGTCCGGCCAAGTCGTAGAGTCGTTCTGTCGGTTAACGACCAACTGTTGTCTTTTAGTCTTGACCATTGGTTTGTGTTGTACTGATGTTCCTGCAGGTACAAGTAGACGGCTATGGTAAGTAAACTAGTGGGGGAGACGACCCTACTGGTATTGTATGCTGTTTGCTATGTTGTGCTCCGTGTGAACCCTGTGTCGTTTGGTTGTGACTTTTATTTTGACCCTGTTGTTGTGCTTATGTGCTTTTGGTGATTGCTGCTGCTGTAAATTAAGTTACTGTTGTGCTGCAAAGTAAATACTGAGTTATTGCCATTGCTGTTTGTTTACTGTTACGTAGTTGGGTTATTGTACCATTAAACTACTGTTGCTGTTAGCTGGAAATATTATTGCTGTTACTGTGTAATTGCCGTTTTAAAAGATCGATGTTGCTGTTGTTGGAAATATTGTACTGTTTTCTAAGGATTAGTGTTGCTGTTTAATTATTGATGTTTTTGAAAACCGTTTTATTTTAGCGACACTAATGCCGTGTGCTATGTAATTTTGTGATCTGAAAGGAAAAAGGGCTTCTGAAATTGTTTTTGAAAAGTCAAATGGACGATTTTACGGTTGGAAACTGATATTGGTGATAAAATCTACTTTAACGAAGGAACGGAGGTGTTGTTGTTGTAGAAATAGAAAGAAATGAATTATTTTGGACTTAGGATTTTAAATGAAGGAAGTGTAGGTGTTGAAGTTTTGTGGAATTGGAAAAATGACCTTTTTCTCTAATTGGTTTTATTTTAAAGAGGAGTAGCGACTTGTGGTGGTGTGGGTTTTGAAAATCTTGTCAAAAATGATTTGATCACGATTTTGAAAAACTATTATTGGGTTTCTTTGGGAGCAAAAGTGTATTAGTATGTATTAGTATGTATGGGATCTTGGCTGCTCTATGAGGTTGAGTTTGGTTATTTAAATCACACAAAGACTAGTCTGTAAAAATGGTGTTTAAATTGGTTAAGAGATATTGGCGTGCTCTATGTATTGTTTGATTTATGTGGAATATGTATTGCTCGTAAATTACATAGCGAGTGTGTTGAAGTGATTGATGTATTTTAATTGGTTGGTGTATGATTATTGGGGAGTTTAAACTACGCTTGATGGCTGAATTTGTGGCTGCTTAGATGCTTAATTTGTTGCTAAGCTCACTGTGTAGGTACTTTCTGAGTAGGTTTGACCTTCGGCTAAACTGGGACTGTTTTACTGGTTGATAAATCATATAACTTACAATTTTAGAAACTAGACTGAACGCTTGTCATTTTGGCTTTGGTTTGGTCGCATTTGGAGTAGTATAGCTCCAGTTATGGGCTTCGCAAGTTAGGATAAAATTCTGGGGACCGTCTGGACATAGAGTCAGTGTTTTGATTGTGGTGTTTTCAAATGAACTCCTTTTCGAATGAATCCAATTTCTTTGAAAACTAGACAAAATGATTTACTGTTTAGGCTGAAGTTTCGTGTTATTTGGGTTTGTTTTGGGCATTGTAGAAGAGTCACAACTTTGGACACAGTCGCTGCCCCATTTTCTGGACCAGCTGCCTTGTTTGTGAAAACTGTGCTATTCGACTCATCATTTTGAAATTCTAAAAATATAGCCAGAAACTAAACTCCGTAAGTTTTCCGTAGAGGGATTGTTTGCTAAATTCCGATGTCGTTTGATAGGGTAAATAAATTGTTGAAGTTTATGTGTGAGTGCTGGAATTTCCTGCGTTGCTTGGTTTATGCTGTCATTGTAACGGAAAAATGTTTTTGCAATATCTTTTGACCTAGGAGTCCGATTTGAGTAAACTAAAATGTTTCGGAAAGCTTATTCAGAGGCCTAACTGAATATTCTAATTTCAAAAAAAAAAATTGACCGTTTCTGGTGTCGTTGATTTCTAGGCGTGCCGGTCGAATTAGATTGTTGTAGTGTTGTCGGTGGCTTAGTGCCCCAAGTCGTTGCTGCAGTATCGGCGCTTTGGTGCCCGAAGTTGTTGATGTGTTATTGATTATAGGATTGTTGGTCTCGGAGTCTTGTCTCCAAGTTGTTGTCATGGGAGGGTTGGTCCCGGAGTTGTCTCCGCATTGTTGCTTTGTTGTTGCTTGTGGTTGCCTCGTTAATAATGTTGATGTTTAGGTGTTGTCTTGGGTACCGCCGAATGGCCCAAGTTATATTCACTAGTGGAAAAAATGCCTTTTATAACTGTCATTTATATCGGTTAAAAACGACCTGATATTAAAAGTGACGCGGTGGCAGTTTTGTAATTAAAATTACAATTTTTATATCGGTTGACACTGGAACCGATATAAAATGTGCAAAAACCATCTTTCATATCGGTTCTCTTGCATAACCGTTATAGAAAGTCCAAAAAAATTTGACTTCCATAACGGGTCACAAAACCACCCGTTATAGAAACCAAAAAAATTAGGCTTTTACGCATCTCACTCTCGCGTGTCTTCTTTCCTCATTCGCGTGTCTTCTTTCCTCAGTATCACTCCCACACTGTCCTCACACTCAATCACCTACGCCTTTCTCTCAACCAACACCGCCCTCACCTCCGCCGGCCACTCCGCCTCACGTTCGCCGTCGTGCTCACCTCCGCTTCACGTTTGCCGTCGTGCTCACCTCCAACAACTACGCCGTCGTAAAGGATCTCTCTCTCTCTCTCTCTCTCTTCAACTAGCAGATGGAACTTGGAGGCATAGAAATCGCAATCTCTGAAATTGCTCAAAATCCAAATCGCAATCTCTCTCTCTGTACAGGTATGTGCTTCAATCGCTATGTTAAAAAATGTAAATATCGATTTCTTTATTTTCATACTCTATTTCTCTAATCTGATTCAATTCGAATGAGATTAAAAAATGAATCATAAAACCTAACCCTAAATCAGAAATTTGTGCTTAAATACTATAAAACGGATAAATACTTGCATAGATTGTAATATGTGGGTTGAATAGTGTAGATCGATGCAGAAAGAAAGGGGCGAGAAAGCAAACTTTGAGAGAGAGATGCGATTGAAAGGGGAGAGAGATGCGAGAGTTTAGAGGGAGCGAAGATGGAGCAGAGAAGCTACATGAGAGGTTTGAGAGAGAGGTTTTTATTTTTTAAATATAAACCTTTTTGCTTGCATTATTTTTATATGCTAAAGATTATTGGTTTGATGTTGCAGTGATTTTGATCCCACCATGCTGGCTTGGTTGATAACAATTAATAAACATACTCTTGAGGGGATTCCAATTTGTGGTGCGGAAAGACTAATAGCAGAGGCGTCTCTCATGATCTGAATCATGTAATCGATGATCTTTTGCACTCTCTCTGATTTTATGTCTCTGAGATCAACCTCACAAGCGCGCTCGTGCAATACTGGATCTCCCGCTTTCACAATGTTTGGTTTGCGCATCCAAAACAAGTCTTGCTGAGGTTCTTGAGAAGAAGGTGACTCCGTTGTGCAATTCTTTGTTACTGGAATTTCGCTGCTGCCACTATCAGATTCAGAAGGTGTTTGTGTTTTGACACCACCGGATGCCAACAACAATACCGGAGCCGCCCCACAAAATCGCCACGTCAACCGGCGCACCGCTTCCATGACGAAAATGCCTTGTTTGTTATTTCTTTCTCACCAAAACACTGATTTTGCTAAGTGAGTTTGTGAACTGATGATAACAAACTGGCAATTGGCAGCTGTGTTAATTGTCTAGGCAAGATTGAGGTCCATGACTCTGATGGGTCAATTCATTGTCTTCCACTTTACTTTGTTCACAAACACAAATTTTCTTCTCTTTCATCTTTGTCCCTATATCTGTCCATTAACAACAGCTAGGATGTTCATGGTTTTCTATATTTGGATTATCTGTCCATTAACACAAATTTAATCCTGACACCCCTATTTCATCTGCGTTTGCTGACAACAGAATGCAATGGGCCGCGTAAGTTGTATAAATTTTTTACAACTCTATTCACATTAAGATTCTTCATAAAGCTTGAAATTAAAATAGATAAGTTTGTCCTTAAACTATGGTTTGGATTTTTCCAATGTAAACATAAATAAGTATATGCTGTAGTTTAGAAAATAATTTTTCCTAACTGTGAATGCAGATACATTATAAATGCTGGGGCTTTTACAGCACTATGTTCATCATTGTTGGGTGGAACATTGCCACAGGTAAATTAATTGGAACGCTTTTAGTATTGAACTTTTCAAGTTAAATAATTCATATGTTTTCTTTAATGTGTATCATCCAAGAATATTAGCACTGTGTTCTAATATTCAATGCTTTTTTCTCAGCTTGTGTTCTAATAGCTGTAGTGGTACATAGATATACTAGTTTCAGTTCTATCAGAAAATGGAAAATAAGTTCAATTCTAATGGAATTTTTCTTCTTTTTTTAATTTCAGTGTAAAAAATGGCAACAGTGGCTGCTTCAAGTAGCATAGGATCCAGGAATTCTAATAATGTCTACCATGGACCAAATATCTCTTGTGAATCTAAAGGGGTGACAATGGGACTACGCTCTATAAGGTTAGAACATTTCTCTTTTCTTCATTTGTACATTCATTGTTTTGTTTTCAGATACTTACTAATATAAACATTTATTTTCAAATCCATGCCTTATGAAGCATTAGTTAACTACCTATGAAACCATAACCATGCCTTGTTTGGTTAATGAATAAAGTGCAGGATGATGCTTCCATTTCATGGAGGAAAAGAAAGAAGCACTTTTTTGTTCTGAGTCATTTTGGCAAACCAATATATTCCAGGTTAATGTTCATCCTCACTTAAGGTTCCCTCAATTAATTTGGTTTTGTTTTCTATACTTTATATTGAAACAATTTGTGTTGCTTCATAGCTGTTTCCTCAGATTCATTATATGATTTATGGCTTCAATTTTGAAATTTTAGGGCTTAGTTTACAATTTCTCTAGTTGTGCCTAACCTCGTCTCATCATTGATTATTTGTTGCTGACATAGCTTATTCTCTTGAATCCACAGTCTCTTGAGGGTTATGGTGCGGTCCATGAGCCAAATTTCCGGTGAGTGCAACTTCTGCTTGTTGGTTATTCTCTTGAATCCACAGGCTCTTTTTCAGTTTAGTTCACTGGGATCGATTTGCTTAATTCTTCTTGTTTTTTGTATGTTTAAAGTTCTGAAACATATGCAGTGCTTTTTGTGCTTAAGCTTAGGCGCTTAGTTTTTGTAATATGTAGCTTGTTGCAAATTTGCAATAATGAGTGATAAGTTTCTTGTAATTGATAATTGTACTGTTTTAATTTAACTGCAAATAGTTTGAACAACTTGACAAGTAATTGTTTTGATGGCAAGTGTTACATTTATAGTGACACAACTACAAGTCAAAAGTAAAGAGTGGAAAATGTGAGATGAAGTATAAAAGGAGAAGCAGTTTTTATTTATTTGAAACACCATAACTGAATTTGTTGCTAAAACTTGTGCTAGGTTTGAAGGCTGATTGCTGTTTATCATGTCGAGGAGGCTGGTAAATCCTTCACGTCGGTTAGGTGATGGTGGAAGTATACCATTTGTTGCCTCTATCAAGTCTAAATCTCAAATAGATGTGTTACCATCATAAAATTACCATCATAAAATTATCAGTACAAGCTTAAAATTACCATCATAAAAGATGAGTTACCAATAGATGTGTTGATATTTGAGTATCTGAAAAAAGTGGAGTTAATAGTGGAGTTAGCAGTATGTTTAACCAATTTTACTATTTAATATGGTGATATTTTTGACACTTCAAGACCCTTGGTTTAAGTTAGTCTTAATGTTGTTTTGTTCTGAACCATTTATTTTGAAAGGTATTTTTCGTGTAAGATGCAGTAGGCTATTCCTTATTTGGAAAGTGCTGCTGAAAGATTGAAAGATAGCTATGACCAAAGCCTTTTGGATTGGGTTATATTTACAACAATTTGGGGGCAGCATATTTAGAGTTGATTACACTCCAGTCAGCAGTGTATGAAGTACAAATCAGCTGATCTGTATGACCTCAACAGCAAGTATGTGTAAACATTGTGCTTACTTGATGTATCAATTTACGCCCTTAATTTGTTTTAGATGGATTACTATTTTACATTGTGCTTACTTGATGTATCACTCAAGTTCTACCTCTTATGCATTCTTTAGTAACCCAAATCAACATGGCATAGTGAAGAAGAACATGGCAGAGTCTTACAAATTTCTGTGCAATTTTGCAGGTTGGCTAGATTACCGGATATTAAGGTACCTGAATGAAAGTTCTCATATATACAATAAACTACTCATTCTTTTCTTCCCTTTATAACTTTATTCTGTACCTACTATAACAGTTCTAGTAATTTTCTTATGCATATAATCTGATAGGTTGCAACTGACCTCCTTTGTTGCGCCTTTGTCTAGGACATTTTTTGGGTGTTCATATCTCCATTGATATTCAATCTGATAGGTTGCTCTCTATTTATTTCTATTATTTTACACTTGTCCTGATTTTCTTCAAACTTTTAGAATCGAAATGGAAAATTCAGACAACGAGGGTCCCGACAAGAAGAGACCTCATCTCACTTCTGAAATGCAGCATAGATATGGTCCCTACAGCTATGCACATCTTCACCCTTCAAATTTTCATGTCACTACTACTTACTTGTTCAATTCAATTAGTTTCTGTTTTAGCATCAATTCAAACTTATGAGTTACTAGTAATTAATTAGCTTAATTATGAATTAATCAGGTATCTAACAGCAGCAGCAGCAATGGAGGAGGGAGGCGTATAGGGAGTGATTTATCATTATAAGGAAAGATGCTGCTACCTTTGGTTCTTCCTTATTAGGGCAGTATCAAGCAATGGATGTATTATGGAAAACTACTAAGTTGTATTTTGTTGTTATCAAGTTTTTGGAATATATCGCAATTATATGATCTTGTTTTGAGTATTTGGGATTATGCTAGATATATAGATTTGGTACTATGTATTTGAGATTGTGATTGCATCTTTTGAGTATTTGGGATTATGCTAGATATATAGATACTAATGATGAGGTTACTATTTGTTAAAATTCATTTTTTTTTTAAAAAAAATAGACTTTTCATATCGGTCTTCTATGGGAACCGATATGAAAAGTCCATTTTTTTTTAAAAAAGAGAGTTTTCATATCGGTTTTCTATGGGAACCGATTTGAAAAGTCCTTTTTTTAAAAAAAAAGAGACTTTTCATATCGGTTTTCTATGGGAACCGATATGAAAAGTTTCTTTTTCTTAAAAAAAGAGACTTTTCATATCGGTTCTAAGGGCAACCGATATAAAAACAACTTTTCATAACGGTTCAGGAACCGATATGAAATGTCCCTATTTTTTATATTTCCTTTTTCGGCATCGGTTCGGGAACCGATATGAAATGTCAATTTTAACCGATATAAAAAGCCTTTTTTCCATTAGTGATTGTTGCTGATTTGTTGTTGTGGGCCGATGGCCATTATTGATTAGTACGCCGCTACTATGCCCCATGCGTTGTTGTTGTTGATGATGTTGCTTTGCTGTTGGTTTGTCGTTGTTGATGTCACCTGAGTGGCAATTTTAGTTGTTGATGTCGCTTGAGTGGCAAAGTTGTTTGTTGATGTTGTTGCCGTGTTGCTAAATTATGAGGCTTGTTGTACGACTGTTATGCACCCTGTGAGTTTCGTCGTGATGCTGTGATGATCGATGTATTTCGTTATCCTTAAGGGTAGATGAGTGAGGTAGAATGCGAGCTAGTTTATCAGAGTAGCGCAGCGGAGTCTTAGCATGTCGTATTGGAAAGGAACTTTAATAGAGCTTAGGGGGTGATTACGTGGTACCAACGTGATTACCCTCAAATCCCTATCAGAGATCCTTAGGGAGAGGATGTGTCTGATTGTTACTTCTCAAAGCTACCTGGCTGAATAAGTAGGAGGGACGGCCGCCCAATCACTTACCGCCGGTAATCAGAGAAATGATGATCAGCATGGTAGATAGAACTAGTTGCCTAGATAGCTTAGTCGTTGGTGGGAGAGTGTTAGCCTTGGCGGGTAAAAATTTCGAGGACGAAATTCGTTTAAGTGGGGGAGAGTTGTAACGCCCCAAAAATTAATTTATTTAATTAATTAAATGAAATTGAGTGGTAGAAATAATAATATAATTATTATTTATTACTTAATAAAATAATTATAGGTGTTATTATATGTGAGCCTTAGTTGGGTTGGAAATAATTATTTAATTTGAAGGGAGTGGTGATGGTAATTCCGGATGTTAGGATTGGCCCAAGCCCAAGCCCATTGACTTAGGCCTAGGCGAATTAGTAAGGGTTGGAGGCAAGTGCCTCATAGGTGCAAAAGAAAGAAAAGGATTCGAAGAGAGGAGAGAAGAGAAGAGGAAGAAACTTGCGAAGAGGAGAGGGAGAAAGAAAGGGCGCGACGGTACTAGGGCAAAGGAGGAGAGCTTGGATCGTTGGTGGTGTTGGTGAATTCTAGGGTGCCTTGCGAGTTCTCCACTTCAAGAGGTTAGGGGGCTCTTCTTTTCGTTTTTAATAGTGTATGTGATGAGTATCGTATAGGGTTAGGTTTTAGAGTGATTTCTTGAATGAATTGTGTATTTTGATGTTGTGGCTATGCTAAATTTTAATTGTGCAAATATATGTTTGATTAGGTGTTGAATTGTACACAATAATGATTGAGCATGCCCATTGTTTGATGTTATGATTGAATGAAATTTTGGTGAAAAACATGATGGTCGGTCTTATATTGATAAATTAAGGTTGGAGATTTAATTTGGGAATTTTTGGTGGTGAGGAACTCGAATTTGGTTGGCTCCTTAGGCTCCTAGGGAGTTTTGGGTGTTGCTGGAAATTCTGTCTAAGTCTGTGTCTAGCTCCTGGGAGCCAGGCGCCCATGTGTTGTGTCTGTGTTGCCTGTGTCTGGTTCTGTGTCTAGACACTGGGCGCCGGGTTCCCTTGTCTGCGCCACTGTGTTGCAGAATTGTGTTGCTCGTGTCTAAGCACCATGGGAACCGAGGGTCCCGGAGAGTGGATGCTCGGTTTGCTTTCAAATTTGGTATGGGAGTTCCTGGGCACAAAAACAGTCAGTTTCAGGTGTTGGGTCAAAATTTGGCCGTGTTCCTTGTGCCATGGGCGCCAAGGGCCCCAACCTTATGTTGTCTATTTTGCGAAAATTGATACTGGGTTTTCATGTCCAAGTTAAATGGCTCATGCAAAACAATTTTTGGAGTCATAGGAGTTGTGGTCTATCATGGCCCTAGGCGCAGGGCCATGACAGACCACAACTCCTATGACTCCAAAAATTGTTTTGCACGAGCCATTTAACTTGGACATGAAAACCCAGTATCAATTTTCGCAAAATAGACAACATAAGGTTGGGACCCTTGGCGCCCATGGCCCAAGGAACACGGCCAAATTTTGACCCAACACCTGAAACTGACTCTTTTTGTGCCCAGCAACTCCCATACCAAATTTGAAAGCAAACTGAGCATCCATTCTCCGGGACCCTCGGCTCCCATGATGCCTAGACACGAGCAACACAATTCTGCAACACAGTGGCGCAGACAAGGGAATCCGGCGCCCAGTGTCTAGACACAGAACCAGACACAGGCAACACAGACACAGCACATGGGCGCCTGGCTCCCAGGAGCTAGACACAGACTTAGACAGAATTTCCAGCAACACCCAAAACTCCCTAGGAGCCTAAGGAGCCAACCAAATTCGAGTTCCTCACCACCAAAAATTCCCAAATTAAATCTCCAACCTTAATTTATCAATATAAGACTGACCATCATGTTTTTCACCAAAATTTCATTCAATCATAACGTCAAACAATGGGCATGCTCAATCATTATTGTGTACAATTCAACACCTAATCAAACATATCTTTGCACAATTAAATTCAGCATAGCCACCACATCAAAATACACAATTCATTCAAGAAAATCACTCTAAAACCTAACCCTATACGATACTCATCACATACACTATTAAAAACGAAAAGAAGAGCCCCTAACCTCTTAGAAGTGAAGAACTCGCAAGGCACCCTAGAATTTCACCAACACCACAACGATCCAAGTTCTCCTCCTTCCTTAGGTTCCACGCGAAAGACTCTCCTCATTTGCCCTAGCACCGCCGCGCCCTTCTTTCTCACTCTCCTCTTCGCAAGTTTCTTTTCTCTTTTCTCCTCTCCTCTCTTCGAATCCTTTTCTTTCTTTTGCACAAATGAGACACTTGTCTCCAACCCTTACTAATTCGCCTAGGCCTAAGTCAATGGGCTTGGGCTTGGGCCAATCCTAACATCCGGAATTACCATCACCACTCCCTTCAAATTAAATAATTATTTCCAACCCAACTAAGGCTCACATATAATAACACCTATAATTATTTTATTAAGTAATAAATAATAATTATATTATTATTTCTACCACTCAATTTCATTTAATTAATTAAATAAATTAATCTATTATTTTTGGGGCGTTACAACTCTCCCCCACTTAAAGGAATTTCGTGCTCGAAATTTTTCTACCGCACGAACACTCTCACACCAACGACTAAGCTATCTAGGCAACTAGTTCTATCTACCATGCTGATCACCATTTCTCTGATTACCGGCGGTAAGTGATTGGGCGGCCGTCCCTCCTACTCATTCAGCCAGGTAGCTTTGAGAAATAACAACCAGACACATCCTCTCCCTAAGGATCTCCGATAGGGATTTGAGCGTAATCACGTTGGTACCATGTGATCACCCCCAAGCTCTAGTAAGGTTCCCTCCCAATACGACATGCTAAGACTCCGCTGCGCTACTCTGATAAACTAGCTCGCATTCTACCTCACTCATCTACCCTTAAGGATAACAAAATACATCAATCATCACAGCATCACGACGAAACTCACAGGGTGCATAACAGTCGTACAACAAGCCTCATAATTTAGCAACACGACAACAACATCAACAATCAACTTTGCCACATCAAGCGATATCAACAACTAAAATTTCCACTCAGGTGACATCAACAACGACAACCCCACAGCAAAGCAACATCATCAACAACAACAACGCATGGGGCATAGTAGCGGCGTACTAATCAATAATGGCCATCGTCCCACAACAACAAATCAACAACAATATAACTTGGGCCATTCGGCGGTACCCAAGAAAACACCTAAACATCAACATTATTAACGAGGCAACCACAAGCAACAACAAAGCAACAATGCGGAGACAACTCCGGGACCAACCCTCCCATGACAACAACTTGGAGACAAGACTCCGGGACCAACAATCCTATAATCAATAACACATCAACACCTTCGGGCACCAAGGCGCTGACACTGCAACAACGACTTGGGGCACTAAGCCACCGACAACACAATCATAATTTAATTCGACCGACACGCCTAAAAATCAACGACACGAGAAACAGTTAATTTTACCTTGAAATTAGAATATTCAGTTAGGCCTCTGAATAAGCTTTCCGAAACATTTTAGTTTACTCAAATCGGACTCCTAGGTCAAAAGATATTGCAAAAACATTTTTCCGTTACAATGACAGCATAAACCAAGCAATGCAGGAAATTCCAGCACTCACACATAAACTTCAACAATTTATTTACCCTATCAAACGACATCGGAATTTAGCAAACAACCCCTCTACGGAAAACTTACGGAGTCTAGTCTCTGGCTATATTTTTAGAATTTCAAAATGATGAGTCGAATAGCACAGTTTTCACAAACAAGGCAGCTGGTCCAGAAAATGGGGCAGCGACTGTGTCCAAAGTTGTGACTCTTCTACAATGCCCAAAACAAACCCAAATAACACGAAACTTCAGCCTAAACAGTAAATCATTTTGTCTAGTTTTCAAAGAAATTGGATTCATTCGAAAAGGAGTTCATTTGAAAACACCATAATCAAAACACTGACTCTATGTCCAGACGGTCCCCAGAATTTTATCCTAACTTGCGAAGCCCATAACTGGAGCTATACTACTCCAAATGCGACCAAACCAAAGCCAAAATGACAAGCGTTCAGTCTAGTTTCTAAAATTGTAAGTTATATGATTTATCAACCAGTAAAACAGTCCCAGTTTAGCCGAAGGTCAAACCTACTCAGAAAGTGCCTACACAGTGAGCTTAGCAACAAATTAAGCATCTAAGCAGCCACAATTTCAGCCATCAAGCGTAGTTTAAACTCCCCAATAATCATACACCAACCAATTAAAATACACCAATCACTTCAACACACTCGCTATGTAATTTACGAGCAATACATATTCCACATAAATCAAACAATACATATATAGAGCACGCCAATATTTCTTAACCAATTTAAACATCATAGAGCACACAAGGTTTCATACATACTAATACATTTTTGCTCCCAAAGAAACCCAATACTAGTTTTCAAAATCGCCATCAAATCATTTTTGACAAGGTTTTTAAAATCGACACAACGACAAATCATTACTCTTTTCCAAATAAAACCAACTAGAAAAATCATTCTCCAATCCAACCAAAACTTCACCTCCATACTTCCTCATTTAAAACCCTAAGTCAAAATAATTTATTTCCTTTGATCAACACCCACGTTCATTCATTAAAAATAGATTTCATTACTAATTTTAGTATCCAACTGTAAAATCGTCCATTAGACATTTCAAAAACAATTTCAGAAATCATTTTATTTTTCAGATCTCAAAACCACATAACACGATTCAAGAAGTAACGACCAAAAATTTTCATAAAACCCAAGCGTACAATATCAAACCCCAAGTAGCATGGAAATTGCAAAACAATTCATGAAGACCTTACACGTACAACACTGCATGTCAAAACAATCAGGAACAACACCAAAAGTAAACAACTAACGCAAAAGATGTCATAATTCCTCAAAATAAATACAGACAGTCTCATCATGGGAAACAATTATAAATCAAGGAACATCAAAACTCAACATTTTTAAGCATGGACGACATCACTTAGAGTGATCAAAACATTTTTGTGCGTCGGGTAGCAGCTTGACGTAATTTATCAAAACAATTTTCACAATGCACTTAGACTCCACATCAAGACACACCACCCAAGAGTTCATACAAGAAGGTTAAAGAACAGCAACCAACAACAGGGACACAAAGTTCACACACGGCAATGCAATACAACACACAGTACCAGCAGGGGCCTCTCCCCCACTAGTTCACTTACCATTAGCAACTCTTGGCCTTCCTGCAACACAAATATTGGTCAGCACTTAAAAGACAACAGTTGGTCGTACACCGACACAACGACTCGACGACTTAGCCGGACGGACCAACCATTGCTCTGATACCACTAATGTAACACCCCTTTTCTAATAACCTTACTATTTAATAAAATCAGAGTTTCTTTTTTTTTTTTGAAAACAATCTAAGCGAGTGCTACACTTACTCCATTAAATCAACAACTTCAATTTTCACAGTTCGGCTAAAAGCCACAAGATACATAGCACCATGAAAATACCGTTTAGTTCGCATCAATAATAGTCTAACAGCATAAAGACAATAACACATAAACATAATACGCCCCCCCGGTGCTACGTATCAGAGCATGACACTTCCTACCAGACGAAGGCATAAGGGTAACCTTCACTCGTTATTACCTGCACGTTGCCGACATAAGAAGCAACATAAAAGCAGTATTGTGAGTCTCTTTTCATAATTAATAACATATGGAATAAGCATTGCATAGGAAAGGTAACTAGGCACACCGATTCACAACAAAGGTAGCAACCACATCACAATTACAATCTCCCAACAACAATGCAAAAGGTATGATTATGCGTGAAATGCAACCCAAACTCCACGGGCACATGCATGTCGGATCCGTCACCAAATACAAATAGGCCGTAGCCTCTGCTCACCAAATAAAATTAGGCCGAAGCCTCTACTCACCAATAATGCACATGTTTCATGAGATGCTATGGAAATGCACCACAACACACCACACAATTCATCAATTCACCATTTAATCAACTCACCATTTTATTCATATTCTCACCATTGTATTAATCAGCTCACCAATTAAAATTAGGCCGAAGCCTCTGCTCACCAATTAAAATTAGGCCGAAGCCTCTGCTCACCAATCACACCATAATACACTCACCAACTCAACCCACCACTCACACCAACACCAATTTCAATTAGGCCAATTTAGGATTTGACGCGACATAGGGAAAGTGAATAAAAATTGAAATTAGACACCTTGAACAACTTCAGTCCAGAACCACCAGTAAAATAACCCATTTTTACATAAAACCAGAATATTTGGATAGACACCGAAATTAGCTTCGAAACGCACTTTGAACCGTAAAAGTTGGATAACCGAGTCAAAAGTTACATTAAAAACAAGTTTGGAAAATTTGGGCAACATCCTGATTTTTGGCGCCCAGCAAAACTGGCGCAGGGCGCCTAGCGCCCAGACACTGGCGCTGGAAACTGGCGCAGGGCGCCTAGCGCCCAGACACTGGCGCTGGAAAACTGGCGCAGGGCGCCTAACAAAACTGGCGCAGGAACACCCAAAACTGGCGCAGAGCACACGGCGCCCATGCACTAGGCGCTAGGGCCATGACAGACCACAACTCCTATGACTCCAAAAATTGTTTTGCACGAGCCATTTAACTTGGACATGAAAACCCAGTATCAATTTTCGCAAAATAGACAACATAAGGTTGGGGCCCTTGGCGCCCATGGCACAAGGAACACGGCCAAATTTTGACCCAACACCTGAAACTGACTCTTTTTGTGCCCAGCAACTCCCATACCAAATTTGAAAGCAAACCGAGCATCCAGTCTCCGGGACCCTCGGCTCCCATGGTGCCTAGACACGAGCAACACAATTCTGCAACACAGTGGCGCAGACAAGGGAATCCGGCGCCCAGTGTCTAGACACAGAACCAGACACAGGCAACACAGACACAGCACATGGGCGCCTGGCTCCCAGGAGCTAGACACAGACTTAGACAGAATTTCCAGCAACACCCAAAACTCCCTAGGAGCCTAAGGAGCCAACCAAATTCGAGTTCCTCACCACCAAAAATTCCCAAATTAAATCTCCAACCTTAATTTATCAATATAAGACTGACCATCATGTTTTTCACCAAAATTTCATTCAATCATAACGTCAAACAATGGGCATGCTCAATCATTATTGTGTACAATTCAACACCTAATCAAACATATCTTTGCACAATTAAATTCAGCATAGCCACCACATCAAAATACACAATTCATTCAAGAAAATCACTCTAAAACCTAACCCTATACGATACTCATCACATACACTATTAAAAACGAAAAGAAGATCCCCCTAACCTCTTAGAAGTGAAGAACTCGCAAGGCACCCTAGAATTTCACCAACACCACAACGATCCAAGTTCTCCTCCTTCCTTAGGTTCCACGCGAAAGACTCTCCTCATTTGCCCTAGCACCGCCGCGCCCTTCTTTCTCACTCTCCTCTTCGCAAGTTTCTTTTCTCTTTTCTCCTCTCCTCTCTTCGAATCCTTTTCTTTCTTTTGCACAAATGAGACACTTGTCTCCAACCCTTACTAATTCGCCTAGGCCTAAGTCAATGGGCTTGGGCTTGGGCCAATCCTAACATCCGGAATTACCATCACCACTCCCTTCAAATTAAATAATTATTTCCAACCCAACTAAGGCTCACATATAATAACATCTATAATTATTTTATTAAGTAATAAATAATAATTATATTATTATTTCTACCACTCAATTTCATTTAATTAATTAAATAAATTAATCTATTATTTTTGGGGCGTTACACTACTGGTTGCGTTCTTTGTAGGGAACCTATGGATTTAGAAACCCACGTGTTCTTGAGGTGTGAGTTCATTGTAAGATTATGGTACTTAATTTCTCCCACCCAATCTCCTGATTTTATTCTCCACCCTATATGTAAAGATAAGTATTAGAAAAGGTAGAAGGGGGTTAATCATGATTCGACATTCTGTCATTTGGGTGATTTGGGAAGCTAGGAATGAGGTTGCATTTTAAAATAAGTATTCTTTTTAAAAGCAAAAGATCATATATATATATATATTAGAACTAGGGCACTAGGGATACCCTAACCCATGTACAAGCAGCCAAAACCTATTTTCGACTAATACAAATGCCTTGGGCAACATGCCACTCGTAGTACAAACACCCCCTAGATCGAGCAAGAACCCACCGCCAGGATAGGAATTTTGATCGCTGGACAACAAAATCCCAATCAGGGGCTTTGGAAGAGAAGATACAACCATTTCTCATATCCCAAAGAGACCAGAGGACTGCATGCGAAATCAAGCTCAAATCCCACTTTTCGCTTACCACCAAAACATCGCATACCAAACACGTTGAGCAAACTGGAAGTGAAAAAACAAATGCAAAGCTGATTCAAGCGAGCCCCCACAAAGCAATGACATAGAAGCAGGTTCAAACAACACACCACGACGAGCAAGTTTTGCTCGAGTAGACACTCTATCCTAAAGATGTCTCCATGAGAAGGAATTAGGGGGAGAGAGACTCCGCCATGGCCTGCCCAAGGTCGCCACTTGGTCATCAAAAAAGCTCACAACTTTAGTAATGTCATCAAATTTTACTCATGGAATTGGTTTTTGACTACGACTAAGTTGAGCCATAGTCTGTTCTATGAGTGGTAGGTGGAGCCTTTGGAATGCATTTCCAGGGGTTAGGAGTAATATGTTTAATAGTTCTATTGACTCTCTCTCTCTTGGGATGGATCGGCTGCACTACTTCTGGTGTTCCATGCATTAGGGACATGCCAATTTACCGTGAGTCCCCCAACAAGACAACATACCATAAGTCGTGAGTCGTTAATTGTCCACATCAATGCTAGTCTCATCATAAAATTATGCTTACGTGTTGTATCATACGTCAAAACACCTTCCCACAATCTTTTGAGATCATCAAGCAGAGGTTCCAAATTAACATCAACGTTAGCTCATGCATTGAATGACCATGTATTAGACAAGTCAAAAACATATACAATTTAGTCATGCACATCTCAGAAGGAAGAATATAAGGGGAAAAAATAACTGGCCAACAAGAATAGGGCATCGCTGATGCTTGGATATATAGAGTAAATCCATTGGAGTATAACTAAAGCCGAACATTTTGTGGGTCTTGGGAAAAATTAGAATGCACCCCAGTCAAAGTGTTTCCATGCTTCACCATCAGATGTGTGGCGTAAATGTCTGTGCAACTTCTATTCTCATAATGTCGCGCCATTGTCCCTGCAATTTTTGTCAATGTAAACGTTCTCTTCAGCCTTGGAACTATTGGCAGATAGAACATTGAATTTACAGGGATGAAATTATCATTACGTTTTCCAGATTTACGAACATTATACCTTAGCCTTTTACGGAATTTGCATTCGAGCAGCACACCATCATTTTTACCAAATTCTTCGTGCTAATAGAACATGTGCCTGTCCGATCACTGTTGGTTGCCTTGAAAATTTCTGAGACATGGGGACGTCAACTTCTGGGTTCAAACCCGGGTGTGAGCAGTGTAGTGAAGTGTGTGTGTGTGTGTGTGTGTGTGTGTGTGTGTGTGTGTGATGTTTACTTTCCATTTCATCTAAGTTGACAAAAAAAATACAACAAGTGTCCATCCACACAACAATCAATCTTCTTAGCTTCCAATTCCAGCTTCAACAGTAACATCTTTGCCTCATAATAACTTTTTGAAAAATAATCTTTTATAGGAGTCACTTCCATCATCAATTCGGTGTCATAATTTAAAACCAACTCATAAAGATTACTCATGGACTTGAGAGCTAAAAGCTTTACACACTTCGATAATTTTGACTGGGGTGAGCCTTCGAACAACGTTTTGTTTGTCTCTATTAACAAATTATAAAATCTACGTGCTTCTTCATTCAGAAGCTCATCAGCATTGTCATATTGAGACTCATCAAAAGGCACATTCACCTCGAGAGCATCACAAATCATGTTTTCCATCGACTCTAATTCTTCATTTGATACAACAACAACAACAACACGAGAACATCTTGAAGACCCTAGGTCCAAACTTGGAAGTTCTTCCCCATGATCAACCCAAATCTAGTAATTAGGCTTGAATCCTGAATTATAAAAGTCATACCTGACTTCATCTTCGGTCCTATTAGGTACACGGTCGCAAACAATGCATGGATATCTAATCTCGCCTTCAAGTCCAAACATATCACGTCCCTTCGCTACCATAGTAAATTCTTGAACCTCAATTACAAAATGTCTTTTGAAACCCCCTTATCAGATATAACCTATCATTTACCCAACTATGATTCAATTGAATAAACTCGCTCATCTACACGCATTTTAAAAAAAGTGTTAGATTCACATAACATTCTCAACAACCTATCAAGTTAGTGACATTGATATGATCTCAGTGGAAATGATTCCGAGCCAAATATGGTGGTCAAGGACAGCACAAAACTCTTTTCCATATAAATAATGAATGAGATTATTTCTAATTGGGCCTCACCATAGTCAGTATCATCTCAAAATTATCTCAATGGAGAGGATTTCTAGCCAAATATGGGGGTGAGGGACAACACCTCACTCTGTTCCATCAACAACACAAAACTTAACAATATAATAACAACAACACTCAATCCTACACAATTATAATTGTAATTTTAGCACAATCTCAATGTCAATGTATCCCTAATCCTACATCCAACAATTTAATTCATAACTCAATTTCAATTTCAAATAAATTCCTAACTCAACTTCAATCTCGATTCCAATTGCAATCTAAAATGAATTCAACCTAAACATCAATAATATCGCAATTTCAACCTAAACATGAACCTAAATAATATCTAGCAATTTTTCTCTCTATAATCCTACACAATTTAAACCTAAACATCAACCTAAATAATATCTAGCAGTAAGGTTAAGATACTTGCTTGAGAGAAAGAGAAATGGACAGTAGAAATCAAACCAAAATCGAACCATGTACAAATGGCAACATCACTAGAGAGAGAGAGAGGACAGTTGCAACGATGGTGACACGGTGGTGGTGGCAGCAAGAGGGTCGCAGCGGAGGAAAAAGTGAGGGAGAAGAGAGAAGACATGAGAGAATGCAAAATGGAAGAACGAATGAGGGTTATATTCTGTTAATTTCCTAACCCTTGAATGTTTACTACTGCGGGGATTGTCAACAACAAACTTGGGAGATGCAATTATCAATTCCAAACTGATATAGGCACTGTAGCAACACGCGGGTTGTGCACTTGGATTCGGGTCCACCCAAAGTCAACAATATAAAAATCCTTTGGATCAGGTTTCTGTTTTATTTTCCCGTTTTTTCTCTCTCTTCTCTTTTCTTCACTCCGTTCTTTCTTCTTCTACTCTCAAAAGTTCTAATAGGGTTTCACTTAAACCCACCACTTTCAAGGAAATTGAAGCACGCTTTTGCTTTAATTCTTCAACACGAAGCTTTAGCACCAAGTAAAGATCAAAACCCCTATGTCTTGATCTATCAATTTCAGAGTTTACAAACCCTAACTTCTTCGTATCTTGTTCGCAGATGCTCTATCACCAAGAACAACTCAATCGAACATCAATCAGGTAAAATCCTACTCCTATTTCACCTTTTCTTTATATTTTACAAAGTTGAATCACAAACCCTAACTGTTTGTGAGTTTCCCTTCTTCTGTGTATGCTCTCTGGTTGTTGAGGAACACACGAATCCTCACCACTGTGAAGATTGCAAGAACGTAGTCACAACCGAAGGTAAACTCTTCTCTCTTCCACTATTTTGTATTTTTCTTACTTTTCTTGTTTGTGATACTTAGTAATAGGAGAGATTTAAACCTAAAACAGAACAGGCCCTTGTTGAAATAGCTTTAGAACCAAAAGTGACTCTGGACAAGCCCCTGAGTAATGACTTTAATAGTTACCTTCTTAGGATTTGAAGGCAACCAACCCTAGATCTCTCCTAAACTTAGAAAATAACTCACCCTTTAATTTTTTCGTAAAAATATCAGCCTATTGGTCCTTTGTAGGGCAGTACTCTACCAATAGTTTGCCATTAGTAACCCGGTCCCTTAAGTAATGAAACCTGGTTTCTATATGTTTAGTCCTTCCGTGACCAATGGGATTTTTGGCCAAACATAAAGCTGACTTGTTATCAATCAGTAACTTAGGAGCCTCTGTCAAAGTGACTCCCAACTCTTTGAGTAGTGCCTCTAGCCATGTTGCTTGGGTAGTAGCACTGCAGGCAGCCACATATTCTGCCTCACAGGAGCTGAGAGCAACAATTTGTTTCTTTTTAGAGCTCCAAGACACAGATACCCCTTGAAATTTGAATAGGGACCCAAAAGTACTTCTTCTGTCCACATGATCTCCACACCAGTCACTGTCTGAGTACCCCAAGAGTTCAAATTTCCTTAGATCCTTTCCTTTAAGGAAAAATAGCCCATAGTTTAGAGTGCCTTGTATATACCTCAACACCCTTTAGCTGCATTTAGGTGTATCTCCAGTGGTTCATTCATGAATCTGCTGATCATGCCTATAGCAAACAATATATCTGGTCTGCTGTGGCACAAATATCTTAATGACCCCACAATTTGTCTGAAATATGTAGGACCCACCTTAGAACCCTTCTGGTCTTCCTTTTTACATAGGTAACCTTCTGCAGGGTTGGCGGCAGAATTGCATTCTGTCATCTTGAACCTTGTAAGCAGTTTCTTAGAGTATTTTAGCTGATGTAGGGTAATTCCTTCGGGTACTCTTAGGAATTCCAATCCCAGAAAGTAGGTAAGTTGTCCTAAGTCTGTCATTTCAAATTCAGCCTTCATAGAATCCTTGAAATACTTAATTTCTTTGCTGCTACTTCCTGTTACCAACAAATCATCAACTTACAAACATATTAGTAATAGGTTAGTATCCAAAGAACCCTTCACATATACACCAAACTCATTGGTGCACTTAGTGAAGCCACTTTCAACAAAGAAAATGTCAATTCTTTTATTCCAGGCTTTTGGAGCCTGTTTTAAACCATAGAGTGCTTTATGCAAGTGGCACACTAGGTTTTCCTTTCCTTTTTTCTCAAAACCAGGAGGTTGTGAGATAAAAAACAGTCTCTTCTAAGGGTCCATTCAGAAATGCAGACCTAACATCTAAGTGATGTAAGTCCCAACCCTTACTGCAGGCCAAGGAACTGACCAATCTAATGGTTTCATGCCTGGCCACGGGTGAAAAAACTTCCTCATAATCAATCCATTGCTTTTGTTGGAACCCTCTGGCAACTAGTCTAGCTTTATGCTTGACTATGTTGCCCTTGGGGTCCCACTTAAGCTTAAAAACCCACTTGACACTTATTGCCTTCTTCCCTTTAGGAAGAGGTGTCAAAGTCCAGGCTTATTTTTCTCAATAGAGGCCAGTTCCTCTATCATAGCATTCTTCCAGTTTTTGTCATTTAAGGCTTCCTTAAAGTCAACTGGTTCCATGTCTGCCACCATTGCAAAGTGAATGAGGTCACCATTCTCATTCACCTCAAGATCAGTGACTAAATCATATTCTGCAAGCCTCCTTGGAGGCTGTCTCAACCTTTGTGTCCTAGGCAGAGCTTGCACAACAGGTTCAAGTTCTGGTTCATTGTTATCCTCCTCCTCTTCTTGAGGATTTGGATCCTCATTAGGCTGCATAAGTTCATCTTCATCAGAACTGCCACCATTAGGATTTGGTTCAGTGTTTAAGATCTCCTCTAGGATTGTAGAGTCCACTGAACTTACTAGTTCAGGTTTGTCCCAATCCCATTGCTTGTCTTCAAGCACAACCACATCCCTAAATATCTCAATCTTGTCAGTTCAGGTTCTGCCCACAGCCTTTTAGGTAGCCTTTTTGACTTGATCATGCTCCTAGCCATGTCAAGTATTGTACTATTCCTTATTTCAGTCATACCATTATGCTGAGGAGTATAGGGTGATGTTACCTCATGTAATATGCCTTGATTGGTGCAGTACTCTTCAAAATCTTTTGAGGTGTACTCACCACCACCATCAGTTCTCAAAACCTTAAGTTTCTTACCACTTTGAGTTTCTGCCCTTGTCTTAAACTCTTTAAAGACGACATAGGCTTCTCCTTTAGTCTTAAGTAGATAAAGCCAGATTTTTCTGGAAAATTCATCCACAAAGGTCATAAAGTATTTGTTTCCCCTTATAGAGGGTACATCAAGTGGTCCACATAGGTTAGAATATACAACATGTAAAATATCCTTAGAATAGTGTTTCATTTCTTTATTAAACTTCTTTCTAGGTTTCTTACCAATTAAGCAAATAGTACATGCCTATTTAGTGGCTTCAATTTTAGGTAACCCCTCTACTAATCCTTTAGTACTTAGGTTACTTAGCCCTTTGAAGTTTAAGTGCCCAAACCTTTTATGCCACAACATACCTTCAAAATTAGCTGTAGCACTTAGGCAATCTGTCTCAGTGATACTTATGCTAGTTTTGAAGGTTCTGTTAGTGGCTAAAGGTGTTGTTAAAACTAATTTGTCTTTAACATCATACAACTTTAGTTTTAGGTCTTTCATTACCATTGAAAAACCTTCCACTATAAGTTGTCCTAGGTTGATAAGGTTACAGCTGATACCAGGGACATAGAAAACATCTTTAATCAAAATTTGTCCATTTTCTTTGGTAAACCTAATGTTTCATATTCCTTCAGCAGTTATAGCCTTATAACTAGCACACTTTATAGTGGTTTTCCTACTAGAATCAAAGTCCACTAACCACTCTTTGTTTCCAGTCATATGATTGGAACAACCTGAATCTAAGTACCAAACTTCAATGATTGTTTTACCATCACTTGTAGTAACAGACAGTACAACACACTCACTGTTTACCTTTAGGTCTAGGTTAGTTACAACAAAATACTCCCTAGGTTCTGTATTTTCTAAATCATCAGTTATCATACTAAAATCAACATGTTCAGATTCTGTATCAGAATCTTCTTTAGCCATATTGGCTTTAGTCTCAGTTTCTTTAGACTTAGTGTCTTTTCTAGTCCATATTTATTACATTTATAGCACTGCACTTTAAACTTGTCTTTCTTCTTAGGTGCATTGCTATTTTTCTTAGTGGAATCAGATTTAGAGTTAGATTTACCTAACTTGCCTTTGGACCAATTAGGCTTACCTGCCTGGTCACTGTTGCTCTTGGTTCCTTTCTTACCTTTAGCTTTGGTGAATAGGGCCTGATCCTCTTCTTCACCATCCAATAGATTGATCCTCATTTCCTTTGCTTCAAGCTTGGCTTGAAGCTCTTCAACTTTCAGATCTTCTGGTTTAGTAGTGTCTTCAATGCTGTTCACAACCCAACCAAATTTCTTGGTTAAGGACCTTAACACTTTCTTACAGATTACTGTTTCAGTAAGTGTTTTACCATATAAAGACATAGCATTGGCGATCTTCTTTACCCTTATAAAGAAGTCAGTAATGCTTTCCCCTTCTTTCATACTCAAAATTTCATATTGTTAGTATCTTTCTAAGGCTTCCCAGGCAGCTTTAGAAGTTTCAAAACTTCTAATTTTGTCGAAGTTTGTCTCATCACACCCTTGGTGTATGAGATAGAGTGCTTTGTAATCTTTTTGTTCAGTTTCATTATAGAGGTTTATTTGAGCAGGTGTTGGCTCTTCACCCGAAGGATCAAAACCATTTTTCACAATCTTTAGGACTCCATGGCAGCCAAAAATGGCCTTCATTTGAAGGCTCCACCTGTTCCAAATTTTCCCATCAAGCTTTGGGATTTGGGTGTTTAAACCTATTCCAGTACTTGTCATTTTAAACTGAAACCTTAAAACACAAATAGAAAATGTTAAAAATCACAGCCTGCACAATTTTTGGTTGTGCAGTTTAAAGAAGATAAAAGAACACTAAAAGAGGATTATAGAGATAGAGATTTTTCCTGTTTTTGCCCTGGATTGTTACCAGCTCTTAGATACCATGTTAATTTCCTACCCCTTGAATGTTTACTACTGCAAGGATTGTCAACAACAAACTTGGGAGGTACAATTATCAATTCCAAACTGATATAGGCCCAAATTTTCAACAAAAAACTACACGGGTCCAAAAAAATCCACTCGGAACCCAGGAACCGTGCACTATAGCAACACGCGGGTTGTGCACTTGGATTCGGGTCCACCCAAAGTCAACAATATAAAAACCCTTTGGATCAGGTTTCTGTTTTATTTTTCCTGTTTTTTTCTCTCTCTTCTCTTTTCTTCACTCCGTTTTTTCTTCTTCTACTCTCAAAAGTTCTGCTAGGGTTTCACTTAAACCCAACACTTTCAAGGAAATTGAAGCACGCTTTTACTTCAATTCTTCAACACGAAGCTTTAGCACCAGGTAAAGATCAAAACCCCTATGCCTTGATCTATCAATTTCAGAGTTTACAAACCCTAACTTCTTCGTATCTTGTTCGCAGATGTTCTATCACCAAGAACAACTCAATCGACCATCAAGCAGGTAAAATCCTACTCCTATTTCACCTTTTCTTTATTTTTTACAAAGTTGAATCACAAACCCTAACTGTTTGTGATTTTCCCTTCTTCTGTATATGCTCTCTGGTTGTTGAGGAACACTAAGAAGGTAAACTCTTCTGTCTTCCACAATTTTGTGTGTTTCTTACTTTTCTTTTTTGCGATACTTAGAACAAAACCTAACTCTGTTTGTTCTCTTATTTTGCGAGGTGCTCACACTTTGAACAAACTCTCAGACTCTCACGCACAGAACTTGAGAAAAAGCACACATAGAAGAATCAGGAGGAGAAGACTTGTAAAAACAAAAGCTCAATGTAAACTTCTTATTGATTTGTAAAAACTGTTTATTCAATTGCTCTGTACATGTATATATACAGCTTTCTCTGGATATTAGCTGTTAGAAGGGTTTGTGTTATTTACACACCCAGTTTGTTGAATAACAAACTAGTAACAAACTATTAACTGTAAAACACACTTTTTAAACTGCCTCATAACGTCTATAATGGATAAATAGCCGTTATATTCTTTCTGAGGGTGTTTTAGGAGTTTTGCATTAAATTCCAACATATTCGTGATATGGAATTAAGTGCGGCAGAATTCCACTTTATTACCAATGGAATTGCCCGTAGGTTCCGTTAAAGGTTACATTTTTCAAATACCAATAGTCAAATCTATCGGTACCCTCAGTATCAATTTGAATTTCCCTCTCTTATTATCGACCTTCAAATCCGTCAGTAACACCCTCAGTAGCAATTTGCATTTCCTGCACTCATTACTGACAACCATGTCCGTCGGTAACTAAACTTTTACTAACGGGGTGTGGTCCGTCAATAAAAGTCTGTTGGTAATAACTATTTATTTTTGTAATATTTTGGCAACTTACTACTCACTGGAAAACTGACGAGGATATTGAACTACTCTCATTTAAGTTAACTGGTTACATTGAGGTAACCAACCTCATAACTAAAAGGGCTATTTATTTGCACATAGGTAACCAACATCTTGTATAGTTAACTTTCTGTTGTACAGTTTTTACCATAGTTTTGATAGCTTAACTCTAGTTAGATGACTGGTTAGCATTGAGGTATATAAGCACAATTGATTGCTGATGTAACGAACTTTTCCAGAATAATCCAATTCAGTTTCATCATCATCTTCAATCTCAGCTAATACTCTGGTTCCAATTCCTGGTTCCAATTCATGGAATCCTTCATTATCAATATGGTATCATTCGAGATTCTGCTTCCGCTTCGTCTCTCTTCTTGATTCAATCCTCGAATCGATCTTCAATTTCATCTTCGATTCTAGGTTTCTTGCGATTTCATTTCGCAAATTTCGTTCTCGCCTTCTTGTTGCGATTTTCTTCCAATCGGTCTTCTTCTTATTCATCATGACTGAGAATACCTCTGATCCTCTCTACATTCATCCTTCGGACAATCCTGGCGCTATTTTGGTATCGCAAGTTCTGGATGAATCTGGCAACAACTTCAGTTCTTGGATTCGTGCTATGACCATCGCACTTGGTGCGAAAAACAAATTAGGTCTTGTCGATGGCACTGCATCTGGTTACGCTACATGGATGCGAAGTAACCACATGGCATCTTGTTGGATCTTGAATTCCATCGCCAAGGAGCTTCATTCAAGCGTCATTTACGCCAACTTTGCTGCTGAAATCTGGACAGAGTTGAAGAATCGGTTCTCGCAAGGCAACGGTCCTCGCATTTTCCAACTCAATAAGGAAATATTGAACTACACTCAAGGTACACTCTTTGTTACCCCCTAATATGGCTAAATGACTCATTTGCACTATATTATCTGATGAACCCGCATCACATGATGTGTTTCATTGGTTTAAAGAGAGTTTTTAAGTGGAAATGGTGATGAATGAATTAAAAGTGTGATGAAAAGTATCAAATTATGCTATTTGAAATTGCTTTGCTATGCAGTGTTTATGCTGGGTTTTGTCGTGTTTTTGTGCCCAGGGACTAGGTGGAAATGAAGAACGAAGCAGTGCAGGCAATTGGACTCAAGGGCGCAAGATCTAGGAGCTTTCAGCCAAATGGCGCGCAACTGGCGCGCAGGTGGCGCTGCAGCGCGCAAACTGACAGAAGCCTCAGCCAAATGGCGCGCCACTGGCGCGTGGCGTGCAGATTCACAGCGAGCAAGTTCCTTCTCGCGCGTAAGTGACGCGCCGCGTGCATCTGGCGCGCGAAACTCCAGAATGCGCGTTAAATCATGTCCAGAACGCGTTTTTCAAAGGACTTTTGCACTATTTTGGAACGGTAGCACGCGTGAGAGCTGATCCCTTGGATTTGGAGTTGAAGATTCGAGACTTGGGAACAAGGATTGAAGATTCACATGCGTTCTTCATCATCTCCTATGTGTAAAAATCTCTTTTCTCTCTCTTTGATCATGTGTAACTAAACCCTAATGTTAGGGATGGATGAATTTTGATGTACAACTATTGTTGCTGGTTTATGTTAATGTTCTTAATGTTTTCTCTCTTCATTTGTGAATTGAATTTCAGTGCTTAACATTTCTATGATTGGAAAATTATAGAACAAATCTTTATTCAATGATCAAATGGGAATTTTATTATTGGAATGTTTGAATTTCAATTCCTTCAATTTGTAGCTTAGGAATATTCTTCGAATTGATGTATGTTGCGAATCCTCGTTGTTAAGGCTTGTTGTTAGTAGATGCGCCTAAGGAATTAGGGCTTTTATGAATCGACAAAGGACTATTCACCTAAGGGATTAGGGCTTGGTTAGAATTGTGGATTCGATAGCAAATGAGAGAGAGATTATCTTTTAAAAATAAATCAGTGACAATAGTGAGAAATCAAAAGGCATTCATCCCTAGCGTCTTCTCATCAATATTTTCTCCTAAGCATTTCCGTTTTCTCTCATCGAAAACACCAAAAATATTTAACTGTTTTAAATTAGCGTTAGTAACGCAATCATACCCTTTTCAAGTTATTTCCATTTGGTTCTTTTAGCGGTTGTTAACGTGTTAGTAGATTAAATTCGATCCTCGAGGATGATACCCGGTCTTACCGGTTTTTTTTATTACTTGAACGATTCGGTACACTTGCCGAAAGCATCAACATTATCTCTTTTTTCTTCATATACAATGCTACACAATACCTTTGTCACTCTTCCTAATTTTCATGTCAATATTATCTCTGTTGGTTGCCTCTATCAAGACCCTGATTATCACATTTCTTTAATTGATAATATCTTCTTGATTCAGGACAAGTACCAACAACAGGTGATTGGCACGAGTAAATACATTCATGGCCTTTACTTCTACCACTCTGTATCACATTTTATTGCTTCTTGCACAAATTCTTGTAACACTGTTTTCATCTCTCCTGCACAGCTATGGCATTCTAGGCTAGGCCATCTGTCTGACTCTGTTTTGCAAATGTTATCTTCCAAACTATCATTGTAAGATTCCACAAAATGCAATAAAAATTCTTGTTCTATATGTCCTTTGTCAAAAATGAATCGTTTACCATTCAATGCTAATCATCATTTTTCTGCATTTCCCTTTGACTTGGTGCACTGTGATGTTTGGGGCCCTTTTCACAAGCCTACTCATGATGCCAAGCAGTACTTTCTCACCATTGTTGATGACTGTTCAAGATTCACTTGGGTTCACCTAATGAGGGCAAATTTAGAAGCACCCCAGTTGATACAGGCCTTCTTTAAATATGTCAAGACTCAATTTCAACAATCCATTAAAGCAATTCGCACTGACAATGAAAAGGATTTGAGGCTAAAATTGTTCTTACAAGATGAAGGAGCACTGCATCAGTTTTCATGTCCTCATAGACCACAACAAAACTCAGTTGTGGAGAGGAAACATCAATATCTATTGACTGTGGCTAGGGCTCTCTATTTTCAATCCAAGGTACCCCTAGAATTCTGGGGAGAATGTGTGTCCACGGCAACACATTTGATCAACAGGTTACCTTCACCATCTTTGGATAACTCCTCTCCTTATGAATTGTTGTATAAGACTACCCCAGATTACTCTTCATTAAGAGTTTTTTGATGCCTTGCCTATGCCTTTACTATCCCTTCACAAAGACACAAATTCTCACCTAGATCAGTTCCTTGTGTCTTCATTGGCTATCCCCTAGGTGTCAAGGGTTACAAGCTATATGATCCCCAATCTCACAAGTTCATTATTTCAAGAGATGTGATTTTTTGTGAGACTACTTTTCCTTACAAAACCATAGATAATGATTCACCCTCACCAATCCTTTTCCCTGATTCTCTAGTACCAAAACAAACTCTCACCAAACCTATCACCAATCAAAACAGTGACATAGTCATTCTAAGTCCTGTACTTGATTCACCACCTCCAATTGATCCTCCCACTTTGCCACCAAACACAGACCCTACAAACACTGAACCTCAAATTGAAGCCACACCTTCTCATAGACACTCTAGCAGACCTCATAGGCCCCCTCTCATTTACAAAACTATAAATGCAATTCTGTAAAGTATCCCTTACAGGAATTCCTTTCTTATGAGAAACTCTCACCACCTTACCAAACCTTTATTCACAACATTTCTTCAATTTTTGAACCCCGACATTTTTATCAGGCAGTTAAAGTTCCTGAATGGCAACAGGAAATGGCTGAGGAGTTGGCTGCTCTAGAAGCCAATAATACCTGGTCTATCATGTCTCTCCTAGTTGGCAAGAGAGCAGTTGGATGTAAATGGGTCTATAGGGTGAAATACCATGCAGATGGTTCCCTAGACAAGTATAAAGCCCGGTTAGTGGCACAAGGATATACTCAATAGGCTGGTATTGACTTTCTAGACACTTTTTCACCAGTGGCAGAGCTCACCTCTGTCAGAATTCTCCTCTCACTTGCATCACAATCCAATTGGCATCTCCTCCAATTGGATGTGAATAGTGCCTTTTTAAATGGAGATTTGAATGAAGAAGTATATATGAAATTGCCTCTTGCCTATCCAAGCCAGGGGGAGAACAAGGTATGCAAGTTGAACAAGTCATTGTATGGGCTTAGACAAGCCTCAAGGCAATGGTTCCACAAGTTCATCTCAACCATTTTGTCATTGGGGTTTAATAAGAGTTCAGCATACCATTCCCTATTCACAAAAGGGAATGGGCATAACTTCATTGCCCTATTGGTTTATGTAGATGACATTATAGTGGCAGGACCAAACAAGAATCACATTCATGAAACTAAGTTGATGTTGGAGAAACACTTCAAATTGAAGGAAATTGGTGACTTGAAATACTTTCTTGGGTTAGAAATTGCTAGATCCAAGGAAGGTATTCACCTATGTCAAAGAAAGTATACCTTACAATTTCTTTCAGACACTGGTTTCACTTCTGCTAAACCAGTTCATGTCCCAATGGATCCTAGTGTCAAATTGAACTACACTGATGGAGAGCAACTCAATGATGAGTCTCAATATAGGAGGTTGACAGGGAGACTCATATATCTCACAATCTCTAGACTAGATATCGCATATGTAGTAAATAGGCTAAGTCAGTTTATGAGCAAGCCAAGGTCAACTCATTTACATGCTGCACATCATCTACTGCAGTATCTGAAGACCACAGCAGGACAAGGAATTCTGTTTCCTGCCAATACTTCATTGAAATTGACAACATATGTTGATGCTGAATGGGGTAGCTGTGAGATCAGTAGAAGGTCCACAACTGATTTCTGTATCTACCTTGGTGAGTCATTGATTGCTTGGAAGTCTAAAAAGCAAGCAACGGTTGCAAGATCCTCTGCAGAGGCAGAGTACAGGGCCATGGCAGCAGTCACTATAGAACTGCTGTGGATTAACCAACTTTTAAGAGACTTTGAAATCCAAATATCCTCTACAATGGTTCTTTGTGATAGCAAATCTACCATACAATTGGCCAACAACCCTACTATACATAAAAGGTCAAAGCACATAGATATTGATTGTCATTTCTTGAGGGAATATGTGCAGAGTGGGTTCCTGAATTTAGTGCATGTTAGTACACACCAGCAGATTGCAGATTTATTAACAAAGGCACTGCCCAAGACCAAGTTTCATGAGTGTTGTGCGAAAAGTAGTTTGTGCAAGTATACACAATCGCAACAAGTAATACAATGATAAGTAAAGATCGTTCCCACGGCGGTTGTTGAGTTTACTTCTATATTTAAATTAGTAATTTAGCTAGTGAGAAAAACAAGTAATGTTGCGACCGAAAAATCCGGAGGATCTCTCGCGTTCAATGAAGTCGCCATCAATGTTTAATTATTAGGGAAAACATTGAAAAATCCATTTGAAAATGAAAATGGTCTTAAAAACCAGATTTTGGGTTCGGGAGTCGATTATGCGTGGGGAAGGTATTAGCGCCCCACAGCATCCTTTCTAAAAAGGTTACCTCTGATTAGTTGCGCAAAACATATTAACTTTGAGAAATATTTATTTCCCTTTTGTTATGAAATGAATTAAAAAAATACTTAATGAAAATAATTGTTTTTGTATTTTTGTTGAGAACTAAGGAAGAAAAATGTTTAGAAAAAAAAAAAACTAAAAAAGGGTTTTTTATTAATGCAATTGACAGAGGTCGGCCGCCCTCCGCTCCTACGTATTTCCTGGTAGAGAATCAAATCGCACGTAGTTCTTGGTAGAAAAATGATTTGTGAGTTGAATGATTTTAGGGAAATGATTTTGATAAGAAGAATATTATTTGTGAAAGAAAATGTATGATATTGATATTGATTTCGAAAAAAGTTAATGTAATCATTTTGTTAAGTTTAAGAATACCAAGCGGTCACAGTGGAGGTATCCTAAAACCAGAGTCAACATGATGTACATCTAGTCAACCATTTTATTAATTAAACTAAGAAAATTGGGACATGATTCTAAATCTTAGTAAAAGATTGTATATAAAAAAAATATCCATTTTTTATTTTGAGCTTAGATCAATTAATTTAGAATTGATTAAGGGATGATTTTAAATAAATGGAATAAATGGGCTGAACACAATGAAGAAGTAAAAAAAAAAAAAGAAATACCAAAGTAAAATACAAAAGGCCCATGGCCCAAAACCTAGACACTTCTAACACCACTTGTCTAACACAAAAACAAACTAAACCTAAAACACACACATATTCAGAGAATGGAACAAAAAAGGAGCCGCTGGAAAACAGAGAAAGAAAGGAGAGAGGAAAGAGAAGAGGAAAGATGGGAGAGGGAGAGTGAGAGAGATGGAGTTAACGGTGGTCACGCCGGAGGGATGGCCGTGGTGGCGGCGCCGTCGTTGACGACCGTGGGGGAGAGAGAGAGATAGCGCCACGGTGGAGAGAGAAAGAGAGTTACGGTGAAGGTGCTGGGAGAGGGATGCGACGGCGGCGGTCATGGTGGCCGCGGTGGTGATCGCCGGCGACGAGAGGTGATTTTTGAAGGGTGGTTGCTGGAGGTGGTTCTATGGTTGTTGTAGTGGTGTTTGGTTTGTTGTTGTGGTGTTGTGCAGTGGTTGTGAGAGTGGTTGTTGTGTAGTTGTGGGAGTGGTGGCATTTGGAAGGTGAGGATTTGATTAAAAAAAAAAAAGGTGAGATAGATGATGATCAGTGAAGAGGGATTTTGAGATGGTGGTGGTGATAGTTTATTTCTCATCCTTCTTCTCTCATTCATTCTTTCAAAACTGATTCCCCCCTCCCCATTTTTTATGTTCTGAAGCTTTTATCTCTCCCTCCTCACTGTTTTTCCTCCCCCCTTTAATGTTTTTTTGTTTTCAGTCCACCACTCCTCATTACTGTTTCTGCCCCCCCCTTTTTAATAGAGAGTATTGGTGTGTTTTCTTGTTTTGTCTCATACCTCCTGGGAGCGAGGGGATGGGGATGCAGATAAACTGGTTTGTAGTGAGTGTTTGTGTGTGTTTGTGTGTAGTTAGCGTGAAGTGGTGGATAGAGTGAAGCAGTGGATGGCGTACGGCAGGTTACATTGCTTCCAGCAGTGCCTTTGCGTGTGGGGGCTGAAGATGTAGTGTGAATAAGTTTATTTGCCAAAAAAAAAACAAGAATAGAGATAGTGTATTACCGTAAACGTGTATACGGCTCTAAACTTGGAAAATGTAAACAACACATCCAACTCTGATTCTAATTTATATTTTTGTAATTTTGTAATATTTGTATTTTTAAAGCAATAATAATAGTTAAAACTAAATGCTAAAAAACATATATTTTTTAGTTCTTTTTCTTGCAATGGAAAATAAATAAATAAGTTCTACTAATAATAATAAAATAGGCCGCAAAAACGCTAATGAGTATCAAATGACACGTGTCAATTTTTAAAAACTCAAAATGCACAATTAGCAGTATTTTTGATTTTTTTTCAACGAATTTTAAATTAGCCGGACAAAATTAGGGTATGACAAGTAACAAATACAAGTTGTCAACAAGTATTGTCATTGTGATTAACATAAATGTAAACAAACAAGTAAAGAAAGTTCAGGAGTAAGATAAAGTGAGTTGGATAGTTCATATGTTATATAAATTCCCAAGAGTAAAGCGCTATAGCGTTAGACGCTGTAGCGTTAAGCGCTGTAGCGGTATGGAAGCGTGCCTTTCAGTCACTGTCGCCAGGGTTATGTTACAAGACTCCTATGTCTAGGCTCTAAATAAGTTTTACCCCTGTATAATAAAGATCTTACAGCTTTTACCATATGAACTATTACTCCCCTATGTCTAGGGTTAAGTACAAGTTATCTAAATGTCTTTAAACAACCTTTCATTCATATTATTCCTTGAGCTCTTATTCATAGACCATGTCTGTACCTATGAATCTACTTATTTTAGTTGATCAGTCCCAAAACAAGTTTGAAAGCATTATGACACAAGAAATAAAACGCAAACATCATAACATTACATAAACTTTACTCAAGGTTCATTACAAACATGAGAACAATCCAACCACAAAAGTTTAGCTCATGACAAGCTTCATCAAAACAACATAAACTAAAAAGATTATGTTACCGTATGTGAGCAAGAGAAGGATGTTTACAAAAGATGCACTCCAACAATCCCAAGTCATACACGTTGAATGATGTTATGGCGTGAGCAAACCGTAGGTGTGATAATAAAACTAAACTAAAAATAAAAGCTTCAAGAATGGAGGATTAATGGAGGAATACTAGGTGTCAAGTAGTTTTTCTCCAAGTAACTCTCCTTATTTCGAAATCCATGGTGTGAGGAAGAATAAATGAGATAGATATTATCCACATCTCATAAAGTGGCTTTACAAAAAGGGCAATGATGAAACTCATCACCAACTATCACCTAAGCTTCAATTAGGAGGCGCCAAGTGTCTTTTTCATCCCACTTGGAGGCTTCAATGTCAGGTTGAGAAGAAGAGGATAAGAGTGATGACTCATCAATCAGCAAGTGGCTCATAAATATCAAAGTGGCCAACCGTCATATAGCGCCGTAGCGCTTACCGCTGTAGCACTCAAGCAAAACATCAATATATTCACAGAGGCACCAAATGTGTCAAATGATAACAAACAAGCTCCTAACCCTTCTTTCCTCTAAATAACTAATATTTACCTAATAAAGCACGAATATTAGTTGAGAACTTGTGTTGATTTAAGTGATAAGAGCATAAATAACACTTCTAAATATGAGTTATCACACCTCCAAACTTAAACCATTGCTTGTCCTCAAGTAATGACACTTGATAAAGATAACAACTTAATAAAAACAGAATAACAACTGAATATCAAGACCAAACTAGTTGCACCCTTAAATCAAACAGATTTTCAAAAATCTCTCTCATTAGGCCAAACTTTCAGATTCACATCCAACACACACACACGCCATTGTTTTTCACAACATATAGAATTGTTACTGCTCAATTGTGAGTGTGTGACTACTAGGCTTAGTTTAGCTCCTAGCTAGAGTCAACATTTCTCCTAGCCTTGGAAAGAGTGGCCTTCTTTTGGTTTAGTCAAAGAATTTTTCAAAAAGGAGAGTAGACTAACAACTTCACAAAAGACTTGAGGGGCTTCAAAGCACAACAAAGGGCTTGATTAGGCATTTTAGATCTTTGGCCAGTGCACTAACTATTGATTGGGTGATTTCTCAGCGCTATAGCGTTAGATGCTATAGCACTGGTTACTTGATGAACAGATTCAGCTGCAATGCCCTCATTACTGAACTCCTTATTGGCATTTCTATCTTTTTTTATTTTTTTTCTTTTCTTTTCTTTTCTTTTTATATGCATTTTTGGAACAGTTCAACATTTGTTTCAGGCAATTGCAGCTTTTTACATGACCATTTGTACACTTTGGGTCCTATTGCACTGATCATCCTATAATCTTCATCCCTAGCCTTAATATAACCGATGCACCCCCAAACTTAGCTTCAAATGATACTCTCAATTTTTAGTAAAAACTTGACTAAACCTTATCATTCCTAGCTAACTAGGTTCCTTGCTAAGCCTAGAGTTTGAGTGTAGAAGCAGCAATAAGACTAGTCATTAATCAAGCAAGGCTACACTACACATATACACTTAATCATCATTAAATTTAGCCCAACAAGTACAACTTCTATTACTGAAAAATTTAAAATTTGCAACTAATCCTGCCTTCTTACTCAAACAAATTAAACATAACATTGACATTTATAAGGTCCTCCCCCCAACTTAAGACTTAGCAGTGTCCCCACTGCTCATGCAATTCCTAAAGGGAGAGTCCTATGACTAAAACTCAACAGAATTAAAAACAACAGAAATAAAACTCTAAACATACTTTTAGATGCAAGAACAGACGCTATAGCACCTAACAGATTTATTGAAAGCAAACAAACAACATTTTTTTTAAAAGAAGGGTTAGAGTACTTGTTTGCTAACCCAGATTTGAGCCTATTGCTTGCTCTGGTGGGCACTGTGGCGGCTCTGCTACTGGATTTTTTTCTTTCCTGCCGCTATAGCGCTAGGCGCTGTAGCCTCATTCTGGGGATCCTCTGCTTCCTTGTAAGGTTTCATCTCAGCCAGCTTTTCTGCTGCTTCCTTCTCTGCAGAAAGATCAAGAGTATTCTCCTCATATGCAGGTTTGTGCGGGGACTGGGCTTTAGGCGCTTTAGCATCAGCCGCTACAGCGCTAACTGGAACTTCTTCTTGTGGAGGGTCATCTGCCAACTTGGTCCCAGGGTTTCTCCTTTGATGGCTTCTTTTCTCACTTCACAAAATTCACACCTACACAAAAGAAAAATTAAAAACACAAAATTGTTAGTTCAAATCCATGGGTTGCCTCCCAGGAGCGCTTTGTTTAAGAGTCCTCAGCCAGACTAAGTCTTGTGGTAGGTATCTTTGGCTAATGGCGACTCTGGTGTAGGAGAGGGGACCCAATCATTTGTTACAACAGAATTAGCTTCCTCCACAACAGATTTAGGTACCCTTGGCCTCTTTTTGGATGTCCACCATTTTTGTTCTCACAGCTTTCTTTGGTGCTACAGCAGATGCTGCAGCACTGCCTTCTGATACTAATGCTATAGCGCCTCCCGTGACAACATCCACTCTCTTCACTTTAGCTTCCAATATCATTGGTGGTTGCTTTGTGGCAGGCTGAGTTTTGGTGGATTTTGTTCTTTTTGTGAGACTGAGATGATTTTTTTTTGTTTTGGTGAGGGAAGTTTCTTAAGAGATGGGGACTTGTGTAGAGTGGGTTGTTTTGGAAATAAGGAAGGTATTTGAATAAGGTTTGATGGTTTGGCTTGAGGTAAGGATAGATTAATGACTGGAAGGTGTTATAGGTGGAGGGGATGGTTCTTTGGTTGGTGATGGTTTGGGTGAAGGTGTGGTGGAAAGGTTTTGGGTGGGTTGTGTGATTTGATGCAAAATGGGGATGCTTCCTTACTTCCCTCTTCTTTCTTATTATGCTCTCCTTTATCTTTCTCATCACCTTCTTTTTAACTATTTTAACCACATTCTCAACACCTCAGCTACGAGTGCTATAGCACATGGTGCTACAGCATCAGAAATCTGCATAATTGACAGAACATACATACCACAAGTCTTCTTATACTCATACCTGTAATAGTAAAAAAAACACATAGAAAACATAATTAGTCCTAAAAATCTGGGTTGCCTCCCAGTAGCGCTTTGTTTAAGAGTCCTTAGCTAGACTTGAATATCAAAACCCAAGTTAGAGTGGATAATAGGACAAGAAGAAAATATCATCATTCCGCTTTCTCTTTTTGGTCAGAAATCCCATGTATTTGGTATAGGGCAACAAGTGTTCCCATGCCCCAACCAATAAGCTTTTGGGATAGGATTTCCCCCTCTCTTGAAAAAATTGAAGCTCATTTTGCGGAGGACTATTTTCTTTAATTACCAAGGGTTGAGTCTCAATTGTCACATGACTCTTTTCATACCTCAACCTTGGTTCTTCTTCTTTGTCACTATTTTTGAATTTTTCTTTTTCTACAACTATACAATTTTTTTGTTCTTCCACCATTTCCAATTGACCACATTCAAGTTCATACTCTACACTCTCTTTTTCTTCCTCTTGCTCAACCAACTCAGTAGATTCAATGGACTAAGCAAAAATTTCTTTAAAATTAGAGTTGCCCAAATGATAAAATTCATCTTCAAACTCTACACTTTTTTCTTTCTTTTACTCAACCACCTCTTCAATACAACTCTCTTCTTTTAGATGCTCCATTATAGTGTTAAAGTGAGCGTCTATATTCTTACATGAAGCTTCAAAGTTGTCACGCTCCACTTTGATATCCTCAAGGAATTGAGCTAAGAGTTCTTTCAAATTAGAGTTGTCCTCATGTAATCCTTCGGTTTGAGCTTGAGAATATGAATCTTGCTCACACACAACATTTCCCATGCCATAATCCATATTTTGGGTTGTCATGGGCATGAAATTTTTCTCACAACAGCCCCTTTCATGTTCACTCCCATGGAAATCATAGTTGAAAAATTGTTGTTGAGCATTCCTTGCTTGCATGGAGTAAAAATTCAAATGGTCCATGGCATAAAGTGGATTTTTTTTCACAAACACTAAACACAAATAACACAAAGAGAAACACACTACAAACACAAAACACAATAAAATAATTTGCTGGACAAACAGAACATGCTAAACAAAATAATCAAAACTAACTAACTAAACAATAGAAATTAACTTTCACAATCCTCGGCAACGGCGCCAAAAACTTGTTGTGCGAAAAGTAGTTTGTGCAAGTATACACAATCGCAACAAGTAATACAATGATAAGTAAATATCGTTCTCACGGAGATTGTTGAGTTTACTTCTATATTTAAATTAGTAATTTAGCTAGTGAGAAAAACAAGTAACAAATACAAGTTGTCAACAAGTCTTGTCATTGTGATTAACATACATGTAAACAAACAAGTAAAGAAAGTTCAGGAGTAAGATAAAGTGAGTTGGATAGTTCATATGTTATATAAATTCCCAAGTGTAAAGCGCTATAGCGTTAGACGCTGTAGCGGTATGGAAGCGTGCCTTTCAGTCACTGTCGCCAGGGTTATGTTACAAGACTCCTATGTCTAAGCTCTAAATAAGTTTTACCCCTGTATAATAAAGATCTTACAGCTTTTACCTTATGAACTATTACTCCCCTATGTCTAGGGTTAAGTACAAGTTATCTAAATGTCTTTAAACAACCTTTCATTCATATTATTCCTTGAGTTCTTATTCATAGACCATGTCTGTACCTATGAATCTACTTATTTTAGTTGATCAGTCCCAAAACAAGTTTGAAAGCATTATGACACAAGAAATAAAACGCAAACATCATAATATTACATAAACTTTACTCAAGGTTCATTACAAACATGAGAACAATCCAACCACAAAAGTTTAGCTCATGACAAGCTTCATCAAAACAACATAAACTAAAAAAATTATGTTACCGTATGTGAGCAAGAGAAGGATGTTTACAAAAGATGCACTCCAACAATCCCAAGTCATACACGTTGAATGATGCTATGGCGTGAGCAAACCGTAGGTGTGATAATAAAACTAAACTAAATATAAAAGCTTCAAGAATGGAGGATTAATGGAGGAATACTAGGTGTCAAGTAGTTTTTCTCCAAGTAACTCTCCTTATTTCGAAATCCATGGTGTGAGGAAGAACAAATGAGATAGATATTATCCACATCTCATAAAGTGGCTTTACAAAAAGGTCAATGATGAAACTCATCACCAACTATCACTTAAGCTTCAATTAGGAGGTGCCAAGTGTCCTTTTCATCCCACTTTGAGGCTTCAATGTCAGGCTGAGAAGAAGAGGATAAGAGTGATGACTCATCAATCAACAAGTGGCTTCATAAATATCAAAGTGGCCAACCGTCATAAAGCGTTGTAGCACTTACCGCTGCATAGCGTCTACCGCTGCAGCACTCAAGCAAAACATCAATATATTCACAACGACACCAAATGTGTCAAATGATAACAAACAAGCTCCTAACCCTTCTTTCCTCTAAATAACTAATATTTACCTAATAAAGCACGAATATTACTTGAGAACTTGTGTTGATTTAAGTGATAAGAGCATAAATAACACATCTAAATATGAGTTATCAATGAGCTGCTGTGCAAGTTGGGGATGAGAAACATATATCTCCCAACTTGAGGAGGAGGATTGAACTACTCTCATTTAAGTTAACTGGTTACATTGAGGTAACCAACCTCATAACTAAAAGGGCTATTTATTTGCACATAGGTAACCAACATCTTGTATAGTTAACTTTCTATTGTACAATTTTTACCATAGTTTTGATAGCTTAACTCTAGTTAGATGGCTAGTTAGCATTGAGGTATATAAGCTCAATTGATTGCTGATGTAACGAACTTTTCCAGAATAATCCAATTCAGTTTCATCATCATCTTCAATCTCAGCTAATACTCTGGTTTAAGTTCAATTCCTGGTTCCAATTCATGGGATCCTTCATTATCAATAGAGGATGCCTAGTTTTTAAATGTGAATTTTAGTTTTACATCCACTAGTCATTTGGTACACCTTAATCAAACAAGTTTTGGGTGTCTAGAAATTGACATCCCACTATTTTTCAATGTGTGGTTCATTTCAAAACAACAATACTTAACCAAATCCAACATTATTTGCATTTAAAATGTAGCGAAATGAGCATAGTTTCCAGGAAATCAGGATTAAACTTAAAATATGTACATTAAGAGTCATGCACTAGTACAATAAAGGGATACAATTCCGGTTAAATCGGACTTTCCACACCGGTTATAGAGCAACGTGGTTTTCACGGGTGTTGTAAGTTAGACTTTTAACACCGGTTCGTTTAACAACCAGCGTAAAACGATCCTTTTAAATGCTTAAAAAACTCACAATTATGTGGTTTGTAAGTCGGTTATTATTAAAAACCATAGTTAAAATGTACCTTTTTCATAAATAATGTGTTTTTTCACTTTCCAGTTCAACAACAATTTTAGAATCAAAACCACACACATAAATTCCAATTGATAAAAGTGTAGAACCCGATATTAATAACCAAGTTCTGTCAGGAATTCTCATAATATACATTAAGTCAGTTTACAACATAAAAGTACCAAATACCGAATTACAATGAGAAAAATATATATCAAACTAAGTGGACAGTGTGTTCCTTCAGAATCAGAACTAAGCGTTTATCATGCTGAGGAATAATATCGGGAGGAGAGCATCTATGGGAGAAGTAAAAACGAGTACAAATATGTTTCCCGTACTCATTTTTCCTTCTCTCAAAGTAGCTCTACATTCGATATTCTTTCCTAGCATGATAAACGCCTATTTCTAATTCTAAAAGATAACACAGTCAATTTAGATTAGTGTGGTTTCTTGACACAACCAAGTTCATCCTTACTCAATCATGTTTCTTCAAAAACAGACCCAATAAATAGGATTGACGTTGAAGAAGTTTTAAAACATGAATTTGTATACCGTTGTATTATTACATGAATTTTATTATCAATTGACAGACGGAGGAATTGGGCATCCATATCGTTAGACATTGTTAGAATCTACACGAGAAAATACATATAGATACTAATAGTGTCAAACAACGGACGTTCAATTCCTTAAATCTCTATCTTTGTCAATGGATAATAAAATCCATGCCAAAATATAACAGTATATAAATTCATGTTTTAGAAAATTTGCAATTCCAATTTACTTCTTGGATTTGTTTTGGAAGAAACAGAAGTAACGATCAATTAGATGGTGTAAAAAAACCACGTTAATTTGATTGGGTTGATTGGGTTGTACTAAGCCTATTGGGCTTATTAATCCTATCAGGGATGGAAGGTTTTTCCACCCTCAAAAATTGCACAAACAACTAAAGCAGACCAGGCTCACAAGAGGTCAAAGAACTAACAATGCATCACAACTTAGGTAGACCAGACTCGTAAGCAGCCTTAGGCAAGGTCTCAAATTAATTTGATATTCTTCTATGAATAGCATGCAACAACTGCTGCAAAAAGACAGCGTTCAAAATTAAAACATATAAAATAGATCCAATATAAACATTGAGAAATTTTAAATAAAAAATCTAACTTGCAAAGAAATTTGCAACACAAGGGAGTCGTAACATGGCACATAGACGCATTCTTTTATATTCCTTGTCAGTAGGAAGATGAAGCATATAAACGAATGCATCTATTTGCCATGTCAGTGCCCTATGAGCACTCTAGCCATGTGTTTCAATTTGGTACACAAGGCTGAGCAAATGACGTTCGATAAGGATCTACAATGCATAATCGCACTGCAATCACAATAATATTCAAAGTTAAAACATAAATCGAATAGATAAGACATAAAACATAAAACATAAATCGAATAGATTAAACATAAGACATAAAACATATATAGCTACCTATTTTCCATGGGTACAGTATACAGGTGCTGATACAGAATACGTGATTTTTCAAAAAGTCAAGGTACGGGTACCTACCATAAATTTCATATAAACACAACTAAAAGATAGAAAACACATATAAGTAAAACATATAATAGAAAATTATACAATAATTTTTTTTATGTTTTAAACCCTAAATTGAATCAACAAACTTGTATAGAGAAGATGAACCAAGAAAACTAACCTTGCAAAGAAGAATCCAACAGAAATCCACGGAAAAGGGAACCTTCGATTTTGGGAACCTTCGGTTTTGGTAACCTTCGTTGTCTCCCTCAAAAACCATAGACGGATGCGAGGGAGACAGCATCCACTGAGGTGCCACTAGAGACAATGAGCTCGCTCGAGAATGTCACGATGACAGGGGAGATCGACAGCGAGAACAATGAACATGAGGGAGACGGAGAGAACGAGGGATGGGTTTTAAGTATTGTGGGTAAAAGAGCGAGAGAATGGACTAAATAAAGAGTGTTCGTGGGTTAATATCTGTGTAAAGATTTACCCCCATTGGTTGTTAAGATACACTCGGCGTGGAAGTGGCACCATTCTAAATTTTCTGAAGGCATTAACCCTAGGTATCATAAAACATCCAACGTGCATGGAATTTTCAGGTTTTATACATTAAAAATTCACTGAACGAATCCACGCTGGCTATTAGAGAACAACCAACATGAGACTGTTAGCGTTCTAAACATTTTAAATCTGTAACGTATCCACGCCAAACATTTAGCATTGTATTTGATACATGTAACGCGCTAAAATGAGATATTACATTTTATTTACAAAAATATCACCGCGTTTGTGTTTAACACTGATCGTTTCATAACATGTTTCCATGTACTAGTGATGCTCAAAATTTTGAACACACCCTTTTCAGGACTCATAAAAAATTGGGATCTTTTCACATGCAACCCCAAATGTTTATACGCGGACACCAAATTTTTAATATTTACAAGAACTTAAAGCATCTAAACCAAATCAACAAAGAAACCTTTTATTTTAAAACTTTTCAAGGAAAGAAACAAGGTCATCATAGGTGCATGTATGATTTTCTACAATGTATGATTCCTTTAAAGTATCGTTCTTTCTCTTCATTTTTCTATCCTAGCACCATCAAGCATCATCACCATGTAACAACATAGTTTTTGTTAGCAATTAAGTGTGTGGTGTTTTTAACTATTTGAATGTTTTTTTAAGTTAGGGGCGTTTTAATAACCAAACAGATAAAAACATAGCGGTCGCTATTAATGATTTATTTGAAAATTAAAGGTGCTCACAATGATCAGACGGGTTAAACTTAGAGTGTGTCCATATGCACTAAGCTTGTTACAAATAGATTTAACCGAATATGACATGTATGTATGCCCCAGGCCACTATGCACCAAGCTTGGTGCATATGACATGTATGCTCCAGGTCACATATGATCAAACAGATTAAAGTTGGAGCATACATCACCAAGCTTGTTACAAATAGATTCAACCCGAGATCTGCTAAGAGATTTAGTCAACATATCAGCTAGCTGATCATTAGAGATAACAAAATCAATTGTAATTATAAATAGAGATTATGTGTGTGGTAATTACACACAACATTCCCATCATTTCTTCATGGTATCGAGCATATTTTCGTTGGGTAATAGTTACACCCGTTTTGGACTGGGCAACTTTGATTCCCAAAATATATTTCATTGGACCGAAATCTTTAGTTTGAAAGTGTATGTACAAGGGTTGTTTGAGCCGATGAATACCAACTGCGTATCGTTCAGATGTTTTCTCTATCTTTCAAAAGTTTTGTTCAGAAATAAATACATTTTTGTACCAATATAAAAATATTAAAAGGTGATAATGCTCATGAATATATGTCTGCATCCTTTCAAACCTTTTTGATAACATAAGGTATTCTTCATCAGACTTCATGTGCTCACGCCCCTCAGCAGAATGGTGTCCCTGAAAGAAAGAATCGACACTTAGTTGACATAGCTCGTATTATGCTTGTTCACAACAATGTACCACCTCGCTTTTGGGGGGGTGCGATTCTGACAGCTTGCTACTTAATTAATCACATGCCTTCCTCAGTTCTCGACAACTAGGTACCACAATCCATATTATTCCCTCAACAACACCTTTATTCCCTTCCTCTTTGTGTCTTTGGATGCACATGTTTTGTTCATGATCTTACACCCGAGAAAGATAAAATTGCTGCTAACTCCCATTGTTCCCTCATATGTCTGAAGAAATGATTTGAATGTTGTGTTGTTAGCACACATATAATCTCTATTATAGTTACAAATGATTAAAAATTAGTATGTCACAATAATTACATATGATACTATACACTCAGCATCTAGTCAGCGTGAGTTAATAATATTCATTTACATGATATTCTAACACTTATTAGGAACAACATAGCAATTAGCAATTAGTAAAAGGTAAAACAAAAAAAAATGAAGAAACATGGAGGTGTTAAATTTGAAAAAGAGCATTATTAAAATCATGAAGTGTTGTTATTAAAAGTCATGAAAGACTAAAACTGATGAAAAAATAAAACTTGTGGACCAAAAGTAGGTGAAAACTTTTTGAGAGACTAAAATCAAACAACTCAAAATTTATTGGGACAAAAAACATATTTAACTCTTAATAAATAAAAAGAAATAAAAGGGTTACTGACATATGAAAAAGGGGTACACTTAATAATTGAGAATGATTAACATAATAGAAAAGAGTAAGTAAGTAGTTAAAATAAAATATAAGACACTAAAATCAATGAAACAATAACAAACTCAACAAAAAAAATATAAAGAATTACATGTTTAAACAAAACAGGAAAAATAAGAGAATGTGTACTTACCTCAAAGGAGAAACTCTTATCTTACACTATGCATCGAACCCCGCATACCCCCACCAAGTTTGAAGTTAGAGGAACTACTACTCCAATTTTAACAAATAGCCCATAAAGGCGATTTTTTTTATCAGAGCCATAAAGGCGAATTTAAGATACCTAGATACATTTTTTAATTAAAGGTCCAATGTTTTATATTAGGCCATTGATTTGTTTTATAGATCTATAAGGCCCCTTACTTTTGGATGGTTTTACCCAAGCTCAAGTGGTTGTACCCTAAACTAAGTAGTTTTAAATCTTAAATTGATTTGCAGTTCATAGCATTAATTTTACTCATTTAAATTAAACTTTGTTAATTCAATTGTAGGATTCTGCCTATTATATGATGAAGTACATGCAAACTATTTTGAACGTGCGCATTCTTGAGGGGTGAAAAGATGTAATAATTTTAAACTTGATTTTGTGAAGTTTTGTCTGCTAATTATTACCTATTTGGTTCAACATACTAATTATTGATAAAGTTTTGATTTTTAAATTTGTAGGTATAATGACTCAACACCATATAAGATTGATGACTTGACTCACTTGCATCAAGAATGGACAAAGTTCTTTATGAAGTTTCATGCAAAGAAGAGATGAAAAGAACATGCCCACAATTGCTCCCAAATGAAAGCGCAAACCAGCGAAAAAGAAAGTAAAGTATTTTTGATAAGAAAATAGAATTGAAAGAGAGTATAAGGGGTATTGAGATATGCCTAGTAATTCTATTGCTTGTAATTATAGTTGGTGTAGTTAGAAACCTAGTCGAAATGGGCCAGTCTAATGGGCTAGTCGAAATTATGGGCCTAGGCCTGTTTCATTGTATATATATATATACTGATGTCAGTAGCATGTAATTCTGACCTACTTTTATGAAATTCAGTGCAGCTTTTACCTAATATTATATTGCCCTACTTATTCCTCTTGTCCCTAGCGCCGCCACTTCCTTTTCTTGTCCCTTTCACGTGTTTTTTCCCCAACAAACTGGTATCAAGAGCTTGTTAGATCCTTACAAAATCTATCAAGTATCATGGCAGCGCGAGACAACTCTGGTGGAGGTATTCCGGGGAACCTCCCAATCTTCGACGGAAAGGATTATGAACGCTGGTGTGCGCAGATGAAGGTGCTATTTCGATATCAAGATGTTCTTGATGTCGTGAATGATGGTGTTCCACCCTTGGCAGCGAACGCCACTGAAGCGGTGAGGAACAACCACCATTCGCTGAGGAAGAAAGATGGAAAAGGGCTGTTTTTGATTCACCAATGCGTTGATTCCAACATCCTGAACCTGATCATCGACTGTGATTCAGCAAAGGCAGCTTGGGACATCCTAAAGAACTCGTATGGAGGAGCAGATAGGCTGAAGAAGATACGTCTACAGTCGCTCAGGAAGCAGTACGAGGGCTTGAAGATGACAGATGGAGAATCGATTGGAGATTTCATTACGAGGTTAGTAGCATTAACTAATCAAATGAAAGGTAATGGTGAAACTGTGACTGAAGTAAATAAAGTCGAAAAGGTGCTCAGATCCTTAACCCTGGAATTCGACTACGTTGTTACTGCTATTGAAGAATCCAAGGACCTAGATACATTGAAGTTAGATGAACTTCAGGGTTCCTTAGAGGCGCATGAATTGAGAATAAGGCAGAGAAGTTCAGAGAAAGAAACTGAACAAGCCTTACTTTCATACTCCTCTAAGAGAAATTGGAAGGCAGGCAACAAGGAGAAGGGTAGAGAAAAGGGATCAAGCAGTAAGAAGAAAGAACAAGGATCTTTCGACAAGAAGAAGGGAGACCTGTCGAAAGTTCAGTGTTATAACTGTCAGCAATTTGGGCATTATAGGAACAAGTGTAAAAACAAGAAAGTTCCTAGGGATAAAGATGCAGAAGCCAAGTTTGCTAATGATGGTGACTCAGACTCTGACTCAGAGGAGTTAATGTTGATGGCTGTCGAAGATGAGATTCGACTCGATGAAGGACTTGCTGAAAGTAGCGAGCAAAACAGTGGGAACACTTGCATAAGTGGATTCACTTGTGATGCTCAAAATACTTGTGCAATGTGTGTGTGGCAGGGCAGTGGAAACACTGGTGAAACCTCCAACATTGCCAGCAATGATGATGACGAATTGTCATTCATGACAGCTACTGACCCAGAATTACTGTTGTTGAAGGCTGATACAAATTCGACTGAAGAGAAGTCTGTCGAATGGTATCTCGACACAGGATGCTCAAATCACATGTGTTGTCACAAGGAGTGGTTTGTCGAACTGGAGCAGATAAGCAAGAAGATAAGGTTTGCAGATAACAGTAAAGTTACTGCTGAAGGAGTAGGTACCATAAAGTTCCTGTCGAAAGATGGTAAGTGGTGCTACATCCAAGGGGTATTTTATGTACCAGCTATGAAGAGCAATCTGCTAAGTATTGGGCAGATGATCGAGAAGAAATTCACCGTCGAAATGGGTGATAACAGTCTCAGTCTGTTTGATTCGACCAAGAAGTTGATTCTGAAGGTGTTAATGCAGAGTAACAGAACCTTCAAGGTCAAATTGCAAGTAGTCGAAGAACATTGCCTCAAGAGTACTGTCGAAGAGGAGCACTGGAAGTGGCACAGAAGATATGGCCACCTCAACTTCAAGAGCTTGAGTCAACTACATGAAAAGAAGATGGTTCATGGGTTGCCTGCAGTAAAAGTACCTGTCGAAGTTTGCGAGAGTTGTTGCAAGTCGAAGCAACCAAGAAACTCGTTTAAATCAGAAGTACCTAGCAGAGCAGAGAAGAAGCTAGAGGTGATATTTTCTGATGTCTGTGGTCCTTTCGAAGTATGTTCCTTAGGAGGGAATAAGTACTTTGTCACCTTCATTGACGAATACACTAGAATGTCCTGGGTATATTTGATCAAAAGGAAGAGTGAAGTACTAGAAATATTCAAGAAGTTTAAGGTAATGATTGAAAAGCAGAGTGAATGTGCAATCAAAATCCTTAGAAGCGATGGAGGTGGTGAGTACAATTCTCATGGATTTGTCGAATTCTGTGAGAAAGAAGGAATTGTGCATGAAGTCACTGCACCTTACACGCCTCAGCATAATGGTACCGCTGAGAGGAAAAACAGGACCATTCTCAACATGGTAAGAAGTATGTTGAAGGAGAAGAAGCTACCTCATAGTTTATGGGGAGAACTTGTAGCCACAGCAGTGTATATTCTGAACAAATGCCGCACAAAGAGATTGACTGGGAAGACACCTGAAGAAGCTTGGCTAGGAAGAAAGCCAAGTGTCAAGCATTTCAGAATAATTGGCGCAGTATGCTATAGACATGTCCCTGAGCAACTAATAAGCAAGCTGGACGATAGAGCACAACAAATGATCCTTGTTGGCTATCATTCGACAGGAGCATACAAACTGTATGATCCTGTGCAGAAGAAAATAGTGAAAAGCAGAGATGTCGTAGTAGATGAGTCGAAACATTGGAACTGGGAAGAAGGCTGTGAGAAAACTACAATAATGGACTTCGACGAAGTCTCTGATCGAGATGATCAGAATGAAGAGGTCGAAACTGAAGAGCCAGAAGAACCCATTGCTGTCGAACCTTTAAGAAGGTCGCAAAGGGAAAGGCAGAGATCAGTAAGACTAGAAGGATTCGACACTTACCCAGATTCTGCTATTACAGCAGAGGGAGACCTGACACACTTTGCACTAATGGCAGAAGCAGAACCAGTGAGCGTGGAGCAAGCCCTTAGTCACAAGCAGTGGAAGGAAGCAATGATTGACGAGTTGAAATCAATCGAGAAGAATGATACTTGGAAGCTAGTCGAACTTCCAAAAGAAAAGAAAGCCATAGGGGTGAAGTGGGTCTTCAAGACCAAAGTCAAGCCAAATGGAGAAGTGGCCAAATACAAGGCCAGGCTAGTAGCCAAAGGGTTCCTGCAGAAACCTGGTTTGGATTTCAATGAGGTCTTTGCCCCAGTAGCCAGGATCGAAACCATAAGATTGGTAGTAGCATTTGCAAGTCATAGAGGCTGGCCCCTGCATCAACTGGATGTAAAGTCAGCATTTCTGAATGGACCTCTGGAGGAGGAAGTCTATGTTTGTCAACCACCTGGTTTTGAGTCGAAGGGTAAAGAAGACAAAGTCTATAAGCTGGAGAAGGCCCTGTATGGGCTCAAGCAAGCTCCAAGAGCGTGGAACAAGAGAATTGATGGATTTCTCTTGGCTCAGAAGTTTATTAGATGCACTAATGAACATGGAGTGTATGTGAAGAAGAATGGAACTTCGACTCAGTTGTTGTTGTGCCTGTACGTAGATGATCTACTTGTAACTGGCAGCAATGAAGTCGAAGTCGAAGCCTTCAAGAAAGTGATGATGTCAGAATTTGAAATGAGTGATCTGGGACATCTATCATATTTCTTGGGGATGGAGTTTACCAAGACAAGTAAGGGTATACTCCTGCACCAGTCGAAGTATGCAGCTGATATCCTGAAAAGATTCGACATGAGCAACTGCAAGGAAGTTTCGACACCATCAGACACTAGCAGCAAGCTGTCGAAAGACGACGAAGGGATTGAAGTAGATGCCACCGTGTTCAAACAGATTGTGGGCTCCCTGAGGTACTTGTGCAACACTCGACCTGACATTATGTTTAGTGTCGGAATGATCAGCAGATTCATGGAGAAGCCGAAAAGCTCTCATATGATAGCAGCAAAAAGAGTACTAAGGTATGTAAAGGGAACACAAAGTTATGGTATTCTGTTCCCTAGCAAGAGTGTGTCGAAGAATGGTAATGAAGTATTTGGCTACACTGACTCCGACTGGAGTGGAGACAGGAGTGATCGAAAAAGCACAAGTGGGTATGTCTTTATGTATGGTTCGACACCCATCTCCTGGTGCTCGAAGAAGCAAAGTATTGTTGCGTTGTCCTCCTGTGAAGCAGAGTATGTAGCTGCTTCCTTTGCAGCATGTCAAGCATCATGGCTGAGCATGCTACTGGTCGAAATTGGAGTGCACAGGGTCGAAGCAATGAAATTGTTGATCGACAACAAGTCTGCGATAGATCTCGCAAGGAACCCTGTCGCACATGGAAGGTCGAAGCATATAGAGACCAGATATCACTTCCTGCGTGATCAAGTAAACAATGAGAAGCTGAATCTGGAATATTGATGTTCGGAACTTCAAGTAGCTGATGCAATGACCAAGCCATTGCAAAAGGGAAGATTCGAAGAACTGAGAACAATGCTTGGAATGATATCGCTCAGCAATGTGAATTAGGAGGGAATATTGAGATATGCCTAGTAATTCTATTGCTTGTAATTATAGTAGGTGTAGTTAGAAACCTAGTCGAAATGGGCCAGTCTAATGGGCTAGTCGAAATTATGGGCCTAGGCCTGTTTCATTGTATATATATATACTGATGTCAGTAGCATGTAATTCTGACCTACTTTTATGAAATTCAGTGCAGCTTTTACCTAATATTATATTGCCCTACTTATTCCTCTTGTCCCTAGCGCCGCCACTTCCTTTTCTTGTCCCTTTCACGTGTTTTTTCCCCAACAAGGGGTACTCTAACCCATTTACAACAAGTCCAGCCAAATTAAGGTAAGACACCGGGGAAGAACACCGACTAGAAAACAGTACATTCAAAATTATTTCCCATCCTTTCACAAAACCAATGCCACGAGACTTGGATAATACGATCAAATAAGGATACTCAATCTACCACCTTCCATTTGAAAATCATGTCATTTCTAACACTCCCCCCTAGGACCCAAGAGGTAGCCAACCAAATAAAATGCCTTACTTTCTTATTCTTCTTATTACTCGGTATAAATCCTCCAAATTGCATAAAGTGTTCAGTCGGGTCGATGTGGTGCACATCATAGACTCCCAACCAAGCGAGAACCATGTTCCAAATGTCAACGACAACCTTACACCCAAAAAATCAATGACTATGTGTATCATCAGCTTCAAAACAAATTGGACAGGCTATATTGTGGATACCTTCAATAATTTTGCGTCTTACAAGTAAGTCTCTAGTAGCCAATCAGCCCTACAATAATCTTCAACCAAATACCTTTGAGGGCACACTACAATACCTTAAGCGCTTGAGTGTTGTAACAAGCAGAGGATAGAAGCAGTTCTGTTCGTGTGACTCCAATATTATCCTGTAGCATGACTTGACCGAAAAATTTTCGGAGGGACAAGGAAACCAACACCACCTATAATGGTTGCCAAATCTTGGGCAAAATCCCGCAGCCATGGCATCAAGATCTTCGGCCAAAGCCAACTCCATAGGCGCCAGTGGCTGCTGGAAACGCCAGGTGCAATTCAACGATGACCACCCCAATATCTAGCATCAGCTGGGAATTCATCAATATGTGCAGAAAGTTTAAACAGTTTTAGAGTGTCAGAACGAACCCACGGGTGAGTCCAAATTTTGGTGCTACAGCCATCGCCTACTCTCTTGCATAAGTATGTACTGAAAAGATTATGGTTAAGGTCATCAGTCAATCCAATGTCACTCAAGTCCTGCCACCGTAGGAAGCTCTTCCTGAAGCGACTTTGTCCGACATATTTAGGTTCAAAACACCACTGGTCAAGATTTCCATATCGATATTTTAGTAGAACACTTCATAATTGAGATGGTTCACAAAGACAGTGCCATTTCCATTTTAATAATAAGGCTTCATTAAATAAACAGCGGTATTTGATGCCTAAGCCCCCATTCCACTTTGGTTTACAGGCAACGTCCCAACTGACCCATGACGTCGATTTCTCAACAACTCTTCCAGCCCACAAGAAACGATACTACAACATAATTAATTCCTCAAGTACCTTCTTAGGTGCTTTATAAAAGTAGACAAAATAGAGGGGAAGTGAAGAGAGATTCTAATTAATAAGCGTCACTCGCTCTTCAATGGAGAGAAGTTGCCCTCTCTCCATAATGCCAATCTGCCTCTAACTTTGTCAAAGTTGAGACTCTTCTTGGATTTTCCCCAACAGAATCAATGCAGGACAAGAAAGAAACTTAGAAGCTGCAAGAAAGAAACTAAGAAGCTGCAAGCAAGAAATTGTCAGATGTATTAATCCCAAAAACATTCCTTTTAGAAAAACTTATCCGTAATCTTGAGACAAGCTCAAAACCCTGCAATAGAGCCTTTAGTAAAGTGATCATCACTTGTATTTCTTTCTTAATAATTTGTGAAAGTTTGTAGAAATTTGTAACATTTTGTGGAATTGTAGAATTGTAAGTTTGTAGCATTTCTAAATTTTATTGTAAAATCCTAGTTTCAATATATAATTTGCTGGTTTTTGAGGCAATGAGCAAATCTGGATATATTTGACAGTTTGTGAAATTTTGGCTATATGTAGTACTGAATAAAACAACAACAAAATTCAAAAAAATTACACATTTGGAGTCGACTGTTTCTAATAACCGACTATAAATGTCATTTTCAAGACATTTGGAGTCGGTTATTTAAAACAATCGACTTTCACATTTAGATCTAAGTTGCCACACAGATTATTGTGCGGTGTGGTTTTCATGACTGTAGTAAGTCTTACTTTTAACATCGGTTCTTAAAACAACTGGCGTAAAATTGTCGTTTTAAAAGTCATAAAAAACTCACGTTAATGTGGTTTGTAAATCGGTTAATAGTGAAAAACAGCGTTAAAACTTTTTATTTTATTTTAATAATACGTTTTTTTCAGTTTCCCAATTCAACAATAACTTTTGAATCAATTAAGTAGGCACAAAAATTATAAAAACAAAAACATTGAAAGTAATAAAAAAGCGGAACTCAATATTAAGAAACAAGTTTGTTGCCAAGAATTCTCATAATATACATTATGTCGGTTTACAATATAAAAGTATCAAATACAAAATTACAATGGGAAAAATATATATCAACCTAGATTAGTGTGTTTCTTGCCAAAACATATCCAACAAGTAAATTGACGTTGAAGAAGTTTTAAAACATGGATATTTTGGCATGAGTTTTATTATTCATTCACAAATAGAGGGGATATTAGGAATTTAGTGTCCAGATTGTTAGACATTGTTAGAATTTACACAAGAACATACATATAGATACTAATAGTGTCAAACGATAGACGTTCAAATTCCTAAAACCCCTCTATATGTCAATGGATAATAAAACTCATTGCAAAATAGCACAACATATAAATTCATGTTTTATAACTTCTTCAACGGCAATCTACTTCTTGGGTTCATAAAGAAACCACACTAATTTGATTGAGTTGATTGGGTGGTACTAAGCCTATTGGGATTATTAATAGTAGCGAGGATGGAAAATTGTGCTGCCCTGAGAATACGCACAAGCAGCTTAAACAAACCAAACTTGTAACATCCTGGGCCCTTTTCTTACTTAGTAGGCTACCCAGCGATGCACTCATGATCTTCTCTACCCCTCATGTAGAGTTTTTGCCTTCCGTGGGAATCGAACCATGTACCCTGAGGCTTAGGTACATGCTCAATGCATTCCCACTACCAATTGATCTACTAGGTAAGAAAAGGGCCCAGTATGTTACAAAAAAAGGCGCATTTTTTTGTAACAGCCCGGCCCTTTTACCTACTCATTTATGGCTTATGGCATTGGCACTGTCACTCATGACCTTCTCTACCTCCCATGTAGAGTTTTTGCCTTCCGTGGGAATCGAACCATGTACCCTGAGGCTCAAGTACATGCTCAATGCATTCCCACTACCAATTGATCTAGTAGATCAATTGGTAGTGGGAATGCATTGAGCATGTACCTAAGCCTCAGGGTACATGGTTCGATTCCCACGGAAGGCAAAAACTCTACATGGGGGGTAGAGAAGATCATGAGTGCATCGCTGGGTAGCCTACTAAGTAAGAAAAGGGCCCAGGATGTTACAAATCTGGAGCTAGAGCAAGAGGTCAAAGAACTGCATAGCTTGAGCAGAGCAAAGAGAACTCCACAACTATGTTAGCAAATCATAAAAATCGCAAAAGTATGTTTGCAACAGATGCTGCAAAAAGATACAATATTCAAAATTAAAACATATAAAATAGATCTAATATAGATATTGAGAAATTCTAAATTAAAAATCTAACTTGCAAAGAAGTATGCATAACAATGAGGACGCAACAAGGCATATAGAAGCATTCTTTTATATTCCTTGTAAATAGGAAGATGAAGCATTTATGTGCCATGTTAGTTCCCCTTGAGTTCTTGGGCCACTTGTTCTAGTTTGGTATAGTAGATAGAGGAAACCAAGTTTGATAACGATATACGACACATAATTGCACTGCAATGGCAATGATATTCAAAGTTAAAACATAAACTGAATAGATAAATATAAAACATAAATCGAATTTATTAAACATAAAACATTTAAAACTTATTGATCCATAAATTTTAAAACATATATAGTTATTTATGTTGATATAAATTGTATGTATAGTGAACATAAAATTGTATAGAGACATATAATCGTATGTATATTGAACATTTAGATTGAACATAAAACATAAAAAACTTATAGAGACAATGAAACCGTATTGAATCACATAACGCAAAAGAATAATGAATTGTAGTATTTTTAAACCCTATATTGAATCAACAAAACCGAATGTATAGAGAAGATTGGTTACATGCAAACTAACCTTACAAAGAAGAATCCAACACAAATCCACGGAAAAGAGAACCTTCAGTTTAGGGAACCTTTATTGTCTCCCTCATAAATTGTAAGAGGATGTGAGGGGGACAACATCGACCGAGGTGCTACTAGAGACAACGAGCTCGCTCAAGAATGGCACGTTGATGAAGAAAAGCGATGGCGAGAACGATGAGCATGGGACGGATTTGGGCGGTTTATAACTAACCCTAACCCGGTCCCAAATTTTGATCGGGCCATTTATTAACCCTAACTCGTCCTAAAACCCAGACAAACCCAATAAGTTATAGGTTAATTTAGGACCGGTTTTAATAGAGACGGGAGCGGGTTGTCCCAAAATACAAATAATATAATTTTTAGAAATGTTGTTACTAATTCAATTACATATCTTATATTAGACATTGAAATTTAATAGATAAATTTAGTAAAACTTCTATAAAATTAATGTTGATGTGTGTCCAACTTTGTTAAAAATATATAATGTTAACATTATACTACTTGTTTTGAATCTAACATCTAACTAAGTTATCACAATTCACAAGTATAATTGTATTAATTATATATTAATATATGTGTATGTATATTAGGGACGGGTTGGGTAACCCAAGAGTCAACCTGATCCAGTCCTAACCCGAAGTCGGGTTACTACTTGGGACGCGTTGGCGGGTTGGGATGGGTCCTGCACACCCCTAGTTTGAGTTTTGTTCGAAAAAGAGTGATAGAGTGGACTAAATAAAGGTTGGACTGGCGTTGATATCTGTGTAAAAAACATACCACTCTGGTGTTAACATAAAATCGGTGTGGAAGAGTCTCCTTTAAAGTTTTCTGACGGTTTTAATGCCATTTGTTTACTAAATATCTGGTGTGGAAGCGTTAGTGTTTTTATGTTTTTATGTTTTATTTTTGCTGAAAAAATTCACACTGGGTATTATTAAACAACCAGAGAATAGTTATTAACATCTGGTGTTGTATTTGATACTTTTAACGCGCCAAAATGACATATTACATCTTATTTATAAAAATGTCACCCCATTTGTGTTTAACACTGGCTATTTCATGAAACCGACGTTACATCACAAAATATTGGTTGTTTCGTGTACTAGTGACGACTTCAACTGTGGATGCACAAAGTCTTACCAATCTTTAAATCCAGTGGCAGAGCTTAGAAGAAATTGTTGTGGGGGCCAATGTTGTTTTTAAAAAGATAATTTTATATTTAATTAATTTTAATTTTCTTTGCAAAACCAAATTAATTTTAATTTTTGAAGGCTGAAATTATTTTTAGCAATCAAATGTGTTATATATATATATAACCTAATTTTTAATTTTTTTGTAGGGGGTGGCTCCTACCAGCCCTCACTAAGCTTTGTCCCTGCTTAAATCCAACATTTGGAGTTAGATCATTGAAACATATTTGGAGCCGACAATTTTAACGTCTTATATTATTTAAATGACGTGGCAGAAATATATTATTTAATTGTTACTGAAATTACACATATGCATTTTTGTTTTTTAATTTAAATAAACAAAACTTAAATAAAAAAATCAACAAATAAACAAAACATAAAATCAAAATCTGAGAATCTTCTTCTCCCTTCAAGAACAACAAGAACATCACCCCTTTTAAACGAAGACGTGCCTTCATTCAATCTTCAATCTTCGTTCAATCTTCAATCTTCGTTCAATCTCCCTTCATTGAATCTTCAATCTTCGTTCTTCGTTCTTCGTTCAACCCAAACGTTTTTGAAGAACAACCCAAACGAAGAGAAGAAGAACGAAAATCTAAAACCATTTTCACAAAACAACCCAAATGAAGAACCCAAACACAAAACAACCCAAACGAAGAACAACATATTGAAGAACCCATACGGAGCTGAATCAAAACGGATCTGGAAACCATTGTTTGTGTTCTCTGTTGATGCTCATTTGTTTCATTTTAGTCCTCTCTGTTTTTCGTTGGTTTCATTTTGGTCCCTCTCATTGTTTGTGTTGTTTCATTTTGGTCCCTTTCAGATCTGGAAAAACTAAACAATCAGAATCTTCATCCTCATCAACTTCAAAACGCGTTCAACAACAAAGGAACGATTGAAACGAAGAAACGATTGAAGAAACGAAAATGAAGAAACGAAGAAATGATTGAAACGAAGAACAAATTGAGAGAGAGAGAGGGAGAGAGAGAGAGAGAGAGAGAGAGAGCGATCAGTTTCGGTGCATAACCCAGAAAACACAAACCCTCATTTTGTTCTTATTTTTTGGATGAATCTGAGATGTTGTTGTTGATGATGAATCGTGATTTTTCTAGAGATGTTGTTGTTGTTGAAGAATTGTTGCTTTTGTTATTGTTTTTTTTTTGCTGAAGAATTATTGTTGTTGAAGAAGTAGATCTGGAACCAAAGGAGATGTTGTTGTTTTTTTTTTTTGAAGAATTATGTTTTGTTTTAAGTTTTATTATATTTAATGTTTTTAGTTTTAATATATTTTGTAATTTCATTTTTCAGTTTTGTTTTAAGTTAAAAATCTGAATTTAGAATTAAAAAATAATTTATTTGCCACGTCATACAGGACATTTAAGACGCCACGTCAGCACTTAACTGCCAGCATGGCGTCCGTTAGTCAAAACTAACGTGAGGGACCAAAATGAAACAAAAACGAAACATGAGGGACCAAAACGGACCAAAAAAAGATAAAGGACCAAAGTGAAATCTGGAGCAAACATAAAGGACCAAAAGTGCTATTTAGCCTATAAGATATGCACCCCGTTGTCGCTCTCGTTGGCGCTGCTGTTGCCGCTCCTGTTGGCGCTAATGTTTCCGCTCCCGTTGCCGGTCTCATTGTCGCTCCTGTTGCCGCTCTCGTGCCGCTCCCGTTGCCGCTCTCGTGCCGCTCCCGTTGTAAGTCTCTCGTTGTCGCTCCGTTGGCATTTGTTTATATTTTTTTATTCTAGATTATTTAATATTAATTTAACCAACTTAGATAAATTATTAAATTATAAAAAAATTGTTTAAAAATTTTTGATAGTGGTTAATTTAATATTAATTTAAAAATAATTATCCAGTAGATTATAGTAAATAGTAAATTTTAGATTATTTAATATTAATTTAATCATTTTAATAAATTATTTTTAAAAAAGTTATTTTGGTGTGACTTTAGTTACAATGGTGTGACATTTATATTGAGATATGATATTAAAAAGGTGTGACTTTTATATGATATATGATATGACATATTAAAATTGTATATTAAAAGTGTATCTCTACATTTACATCTTGAGGTAGTCTGAGGTCAGCATGACATCAGCTTTTTTTGGCGCCAATTTTCAGTGTTCCCGCCCAAAAGTTCCAGCCAATAGAACAATGCCATGTGTCTTCCTGCAACTCCCATGTGAAGTTGTCAGTTGAAAAGACAGGTACAGAGAGAAAGAACATAACCATTTTGCTATCTCTTCATTTCCTTTCTCTCTTCCTCTCTCGCCATCTCTCTTTCTTTTTCCCTTTTCACATTACCTGTTCTCTCATCTCTCACTCTCTCTCTCATCTCTCACTCTCTCACGCTCTTACTCTCTCTCTCACTCTGTTCTCTAATCTCTCACTCTCTCATCTCTCATCACTCTCACTCTCTCATCGCCCTCTCTGATTCTTCCCCTTCACTCGACCATCACCAAACTTTTTTCTGAGGATTCTGGAAAATCCATGGAAATGCAGAGAAGACAGAGGAAGCGAAAATGCAGAGAAGAAGGGAGAATAACCGAGAATAGCTTGAGTTTGTTCAAGAACCCACCTTTTTCAGATCTGAGTTACAAAAAATTTCTGGGTTTGAAGGTGAGTTTGTTCATGAACCGAGAAAACACAGGCAATCTCTCATTTCTTTCCTTCACTCACTCAGCTCAACTTTACTGTTACGCTTCTTCCTCCTCTCTCGCCGTTCTTTCTTTTGTTGGTTCACTCGCTGATTTGTGAGATTGTGTAATTGCAGATATTTTTTCAAAGTATCGGTTTTTGGAATTTTTTGCAAAGAATCTGAAAAAAGAATGGAAGATGCAGAGCTATATGCATGCGGGAGAGAAGAAATGGAGTCACGAAAATGAAAGGGGGAAACAGAGAGCCGGACGCAAGAGAAAATGTGGCGATTGAAGGAGACGAAGGAGCGGACGGTGCACGAAGAAAGGACGCTGAAGCGATCTCGCCAGAACTTCGTTGTTAGAAGGGAGCTGGAAGATTGAGGTAATCCCTAAAAAAATTTCCATTCCAATCAATTTAATGTTGTTTTCTCAAACCCATTTTTCTGATTTTTTTAGTTTTATCATAAATTCTTCTTTTTCACTCCCCCAAAACACAACTAATTTTCAAAAAACTTGGAGCAGACCCTTGATTTGATTCACGACAGAAATCTCAGACAACTTGGAGCAGGCCCTTGATTTGATTCACGAGATAGCAGTTGATCATCAAAAAACTTGGAGCAGGCCCTTGATTTGAAATCATTACCTTGATGATCAACACTTGAGATAGCAGTTATGATTCTAAGAAGCTTTCTGTGTTTTATACCTTTCAGAACTTGGCATTGATCAATGAAGCTCCTTCAAGCTCCTCTTTGTTGAAGATTGAATACTTTAACTGCACCAGTTGATCCATCACTTGAAAGAGTTCTTTTATACACAGAACCAAAACTTCCTGAGCCAATCTACTGGTGTACTATCGTCCAGGTGCTTGTTGTTGATTTTCACAGTTATCAGATGGGTTGCATGGCCGTCTGGGTCTTGGCATATACAAAATTCAAGCTAACTTGCTGCATTCAGATTCAAAAATCTGAATGAGCATACAATGCCATTCAGTTATGGACCAATCAGGAAAAAAAAACCAAATATGATAAAGTTTGAGCATGTTGCACATTTTTGTTCTTGCATTTGGCACCTGTTCTGTTTTTACATGATTTTGGAAACTTTATGATTAGACATACTGTTTGTTCATTTAGTGCATCATTTTTAATCATAATTTGTTTAGCTTATTTTAGACATTCTTTATGAAACTATACATTTTGGCCTTGATTGGGTGCAGGTGAAAAGGTTCTAGAAGATTGCCAGTAAATCAAAGGTTGTTGACTGCGTATGCAACAAACTTGAACTCTAACGAAGAAAAGGCGGAAACTCAGGCAACTAATGTGTATCAGCTTCTCTTTTATTGTATTCATGTCTTATTTTGATGATCATATCAGCTTTTTTTTTGTATTCATGGCTTATTTTCAATGTGTCCACTGTCACTATAGTGTTCTCTTTTAGTTCATGTTTTTGTCAACAATGTTGAGTTCAAAACAGAGTAGCCATGTCTTCCCTATTTTCAGATTTGACCCCAAAAACTATTTTGGTGAGCTTCTCTTTTGCATATATTTTCTTCATTATTCTTTTCACAACTCCCACCTTATTATGTTCAATTCTTAGTTGTACTCCCTAATTCCATTTTTTTAGGCATGTGAGCTCAAAATGGAGATTTAGAGTGAGTTCCAGACTTTTTGTGCCAGGGTGTCGCTTATATAGTTGAAATCATTTAGTGTCTTTATAAAGATGTTATTTATCTTTTATTCCCTTTGTCGCTACAGAACATCCATAATTTGTCCATGCAGTTTCCCTATTAATTTTGTTGCTCATTTTTCTTTAATATGACTTTATTCTGTTTGTTTCTCTAATGCCATCCGCCCTCTCAACGAGCAGAAGGTGTTCAAGCCGTTGCTGATCTCCTTGGAGAGCTCTCTTTCTTCACAGTAATACTCTCTCTCTCTCTCTCTCTCTCTCTCTCTCTCTCTCTCTCTCTCTCTCTCGTGTTGAATTAGAACTTTGTATCTAAAATTAATGAAATTCTAAAAAAAAGATATATATATATATATAAGGTGAAAATCCTCTATTGATCACATTACTTGAAGATTTCATTTTTGTTCTATATGGAAATGCTCTCTTACTTTTTCCCCTATGGTAATTGCTAATAATGTAGGTTTCAATGATGGAAGGTGACATACTCAAGACCCTTAATTTTGAAATGAGTAATCCTACTGTTAAGACTTTTCTAAGGCAAGAATGCTAAGCTCCATTTGTTATTTTGTTATAGCAATAGCAAATATCAAACATCTAAACCCAATTGGAATATTGTGGGCTAATTATGTGTTGTTACTGTGATGAAGGAAGTTTAATGGGATTTCGTGTGAAAATAAAGATGTGAGTTTGATTACTCATTATCTATATTTTGATCATTTCAAAATTGTTAAGTGTTCTTATTGTTGTTTTTGGTTGTTTTTTTACCAGGCTCTGAGTTTGCAGTTTGCAGTTTGAGTTTTTGAGTTACTATCTTGCTGAGCTGAGTTTGCTAGACTATGATTGTTTGAGGTTCTTGCCTTCGTTGGTTGCTGTGTCTGTAACATTTCTTGTTAGATTCAATATTTGGCCTGAAGTTTATCCTTGGGTGAGTATTTGATGTTATTGATATGGATATAAACGCGTTACCAAACTTACACCTGCAATCCAAGGAATTTATGAAGTTGTTTGTATGTAGCAGACATCAGCCCTGTATGGATGCGTTGGGTATACACCAGTTGAGTTGAGAGAATGTGTTCTCATCTTACATGATTTGTATATGGCTAGAAGGGGAGGGTCTTTCCAAGCTATTAGAGAGAAATACAAGCAGCACAAAATGATTATTTTCTATTATATTCTTTTTTCAGTTATATTCCTTCCTTTTAGTATTATCTTGAAGCTCATCAAAAGGCTTAAAAGTCAATTTTCAATAAAAAGTTAGTAAAGGTCAATTTTCAGTTTTGCTTTTATCTTTTTCTTTAAGTCTATTGACATGTTTCCCATCCTACTATAGGCAAAAATCATATGAATCCGAACATATCAGATATGGAGGGGCCTTAACTGAAAATAAATGGTACTTACCTGCAACAAATCATAGTAAGGTACCTTACTTGGATCTTATCAAATAAGGATTTGAATCTTCAATGTTTGATTGGTTCAGTCATATGTTAGTCAGCTATCATGGTTCATTATTTTCTTATTCCTTCATTTGTACAAAGTTCTACTAAATTTTCATCTTCTTGGTTGAAGGCCAAATAGTATTAATGTCATGACTTGGTGCATTAATGTAGTTCTATTGTTAAATAGCCATACTGAGTTGCTACTACAACTTTTCAAGTTTTAATTTGTGAAAAGTATTGAATCAACGTTCTTTTGTGACAATCATTTTCAAGCATTAGTTTATTCAAGTGATTTATTATATTCTCTTGAGTGTATGTTTAATTCTGTCATTTAATTAATAGTAACTACTAAATCTATCACATGATGTTAGTCATTTCATGAATTGGGTGCCTAATCTACTATAGATTTATACAAATCTACTTTCTACTATAGATTTATCTACTATAGATTTATACAAATTCACCACATATGATTTTACCAATACCCCCATTCTATATAAAAGACACGTCAAATTTTTTAGGGTAAAAATGTCATTACACTCTATTTCTTCTTTTTTTTTCTCTTTATTCATACACTCTCTTTCTTACTTTTCACTTTTCTCTTACACTCTCTTTCTTCCTTTTTTCTCTTTCTTCTTACACTCTCTTTCCTCCTTTTCACTTTTCTTTTACACTCTCTTTCTTCCTTTATTCTACTATAGATTTATACAAATTCACCACATATGATTTTACCAATACCCCCATCTACTATAGATTTATACAAATTCACCACATATGATTTTACCAATACCCCCATCTACTGTAGATTTATACAAATTCACCACATATGATTTTACCAATACCCTCATTCTATATAAAAGACACCTCAAATTTTTGAGGGTAAAAATACACTCTATTTCTTCTTTTTTTTCTCTTTATTCATACACTCTCTTTCTTACTTTTCACTTTTCTCTTACAATCTCTTTCTTCCTTTTTTCTCTTCCTTCTTACACTCTCTTTCCTCCTTTTCACTTTTCTTTTACACTCTCTTTCTTCCTTTTAGATTAATGAGATTTCAAACTAACGTTTCTATTTGAGGTAATCGTATGACGTAACGCGATCGGCCCGTGCGGATGCATGGGTACAGTACTAGTATTCTTGAAAATTGAGGTTTTACAGTCTGGGTCTATAACTACTTCCTTGTGTTAGTGAACCTAGGCCAGCTTTGATCTTTGTAACTGGTGGAGCATGACTATTGAGTAAATGGTTTGAAAAATCAATGTGGTTTTATTTAATTTCATGAGTTAATTTACTCCATCTGGTGTCCAGTCTTATTATAAGCCTACCATTAATTAATTTCATTTGTCATGTTGAGCCTCCCCATGCCGCAGTGGCAGTGGTACACTGTCGTTGATTTTCCTTAGGAAATCAATTTCATCCCCTTTGATTATATGTTGCACTTTAAATTTGGAAAACAACTTTAGGAGTTCATTACCAAGTTAGTTGCAGCTTAATGTTAGTGTTATAGTTTCTCACATATATTTTGATTTTGTTTCTTTTTCAACTCTTGTTGAATTTCTTTTTTGATTTATTGGAGATGAATTTGTAACTACTATGATAATGAAATGTACTTGATTGCCTGTTTTAAGTGGTTGGAATCAATGTATGTGAGAATTTGTTTCAGATGCAGGATGTTGTCTATCTAACATCACCATAAGCTGATAAACAAAAGGCATTGAATTCTCTCAATGAAGCTAAAAGTCATTCCTTAATCACTATTATATTGTGCTATACAAATCAAAATGAAAATATTGGGATGAAGTAACTATGATGAAGGAAAGGGGGAGCTACTTTGATTTAAGAATCTCCATTATCCCATGACCTTATCTTTCTGACTACTAACATGTTTAATTTTTTCTTCCAAAACTTTAGTATGTACTCCAACCTTTTGTGTTTTCATTGTGCATCTCAAAAGCTACTCATGATATGTTTGTTTATGCCATCTAACAATTGTGTTTTGTGTTTCATCCAGAAAAGCATGGAAGCGAGATTGTCTTGAAGGAAATGGAACAAGTAATCAACAAGACAATTTCCAGTATACAGATTAACACGGTAAATATTTATTTGAGCATTCTTTATATTTTATACAAGACAGTCTTCTATTTTTTAGGTAGAAGAGTTAAATGCATGAAAGAATATAAATAACTTCAAACAAATGGAGATAATGACAGAACAATTGGAAATAGGCATATTGAATACAGTTTGTGATGGTATGAGCTCTGAAGAATAGACCAAATAGGATACTTTTAGTCTTGCTTAAGTTAATAATAGTTGGATTAATAAAATTTTGTTGCTTTCATACTGTAACAAGAGGAAAAATGATAAGCACCCAAACACTTGGAAAACCCTCCCTAACTGCTAATGGGAAGAACTAAGTCATTCAAGTACTCTCTTGAGTATTAGTAGAAATAGACATATTGAATACAGTTTGTCTTGGTATGAGGAATAGAACAAATAGGATACTTTTAGTCTTGCTTAAGTTAATAATAGTTGGATTAATAAAATTTTGTTGCTTTCATGAAAATGATAAGCACCCAAACACTTGGAAAACCCTCCCTAACTGCTAATGGGAAGAACTAAGTCATTCAAGTACTCTCTTGAGTATTAGTAGAAATCCAACATGTGAAAGCAACCAAAGTAGACAAAAAAAATCCCGACAGCATAATATATGTGAATTACTTTTAGGCTTATTCATTTTTAAATTTATTGAATTAAGTTCCTACCATTACACATTTGTTAACTATAGTTGGTCTTTGTCTATATGTGATTACATGATTTTTCTATAGGCAAAAACTTTCACAAATATTCTTTTGGTCTTTGCTCACTGATTGTTAACCATTGTGTTTGTAGCACAATTAAATAACGTGGAGTTGGAGTTGCAGTGGCAGTTTTAATGCTTAAGTTTTTTTTATTTTATTATACTGCTTAAGTTTTGTTTATGTTCAAACTTAAGGCTTTATCTATGAATTTTGTTTTTGTGTTGGCACTTAACACTTGATCTATGGATTGTGTTTGTACTCTTTGTGATAATATCTAGCACTTTCATCTGTATTGGTACTTATAATGTACTAATTAAATGGTCACTTTAAGATACATTTCAAAAGGTCTTTTTTAATTTCTTTGTATTTTTTTCACAGCTTCTTTCATATTGTAATCTAAACGACAAATTTTTGTATCCCGATAATTTTGTGTTAACTACAGCATTGGCCCCGTGCATCGCACGGGTCAAAACGCTAGTAATAAAAAAACTTTAGTTACAATGGTGTGATATATTGAGATATGATGATATAAAGGGGTATATAAATTTGAAGTGGCTTGAATTAATAAAACATAATTATAGCTTAGTTGTTAGATCTCCATCTATTTGAGTGAGAGAGTGTGGGTTCAAAACCTGCATTCAGCTTTTGCAAAAAACATTAACGAAAAAGCTGTCGTTTTATGGTGGTCCCGCGCGCGTCAGTACAATTTTTTTGTCTTTTGGCGGTTTAATGACAAATTTGCCCCAAAATTTGGAGTTGTCAATTTTAAAAGAGCACTAAAATGGTAGAAAGAGCATGTTGTCTAAAAGAAAAATCAAGACGTACGGTTGGTGACAAGAACTAGACCTACCCAGTGCAATTGTGGAATTTGTTTGTGAACCTTCTTTCTTAGATGCCAAATTTAAATGTAGTGTCTTTTTCTGGGGCCAAACTCATTGTTTACATGCATTTTCATTTGCAAAAGTTGCAATTGTACTAGCAAATATTTGATAAACGGAACACATGCATGATTCAATCTAGTATGTATTTTCAAAATTCATTTTATAATTTTTTAATATATTTAAAAATGAATAGGGTTCACTTTATTCTACATCCTAGCATTTGTTTTGGGTGTAATTCAATAGTCACAATACATGATGTACCGTGACCAATATTAGATTAGATCCAAATCAAATGTTAGGATGTAAACTTTTTAAAGATTATTCTTGGAGTAGTAACTTTTTTTTGGTATATACTAGGGTATCCATCGCCAAACGCAGTGACTAATCCTCTCGCTGGATTCGAGGCACCTCGAAGGGGGGGACAGCTGGCCCAGGAATTTAAAACTGCTCTATACTCAAGGCGATGACCGAACCCTCGACACTTGGAGTAGTAACTTGAACCTCCACTTTAAAATTAGGGAACTTTTTTTTAATAGCAAATATAAGGGAAATTTTAAATAATCAATAAATTTAACATGTGATAAACACTTGAGTCCTTTTTTTTTCTTTAGTTAAAGACTAATGACCCAAATTGGTTCGCGAGAGTTTCCTTGCAGAACAAATTCGTCCCTAAAATTTTTTTCGGGACTCATTAATGCTTAACATTTTCAAAATGGGACATGTTAATTCCTACGTCCATCAAATCTTAGACACCTAATCTAATGTCTCCTACGTGGCAGGTTATGTGCCAACGTGTCGCGTCACTACAAGAAAAGTTGGTTTTTTCGGCGGGCAAAATCCGTCGGAAAAGTCAAAAATCCGCCGAAAAATTGGACTTTCCGGCGGATTTTTCGCACCGGTAGCCAGCTCGCAGCAAACGGAAACTCCGAAAAAAATCGCATAAAAAATCCCGCTGAAATATCCACCGGAAATGACGTTAGATCCGTCGGTAAAAACTTTTTTTTAAAAAAATAAAAATAAAAATCAGCCGAAAATCCCGTTAAATCCGCTGGAAAAACCTTTTTTTTTGAAAAAAAAAATCCGCCGGGAATTAGTTTTCGTTTTATTTTAAATTAATAATTAATTTATTAAAAACTTTAATTTTTGATAAAAAATAAAAATTAGTAATTAATTTAATTATTAATTGATTTATTTATTAAAAAAACAAAAATTAGGAATGAAAATTAATAATTAATTTAATATAGTAATTAATTTTAAATAATTAATTAAATTAATTTAAAAAAATTTAAAATTAATTTTTAAAATAAAAAATAATAATTAAAATTAATAATATCGATCTTAATAATATACGAAATGAAAAAAAATAATAGGTCTGAACTGAAGACGATTTAGTTTAATTCAAATTTCAAATCGAACAAAGTACTCAAATATCCATAACAAATACAAATGAAAACTAAAATATCCATACAACAAAATAAAACAATTCAAAGCCACTGGGGTGGCTGCTGGCCTGACTCATCATCATGATAATAGGTATCATTTGATGCAAGAAAAGCACTAATCGCATCGATATTAAGATCGATGTTTGAGTTGGGCTGGTGGGGTGACTGCTGCTGGGGGTGCTGGTATGGCTGGTATGGATGCTACTGGCGATGCTGAACCTGCTGCGGTGGATACTGCTGGGAATACAGGGGTGCATACTGCTGGGAATATTGGGGTTGAGGCCACGGCTGAAATGCACCGCCGAAATGTTGCTGCGGCAGGTAGGATGGCATATGTGATGATGATGGCCTCGAGTGCTGAGACATCAGCTGATCTTGCAAAAGCTTAAAGCGCTCCTCATTTATCCTAGCCTGCTCCGCAGCTATCCTAGCCTGCTCCTTCATGCGCTCCTCAGCTATCCTAGCTTTCTCCCGAAGCGCTTGCACTTCCCGTTCATTTTGCTCCTACCGCTCGGCAAAATGACGATGGGCCTCGCTCAGTTGCTGGGTCAATTGCGTAACAGCATTCAACTCACTAGAATTAGGAACATAAGAGCGACCAGTACTCTCTGATCCAGAATGTGAAGAAGATAGACTCGGAATAATGCTTGTTCTGAAAGCAGCCGGTCCAATACCACCAGATCCTACCATACGATTACTCTTTTGGGGGCCAAGACTCTCTCCCAAATATCACGAGCTACTCTAGCCTCCTCCACAGGATCGATATCTGTCCCACTGCTCTGCTGTGACTCATGGTACTCAGCCAGCCCATCCTGGAAGCTCTCCTGAAAAAAATAACCCAACAAAGAAATAAATAACTAATTATTAATAATATATAATATAATAAAAACAATATATATATATAAAGATAAATATAAATAATAAACATTAATATATAATTGTAAAAGTAGTTTTACCTGAATAATTCTCGCCCGATCTGTAGCAAACTCACCAGTGTCCTCTCGCATATGAAGGTAGCGATGCAACTCAGGCAAAGTGATTGGCCTCTGATGCATCGCCTCCTATATATATATATATATATATATATATATATATATATATATATATATATATATATATACATATAGTGTTATTAATTAATACACATGAAAATGACTAGTTAATTATAAATAATTAATTAATCGAGTAATAAAGTAATAAATTTACCAAACGCCTGTGATGGGTTGCAGTATTAACACTCCCCACTGTGTGTATGCAGCCACCTTTTTCAAAAGCACGGTTCTTCTTGGCTTTCTCACAATAATTCTTAAATTCTGGAGTCTCCCAATACTCTCTGAATGAAGCCCAAGTTGAGTCTCCCATATAAGATGGCTTCGCATTCTTATTGCGCGCATCCCGCAGTAATTCAGAATAGCGATGAGAACATCTCTTATGGAACACTCTCTCAACTTCTTTTTGTTACTCTAGTAACCACGTACAGTTTTCCTATTTAAGAAATTTTATTATAATGTTGTTAATAAGACAAATTAATTAATCAAGTCAATAAGATAATACACAAAATTAATTATTTCATAGAAAAACTTACCAAGAATGATTTTAACATCCTCGCAATTGCCTCTTTATCTTTTCTAACTGCCGTCCAATTCTTCCAGCTGCCGGTGAAATTCTCCTTAACTGTTTTTGTGATGGCGGTAGCTGTAGCCTTCGAAGGAAGAAACCTGTATTATATAAGTTATAGAAAAGTTATATAAGTTATATAAAAGGCAACAAAAATAAATTATATAAGTTATATACAAGGCAACAAAAATAAATTAATAAATAATAACATATAATACTTACGAATCGCCAGCAGTCTCCAATATGATACGACCATCAGATGTATACCTCACCACCTCCTGGTTAACAGTAAATGTGCGTACCCCATCTGCATCAACATCTATCGGGGCTAAGCCCTCAGTACCATCAGGAATCACTGACTGGCCTGCAGTACTACTACTAGCACCCTCAGACCCAGGTGGTGGCAAATATCTGCCACCAGAAACAACAACACGAGCAGGCTGACGACGACGCCCTAGGCGAGTAGAAGTCTTCCTCCTGCTAGTGCTGGCGCCATCACCCGTGACAGGTGGATGAACATATGTGTCGTCATGATCGGATCCTGAGTGAGACGATGCCATGACCGTATCTAGACATATACATTTAAACAAACAAACATATACTAAACAAGGTTAACATAAACATACTAAACAAAAATATATAAACATACTAATTAAACAAACATAAATTACATCCTTGATTAAAAATAGGTTAACATATATTGTTGAAACATAAAATAACTAATTAATTGGAATCCCATTCATTCTCAAAATCATCATCATCAGAGGAGTGAATTCTTGATACACCAATGTGGTCTGTTGCATCTTCATCAGCATGTTCTTCGTCATCAACTTCGTCGTCGGTGTTTGACTCATCACATAAACGAGTAAGGTGTTCAACTTGAATCACTTCATTTACATTAGACATCTCTTCCATTTAATATGGCACATCTTCCACCGTGTCATCATTTGTCTCAATGCGACCTCTTAGTTTTGTTTTAATTTCGACACACCAACCACGCCTATCAATTCGTGTTGATGGATAAGGGACATAATAGACTTGTCTCACATTTTGTGCAATGACGAACGGATCATACAGTCGATATCTACTATTCATTTTAATGTCCACTGTATTTGACTTTGGATTCACCTTTGTTCCTCGAGCAGGCGGATCAAACTAATTACAATAAAAAACCACTACCTTCTGACTAAAATCTAGATGGGGGTACGAAAGTTCATATATGTGTTGAACCACACCATAAAAATCATCTTCACCTCCTCTAGTGACACCCTTCATGCAAACTCCACTATTGACTGTTTCTCTGTCCTATGTCCATTCATTGGTGTGAAATTTGTATCCATTGACAAAGTATGTGTGCCATTCTTTATCACATCTTCGAGGACCGTCTGATATGTTCCTAAAGTGTTGGTTGGTAGGAGTTGGTGGGAGGGCATAAACATGTTGCCTAAACCACGTTGAAAAATGTGCATTAATATGAGCAGAAGATTGTTGCTCACTTACGTCCTCTGATGACAAGAATTCCCTAAAAAGAAATAATTAATTGTTACACATTTGTCTACTTTATATTAACTAATTAAGATCGATAGTTAATGTTGAGGAACATACTCAATAAATGGTTGCACCTCAGTACAGTTTATCGACACATGAAAATGTCACCTACCGGCGGATTGAATATATTTTCGGCAGATTAGGGGATTTCCGGCGGATTTTAATGACTTACCGGCGGATATTTTAAAATTTAAATTTCACGTATTTTCAAAAATATCAGTCGGAAATGTCGTTTCCGGCGGATTTTGGCCGTTGTCATTTCCGGCGGATTTTAATGGCTTACCGGCGAATTTTTTAAAATTTAAAACTCCCGCATTTTCAAAAATACCCGCCGGAAATGACGTTTCCGGCGAATTTTGGTCGGTTTGTCATTTCCGGCGGATTTGTATGAATTTCCGGCGTATTTTCAAAATTTAAAATTTCTACTATTTTTAATGATCCGCCAGAAATTACCTTACCGACGGATTTTGTTTTTTTTTAAAATTATATTTCGTCAATCAATAATCCACCGGAAAATTTCTGGAGGAAATAAATCCGCCGGAAAATCCCACAAATCCGTCGGTAATGTTCCGGCGGATTTTATCCGCCGGTAATTCCTAAAATCCGCTAGAAATGTTCCGACGGATTTTAATCCGCCGGAAAGTCCTGGCCGGAAAATCCAATTATTTTTGTAGTGCGTTAACAAACATGTAATACATTTTTTAACATATTGGCCACTGCATGTTTTGGGACAAATCGATCCCTGGACGTTTTCTTCTTCATTAGTGTGGTTTCTAAACCAGAAACCATTTTACCATTTCCAAATGCAGGAGTGGGAGCAGGCGAGCTGCAAGGTGAAACCCATTTTTCCTTTTTATCTATTATTTGTGTGAGATTTTTATTTGCATTTTATTGTTAGACCACCATTAATTTTGCCACGTGCTCAAATGAGACGGTGATCAACACCTCCACCTTTCAACTCACTTCCTTCTTCGGTAGTTGGTACACCAACACCTCCTATTAGGCCTATTATACCTCCAAGATTTGCTCAGATTGAAGGGGGAAGTAGGATGGCAAACAAAATGGGTTTCAAAACGAAAAATAAAATGCAAATAAAAATCACACACAAATAATGGATCAAAATGAAAATGTGTTTCACCTTGTCGCTCCCTCTCCTGCGTTTGGAAATGATGAAATGGTTTTTGGTTTTCAGAAACCACACTTATGAAGGAGAAGATGTCCAGGGATTGATTTGTCCCAAAACATGCAGGGACCAATATGTCCAAAAAATGTAGGCTAAAGTGCTCCCGGGGTCCCTTATCTTTATTTAAAGTAACGAATTAGTCCTTTATATTTTTTTTGACCCAAATAAGTCTTTTATCTTTCAAATTTTTGACACATAAATCCTTTTCCGTTAACAGTGCTGATTTATGTGTCAAAAAAAAGGATTTATGTGTTAAAAATTTGAAACATAAAGGACTGATTTGGGACAGAAAAGGATTTATGGGTCAAAAATTTAAAACATAAAGGACTGATTTGTGACAAAAAAAAGATAAAGGACCAAATCGTTACTTTAAATAAAGATAAGGGACTCCGGGAGCACTTTAGCCAAAAATGTATTACGTGTCGGTTAACATGACACATTGACACTTAACGTGGCACGTAGGAGGCGTTAGATGAGGTGTCTAACACTTGATGGACAGAGGGACTAACGTGTCCCGTTTTGAAAATGTCAAAAACAAATGTGTCCCGAAAAAAATTCCAGGGACGAATTTGTCCCGTAAGGAAATTGTCGGGGACCAATTTGAGCCATTAGTCTTTAGTTAAAGAAAGAAAGACTCGTACTCAAATACAATTGATGTGACATCATTCTTGCTTGCACTGCGAACACATAAACACAAAAAAAAACATGATTAAATTAGAGTAAATATTCAAATTCTTAAGAAACAAATAAAAACATACACATATTTTGCAAGTGAGAACTAAAAATTACTAAATTGATTTTAAGAATCTCAAATTTTGATTAAATTAGTCACTTTTTTGGTACATTAATTAAATTAGTCTCTGACAGAGACTAAAATGACCCTAGATATACTTATTTGATCCATATTTGATATTCTTTCTGTTTCATATCTTTTAATGTTTTTAGCAAATAACAAGTGAAACAAGAAAACATTAACCAGGTAATAAACTAAAATACTCTCATTTAATAATTTGTTCCTCACGACATTATACTTTGATAAATGTAATCACCACAATTAAAATAGCTAAAATTTTCTTAATTACTTTGACCACTCTAAACAGCTTTACATTTTCCAAGTATGTGCATCTGGAAATAGTATGTATAGTGGAAATATTTACTTTTGGAAAATAAAAAATGGATCAATGTTTTGGATAGCAAGAATTCACATTTATAACCGATCGAGATATCAATTTTTGTATTGGTGCCAAGTAAATCTCAAACATAATAGTCTCCTGATTTATTAAGGAGTAGTTTATTTTTTGATAAAACATCAAAAAATTAATTTGACAAAATTATAAGACTCAAAAATAAAAAACAATATCAAATATGGATTATTAGTATTTTTTCATATCTTATGGATCAAATAAATTTTCATGTTTTAAATGTGTTCGATACTGATTTGGGCATTTACTGATATTTTTAAGTTCAAGGGGAAGAACATTTAAAACCAACGGGAGTTGGCTCGGTGGTTAAGGTTTATCCTTTCACTCGGTTCCGCTGGGAGTTGACTGGGTATGCTCCTCAGTTCGATTTTCGGTTGGAGCAGATTTTCGTTGGCCACCTCAGTAGATTACTGGGGGGGCAGATTAGTCTTTCGTTGTCAGCGTTGGGACACTGCCCGGTTTCAGGGGTCTCCGGGGGCTCGCCCCTTCCCTTCACCAAAAAAAACGGGGAAGAACATTTTAAAAAAAAATCTAAGGGAAGAAAAGATACACGTGTTGAAAAGCAATTGCAACGTTAACTTGTCCCACCATTGATCATTGATGATTTTGTGAGGACAGAGGTTAAAAGCGACAGGTCGTCTTGGTTATCAATGAAGAGAACAAGTGCTACAGAGTGTTAACTAGAAACTGCAAGACAGAGAACTAAAGATGCTAATGGTTGGTGTATAGTTCACTTGTCATGTGCTAAGAAAGAAGATATTTGAGAGTCTCTCTAAGGTTGTTTGTCACTTATCCCTCACCGATATGCCACTTAAATTGATCGGTGTACCACTCAAATTGACTATATAATATAATATAAAATACTAGGTGCAGTTGAGATCGTATCAATCAGTAAGAAATCTCAACTATAATATTTTGGGTTTTTTTTATACCCCCATCAGCTTCTATGTACCCCCACCCAAAATCGCAATCCCAAAAATACCCCTGACATAAATTACAAAAAATTGACTTTTGGAAAATTCTCTGGTGGGGGACCACTTAATCTGGAAATCGGATTTACCTAAATGGAAGGTAAATCCGATTAGCCTTAAATACGACGCATAAGTCAAATCGGATCTATCAAAATGACAGATAAATCCGATTTGACAATTTAATTCTGAACTTAAGGCGAAATATTAATAAATCGGATTTAGCTAAATCCGATGCGCAATCGGATTTACCTAAATCCGCCTTTATTGTTTAACAAATCGGATATACCTGGATGAGGCTATATCCGATTTGTAAAAATTAGAAAGCGGATTTACGTTTGAAGTCACCTAAATCCGCTTTGTTTTTTTTTTTAATTATTTACTTTATAACTGTTGTTCTATTTTGAAACAGGTATTGTGCATACAGAGTCGCAGGTCGTTCCTTTCGTGGTAGACACTACAGAGGCATTCTGGACGGAGAAGGTATATTTTTGAAACCAATTTTCTAGATTAAAGTTTGGTAGATATTTAATTAATTAAGTACGCAACATTTATCTATTTTTTCTATTTTGTAGATTTTTTCTATTTCCCTACCACTTCTTCAATGGTTGCACCACGCCACCACCATTTAAAGTAAAAACAAAAGGTGCACCAAAGAAGAAGAAGCAGAAATTATATGATGTCAAGCGTGATCCTTCTGGGTGGGAGCATGTGGATGAGAAGATGAAACTGACTCAAGAATCTGGAACTTCTTCCAAAAATTCATCACAGCGGTCTTCTTGTATAAAATCATCACAACGGTGTTCAATCCTATCTCAGAGTGTTTCTAAGAAATTAACACATCAGGGTGACACAAAATTCAATTTACCGCCGGTTCCTCATCACGTGCAACCATATGTGGAAAAAATTATTGATGTTGAACGGGATGGTAATTGTGGGTTCCGAGCAGTAGCGGTTGGTCTCGATCTTGGTGAGGATAGTTGGCCTATAATTAGGCAAGATTTAATCAAAGAAACAAAGGAGAGGGAGCAACTATATACTTACATGTTTGGAAAGGACAGACTTGCTGTGCTTAGAAAAGCGTTATCCATTGAATACTCCGGTTTCCAGAAGGAGGATAAGTGGTTGAGTTTGTCTGAGATGGGGTACTTTATAGCTATTAAGTATAATGTGGCCCTAGTTCAATTGTCTTTGGATATGAATTTTACTTATCTTCCTTTGAGAGGTAGTTATTCTTCTTCCAAGTATAAAATCATATGTATTCTTAACGTCAGGGATATCCATTGGATGCATATTTCGATATCCCCTGTCTGTCTGTTGCCTCCAGTTGCTTTGATGTGGTCTCATAATCGATCAGATGAATCTACTTCATGGCTGGATCCTTATACCGGTCATTTTGCCCTTTAGCAGTCTACCGCTTTGAAGATGCTCCATCTCCCTCCCACTATTGTAGACTTAACTCATGATTCCGACGATTTACATTGACATTTATTGTATTTATCATTATACCCACATTTGTGTAACTATCTATCCATATATACCAATTAAAAATATTAAATGTTTTAACTTTTTTTACAAGTCGGATTTACCCTGGAAGAAGGTAAATCCGCTTCATAATTTATCAAAGCGGATGTACCCCCACAACAGGTAGATCCGCTTTGTATCTTTGACAAAGCGGATCTACCTGCGTTGTAGATACATCCGATTTACTAAATTACGAAGCGGATTTACCTCTGAGGAGTAAATCCGATGCGAAATTTATAAATTGAATCGGATCAAGGTAAATCCGATTTTGAGCTGGTGAAATAGGATTTACCTAAAATGGGTTAGATCCGCTTTGCAATTTGGGATAGCTCCGCTTTGATCAACGGTGCAGATTGCACCGACAATATCAACGGTTGATAGTCATTGACGAACTCTATAAATACCTATTGCCAAACCTCATTCTTGTCACTCCCAAATTTCACTCTTAGTCACTCCCTAAATCATTATCAGCTTCTTCTTCTCCACCAAAAAATGCACCTAACACAATACACACGGGATTCATCCCTCACTATCATTCATCATCAGGGCATCATCACCAACAAAGATGATGGTGTCTGTTTCGAGGGGCGTGACACAATGCAGTGCAGGCTTAAACACAACATAACATTCGCTTAGCTAAAAGATAAACTGTTGGGTAAAGTGCAAGTGGAGGGCGACGAGCGAGAGATAACTCGTATAGTTTATCGGAAAAAGGATTGGGCTGATGGACGTGTGCTCTGCTCTACAATGAATATCAAGAACGACGGTGACGTCCAAGCAATGATGTCCATTCATGTTATGTTTAAGTGGCACGGTTATCTGCATTTGCACGTCGAAACGACACGGACCATCGCTGAGATCCTTCGTCGTTTCACTCCATCAGCTCAGTAGTTGCTCTCATTTTATCGTTTTCACTATCGATCATTTATTTCAGGAAAATGTATCTTTTATATTTTATTGTTATTTTAGTTGGTTATTGTAGTTGGTTATGTTTTATCTTTTATCGCATGAAATCGAAATTATTTGTTTTATCCACAAATATAATAAACAAAAAATACTAATAATCAAGTAATGTGAAAATAGTTCAAGCATAAACAAAAAATACTAATAATCAAGTAATGTGAAAATAGTTCAAGCATAAACAAAAAATACACAAAACCCCCTAGTCACGCCCCGGTGGTAGCCTATCCAGTAATCGGTGGAGGCGAGCGTATGTCTGACTACCCATTCTAATGTCTCCGCTCAGAAGCCCCCTCCGAATCTCGTCCCCCACAATCTGTAGCAAATCGTGTTGTACTAGTGGTGCAGCTGGCTGTACTGGTGGTGGTGGTGATGATGAAAGCGGTAAGAGTCTAGGAATAGATGCTCTCACATACCAATGTATGTAGTCCGGAGCAACCTGACCCAACTCCTCAGCAGCATGAGTAGCACGCAAAACGTCCTGCACCACAGGCATATAATGTGCAATCCGAAAAATGCAGTCTGCATGGCTCGGACGACCGGTAAGAGGGTGACGTGGGATGACCTGCACGTACCCAAACTGTCTGAGGCACCTATCGGGCATGTAGGGAACAATGATGTCTCCCCAGCTGATGTGGCCCCTGTATAATGAGACCTGCTCAAAGTCTCTATCCTCATCCCGGTGCTCCTCAAACGGTCGCCAACAGACATCATCCGAGGTAAGTGCATCAATCCTCTGCCTATATACCCCCAGCTTCACTCCATCTGTCTTCTTCTTCCTCCAACGCCCACACAGTGCTCCAGTCCGCAATCCACTCCTCCTCTCCACCAGCTGAGGAAAATACCATAAAATCCAGCTCTGAAAAAAAGAAGAAGATAACTTAAAAACTGTTTAACAGAAATTTAACCAAACTCAGAAAAGATAACTTAAAATTATTACCTGTAAGAGGGTCGCATACCCTCTTAACTGATGCGCCTGATCCAAGCAGGAGTAGTTCAGTTGGTCATACATGAAAGCAAGCCCTGCTGCCCCCCATGCATATGATCCTACTCTAGCTTTACTGACATCCTCAAGTAGCAGCAGCCACTTAGCCTCAGCCCTGTCGTCGGTCTTGACCGTGAAGATGGACCAGCTCAGAATCAGAAGGATAAAGGCCCTGACAGCAGGACGCATGTCATCCTCTATGGACCCTCTAGTAACAATTTCCTGCAACCACTCAAAACGGTAATAGGGGCCAGATGAAGCTCGACACTCCAGCCCCGCCTCCTCTATAGTCACACCTAGATAAACATGTGTTAGGTGGATGGCCTGATCAGTGGTGACCAAGGTAGGTGGGGCTCTGAAGTAGTTCCCCCTAATGGGTAGATGCAGCAAACAGGAGACATCATCCAAAGTAATCGTCATTTCACCAAATGGTAGGTGAAATGACGATGTCTCTGAGTGCCACCTCTCAACAAAAGCAGACATCAGCTCATGGTCCACCTTTGTGTGCCCGGTCGAGACAAGGGGGGCTAATCCAGAACCTGTGATAAAGGCCCATAACTGGGGGTTTTGGGAAAAACCAAGCAATCTCTGAGCCAGCTTGTTACCATGGTTGGTAACCTTCAATTTACGCTCATATGTCTGCATTATAAAAAAATAAAAAATTAAAAAAATAAGGCTACGTAAATCAATTAAACTAACAAAGCTACGTAAATAAATAAAACTTACCGGGTCTCTCAATATAATAGAACAGACATGAGATCCTAGTCCAGTGAATAGCTCATCTTGCTCCTCATGCTGCTCCTCATGCTGCTGAGGCTGATGATAGGGCTCCTCCTGGTACTGCTGATACTGCTGCTGCTGATACTGGTGCTGATAATACTCCTGCCCAGCCATAGAATGGCCCTCAGACATAGAATGCTCATCAAGAGGATGCCCCTGCTGGCCCTCCTCATACTGATAGTCCGGGGCCTCCTCCACCCGCTGATACTGCTGCTGTCGCCTATGGCGGGCAGACGCATGTCCCGCAATCCTGTGGCGGGTGCGTGTACTTGGAGCACCTGGCGATGCCCGAGACGAGGACTCTCCTCGATACCTGTTTGACACTGAAAAAACAAATTTTTAAAAAAAATAAAAATCAAATCGGATCTACCTATATCCGATGGGAAATCGGATATAGGTAAGTACGATGGGAGAATCGGATTTAGCTAAATCCGACTTACTTGTTTGCGCTGTCGCTTTGTGGATCGGATATAGGTAGATCCGATGCGTAAGTCCGATGGGAAATCGGATGTAGCTCTGAAGGGTAAATCCGATAATCTCTAGAAAATTTCTGGTCAAACGGATGCAAGTGAGAAATGGTAAATGTTTTGTAATTTTATCAAAATTTTAAGGGTATTTTGGTATTTTCATAGGGCTGATGGGGGTAGATGAGAGTTGATGGGGGTACAAAATAAACCCTAATATTTTATATTTGTTTCAGACTGGGCCGATCCCATATCCATATTAAACCCAACAACGGCCCATCAGCACACCCAAACGTGCGGCCTAAACAATCCACGTGCAGTGACTAGTCAATGACCAGAATTGCGCAACGCAGATCCAACGCCGCGCAACGCGCCACTTCATCCATACGTTGGAGCAGCCAAGTCATCCCGCCTAGCGTCTATAAATACCAGCTCAGCCGATGGTGCAGGTACCCATCTCTCGTTTGGACCTCTCATGACTTCTATTTGCTGACTTTGGTATCGGAGTGTCTGCAGATACCACCCCCCTCTGGCTTGGGGTAGGAGAGGACGACTTCAACATGCATACTACCTACTACTCATTCCGACCTCGCTCGAGTCTGAATAAGGTACAGATCAATATTATATATAACCTACGATCAATTTGACAAATACACGTATGAGGTAGTTAGTTGATCTCTTAACTTGAAGTCACCGCCTCTGAAATGTTTCAAGATTATCTTCTGACTTACTCCCATATGCCCCAAACCCCACATTACAAAGAGTCATGTGCACACACAGCAAATCATTTTTTCATAACTTAAGAGACAGTTTGGTACGTTGGGGTAGCTAGAGTGTCATGGAGCCGTGAGGTAGTTGTTTTCACATGCTGATTAATTAATTGGGTGCTATGATCTCTATAGTCAGTGGAGTCTTATCATTCTGTATTCCTAATAGGCATTTAACATTTTTTTCATTTATAATTGGACGACCTTTTGGGTCAATGGATGTCTTGTCATTACTTTTTTGAGTATAGATTATTGACTTTGTATATGCAATCAAAAATAATAGATTGTTTAATTGCCGTTCATGCACTATAGGTATAGAATTTGTTTATACTTACGATTAATTACAAATCACAGAATAAATGAATTTTAAGGTAATTAACATAAGACTCGTATTTTTAAAGAAATGATAATTTGTGATTAGTCTCTCACGTATCATGAGATTAGTCTTAACTGAAATGTCAAGCGAGACACAAAACAACCACACACAGGCATACAAAAGTCTTAAACACAAACCAACAATTAAAACTGGCATCTCATAATAGAGAGGACCGTAGCATGGATCAATAGTCAGATGTGTTCTGATACACAAGATCCTCATTTCTGAGGCGAGTGTAGAACATACTTGCATCTCTATAAAGAGATTAATGATATGAACATAATAACTAAAGTTTTTAGGAAGAAGAAGGAAAATTTAGAAGCACGTGTTTTTATTAAGGCTAAAGTGCTCCCGGGGTCCCTTATCTTTATTTAAAGTAACGATTTGGTCCTTTATCTTTTTTTTGTCCCAAATCAGTCCTTTATGTTTTAAATTTTTGACACATAAATCCTTTTCTGTCCCAAATCAGTCCTTTATGTTTCAAATTTTTAACACATAAATCCTTTTTTTTGACACATAAATCAGCACTGTTAATGGAAAAGGATTTATGTGTCAAAAATTTGAAAGATAAAGGACTTATTTGGGACAAAAAAAACATAAAGGACTAATTCGTTACTTTAAATAAAGATAAGGGACTCCGGGAGCACTTTAGCCTTTTATTAAACACACTGGGTTTTATTGATTTCGGTTCTGCCGAATATGTTACATGAGTTCTCCTTTTATAGCCACGGAGATGTACTAAAATACAAAAGCATGAAACACTCCCACATGCCATAATAATGGGGATAAAAAAATGTGGAGGTTAAAGTTAACTCAAAAGAGAAAAATGTGGAGTTTATAAGAAACTCAAAAGAAATTATATGCATAATGTAAAATGTAAATTCCCCAATTTTAAAGGCTAGTTCTAGATAGTTAACTCGAGTTCACCCTAAGTTAATCCTAACTCTTTGATGGATTGCATGGTAACATGTAATCACATGTTCCATGATTTGCATGTGTGAATAAAACCTGTATTAAGGCTAACAGGGACATTGAACAAACATGCAAAGCTAAAACTAACTCGATCCCTATAATCAAGTCTCACACTTGGGTGTAGGTAGGTGTACCTTGGAGCACGGACTACTCTATGTTTTGAATCTTTTTTTTAAAAGCAAACATAATGAGATATATAGATAGCCGAGTACAAGGGGTACTCACCCATATACAAATAGAAAATTCATTTCCAAAAAGAAGGAACAGGAACCAAAAACAAACTACCTCTTAGAAATACAATCAATAGGATTTACGAACCACTTGTAGAATAAACATGAGGGAGAAGTACCCCGAACCTGGAACCATCGCCAAGAAAGGGATAAAATCCAGTCAATACATCGCCCAAAGTCAGGTACACCTCTAGAGAAAATACAACTATTCCTCAAGTCCCAAATGACCCAAAGAACAGTATGTCAAATGAGAATCAAACCACGCCTGCCTCGCGCGGGGCCTCCTATATGGATAAACTGGAGAAACAAAGATGGAATGTCCTGTTGCATGACAAAATCAAAACCCAACCAGCTAACTATGGCGTACCAGATCATGGAAGCAAAACTATAGGAGTAGAAGAGATGAAGGGAGGACTCGCAAGCGCTCCGACAAAAAATACATATCGAAGCACCAATATCTGTAATGACCCCTCTACTAAACAAGTTTGAACGTGTTGGTATCCTATCCAAAAGAAGTTGCCAAGAAAATGCAACTACATTGGAAGGAGCAAAACTCTTCCAAACCATATTCAGAATCCCAAACATGTGGTCAGAAAGTCTCAAGACACGGGACGACGACTGAGAGAGAAGGTGGTATGCAGAGGAAACCGAGAAAAGTCCAAAACTATCTATGTTTTGAATCTGAATCACTCATACAAGCAAGTAACATACAAAAACATAAGCAAACAATCGATAAAAGAATTTAGGGTTCCAAAAGTTGTGACGTTATAAGCTACCATTTTTGGACTAAATAAATCAAGATGTAACAAATCTAAAGGTCTAGAAGTCGAAAAAATGTTTCTTGGGATCAAAATATTTTTTTGACTTGTGTTCTTTTCCCATGTGCTTCAATGTGCTTCATGAACAACATTCATATTGTTTGAAACACTTTGTAGTCGTGTTACAAAGTGATGCTTACTTAACTTTAGAACTAACCCCATGCCACCAGCATGACCAAGCTCCATATGCCTTGACCAACAATCATGTTTAATAGAAAGAAAGCTATGAAAGAGATATGCTTATCCCAATTTCCACCATCCTCTAAGATGCAAGCTTTGAGCATGTCTTTTAAAGTTTGTACAATGCTAACACTCAGTATAGTCCCTAAAGCTCGGTGATGAACATTCCAAAATCTATAGGTGAATTTAGGGTCTCTGTCAGACACAATACTATTAGGTACCCCATGTAGCCTAATGCCCTCTTTGACGTATATCTTGGTTAACTTAGGTGTGGTATAGGAGGTCGTAAATGGAAGGAAGTGTGATGACTTAGTCAATCTATCTACGATAACCCAAATGGATTAAAACCCAAATGGAATTATATTCACGCTAAGTTAAAGGAAAGCCTATAACAAAGTTTATAGATATACTTTCACACTTTTATTCCAGAATCTCTAAAGGTTGGAGCATACCCCAAAGGCTTTTTAGTGTCCTATCTTAGTCCGTTAGAAAACTGAACACTAGCGTGTCAGCTTTCATATCAACCCATCGATATATGTTTTTGAGGTCTCAACTACTGAGATGTATATGCTACTAACGCGTCTATTCTACTAGAGAATGGATCGTAATCCCTTTCTAGAAGTATCACTATAAACCTCAAATCCTAAGATGCTCGATCTTAAATTCTAAGAAACTATTATCGCAACTCTTATCCCAAACTAAAGAGTTTTTTCTAATAGCAAAAAACAACGTGCTAAATCATTAATAAACCATTTTTGCCTTTCCTGAGGCTAACCCTAGAGTGCACGACAGAGAATGGAGTGATGAGATCAGACGGAAGCACCACCGCCAAACCTAGCCACCTAAACAAAAGATACCATAGCTTACTTGAGAGCTCACACCTTAGGAACAGGTGAGCCTCTAACTCCAACAACTCACGACAAAAGACACACCCAGTATCACCCCTATCCAAAATAACTTGTCTTCAAAATAGGTCAAGCCGAGTTGGTAGCCTATTTAGAGGGACACGCCAAAAAAAAACTACCTTAGGTGGCACCAGGCTCATCCATCGCTTATCTAAAATGAACGATTTCGTAGGGGCTTGGGAAGGCATTGTTGGAGAACTAAGTTGGAGCAGATCATATGCCGATTTAGCAAAGTAAACGCCATCTTCTACAGCCTCCCGATTTAATAGCGTAAATGCCATCATCTAGTCTCCCAAATCCACCGACCGTCCACCAGGGAAAGGACCACTAAGGATACTAGTGACACCAGATCCCCCAGAAGCCCTTCTTCCCAAACAAAGAAAACTCTCATCCACGAGATCCCCCAGTCGCTGTCCCCACCGCCTAAAACCCCTAATTTTCTGCACACTACAATTTTTTGGTTAGAGATAATGAATAGCCTCCCGAAAGCTATCTTAAGGGATACCTCCCCAACCTAAACACCATGACAAGATCAGACTGTTGCGTTGGTCCCAACCTTCTTAACCACTCCATCCGAGAATCAACCCAGACTGGAATCTAGGCCAACCCCCACCTACAGATATCCTTCTACCTTAGTGACGAGTAGTATGGTGGAGATACTGAATTCAACTCAAGATTCCCTAGTATTGCACTTCCATACTTTGCTTTAGGAATTGAAGTAGAGAGTGAATTGTCTCCTAGCAGAAGCCCCACCTCCACTTACCAAGAAGGCTAGCATTAAACAACGAAGGTCCTTAAACCCCAACCCCCGTCCTTTTTTTGGCTTGCAGACTTCAAACCACTTCACCCACAAGATTTTCTTCCCATGGCCAATCCCACCCCATAGGAAGTCTCTTTGGATCCTCAGCACCTCCTTCAACACTTTCACCAGGATCTTTAAGAATACCAAATAGAATGCTGAGATACTATTTAGAATCGAGTTAATCAAGACGATACGACCTCCAAAACTAACATTCCAATTACCCCATCCATTGAGCCTCCGCCTCAAGGTATCAATCATCGACTGCCATGTGGCTAAGTGCCTCGAGCCCGCACCCACTGGTAAGCCAATATACTTGAATGGGAGGACACCAATTCGGCAACAGAGAAAGCTCGCAGCCAAATCTAACAATGGTTCTGATACATTCACTTCCATTAGGAAACTCTTCCAGAAGTTTATTTTAAGTCCAGAAACCAATTCAAAACTATTTAACACTAACTTCATCACGCAAAGATTTTCTACCTAAGCCTCCCCAATTAGTAGGGTATCATCTGCATACTGGAGATGAGAAGTCTCCACTGGAGAACTTCATAAGTTGAATGCGACAAACCTATTCATTTGCACTACCGTCTGAACAAGACCCCCAAGTCTGTCAGCTACAAGAATCAAAAGGAAAGGAGCAAACGTGTCTCCTTGTGTAAGACCCCGATGGATGTTGATTTCCTCTGTTGGGGAACCATTAACAAGAACTAAGAGACTATTGGTAAGAACAAACACTTTGATCCAATCTCTCCACTTTAAATAAAAACCAAACGTCCCCAACATATAATCCAAAAACCCCCAATCCACAGAGTCATGTCTATGTCATTTTGTTCATTGGAAATTCTTGCAATTCTTTGTTCAATACAATATTGATTGGGTTGTGTAACCGGGAGGTGTGATAGGGATGTCAAATCTGTAAAAAAAAAAGAATTAAGAAGGGAATTAGTAGGGCTTTTTATGGAAACACTGGCGAATGTACCAAAACAAAAAAAGGTGGGGAGAGAGTAGTGCTTTCTTTATGAAACGCTACCTATGGTAGTAGAATAAGTAGCACTTCTAGAACAAATCGTTGCCTAATCTTAGAGAATGAGGAGTGCTTCGATAAAAAGCGCTGTCGTTTCCTAACATTCAGCAACACTACATATGTGCTACTGTTTTGTATTGTGCATTTAACAGCGCATTAATAAGCGGCGCTTAAAAATGCTACTAAAGGCCCAAAAAAGCATTGCTAAAGCCTTTATCTATAGTAGTACTTCAATTTTGAGAAAGAGAAATATATATTTACCTCATTATCATCTTTGTTCTATTTTGTATTATATTAGTCATTAGACACTTTTAGCCACTTATGTGGCTTTGCATTCCTCAAGATCCATACTTTCTCATATGGGCCTCAAACCCTTTTTTATTCTTACTGTAGCTGCTGCTTGTTCAGCATAGGACACTCAAACTTAAAACCCTTTAATTTCTTGCCACATTTTGTCTCACCAACCAATATATGCAAAAAAAAAGATTAATTAACCATTATGAAATAAAACCATATTATACATTAATACGACATGCTGGTTTCTAGGAAATATTGTATAATAATATCTACTGTGTATGATTGATTTCATCATAATGTATTTGTGTAGGGTCCTATATGATCAAGTCTCTCACACTGTAAGGAATCAATCAAAGTCAACTAACAAAAGCATCATTACAAATTTTCAATTTTTGGTCCTTTTCTAGTTATGATCGAAATTGTTTCATGGACTGAAGGATCACCAAAGGCCAATTTTCAAAGGTCCTTTTGGTACAGCTTTTTATGCTCTCATACAAAGCAAAGTGATAATAAACAGGTTTCTCTCACTTCATACCCGGACCCCTCATTTTTCTCCAACTACACTAACAAACATCGATATTAATGCTGTTGTTGCCACTTTCCAGTGAGATGGCTAAGAGAATAGATTATTAATGTTTGATGTACTTGTCTTGAGGATGAATTGATTGGTTGTTTTTATGAATCATAGCACACTCCAATGCTAATTTCATGATGCATGGCTTATATGGTTCAATGGATGAAATTACTGAAGTTGTTCTTGAGCACTGATAGTATTTTTTTCTGTCTATTTTGCTTATGGTCTCGGAGTCTTTTTACAAATTTCAGATGAGGATGTGTTTATTCTTAGTAGGGTTTGGAAGAGTTTGACCCCTTCAAGGTTACAACTTTTTCTTAGAAGCTGCTTCTAGACATGGTGCTAACAAGGCAAAATTACAATATAGTATATATTGTTGACCATGCTTGACACCTACGACACTGTTCTTTGGGTTACATGGGAGACTAGGAATGACTGCATCTTCTGTTCTCAGGGGAAGTGTTTGATTTAGACTTAACAATTGGTCGTATCATTCCCCTATCTTAGAGGTGGTTTTTATCTATGGGAAAATCTTTTTCGTGTCTTTAATTAGTATGAGTGGTTTGCTGATCGATACTCAGTTTATTCAGAGGCGGTAGTTTTTTGTATACTTAATTGGGTACTTCTTTCGTTGTTTTATATGTATATCTCGTAGTTACTGTAATTGGGTTGGAGTACCTCTAATAAATAATTTTTCCATTTACAAAAAAAAATGATTTGGGGGGAAAGAACTCAATATTAAAAAATATTAGTTATAAAAAATAAGCTTTGATGTGGAATTGAGAACATGTGAATTGAGGTTGTGTGGAAATTAATTTAGAACATGTTTGATTTGTTTGTGTGGAAATTACAACATGTTTGATTTTAATCAACTATAATTCGAAAATAAATAGACCCTGATCACTATTTTTTTTATAAGGTATCGTAGTAGAAAATGTCTTATCATCCTCCGTATTAATGCTTTTGACTTGGTATATACTGAATTTCTACTTTCCAAAATTATCATCTTTCCCTCTATTTTAAATTTCCTTTTTTCGATCCATTGTCACAGTTCTCGAGTTATGATGGCTTTCATTTCACTATTGCATTTGCATATTTGAATTTAAGTAATGAGAGAGAGAGAACAGTGAATAAGCTATTCATAATGGCCTAGCGATAACTGTGAATGTCCTTATTGTTGGTTATCCCGTTACGAAATTTGGTACACATTGGTACAACTTTTTCTGTTTTTGTGACGGTTTTCTTGGTACAAATTTTTGTGACCCTTCACTAATTAATAGGAGAATAAAATAGTATGTTGTTGTTTATGAGTTTCAAAAAATTTGTTTAATAAAAGAGTAAATCCATCCATAGAAGAAATTACTAGGTTGAGTCACATATTAAGTCATTTTTTAAGCCGTTTCGCAATACTGCTCAATTTTGTGCAACATAAAACAATGCATTCAAAACTGTTTCGAAATTCCACTGTGCTGTAGAATTCTGTTTGAGAAATACACCCTCAAGATATAGTTATAATATTACTCGTGATTGCTTCAAGTTTTTAGTGTAGTTTGCAAACTGATCATAACTCTCTATTTATAACAAAAATCACAAAAGATACATTTCAGAGCCGTTGCAAATCGTGTGCAATTGATGGAGAAAAATTCACAATGGTTAGATCAATTCAAAATGTGGGGAGCAAAATAAGGATCCTTATTGTGTAGAGTGAGCAAGTAATTAACCCATTAAACATGTGTTTAATGTGGATATGAGAAATGCACAAATAAAAATTAAATTTATTATTTGGGTACTAAAATATAATTATACCACCAGGCCTAGGCCCGGACAAATGGTGGCGGCGGCGTGAGTACTGGTGGTCAATTTTGTGCGCTTTCTCTCCCTTTCCCAAAATTGGGCACACCTCAAGATACCAATCTCCACTTCTTTTTTAAAGCAAAAATTGAAGTCCAGAAGCATCACAGTGATAGAAGACTTCCCAGCTAAGCCGATACCCCTTCTAACAACAATCATCAACAACACTTCACAATTTTATTGATAAAAAGAGGGGGGGCACAAACCAAAACCCTTCCAAAATAAACACGTCATTTTGATAGTTTTAACCTACCCGCCCGAGCACGAGTTTGATAGTTTCCTTTGCTACCATGCCTGTATTTGATTGTTGCTTCATTTATTTCTCTGAGATTTTTAGATGACTTCTTCAAAATCACTACCCTCAGCACCAGCTGTGGAAGAGTCTCCATCATTACAATCCTCATCATTTTGAGTGTTCCAAAATCTAGACAAGATTCTCAAATCCTCTTGAGCATATGCAGGAGCTTCATTATCCTTAATAATGTTGATTTTGCCTGAATACAAAATACTTTGATGTGGCGAATGCAAAGTAACACCTTACTGCTGACCACTCAACAGTAGAATACACATTGCGGAATATCCTGCGGCAGAGAAAAAACTATTGTGGAGGATCACCCTGCTGAGAGACACCTTGGGTAGGGGATTGAAGTGCAAACCTATGATCTGATAGGGTGAATTATGACCTAATGGGGGTGAATCTTGATCGACACCCTCATGGATAACATTGCCCAATCTTTCCTGGCCCCCAACATTAGTTTTTCGTTGAGAGGGTTACCTCATTTTTCAAAATGCGGTTCCTCAATATATAAAACTTGTTATTTCAACCAATTGGAGATGATTTAGAATCTTTTACCTCTAAAGCAAGCTCTTGAACCGCCAGAGTAGATGGTTTAGTTTTCTTTTGCTAAACAGGTGCTTTTGGCCCCTTGCATTCCTGTCAGGTTGTGTTGTCTCTATAGGACAATGGTTAAGCTTTTTGCAAATTAAATAATGATGACCAATTGATTTACAGTAGCTACAAAAATCAGGCAACCTTTTATAGATAACCCCAACACAAAATGCAAAACCTTCTCGTTCCACCATAATTTCATCATATAATGTTGACGTTAATTCAAGATCCACCAAGATTCTAGCGTAATGGTCAAAAGCACGAGTTTTGATTGCTTCATCAAGAGAGATTGGAGTACCAACGCCACCTGCAATTTCAAACAATAATTTTGAGCGCTAATATTCTTGGCCGGAGATCAACAAGACGTATGCATGCTTGCACATGTATTTTCTTATGTGTGCTCGAGTTGAAGTCTTGAGTCATTGAAAAAGCCTCAAAACTCTTGATGTCAAGCTCCGTGTACCCACCAACCAAAACTTTCGCATATCTTCTTGTGTTGCAAATGCATATTCATAAAAACCCTTTCTAAGGTTATCCAATTCCACTGTCCAAGAGGATTCCAAAGAGTTTCCAATTTTCTTGTAAGATCTTTAGCAAAGATCTTGGAGCCCTCATCGCCACATTCTTGGAGCATGGAGACTTCAATTTGAATTATTACCGATCTCCACATTTATAAACACTACTACCTCTCTTTCAAGGTCTTTACACACATATTAAGAAATGCAAGGATTATAAGAAAGAGAATATATATTTTCCCAAATTATCCTTATCAACTATTGGTGTCTTTTCCACTAACTTTAATGAAATAGAACTACTCCATTCGTTCCTAATCTTTGATACTTTTGACATTTTATTATTGTTCAAAAACAAAAGCACTTTTAAAAATCCAATGTACAATTCATCAAATTTTTCCAAATATACCATTTATATTTATTGAGTCTTTTAAAGTCTCAAGATATGGATTACTTATCTCAAGACTCTTTTATTTTAATTTAAGTTATCTCGCGACAACTACAAAGGGTATATTTAATGATACCTTAATTTGTAAAGTACCAAAATTTTTTTGGTAAACCCGAGTATCCACCGCACGGACATCAGTGACTAATCCCTCGCTCATTGGAGGTGCCTCGAGGGGCAGGAGAGCTGGCCCAGAGTTTTAATGCTGCTCCGTACCCAATATGGGGATCGAACTCCCGACCCTTGGTTAAGGGAGGATCAGCCCCAACCGCTGAATCTCACGCTCTGGATTTGTAAAGTACCAAAGATTAATAACGAGAGGAATAATATTTTGGAAAGAAATAATTAATATTATATTGGAAATCAAAAATGACATTCATTTTGAAATATTGTTTTTTGTTAAAGTGAAACTTATTTTGAAATTGATGAAGCGTTAAAGTTCTATTCTCTCACACGTCAAAAAAAAAAGTTCTATTCTCTCAAATGTGGCACTTAGCATTTTTTCAATTGACAACACTTGGTCAACAAGTTTCAACATATTGCTGTTAAAAAAAGTTCCAATATATATTCTATAGACAGTATTAAGATACACCAATGGTCCTTCGGACTGGAGAGAGGTTTGTCGTTTATTGTGATCATATCCGGCTCGAGAGATTAGTCTCTGCAATTGTGCACAGAGATACCCAATTTATATCAAAAAATATACACTAATTTTGGTCAAACTTCTATACTTATTATATATATATATATATATTTCTCAAAAAATATACTTATTAATCAAGGCCCACTTTTTTATCAGATAGACTGCCATTAAAAAAGATTGTCAGATTTTACTTATTTTCTGGCTAAACTTTGTAGGGTCTTTTTTTTTATACCCCCATTATATCACCATATATACCTACATAAAAGTGAAACCCGAAAATACCTCTCACTTAAAAAATTCGCTCGGATTTACCTACTAAAAGATAAATCCGATTTTGATTTTTTCTCAAAATCGGATTTATCTTTTAGTAGGTAAATCCGATTTCCCTTAAAAAAGAAAATCGGATTTACCCCCACCTAAGGTAAATCTGCTTTTGTTAATTTTAAAAGCGGATTTACCTTAGGTGGGGGTTAAATCCGCTTTCTGTATTAAAAATACCTATTTTTTTATTTAAATCTTTTAAAAAATGTTATAAAAATACTACTAAAAATCCGTTAAAGAGTCAAAACTAATCTAAAAATTATAAAAACACCACTATAAATCTAATAAAACCAAAATAAGGTTATGCAAATTTTTTTCAGATTTTTTGGAGATCATGAAAAATTAAAAAAATTAATAAAAAATAGTAAACGATGGAATTTGGGATTTTGAGCTCGCCTCTTCTGAAAAAAGTGACTTCTTGAGGTGTCTTGATCCCAGATTTTTTCCGGATTTAATGGTTGTGGTTTCATTACAATCTGAGTAGGTTGCTCGAAAATCGATTTTTTAGCCTAAATTATTCACCCGACGTACAACATCGTCACATGTTAACGAACAATACACTAAACAGAACCAAAAGACGACCGATATTCATATCTATTTTATATTTCTAAAAAAATTAATTTTAATTTTAATTTCAAAATCGGATTTATCCCCACATTAGGTAAATCCGCTTTTGTTAATTTTAAAAGCGGATGTACCCCCACATAAAGTAAATCCGCTTTATTATTTAAAAGTCGGATTTACCTATTGGGTAGATAAATCCGCTTTGGAAAATAACAAAGCGGATTCACCTAAAAAAGATAAATCTGATTTGCCTAAAAAAATTGGATTTACCCCCACAATAGGTAAATCCGCTTTTGTTAATTTTAAAAGCGGATGTACCCCCACATAAGGTAAATCCGCTTTGTTATTTAAAAGTCGGATTTACCTAATAACAAGGCGGATTTACCTATTGGGTAGATAAATTGGCTTTGGAAAATAACAAAGCGGATTTACCTTGAGTGGGGGTAAATCCGAGCGAGTTTTAGTTTGGAAGGAGTATTTTCGGTTTATCAATTATAATTTGGGTATATGGTGATATGATGGGGGTAAAAAAAAATCCCAACTTTGTATTAATCAACGCCTATGTCTTTTGCGAATAAGAAAATCAAAGCCCAAAATCGAAAAATTCAGATAATTAAGATTTTTGTAATGAGAAAATTTCAAAATAATGAAAGTATAAGAACCCCATAGAAACCCAAATCAATTGTCACTTTAACATAAATCAAGCTTTATACCTTTATTTTCCCCGCTTCCTCCTTCTTCCATATGTATTTTTCCATATGTATTTTTTTGGTTTGTAGACGGAGTGGCAAGTGCCACTAGAAACTGACGCACACAACTGTGAGTAGGGGCGGAGAGTGGTATGTTCATGGGGTAGTCTTGGCTACCCAGGGGCGAATTTACATGCTGGTCAGGGTGTGAAGCTGCACACTCTCAAATTTAAAGTTTTGCACCAATACCCTTATGAAAAATATATTTTGACACCTATAGTTTTGTTTTTTGCACACCTTTCTACTATTTTTCTCTTTCCATTTCTAGTTACGCTTTTCTATTGCAGTTTTAGGAGCGGTTGGTAGTATAACTATCGGGTAGTTTTGGCTATCCAAAAATAATATAAGTATTTGAATAATTAGGTATATTTTATATTTAGCTACCCCAATAATATGTTATTTATCTACTCCAACTAAGTTTATTTGTCAAAGGAGATTAAAGAACAATAACAAATCCATCAGTTTAATTAGTCTCATTAGTCTATTATTATCACAAACAAATATGGTGATTTTTGTTAACTTGGTGATTTTAGTCCTTTTATTTTACTTTTTACAATTTTGGTCTCCTTTTTTTTCTTAATTTCGCAATTTTCCCTCAAAATCACAAATTATTTACACTTTTGGTCCTCAAAAATCTTGAAATTTGGGAAAATGAGGGAATAAAATTGCACAATCCATGATTTTTAGCAACTAAAAGTGCAATGAAAAAATCACAATGACCAAAATTACCAAATTAGAAGAGCAAAATATATTTAATTGGTATACACCATCGCTGTAAAAACTTTTTAAGGTAGATGAGATAAAGTCAAACATTTTTTATGATGTGTTGTTTCATGATTGACCGACGTTGTAAAAAATTTTCTACACGACGATATATATTAATTATTAAATTAAATCATTTGACCACCCTGGGCCAGGTCCTAGATACGTCACTGTGGCTACCCCAAAAATAATATATATACTATAATAGTTAGATATATTTTATATTTAGTTACCCCAATAATATATTATTTATGGCTATCACAATGAAGTTTATTTGTCTAAGGAGATAGAAGAACGACAACAAGTCCACTAGTTTAAGTCCATTAATCTATTATTATCCAAAACAAATATATATGGCATTTTTGTCAACTTGGTGATTTTGGTTCATTTAATTTACTTTAGACAATTTTGATCCTTAATTTTCTTAATTTGACAATTTTTGTCCTCATACTTAGGGGTGGGAATAGGTCAGGCCAGGCCAGGCTTTGTAAGGTCTGAGTCTGGCCTACTTTGAAAATTGTAGGCCTGAGCCTGGCCTATTACCTGTCATAGGCCTACTTTTAAGGCCTGGTCTGGCCTTTTAAAAGCCTGATGAAGCCTACTAGCCTACTTAAAAGCCTTTTTAACATTAAGGCCAAAATGAACCAATAAGCCTACTATTAAATAGGCCAAATTTTATGAAGGTGCAAACCTATTTTTCATTACTAACTACATATATTACCAACGAAAAGACACCATGGCATTGCTGCCCAAATATCCATACCTCAAAACTCTAATACCCAAATATTAATATTAATATAAATATAAAAAGTCATAACAATTTGTCATAATCTGTCCAAAACAACAAAATAGGCCAGAAACCATAATCTGTTCAAAAACCATAATATGTCCAAAACAGCAAAATAAAGCCTGTTCCAATAGGCCCTCACATCAAATCTTCAATATTATCTCCTCTTGTCGTTCAACCACCTTAAAAATAACATATAATTTGTCATTATGCAGAACAATATCTAAAAGTAATTATACAAAGAACATAAAATTATAGCTCATATAAGAAAATAATAAATTGTACCTTTGACTTTGTTTGCAAACCATACTTATGTTGTAGTCAATCCCCTCCACAAATGAGTGCCTCAATGGATTCTCCATTCAATTTAGAATGGTATTCATCAATAACTCTTCCTCCAGTTCTATATGTGGACTCTGATGCCAGAGTTGATATGGGAATTGCTAGTATATCAGCAGCCATCTTTGACATAATCTTATATTTTAAACTATTGCACCGCCACCATTCCAATTCCAATGCACAAAAAGAGCTATTGTTACTTTCAGGAATATAAACACCTTCCTCAAGATAGGAATCTACTTCAGATTCAGGAATAGTATGACTCAGTAGGTTTCAATGAGTCATACTTTTTAATTGCATTTTTAATTCCTTAAAATTATGAATTTGCACTTTTGATTCTCAAAAATCTTGGATTCAGTGCAATGATAAAATCATAGAGACCAAAATTACCAAATTGAGAGAGCAAAATGGCTAAAAGTAAAATAGAATTACTAAATTCGCCAATCCAAGAAAATTGTGGGACAAAAAATGCAAGAAAACCTTTTTATTTAACATCCTCGTAAGATTTATGCTAACTCCACCACGAGTTCCTTCTACGTATAATAAAATTACATTTATATTTTGCCACCCCATAAAAAATAGGCTAGCTCCGCCACTGACTGTGAGGTCCCAGGTTCGAACCCGGGACATGATATCCAGCCTAACAATTTCGGTATTTGCCAATTGAGGTAAGCCTTACGGATAAAATTTATTTCATAAAATTTATTTAGTTCATTTTATGTACTAAAAGACTTAGAATAATATATTTTAGCCTTCGTAACAAAAAAAAGACTTAGAATATGTTAACCTTAGTTATCAGTGACTAAGTGCACTTATTTAATAGGTTGTACAAATAAGATTGTTGGTGTTTGCATAATGCACTTATTATTTCCTAAATGATTGATGTTTAGATATCTTAAATGATTGATGTTTAAGATTTGCAAAAAAATGTTGTGCAAAGCTAAATTTTTTCAAGTTTAGAGAACCTCCTAAAGTTTACTTCTCGACATTAGTTTTCATTCACTTATTTGTTTTCCATCGTTATGAGATAGGCCTGAGGAAATCCTCTACAAGTAATTTAATACCCTCTAGAATCTACCATCAAAAACCTTTTTTAAATGTTAATATTGAGACAACACTTAACAAACCATTTAGAAGGAAAAAAAATATAAGGAAGTAAGCCTCATTTAAAGCTTCTGAAATTAATATTGAGACAACATTTAATAAACTGTTTAGAACGAAAGTTTTAGATATTCTGGAAATTAACTTCTGAAAGACTATTTACCAACAAGTTTTACACATAACTTACAAAATTTAACATCCATATATGCTATTCAATAGGGGTGGAAAAACGGGTTTGGCCCAGTAGACCAGCTCGCTAACTATTACGTACCAAAAATAAGTGTACGGATCCTCTAATGGTGGTAACCTCTATTTTAATTTTTTTGTTACCGTCTTTTCGGTGTGCAATATCCACCCACGGTTGTAGCCTATATGTGCAGTCAACTGCAAAGCCGTTAGATTTTCTAAATCTAATGACTCTAAAGTTGGCTGCAGTGCTGCACCCTACACCCTTTGTATAGGATATGCCCTAAAAAAATGTTAATTAAAATTTAATTTTTCATATTTAGTTTTTGACTTTGAAATTTTTTTTTGGTCGAGACCAGGTATCCACCGCTGAACGTAGTGACTAATCCCCTCACTGGATTGGAGGCACCTCGAAGGGTGGGATAGCTAGCCCCAAGGCGAGGATCGAACCCTCGACACTTGGTTAAGGGAGAATGAGCCCCAACTGCTCAACCACAAATACAAAGACTAATATATCTAATATCTATTTTCTATTTATACAAACAAACCTCCTATGAAATTACTAATTTGGATCTCTTATTAACAAGACACATATCTAATTTAAGGGTAAAAATGTCATTACACTCTTTTTTTCTTTTTTTTTTCTCTTTCTTCTTACACTCTCTTTCTTACTTTTCACTTTTCTCTTACACTCTCTTTCTTCTAACACTATCTTTTCTCCTTTTCACTTTTCTCTTACACTCTCTTTCTTCCTTTTTTTCTTTTTACTTTACTTTTAATTTTTCCATAAATAATTATTCTCTTTCTTTTATCACTTCACTTTAACAAACCTCCAATGAAATTACCAATTTGGATCTCTTATTAACAAGACACATATCTAATCTAATATCTATTTATACAAACAAACCTCCTATGAAATTACTAATTTGGATCTCTTACTAACAAGACACATATCTAATTTAAGGGTAAAAATGTCACTACACTCTTTTTTTCTTTTTTTTTTTCTCTTTCTTCTTACACTCTCTTTCTTACTTTTCACTTTTCTCTTACACTCTCTTTCTTCCTTTTTTCTCTTTCTTCTAACACTATCTTTTCTCCTTTTCACTTTTCTTCTTACACTCTCTTTCTTACTTTTCACTTTTCTCTTACACTCTCTTTCTTCCTTTTTTCTCTTTCTTCTAACACTATCTTTTCTCCTTTTCACTTTTCTCTTACACTCTCTTTCTTCCTTTTTTTCTTTTTACTTTACTTTTAATTTTTCCATAAATAATTATTCTCTTTCTTTTATCACTTCACTTTAACAAACCTCCTATGAAATTACCAATTTGGATCTCTTATTAACAAGACACATATCTAATTTAAGGGTAAAAATGTCATTACACTCTTTTTTTCTTTTTTTTCTTTCTTCTTACACTCTCTTTCTTACTTTTCACTTTTGTCTTACACTCTCTTTCTTCCTTTTTTCTCTTTCTTCAAACACTCTCTTTCTTACTTTTCACTTTTCTCTTACACTCTCTTTCTTCCTTTTTTCTCTTTCTTCTAACACTATCTTTTCTCCTTTTCACTTTCCTCTTACACTCTCTTTCTTTCTTTTTTTCTTTTTTATTTTACTTTTAATTTTTCCATAAATAATTATTCTCTTTCTTTTATCACTTCACTTTAATTTTTTTAACTAAATTTCTAAATTTATACAAACACTACTCTATTCAAATTACCTATAAAAATGTAAATGAGTCACACTAAAAAACAAAACAAAACTATCACCTTAAAATTTTAATTTTTCTCTCCGAAATCTGTTTACACTCTTATTGATAATCTACTAACACCTCTTATTGATAATCTACTACCTATCTTTTAATATCTATTATCATCAACTAAAGAAATCAATTGAAACTACGAGATAACTGCAATGATATATAAAAATCACGGGATAACTGCACTGATATACAAAAAAACACAAGATTAATATTTGTCATTGATAATTAATATTTTTGAAGACTACTATAAACCTACTATCTAAAAACAATAATATTTAAAGACTATTTAAACTACTGATTAATATTTAAAACAAATATTTCTTATTGGTAATCTACTATCTCTCCTTTACTATCTACTACAATATACAAATCAACTAAAATAATCAATTGAAATTACGAAATAACTGCATTGATATATAAAAAAAACACGGGATAACTCCACTGATATATGAAAAAAAACACGAGATTAATATTTGTCACTGATAATTAAATTTTTTGAAGACTACTACTACAAACCTACTATCTAAAAAATAAGAAGACTTAATGACTATGTAAATTAGTAATTAATATTTAAAACAAATATTTCTTATTGATAATCTAATATCTAACTTTTACTATCTACTATAATCTACTAATCAACTAAAATAATCAATCGAAACTACGAGATAACTGCACTGATATATAAAAAACACGGGATAACTGCAGTGATATATAAAAAACACGAGATTAATATTTACCATTGATAATTATAATTTTTAAAAACTACAATAAATCTACTATCTAAAAAAAACAAGAAGGCTTAATGACTATTTAAACTGATTAATATTTAATCACGTGACAATATTTGTCACTAATACCTAATTAAAAAAGGACAAATAATTGTTAGTGATATATAAAAAAACATGGGATGGATATTTCTTATTGATAATCTACTATCTATCTTTTACTATCTACTATAATCTACTAATCAACTCAAATAATCAATTGAAACTACGGGATAACTGCAATGACATATAAAAAACACGGGATAACTGCACTGATATATATAAAAAAAATACAGGATTTATATTTTTCATTGATAATTAAAAATTTTGAAGACTACTATAAACCTACTATCTAAAAAACAAAAATATTTAATGACTATTTCAACTACTGATTAATATTTAAGAAAAATATTTCTTATCGATAATCTACTATCTCTCTTTTACTATCTACTATATACTACTAATCAATTAAAATAATCAATCGAAACTACGAGATAACTGCACTGATATATATAAAACACGGGATAACTGCACTAATATATGAAAACAAACACGATATTAATATTTGTCATTGATAATTAAATTTTTTGAAGACTACTACTACAAACCTACTATCTAAAAAACAAGAAGACTAATTAATATTTAAAACAATTATTTCTTATTGATAATCTACTATCTAACAAAATTACTATCTACTATAATCTATTAATCAACTAAAATAATCAAATGAAACTACCAGATAACTGAACTGATATATAGAAAACAAGGGATAACTGCAGTGATATATAAAAAACACGGGATTAATATTTGCCATTGATAATTATAATTTTTGACAATTACTATGAACCTACTATCTAATAAAAGAAGAAGACTTAATGACTATTTAAACTGATTAATATTTAAAACACATGGGACAAATATTTGTCACTAATACCAAAAGAAGGACAAATAATTGTTACTGATATATAAAAAAAACACGGGATAAATATTTCTTATTAATAATCTACTATTTATTTTTTACTATCTACTATAATCTACTAATCAACTCAAATAATCAATTGAAACTATGAGATAACTGCACTGATACATAAAAAATACGAGATAACTGCACTGATATATAAAAAAATACGGGTATAACTGCAATGATATATATATAAACACGGGATAGCTGCACTAATATATAAAAAACACGGGATAACAACACTGATTTATAAAAGAACACTTCACTGATATATAAAAAAACACAGGATAAATGCATGTATTGTTTTTAAATGATACTTTTCCATTTTTAGATTTTAATATTTATCTATTTTTAATTTGAAACTCATTTTTTATCTACTTTAAATTTGTCTCTATTTTCACCGGGTAATGTTCAAATTATTTAAATACTTTCTAAGTTCATTCATAAAAATAACACGACAGCACCCGTGCGTATGCACGGGTATCCTACTAGTATATAGGGAAGGAAAGTAAAGTAAAAAAAATTCAGAGAAAAAAGCTAAGTTAAAGAGATTGTAGGGATGAAAAATAAAAGAAAAAAATTGTAGACACAAAAAACAAAAACAAAACATCTATATCTACAAAATAATAAAGCCCCTTTTTATATTTTTTTTGATGTTTTACAAATTCAATCTCAAAAAATTGATTTGCAATAATTTCATTGAAAGGGAGCTCAAGGGGTGCCCAACCCTTACAATGGGAAAAAAGAAAAGGGGGAGGGCGTCCTCAAAACCCCCCTGAGCCAAAACCCCTTGGGAAAAAGACTCAGGGAGGAAAAAAAGTATCTCGTACAATCTGCACTACAGTGAGGACAACCAACCTAACCCACCGTTTCTCTCCTACTAGATTACATATTGTTCAGACATTGTAGTGGATTAGACCACCACATAGAAATTGAAAAAGATGAGCAACAATTCAAACGATAAACACACCAACTCCAAGTTAAGCTTTTGATGCGGGTTATTACTGCTTCGACACTTGGTTCCTCATTCTTAAAGATAACGCTATTCCTTGCAACCCAAATACTCCAGCAAGTTCTTAGCCAAAACATATGCTTCGTTCGCTTTGCCTTTTTACCATTGCATAAACGACCACAAGCTAGAAAGAGATCAACAATATCTGAAAACAAATAAAAATAAAATCCGAGCCAATTCCCCATCTGCTGCCAAACAGCTTGCGCGAACCTGCAAGAAAAAAACAAATGGTTGACCCATTCTGAGTTGTTGCTGCAAAGAGAGCAAGACGCCTCCTGCTCAGAGTGAAGAACATTCTTGCGCAAAAGAGCGTCACACACAGGCAGAGAGTTGACCAACAAGCGCCAGCCAAAAACCACAACCTTCGACGGAACAATTGATTTCCACAATTCTCCCAAAAAATGCTGCGGGGCTGAATCATTGGAAGAAGCATCTGTGCAGATCAGCTTTTGATAAAAAGACTTCACTGTAAAACACTTTGAATTATCGTGTGGCCACACCCAACTATCTTGCTTCCCTCTAGTTGGCTGGATTACTTGCAATATACTGTCCAAAATCATCCCTTCAGATTTGCGAACTCGATCTTGATATTGATTCCATGGATTGAGCCATTGCCACGCCTCTTCAGTCCAATTACCGAATTCAGCAACAGTAAGTTGTTGCTGAACAATTCCAGCAAATAACAATGGAAACACCTTGAACAAAGGCTCAATGCCTAGCCATTGGTCCTTCCAAAAAAGGATCGATGCTCCATCACCCAAACCTCTTTTTGCACACCAAGCAAACCTCCTCTGCTCCTCTAAATTAACATCCAAGCCAATCAAATCTCTCCACCAAATCGAACCAACATTCCGGCGAGAAATTCCTTCCAGCGAGTCGTGAATGAAACAAGAAGCAAAGTCCCCATATCTATACCGCAACAACCCACTCCAGCTCGCATCACAATCCGTCAAAGCCCTCCATTTCCACTTGGTTAACAGAGCTATGTTAAATAGTTCAAGATTTTTAATACCGAGGCCACCCTCATTTTTTGACTTGCACACTCTATCCCAAGCCACCCAATACATTCCATTGTCACCCACTTTAATGCCCCAAAGAAAGTCCCGCTGAATTTTAACCATATTCTTTACTACCATTTCCGGAGCTTTGTAAAAGGAAAACATGTAAAGAGAAATACTATTCAAGACTGAGTTGATGAGGGTTACCCGGCCACCGATGGATAGAAGACGACCCTTCCAAGAAGCCAATCTGTTACGCATACCCCGTAAAATCGAACTCCAAGTAGCTTTACGCCTTGGATTAGCTCCTATTGGGATTCCCAAGAACTTGAACGGTATTGCTTCCGTTCTACAAAAGAGGAAGACGCTAGCCCTATCCATAAACCCATCCGGAACGTTAATACCAATCAACTTGCTCTTGTGGAAATTTACTTTCAAGCCAGACACCAACTCGAAGGCTCTCAACAACGACTTTATACACCAAACATTTTCCCAAGTGGCCTTGCCCAACAACATTGTGTCATCCGCAAATTGCAACATAGAAAAACGGATGTCTTGGCTAATGAAGAAGTCATGATATAAACCAGTCTCAATCACCATTCGCATTAAACATGCCAAACCTTCAGCAACAATGAGAAATAGAAACGGTGACAAAGGATCCCCTTGTCGCAAATCCCTACAAGCATTGAAGTCTTGCGTCGGGCTACCATTTACAAGAACTGACTAGGAACTAGTGCACACACAAGATCTTATCCAAGAAATCCATCTACTAGGAAAACCCATTATTTGCAACATATAGATTAAAAAACCCCAAGAAATAGAGTCGTAAGCTTTCTCAAAATCTACTTTGAACATCAAACATTCTTCCTTACCCCGCTTAGCATAATCCACCACTTCATTGACAATCGCGACCCCATCTAAAATTTGTCTTCCCTCGATGAAAGCAGATTGGTGATTGGAAATAATTTTGGGCATCACCTTCTTCAGTCGATTTGCCAACACTTTGGCCAAAATTTTGTATAAACTCCCTATCAAACAAATAGGCCTGAATTCACCCAAACCTTAAGGATTGTCATTCTTAGGGATCAATGAAATAAAAGAAGCCGTGATTGCTTTTGAAAGATAAGCGTACTCAAAGAATTCATTAAAAAACCCCACAACATCATCCTTCAACAAACTCCAACAACGCTTAATGAAATTGATATTGAATCCATCTGGGCCCGGGATCTTATCTCCATCACAATCCCACACTCCCATCCTTATCTCTTCTTCGGAGAAAGGTTGAATAAGGGGATCCGACTCAGATGGCAATAATTGATTGAAATGTAGGCCATCAAGAGTTGGGCGATTGAGATTTGGCTCCACAAAACAGTTCTCAAAATGATGCTTGACGAACAACTTCACTTCATCTACATCCTCCACTGGGTTCCCGTTCTCCCTAATAATCACCACATTACATCTTCTTCTTCTATAACGTAAGAGAGAGTGGAAGTACTTCGAGTTCATGTCCCCTTCCTTAATCCATGTTGCTCTTGATTTTTGGGCCAATAAAGACTCTTTCACCCGGATTTCTTTCCAAAGCGAGGCGGAGACTTCCTTCCTATTTACCACGACATCGCTATCCCAACCTTCACTGAGAATGGCATCTAAAGAATTCAGATCTCGAACCAAATTATCAATATTCAAGTCTAACTTACCGAACACCTCTTTATTCCACCCTCTGATGCTCCCCTTAAGCAATTTCATCTTTTCTTTTAGGATGAATGCCTTACAACCCAATATGTTAACCTCATTCCAGCATCGGTGAACAAAAGGTAGGAAATCTTCGTGCTCCAGTCAAGCATTAAAGAAGCGGAATGGCTTTGGACCCCATTCTTTCGATGCTCGCAAAAGCCAGATAGGAGAGTGATCGAAAATGTCCCGGTTACCAATCCACTGGCCCGTGATTCCCCAATCTGATATCAGCCCTTCTGAAACCAAGAACCTGTCTAGCCTGCTCATAGAACCATTTGAACAAAACCATGAGAACTTTTTACCCGTCACTGGAACATCGACTAAGTCCATGTCAACCATAAAGCTAATGAAATCATCCATCTCCACCTCTGAGGTACTCCCGCTTCTGCCCTTTCTTTCATTTGCGCAAGACACTGCATTAAAGTCACCAACAATGCACCATTCACCATCCCCCAGCCTTTGTTTAACTTCTACCAATTCAGTCCAAACCCTTCTCTTTGATACCGTCGAACAAAGAGCATACACATTAACCACATGAATAACTTTACCACGCGACACCGAACTGAGCCCAAGAAAACCAACACCGGAAAAATGCGACGTCACCGTACATGCCCCCTCAAGCCAAGAACACAGAATACCCCCCGAAGAACCCCGGGAAGGTTGATGAATCCATTGAAACGAACGATTGCCCCAAAGCATACCAACCTCCTGCTCAACCATCACCTCCCTCTTCGTCTCTTGAACACAAATAAAATCAAATGACCTTGAGTTAATAAGATCCACCAATTGGCGTCGCTTCCCACGATCGCCCCACCCTCTCATATTTAAAAATAAAATATTCATGAAGGCCGAGTGGACTTCGCCCTCTTACTGCTTTCAGCTTCGTCTCTTCTCTCACCATCCTCTATCAAATCAACATATCTGTCATCAGGAAAATTACCTTGTACCCCGAGAAGCTTAGCATTCTCCCAGACCTTCCTTGCTACCCCCTTGCTTTGGAGAGCCCAAAATTTATTGTTGCACGCGACAATATCACCACTCGAAATCGAACCCCCGCATAGAACCGTCTCGGCAGAAAATAAAGAAGATTGATTTCTACTAACCACGTGAGAGTTCTCCGGTGCTTGAGAGCCCTAAATTGAACTAACCGAGGCTTCCTTTAACTCATGTGGAGCCAGAGGTAATTTACCTACGCGTTTCTTCCTTTTCTCTCCAACCATTAAAAGTTTTCGCTGCTTGTGAAACCTTGCGCAACCAGCTTTCGATTTGGGCCATGAATTTTTTAGTTTTCAAAGGTGAATATTCTTATTATCCGTACCACTTCCTTATGCACACACTTAGAACCTGTAAATCAACCCACCACCTTGTTTAACCCACATCGCATTTTTTTGGCGAGCTTGCAACAAAGCAGTGATGGTTGGCCTTCTTTGTCATCTCTAGTATTTGGGGATATGAAATGACTGGTTACAGGTTTGCTAGTGTTTTTATCAATGTTATAGGTGCATTAGTAAAAATGATGGTGCAAATAGTAACCTTGTTGATTACCCTCGAGCCCTATTCTTCACGTGAATGATGGACAAAATCGTAGAATTCATGTAACCCAAAATTTCAAAAACCCAATGGACATAGTATAATTTGCGAAATTTAAGGCCTTTTTTTTGCACTCCCCCTCCTACTCACAAGCAACACCTAACTTTTAAAAAACCCAAAATTACCCCTAGCCCTACCACTCCCACACTCCCCTCCCTCTTCAATTTCACACTCCCGCCTTCTCCCTCTCACGACTACCACCACCACCTCCTCCTCCCTCTCACCACCACGAGTGGAAGTTAAATTTGGCCTTATTTTCCCATTCTCTCTTCTACTCACAAAACACCCCCTAATGTTATAAAAAGACAAAAATACCCTTAAAAAAAGTTTCAGGCGCGTCTCTTTTCTTGGATTTCAACAGTCCAATCACTACAAAAAAATTGGATATTTGTGAGGGACATTAGCGAGGGAATTATGGTCCCTCACAAAAAATGGAATTAGCGACGGACTTTGCGAGTGAATAAGGGCCCTCGTCATTTTGAGAATTAGCGACGGATTTTCGAGCAATAGCGATGGATTGTCCGTCGCTAAATCCTGGGCGCCAATTTGAAAATTGTGCAGCACCAAAACCAATAAACGTTAGCGACAGATTCCCTGGTCCCTCGCAAATTTCTGACCGTTGCAGGTACTTGGGAAGCGTGGAGGATTAGCGACGGACCCATCCCTTGCTACGTCCATCGCTAAATCCCAATTAATTCAATCTGTAGCTCTCTTCTCTCACTCTTCTCTCATTCTTTCACTCTTCTCTCTCACCCCACCACACCACCCACGAATCCTAACCCCTTTTCTCTCATTTCCACCACCACACAACCACCACCACCCACGAAATCGTCTCCTCTTCCTCTCTCTCTCTCTCTCTCTCTCTTACGAATTCCTCTCCTCTCTCTCTCTTGCGAATTTACTTTCCCCTTTCCCTCCTCTTCTCTCCACCTTCCACCCCACCACCACACAATCACCACCACCGGAGCTCTCCTTTTGTAGGTTTTGATTTTCGTTTTTTATGATATTGTTTTGATTTTAATTTTTTTATTGAATTTGTTTTAATTTTTTTTTTATTGAAAGTGAAATTGTTTAGGATTGAAATTATTGGTGTTTGAAGCCTCACAACCGCACCGGAGTTGGCACCGTCACCGAACCACCGCACCGGACCTCAATCTCACAACGGTTAGTTTTTAAAATAAATTTGTTGTTGTGGTTGTTGTTGTTGTGTGTTAGAACTGAGTGTTGTTGTGAAATGTGAGTTATAATTGAGTGTTAGGATTAAGTGTTGTTGTGAAATGTGAGTTAAATTGAGTGTGAAATGTGAGTTAGAATTTGTTGTTGTTGTTGTTGTTAAAATAAACTTGTTGTTTTAAAGGTTGTAGGATTGAGTGTGAAATGTGAGTTAAAATTGAGTGAAATGTTGTTTGGGAAACTATGTTAGAGATGATTGTTGTTAGTAATTGAAAAGTGAATTTGAATTTGTTAAAGTGAAATTGTTGAGAAGAGTTAGATTGAAAATTGTTGAGAATTGAAAATTGTGTATCTTGTCAATTGTGTTAAATTGTTGAAATTGAAAAGTGTATGTTGTTAGAGCAAGACTTAATTAGACATTTTAATTGAAATGTGTTATTGAAAAGTGTATTATTTTAGAGTTGTTAATTGAAAAATGTTTAATTGTTGTTTTGATGAACCCTGGGTTAGATGACTGTGTGTTGTTGATGGAAAAGGGTGAGGTGCTGTCCCTCACCCCCATATTTTACTCGAAATCATCTCCATTGAGATAATTACGAGACGATACTAACAACGGTAAGCTTGGGAGTTATATGAAATAACTTCCTTCACTACTTGGATGGAAAAGGGTTTTGTGCTGTCCTTGACCCCTATACTCGGCTCGGAATCATCTCCACTGAGATGATATCGATGCCACTAACTTGATAGGTTATTGGGAATGTTATGGGAATCTAACACGTTTTCTTAAATGCATGTAGATGAATTGGTATGAATTTAATCGTGATTGGGTGTATGATCGGTTATTTCCTAGAAGAGCGGGTTTGAAGGAATCTTTTGTAATTGGGCTTGAACAGTTTCTTGTGGTAGCGTGGCGACATGAATTGTCTATACGGGAAAAGGGGGTTAGATGTCAATGCTTAAATTGCGACGGTGTACCTATTAGGACCGACGATGAAATCAGGGAGCACTTGTATCATTGGGGGTTTAGGCCTAATTACTGGACTTGGGTGGACCATGGAGAACAACGACACCCAAATTTTGAGGTAGGGGCTTCAAGCAGTTCTGGTGTTGGTGTTCCACGTAATGAAATTTTTGAGTCGATGGAAAACATGATTTGTGATTGTCTCAGGGTGAATATGCCATTTGATGAGCCTCGATATGATGATCATGATTAACTTCCAAATGAATAAGCACAAAAATTTTATAATTTGTTAAGAGATTCAAACAAACCGTTGTTCGAAGGCTCGCCACAGTCAAAATTATTTATGTGTCTGAAACTCTTGGCTCTCACGTCCATGAGTAATATTTCTGAGTTGGGTATGTGACTGAAATGATGTTAGAAGCGACACCTAATAAGGATAATTTGCCAAAAAGTTATTATGAAGCAAATATGTTAGTTTCGAAGCTGGGATTGGAATTTAAGAAGATTGATTGTTGTGAGAAAGGGCACGTGTTGTTTTACAACAACAAATTTGGTAAAAACGATGGTGAGCTACTTGAATGCAAATTCTGTGGAAAGCTGAGGTATCATGATCGTAAAGGGACAAAACGTAATTATAAACCTATCCCTGTAAAGTCGATGTTCTATTTGCCTATAGTTCCAAGGTTGCAAATAATGTTTGCATCGGCCGAAATTGCGCAGAAAATGACTTGGCATTATGACAATAGGCGTACCTCAGACATTTTACGCCACCCATCTGACGGTGAAGCGTGGAAACACTTTGATCAAGTGCATTCAGATTTTGCCTCAGACCCACGGAATGTTCGGCTTGGCTTGTTCTCTGATGGATTTACTCCATATATCCAAGCATCAGCGTCACCCTACTCTTGTTGGCCCGTCATTGTTACCCCTTACAATCTTCCTCCTGAGATGTGCATGACTAAACCGTATATGTTTTTGACTTGTCTGATACCTGGTCGATCCAGTCCAAAAGCTAACATTGATATCTTTTTGGAACCTTTGATTGATGATCTTAAGAGATTGTGGGTGGGGGGGTGTTTTGACATATGATGCAGCACGAAAAAATAATTTTATGATGAGAGCGGCATTGATGTGGACAATTAATGACTTTCCTACTTATGGTATGTTGTCTGGTTGGGGGACTCACGGTAAATTGGCATATCCCCACTGCATGGAACACACAAAGGCGTTTACGCTAAAGTACGGGGGCAAGACTTCTTGGTTTGACTCGCATCGTAGATTCTTACCGCAAGATCATAAATTTATAAAGAACAAGATGGCCTTCAAGAAAGGGGTAGTTGAAACAGATGGACCACCGCCTTTGTTGACATCAGGTGAAATCTGGAGCAGAGTTATGGATTTGCCACAAGCCACGGATGTAGGAGAGCTCACCCGGCAGGATGGTTATGGACGAGTGCAAAATTGGACAAAAAAAGCATATTTTGGAATCTTCCGTATTGGAAAGATAATCTGTTGAGGCACGATCTCGATGTTATGCACATCGAGAAAAATTTCTTTGACAGCATATTTGTCACTGTGATGAATGTGAAAGATAAAACCAAAGACAATAATAAGGCTAGATTGGATTCTGCTCTTTACTGTAGCAAACATCGTTCCGATTTGAATTTGGTGGAAATGCCTAATGGGAAGATGGTAAAACCCAAAGCCAAATACTGTCTAACACCAGATGAAGCGAAAGATGTTTGTCGATGGTTGAAAGAATTGAGGATGCCAGATGGTTATTCTTCTAACCTTGCAAGATGTGCCGATGTAAACACCGGGAAGATGTATGCGATGAAAAGTCATGATTGTCATGTATTCATGGAGTGTTTGCTTCCAACTGCTTTTAATTCATTACCAAAGTGTGTTTTGGAATCACTTACTGAAGTGAGTCAATTTTTTAAAAATATGGGCTCTTCAAAATTGAGAATGGATGATCTTATCAAGATGGAGCAGAATATTCCTTTCATTATCTGTAAGTTGGAGAGAATATTTCCTCCCGGTTTCTTTGATTCCATGGAGCATCTACCGGTTCACCTTGCGTATGAAGCAAAGCCTGGTGGACCAGTTCATTATAGGTGGATGTATCCATTTGAGAGGTAATTATCTATTTCAACATTTTATTAAAGTTATCTTAATTAGTATGATTATTAGTTTAATGAAGTGTTTTTTGTTCATATGTAGATTAATGGGTGATTATAAACGATCGGTGAAGAATAAAGCTAGAATTGAAGGATCGATCTGCACAGCTTACCTACACCGTGAAACAATTTATTTTTGTTCACATTATTTCAACAACTTTATGTTGTCAACAAATAATAGAAACAAAATGGAGGTTGAAGAAGAAAGACACCCGCTCACTTTATGTGTTTAGCAAACCTGGTCACCCCTCGGGAAAGAAGTCAACCAACTACTTATCTGATAAAGAGCATAAAGCAGCACATGTTCATGTCTTGATCAATTGCACTGAACTTAAACCATATCTTGAGTAAGTATGATCCAATTCGGTTTTTAAACTATACACCTTTAGAGTATGAAGTTAAATCAGGTTTTGATCAACTTTCAATCTAAAGAGTATGAATAATTCCTTTTCAGTGCATTCTTACGAATTGAGGGTATAGGCGCTGAAGAATCTTCTATTCGTATACATGAAAGTTTTCCATCATGGTTTAAGGCTCAAGTAAGTAAATAAAACTAATGTTTTAATATCACAAGTTTAAAGTAGGTATGAGACAAGACTTATTTTTTTCCATATGTGGTTACTTAGGTTTATGAAGCGGAACCAACTCCCCAAATCCGACACTTGAGGAACTTAGCCGATGGTTCTTTTCTTGAGGTGACCGAGTGGCACACGTACCTAGTTAACGGTTACAAGTTTGACACCCAATCGTGGGGTGAGGGAGAAAAAAATTAATAGTGGGGTATATATTAAAGGGGAAACAGGAGGAGGTGAAAATGACTACTACGGTGTGTTCGAACACATTTATGAACTTGAATACCCACGGTTAGACTATGAAAAGAGAATAGTTTTGTTTTTCTGTAGATGGTTTGATCCATCAGTTAGAAGAACAAAATTGAATCCAAAATGTAATACCGTGTGGACATTCGAATGAATGGAAGGTATAAACTTTATGATCCGTTTATCATGGCAAAAAATATGAGGAAGGTGTATTATGTTCCATATCCATCAACTCAGAGAGGATGGTGTGTTGCAATTAAGACAAAACCACGGGGTCGCATTGATGCTGAGGATGAGGTTCCTTATCAGGTGGATGAAATTTCGGGAGTAGATGAGGTAATTGAAGTTGAACCGATTGACTCCTTATGTGATGATCGGCTCCTAGTTGAAGAAGTTGAAGCAGTATTAGAAGTTAATGAAGATGAAGAACAAAATGAAGATGAACAAGATGAAGGAAGAGAATGAACATGAAGACGATGGAGAAGATAATGAATGTGAAGAAGATGAAGAAGAGAATGAAGATGAATAATTTTATTAATCTTATGTTGTATTTAAATTTATTAGAGTCATTATTGTTCTTGTATTTTCTTATGTTGTCTACTTATGTTGATTCCTTAATTATGTTGTCTTTAAATTTATTAGAATCATTAATATATCCATATTGTTCTTGTTAATTTACTTTCTTTAATTTATTTATAAATATATATCATTAATGTTGTTAGTATCACATTTTGTTTCTCTTTTTTCATAGATATGCATCCAGGAGGAGGTTCTGACCCACCGAGACGTCATGATAAAGGACCAAAAGTGCTATTTAGCCAAAAATATATGCCACAACCAATGTATCGCACCTGGTTTAGTGCTATAATACTGTATTCGTTGAAATCCAAAAAAAAGACACATGCTGGAAACTTTTTATATTTTAAGGGTATTTTTGTCTTTTTGCAATATTAGGGGGTGTTTTGTGAGTAGGAGGGAGAGCGGGAAAATAAGGCCAAATTTAACTTCCATACATGGTCTCTTACTCAACAGCGGTGTATTAGTAAAAAAGATGGTGTAAATAGTAACCCTGTCGATTATCTCTAAGCATCTGTCATCCAATTGAATGATGGGCCTAATAATAGAATTCAGATGTAACCCAAACTTTCAAAAACCCAATGGATCAAAACCTCCCAAAAAAAACCAGACACATACATTATTACCGCTTCAAATGGTTACCTTCGATTATCGACAACCTTTGCACCCTCCTATGGGAATTCGAAACCTCAACAAAATCTTCAGGTTTTTCTCAATTCCTCATTGTTGTTCCACTCTTCTATCATCTCACTTCTTCTCAAACACCCCACCTTCAATCACCCTTTTCCACTCCCCAAGTTCCCTTTTTTTCTCAACTGGGTGTTCCCCATTTTGCTCCTTCAGAACCCCTTTTCCAATTTCTTCTTCAACTATCCTCTCCAATATTGATTTACAATTTCTCACTCACAATCACAGGTACTTTTGCTTTTACCCTTATTCTTCTTATAAGGGTAAACCATATGCTACTTCAAAACAAGTTTCTGAAATCATTGCATTGATTCTTGAGGGTGTGAATGATTTGGAATCCAAATTGAACACTATGAATGTTTCTTTATCTATAGCATCAGTTTTTGACATTTTTGAAACATTAGCAAATATGAGAGTTTCAGCATTGTTGTTTTTTGATTGGCTTAAGGTTTCACATCCTGAGCTTTCTTGTGATCCTGAAATAGGTGGTTTAGTTGTTAATAACTGCGGGTTATTGGGAAATTATGAAGCAATGGTTCCAATTTTGAATGAGTTTAACCTTAAAAATATGCGTTTGGGAACTTTATCATTTAGGTTCTTGTTGGTTTTAGATTTGGATAAAGATTCTACTATGGAATGTGTTAGCAGAGTTGTTGATGTGCTTAATGAGGTTGGTGGAGTGTGTCAAAGTTCTGGAATTCAGTTGTTGATAGACATGTTTAGTTTTTTGGGTTCTTTCGATGTAGCCGAGTTTGTGATAAGAACAGCAGGGAGGAAAGTGAATCATTATAATTTCTTATTGAGGAAGATATGCGAGAGAGGTGAGTACGAAAGAGCGGGAGATTTGGTAAAGGAGATGAAGAGAAGTGGTTTGGATCTAAACAAAAGTACTTGTAATTTGTTGGTTAGTTATCTATTCAAGAATGGTAAATTTTCTAAAGCTTGCCAAGTTCTTGAGATTATGGAAAAGGATTATGGTTTACCAGACGAGTTTACCTTTGATGTTCTTATTAGCCTATTATGTAAAAATCAGCAGCTTGATTTAGCTTTGAAGTTTCTTGATAAAATGACTTTGAAGGGTATTGAACCTAGTATTTTAACTCATGCCGTGGTGATAAAGTCTTACTTTGAATCAGGAAAATATGATGAAGCCCATAAGTATGTGGTTGATTATGCTGATAAGCATAGCTATTCTAGCAATGCAAATTACAGCTTACTTGCTTCTCTTCGTTTAAAGAAAGGAAATGTGCTACTTGCTCAAAGGATTCTTTTTGAGATGATGAATAAGGGTCTTAAACCTAATTTTTCTGTGTACATGAAGATAAGAAAGTGTCTTGAGAAGAAAAATGAAAAAGATTTGTCTTTGGAATTATCAAGAAGATACTTGAACTTGATTGAAAAGTGAAAAAAGATGCTGGGTTTTGTGTCACAAAACAAGTTGATGTAACGTGATGCCGTGTTTTCTCAATAGCGACTCTTCATTCAGAGAGGTTCAGCTATGGATATTTGCTCCTTCGATTTGTTCCTGGTATTCGGGTATGTGATATTCTATTTGAGGTACTGTTCAAAACTTTCAAGTACTGAAAAAAATGATCTCTTTGTGATGATCTCGATATTTCAATGATTACAGATGCTCGCTCGCCTAAAGTCATCTGCTCACGTGAGAAGGAGACCAGTATAAGGTCCTTAGCTAAGAAAAGTAGATTGAATCATTTGACAGATGTTCTGGCTAAAAGGAGTAAAGGAAGAGTGAAGGAGATTTTAGAAGAAATTGATAAAAGACCTTACTCTAAATGCTTTAATTGAAAATGAAGCCCAATGTGGTTGATTAAGCACACCTGCATCCCTTCTCAGTTTTTCCAAATAAACTGTTTTTCATGTAGTATTTTTTCTGTAATTCATAGAAATGGTTAAGCTTTGCTAGCTAAACTAAATGTTTGTTCCCTTTGGCCCCCTATACGCGAAATTCTGTGGCTCAGCCTTTGTTGTTAATATCATTTTGATACTTTAGTAGTCTATTGTCTTTTTTATTTTTACTTCTAGTTTCCTACTCACTTTAACCTATAAGCATAAAAAATGAAAAGGAAAATGTGATCTTCATATGAAACAATTTTTCTCTTTTTGTGGCAGAAGTGAACCAGTCAATAAAAATTTGTACATCTCACGTCTTGTTCTTCTCTTTCCTTCTTTCTCTTACTATTTTCTTGTTTGCTCACTTTGCTTTCTGTATTAGAAATATTGTTAGCCTTGTTTTGTTTATTTACTGTATAATGTATATTGTTTTGCAATGCTGGACACCATAAATATTGATAGTATATGTTATACTTTCCAGTTCTAAGTGTCTTATAGGCACCATAAATTGTTTTGTATTATTTGATCAAACCATTGAGTGCTAATTGATATGATTTAGGGGATAGAGTGATCAGTTATAGCAAAAACTGTAAAAGCATCTTGTTTTACAAATGTGGTTGCTATTTAATTTTCACTCTTACACACCATCATGATTATGGCAGCATCCTCATGCAGAAACTCAAGCTTATGATGTGAACCTTTTCCCCTGAACCAGCTCGCTATGGTGTTGCCAGGTATTTTTATTTTTATATTTTATAATCTTTATTTAAGAAAAGATAGTCTGGTGCTATAAAGCTTGTGCCATGTAAGCGTCGAATCCATTAAATATCTATTGTAGACTGTCATACCTTGTATTTGCAAGAAATTGATTTCATGACTTGAATCCATAATCTCCTCCTGGTCATCTGGCACTGGCAACACTGTTGCGCCAAGGGCAAGGCTCCTCTTCTATGATCATTCTTATTATTGTTGATTTTTCGTTTCGCATGTATCCTTATCAAGGTTGCACTGTGACTATGTAATAAATGCCATGATCATTTGCTTTGAATCTTTGATTAAAACACATCTTTTTCTAGAGAAGAACGTAATATATGCTCGAGGGCGCATATAATGTGCGTTTGTCCATCATGGAGATGTATTCTTTTATTAACTACATTTGATTATGATAAGTAGCTTTAATTAAGACTTTAAAAATCTTGATCCCAGTGTACTGCTCCAATAAAATGCTAGACATATATAAGGTGCTTAGAATGTCTTTAGAACTACTTAATGTATGTGAAATAATTGTTTTGAACCCGTGACCTTCCAGGTCATAAGGCAGCACCTTACCATTGTGCTAAGGTTCGTCATCATCTACAAAAACTCTTTCTTGATGCTGCCAAAAAAGTAGTGTATACTTGTCAAAAGATGCTGAATGAAACACGTTTTTCTTCATTCTAAGTTTTTTCTTTTAATTTAATTCCCCATGCAACTCAAACTGGTGTTAATAAGGTTAAGTGATAGGTACCAATAGAATAGTAGTAAAAAAAGACAGGATCGATAAAACAGTATGTTTATTAGCACAGAATCAGTGTGATTCTGCAGCAATCACAGTACAGAAAACAAGAAATAAATGTAAAGGTAACACAGTGCAGTGACACAGTGAGTGTACTGTACTCCCACCCAATCCAGAATTGCCCAATGCAAGCATGCCTTCACTAACAGCCTACTACCCCTTTTATAGCAACACAAACACTCTCTTTCTATTTCTCCGCTGACTTCAGCAGAGTTTGTTACATTATTCTCCCCACTTGCACAGCCACTTGATCCACTTGCTTGTCCACTTGTTTTGGGACATTTCCCTTCTTACCCCTTCTAGAATAAGCCTTCCCAAACCTATTGGTTTGTCCCAAGCCATTCACACCCAAGTACTAATCAATACTCCCCCCTTCAAGATTCACATTGTCTTCAAGGTGAATTTTTGGAAACTGCTCTTTCAAATCTTGAAAGTCTTTCCAAGAGTTCTCATAGTCTGGCAGCTGCTTCCACTTACCCAAAACTTCAGGTTGGCCTGCATTATTCTTTTTGATGGCTAACACCTCCTCTAGTATTACTTGAAGCTCCCAATCTTCAGCTAAGCATGAGGGTAGTGGATGTACATTCACTTCAGCAGCAACAGCTTTCTTCAGCAACGAAACATGGAATACTGGATGAACTCTGCTGTCACGTGGTAATTTCAATTTATAAGCAGCAGCTCCTACCTTGGCCAGCACTTCATAGGGGCCATAGGTCTAAGCTTCTGGTTAATTCTTTTAGCCAATTGCTTCAACTTGTATGGTTGTATCTTCAAATACACCAATTCTCCTACTTCAAAACTGACTTCCCTCCTCTGTATATCAGCATATTGTTTCATTTTGTTCTGAGTGCTCAATTGCTCTCTTAATTCATTCAGCAAGTCATTCCTCTCCTTTGTCAGCAGCTGCACTTCATTTACTGATGTAGAATTTGCATCACCACGCACCAAAACAGGTGGTTTCCTCCCATAGAGATCCTCAAATGGGGTCATCTTAATAGCAGAGTGATAGTTTGTATTGTACCAATACTCAGCCCAAGAAAGCCACTTAGGCCATTACTTCGGTTTTCCTTCAGTTAGGCATCTTAAATAAGTCTCCACACACCTATTGACCACCTTCGTTTGTCCATCAGTCTGAGGATGGTATGCCGAACTGAGTTTCAGTTGTGTACCAGCCAACTTGAATAATTCTGTCCAAAAGGAGCTAATGAACACTCTATCTCTATCAAATACAATAGAGGTAGGAAAACCATGCAGCTTAACAATCTCTTTCATAAACACAACAGCTACTTCCTTACCAGTATAGGGATGGGCCAATGTTAAGAAATGTGCGTTTTTTGTCAACCTGTCCACCACTACTAGAATGGTATCCACACCCATAGCCTTAGGCAATCCACCAACAAAATCCATAGAAACATCACTCCAAACTTGAGTAGGAATAGGAAGTGGTTGTAGCAACCCTCCTGGGCTCAAAGCTTGATATTTGTTCCTCTGACAAATCAAACAAGCTTGTACATATTGCTGAATTCTAACTTTCATACCTTCCCAATACACCACAGATGAAATTCTCTTGTAAGTTCTCAATGCTCCAGAATGTCCCCCTTCCGCAGAGTTATGAAATTCTTCTAGTATTTTAATGATTCTAGGTGAATTCTTTGGAATCACTTACCTGTCCTTATAATACAACCTTCCATGCTTCAAGTTATAACCATGGTGAGCAGTAACTTGTGTAACCAGGTCCTGCACAATTCTTTTCAGCTTCACATCTGATTGGATTTCCTCATCTAACCCCTCCCATTCTTGGCACTGTACAGTAGAAATAGCACTGTATTGGAGCTGTTTAGACAGAGCATCAGCAGCTCTATTTTCTGGCCCAGGCTTATACTTGATTTCAAAGTCATACCCCAACAATTTAGTGACCCATTTCTGCTGCTCCTCCCCCATAACTCTCTGGTCAATGAGGAATCTGAGGCTTCTTTGATCAGTATGAACAATAAAATGCCTCCCAAGAAGGTAATGCCTCCATTTTGGAATTGCTATCACAATAGCCATTAATTCTCTTTCGTACACAGACTTATTTTGAGCTCTATTTGACAATGTTTGGCTCATATAAGCAACTAGCCTGCCCTTTTGCATGAGAACAACTCCCAATCCCTTTCCAGAAGCATCAGTTTCTCCAACAAACATTTTGCTAAAATTTGGTACAGCTAGAACTGGCAGAGTAGTCATTGCTGTATTCAATTGATCAAAGGCAGTTTGTGCTTCTTTGCACCAAGTAAAACTGTTTTTTTAATTATTGAGTCAAGGGCCAAACAATCTTTCCATAGTTCTTCACAAATCTTCTATAATACCCGGTCAATCCCAAGAATCCCCTCAATCCTTTGACATCTTTAGGAGTAGGCCAGTTCACCATAGCACTAATCTTAGCAGGATCTGCTGATACACCCTGCCCTGAGATTAAATGCCTAAGGTATTCAATCTGAGATTGAGCAAAAATACATTTCTTTTGATTGGCATAAAGCTGATTGCTTCTGAAAATCTCTAATACTCTTCTCAAATGGTCTCTGTGACTCTCCTCATTCTTACTATAGACTAGTATATCATCAAAAGACACCAACATGAACTTCTTGAGAATAGGCTTAAGAATTCGATTCATAAGGGCTTGGAAAATTGAAGGAGCATTAGTGTGACCAAAAAGCATCACTAGGTACTCATAATGCCCTTCATGAGTTCTAAAAGCTGTCTTGTGAATGTATTCCTTCCTCATTCTGATTTGATGGTATCCTGACTTCAAATCCAACTTTGAAAAAATCACAGCAGTAGCTATTTCATCCAACAACTCATCTATGATAGGTATAGGAAATTTACCAGGTATTGTGTGCTTGTTTAATGCCCTATAGTCAATACAAAACCTCCACCCACCATCCTTTTTCTTAACTAAGAGCACTGGACTAGAGAATGGACTCACACTTGGCCTAATAATACCAGCTGACAGCATTTCACTAACAATTTTCTCAATTTCATCTTTTTGATAGTGTGGATACCTGTAGGGTCGTATGTTGGGAGTTGGAGCTCCAGGTTTGAGAGTTATGGCATGATCTTGCTCCCTCACATGTGGTAGCTCTGTTGGCACTTTGAATACATCAGCAAATGTCCTCAAAATCTGGTCAAAATCCTCATTGATTTGATCCACCTTTTTCTGTTGATCAGAAATGCAGGAAAAATGCAGCATATAACAATCTTCTTCCTATTGTAAGGCTTTTACCATAGCTTTGAATGAAGCTTGGTGTCTACTCAATGAAGGTTCACCCCTTACTCTGAATTTCTGCCCTTCCTCCTTCCATTTGATGATTAAATTCTTAAAATTGGCCTTGATGTCTCCAAGGCTAGCAAGCCAATCCATTCCCAACACTACTTCAGTACCTCCCAGAGTCATAAGGAAATAATTCTGGGTAATATCAATCCCCTGCACCTTCATTTTCAGCCCAACAGACACTCCTTTATGATTCAATTTCTCACCTTTTCCAACCTCAATAGTGTATTCAGCAGTGTCATCTACTTGTAACTGCATTTCTTTCACCAATTTATGAGAAATGAAGTTACTGGAGGCACCTAAATCAATTAAAATCAGCACCTGGCGTTCATTAATTTTCCCCCAAACCTTGAAGGATTGATTAGAAGTCAATCCTTCCTTGCTCTTAAGGGACAGTTGAAGTAATTTTGCTTCCAATTCCACCTTCTGCTCCTCATCCAGCTCTTCTTCTCCATTCTCCTTTTCCTCATCTACTTCTTCCTCAACTATCATTAAGCGAAAATGCTTCATTTTGCATACATGCTCGTGGCCCCATTTCTCACCACATTTGAAACAAAGTTCCCTCCTACTGAGATCTCTCAGTTCTTCTTGAGAAAGTTTCCTTCCTACACCCCCTGTTTCCTTTCAGCACCCCCTCCAGTATTTAATTTTGTTTCCACTGGCCCACCTGCGTTTGAGCAGACTTTGTTTTGGGCTTGGTCACAAATACTTTGCTGCGACCCGGTTCCCAACCCGATCCACTCAAACCGGATCTCCACTTCCATTACCTTTCTCCTTCGTCGCCTCTTTTTCTTTCATCATCGCATTATTTCGTTCTTCAATCAACAACGCACGATCCATCAACGCATTCAACCCACGCGTTTGATGCAATTTTAGTTTGTCTTGAATCTCCTCGCTTAATCCGTTCAAGAATATGCTCTCAAAGCATGACTTTCTCGTTTCGTTTCAGAGGCACCATGAGGAGCTCGAATTGGTCACGATACTCCATCACAGATTCACAGTTCCTGTCTGCTTCACTTTGGGAATTGGTCCTAGTGGATTTCGCACCAATGCTGGTTGAAATCGCCTTATCACCGCTTGATACCAATTCAGAGTTCTTCCCACCATTGATACCAATTCAGAGTTCTTCCATCCAGAGCAATCACCACCGCTTCCAACATTTCATCCTCCTCTACACCATTGATCCTAAAATAACGTTCTACTTTCACCAACCAGTCATACGCCCCCTCTCCTTCAAACACAGGGATTTCAAGCTTCCTACCTCTCGCAAGACGACGAGAAGGGTAGATGCTCTCATCTCGTGACAACTCTGTTTCTGTTGACGACCCTCCATCTGCGTTCGTCCTTCCAGCTTCATTTCCTGAAGCTCTTGCTCCAATTTCTCCATTCGTTCATCCATTGCAGTCTTTTTCACCATCTTTAAGCTCTGATTTGATCAAGAGCTCTGATACCAATGACAGGTACCAATAGAATAGTAGTAAAAAAAGACAGGATCGATAGAACAGTATGTTTATTAGCACAGAATCAGTATGATTCTACAGCAATCACAGTACAGAAAACAAGGAATAAATATAAATGTAACACAGTGTAGTGACACAGTGAGTGTACTGTACTATCACCCAATCCAGAATTGCCCAATGCAAGCATGCCTTCACTAACAGCCTACTACCCCTTTTATAGCAACTCAAACACAAACACACACTCTCTTTTTCTCTGCTGACTTCAGCAGAGTTTGTTACATTATTCTCCCCACTTGCACAGCCACTTGATCCACATGCTTGTCCACTTGTTTTGGGACATTTCCTTCCTTACCCCTTCTAGAATAAGCCTTCCCAAACCCATTGGTTTGTCCCAAGCCATTCACACCCAAGTACTAATCAATACTCCCCCTTCAAGATTCACCTTGTCCTCAAGGTGAATTTCTGGAAACTGCTCTTTCAAATCTTGAAAGTCTTCCCAAGAGTTCTCATAGTGTGGCAGCTGCTTCCACTTAACCAAAATTTCAAGTTGGCCTGCATTATTCTTTCTGTGGCTAACACCTCCTCTGGTATTACTTGAAGCTCCCAATCTTCAGCTAAGCATGAGGGTAGTGGTTGTACATTCACTTCAGCAGCAACAGCTTTCTTCAGCAACGAAACATGGAATACTGGATGAACTCTACTGTCACGTGGTAATTTCAATTTATAAGCAGCAGCTCCTACCTTGGCCAGCACTTCATAGGGGCCATAGTACTTAGGACTAAGCTTCTGGTTAATTCTTTTAGCCAATTAGTTTAACTTGTATGGTTGTATCTTCAAATACACCAATTCTCCTACTTCAAAACTGACCTCCCTCCTCTGTTTATCAGCATATTGTTTCATTCTGTTCTGAGTCTTGCTCAATTGCTCTCTTAATTCATTCAGCAAGTCATTCCTAGAGCACCACTGATGCTTACTACATCTTTCCTAGAGCAGTAAGCAACTCCTTAGCTATTCCTTTCTCTAGCGACAACTGAGAATATGTTTAGAGATAGGGACAGCTAAGGAAGTTCTTATGCTTTGCGAGAGAAATACCAAGTATCTTACAATGTTGAGTCAAGATGTCTAATGAAATCGCTAACTCACATCGAGTATGGCAATGCTTGGAGTGTAAGGCAACTTGAAGAAATAATAACATACAACAATGCACAACAACCAGTGTTGTTAATGGCAGATGGCGGTCTATGGCGGCGACCCAAAAATCCGCCATAAACATATGGCGGATGGCGTAACGGCATATGGCGGACGTCATGGCGGACCAATTTTTTTTAAATTAAACATATATATATATATATACTAATATACATACAAAAAAAATCCAAAAGCCTATTAATAAATGGCAAAAATAATAGACTTAATTGGTACAAAATATCGTTAGTCTCTATCAAATTGTCATAAACAACCAAGAACCACTTCGAATTAAGTTTAAGACATCAAACTAACAACAAAATGAAACATAGCAAATTATTTAAAAAAAATAGCACAAACAGAATAGGACTAAGATTAAGAACAGAGAAAAAAAATGAAAACAGATTAAGACTAAGAAAGAAGACCAACAATATAAAACAGATGCAATATAAAAGACTAAGAAAGAAAACTAACATATAAAAACAAGAACACAACAAGATAAAAAAACAGATACGATATAAAAGAAAATAATTAAAACAAAAACAGAGTCTCAAAAAAATAAGACTAAGATTAAGAACAGATAAAAAAAAAGAAAGACCAACAATAGAAAACAGATGCAATATAAAAGACTAAGAAAAAAGACTAACATATAAAAACAAGAACACAACAAGATAAAAAAAAGAAAAAGAAAAGAAAAGAGACTAAAACAGAACACAGCGTAAGAAACAGAGGTGGAACCGGCGAAGAAAGGAGAAAGGGCTGCGAGGTTGCTACTGGAGTGCTGGTGGTCGCGACCTTCGCTGCTGGTGGTCGTCAGGGTTCCTGCTGGTGGAGAGAGAAGAAGCAACGAAGGGAAGGAGAAGAAGCAGCAAAGGGAGGGAGAGAGAAGAGTGCGATGTTGTAAGATTTTAGAAGGAAGTAACCTTTAGAGAGGGAGAGAGAGTATTTCAGAATTAGGGTTTTGCTTTTTTAATCCTTTGGGTTAATTTCGGGTCGAGTTACATGACCAAAACCCAACTTTTTTTGTAATTTTTTCCATTTTGTCCGCCATTTTCCGTCACGCTGCCACAACCGCCATACACATAACGCCTGCCATGGCGCCGCCATTGGCATTCCGCCATATCTCCGTTTTTGTATGACGGCGTGCTCAAATTCCGCCACGCCATTCCGCCATGGCGCCGCCATAACCGCCATTTGACAACACCGACAACAACTAGGGTTCTGAAGCAATTATGTAATTTGTTTTTTGTATAAGATATTTTGTACAAAGCCTTTTTTTTATTAAGCAATTTTTTTGGTAAGACATTTTGTACAAAGCAATTTGTTATATTGGGATCAAAGTTTTATTTTGTTTGTACATCATAGTCTTTGAAGAAGGAGAAGTCTTTGATGATTATTAATTAAAAGGGTTGAGGAGAGAGGTGTGTAGTAGTTACTTTCGGCCAACGGGACATGTGGCACATTTTGAGAGGTCAAAGTCAAAATCTTGTCAAATATTTTACATATCGGGGACTAAGTCAAATATTTTATCTATTACAGGGACCAAATTGGGATTATATCTATATTTGTAGGGATGAAAAACAAAATTTTATTTTTACAGGCACTAAACTAGATAAAATATATGTTTACAAAGATGAAAAATAAAATTTTAGATTTATTACAGGGACTAGACTAGGTCAAACTTATATTTGTAGGGACTAAATATATATTTAAGTCGTTTTTCTATATATTTGTTACTCCCTCTATCCTATATTACATGACTTTCTAGTCAAAAAAATATTTGTCTCATAATACATTACTTTTTAGAATACCAATGAAACATTAATGTTCATTTTCTTTCACACTGTTTATTATTTAATTTTAGCTCTTCTTATAATTCTACTAATTTATTTTTTCAATGTCATTAATGAAGGCTAATTTGGTAAACTAATTCACAATTTCTCTTTCCCATACAAAATTAATTAATTTTCTTAATTTATGTGAAATGATCCAAAATGACATATAATATGGGATGAAGGGAGTATTTCGATGTAATTAGGGTCAAATACTTGGGAATTTTTCCACATCTTATACTTAGCTGATTAGTAGGCTGACTCAATTATACCATCCAAACCTTTACATTTTTAATGCAAATTTAACTTTCCACAAAATTTTTCTTCCTCTCAATTTAAAAGTTTTCTTTTATTTTCTGTCAAGTTTATCTTTAAGCATTTTACTTTTTCGAACTTAAATGTTGTCTGCATTGTTTTTACTTTGAAAGTTATATATTTTTTCTGTTTGTTCTCCCTTCAAACATTTTACCTGGAATTACCATTTAACTTGTTTCAACTCTACTACTCACTTGATAATTTCCCTTGTTATTTGTTGTTTAACGATTTGGGTACATCACTTTCTGAAGGAACCAAATTTCCACACCAATACAGACACTAGATGAACTGAATAACATAATATTTCCTCTGAACTTATTTATAAGTAAAAGTGAATTATATTCGGTTGGTCATAAGTATCGTTGTTTCAAAAATACCCCTTGTTAATTCTCCTCCTATTTTCAAGATGTGTGCACAGTCTGAAGACAAAAAAGACCCTTTACTAAGTATAACTTAAGACAATTAAAATACTTTTTTAATCGGTTGGGCAATTTTTCTTATATCAAAATATGCACACATTTAACAAATAAATAATTTACCCATTATCAGTAATTTGGTCGGTTTTTTTACTTACCTAAAAATAATAATACGGTTGGTTCTTGTCAAAAAAAAAATGGACGGCTAAGGTTGACTACTTCCTCGTTTACTTTTTTTTTGTCGTAGAGAGGATAATTTTATAATGTGTTTCATACTTTTAATTTTTTTGTCTCTTGGTTCCACCGTCCACGTATATTTTCACGTTTTCAGACAACATGATTCATATTTCGAATTCTACTCGATTGACCTAAAATCGTATAAAATCTTAATCAAGAATAGATCCATGATGTTAGCTAGTTTAAGAATTTTGTTTAGCAACTTAAGGTCTTGGCATATTAAATTAAATTAAATTAGAGTCTTTTTAAATATTAACTAAAAGAAATACTTTATCAAATCCCCCACCCACATAGACCCCAGCACGAACCAAAAAGTCTTAGAATGATGTTTAGGTCTAACTCAATTCTATAAAATGGGCTTTTAAGTTGAGGGTTACCCCTTCATTATATACCCTCTTGATACTTTATTATTAGTTGATGTGGGACTTGAAATTTTCCAATATACCCTCCTCACGAGTCACGCCTAGCATTATTGAGCTTGGAGCGTGGATAATGATAGGCAGACTTGAGATTTTTTTCAATAGATCCACGATGACTTAAGAAAAAAAATTGTCTTCCACCAATTCAAGATATTAAAAAAGGAATTTCTCACACGAATACGAGTAAAAATAAAAATAAAAAAGAGAAGATATAAAAGAACATAATTGAGAATATGACATGACAATGACAATTGCATTTATATTTTATATATTTTCTATAAATATAGCACATGTGGAGCACCATTCTTTCCATCAACTGCAATTGCAATCATCCCTTCACTTTCTCACAACACTCTTCCACTTCCTGTGAACCAAATCATCATGTCTTCTTCATCAACTTCTTTGAGAACAATCTCTTCTTTCTCTTTGAAATCATCTCATCCATTACTCAAAACTTCATCCACCTTTTCAACCTTCTTACCCTTCACTTCCTCAAATCCATTTCTCACTAAAACATCACTCAAACTTAACACCTTTTCACTTCCACACTCTTACAAATCTTTCACTTGCAAAAGCCAAGCTCAACAATCTGACTCAGGTAAATAAATTAATATACAAACATCTAATAGATCTTTTTTTTTTTTTTTTATGTTGAAGATCTATAGAACTTGGTTGATTCTATGTTGACCCTTTTGGTTTTTTTGGTTGATCTTGAAGTTAAAGTTCAAGAACTTAGTGTTTATGAGATCAATGAAAGAGATCGTGGAAGTCCTGCTTACCTTAGGTTAAGCCAGAAAAATGTCAACTCTCTTGGTGATCTAGTACCCTTCAGCAATAAGGTTAGTTTTACTCTTTTGCCCTTTACTCCAGAAAATACTCACATGTAATAACTTTTTCATGGTTTCTATTTTTTTCCCTTTCAACTTTAATTATCTGCTTAAGAATAAAGCTTTTAAATTTGTTACCTTCATTGTAAGTTGGAATAATAAAACAAATACTCTTTTGTTCAGAAGTTTATTTTTTATTATTTTTGTTTAACTAAAAGTAAAAAGTGAAACATATCAAGTACCAATTTGCTCTTTACATGTTCATGTATTCTGTTTTTTGATTGTTCAATTTTAGTTAATTTTGTGGTTATTGAATTAATTTTTGTTTTTTTTTTTAAAAAATGTGTTGTGGAATTTGCAGTTGTACACAGGGTGCTTGCAAAAGAGAGTGGGAATAACAGCAGGAATTTGTGTTCTAATTCAAAACAAAGCAGAGAAGAAAGGAGACAGATATGAAGCTATATATAGTTTTTACTTTGGTGACTATGGTCACATTTCAGTGCATGGTTCATACTTAACCTATGAGGACACTTATTTAGCTGTGACAGGTGGATCTGGAATATTTGAAGGAGTATATGGTCAAGTTAAGCTGAAGCAAATTGTGTTCCCTTTTAAGCTATTTTACACATTTTATCTCAAAGGTATCAAAGATTTGCCTCAAGAGCTACTTGTTAAGGCTGTTGAACCTGGTCCAGCTGTAGAACCTAGTCCAGCTGCTAAAGCTTGTGAGCCTCATGCTGTTATTGCTGGTTTCACTGATTAATGAGGAAATGTTAACCTAGCATAAAGTTTACATTGTGATCAGTCACATTGTGTTACTGGATTTGGATTTAGCGTAGTTGGAGATGTGTGCGGTCATGCAGTCGGAAGTTTGGAGCAGTCTGATCTTAATCAGACGGTCTAGGTTTTATTAGTCTTTGATTTTTGCTTAATAAAAAATTTTGAATTTGAAATTCGAACTGTCTGATCAAGTTCCTACGGTTCTGTGCTTGTTGACTATCTGACTGCATCCAGTTCTGACCGCACACAAACTGGATCCGGTGTTACCTGCGCTCGAATAAATAATGTGTTTTTTTTTCTTTTTCCCACGCAATCACAATTACGGATTCGGACCGTCTAACAATTGATCAGATGGTTCACATTTCAATTTGGTGTTTTAGACCGGTTAGATTCATAACTGATCAGACGGTTCACATTTCAACTTCATAATCGAACAGTTGAAGTTATGTGACTGCGAGTATGCATTGTTATTTTGAAGTGTTGTATTGTAGTATGAGGCATTATTGTAAAGCTGTTGTTGAGCTTATTGAATAAAGTAATTTATAGTATCATTTTGTGCAAGATCTTTGTGATAATTTGATTCTGATTTTTATTCTAGTGATGTTTTGAGTTTGTATTTGCCTTTTTTGGACTTTATTGACTACCCACTCCTTAGTGCCAATAGTTATTGCTCATCAAGTGAGAATCTTGCAAGTTGGCACTAATGATTTCATTTTACACAGTATATATGATAATATGTTAAACGTGACAATATTGTATTGCACTTTTTGTTTTATGATGTGCTTGTTTTTTTTTTTTAAATTACTCACCTAGCAACCCTAATATGTGTTTATCCGATTTTTTATGTTATGAGAATGTGAGGGTTGGATTTTTTATGTTATGAGACTATGTGTTTATAACCTTGTCATGTTTCTATCGATGGTCGCGGCTTCCTAAGAAAATAGAAATTTACATTTCTCCTTGTCTGCACGATTGAGACACTGACCTAATTGGTGCCATAGTCATGACATTTAATTACTCAATCAAGCATGCATAACTATACCACCCCAAAGAAGCATGGAAACTCATTGTCATATCATTAAAAACATGTGGATCACTACATCATTGTAACATGCGTGATTATTGAGTTAAACTTTTTTTTTTTAGTGTTATTGGTGTGCAGTTTCTATCGGCTTTGTCGCTGACTAATCTAGATCGGGGAACCTAGTTGGACACTTGTATACCCGGCTTTGCCAGTCCGTGTGTTTCTCCCCTCCCAACAGAGTTTTTGTCACACCCAAGATTTGAACTCGAGACCTTGGGATGGAATCCGAGCCCAGTTACCACTCGGATCAACCCTTGTTGGTATTGAATTTGAATTAAACTATTAAGCACAAGTTTGTGCTTCACAATCCTAAGATTTGTTAAAGGGAGAACAGAAAAAAGATATGGTGTAAATTCAGGAACTAAAATAAGAGTTTAGTCTTTATTTAACTATCAAAACTAAAAGAATAGATAGATCTAGGTGCAAAACTTAAAACTCAAAGGGTTCAAAATAAAAATTATATAAAGGTATAAGTCAAAAATTTTATTTTTCAGGGGTTCAACCCCCTCAACTACAAGTTGGTCCGCCACTGGCCTGGCCCTAACCTCAATCTTCAAGTATCCACCTTCTTCTAGCTATAACTTGGTCTCTAGCTCAAAGTTTATGATGGAGAATGATTTAGAAGTTTCTAGAAATAAATGGAATTATGGAACCTTCAACATACACTACTAAATAAGATATAATTAAGAACTAGTGCAATCTTAAGTTTTCTAGATCTTTCTAGTCATAGGAACTAGAGTATTCATATCTCTAGATTTTTCGTTTGTAATCAATGTTTCTAGATCTTTCTATTTTGTAATGTAAGCCCTACAAGAGTAGTATAAATAGGGCTCATCACCAAGCATTTGTCATCCAAGCAATAACAATTTTCCTTGAGCATATTAGAGAGTTTTCTCTTTCTCTACGCTTCCCTAGTTTCTGAACCAGATTTGGCATCAGAGCAGGTTACGATATCTCGGAGTTGAGTTTGAGCAAAGAAATCAACGAAAAGTGAGTTTTCAAGTGAGCAAGGAGTTGCTTTCCCAAAATTTCACTTTGCGGCCATTTGTTCGCAAACTAACACCGCCAACAAAACCTCCATGCACCGCCACAATCATCACCAAAAAGATCATCAACCACCATTGTTAAAATGCCACCTAGAAGACAAAACGAAAGGTCTTTGCATGAAATCGAGATGGAAGAAATGAGGCGGCAAATTCAACAACTACAAGAGACTGTCAATGGCCAACAAGCCTTATTGGAAGCACAACGAAGAAGAATTGAAGATGATGGCTTTGGTAGTGACTCTTCATCATCTAGAAGCAGTCGCTCACATCGGCGTCAACTTCGGATGAATGATATCAAAGTAGACATTCCAAATTTTGAAGGGAAGCTACAACCTGATGAGTTTGTGGATTAGCTACAAACTGTTGAACGTGTATTTGAGTATAAGGAGGTTCTCGAGGAGCAAAAGGTAAAGATCATTGATGTCAAGCTAAAGAAACACGCTCCAATTTGGTGGGAAAATCTTAAAAGGAAACGAGAATGCGAAGGGAAAAGCAAGATCAAGACATGGGAGAAGATGTGTCGAGAACTAACCCGTAAGTTTTTACCTCCTCATTACTATCAAGAAAATTTTATTCAATTACAAAATATTCGTCAGAAATCTTTGTCGGTAGAAGAATACACTAGAGAATTTGAGAAGTTAATGATGAAATGTAACATCCAAGAAAAGACCTTGGGGGGCTAAACACTGAAATTGCACGCCCAGTCCAACTCCAGCAATATTGGTTCTTGGATGAGGTTCGTCTAGCCATTCGGGTTGAGAAACAATTACCTAAAAAATCTTCATACCAAACTCTTTCCTCCACCAGAAATTATGTCCACCATAACAAACCACCAACCCAAGAACCTAGTTCCTCAATCAAACCCCAACAAAAGACAACCAAAGAGAACAATTCCAAGACACCTGAATGCTTCAAATTCCAAGGGTTTGGACATATTGCTTCTGATTGTCCAAATCATAAAACCATTACCATCATTAAAGGGGAGATACACGAAGCTTCTGAAGAAGAAGATATTCGTGAAGTGTTAGAAGAAAAGGAGATGGGCGAGCAAATATATGACGAAGAGCTTGTTCCTGCCGATTATGGTGAATCACTGGTAGTTAGAAGAAGTTTACACACAACGACAGCCAAAGAAGAACCATGTCTAAGACACAATATTTTTCACACTCGTTGCACCTCGCAAGGCAAGGTTTGTGATGTCATCATTGATAGTGGAAGCTGTGAGAATGTTGTGTCAAACTATATGGTGGAAAAATTGAAGTTGCCGACAAAGGAGCACCCACAACCAAACAAGCTAAAATGGCTCAACAAGGGTAATGAGGTGAGAGTATCTAAGTGTTGCCTTCTATCTTCCTCCATTGGTCAAAAATACAAAGATAGTGTATGGTGTGATGTTATTCCTATGGATGCTTGCCGCCTTCTTCTTGGGAGACCTTGGCAATATGATCGTCATGCTTTATACGATGGTCATGCCAACACTTACACTTTTGGGAAGGATGGAGTTAAAATCAAGTTGATGCCCCTACCACGCAATGAATTTGATGGAGGAAAAAAGGAACCCAAACCGCTAGTATCTTTAGTCGTAAAGGAACCATTCAAGGTGACAATAGAGGAAGCACAAACCATGAGCTTTGTTCTATTGGTCGAATCAAATGAAGATCCATCATCCCAAAGGAAGTTGAGTAATTGCTTGTTGAATTCTCAAATGTTGTTCCATCAAAAATCCCTGCAGGACTGCCTCCAATGTGAGACATACAACATGCCATTGAATTTATCCCTGGAGTTTCCATTCCTAACAAACCAGCTTATAGGATGAGTCCAACAGAGCATGTTGAAGTACAACGCCAAGTTGAGGAGCTTCTACAAAAATGGTTGATTCGAGAAAGTGTTAGCCCATGTGCTGTACCTGCACTTCTAGTACCAAGGAAGGATGGTAGTTGGAGAATGTGCATGGATAGTCGAGCAATCAACAAGATCACCATTAAGTATAGATTTCCGATGCCTAGGCTCGATGATATGTTGGATCAATTACATGGTGCCAAAATCTTCTCTAAGATTGATCTTCGAAGCGGTTACCATCGATCAAATCAGAATTCGTCCAGGAGATGAATGGATGACAACTTTCAAAAAGAGAGACGGTTTGTATGAATGGACAGTCATGCCCTTCGGATTGTCAAACGCTCCAAGTACATTTATGCGGCTAATGAATCAGGTACTTAGACCCTTTATTGGTAAGTTTGTTGTCGTGTACTTCGATGACATCTTGATCTATAGAAAAAGTAAGGAAGAGCATTTACGGCATATTGGACAAGTGCTCCAAACTCTTCGTGAGCAGAAACTCTATGCCAACCTGAAGAAATGCTCATTCTTGACAGGAGTATATCATCCCCGCCGAACGGATAAGAGTTGACCCAAGCAAGATAGATGCTATCAATAGTTGAACAAATCCAAGGTTGTCCATGACATAAGGAGTTTTCACGGATTAGCTTCTTTTTACAGGAGGTTCGTTAAAAACTTTAGCTCGATCGCTGCCCCTCTCACATAATGCATCAAAGAATATCAATTCAAGTGGTCAGAAGAAGCGAATAAAAGCTTTGAGGAGCTTGTCATACCCCAATTTTGTCCGCTTCCCTTTTTACTACTCGTTTAATTCACTACGAGTTAGTTTTTTGGTCATTCAGGTCTGCACTTCTCTAATTGGGCCTGACATCATCATTTGTCTAATTGGACCTATATTTGCGTGATTGGGCTTAAACACAATTCATGTAATTGGGCTTGATTTTGATCCATCATTCAACCAGATTTGATTTTAAAAGTGTCAATTGGGCCTAAGTCTAGCATTTTGTCTTATCGAGCCCAGTTTCTTATTTTTCGTTTGGCCCAATTTAGCCTTTTGTTTTATTTTCATTCAACCCAAAAAATAATAAAATGTTACAAAAAATAATAATATTACAATGATTAAAAAATGTCCAAATAATACAAAAAATAAAAAAAATACAAAAAAAGTCAAAAATGAAATTACAAAAAAAAACAGCATCAACCGCTGCTCCATGGGCATTTGGCTGCTCTACTTGTTCTCCAAGGTTTCTCATGAGGCCCGCTAACTGAAAAAAAGGAAACGAAATCGGATTAGAATCAGAAATTTATGGCGAAAAACCTAATTTTTACCTATAAAAGGAGGCTTAATTCAGAGGAAAAAAGGAGAATGATATAGAAGTTTCTAGAAATAAAGGGTATTATGGAACCTTCAAGATACACTACTAAATAAGATATAATTAAGAACTAGTGCAATCTTAAGTTTTCTAGATCTTTCTAGTCATAGGAACTAGAGTATTCATATCTCTAGATTTTTCTTTTGTAATCAATGTTTCAAGATCTTTCTATTTTGTAATGTAAGCCCTACAAGAGTAGTATAAATAGGGCTCATCACCAAGCATTTGTCATCCAAGAAATAATCAAGCAATAACAAGTTTCCTTGAGCATATTAGAGAGTTCTCTCTTTCTCTACACTTCCCTTGTTCCTGAGCCAGTTTAAGTAGGAATTGAAGAAATTAGGATGAGAAGAAGTGAAATCAAAAACTGTTTGAGTAGGGTCTTTGAATAACTTTGGGTTCTTACCTAGCTTCCAAGACCACGAAAATGGTGCCAAAAACCTTGTCCTAGTTTCAATATTCTAACTCCAAGTTCCTCCTTGCTTCACTTGAACCCATAGACCTTAAAGCTCTAAAGAATTAACACATGCAGCCACTTTATCATTCTAACACTACCCATGAGGGGCTGTTTTGTAATTCTTTTAATTGCAAACTAGTCAATTAAACTGTAAGTATTTAGAATTAGGTCTCTAACTTACATTACATTCTAACACTACCCTTGGGAATTCCTTGCTTTCTGCTAGGGTTTTGTTGGCTCCCCAGCGGCGTCGTTCGTTCCTAGTCCCACTAGGTCTTAGATCCGCCGCAACGGCGCTCCACGGTGTCTTCTGCTCCGCCACGCGATGTTTCCCCTTCGTTTCAGGTCGACCGCTTCTCCTCTGCAACTGAACCGTACCACTGCTACACGTCCTCCACCTCATCCACCGGACTCCTCCGCTCCTCCTCCTGCTGACGGTGAGGTAAATCGACCGCCGTCAGAACCTCCTGACGCTCCTCCTCTCCGAGATTGTCCAGATCTACTCTCCTAGTTGGTCTCTAATGTCATCCTATTTCTCCTAGGTGCAGCCTCCCTGTTGTTGCCTTCACTGTGGTTCTGTTCTATGTCTGTTTGAAGCTTAGCCTTTCAACCTGACCATCCTCATCCTTTACGGCTCTCAGCTTCGGATCGGTAGGCCTCGCGGCCAGTTGGCCTTCAAATACGGGGTAAGTCTAGACTTTCCGTCTTACCTCCTGTACCAACTTCGTGGGTCTAGCGTTTTGATGGTGTGGAGCCTCGTCTCTCCTCGATGGTGGTGCTGGTTTAATGGTGGCAGTTTGGTGTGCGTGGCTCAGTCCTGTTGTAAAGGGTTCATTGGAATAAGTTTTATTGTGGCTGTCCTGGATTTTTAGGATTTGTTTTATGTTTTGATTTGTATTAGCACCTTTAGAGTTGTTTTATTAGTTTCATTAGGATCTCAGTTGTTCAGGTGCTGCTCATGTGCTTAATATAATCTTTAGAGCGTAGCTATAGACATGATGTGGCTTGTCCGTTAGAGGACCTATGACTGCTTCTTGTGTAAGCGAGTAGTTCACACTTTGTGTAATGTTTCTGTGGCCTTGCCCGATATCAATGAAATATTGCATGATTGACAAAAAAAACACTACCCTTGATAACTCTCATTAATAAAATAAAAGTAATTAATCTGAAGCAACACTCAATCACACAAACACCATGTTTAAGCAATTGAAATTCATTATACATCACATTCCCATAAAACTCCAAAATAATTATATATATATATATATATATATATATATATAAAAGTTAATAATATAATTCTCTTGATATGAATATTATGGTAAATGCAGAAGAAAAAAAGAAATATTATAGTAGAATTTTAACAATTTATTTGAATATAACTTGTTTGAAATTATTAATAAATATCTATTTTTTTTAGTAAAGTTTCTCATATTTATATAAAATACGCTTAATTTTTTTTCATTAGGCAGATACATGGGTGAACCCGGGAGCCAAGTGGGTAGCGCAACATTGAAAAACATAGGGCAGTGAGAAGGCGGAGACCAACCGATCCGACAGATTTTGCACCGACTTGACCTGACCGGTCGAATGATAAAATGGGCGATAGAGTTGTCCGAGTACGACATCAAATACGAATCAATGAGTGCCCTAAAAGCTCAGATCCTCGCCGATTTCGTTGCAAAACTAACACCGCCAACGCAAGAGGTACAATCCACCGCAACCTGAAAGCTCCATGTCGATGGCTCTTCTAACAGCAAAGGGAGTGGAGCGGGACTCATCCTCGAGAATGAGGACGGGTTAATAGTCGAGGTCTCCCTCACCTTCTCATTCGCGACGTCAAATAACCAAGCTGAGTACGAGGCATGCATCGTTGAGCTCCAGTTAGCAAGGGACTTCGTTGTACATCAGCTCGAGGTCCTAACTGACTCGCTATTGGTAGTGTCCCAGATCAAAGAAGAATTCGAAGCCAAGGATCCCATACTGTAAAGATACCTTGCCAAAGTAAGAGAACTGTTGAAATTCTTCACCTATGCGAAGGTGAAGCACGTGCACCGCGGGGAAAACGTCCTACCGACATCCTTTCCAAGCTAGCTAGCATAAAGAAACAGGGGGATTTATGAAGCGTGATTCAAGAAACCCTCTCCTAGCCTAGTATCTCCCCAGAAGCTGGATGGAGCCCATCATAAGGTATATCGAGGACGGCAAAGTCCTAGACGACCCCAAGGAGGCGACCTTGGTTCAGAAGCGAGTGTCTTCATGTTTTGTGATAGACAGGAAACTCTATCGTCGTGGATTCTCCACTCCACTCCTAAGATGTCTAGTAAATGCATGCTTACTTTGCTAAAATGTGATTGATAACGAGTTTGAGTTATTTTGCTAAACTTAAACCTTGTGTGTTTTAAACAAATGGATGTATGAACTTGAGATATTTAACATGATTACATAATGGTTTGATTGATGCTTTGAAATGATTATATTTGGATTAGTCGGTCTATGGACAATTACATTTCAGATGCTTATTGAAATGATTAAATGTTATCGTTCGAGTCAACGAGAGAGAACAACTTGATGATTATTCATAAAACACATGCCACATCACATGCTTAATTAGCATACTTGGAATAGGAAGTCATGATTTCTGAGCTCAAGGCCCATATTGTTATACTCAACAGAACGTTGGGTATGGGTTCTCCGCTGAAACTGATATTATTCAGATTTCTTATGGATTATGCTAAAGAGGAAGAACATATAAATAAAAGACTACGAGAGATATATGGTGAAGTGTCACAAAAGAACTCACTGAGATTGTAATTCACCCTTTAATGTTTGTGGTTTTACATGATCACGAGAAAGTCTTGTTTGATGAAGATGAAGCTATGAAGGTTTAATTATTTGTTGAAGAAGTTCTTAATTGATTATGAGGCATTATTTGCTAAGATATGAGACCCTCTAAGGATCCTCTATTTATTTAATGTATTGCCTTTAAAGGTAATTAGGATGTACGTTTCTCTAAGTTTGGATTACAACGAAGTATTCGATTGTAAGTGGTTTAATTAGATCATAATGATGATGGATATATATGAAAGTTCATTTTATTTTCAAGTTGAACTTTTAAGAGGGTTATATGAGGATATAATTTAATCCAAGCTTAGAATTGCATATCTCATATTAGTTACAAAGTGTAAAATACTAGACTTTATGACGTCAAAAATATAGAATGTTACAGATTGCACGTAATCATTCCAGTAAATTGCTTTATACATGTCAATTGCGGTAGATGGAATGATGTAATTGTTTTCACTAGGCATGTTTATTGATATAAGGTTTGGATTCTTGACTCTGTTCTGATTTTGATTGTGCAATCCCTAAGTTTCAAACTTTTTAATTGCTTTGAAGATAGCTTATTGGTGATTGGAATATTTTAACTAAAAGAAATGCTTGATCACTATTGAACCTATGTGCAAGTAACTTGATTGTTAAGTGTTTCTTAATCCCACCTATAATAAATCCTGAATTACATATCTAATCTTAGTTTGGCTCGGTACCTTGGCCAGCCTCCACGCCTCTTGCAGCCAACATGCCTTGTTTGGCGCCCAACAGACCCAGGACCAACAGGTTTTGGTCATTTTTTATTTTGCGCCTCTTGGCTCGACATCGTTCAATCTCGCGTTCGCGCTCGTACCTCACGCCAGCACCCACGATCAGAGCTGCGTGTTTTCCGGTGCGCGCCTTCGCCTAGTTGGTGCACCCGAGACACGATACAGTCTCGTTCTTGTACCCGAGACGCGAGACGGTCTCGCTCCTTCTCTTGAGGCGCAAGACAGGGTGGTCGCATAGTTTCCCTTCGAGCCTCGTACCTCGTATCCTCGTTCAGCTTCAGATTTCGCCATTGTCTCGTTTAGCTTCATCCAGGCTTGCACCCGAGACTTCGTAGCCTCATCCATTCCATCAAGGTATCTTTTTCACTTCGATCTCTTCAATTTTTGTGTATTGATCTTAGAATTTTTTGTTAGGCATTTCCTCAAACAGTGAATGTGCATCTGGGGTGGCATGAGACTTGAGACATGAGACGTGAGACATGAGACATGAGACTTTGCAACGTCTTTCAAAGGGGGTTTCCATGGTTCTCTCTCACTCTCCTCTTCTCACTCTCTCACTCGATATCTCTCTCTCTCTCTTTCAACTCTCACTTCTTTAAGAGGAAGAGGATATGGAGTGGTGTTTTTGGTGGAGTTTTTAGGTAAAGGAAAGACATGCATGAAAGTTCGCCCTCTTTCTCTCCTCCCATTCAAACCCCCTCACTCTATTTTCTCTAAGCCCTCTCTTCTCAATTTCAGAAAATCTGGAAATTGAATATGTTATTTTTGGGAGTGAGGAGTGTCTCACTCTATTTATAGAGAGGGTTTAATGAGGGGAAAAATGGGTAATTTGGTTCAGCTGAAATTAGGTTAGGATTATAACTCTAAGGAACCTAAACCCTCACTTAACTAAAGCATTTAAATAGGTAAACACCACAATAATTTACACAACAAATTTAATTCAACAAATCACGCAAGAATTAAATCATTTGACAATCAAAGTACTCGAAATCTACTTTTGGTGTTACATTTCACCCCAACTTGAAAATTTTTGTCCTAAAAAATTGTTCAAGTCTTTCTTATTTTTATTCTGGAAATGCGAATTGGGTTTCGAGCTCAACTGAAGAATTGTCTATCTAATTCTTAGCTTTCCAACGCATGCTTCCACGCTTCAATTGGATAACCACAAACAAAATTATGGTCTTCAGAACAGACACATCTCGCCTAGACCCGAGACAAGTAGGTCTCGGTCTGTTTCGTATCTTGACGTTTTGACTTTGAAAACATGCAAATTGGATTTCGAGCTCAACAAAAGAATTGTATCTCTGCTTCTTATCTTTCCAATGCATGCTCGCACGCCTCAAATGGATAACCTTGTACAAAGTTATGGTCTGCAGAATAGGCAGCATCTCGCCTAGGCATGAGATAGTGGGATCTCGCCCTTGTTCCTCTCAGCGCCCGTCAACGCGCCTAGTGTCTGTGACCTCATGGTCTCACGCCTGCTTGATTTTCACGCCTGTGCGCCTTTCGTTAGACTTAGGATTTTTTCAAGTAGATAGTCGCTAAGTTTGGCTCGCTTTAAGCAGTTGAGTTACCAACGCCCGCCAGGACAATTTGTAATGAAGTATACCCTTGGCACAGTTTACCAGGACTCGGCCCGGATAGAACTCGCCCAAGGGGTCGTGACCACCAATGTCAGCTTGAAGTACACTCTTGGCACAGTTTACCAGGACTCGGCCCGGATAGAACTCGCCCAAGGGGTCATGACCACCAAGGTCACTTAGTAGAGAGAGTCATGAGATTCCTGCCTTGGTACATAGGAAAAACCAAACGATCATGGTGTCGTCCTTCTGCCACCCTTTTTACCGACAGTCTTTGTTTTGTTTGTTTCGGCGTGCCATGACACCCTTGATTCTTTTACCAGAATACAAGGTACACGTCAATGTCCACCTACTTCGTGCGATCGTGCATCCAAGGGATGTATTGCAAAACCATCGTCTTGGGATGATGATCTTGGCTTGAGGTTGTTATTGAGGTTGCCCTTGCAGGCTAGCCAGTCCCTCCCTGCAGGCTATGTTGCCCCTGCAAGCCAGGCAGTCCCTCTCTGCAGCTTGTGTCGCCGCTGCAGGCCAGGAAGTCCCTCCCTGCAGGCTGTGTCGTCCCTGCAGGCCAGGAAGTCCCTCCCTGCAGGCTGTGTCGCCCCTGCAGGCCAGGCAATCCCTCCCTGCAGGCTGTGTCGCCTCTACAGGCTAGGCAATCCCTCCTGCAGGCTGTGTTGGGTCTCAAACTCGCCTCGCTCTATGCTTTACTATGGGGTTGGACCCTTTCTCTTTCTTACTCGTAAAGAATTTTTGGAACAAATGCTAACAATAATGAACTAGAGCTAAAGACGATAATTGCAAAATGAATTTCAGTTAGTCATTCAGATTGAGCTTTTACATTTTACATGAGTGCTTATTTTCTCAACTAGGCCTAGCTCTAGGTCCATGTCCTGGTGATTGGCTCCCTACTCAGAGTCAGGAGTCTCGTCCTCTTCTTCCTTCACGTACTGGGCGAGCTTCCCTTCGCGAATCAGCTCTTCAATGTCGTCTCTTAGAGTGTTGCACTTGTTGGTGCCGTCTCCATAACTTCTGTGATAACGGCGTCGGCAGTACTTCTTAGAGGTTCGGACTTTCCTTTGCACAAGAGGTTCAGGTTGTTTGATGTCCCGAAACTCCGCGTCGGCGCATTCGGTAGGGATCTCCGCTTGAGATGTGTTCAGCAATGTGTACTCTGAGAAACGACCTTGTCGGGGTCGGGACTCACGAGGCTTTCCCTCAGCTTGGGCTTGCTCCAGCCATGGTTCTTCAATGGCCCTGTAGGCCAGCTCGTCCTTTTCATAGTCCACGTGCTTCTGGGATCTTTGAAGGAAATCGACCAAGTCGCGGGGCTTGTTGATCCCGATTTCTCTTTGGAATAAGCTTCCTTTCCGGAGACCGTCCTTCATCCAAAAGAGCCTCCTCTTGTCTTCAAGGTTCCTAACATTCACAACTTCTTTGTTGAACCTTTCCAGATATTCTCTAAGTGTTTCTTTCTCTCCCTACCTGATCGCCCTGAGTACCTCTTCAGACTTGGGCTTTAAGCGGGAAGGGACAAAACGAGTTGTGAACATCATAGCTAGCTGTCCCCAGGATGAGATCGAGTTTGGCTTCAACTCCTGAAACCAAGCTAGTGCTGACTTCTCGAGAGTGAGGGGGAAGATCTTGTAGTGGACGGGTTCCCTTGCCCCCCGGTAGCGCATCATGAGAGAGAATTATGCCAGGTGGCTGTCAGGGTCCCCAGTCCCATCGTACATGTTGAGGGCTGGAAGCTTCTCTAGGGCCTTAGGAATTGGACAATTATCAATCTTCTTGGTGAGGGGTCCCTCGTGGGAGAGCCATGGAGATTAGTGAGGTGACCTGTCCCCAAGGTCTATGCCTTGAAGGTCACGTCAGGCTGGAGATCTCTTCGAGGTAAATCCGTGGCGACGCCTCTTGTGGGTCTTGGCTTGGCTCCGTGACCTCTCGTGAGAATCGGAATTTGTGAGCGACGAGGTCCTGGAGGGAGAGTCCTCAAGCCAGTAGGTACCATCAGGCGAAGTTGGAGGGGTTCTTGGAGGTGAACCTGATCCTTGGGGCCTGTTGCGTCGGGGAGGAGAGTGACGAGCTCGCTTCCGTCTGGGTGGAGAGCAACGGTTGAGATGAAGCCTGAGTGGAGATCTGTAGCACCTGGAGCTCACTGTCCTTGGGGGAGGAGTGCTCCAGCGATGATGAGGTTGCTCAGACGTGGCTGCCATTCACCTCTCTATCTGCCTGAGGCGCGCTTCTTGCTGCAGCATAGCCTGAGTTCGGTTGCACAGCAGGTCCAGGAGCTGGCGGATGGTCGCTGCATCCTCAGGTTGGATGGGGATTTGGATCGGCTGTGGAGTCGGGACTTGGATGGTGTCGCGTGGAAGAGTGGCAGCAACACCTTGTGGCGTGTCTTCAGGTTGGGGTTGAGACACGGTAATGCTTCGGACCCGGGGTCTGCCTCGGGTGCCATCGGAATGCAGGAGAGAATTCTTAAGAGGTAGAGATGAGGTGAAAGCTAGACAGCTCCCATTGTGGTCGCCAATGTTCTACACCTAGCAGTCCTCCGGTGACTGCTGTTGGTAGGTCTCCTGCTATCCAAGCGGTATGCCAAAGTGATCCCAAGTGGGGTACCTGCGATGCCACTCCGATGCTCAAGTCATTATTGAGAATAGAAGAGTAGTATAACTAGGAATGAGAATGTCCCTATTAATGGCAATGTGAGCCAGTATTTATAGGGATTTGTGTAGATTTTGAGTTGTTGGATCGATTGGATGAATCTGAGTCGTCCAAGTATGAGAGTCATAAATGGGATGATTTATTGTGGATATGGGTCCAAGCTATGGGGCTGACCACGGTCCAACTGCTGGAATGGGTCTCTTGACCAGTCCAGAACAAGAAGTTTAGACATTCAATCCCCCGGCCCTATTTTAAAACTCAGGCATTTAGTTTTTTTTTTTAACTTAGAGGGTCAATTTATATTCAAAAAAATATAGGAAACAAGTAATAATTGAACATGAGGAAATAATAATTCGCCCTCTAAGTTAAAAATAATGTTTTGTGATTGCATCCTCACCATTTCTTTTTTTTTTTGACCAAAATTGTAACACCCATTTCTACCCGGCAATTTAATAGTAAAAATCAGAGTTTTCAAAAACAAATGGATGTACATTTTCCGACTAAAACCACAAAATGAACATAGTTAAGGTCATTGGTAAAAACAGATACATAGCACTTTAAAAATAAGTCAACTTCCATTACTACGCAGCGGATTTTCAAAAGGTTTTAACTCAAAATAATCACGGTCTCTTTATCCAACTTAAGACAACTCATAAAACAGCGACAACCAACGTTAAAATTCATACAATAGGATAACAAAATAAAATAGTAATACTATGCGTTCATCCCCCCGAGTGCTACGTATCAGAGCGACGACACTGACTCGAACTAACGAAGGTACACATCCTTCATTCGTGGTTACCTGCACGTTACCAACACGGGGTAACATTCAAACAGAAGGGGTGAGATATCGAACCATATAATAGAATGTATGAAAAACAATATATATCAGAATCAGGACATCTCAATTCATCACTTCACAGCAATCAAATAACCGCAATCATCACGAATCATCAACATAACCACTCATCAAAATGCAAATAGGCCATCAGCGGTACCCTCAACGAAAAACAATGGGCCATCAGCGATACCCTCAACAAAATACAAATGGGCCATCAGCGGTACCCTCATCAAACTACAAATGGGCCATCAGCGGTACCCTCATCAAACTACAAATGGGCCATCAGCGGTACCCTCATCAAAATACAATCCAACGACTTAACCAACAATTATCAACTAGCAACTCAACAACTTTACCAACAATTAGCAATTGACCAATTTAACCACCTAACCAATTAACAATTAGCCGACAATTTACCAACTAACCAAATTAGCAACTTATCCAATTAACAATTCACCAATAATTATTAATCGGCCAATTTAACAACCTATCCAATTAACAATTAACCAATAATTATTAATTAGCCAATTTTAACAACTTAACCAAATTAGCAACTTAGTCAAAAATTAGGGCAGCCACACATGCGCCCATGAAACAGCAGGAAATGGCACCCAGGAAGGCGCCCACGAAAACAGCAGGAATTGGCGCCCTACTATGCGCCCAGCAGAACACAGGAACTGGCGCCCTACGTGCCCAGCACAGGAAACGGCGCCCTACGATGCGCCTAGTGCCACGAAACAAAAAACGGCGCCCAGGATGGCGCCCAGTAAAACACAGGAACAGAACACGGTGCCCAGGAGGGCGCCCAGTGACCAGCCAACGGCGCCCTACGCGCCCAAAACAACAGTTGGCGCCCTATGCGCCTAGGACAGCCACAAACATGATTTTTCAAAAATCCTAAATTGATTTTCAATAGTCCCACATGAATAAAAAACCCTAAAACATAGATTTACAAACATCAAATCATGGATTTCAATATGAACAATAGGTTTCCAACCCCAACACATAGATTCAAACATTAACCATAGTTTTCAAGAGATAAACATGGATTCAATCATCAACAATAGTCTAAACAAGAGATTCAATCATCAATAATAGTTCAAACAATAGATCCAATCAACAATAATAGTTTAGACAATAGAGCCAATCATCAAAAATAGATCAACATATAGGATCATTCACCAACAATAATTTCGAATATCATCAATAGATTTTCCAAGATTAAACAAATAGAATCACTTATTAAACAAACATAGGATCCCCTAATTCCCTACATAAAGCCCTTCATATACCCTATTATAGAGTTAGAACCCCACCCTTACCTTGGATTGAAGTTGAAACTCTCTTATTTTCCTCTCCTCTAGCTCTAGCCGTCGCCTCTCCTTAAGCTCTCTTCTAATCCTTATTTCTTTTTCTCTTCTAATGAGCAAACCCTAACCTACTATCACTTACTTACAATGCTTTATAAAATTCAACTAGACCATGGGCTTCTCTCCACACCCCCAATTTTACTAATTCTCACCTTAACACAAGCCCATATAAAGTAATATATTAATACCCTAATATTTTCTACCACTTAATTCCTAATAATTAATTAAATAATTAACTATTTTGGGGCGTTACAAAAATCCTCCTCCTCCTCCTCACCATTTCTATCGAACAGAATGTCCACATTTTTTATTTCATCCATTTGTTAGCTTCGGCACATATGAAATGTTAAGTTTTCGTCAAATTGTCCTTTACTAGTGCCTTGCCTGTGCGTTGCACGGGGTAAAAACTCTAGTTAATATAAAATTATTGTTGGGTAAAATTTGTTTCTTAAATTGCAACATGAAAAAGCCTTGTATAAATTGAAGGTAAATATGAATTAAAAAAAGTGTGTGATAAAAAAAGGTAATTGTGAACTCAAAACCTAAAATAGAGTGTGTATAGATATAATCCAGACAAATTATTTCATACACATAATCCATAGTAACAGTATTGGTTTATAAAATATATAGTCTAATATATGTGAATAAAAATTAAATTATAACTATAAATCAAATAAGAAGGTTATAAAATTGAAATTGGCTATCCATAGATACTAAGAAGAAAGGACTTCAATAGATGAATTGGTAGTGACCGTATTAAATGAATTTAATAAATATTTCGGTTTCAGAAAGATAATGAGAAGAATTAAAAATATAAATTAATTTTTTAAAGATTCAGAAAAATATGGTCTTAAAAATATAAAGAGAAGAAGTATCAAAAGAAATTGATGTTTTAAAGTGGTGGAATCACTAAAATGGTAAGTCGCATGGGTCTCTGTCACGAAATTAATTTTTTTTTTCACCAAACCGGTTATTGAGGAATGAACTTTGAGTACCCCAAAACACATTGCTTAGCATCACACTTTACATATTTGTCACGAAATTATTATTTGTTTCAACAAATCAGTTATTGAGAAATGAACTTTGAGTATTTGAACGGTTACAAATTTTTCTGAACGCTAAAGTACCCCAAAACACGCTGCTTTGCATCAGACTTTACGTATTTTGTCACGAAATTATACTTTTTTCCACCAAATCGGCTATTGAGGCACAAACTTTGCATATTTGAATAGTTGAATTTTTTTGCGAACACTAAAGCATCCGAAAACACACTACTTAGCATCATACTTTACATATTTTGTCATGAAATTATTTTTTCCACCAAATCGGTTATTGAGGAACAAACTTTGCGTATTTGAACAGTTCAAATTTTTTTCGAACGATAAAGTACCCAAAAGCACACTGCTTAGTATTACACTTTACGTATTTTATTACAAAATTTTTATTTTCTTTCAACAAACCGATTATTGAGGAACAAACTTTGCGTATTTAAACAGTTCAAATTTCTTTGAACCCTAAAGTACCCGAAAACTTACTGCTTAAAACATGAAAGAGTAGAAAAAAAGAAAGGTACCCCAAAATACACTGTTTAATGTCGCACTTTACGTATTTTGCCATGAAATTATTTTTTAGAGTGACGAACGATCTTCATGTATTTGTACATCTATTTTTTTTTGAAATCTAAATTACCCCTAAAAACACTGTTTAGCGTCGCACTTTACATATTTTGTTACAAAATCAATTATGTTTAACGAAATTGGTTATCGAGGAAAAAACTTTGCGTATTTGAACAGTTAATTTTTTTATCGAACTCTAAAGTACCCCAAGACATACTGGCTAGCATCACACCTTACTTAATTTATCACGAAATTAATTTTCATCTTCATCAATTTATAGTTCTATTTTTTTAAAATAAAAATATGAAAAAAAAAGAGAGGGGGGAAGGGGTGGGAGTTTTGTAGGGAAAGTGGAGTGGAAGACACCCTAAGATTTATATTATTAAGATATTATTATTCCATGTTGCTGACCGAATATTTATTTTCCAAAATTGCTCCTAAGAAAAAATGCGTAGGTCTTTTAGGGTTCGTTTGGTTGAAGTGAAAGAGGGAAGAGAGAATCTTTTCTCTCTTCTCTCTTTCTATTGTTTGGTACACTCTCTTCTCTCTTTCTCTCTTCCCTTAGTCTCTCTTCCCTCTTTCACCTCAAACAAACACACTATTAGTGCAATAAAAGGTCATTCTCTCTTTCTATCTTCCCTTTTTCTCTCGCTTCAACCCAACAATAGAATGTCATTGTAACATCCCCAATTTAGCTAATTTCATTTATTGAAATTAGCAAGAGGTTAAGATAATTATTTAGCTAAAATGAGTAAATTAGCGTAATTGATTTGATTGATTAATTAGAATTGAGGTTTAAGTGGAAATGGGATTGTAGGGGCAAAAGAGTCATTTCGCGTATTTCATTTCAAAAACAGCCCCAGCTGAGTCATTTAAGCCTACACTCACTCACATGCCAACACAACACCTCCACACATTCAGTTTTCTGAAAATGAGCAAATAAGAGACTTAAGTAATGAATTAGAATGCAAGGGTAACATTGTCTTTTCACAACAATTTAAAACACCCAGCTGAAGATCACTTACCCCATCAGCTCATAACCTCAAACACATTTCAAGTTGCTGGAAAACAGAAAATAGGGAGAGCTGAGAGAGAGAGAGTTTCGAGAGTTTGAGGGGGAGAGGGGAAGAAGAGGACTCCACGGATACTTCATGCATGTGTGACCTATGACCACCAATCTTCTCCACTTGTTCTCCTCTACACATTGATACCAATTTCACTCATAGATTCAAGTCCAACCATCTCACTCCATCATCCCTTTAGCTTCGAGTTTGAGAGAGAAGAGGGAGCTCTTGGCACCATTTTCGTTTTTGTGTTCATTGCGAGCTTGGGGAAGGTTCTAAGGTTTTCAACAAGCTACATTTTAATTTAAAACAGCAGATTGCTCCTTGCACCCACGTTTTACTTTGCACCACCCCCTCTACTAGGGACCAAAAATTGGTCACTAAGCAAAAAGTATTTTATACAATGAATCGGTCTCTAAATCGGTCGCTACTAGTGACCGAAAAAGCGGTCTCTAAAGCTAGCGACCGAAAAATCGGTCACTAAGTAAAAAGTATTTTATACCTATTGAATCGGTCTCTAAATTGGTCGCTAAAGTGACCGATTTTTTTTGGTCGCTAAATCAGTCACTATTTAGCGAATTTCTAGTAGTGAGGGTATTGGTAAATTGGTTATGTTTGGGTCAGTTTTGGAGCGGTTTCGAAGTTTGAACGAGTATGGAGCCGGTTCGTGAGATTTCGGTTTTCGTTCGTTGAAGTCAAAGTTGTCGTCGTAGTTGTGTGCGATTTTCATCGCAAGAGGAGAGTTCTATACTCGCTTAGGGAAATATATGTCGAAATGTTAAATTGCATGTTCTGTTACTGTTCTCGGTTCGTAAAACCGTAAGTTTAATGTGTTTGGATGAATGATTATGTGATGATATTGTGTGATTGATTGGATTGATTATGACTGCTGTTTGGTGCCAAGTTAATGTGTCGTTATGTTTGGGTATCGATTGGAATAAGTTTCGGAACCGATCGGAATGGGAATTTCACACGAAAACAGGATTTTTGGAAATGCTGATAAGTCAGCACAACCCGTGCTGATCTTTCTGTCCCAGATTTTAGAAATGCTGATAAGTCAGCACGACCCGTGCTGATCTTTCTGTCCCAGATTTTAAAATGTGTCCAAAGCCTTCCTAATTGATTCCAAACCTATTCTAATCCCTTCCCCAACCCTTTTTAAGTAACAGCCCAGGTCCAAGGGGTGTTTAACTTGGGAGGTGTGTTTAACTTGCACTTATGCCTCGGGTGCAAGGTTCGATTCCCACGGAAGGCAAAAATTCTATAAGAGGGGTAGAGAAGACCGTGAGGTAATAGTGTCGGGGTGGCCAATGCGTTGGACCTGAGCTGTTACACAATGTATTGACAAATAAACCGTAATTCGCATAAATAAGTGTAGGTATGAATGAGATATTGGAAATTGTCCAAGTATGTTAAATGTACGATAACCGATTAAAGTTACGAGTGAGAAAACATAAGTATATGTTAATATAATGGACTAAATGTCCATTGAGGTTTTGGTAACCACCAAGATGACTTGATATTGTATCAAGGTATGTTAAATAATGATATGATAAAGAATTACTTGATTTTATTCAATGTATGATAATGAACTACTTGATGAAAGGATCAAGGTATGATAAAAGGGGTGACGACCTCTATGATAGCATACTAGGGGAGGAGAAGTCATGAGCCCCAAAACCTAGGCCCCATGAGGTTTGTCCGCTAATTAGTGGTTAGTGGATTGGGTTCACCAAAAGCCAAAGAAAATAACCGGATAAGGTAGGTTCGAGGTATTGTGCTAAGCTAAAGAAAAGAATAAGACATAAACCGTAGTTGCTTATTAGGGCTACGGGTAAGAAGAAAATATATGTCCACATAGTCACTTATTAGGGCCATGATGTTCAAGTAAAAGCATAATGAACCGCTAGAGTTAGTAAGGGGTCTCGATAGGACTCACTGAGACAATGTTTATCTCACCCTTTATTATTGTGGTTTTTACAGAGAAACAGGGAAAGGCAAAGGCGAAGAAGCACGGCTAGACGGTGTGCTTTATGGAGCTGTTATTGAAGAATTAGTTTTATGACTATGCCATTTCCCCTTTGTTATCTTTGTAGTTCTGATTGTATAACTATTATTCGCTAACGGTTGTAAATCGTTTCCGCTACTTATGTTTTGGGTATTGAACACCAGGATTGTATAAATTTTAAGTCATGAGACTTAAGTACTTGGTTAAGTTTAATGAGGTTCATGGAACCATTTGATAATTATTTATCGAAAGTTTTTAGTTGTGTTCAATATTCAATAATAGGAAGTTACTCTGATATATGCCAAGTGGTGCACTTTGGTATTTCTACAAGCTAGAAATATCGGGGTGTTACAGTCATTCTCTCTTCTCTCATTCTATCATTCATTTCTCTTTCGCTCCAACCAAACGGACCATTAGTGTTCGTCCGTGGCGTTTCTCAAAGTTACACCAAATAATGAAAATGGAAATTAGAAAAGAGAGGAAAGACGGGAAAGAAGTGGAACGACCAAATATGGCATAAGCGTTGCTTTGAGTGAATCACCTTTGTATTCACCAAAGTTAAAACCTTCTATTGGCAATATCAAATCATTGTACAATTAACTTTACTCATCATATATCTCATCAAGAAAATTAAATTTACAATCAATAGAAGCATGAATCTATATAAGAGTATCAAACTTAGGCTATGCCTCTGACTCTATACAACTAACAAGCCCCAAAAACAATCAAAATCCATCATACACATACGAAAACAAAAAGAAGAATACTTGTATCACAACAAAGACATCATACAAGCATTCAAATAAATACTCTATGTGCAATATTTTTTAGCAGTTGCACATCAACTTTAGTGATTTAATTACAATTACAATACCAAACGATGTCGGAATTGAGCAAACAACAACCCTTTGGAAAGCTTAGAGTGTACAGTTTATGAATATGAATTTTATTTCATATGGTCCAGTAGATACAATTAAATAAAACAAAGCACGTAGTTTTAGAAACAGGATAGTATCAGCTACCCAAATTGTATAACATACTTTAAGACATGAAGACTCGGGTTTGTGCTAAAAATGAAACAAAACGAGTCTAGTTTTCAATAGAATAAAAATCATTTAAAAGGAGTTCTAGAGAAAACACCGTAAGAAAAAAAATGAACCTATGTCAATATGGGTTTAAAAATACTACATGTAACTTGGATTTCTCTATCAATACGTAATCAAACCAATAAAACAAGAGCTTAAAGGAAATCAAGCCTAGTTTCTAACAAAACAAACTCTCATACAGATATGACCTATGTGTAAGTCAAAATCATCAAAAAACCGAATACCCATACGTGTTTAGTACAACTTCAACATAAATCAGAACAAGGGGAAAGAGTTCATTCATGTTCAATCAAAGCTCAACAAGAGTACTTGCAACCATAAATCAGAACCATGCACAATCAATAGAGTATTAAAACTCGATGAATTCTGAATGAAGATCTTACTTATGCCCTACCTAAGCCCCAAACAAATGGAGGAACCCACCTTGACCCATTTGATAAGCAAAATCAGCAGCTATGTTGTGTTGGGGATTCTTCGGCGCAGCAGACAGGAGAGGGAAGGGAGAGCGACGGCGCTAGAGAGAGGAAAGGGAGCAATAAAACAGTGAGACTGTAAAGTGATACGATTAGGTTAAAAGGCAATCAAAAGCATTATTATTCACTAACTAGTGATCCCTATTTATACACAAAACCTAAAGTCAGGCCCAGGCCCATATTTCGACTAGGCCCAATATGCCAACTACTAACTACACCTTCTATTGTTACTAATTACACTGCAACTTCTACAGCTAACTATAACTTCGACTAGGTAGTATTTCGACAGCTACTTATTACAAATACAAGCAATACACAATTACAAGGTATATTCCAATATTCCCTCCTAATTTGTATTGCTACGTGACATCATTCCAAGCATTGTCCTCAGTTCTTCGAATCTTCCTTTCTGCAATGGCTTGGTCATTGTTTCTGTCGAATTGTCCTTTCTGCAATGCATTGGTCATTGCTAAGTGACACTTCAGTTTTGGCCCCCAGTCACCTGCAGGCGGCAACTCTGCATATAGCCAGAGTTCTTGTTCCTCTGTCGAATCTTTCCTGTCGAGAGGAATTCGGCACCCATGTGCCCAAAGTGTGTTGCCTGATCTTGCCCACACCCTGTCGAACCTGTGTTGCCCCTTGTCGAACTGTTTCGAACTGGGCTGCAACTTTTCGATCTGTTCTGCCCCTTTTCGAGCTATTTCGCACTCTGTCGAACCAGGCTGCAACTTTCAATACTTGGTGCCCAATACAAGGGTTCTTTCTCAATGGTTACTAATTTTGCCTTACCCTTGGCCACTTCACCATCTATTGCCTTCTTTTGCGCTGGAAGTTCGACTAGCTTCCAGGTATCATTCTTCTCTATTGATTTCGACTCATCAATCATAGCTTCCTTCCACTCCTTTCGACTAAGAGCTTGCTCCAGACTCACTGGTTTTGCTTCAGCCATCAGTTCGAATTGAGTTAACTCTCCCTCTGCAGTTACAGCAGAATCTGGGATTGTGTCGAAATCATTTAGTTCTACTGATTTCTGCCTTTCCCTTTGCAACCTTCTGAGAGGTTCGACAGCAATGGGTTCTTCTGGCTCTTCAGTTTTGACCTCGTCGACATCCTGATCACTCTGATCATGAACTTCTTCTAAGTCCATTGTTGTCGGTTTTTCACAACATTCTTCGACAGTTCTCTTCAGGCAATGTTCTTCGACAACCTGCAATTCGACACACTTCTCTTCAGTCGAATTTGTATCTGGTTTCAACAACAGCAACTCTGGGTCTATAGTCGTCATGAATGATAACTCCTCATCATCGTTGCTGGCTATGTTGGAGGTATCCCCAGTGTTTCGACTGGCCTGCCACACACACATAGCACAAGTATTTTGAGCATTACAAGTGTATCCACTTATACAAGTGTTCACACTGTTCTGCTCGCTACTTTCAGCAATTTCGTCAAGATGAGTGTTATCTTCAATCTCATCTTCGACTGCCATCAGCACTAGCCCATCTGAGTCGGAGTCTGTGTCACTGTCACTCGCAAAATTGGCTTCAGCATCTCTAGAAACCTTCTTGTTTTTACACCTGTTTCTATAATGCCCAAATTGCTGACAGTTGTAGCATTGCACTTTCGACAGGTCACCTTTCTTGTCGAAAGATCCCTTCTTCTTGTCGAAATCATTCTGCTTACTGCTTGATCCTTCTTCTCTACCTCTTTCGACCCTGTTACTTGCCTTCCAATTCTTCTTAGAGGAATATGAAAGTAAGGCTTGTTCAGTTTCTCTCTCTGAACTTCTCTGCCTTATCCTCAATTCATGTGCCTCTAAGGAACCCTGAAGTTCATCTAACTTCAATGTATCTAGGTCCTTGGATTCTTCAATGGCTGTAACAACGTAGTCGAATTTCTCGGTTAAGGATCGAAGCACCTTTTCGACCTTCTTCACTTCTTCGACAGTCTCACCATTTCCCCTCATTTGATTAGTTAATGCTACTAACCTCGTAATAAATTCGCCAATCGATTCTGCTTCTGACATCTTCAGGGCTTCGAACTGCTTTCTGAGCGACTGGAGTCGAATCTTCTTCAGTCTGTCTGCTCCGCCATACGAGCTCTTGAGGATGTCCCACGCTGCCTTTGCTGATTCACAGTCGATGATCAGGTTCAGGACATTCGAATCGACACACTGGTGAAGTAAAAACAGCCCTTTTTCGTCTCTCTTTCTCATCGCATTGTGGCTGTTTCTCACCGCTTCTGTGGCGTCATCTGCCACGGGTGGAACTCCATCGTTCACGATGTCAAGTACATCTTGATATCTGAACAGCACCTTCATCTGCGAACACCATCTCTCAAAGTCCTTTCCATCGAAAATGGGGAGGCTCCCCGGAATACCTCCACCATAGTTATCTCTCGCTGCCATGGATCTTAAAGCTTTGATACCAGTTTGTTGGGGATTCTTCGGCGCAGCAGACAGGAGAGGGAAGGGAGAGCGACGACGCTAGAGAGAGGAAAGGGAGCAATAAAACAGTGAGACTGTAAAGTGATACGATTAGGTTAAAAGGCAATCAAAAGCATTATTATTCACTAACTAGTGATCCCTATTTATACACAAAACCTAAAGTCAGGCCCAGACCCATATTTCGACTAGGCCCAATATGCCAACTACTAACTACACCTTCTATTGTTACTAATTACACTGCAACTTCTACAGCTAACTATAACTTCGACTAGGTAGTATTTCGACAGCTACTTATTACAAATACAAGCAATACACAATTACAAGGTATATTCCAATATGTTGTTCCTCTTAGCTTGATTTCTCAGCCTTCAACCCATGAATTTGATCCTCCAAGACTTAATTTGGAGCTTCAATCTTCTTCTCTTGGCTTCCCTCTATACGATCCTAGCACCTAGCCCTTGATTCTTCTTCTTGCAAGGACATGCAAGCCATCTTTGTGGGTTGGAATATGGGTTTGGCATTCTCTTGGCTTCCCTCTTTTAGTTTTAAGTGTGAGTGTGAGTGTGTTAGTCTGGTTTAGGTGCATGGGTGTATAACGTGGAAGGAGTGCTTTGCAAATTACTTATTTACCACATGGTCCCTCCCCTTCTTTTAGTATGAAGAATTCACACTCTAGTTCTAAAACAATTTTAATTCTAACCACTAGTTCTTCCCTTCTTCTCCAACAATGAATAAAACTTATGTAATATAATTAAATTAATACCAAATTCACATAAATGTATCATTCTAATTAACTCAATTTGCATAACAATATAATAATCCCAACTCCAAAACTTGAGTGTTACACCCATGAGGAAAAAACGAGTTTCGAGTCACCCACAGAGACTTCATCTAGGGGCTACAAAACATGGGATGAATACAATTGATTGAATATATAGTGAAAAAATTGTGAAACAGAAAAGTATGAAAGTAATTATTACTATTGCAATAAATAAATCTCAAATGATATGTTTTTTTTATCAAACCTCAAATGATATGTATGTCTTAACAAAAAAAATGAAAACAGAATAGATGAAAGGAAGGGAATAATGGTTACCCATTTAATTATATAATATTTCCATTACATTCGAAATGACCATTTCCCAAATCCAAACTTATTATTATTATTATAAAAATAAAACGCATGCTACATAAATTTAGGGCAACATTTTGGGTTAACTGGGCAAGCTTCTGGGACGCAATAATGATGATTTTCATATCGTGGCACACTGCTAATTCCTCGAATGCCATATACATTTCCAACTAGGATGGTCACAATAGCAAGAAACAAAACCATCATCTTCAACACCATTTTCAGTGAATTTTCCATTAGAACTAGATGTGATAATCTGTAAAGAAAGCAAAGTGACTAACTTATCATGAAAAGTTGAAGCATGTGTATCTATTTATACACATATGTTGATCTTCTAAAAAAATCAAATTTGGAAAAAATATACCATTAATTGTGATTGAATCGTATAATTATTCATTTCTTATCACATTAAGTAATATTTTTATTCAATGATCGATTTTTGATAGCATATTCTCTCACTGTAACATTAGTTCTATAAATATGTTTTGATAATTTATTGTTATCCTTGAGAAATTAAAAATATACGATTCGACGTTCATATTAGAAAAGAATTAAACGAGTGAAATTTTATATATGCAATTGGTTTCTAATAAAACTTTATTTAAATTAACCAAATAGTACACGTTATGGCCATATATTAAAACTTTAAAATTGTGAATATTCAAATACTAGATATTATATTTAAAGTAGGAAACAAATATTTACATTTAGCATTTATTAATTATCACGATTATGATCCTTATAATCAACATAAAGGAGGAAGCTTATCTAAAAATAAAAAATAAACATAAAGGAGGAAAGTATTAATGTTAAATTATTTCTCATTTTTCCAGAATCTTTTTGTTTAAAATATAATATATTGCATATTTGCTCCTTTTCTACAAATAGGTGATCCAGTGCCCTATAAAATTGTTGGGATAATGTTTTTGTTCTGTACCTCGGATCTCCGTGTGTTTTGAATGAGAGAGGGTACCTGCAAAGACACTCCGACGCTTAAGTCAGTATTGTGAATTATTGAGTATGCAGGCTATGAGTAATGCGTACCTTTTGTGGCTATGCGAGCCAGTATTTATAAAGATCTGTGCTAGCTCTGAGTCGTTGGATCGATCAGGTGAATCTGAGTCGTTGAGGCTTGATAAAGAGGGCATTGGATATGGATCCAAGCAATTTGGCTAATTTATGTCCAATTGGCTGAGTGGGCCTCGTAGCCCAGTCTGAAATACAAGGTCTTGGATATCAATCCTAGTCATCCAGGTCCAGTTTGCTTAGTGGGCCTCGTGGCCCAGTCCAAAACAGTTGCCCCCCAAGTCGGGACTATTCCGGAGGATAGCCTTGGCTTGAGATTGCTGCTTAGGTCGTCCTCGCCGGCCGGCTCGCTGTCGTTGTCGTTGGACATCCCAAGTCGTCTGTTAGGTCGTTCTTGTCGGCCGACTCGTTGTCGTTACCGTTGGACATCCCAAGTCGTCTGTTAGGCCGTCCTCGTCGGTCGGCTCGCTGCCATTGTCGTTGGACATCTTGGGTCAAACAGGTCTTATCCCTACCCCTAGGGGTGCTTAATGATTTTCCCGTAGCAAATGGTCTTTTTACCTCGTGGCATTGCATCTATGATTTCGATTAGGAAGGTGAACTTCTCATAATTTTTCACTTAGTATAGATATAGGTGCATTTTCTTCAATTTGACGCTTCAAATGCTTTTTTCACTTTTCACACAAGAGAGAAAAAGCGAGATCCCTTGAGAAAGGAAGGAGAGGGCGAGATCTTGGTGATCTTGAGGGAGAGGGCGAGATCCTCCTAAATTTTAGGGATAGGGTGAGATCCTTGGTTTCTTGAAGAAGGAATGCGAGATCTCCCATATTTTGAGGAAGGAGGGCGAGATCCTTGGCCAAAATGAGGGGGAGGGCGAGATCCCCTCCAAAAATTCGAGAGAGGGCGAGATATCGCAGTTTAGACCTTCAAGACGTTAGAACTGAGCTTGGGCTTCGAGCTCAATATAAGAATTGTAGCTCTGCTCCTTAGCTTTCCAACACATGCTCGCACACCTCCATCGGATAACCACAGCCAACGTTATGGCCTGCAAAATACACAAGGGCGAGAGCTTGCACCTCAAAGTGAAAGAGGGCGAGATGCTCCCCAAAAATATTTGGGAGGGCATGATCCTTGGAGATAAAAGGAGGAGAGGGCGAGATCCTCGTGGATAAAAGGAAGGAGAGGGCGAGATCCTCGTGGATAAAATTAGAGTGGGCGACATCCACAGAGGGAATTCAACTATTATGCCCAAGCCATCTACGATGCCATCATCCCGCCGAAGCCGTAACTCACCCTGATCGTGACTTTGCTATTTGCTTGAACACACTTCGACCAAGAAGGTACTGGTCAATCTCTTCCCATATCTTAAATGTACTTGCAACTCGTGTTGTCTTGTTTTTGAAAATCTTGAGCCAGACACCTTAGGTAGTGAAGTTGATAGAAATTTTAGATAGGCTCGTTCCTTGCTTTTTAACTTTCACTTGGTAACCTCAAGGAGGGGGGTTGTCATCATTCTCAGAGAGAGGGCGAGATCCCCTCCCAAAACGAGGAGGGAGGGCGAGATCATGCGCCATCTAGGGATAGGGGACGAGATCTTTGCCCAAACAACAAGTGATTCCTTCCCTGCATAACACTTGTTTTGACTACATGCCCCCTGACCTGCAGGTTATATCTGACGAGGACCAAGCAAAAGGCTAGGATTGACGGTCCTTGGCTCGGGCTAATCGTTTCTCGAATTCAAGTTGGTCTTCAGTTGAGCGAGAAGACAGAGAGATATATTGAGTCGCTGGCGTCCGAGTCGGGGCGCCTTGGTTGGCGTCGTCCGTTGAAGAATCGGAATCTGAGTTTGACTCTGGTGGAAAAGATGGAAGGGATAAGCTATGACTGGTTTGCTCGAACTGTTCGTTCTATCAAGAGCCAATATCCCCCTCGGGTCCGTTATGTCAGACATTGGTCGGATTGGATTGGACGCTAGAGGGAATTGACGCGGAGAAGCGAGTTTGCAAGTCCCCTGGCACACCGAAATTCATGATTTACAATTGTCTTTTCTCTAAGATGGGTGTCCGTCCCCCTTTCACCCCCTTTCAATGAAGAGTTATGAGACCCCTCCACATAGCTCTATCTCAGCTGCATCTCAATGCATGTGCTATCTTTGAAGTCTACCGGAGGAGGGAACTTGAGAATGACCGGGTTCGCTATGAACATGTCGCTTTCCAACCGCGCTCAGAGTATGCCTTCTTCAAACCATACACCAATTCTCAAAAGAGGGTGAAGAAGGAGAGAAATGATGCAAACTTGCAGGTGACCGGTGTGGCGCGCAAGGCAGTGGATATTTCCATGGATGCCTTTCAGAACTGCCTAGACCAGGTGTTTTACTTGTATCCGAGGGTAGATTTGGATCCTCAGATTTTCCGGATTGAGCACAAGGTTCAAAGTGGGAGGATCGTCAAGTTTCATGCCAACAAGGCTGACTTCGATGTCATTGCCCCTTCTTCACCTTGATTGTGCTAAGAGCTTTGAATTTTCTTTAGTTATGTATTTTCTTTATAACTTTGTTGAATTGTGATAACCTCGGTTGGTTTATGTTTATGTACTTTGAGGACTCGGCCTCCACCTGGATGCCTGTTACTTTTGTACAATCGTTTAATTGAATTGTTGATGTTGTTTGACTTGTTGATATCATCTTAACAGTGGTTTTTGTTTCACCACGCGCGAATTTGCGAATCGTCTAAATAAGGTGTCTTGCCATCCATGGAAGAGAATGGGCGAGATACTCCCCGTAAATGAGAAGGAGGGCGAGATCTAACTCCTCAAAAAGAGAGAGAGGCCGAGATCCCCTTCTAAAATGAGAGAGAGGGCCATATCTTGCTCTTCATGGGCAAGATTCCCTCCAAAAATGAGAGAGAGGGCAAGATCTTGCTCCTCATGGGAGAGATTCCCTCCAAAAATGTGAGAGAGGGCGAGATCTTGCTCCTCATGGGCGATATCCTCACCCAATTCGTGAGTCATTGAAGTTTTTCATCAGAACGAACCTCGAACCTTAACTAGTGCGACTTCGAATGACACCTGGCTTGGATCGCGCCACATGTATTTTCGAGCAAGTAACACTAATGTCAACTCATGGTCAGGTATATCCTAGGGACAGTTCACCAGAATCTGGTCTGATTCTAACTCGTCCTTCAGGGGTCGTGACCACCATGGTCAGCTCGTAACGAAGTTCACCCTTGGCAACAGCTTACTGGGACTCGACCCTGATTGAACTCGTTCTGAGGGGTTGTGACCACCATGGCCAGCTTATAATGAAGTTCACCCTTGGCAACAGTTTACCGGGACTTGGCCCGGATTGAACTCATTCCAAGGGGTTGTGACCACCATTGTCAGCAGGTTATAATGAAGTTCACCCTTGGCAACAGTTTACCGAGACTCGGCCCGGATTAAACTCGTTCTGAGGGGTTGTAACCACCATGGCCAGCTTATAATGAAGTTCACCCTTGGCAACAGTTTACCGGGACTCGGCTCAGATTGAACTCGTTCCGAAGGGTTGTGACCACCATGGCCAGCTTATAATGAAGTTTACCCTTGACAACAGTTTATCGGGACTCGGCACGGATTGAACTCGTTCCAACGGATTCGCGACATGTTTAAAATCGCAAAACGAAGCGAGCCAAATGACTCGCACCTGAGTTTATAGGAAAGCTCAAACGATCGTAGCGTCGATCTCATGCCTCCCCCTTTTTACCGTCAAGCTTTCTGAGTTGGCCGGTCAGTCCCATGTGCTTGCATCGGGACCGGACTCGTTATCCTGTACGTAACAAGAGTTTGCAAGACAAATGAAGTTGTGAAAACTATTTCATTCATTTCGATGTGAGGCTCATTGATACAATCATATTAGTTTTTCACATTTAGAGAAGGTATTGATTAAACAACGAAAGCTCTCAGCTTGTCTGAGTTCCAAGTTCGGGTTTTCCTGCCGCCTTGGGCTCTTTCTGAGATTTCAGACTCATGAAATGACACTTGCGAGCCGACTCTAAGTCAGCCTGGAAAGTTACAACTCGGTCGTCCAAGGTATAGAACTTCATTTTCAAGTGAACTATAGATGCTACCGCTCCGAGCCTGCCTAATGTCGGCCTCCCAATGATGCACTGATAGATAGACTTGCATGGGAGGACTAGCAAGGGCATCTTCATGGTCTGGCACAGTGATTGCTCTTCATCAGGATCTCCATAAGTGGCCATCAATTCAATGTACCCCAACGGTTGAGTTGTTGAGCCCTTGAATCCAGTCAAGTCAGTGCCCCGGTATGGGCTGAGGTCTTCAGTGGAAATCTTCAAAATTTTCAACAAGTCCGGGAATATGATATTCACTGAACTTCCTTGATCCACTAGGATTCTTCTAACTTCTACATTTGCCATCACAACCCTGATCAGGAGAGGGATGTATTTGTTGGGCTTCCCATTAAGTAAGTTTTGGTCCCCAAATGCTAGGGGTGCCCTAGTTATCTCTTTCTTAGGTGTTGAGGTTGAGGCAATGTTCATAATCTCTTTGAATCTTCTTTTCATGGACTTGTTAGACTCGGCGCCTTCGAGCGGATCTCCTCCAAGGATGACCATGGCGACGGGTCTTCCTCTAGATTTTTGAGAGTATTCATTCTCTATGTTTGCACATTCTTCGAGGGGTATGCTTATTGAAGTGGCGAGGTCGGGACTCGTGTTGTGACCCTCCTGTGTCCCTCTTGGGATGGGAGTCTCTGAATTATGTCTCCCTCCCAATTCCATTCGTGGCTGCTGCTCAGTAGGCCATGTCATCTTTCTCATAGTCTATGTACTTTTGGGACCTTCATAGTCTATGTACGGCGTGGAGGGGATCTGTGATGGGATTTCCTTTGGGGTGGAGACCTGTGATGAAGTCTTCTTCGGAACGGAGACCGGTAGCGTCTTGACCCGATCATCCTTGTAGGCGGTGTTCTTTCACGGGGATGATGCGGCTCGGGAATGGCCCCTGCTCGTGCAGACACCACTTTAGTGTGCTGAGCCACAGCCTGGGAGCGGTCATTCAAAAGGCTCAGAAGTTGTTGGACCGCCTGGGCGGGAACTGCTATCTTGCCCTTGATGGCAGGATCCGACTGGGGGAACCGAAGCGAAGGCTGGCTGGGCAGCTGGAATGTGCATGTCGCCCTCGTGGGCAGGTGCCGGCTGGGGAGCCAGAACGTTCACAACGTCATTGAGCGGAACTGTAACAACCATGCCCTCAGGAGTGAGGAGCCCTCCGTGTGTTTTGAATGAGAGGGGGGGTACCTGCAAAGACACTCCGACGCTCAAGTCAGTATTGAGAATTGTGGAGTATGCAGGTTATGAGTAATGCATACCTTTTGTGGCTATGTGAGCCAGTATTTATAGAGATACATGCTAGCTCTGGGCCGTTTGGATCGATCGGGTGAATCTGAGCCGTTGAGGCTTGATAAAGAGGGCCTTGGATATGGATCCAAGCAATTGGGCTAAGCTATGTCCAATTAGCTGAGTGGGCCTCGTAGCCCAGTCTGAAATACAAGGTCTCTGATATGGATCTTAGTCATTGGGCTGATCCAAGTCCAGTTTGCTTAGTGGACCTCGTGGCCCAGTTCAGAACAGTTTTTTAATGGAAATGTTTTAATAATTTTATAATTCAAATTTTAAATTGAAAATAATTCTGAGGAACCTATTATATATGCAATAAAAACTAACTTTACCATTTAAGTTAAAATATACACATAAACACTTGTAGGCAACACAAACATAAATTACATATACTAAAGGATTATTATCAACCAAAAAAAATACACTAAAGGATTATTGGTTTATTTAAAAAAAAAGGAGAAGGAAGAAATTTCATTAATTAAAGTGGCACTAATGGTTATTTTACAACTGTTTTTGAGGTTACGGCAAGCAGGTTCACCTCTTTTTTTTTGACCAAAAGCAGGTTCACCTCTAAATTTACTAAAACTTACATAAATAATAATACTACACAATACTTTTGAGGACTATATTAATTAAGTATAGCCTATTATTTCTCTCGTTATGCTATTAGTTCAAAAGATATATTTATTGTTAAGCATATATAATTTATTTAATCTAAAAAGGAGTATTTTTGGTAAAAAAAAAACTAAGGAGTATTTAGCTACAAAAGGGATGGCAAAAAACCCGCACCCGTGGTACCCGCGGGTATTATCCACGACGGGTACGAGGCGGGTAGCTTAACAGGTACCCACAGATTTAATAAACGGATAATTAGACTACCCGTCAATAAACGAGGCGGGTTTGGATAATTGAGGTACTTGTGCCCGCGGGTACCCGTAATAAATATACTTATCTGGAAAATTTCCTATTATTATTTATTTCAGTGTTATTTATCTTCTTTCATTAACTATTATAAGTTAACAAATAAATGATAAAATAAATATATAATAAAATGCCTAATTTTTTATATGAATGAAGAGAAAAAATGGTGTGCAAAAAATTAATTTTGTTTGGTATTTCAAATTTTATTTTATTTTTTAAAAAATCAAATACAATTATATGAATGTATAATGAAATGGCTAATTTTTTTTATATGAATGAAGAGAAAAAGTAGTGTTCAAAAGATTAATTTTGTTTGTTATTTCAAATTTTATTTTCAAAAAAAATATATCAATTAATATTAAAAGTATCCGTGGATACCCGCGGGTACCCGCGAGGTGATTGTACTTGTGAGAAACCCGCTACGCGGGCACCCGCGTAGGTATGGGGCGAGTATCATTTATACTAAACAGGGCGGGTAGCGGATAACTACTACCCGTGCCCGCCCCGCCCCGCCCTGTTGACATACCTAAGCTACATCTATCTAATAAATTAATTGTTAATCCCCATATTTTAAATAGATTGATTAGTTCAATTTATGGTGTTTGATATTTTATAGAATTATATGCTTTTTTGATTTTAGCATGCAAAAAAAAAAAATTATCCAAGAACATTTGGATGAGATAGTAGGGGTCTCTTTCAGCTTAACCAATGTCCTAGATTCGAATTCAGCCTTAGGCATGCAACAGTGTTAAATCTCTTGAGAGAGAGCTTTACCGGGCATTGCGCAGAGTATACCCGATTTATAAAAAAAAGGCTTAATTACAGTTTTGGTCCCCCTAGTTTTACCAACTCACGATTTTGGTCCCCCAAGTTTTAATTTGACGAATTTGATCCCCCTATTTTCCCAATTTGTAAAATCAAAGTCACCCTCTTAATTTGGTCAAAATTAAAACTGTATTTTGACTTATTATCCTACGTGGCAGTCCACATAGACGCACTGTTCATCTTCCTCTTCAACCCCCCTATCTGGTTCCTCTTTCTTCCTCCCTCACCCCTCCCCCCACCACCTACCCACTCAGCTCACTGTTTCCTCTTCCTTTCCCTCCGTCAGCCACCAACGGCCACCCCACAACCACCTCCCTCCTTTTCCCCTCGTCAGCCACCGTGACCCCCCACTGCCATGACCCCTCTCCCTATACAAACTGTGACCTCTCTCTCTTCGCATCTCCCCCCTCGTTTTCCCTCTCGCCGTTCTCTCTCTCTTCGCATCTCCCCCCCTCGCCGTTCTCTCTCTCTTCGCATCTCCCCCCTCGTTTTCCCTCTCGCCTTTTCGCATCCCCCCTCGTTTTCCCTCTCGCCTCTTCGCATCTCACCCCCAAATCACCGATCCTCCCTCTTCTCACTGTCGCAAACTCTCTCTCGCTCACCGTCGCTCTCCCTCCTGTCTCAAACGCCGGCGCCATCACCATCGCAACCCCCTCATTCTCTTTCTCTTTCGTTTTCTCTCTCTCCGGGGGGAGGGGGAGGGGTTCACGGAGGGGGGAGGGGTGAGGAAGAGGAACAGTGGACCAGAGAACAGGGGTGAGGGGTGAGGGGGAGGGGTTCACAGAGGGGGGAGGGGCGAGGAAGAGGAACAGTGGAACAGGGGGGAGGGGGTGAGGAAGAGGAACAGTGTACGCCTACGTGGACTGCCACGTAGGATAATAAGTCAAAATACAGCTTTAATTTTGACCAAATTAAGAGGGGGACTTTGATTTTACAAATTGGGAAAATAGGGGGATCAAATTCGTCAAATTAAAACTTGGGAGACCAAAATCGTGAGTCGGTGAAACTAGGAGACCAAAACTGTAATTTAGCCCAAAAAAAAACATGCAAAATTTTATGTCTATGTTATACGCTTCTTTCCTTTTAAAACCACCAGCCGATACCATTAAAAACACAAGTTAGAAAGTTAGAAAAAAAAGAGAGAGGGGTGGAAGATGAGAGGGAGAGTAACATGAGTTGAAAATTCTTCTTCATGGAGTACACATTATTTAATTTGATTGATTATATTGACTTGAATTATTATAATATATTAGCCATGCATTTTATAAATGGCTAGGAATATATAGAATTGTGAGAAAAAAGGTAGAAATTATATTATAAACTAGAGCATGAATGGACCTTTTTTGCAAAAAGCAAAACAAACACCTTATAACTCCATCTCAAGTTTCCACCTAGACACCCTCCAACCAATAGGAATACATGCAAATTTAACCTTACATTTCTTCAGCTGGACCATACACTAACACTTAAACAAGAGAGTAAAGAACAAAAAAAGAAATAGAGAGGATGTGAGAAGAAGGGAGTGTAACCCAATTTTTATAAGGTTAAGCAAGAGGGTTCAAAATCTTGGGAGCTTGAAGGCTTCGTGTGCTCTATAGCCACAAGCCCTCTTCATCATCAACCATGCACAATCACCATTTTTAGAGATTCATAAAACTTAAGGTGAGTTTTCAACCTATGGGGACTCAGGAAGGGCAAGATAAGACCTTCATTAGGTATTCATTATGTTCTGAAATCATGTTATAATTGCTTAATATTAATCATGTCCTAAAATTCTGTTATGATTTCCCCTCTTAAGATTGCCTGAGTTTCATAAACCCTATTTGTATCAATCTTGTTGTTGGAGTTGAAATGGGCACTTGCATGTTGAAATGATTCATTCTATGATATGTTTGTGTATGCCCTAAATGTTTGTATTTTTAAATTGAGGTTTACATTATGTCTATTGAAATTAGAATTGGGTGTTGTCCCCAAACCCGTATGGATATATATATATATATATATATATATATATATATATATATATATATATATATATATATATATTCAGTGTTTGCCTCGTTGTGAATTCCACAGAAATGCCATTTCAACTTGGTTCTTGTTTATTTAGAAACTAGACTCAATTTCCTTCAATTCAAACACTTGAAACAGGGTTGTCCTTGAGATTTTGAGCTCCCTGTGCGAAACTTGAGTCTGGTGCCCTTTTTAATAAGTCATATATATTTTTTTTTGACCAAAATAAGTCATATATATTAAAATTAATTGTTTTAAGATAACCTCAAGTAAAATAAAATAGGATTAAATATGTTTTTGATCCCTATAAAACTTGAGAATTTTATTTTTAGTCCCTATAAAAAATTTCACTCACTTTTATTCCCTACATTTTCCGCCACCATGCTTTTTGGCCCTCATGACTTTTAATAATGTTTTTTTTGCCTTTTTATAAAGCTTCTAAGTGCTATTAAAAGTCACGCGGGGCTAAAGGCATTGTGGAAGAGTGAATTTTTTTATAGGGACTAAAAACAAACATAATTAACCCCATAAAATATTATGGAAGAAAAGTCAAAGCTGACATCAATATGAAAAAGTTCAAATAAAAATTACAATAGAATTATAGCAAAAATAACTATCCATGGACTTCAAGGATAACGTACATTATTTTGTCAAAAAAAAAAAGAATAACGTGTATTACTGGCGGATTTTCCCCTCAGTACTGTTTTGGCGGGAATATGGAATTTCTGGCGGATTTTTTTCCTTCAATCCCGTTCGGGCGGAAAAAATGGAATTTCCGGCGGATTTTTTCCATCGGTAATATTCCATCAGAAAATTTGGAATTTCTAGAACATTTTTCCCTTGGGAACGTATTTTTTTTTAAAAAGGTAAAATCACCGGTAATGGGTTTTTGTGGCAGATCCCGAATCACCGGTAACACCAGGCGGGATTTTTGAAATTCAAAATCCGCCGGTAATGTTTTTTGTGGCGGATACCGAACCGCCAGTAATTCTGGGCGGGATTTTTGAAATTTAAAACCCGTCGGTAATGCTTTTGCGGTGGTTCCTGAACCGCCTGTAATGCAAGGCGAGACTTTCAAATTAAAAAAAAACAGCCGTTGACCGTACCGACGAATTTAGTGGCGGATCAGAACCGCCGGTACTGTCCAATCGCATATAAAACTGATACCTTCCCCATTCCCTCATCCCTTCACTCCATTTCTCTCATTTATCTCCTCTTCTCCCGTACTCTCATCTTCATGATTTTTTTCATTTTGATAACATATTTCTATTGGCTTGCGGAGACTTCGCAAATTTTTAACGCTATGTTTCTAAATAAATATTAGATATGTTTTATTTAATTTTTTAATTTATAATATGAGTTATTTATTATTTATTTTATTTGTTTAGGATTGACTTAGAGTATTGTGAGAGTTTCGTTGGAGTGAGCCCGAGCATGTACTAGCAGCATTCCATACTAGCATCAACATATTCACCTTTTAATATCATTTTCCTTGCAGTTTTTGCTGCAAAATCGGTAATAATCTATTAATTTTTTCGGTGTTCTTTTTCTTTTGTTATAAGCACTTGAAGATGTTTATCATTTGTTACATTTTTTTTTAAAAATTTGTATTGTAAGTCAATCCATCCACTCATAAAAGCCATGTGGGCACCACTTGATTCATGTTTTTAAGCCATTTCAAAAGATGAATCTAATCATTAAAATCTTTATTTGGTAAGTGACTTGTTTTATGGCTTCTTTCAAATAACTTACAAAAAACAAAAAAAACTCTATCCAATTTGTTTGAATAAACAAGCGAGCTTCTATCTTCTAACTTCTCGAGTGTAACTTGAGGACGATAAGTGCCTACCAAGAGTATCCTTAGCAAGGTTTTAAAAACCGGACCGGATCGGCCGGTTCAACCGGTTGAACCGGGAACCGGACCCCTGGCCGGTTGGTTCAACCCCATTTGAACCGCAGGCCAAAGAACCGCCCAAGAACCGGATTGAACCGCCAAGAACCGCTTTGAACCGGGAAAGAACCGGGAACCGAATCGGGTTGAACCGGTTTGAACCGCCCGAAATGCACTTTTTTATTTTTAAATTTACTTTTTTCTCCAAAATTTAATATTTTTTATTTTTTATTTAATAAATTACTTATTCGGTTCAACCATGGTTGAACCGGTTGAACCGATTGAACCATGAACCGGAGGTCTCGCCGGTTCGATCTCCGGTCTGGTTTTAAAAACATTGATCTTAGGATAGGACCATTCACAGTTGACATATCTCTCTTAGGACTATTTTTTAGCAATTCATCTCCCAAGTCACTTCTAAGGTTATTCCATATTTTTGGATCATAAACGTCTAATCAAATAGACTCACTAAGTTGTTCATTATCAAAATCGGTATCAATAAAATTCTAATTATCGAAGAAAAAAAAGTTGTTTATTATCAAATACAATGATATTTTCATTTTCATTACAATAGAGCAGTCAGATCCATTACTATGATCATCTATATTTTCACTGTTTTCATCCAAAATATCTTGCTCTTCATTATTTATGTTCGATTGTTCATTCTATATATTTTTAGCATTAGAGTCTAAGTTATTTGGATTCATATCATTTTCTTCAGAAATCGTAGAACATTTGCTAAAATGTTACTATAGAATTGTTTTTAATATGACTATAATTTTTTATTAAATATGTATATGTGAGCCAATCTATTGAGTTTGTTAGTTTTTTTTTGTTTGTCTAAGCCTTGCCTAAAATTTTTTTGGTGCCCCTTGAATTTTAAGGCCCTATACGGTCGCGTCTCTCGGACACCCCATTGACTTGAAATGCTGAATTTGGGTAAGAGATTCAAAGTGTCCTCACATCCCTTTTGGACGGTGAGCATTGTGCAAATGTAGTATATATAGTTCTACAACACTAGGAAATCTGCTTGGAAATTCTGAATACGTGATCCTTTCCTTATGTATACTTATTGTTAGCAGCAAACCATGGCATTAACATTGAGTCTAACGTGTGATAGAAGTTTAATTAGTATACTTTTGTCAAAAAAAAGTTTAATTAGTATATAATTTTTATTTTTTTTACACCAATAACTAATAAAAGTTTATGGTACTTTTATGATAGTTGAGATAAGGTCAAATAAATTTTTATGACATTTCATTTACTGAAATCGTAAAAAGTATTATAAACAAAAGTGTATATAATTAATGATTTAATTTATACACGACCATTGTGTAAGATTTTTTTACAATATCAACTAATTATGAAACGACACATCATAAAAAATGTTTGACTTTATCTTAAATATCATAAAAGTCATCCATACTATGATTTTTTATTGGTTGATGGTGTAAATTTTTTTACAACGACGATATACACCAATTAAATCTATAAACTAAATCAATTAAACCAATAAATTAAAGGGTTTAATTGATGTACACATACGCCGTAAAATTTATTACACTATTAATAAATAAAAATACATGGTAGAGGTGACTTTTAGAGCAATTTATAGGAAGTCAAACCTTTTTTTGGAAATATTGTTTCGTGATTAGCTAACATCGTAAAATATATTTTACAACCATATAGTGTATATAAATTAAGGGTTTAATTCGTGTATACATATGCTAAACTCATTACAATATCAGCCAATAAATAGTTACTAATCGCCTAACTTCTTTTTAATGACATCGTAAAATATATTTTACAACCATATAGTGTATATAAATTAAGGGTTTAATTGGTGTATACATATGCTAAACTCATTACAATATCAGCCAATAAATAGTTACTAATCGCCTAACTTCTTTTTAATGACGTGTCAACTTGTATTTAGGTGATAGTGTAAATCATTTACACAAATATTGAGTATGTAAATTAAATCGATAAATTACCAATACGATGTGGCATAAGTGGTAGATACTTGAGTCCCTTAATCATTTGTTCTTGGCTTCGTTCCCCAGTCGATGCATATGGAAAAACATTTATCGAGAGAAGTCAACCCATTAAATAGATAGATTAGTCTCCACTGTCGTCCTGGATAATACATTAGTTTAAAAAAATTTAAATCCATAAAATAAATTCTAAATTAAATTAAAAAAAGAAAAAAAAAAAAAAGATCACAAAGCGACGTTGGATTCACTTGGGATCAACACAAGTCCTAAGACTAACACACGCACGTTTGTTTCCCTGTTCCTTCCTCTCTTTCTCTGGTCTTCTTCCAAATCTTCCAAATTCTCAACTAAATCAAATCAATGCCTTTTCTTTCTCATCTTCAACCTTCTTCTACAAATCCACTCATCTAATACTTTCTCTTTAACTTCTCAAATCTAATGGTTATTATTTCAGCTTCAAACCTAACTCTCCCAATTCCTTCTTCTCTCTCTTCACAATCTCACACAACTTCCATTCTCTTTGAACCAACTTCTCTCTCTCTAGCCCTAACTCACTCTGATTCTTCCCTTTCTCTTTACCCTTCTTTTTCTTCTTCTCTCCCTCTTCCAATTCCACAAACCCTAATTCCACCCCCTTCTTCTTCTTCCACTTTCCTCCTCCTCCAAAAAAACCCTAATTCCACAGACCCTAATTCCACTGTTCTCTTCCTCGTTTGTGGGCCCCACCGTGCTGGTTCTCAAATTCTCCTCAGATTCTACGTTCTTGATAAGAATGGCAATGGTTTCTCGAGGGTGAGACGTGTGATTTGTGGGTTACGGAGTGATTTTCTTCGGTTTGAGCAGGAATTGGGGGGAGTTTTGATCGATGCGAAACACGGAGTTTCTGTTAAGGTTGTTGGTTCGGTTAATTATTTCGCGGTTTACTCTGTTTCGAGGAGTAAAGTTTGGGTTTTTGCGGTTAAGATGATGGAGGATGATGGTGGTGGCTTGAAATTGATGAGGTGTGCTGTGATTAGATGTTTGAAGCCGGTTTGGTCCTTGAGTATTTCATTTGGGTTGTTGATTCTTGGTGAAGAGAATGGGGTTAGGGTTTTTGGGTTGAGAAGGTTGGTGAAAGGAAATGTGGCTGGTAAGAGAGTGGGGAAGTCAAATTCGAAATTGAGTTTGAAGCAAATGCCTAATGGTGATCATCATGGAAAGCATGGAGGCGGAGATCGAGGAGGGAAATGTCATGGTGGTGATGGGGTTTTGGAAGGAACTTGCAATTGTGATTTGGAGGGGAAAATTGAAAAACACGGTGTTGCTGGTAGGTACTCTTGTTAACTTTATGGTATAGTAGTTTGAGTAAGTTTTGATTTTTGTAAACATAAATGGGGGAAATGTAAATGCTGCTTTTACCGGTATTGAATGTGGTCCATTTGGCTTTTGATATACATTCATAGCTATTGATGGCATGTTATTATTTTATTTTAGTAGACTATGTCCTTAGCAGAGTTTCTTTCAAGAACAATGGTGAAAAGTAAATGCTGTTTTTTTTATTGATTTTGAATTTGGTTGACATGGCTTTTGATATAATGGCGTGTGTTGGTGACTGATAGAATCAGCCAGAGAGCATAGCATAAGTGGCAGAAATCTGTAATGGCAATTTATTAGGAAGTTTAATAGCAGTTATGAGGAAGTTATGATTAGAGAATAACTTGTATGGTTATTTTATTAGTATATAAATATATATATATATATATATATATATATATATATATATATATATATATATGATATATGATATATGATATATGATAGTAGTGTCAGGAAGGAGGGAAGGAAGATTGTTGTTATTCTATATCTTGGACAGAGAATGCTCTTTAGTCTCTATATGAGACTTAGTCTCTGGGACAGCAAGAGCATTGCTGTATTTCTGTATTAGGAGAATTAGTCTCTGGGACACTAGTTGTATAGTATTTACTGTAATTTGGAGTGTTCAGTTCTAGATTTTTCTATTTGAATTGGTGTTTTATCAATGACATAGCCAGCTAATGCATTGTACTGCTGGTCTTTAACTAAACATTGAGTACAGGTCTTTCACTAAACATTGAGTACAGGTTTTTAATTGCAGGCTATATTTTGATATTCTTCTCTTACAAATGGAATTCTTGCTAGACGGCTGGATATATACTTTTTTTATCTTCCTATATTTTCTGATAGATATCATTCAATTTAGTAATGAGAGAATTTAGTACAACACACAGAATTATACACTTATACTCTGAATTAGTATTACTGAAATGGAAATACAAGGAATCAAGATGATTCACTTGAGTACAGAAGCAAGTACAGCGCGATATCTTGAGCGATTCGAGGTGCTCAGGGCCTCCCAAGGGAAATAACTTCCAAATACTTGCCTAATCCTAACAATAACCGTATATTACAACTCTTGGCAGTTACTACTTGCCAAGTCAGCCATTTACGCACGCTCCACTACCCAACCAAGGCATTATTCCTAACTGCCTGTCTATTTTTCTTTCTAACATAAACATTCCTAAAGCGCCTATCATTTTCCTACATGATCTGTAGGGATCTCGTGATCTGAATACTTGCTTCTATGCATAATTGTGCTTTGTTTTGAATATTCCTCAAATATTATCTAATTTATGTACTTTTACTCTCAGTGAGGCAGACAAATGTTAAAGTTAAATGTGACAACAGAGATGGAGGTGCATGTTTGGTGGCATTGAAGGGAAATGAAGTTGAAACAAAATCCATGGCAAAGATACCCAAGTCTGTCAAGGTTATTTCGATTCAGGCCCTGTCCCAGAGGATGTTTCTGATCTTGGACTCCCATGGGGATTTACATTTGCTGTCCCTGTCGTATTCTGGCTTTGGAGCAGATATCACTGGTCATATGAGGCAACTGCCTCATGTTATGAAAGTGCAAAGTCTGGCAGTTCTTCCTGATGTATCTGCAAGTAAATCTCACTTTCTTTGTCTAATTTATCATTTTTCTGTTTTTCAAAGTATAGTTTGTCGATGCTTTTGGAGTGAAAGATTTTATATTGATTTGGGCAAAAGCTGCACAACACGGAACAATTTTTTGGGGTAGAAAACCCTTCCATCAGTTATAGTGCTTGTTAGATATAAAACCAGCCACGTGCTTCACCTAGCAGCATATGCTTTTGGGATAGTTTGTTTGTGACATTGCATCATAGCATCTATGACCAAATGAGAGAGTTAAATCCTTGTTACCCCCATTCTTCTAAATAATAAAACACATGAAGAAATAGTGAGAAGAAACGTAAACATGAAAAATGAAAAAACAGGGAGCTCTTACCCTGCTTTCTGTAGTTAGGTTCCAATGTTCCATGGAGGGGATGATGGACGTGTTTGAGAATAGGTTTTTGCAAAGTTCAACCTCAATGCATATACAAAGACAAATTCCCCTTAGAGTTTGTTAAAAATAAACAATGAACAAAAACTCATCTAGTATATGCCCTTTTGTAGAACTATGGTATTTCTCTCTGCTACTAAAACTTCTGTTATACTCTTGCAGCATCTCAGACTGTCTGGATATCAGATGGATGCCATTCTGTGCACATATTCAACACAATGGACATGGAAAATGCTTTAAATGAAGTAGATGGAACTGACAGTGACGAAAAGCTGTTGCACCTCCCAGGTATACAAACTTCTTCTGTTTACATTATTGGCAGATTTTTGGCTTGGCGCCATGAACTAATATCAAGTATCTACCATTAACATTGGTAGTATTCCCATGTCTTGCTGTGCTGTGTATCTGTCTTGTGTCGGGCTCCTGCTTGCTGGTTACAATTGAACATATTAAAAGATAAACTCAAGATATAATGCAGCGGCTGACAAAAAATTGGGGATTGGGGACAAAGTCATATTACAGTGGCACTGGGAACGAGGTCTTATGTGAATTACAGTAAATATTAGTCACCATTGCAATTATCATCGTTGGGAAGAGTATTCATTGGTGGATTGCCGGACTTACTGTCAGCAGGAAAATATGCAACTTTACCAGTCTCTCTATTCCACTCTCTCTCTCTCTCTCATCCTCCTTAATGCTATGTGGGAATTGGGAATTTGAAGAAACAGTAACCAAAAGAGAGAGAATGGCAGTGGAAAAAAACACAGCGAGATTTGTATGAAATGTTATGGATGAGTGGTTACATGAGACTTAACAGAATTATATCATTGAGAAAATTGAGGAAGTCCCCATGTAGAGAAAATAGTAGAAATCTGTCTTTGGGTAATTTGGGGATTATGGAGTAGATCCGTTGAAGTAAGAGAGTAGACCAAATAAAGGATAGTTCAATAATTAGAGGTAGGTTGAGAATAGTTAGTAATAAACTACAGGGGAGACCATTAAGCAGAATTTAGAGGTAACTGGTCTTTGGATCTAATACATGGCAAAATTGTATTGCATCGTTTGATTCATGTAGCTGACTCCACCTGGTGGGATAAGTCTTGGTTTTTGTCGCTGTAAGGGTTGGATTGGAATTGAAATTTGTGCTCGACCAACTACAACAAAAGAATCATTGAGATAATGACATGGCAGTTATAGCGGGGAGGAGCGGTGGCTCGCCGCTACGACGTCTGCATCGTGGTGTGCTTTGGCTTTTCGGCTGACACGACAGTTATAGCGGCGAGATTCACGTTTTTGTCTCTGCGATTTGGATCCGATAGGTTGAAAGCAAGCACAAAATTATGAAAACGACCCTTATATTTTAAAACGTTACGTTTTTCATTTGGGGTTGCTTTAGTATTTTGCGTGGAAGTTAAAAGGATTAGAAAACTAGGGTTTTTCATTAAGGGTAGTTTTTGTGTTTCGTTGTGTAAGTAGTTACTGTTCATCGTATGCCCTGTTCAACGCGACCTGTTTTGCGCTGTTACGTACAGCATCCCTTCTCCGTCCACCACCAGTCCTTTACATGTGCAACTGTGCTTCTGCCGTGTGCGCGGCCAACTTGCTTCTCTCTTTTCTGTTACGGTTACATCTGTTTTTTTTACCATTTTTTGCTGTTTTTTTTTTTCAGTTTGCCTCTTTGTACCCTGTTTCTGCCCTGCTTCTCTGTCTCTGTTTTTATTTCATTTTTAGTTTGCTTTTTTATACTTCTCTACTTCTCTGCTAAACCACTATAGCGTTTTTTGGGTCGGTCGCTACGCTCCACTATCCAGGATTTAAAACACTGTTTGTTACAATAAAATGTTAGGGAGTCAAGCAATGAGGGGATAGGTCATGAATGATAGCACCACTCACTTACAATGTTAAAATTATATATGGTGTACTGTGTGATATTTCATTACTCTTATTTATACTAATACATCCCTAATTTTAATAATCACGAAATATAATGAATTATGGAATGATACTTCAAAAATATTTTATGGTACAATAACCATACTGTATTGATATTATAACATTATTATATCATATAACTAAGGTTTTGTAAATTATTCGAGGGTAGGGGTCTTCCTGTCGTAAGGACCACCATTGTACGAGGTTTACTTTGAAATAAGTAAGCATATATTATCGTTTTTTCTCTCAGCATTGGGGTTTTACCATTTTATTCCATTTCTTTTTTATATTGGCATATCAAAGCTGTTCTAGCTTGAAAAGTGTTGACTGAATTTTTACCTAATTCTCCCTCTATTATTGGACAAATAGTTGTCAAAATGCCTTTTATAAGCTTCTTTCTCTATCTTCAATTGACTGCATAATCTTAATTTCTCTCTGTTTCAGTTATGCAGGTTATTTTCTCCAGTGAGAAGATCAAAGATGTCATTTCTATAGCCTCGAATTCCATTCTGCTTCTTGGACAAGGTAATATTTACTTTACTTTCATGTGTGGCTTTTTGTTCAATTTTAAATGCAAGGACATTCCGTCCCAGCAAGGTAGTAGGGAGTTGGAGTTGGAGTAAGGAGATCAGGTTTCAAACCCTGCCTAACATAACTATTGACTAAATACTAACAATTATCTGTTCAAAAAAAAATACTAGAACAATCTTGTATCTTTTCTCCCCCTCCTTTGATAAACCAGGGTAAAATAGAAAGGAAAGAACACAATAAAATAAGAGGCATGCCACATTAAAGTCTTCATAAAATCATGCATCTATTTTTTTCTGTTTTAATATTAGCAATTTGAAAGATTTTAAATTGGGCATGTGCATCATATGTTGATTTTCAAAACTGCCATGTGCATCATCTGTCCTACAACTTCTAGTTTTTCTAGTCTCAGGCACAGCCTCTCCCTTCATAGTGGTAAGATACTAAGATTGCTTACAACTAACCCTTCCCAAGACAGTAGGAATACAGGATCCTGTGATGTTTGAAGCCGCATGCATTAGTCCACCCTTTCAGTTCAGCTTCTAGTTTCATTTTAGAAATTATTACACATGATCTAGAACTACTTTTGAGTTTTGATTGTTTTTCTTACGTTTCCTATCTTTTGTTTTTCAACTTTATAAAATTTTCCTGCTCAACAGGAAGCTTATTTGCATATGCAATTTCCTGAAGTTGCTTCGGTTTTCATCTTTTTCATCTGGTAAGTATTTGTCTCATGTGTATGATCCCACTGACCTGTATCTTTTAATTGCTACAAAGTTATGATGTCTGATCTGTTTGTAGGAAATCAATAGTCCTGGCTCCCTTGACGTTCTAATGTGTACTTGTGTGTTTCCTGGATAAAATTTATCTTTCCATAGTAAGTATTTTATTAATTATAATAAACATTCATTTTCTTAACATTGAAATGTTGCAAAACATGTTCTGAGTAACTATTACTTCTCTAGAAGTATACTCTCCATGATAAATTATTTCGAATAACATGGCTTGTATGTCCTTAATTCTTGAGTTAGGTGCTCTGGTTGCCTCACCGTATGTTGCATCCCTAAGATACTGGAGATCTTGAAAGGTATGCAAAATTTTCTTATTGCTTGGGTTCATACATACCTGTTTCAGAGCTTTTTTTTTTAGTGTATGTATATAATGTACAGGTTCTTGATTGTGAACTCAGTAATCAATGTTATAATGTGACCGACTACTAACAGACATAGCCACTGCTGAAAAAGTATACCGGATACTATTTGTCTCTCGCTTAATGTGCGGTTATTAATTTTGTAGTACTTTTTACTGGATGAAGTTGAATTTTGATGGTTCTTTTTATTTGAAAATAAAATTAGCCAACTTTACAATGAAAGATTACAGTTTTCCTCATATTTTTAATGAATCTAACTAATACTTCTGTATTCTTGTTTTAGATTAACAGGATCACGGGACTGGTTAAATATGCATGCAGTTCCAAGATTTTGGTACTGCGTTATTCAACAGCTCGAAGCCACCTGTCCTGCATAACCAGTCACACTAAACTGCAAGACTACATGACTTGAGCAAAAATGATAGCTATTCATCCTACTTGTTTAATGCCAATCTTCTGTAGGTAGGCTGAAATCATGGTTGTTTGCCAGAGAACTCAGCAGGGTTGATATGAAAGGCATGATCTTGGCAATTGGGTTGCTCCGCTTGTTGGAATAATCTATTTGATTGCAATTCTCATTCTAGCTGCCTTTGCTTTGGACCTAATATGGAAGATGGTTTGTGGAGTTAGAGGTTTTATCTTATAGTTGATGCTATAATTAAATAAATACATTGATGGTCTTTTGTTTTCTTGTCTTTACTTGACAATATCCATACTTATGCTTTTCTAATTAAGTTGAATTTTTGCTCATTTTGAAGCCTATCTGAATTCTATGAATACTCATTTTGAAGACAAGTATCACTCACGAGCTTGAGAGTTGAAGAGAGAAGAGAGAGGTCAGTAGAAAATAAGCAGAATTGAGAGGAGAAAGCTGCCTAAGTTTTTTGGTGACAAATGTGTATATTATAGGGAAGTACAAATGGGACTTCCACTCATTACAAGATGTCAAAACAAGGCGTCATTAGTCATTACACAGTGGTACAAGATACTAGACAGCAAGAAAACAATAGGGACAACTAAGAGAAGCTCAAACCTGAAAGGGCACCCCCTTCTAATATAACTAATAGTGTTAACAAACCACTTGTTGTAAAGGCGTGGTGTAGCATTTCTCCTAACAAAGAACCAACTCCAAGACAGTGAAATCATATGGTTATTCTCCTAACAAAGAACCAACTCCAAGGCGTGGTGCTATACATAGCCAAACTGTGCCGACATAGCCAAACTGTGCCGACATTTGTTCGAATTTGGACCCTATTCAATAGCAATTGCCAAGAAAACACTAACTTTATTAAGGCAAAACTCTTCCAAGTAAGAAGCCATGCCCAATTACTTTATTAGAGGCAAAACTTTTCCAAGTAAGAAGCCATGTGCAACATCATTCCTTCCAACTTCTGCAGTTCCTCATTCGACAATCTGGAGATTGGGACACCAAGAATAAGCGCGAAAAACAAAGTCTCAGCGGAGAATCTCCAACCCAAGTGTTATGCCATAAAATAGTGCTTAGTTATCTACTCTTCTCAATTCTTAGTCTACAAATCAGTCTCAGTCACCTTGCCCCATGCATTTGGAATGCGGTTCAATCCTCACTTGTTGCGATTTTTTTTTTGAGAAAATAAGCCTAGCTCATGAAATAAAACAATTTAAGGAATCAAACCACGTACCAAATGCATATAGGCAGAATGCTTAGCCCTGCACCAAAGCTTCTACTTGAGATTTCAATGGTCATAATATATATATATATATATATATATATATATATATATCAATTTTTTAAAATTCTTGGATGGGTTGTGGCCCTCCCCCGCCCTAACTAAGATACGCCCCAGGCTCTACCCCTCGGCTCTTGGGTTTGTAGACCTTTAACCACTTCACTCATGAAATCCTCCTACGATCCCAAGTCCCACCCCACATGAAACCTAGGTGACATTATTCCAAACCTTGACCGATATCCTCATATAAGATAGAAGAGTGGAATGGTACACAATGCAACATCCCATGCAACATCCCATCCAATGCAACATCCCAAATTTGAGTGATTTAACTATTTTCGGATTGACGATTGGTTGATAATTGAGTTAATTGCTTAGTTATTGAATGGTAATTTTATGAATTGATTGTATAAATGTGAAATTTGTGTGCCATGTGTGCTTTTTGCTAATTGGATGATTTGATTTTATTTGGGGGTCATTAGGAAAAATGAGGGTATTTTAGGGAGTGCACCTTTAAAACACACACACTCCCACAAGACAACCAGCTGACTCTAATAAAACACACACCCCACTTTCAAGTTTTCAGAAATTAAAAACAAATACACGAGGGAGAAAGGGAGAGAGTTATGAGAAGAGAGAAAGAAAGGAAAGAAGAGGAACTTGGAAAACCCTCTCAAACCCATGTCTGAAAATCATTCACCACTCATTCCTCTTCCACTCATTTCATCACATTGAAGGGTTGAGAGCCAACACCTACAACTAGTTCACACTCTTCCCTTCTCTTCTTCCCCATTTTCGCAAAACACCAAGAGTTGGGGTTGAGTTCAAAATTCTGTTTTTGCTTGCATGTTGAGCTTGGGAGCTAAACATGGTGTTTAGGAGTTGGATTTGGTGTTAGAGCATCAAGTAAAGGGTAGTGGTTGCAGCATTTTTGAATTGGGGGTTTTGAAGAGCTAGTTTTGATTTTGAAGAAAACACTAGCCTCTTTAGCTCAAGGATTCGACTTGCATGTGAGCTCAAGAACTTGATTGGTGGGGATCTTCTTGTTGCATGTTAGTTTGGGGCTTGCTCAGTATATTTTGGAAGCTACATTGTGGCTTTAACCAATCAAGTAGGGAGATTAGGAGCTGAGTTGAGGGATTAGGAGCTGAGTTGAGTTTGGAGACTCGGGGAGCTTGTAGTGTTCATAGGAGCTACCTTGAGTAGAGCACTTCACCATTTGATTTGTATTGTGATTTTCATCACATTCAAGGTGAGTTCCTCACTATTTTTGAGTGTTTACTTGTTTTGAATTGATGTTAAAGTGTTGCATGCTGAAATTGAATGTTGGAGCTGCTGGTTTAAGTCATGATTGAAGTTGCTTTGAGTCCTTAAGTCATCTTGTATGTCATATATTTGAAATTGAATTGAATCCTTGATGATCTTAAACACTTCCAATGGTGTCTGAAATTATGGTATTATATGGTTTATTGCTGTTGTTTGGGGATTGGAATGGATTGGGCATAAGGTGATTGAAGAGTAAGACACAAAATTGCAAAATGGGGACTCTGATGCTGCCACACGGATACCCGTGTCAGTTTCGGTTTGGGCATATTTTTTTTGCAAACTAGCTGACACGGCCTGTGTTGCTCAATATGGGTGCGCGTGTCAACATCAGCTTTTCTCATCCTTTTATCACTTTTCGACCCTCAAACACCTTGTACGACCATTCTAATTCAATCCCTATGAGGTATGATGATAGATGGGATTCTTTAAACTTATATATGTTCGAAATTAATTACTGTATTTCTTTGATGAGGACCTTGTAATTTGTTTGTGAACGTTACCCTTCTTGAAAGTTCCGTATGCGATGAAACGAGGTTACGGTTTATGTGTGTCGTAGTATATATATAAACCAAATGAGGATAATTAAAGAGGATAATTAAAGGCATAAAAAATACGAGGGGGATGACGATCCCAAGAGGTTTATAAGCACACTTGGTGGTTGGGAAGTCATGAACCCAAAAGCCAAGGCCTAGCATTACTCGGTATAGCTATACGAGTTGGGTTCTCCGTTGGGATTGAGAAATAATCTCTCAGGCTGTGCTTCGAGGAAAAGTGAAAAGAGGTAAAATATTAAAAGAAAGCGACTGAAATGAGAAAACACCAAGAGGAAATGTGAGGGGTTACGGAGGAACTCGTTGAGATTTGTAATCTCACTGTTTATGTTTGTGGTGTTTTCAGATGTCCAGGGCAAAGCAAAGCAGACCGAGGAGAAGTAGTTGCTGTAGCAGCTGCTTAGTTATCGAGGGATTCTTTTGGATCGATTTATGTTATGTTTGCTTAGCTTTCCCTAGTTATGTTTAGATTGTATCTCTTTGGACTGAACCTTTGATATTATAATCGAAGTTAGTTTGTTATGTAAACTTTGACTTGAATATTTGGACACCGACTATTTATCGACTGTATGGATCTAATTTCCGTTATGTAGTTATGCGGATTTTGGATAGTTTTATTTCAAGGAATCCTTTGGAGGTGGTTTATTCCCTCAAAGTTTTTAAATTGGTCCAAAATGTTTAAGTGAGTTTGCATCTCTGATTGTATAAATTGTTAACATTCTAGACTTTATGACGCCTAAAGATTAGAATGTTACACACAACACCGAGTTGACGAGGATTATCATCCCCCAAGTCACGCACCTATGCCGTTAAGACCCAAGCCTCCCATGAAGCACCTCAATCAAGGGTTCCTAAGTGCTTGCGGGTTTTACCTCCATAGATCGTCCAAGGTACCTAAATGGAAGACACCTCTCTTACAAGAAACCCCCTAGCCATATAGATAGATTTGTCAACAATGATCCTCATAAGGCTATTCTTAACATCCTTAAGCTCGAAGATCGGCTCAAAGAAGCTAAGAATTTCCTTCATAGCCCAAAGGTTCTCAACAGAAGCCCCCCTAATGAATATAGTTTCATCTCATACTACAAGTGAGATACCGACAAGCCTAGTAACTCGATATTTTAATATATATTTTTTCATCTCTGTTTTGTACCGTATCTCTGGACTTGTATCCGATCTTAGACACAAGGTATGATCCGAGATAGTTTGTAGTAAATGGTCTTGATCAACCGAGCTCCGTATCCGATCTGGGGCAGGTGGTATTTGCGAGGACACTCCGACGCTCAAGTCAGCTAGAGAACTAATTAGAGGTAAGATTGTAGGAAAGAGTGTGTGTACCTTTAATGCTTGCATTGAATGCTTATTTATAGATTTTGGGAATCAATGAGAACCACTAGATCTAGGTCTTTAATCTCAACCATTGATTAATGGATATGCCTTTTGGCATTGGGCCTTTGTGAATGTAAAGGTCCAATCGGTAACAGTTTCCCCCCAAGTCAGGTCGCCAGTGAGGCGATCTAGACTTGTAAGCTTGTTCGGACTTCGTGAGAGTTTTGAATTTGAGGTTGGACCTTCGTGGCGACCTTCTTTGAGGCCGGGCTTATACCTTTGAGGGTGTCTGCCTCCAGCCCCAGAGTGCCCGATATTTGGGTCTGAAATTGCGATCTTTTCCGAGGCCGGGCTTGTACTTACGAAGGTTTATTCCCCCAGCCTTAGAATATCTGGGGTTCATTCCGAGGCCGGGCTTGTGCCTACGAAGGTTTATGCCCCCAGCCTCAGAGTGTCCGGGAATGATGTGACCACCTGAGGGACTCGAGGTGTCAGCTTAATGTCGCCTTCAGGACAGTTCACTAGAACTCAACCCAGATCAAACTCACCCCTCAGTGTAATGGCAGCCTCGGCCATGTTAAAACGTGACCACCTGAGGGACTCGAGGTGTCAGTTTAATGTCGCCCTCAGGAAAGTTCACTAGGACTCGGCCTAGATCGAATTCGTCCTTCAGGGAAATGGAAGTCTCGGCCAAGTTAAAACGTGACCACCTAAGGGACTCGAGGTGTCAGTTTAATGTCGCCCTCATGACAGTTCACTAGGACTCGGTCTAGATCGAACTCGTCCTTTAGGGAAATGTCAGCCTCGGCCAGTAATCTTTGCCACTTCGAAATCCAAAGATCTTCGTAGCCCTTGGGACAGTCTACCGGGGCTCGGACCGGATTGAACTCGTCCCAACGGGTCGCCACTACCTCGGACACTAGCGATGTCGAGCTTGGTGTCTTGGGTTCTGATTTAGCGTGGAACTTTAAGGCGATCGTTCGATCGATCCTAAATCCTTCCCTTCAACCTCGGAACTCACTTTTGCTAAGCACTCAGTGTGAGGAAAATTGTAGCCGGGATATATATTAGATGGTTGAATATTTACAAAGTCGGATTACATCACGCCCGTAGGCTCATTCCGGGGCCTAGGTGACATGTGACCTTCCTGCGTTAACCCCTTCTTCATGATCGATGTACTTGTGAGACCTCCGGAGGAACTCCGCGAGAGTCTCGGGCTGGTTTACTCTGACATCGGTTTGAAACAAACTCCCTTCACGAAGTCCGACCTCCATGAAGTAAAGTCGGAAAGAGTCGTCGAGGTTCCGGAATTGGGCAGCTTAACGATTGAATCTTTCAATGTAGTCCTGGAGAGGCTCGTTCTCGCTTTGCCGAATGGCCGCTAAGACTTTTCGGTGCTTGGGCTTGATTTTGGAGTGAGCAAACTGAGCGGAGAAGAGCTTAGCCAACTGATCCCAGGAAGAGATAGTGTTTGGTTTAAGAGATCTAAACCAGTCCAAGGTTACCTTCTCAAGTGTGAGGGGGAAGATTCTGCATTTCATTTCCTCCGGGACGTTCCGATATTGCGTCATCGTGTCAAAATAGTCAAGATGTGGTCAGGATCGCCCGTCCCGTCATGCATTTTCAAACCCTCAGGGGGTTTCTCGAGGTTCTTCAGCACCGGAAAGTAATCGATCTTGTGAAGGGTCCCTTGCGCTTTGTTGACCTCTCTAGGGGTGGAGACCGTCGATAGCCATATTTGTCGGGAGATCCTCGCGAGCGAGGGAGTCGACGTTCTTGCCTCGGGGATCTTTCCCGACTTCTGGAACGTTGCCACAGAGAAGAGGAAAAGAGAGACGAGCTGGGCCGAGGGGAACCCTCGGGATAGTAAGAATCATCAGGGGTCCGACTTGGGGGAGTCTCCGATCCTCGCCCTCCTATACGACGAGGTGGAGAACACTGACGATCTCTCCTCTGAGCCGGAGATCGGTGGCACCTGTTGCCATGAGTCTTTCCACTTGAAGAGTTGCGCCGAGAGGAGATCCGATCCGGGATGTTACGAGCCCAGATCTCAACAATCCCAGCTTCTAACTGGGTGTAGCGTTGGCTTTCCGGCTGGTCGGCCTCGACTTGCCGATTTAGGAACTAGACGAGCTATTGAACAGCATCGACTGGTGCCTGGACCGTCTGGGGGAGGTGGAAGTCGGTTCCGGGCTGAGCTCCCAAGAACCATAACCGTAGTCAAGCTTCGAGCATGCGCCGGGCTAGGTTGTAAGGTGACTGCCACTCCTTCTGGAGTCACCTGCTGCAGGACCGGTTCCTCAACGACACTCGGGATAGTCCTATGACGTAAGGTCGGAGCCATCGTCAATCAAGGAGATGGGAGAGGAACTAGAGTACAAGATCCTCCCACTGTGGTCGCCAATGTTCTGTACCGTATCTCTGGACTTGTATCCAATCTTAGACACAAGGTATGATCCGAGATAGTTGGTAGTAAATGGTCTTGATCAACCGAGCTCCGTATCCGATCTGGGGAAGGTGGTACCTACGAGGACACTCCGACGCTCAAGTCAGCTAGAGAACTTATTAGACGTAAGATTGTAGGAAAGAGTGTGTGTACCTTTAATGCTTGCATTGAATGCTTATTTATAGGTCTTGGGAATCAATGAGAACCACTAGATCTAAGTCTTTAATCTCAACCATTGATTAATGGATCTGCCTTTTGGCATTGGGCCTTAGTGAATGTAAAGGCCCAATCCGTAACAATCTCCAAACATCTGTAAAAGATACAAAATTTTTTTTATACATTTTTAAAAGTGGAAAATAAAAATTAGAAAGGCAAACAAAACCCAAACTAGTCCTTAGAAGAAAATGCCAATTATCGTACAACAATTTGTTTGTTATGACTATTAAGTTATTTAGTGGATGCGCATCTTAGTTCTTCCATTTTCCTTTAACTCCCAATCTTGAGGGGTTATTAGTGGTCTTTACTTTGATCTTTCACTTAGGGATGGCAAAACGGGTTTGGCCCGCCGGGCCGGCCCGCTGACCCGCCAAAAAAAGGCGGGTTGGGCTGGGGTATTGGGACCGCTGACCCGCCGAACCCGCCCCGCCAAAAAAAAAAAAACCGCGGGCTAAAGCAAAACGGGGCGGGTCAGCCCGCCGGCCCGTTTTTTTAAAACAAAAAAAAATTAAACAGAATCACTTTATGTTTTCAACTTTCCCCTTCTTTCACTTCTCACTGTACAAACAATAACCAAACACGCTCTTCTCCCTTCAACGGCGTCTCATCTCCTTTCAACGGTGTTCCTGAACTCTTCTTCTCTGCAAGATCGAACATCTGAATCGCGTTTTTGCTTTCTGGATTGCTGAATCATCCAACGCGATTTATCTCTAGAGCGTCTTGTGCAGCATCACGTTTTTCTGCTGAATTATCTCCTGAATCACGGTTTGTTCTCTGGATCATTTTTTTGTTCTCTGGACTGTTTTGTTCTGATTCACGTTTCCCTGGTTCGCATTTCTGAATCACAGTTTGCTCCGTATCCTCCATAATACAAGTTTTGTTCCAAGATTTCTTGAACAAAAAAAAATCGATGCATGGGCTGTCTTCGTTCGCTGGAAATTGGTGCCTGTTTTTGTCAAATTGGTCCACAAAACAATAAATACAATTTTGATAATTGTTTGTGTATTCAATCTTTTGATCTGTGCCATATATTGTACTTATTATGGTTTTTTGGTTCCTGAAAATATTTATTTTGGTTGCTTGAAGTTGATGGTTAATCCCTAGTTATCATTATCAAGCAATCAAAATACTTATTTTGGTTTTTAAGATCGAATTATGGATTTGGACCTTTTGGTTGATGGTTCTAGCCTTTTAGGTGACATTTCTTAATGGTTAATCCTAGTAATTCCAATGTTATTTTTGTTTTATACTTTTAGCTGCTATATAGTTAATCCTAGTAATTCCAATGCTATTATTGTTTTATACTTTTATTTTGAATATGTCAAGAGTTTTTAAAGTAAAAATTTGTTAAAAATGCTTTATAAAAAATCTATTTTAAAAAGCAGGTGAAAAATCTTATTGAAATTGAAATGTTAAAAACATGTAAGTTTTTTGTTCAAAAATATTGAAAAAAAAAATTCAGACGGGCCGGACCGCCAACCCGCCAGCCCATCACTTAGCGGGCCGGGCCAGTCTTTTGAACTCGCCATTTTTGGCGGGCCGACTCGCCCCGCCCCGTTTTTAGCGGGCCGAAGGCAAAACGGGCCGGGCCGGGCCGGGCCGGACCGTTTTGCCATCCCTACTTTCACTTGCCTACTTGTGTCCTATAAATAGGACTCATATTCAAGTGTAAACATACTTGTGAAGAGAAAGAGAATAATACAAAACTCTCATATTCTCCATCTTAATTTGTTCTTGTTCTTTATATCTTCTCCTTCTTTGTTCGTGTTCTTTATATCTTATTTTATAACAATGATGCAATTTTTCATCTTAACTTCCTTTTTAATGGTATCAAACACAATTATCCAATTATGATAATGGGAATAATTTTAGAGTCATAAGGAAAACAATGATAAACCAACCACTAGAGTCTAAGAGGTGTCGGCTTAGCAGTAAGAGTTTGACTATGTAATCACAAGAGATGAAGTTCAAATCTTCTCAAGGACAATTATAAAATAGTTATAAGTGCCACTTATGATATTTCCCCCTCTCCATTTTTTAAAAAAATAAAATGATAAACCAACTAGTGATTATGACCAATCACGTGATTGTAGAGATTGCTCCAAAAAGATTGCTTAGTAATGGGTCATAGCTATCAAAACATGGTTGCACAACATGTGTTTGAGCATGTGAAAAGACAAAAATATATCTCCTAGCTAGAAAAGAAGGAAAGACACAAGAAAACATTATATAAACTACATGGACACTATAGTTGCCAACTAAGAGAACCTCTCTTGATACCTACTTGGCATACACATGAGACAAAAAGTGATGAGGACTATGTAGAGGATCATCCATAATGTGAGGGACCCTTATCTCTTATTCATTTTCACAAGATTACTACATGCATGTGGCACGCATATGCAGCACACCCAGAAACACACTCATTCTCCACTTCAAATTCTCTTTTGACAAGTGACATCTACTCTTTTCATGACTTCATTAATCGTAACCATTTTATTAAGAGTCACTTACTAAAAAACATATACAAGGACACCATACATATATATATCTTTAACCTGAAGTGTCGGTGTTTTAGGTCACTTATGCTAAGTTTGATGAAAGCAAGTTATAAGCTGGATTATAAACAATAAGCTAGCTTATAAATGATAAGCTAGTTATAGCTGAAAATCTAGCTAATAGTTGATGGATGAAAAGTTAGCTATTTAAAATTGAAGTGATTGGTAAACATAGTTGTTTACGTAACTAACAAATATAAAATGACAAAAAAGACTAAGGGCGTGCTTGACAGTTTGGAGAAGGAGAGAAAAATTGACTTATGACTAATAGTTGTAACTCATTAATTATGGGGAGAAAAAGTATCTCTCAAATCTCTGTTAGTTTATTTTTTGAGCTCCTCCAAAATCCTAAATAAACTAAAAAATAAACTTTAAAATCAGCCATTCATACCATAACCAAATACATGCAAATGTATGGTAAAGTAAAAATCTGTTCAGATTTCTACAGTTGACTTTTTGTTCAATTTACCTACTCTTAAAAGGGAGCATCTTTACATCAAAAAAAAGGGAGCATCTTACTATAGAGAAGTTAATTCCACAATTTATAGGAATTAGCACACTTTGAAGGAATTTATAGGGATCTTTGCTGGCTCTGAGTCGTTGAATCGATCGGGTGAATCTGAGCCGTTGAGGCATAATGGACATGAATTGACTAAATTATTATGGATATGGGTCGAAGCTATTGGGCTGACCCAGGTCCAATTGCCCAATTGTTGGAGTGGGTGTCTTGATCCAGTCCAGAACACTGTATAAATATAAACCAATGTTAAAATTTATTAAATCTATACATGATGAATATATTTTCAGTTCCTATAAAAAAATATTATTTTTATTTTTATTCTCTAATAAATATTTATTCAAATTTTGGTTCTCACTTATATTTATTTTTGTATTGTGGTCTCTCTAACGTAATGTTAGTACTACATGGCTAACAGATTGTCATGCTGGGACACGTTACATCATACTTTTAATGACTAGGATGTCAAATTACCTACCACGTCACATTATTATTATTATTATTATTATTATTATTATTATTATTATTATTATTATTATTATTATTATTAAGTAAAAAAAAATAGTAGTTTCGGATATTTTTAGTAAAAATATAGTAGTTACTTTTTTATTATTATTATTATTAAGTAAAAAAAATTCCGGATATTTTTTTAGTAAAAATATAGTAGTTACTTTTTTTATTGATTTTTTTTACTTACAAAATGAGTATGTCCCATCCAATTTGATAATATTGAAAAAAGGTTGAACATTGTTATTTGTTATTCTATAAAAATATTAAACTCATCATCAACTTCTAGGTGCTCAAATTTTCAAAAACACAAATTCATTACTTTAATGTGTGGTCTCTTTCCATAGGAGTTGGTTCTTTTTTATTGTGTATGCTAGTCCGGTTGAAGAGATGCGCGCAGAATTGTGGGGGATGTTAGCTACAATGACAAATACTATGCAAGGCAACTGGATGTTAGCTGGAGATTTTAATGATATTTGTGATAGTAATGAAAAGAAAGGGGGTGCTCCGCTCAACGTGAGGAAGTGCCGGCTTCTTCAAAATCGAATCCAGCAGTGTGGTTTAATGGATTTGGGTTCAATTGGCTCTAAATTTACTTGGAAGGGCCAAACATATGGTATTTATGACCGGATGTTTGCTCGTCTGGATAGAGGTATGTGCAACGCCTCGTGGAGATTAGCCTTTCCAAATGCTTTTGTTAAAATTCTTACTAGAGTGGACTTCTCGGATCATCATCCGATTCTTATTAATTTGCATGGGAGTGATGGAGGTAGGGAGACTAGGCCGTTTCGGTTTGAAAGTGCGTGGGTGACGCATTCCGATTTTGCAAGAATGATGAAAGAGGCCGGCTTGGCATCCTAATGGGGGGCTGGAGGACACGTTGGTTAGTATGAAGGATCATCTTAGAGGGTGGAGTCATAATGTTTTTGGTTCGGTTAAGAAGAAGAAAAGACAATTGTTAGCTCGGCTTGATGGTATCCAAAGACAGACTAGCCTTGGTAACATGAATTGTTTTCTCTCTAATCTTGAAAAGGAGCTCCAAACCGAATTACATAATGTTATGTATCAAGAAGAGCTTATGTGGTTCCAAAGGAGTAGAACGCAATGGTTACACGACGGGGATCGTAATACTCGTTATTATCAGCTCAAAGCGGTTAACCGGAAAAAGAGAAATCGAATCCTTATGCTTAGAAATAGTGAGAGGTGGTGGATGGAGAATGAGGCTGAGGCTGAGATCAAAGATCATGTAACAAATTTTTTTATGGAGTTGTTTACTGACAATGAAGCCACAGATTCCTTTCCTACGATGAGGTACCAATTTAAGGCGCTGGATGATGGGGTTGTGCGTAAGCTAGATGCTATGGTGACGGATGACGAGATTACTTAGGCCATCGTGAGTATGAAGCCTTGGAAGGCCCCTGGTCCGGATGGCTTCCAAGCTGGGTTCTATCAAACAAATTGGGAGCTAATTCGGAAGGATTGTTGCGACTTTGTGAAGAAAGCGTGGAGCTGCCCAACAAGTGTGGCTTGAGTAAATGATACTGATATTTGTCTCATCCCGAAGATTGCTAGGCCGGAGTTTATTAATCAGTTCAGGCCAATATCCCTTTGTAATGTGACTTATAAAATCATTACAAAAGTTATTGTCAATAGGCTGAAACCAATCATGCCGAGTATTATTTCCCCTTACCAGACTGGCTTTATTCCCACTCGAAGCATTCATGAGAATATTGTTGTTGCCCAGGAGCTTCTTCACTCGATGGGGAAGATGCGAGGGAAGAATGGTTTTTTTGCTATTAAAGTGGACCTTGCCAAAGCATATGATAAGGTACGTTGGTCCTTTATTAATTTGGTTTTGAGTGAGTTAGGAATGCTTCCTAGTTTACGCAATCTTATTATGGAGTGTGTCTCTACGGTAAATACCAATGTGTTATGGAATGGTAGAAGATCTGAGAGCTTTACTCCACAACGGGGTATTCGGCAAGGTGATCATATGTCCCCTTATCTCTTTGTTATGTGTATGGACAAGCTCACTCATTTGATAGAGGAGGAGGTTGAAGCTAGTCGGTGGGTGCCAATTCGGGCGGGGCGGAGTGGGCCTCAGGTCTCTCATTTAATGTTCGCAGATGATTTTCTCTTATTTGGTAAAGCGACAGATGCAACTATGACTAGCGTTTTAAATGCGCTCAACAAGTTTTGTGCGATGTCTGGTCAAATGGCGAGTCAGGAGAAAACTAGCTTATTTTTTTCTAAGAATGTTGATGTGGTGACTCGTAGAAGGTTGGAGCGCATGTCTGGGTTTAATACTACATAAGTTATAGGGAAGTATCTGGGTATTCCGTTATTGGGGCGGGCCCCTAAGAGGCAGGATTTTCATTACTTAATTGAGAAGGTGAATCACAAGCTCTCCGGGTGGAAAGCAACTCATCTATCCTTTGTTGGGCGTGTAACTCTTGCTCGGTCCGTTATTCAGGCTATGCCTACTTATACTATGATGACAAATCCCATACCAAAGGTGTGCTTAAGAGAGATTGAAAAAATTCAAAGAAGCTTTATTTGGGGGGATAGCAATGAAGGGCGTCGTTTGCATATGATCAAGTGGGATACTCTCACTCTCCCTAAGGTCAATGGTGGTCTAGGGCTGAGACGTTTAACTGATATGAATAAAGCTTGCATCATGAAGTTAGCTTGGAACCTCAAGGCCGAAAGGAATAAGTTGTGGAGCCAAGTGCTAATAGGGAAGTATGGGAGAAACAATTGGGAGCAGGGTGAGGTGCAATGCAAAGTAACTGATTCTCATTTGTGGAGGGCCATCGCTGATTGTTTGGAGGATATCAAGAGTGAAGGGGCCTGGTCTATTGGAGACGGCACTGCCGTTAGCTTCTGGTTCGATAAGTGGCTTGATAGTAATCAACCCTTGTGTGAGTTGGTGACTGAGGTTCCTGCTTCCATGCATGACTGGAGGGTGGTGGATTTTGTTGATGAGAATAATAACTGGAAGTTGGATGTGCATCATATTTTACCAGGTCGGATGTATAACAAGTTGTTATCCATGCCAGCGCCTGCTCCTTCTATGGGGTCGGATTTGCTCTTTTGGCCGAAAGAGAGCTGGTAACTTTACCGTTTCTAGTGCATATGTTTACCTTCGGAATGCTACGAGTTTGGGCAATGAGGTCAATTGGAAAACTATTTGGAATCTTGATGTCCCAGAGAGAGTTAGAAGCTTTGCGTGGCAGATAATGCATGGTAAACTTCCAACAAGAGTGTATTGCAGTAGGTGGAGTGGGGATACTTCAGGTTGTTATCATTGTGTTGGGGTGGATGAGACTATTATCCATGTTTTGCGGGACTGTCCTCTTGCTATAGCTGTTTGGAAGTTGTTGGTGCCGCAAGATATGAGATCCAATTTCTTTGGGTATGATTTTGAGGCCTGGGTCCGGTTTAACGTAGGGGTAATGGATGGCTCGGGATGGAGGAATGTGTGGGCAACAACTTGTTTCTTCCTGTGGGGGTGGCGTAATAGAACAATGCATGATCCTAGCTTCTCTAGATCGGCCTTTCCTGCAACGGTGGTTCAGAGATATGTTCATGAGTATCAGGTGGGGAAGAATCAGTTAAATCCTGCTCAGGGGGGAGTTAAGGAAACGGTTTTAGTGTCTTGGAAGCCTGCGGTTGATGGCTGGGTCACTGTTAACACAGATGGAGCGTCAAACGCGGGTGGTGGTATTAGCGGTTGTGGGGGGCTTGTGCGAGATCATCATGGTAGGTGGCTTGGGGGTTTCACGCGGTTCATAGGCGAGACTCACGCCTATATTGCGGAGCTTTGGGGGGCCTTAGAAGGGTTGCTGTTGGCTTGGACCAAAGGATACAGGCAAGCTGAGCTTCAATTGGATTCTAAGGTGGTGGTTTCTCAATTGACTGGCAATGGTTCCGGGACAATGATGGGTAGGGGGCTGGTACATCGCCTCCAGCAGATGTTGCAGCGTCAATGGCAAGTCAAGATCCTGCATATTTATCGGGAGGCCAACATGGTGGCCGATGGTCTGGCATGTATTGCGTGTGAAGGTGGGGAAGACATGCACTTTTGGGAGCACCCTCCGGAGCGCATTTTACAATTTTTGCATGATGATTGTATTGGAGTTTCTACTCCTAGATTAGTTTCCGTGTGACTCGTGGTTTTCGTTTCGGGCCTTTGAGCCCCTATTATATTAAAAAAAAAATGTGTGGTCTCTTTAATTTGGAAGCTTCCTAGAAGTTTACCTTGTGATGTGAGCTTTTAATAAGATGCTAATTTGTCATTGAAAATGGTCTATCTTCAGCTGATTGCAATTTAAAGTTTTAAGTTTCCTGAACCGTGTATCAAGAATAATTGTTATATCAAACAGGAATATATGTTTATTTAGCTGGGGTAGCATTTATTTGAATTATTGACACACAATAATGCCAATGCTGGTCTTTTTTAGTGCAAAAAACAACATAGATGTCAGCTTTTTTTTTTCAATCTGATTGCTATGAATTGTATAACAAAATTGTGACCACTAATTATATGGCACTTTATCATGGTGTACCTGGCCAATTATGTTTTCTTTTGTTACATTATGGTACATTATTATATGATCGTAAAGCCTCATCATTAAAAAAATTGTACTATAGTTAAAATGATATACACTCATGATGGTGTGATATATGACCTAATATAACTAAAAAATTCATCGCTGTTAGGTTGAACATTTTATGTGGTTATCCGAATTCAAATTCAAGATCACCATTTTGCGTGTGTGAACTTATAGGTGGTGCATGTCATTCCGTGTACCAACGAAAAAAATGAATGTAAGATGTATATGACAATGTGATTTGTTGATTAGAAAGAGGGAAAAGAGGGTCGGGAGGGAGGGAGAGAGGGAGAGAGCTTTGTTTTAATTTCTTCTCACATCAATGAGACCATTATTTTTTTTCGTACATTTTATTATTTATCATTTGTAATTTATAAATTTGAATCCTTTTATAGCTTTTATAACATTTTGTTTATTTTAATGTTAAATTTTGATTAGAACTGGGAGGTTGTTCCAACGGGAAAAATGTTAGATGATGTTGTTAATCAAACGGGAAACAATTAATCAAAACAATTTATAAGATTAGCCTTTTTATAAATGATTTTTTTCACAAATGTCTAATTTGCATTTCCCTTCATCTTATCTTTATCTTATTTTATTTTTTCTGATTTTTATTCCATTTATAAGATTTGAAGAAAGTGGTGGCTTTTTTTTAAACTTTTTCATTTATAAGATTTGAAATATAACTTTTTTTTTACAATGAAATATAACTTTTTCTTTTAACTAAATTTGCATTTCCCTTCATCTTATCTTTTTCTTTTATTATATGTCACAATTTTCAAATTATTTATTGTTGGAGGAGAGTTGCGCAAGGAGAAGGAAAAGAATAGAAAACGCAGAAAAGAGAGGGAAAACTGGGCAAGGTAATTAAACAGTAATTCAAAAACTGTATCGAAAGAGTGTTTTTACAAGTTAGTCGAAGGTGTATATATACAAAGATGCAGCGCCCATATTGGGCCTATATTTCGACTGGGCCACATATTGGCCCATTGGATGTTTTACCAGTTACACCTAACAATACTAAGAGCAATTGAATTACAAACATATTCAATATTCCCTCTTAATTCACATTGCTAAGTGACATCATCCCAAGCATTGTCTTTAGTTCTTAAAATCTTCCCTTTTGTAATGGTTTGGTAATTGCATCAGCTACTTGAAGTTCTGAGCAGCAATATTGCAGGTTCAGCTTCTCATTGTTGACTTGATCACGCAGGAAGTGATATCTGGTCTCTATATGCTTCAACCTACCATGGGCGACAGGATTCTTGGCCAGATCTATCGCAGACTTCTTGTCGATCAGCAACTTCATTGCTGTGATTCTGTGCAGGCCAGTTTCGGCCAATAGCATGCTTAGCCATGATGCTTGACATGCTGCAAATGAAGCAGCCACATACTCTGCTTCGCAGGAGGACAAAGCTACTATGCTTTGCTTCTTCGAGCACCATGAGATGGGTGCTGTTGCATACATGAAGACATAGCCACTTGTGCTCTTTCGATCACTCTTGTCTCCACTCCAGTCGGAATCAGTGTAACCAAACACTTCAGCGGTAGCATTCGACTCAGTCTTGTTAGGGAATAGAATACCCTGACTTTGTGCTCCCTTGATGTACCTAAGCACTCTAAGGGAACCGACAATCTGTTTGTAGAGGGTGGCATCTACTTCACTCTCTGTATCATCTTTCGACAGCTTACTTCTTATGTCAGTTGGCATCGAAACTGACTTACAATTGGTCATGTCGAATCTGTTCAGGATATCTGCTGCATATTTCGACTGATGTAGAAATATTCCCTTGCTTGTCTTCTTCTGCTTTGGAAGTTCGACTAACTTCCATGTGCCATTTTTCTCTATTGACTTCAGCTCATTAATCATAGCTTCCTTCCACTGTTTGTGATCAAGAGCTTGCTCCAGGCTCACTGGTTCTGCTTCAGCCATTAGTGCAAAGTGAGTCAGGTCTCCTTCTGCTGTAATAGCAGAATCTCGAAATGTGTCGAATCCTTCTAGCCTTACTGATCTCTGCCTTTCCCTCTGTGACCTTCTGATAGGTTCGACAGTAACAGGTTCTGCAGTTTCAGTAGCTACATTCTGATCCTCTGGATCCTGAACTTCATCAAAATCTAGTACTGTAGTTCTTTCACAGCCTTCTTCATTCTGAGTATCCCAGTTCCACTTTTTAGACTCATCTACTATGACATCTCTGCTCTTCACTATTTTCTTCTGCACAGGGTCATACAGTTTGTATGCTCCTGTCGAATGATAACAAACAAGGATCATTTGTTGTGCTCTATCATCCAGCTTCTTCCTTAGTTGCTCAGGGACATGTCTGTAACATAATGAGCCAATTATTCTGAGATGCTTGACACTTGGCTTTCTTCCTAGCCAAACTTCTTCAGGTGTCTTCCCAATCAATCTCTTTGTGGGGCACTTGTTCAGAATGTATACTGCTGTGGCTACTAGTTCTCCCCATAAACTGTGAGGTAGCTTCTTTTCCTTCATCATACTTCTCACCATGTCGAGGATGGTTCTATTTTTCCTCTCAGCTGTTCCATTATGCTGAGGTGTGTAAGGTGAAGTGACTTCATGTACTATGCCTTCATTTTCACAGAATTTTGCAAATTCATGTGAGTTGTACTCACCACCTCCACCTGTTCTAAGAGTTTTGATTGCACACTCACTTTTGCTTTTCAATCATCACCTTGAAGTTTCTGAATGTTTAAAGTACTTCACTCTTCTTATTGATCAGGTACACCCATGTCATTCTGGTGTACTCATCAATGAAGGTGACAAAGTAATTGTTCCCTCCTAATGAATTGACCTCAAAGGGACCACAAACATCAGAAAATATCACTTCTAACCTTTTCTTTGCTCTGCCCGGCACCTCTGGTTTGAAGGAGTTTCTTGGTTGCTTCGACTTGCAGCAACTATCACATACTTCACCAGGCATCTTTACTGCTGGCAACCCATGGACCATCTTCTTCTCATGTAGTTGTCTCAAGCTCTTGAAGTTTAGGTGGCCAAATCTTCTGTGCCACTTCCAGTTCTTATCATCGACAGTGGTTGTGAGGCATTGCTCTTCGACTACTTGCAATTCGACCTTGAATGTTCTGTTACTTTGCATTGGCACCTTCAGGATCAGCCTCTTGTTTGAATCAAACAAGCTGAGACTGTTATCATCCATTTCGACAGAGAATTTCTTCTCAATCATCTGCCCAAGACTTAGCAGATTGCTCCTCATCTTTGGTACATAGAACACTTCCTGAATGTATCACCACTTTCCATCTTTCGACAAAAACTTTATGGTACCAATTCCTTCTGCAGTGACTTTGCTGTTGTCTGCAAATCTGATTCTTTTACTTATTTGCTTCAGTTCGACAAACCACTCCTTATGGCAGCACATGTGGTTTGAGCATCCTGTGTCGAGATACCATTCGACAGATTTTTCTTCGATCTCATTTGTATCTGCCTTCAGTAACAACAATTCTGTGTCACTAGCTGTCATGAAGGATAATTCTTCATCATTGTTGCTGGCCATGTTGGAGGCATCACCAATGTCACCACTGCCCTGCCACACATACATTGCACAAGTATCTTGAGCATCACAAGTGTTTCCACTTTCACTAGTGTTCCCACTGTTTTGCTCACTACTTTCAGCAACTGTTACATTGAGATGAGTGTCTTCTTCAATCTCATCATCTATGACTGCCATTAGCATTAATCCTTCTGAGTCAAAATCAGAGTCTGTGCCTCCATCACTTGCAAATTTGGCTTCAGCATCTTTATTCCTAGGAACCTTCTTGTTCTTACATTTGTTCCTATAAGGCCCAAATTGCTGACAGTTATAGCACTGCACCTTCGACAGATCTTGCTCCTTCTTGTCGAAACTTCCTTGTTCTTCTTTCTTGCTGCCAGATCCCTTTTCTTTACCCTTCCACTTTCGTTTTTCTTTCTTGTTGCCTGCCTTCCAATTTTTCTTAGAGGAGTGTGATAGTAAGGCTTGTTCAGTCTCTTTCTCTGAACTTCTCTGCCTAATTCTCAATTCATGAGCCTCTAAGGAACCTTGAAGTTCATCTAACTGCATTTCATCTATGTTCTTGGATTCTTCGATGGCAGTTACAACATAGTCGAATTCTGGAGTTAAGGATCTAAGCACTTTTCTACTTTACTTGTTTCAGATACAGTCTTACCATTGCCTTTCATTTGATTAGTTAGAGCTACTAACCTCGTAATGAATTCACCAATTGATTCTCCATTTTTCATCCTCAATGCCTCGTGTTGCTTCCTGAGAGACCACAGGTCTTCAGTCTATCCGCACCTCCATATGCATTCTTGAGGATATCCCATGCTTCTTTTGCTGAATCACAATCAATGATCAGGTTCAGAATGTTTGAATCAACACTTTGATGAATCAAGAACATCCATTTTCCATCTTTCTTTCTCAGTGCATGGTGGTTGTTCCTCACCGCTTCAGTGGCGTTTGCTGCCAATGGTGGAACACCATCATTCACGATTTCAAGTACATCTTGAAAAAGAAACAAGACTCTCATCTGCGCACACCATCGGTCATAATCTTTTCCATTAAAGACAGGGAGGTTTGTCGGAATTCCTCCGCCACTGTTGTCTCGCATCGCCATGATGAATCTTGAAGGATCTTTATAGCTCTGTTATACCAATTTGTTGGAGGAGAGTTGCGCAGGGAGAAGGAAAAGAATAGAAAACGCAGAAAAGAGAGGGAAAAACTGGGCAAGGCAATTAAACAGTAATTCAAAAACTGTATCGAAAGAGTGTTTTAACAAGTTAGTCGAAGGTGCAGCGCCCATATTGGGCCTATATTTCGACTGGGCCACATATTGGCCCATTGGATGTTTTACTAGTTACACCTAACAATATTAAGAGCAATTGAATTACAAACATATTCAATATTCCCTCTTAATTCACATTGCTAAGTGACATCATCCCAAGCATTGTCTTTAGTTCTTAAAATCTTCCCTTTTGCAATGGCTTGGTAATTGCATCAGCTACTTGAAGTTCTGAGCAGCAATATTGCAGGTTCAGCTTCTCATTGTTGACTTGATCACGCAGGAAGTGATATCTGGTCTCTATATGCTTCAACCTACCATGGGCGACAGGATTCTTGGCCAGATCTATCGCAGACTTGTTGTCGATCAGCAACTTCATTGCTGTGATTCTGTGCAGGCCAGTTTCGGCCAATAGCATGCTTAGCCATGATGCTTGACATGCTGCAAATGAAGCAGCCACATACTCTGCTTCGCAGGAGGACAAAGCTACTATACTTTGCTTCTTCGAGCACCATGAGATGGGTGCTGTTGCATACATGAAGACATAACCACTTGTGCTCTTTCGATCACTCTTGTCTCCACTCCAGTCGGAATCAGTGTAACCAAACACTTCAGCGGTAGCATTCGACTCAGTCTTGTTAGGGAATAGAATACCCTGACTTTGTGCTCCCTTGATGTACCTAAGCACTCTAAGGGAACCGACAATCTGTTTGTAGAGGGTGGCATCTACTTCACTCTCTGTATCATCTTTCGACAGCTTGCTTCTTATGTCAGTTGGCGTCGAAACTGACTTACAATTGGTCATGTCGAATCTGTTCAGGATATCTGCTGCATATTTCGACTGATGTAGAAATATTCCCTTGCTTGTCTTCTTCTGCTTTGGAAGTTCGACTAACTTCCATGTGCCATTTTTCTCTATTGACTTCAGCTCATTAATCATAGCTTCCTTCCACTGTTTGTGATCAAGAGCTTGCTCCAGGCTCACTGGTTCTGCTTCAGTCATTAGTGCAAAGTGAGTCAGGTCTCCTTCTGCTGTAATAGCAGAATCTCGAAATGTGTCGAATCCTTCTAGCCTTACTGATCTCTGCCTTTTCCTCTGTGACCTTCTGATAGGTTCGACAGTAACAGGTTCTGCAGTTTCAGTAGCTACATTCTGATCCTCTGGATCCTGAACTTCATCAAAATCTAGTACTGTAGTTCTTTCACAGCCTTCTTCATTCTGAGTATCCCAGTTCCACTTTTTAGACTCATCTACTATGACATCTCTGCTCTTCACTATTTTCTTCTGCACAGGGTCATACAGTTTGTATGCTCCTGTCGAATGATAACCAACAAGGATCATTTGTTGTGCTCTATCATCCAGCTTCTTCCTTAATTAGTTGCTCAGGGACATGTCTGTAACATAATAAGCCAATTATTCTGATATGCTTGACACTTGGATTTCTTCCTAGCCAAACTTCTTCAGGTGTCTTCCCAATCAATCTCTTTGTGGGGCACTTGTTCAGAATGTATACTGCTGTGGCTACTAGTTCTCCCCATAAACTGTGAGGTAGCTTCTTTTCCTTCATCATACTTCTCACCATGTCGAGGATGGTTCTATTTTTCCTCTCAGCTGTTCCATTATGCTGAGGTGTGTAAGGTGAAGTGACTTCATGTACTATGCCTTCATTTTCACAGAATTTTGCAAATTCATGTGAGTTGTACTCACCACCTCCACCTGTTCTAAGAGTTTTGATTGCACACTCACTTTTGCTTTTCAATCATCACCTTGAAGTTTCTGAATGTTTAAAGTACTTCACTCTTCTTATTGATCAGGTACACCCATGTCATTCTGGTGTGCTCATCAATGAAGGTGACAAAGTAATTGTTCCCTCCTAATGAATTGACCTCAAAGGGACCACAAACATCAGAAAATATCACCTCTAACCTTTTCTTTGCTCTGCCCGGCACCTCTGATTTGAAGGAGTTTCTTGGTTGCTTCGACTTGCAGCAACTATCACATACTTCACCAGGCATCTTTACTGCTGGCAACCCATGGACCATCTTCTTCTCATGTAGTTGTCTCAAGCTCTTGAAGTTTAGGTGGCCAAATCTTCTGTGCCACTTCCAGTTCTTATCATCGACAGTGGTTGTGAGGCATTGCTCTTCGACTACTTGCAATTCGACCTTGAATGTTCTGTTACTTTGCATTGGCACCTTCAGGATCAGCCTCTTGTTTGAATCAAACAAGCTGAGACTGTTATCATCCATTTCGACAGAGAATTTCTTCTCAATCATCTGCCCAAGACTTAGCAGATTGCTCCTCATCTTTGGTACATAGAACACTTCCTGAATGTATCACCACTTTCCATCTTTCGACAAAAACTTTATGGTACCAATTCCTTCTGCAGTGACTCTGCTGTTGTCTGCAAATCTGATTCTTTTACTTATTTGCTTCAGTTCGACAAACCACTCCTTATGGCAGCACATGTGGTTTGAGCATCCTGTGTCGAGATACCATTCGACAGATTTTTCTTCGATCTCATTTGTATCTGCCTTCAGTAACAACAATTCTGTGTCACTAGCTGTCATGAAGGATAATTCTTCATCATTGTTGCTGGCCATGTTGGAGGCATCACCAATGTCACCACTGCCCTGCCACACATACATTGCACAAGTATCTTGAGCATCACAAGTGTTTCCACTTTCACTAGTGTTCCCACTGTTTTGCTCACTACTTTCAGCAATTGTTACATTGAGATGAGTGTCTTCTTCAATCTCATCATCTATGACTGCCATTAGCATTAATCCTTCTGAGTCAAAATCAGAGTCTGTGCCTCCATCACTTGCAAATTTGGCTTCAGCATCTTTATTCCTAGGAACCTTCTTGTTCTTACATTTGTTCCTATAATGCCCAAATTGCTGACAGTTATAGCACTGCACCTTCGACAGATCTTGCTCCTTCTTGTCGAAACTTCCTTGTTCTTCTTTCTTGCTGCCAGATCCCTTTTCTTTACCCTTCCACTTTCGTTTTTCTTTCTTGTTGCCTGCCTTCCAATTTTTCTTAGAGGAGTGTGATAGTAAGGCTTGTTCAGTCTCTTTCTCTGAACTTCTCTGCCTAATTCTCAATTCATGAGCCTCTAAGGAACCTTGAAGTTCATCTAACTTCATTTCATCTATGTTCTTGGATTCTTCGATGGCAGTTACAACATAGTCGAATTCTGGAGTTAAGGATCTAAGCACTTTTCTACTTTACTTGTTTCAGATACAGTCTTACCATTGCCTTTCATTTGATTAGTTAGAGCTACTAACCTCGTAATGAATTCACCAATTGATTCTCCATTTTTCATCCTCAATGCCTCGTGTTGCTTCCTGAGAGACCGCGGGTCTTCAGTCTATCCGCACCTCCATATGCATTCTTGAGGATATCCCATGCTTCTTTTGCTGAATCACAATCAATGATCAGGTTCAGAATGTTTGAATGAACACTTTGATGAATCAAGAACATCCCTTTTCCATCTTTCTTTCTCAGTGCATGGTGGTTGTTCCTCACCGCTTCAGTGGCGTTTGCTGCCAATGGTGGAACACCATCATTCACGATTTCAAGTACATCTTGAAAAAGAAACAAGACTCTCATTTGCGCACACCATCGGTCATAATCTTTTCCATTAAAGACAGGGAGGTTTGTCGGAATTCCTCCGCCACTGTTGTCTCGCATCGCCATGATGAATCTTGAAGGATCTTTATAGCTCTGTTATACCAATTTGTTGGAGGAGAGTTGCGCAGGGAGAAGGAAAAGAATAGAAAACGCAGAAAAGAGAGGGAAAAACTGGGCAAGGCAATTAAATAGTAATTCAAAAACTGTATCGAAAGAGTGTTTTAACAAGTTAGTCGAAGGTGCAGCGCCCATATTGGGCCTATATTTCGACTGGGCCACATATTGGCCCATTGGATGTTTTACCAGTTACACCTAACAATACTAAGAGCAATTGAATTACAAACATATTCAATATTCCCTCTTAATTCACATTGCTAAGTGACATCATCCCAAGCATTGTCTTTAGTTCTTAAAATCTTCCCTTTTGCAATGGCTTGGTAATTGCATCAGCTACTTGAAGTTCTGAGCAGCAATATTGCAGGTTCAGCTTCTCATTGTTGACTTGATCACGCAGGAAGTGATATCTGGTCTCTGTATGCTTCGACCTACCATGGGCGACAGGAATCTTGGCCAGATCTATCGCAGACTTGTTGTCGATCAGCAACTTCGTTGCTGTGATTCTGTGCAGGCCAGTTTCAGCCAATAGCATGCTTAGCCATGATGCTTGACATGCTGCAAATGAAGCAGCCACATATTCTGCTTCGCAGGAGGACAAAGCTACTATGCTTTGCTTCTTCGAGCACCATGAGATGGGTGATGTTCCATACATGAAGACATAGTCACTTGTGCTCTTTCGATCACTCTTGTCTCCACTCCAGTCGAAATCAGTGTAACCAAACACTTCAGCAGTAGCATTCGACTCAGTCTTGCTAGGGAATAGAATACCCTGACTTTGTGTTCCCTTGGTGTACCTAAGCACTCTAAGGGAACCAACAATCTGTTTGTAGAGGGTGGCATCTACTAACCACTAACATTTTTTTTTTGTCATAAAAATGTTCTCCCACTCCATCATTTGAACTAAATATTAGTCACATAGTCGGTCTAAAGGACCGAAACATTGTATTTCTTTATTTGCTTTCTTTTAAAATTAAAACATGCAAATTTATTTTGTATTCTTGTTGTTTTGATTTTAATCCTAGCAATATTTCTTTTTGGTCGACGGGTATAGAGATAAGAACCAATGTGAACAAATGCCCCAAGTGACAAAATTAAAAACAATGATAAAAAATGATTGAGTTTATTTCACTTTTAGTCTTCTAGGTATCGTGATTCTGCGATTTAGGCTCCCAAGTTCTTTTTTTGGTAGACCAAGCATCCTCCACGGTGTGTGTGAAGACTAATTCTTTGAGGTATCTGAGATTTATTTAAGGGGCTGACCTCTCATAACAAATGTTTTTCCATACGGTGCGTATAATTATTGTCAGTATGAAAATAGGTAATATGAAAATAATTATACTGACAATAAAATATTTTTCGGTTGGGACTCTTAAAAACAATGAAACTATATTTACAACGCATATTGTTTCTTCGTTACAACCCAAAATATACTGAAACATGTAATGTTTCACATTTTTGAAACTTAGAATCAAAATAGTCACTTATAAATAATAATAAAATTCGCGAACCGATATATATTCAAAGACCATGAAACTATATCAAAAACATGTAATTTCCCCCGTAGGGACCTAAAAGTAAAACAATTAATTATAAATACTAAAGAGGTTTAAAAATATGTACTTACAGAAATAAAATAATAAGAGTCACTTATGATGTTTACTAGTCGTGACACAAAAACAAAACATTCATTGATACTTTATAATTGTACTTTGGTCTTCCAATTTTATAATTGCACTAGTATTTTACCCGTGCATACGCACGGGTGATACTACATGGTCGGTGTATTGTCATGAAGTCATAATAGTAATTTGGAAGATAATCATAAGTTGTGAACAATGTCCAAAATGTATGATTTGAAATTCAAAGTGGAAAGAGGTAGGTATTATGTCATATAAGATACAAATGAAAATTATATTGAGTCGAAGAAATTAAAGGAGATTGACAATCAGAATTACATTGATCCATAATAATGTATTTAGACATTAGAGGTAAAATATGCATCCCCGTTGACACTCCCATTTGCATCCTCGTTGGCCCTCCCGTTGACACTCTCGTTACCTCTCTGGTTGCCACTCCCGTTGCAGCTACCATTGTCAGTCTCTCGTTGTCGCTCCCGTTGCCACATGTTAACTCATATTTTTCTATATGATTTAATATTAATTAAATCATATTCGTTTAATTATAAGTAAGTTATTTTGTAAAGTTTGGTAGTGGCTAAAGTTGTATTTATATAATAATTCTTAGTGCTTAAATTGATTGGTTTGAATAATTTTAATAGAGAGATTATAGTAAATAATAAATTTTAGATGGAGTAAAAATGAAGAAAAAAGAAAATAAGATTTTTTAAAATATGCACCCACGTTGGCGCTCTCATTGTCTCTCTCGTTCCCACTCTTGTTCCCGTTGTCGCTCTCGTTGTCGATTCCATTGCCAGTCTCGCATTGCCGCTCTCGTTGTGTTGCAAATTTTGCCTTTTAGCGGTGTGTTTACTAAAATAGTTGTGTTGCAAAAAGTTAAAACAAAGTCGGTATCTTCTTATAGTATTAATAATGGAGCAAAATGTAAAATATGCGTCACTCTCGTTCCCTTTATTGTTGGCACTCTCGTTGGCGCTCTTGTTGGCACTCCCGTTGGCACTCCCGTTGCCGCTCTCATTGCCGATCTCGTTGTCAGTCTCTCGTTGCCGCTCCCGTTGCCACATGTTTCTCCTTTTTTTTCTATATGATTTAATATTAGAATTGTTAGTGGTTAAATTGATTTTATTTATTACATGAAAAATTTGATTGAATTTAGTACTTTTAATAGAGATTATAATAAATAGTAAATTTTAAATTATTTAATTATTGAGTGTAATATTAATTTAATAATTTATTTTTTTGGAATAAATAATTTTGAAACTATTGTTAGATGTATGGTTTTTTTTTTTACAATTGGTAGTAGTTAAATTGATTAATTTTAGTAGTTTGAGTAAATTATAGAAATAGTTAAAAAAGATTATGTTTTTAGTAAAAAAACTGACAAAAAAGTGATTGTTTTATGGAAAGAGAAACTGAAAAAAAAAAGTTGTTTTTAAAATTCTGCTGTTTTTTGTCCTTTTGATGCGTCTGTTGCAGCTTGTGATTGCAGTTTTCAATCAGTTTTTTGTCCCTCACTTTGTTTTCCCTCTATCGTTGTCACTCCCGTTGCCTCTCGCGTTGGCACTTTCGTTGCCACTCCCATTGGCGCTCTCGTTGCCACTCCCGTTGGCCCCGTTGGCATTTTACTCATTTTTAGTAATTATAAAATAATTATTTGGTAATTTTTGTTAGTGGTTAAATTGATTAATTTTAACAAAAGTAGTTAAATTGATTAGTTTTAGTAGTTATTTTGTAATTTTGTAATTTTTGGTACGGGTTAAAGTTTTTTACAATTTTTTTTGACAATGGATAGTGGCTAATTGATTTATAGTGACTAATTGTTTTATTAATTTTAGTAGTTTGAGTAGATTATAAATATAGTGAATAATTGATTTAGAGTGACTAATTGTTTTTATAAAAATATTGACAAACGGTTTTCAAAAAAAAATTAAAAAAATAGTGAATAAAAAAAAATTATTTTTTAAAAAAAAAATCAGTTTTTTTAAAAAATTAGTTTTTAAAAAAAATAAAAAAACTCTATTGGTACCGTACCGTACTGTAGCGCGTCAGAATTCGTACCGTAGCGTACTGTAGCGTGTCAGAATTTGCACTGTAGCATACTGTTGCTGCACTGTAGTGTTTTATCTTTATGTGGTGAATTGTCTATTTTGCCCCAAAATTGTGACAAATGTCAAAATTTGGTGATGTCTAAAAATGTAAATGTGCTGGCATATGTTTTTATTAGATTGAAAGTAGACTATAGGCATCTATTTTTCCATAATCCGGGATGATGATTAAAACTGCCAAAAAAAACCCAATGTTGGGGCTAGAAGGTAATAAAAAAGATTGGAAATAAATTCATAAGATTTGAATTTTAGGATGATTAAATTAATCAAATCATGTCATGTGTCCTCAAAATGGTGAGGTGGCAAAATTTGGATATTTAGTTGTGTAACTTATGCGGTTATGTTTTTTCTTATATAGTTAATAAATAGATTATAAATAATTGGTAATTTATAAAAAACTTAAAAATTAACGGAAGGAGGAGATGAGAAAGAGATATACATGTGAATGTATTTCTTCTCAAAATAGTGAGGTGACAAAAATTTAGATGTCTAGTTTTGTAATTTAAGAAGCTATCTTTTTGCTTACATGGATAGATAAGTATGAAATATATAAATGCATGAAAAGTAAGAAAAAAAGTAAGAGATTAGAAGGTAAAGTATAAGAGATAAAGTAAGAGGACATGTGAATGTATAAATTTGTCCTCAAAATGGTGAGGCGGCAAAAATTTAGATGTCTAATTTTATAATTTAAGTAGCTATCTTTTTCTTATAGGATGGATAGGATGAAATATAAAAATGTATGAAAAGTAAGAGAAACAAAACTAAGAGATTAGAAGGTAAAGTATAAGAGATAAAGTAAGAGAATGATACATGTAAATGTATAAATTTGTCTTCAAAATGGATAGATATAGAGATAGATAGATATAGAGATAAGTAGCTATTTAATAATAAACTATTTATAAATTTTATATATTATTCAAATGAGAGAGAAAAACATATGGAAAAAGTAAAATTGAGAGAGAAATGGAAAAAGAAAAGGTGACGAGAGAAATAAAAAAAGTAAGAGAAACAGATGTGGAGAGAGAAATATAAAAAGTAAAGTTGTTATGAAATTTACAATAATACCCCTACAAAGGTGGGTATAAAACATCCAAATTTGTAATTTCAACAACCCATTATTTTCTTATAATGTAGTTGATAGCTTATAACAGATAAGCTAATAACAAATAGCTGATAGCGGATAAACTAGTAAATTGATTTTAATGTGTTTTTAAAATTAAGAGTTGAACGAGCTTATAAATATAAAATGACATGAATATACATTTTTAATTAGTGCTTAAAAATGAGGGAGAATGTTCATACAATGGATGATAAACAAGGAGTTTAACTAAGCCCCGTTTGGGGTGATTATCTGTTTTCTGGTTTGAAATTTTCAAAATCCAAAACGAGTTTTTTGACAATGGATAGTGGCTAATTGATTTATAGTGACTAATTATTTTATTAATTTTAGTAGTTTGAGTAGATTATAAATATAGTGAATAATTGATTTAGAGTGACTAATTGTTTTTATAAAAATATTGACAAACGGTTTTCAAAAAAAAATTAAAAAAATAGTGAATAAAAAAAAATTATTTTTTAAAAAAAAAATCAGTTTTTTTAAAAAATTAGTTTTTAAAAAAAATAAAAAAACTCTATTGGTACCGTACCGTACTGTAGCGCGTCAGAATTCATACCGTAGCGTACCGTAGCGTGTCAGAATTTGCACTGTAGCATACTGTTGCTGCACTGTAGTGTTTTATCTTTATGTGGTGAATTGTCTATTTTGCCCCAAAATTGTGACAAATGTCAAAATTTGGTGATGTCTAAAAATGTAAATGTGCTGGCATATGTTTTTATTAGATTGAAAGTAGACTATAGGCATCTATTTTTCCATAATCCGGGATGATGATTAAAACTGCCAAAAAAAACCCAATGTTGGGGCTAGAAGGTAATAAAAAAGATTGGAAATAAATTCATAAGATTTGAATTTTAGGATGATTAAATTAATCAAATCATGTCATGTGTCCTCAAAATGGTGAGGTGGCAAAATTTGGATATTTAGTTGTGTAACTTATGCGGTTATGTTTTTTCTTATATAGTTAATAAATAGATTATAAATAATTGGTAATTTATAAAAAACTTAAAAATTAACGGAAGGAGGAGATGAGAAAGAGATATACATGTGAATGTATTTCTTCTCAAAATAGTGAGGTGACAAAAATTTAGATGTCTAGTTTTGTAATTTAAGAAGCTATCTTTTTGCTTACATGGATAGATAAGTATGAAATATATAAATGCATGAAAAGTAAGAAAAAAAGTAAGAGATTAGAAGGTAAAGTATAAGAGATAAAGTAAGAGGACATGTGAATGTATAAATTTGTCCTCAAAATGGTGAGGCGGCAAAAATTTAGATGTCTAATTTTATAATTTAAGTAGCTATCTTTTTCTTATAGGATGGATAGGATGAAATATAAAAATGTATGAAAAGTAAGAGAAACAAAACTAAGAGATTAGAAGGTAAAGTATAAGAGATAAAGTAAGAGAATGATACATGTAAATGTATAAATTTGTCTTCAAAATGGATAGATATAGAGATAGATAGATATAGAGATAAGTAGCTATTTAATAATAAACTATTTATAAATTTTATATATTATTCAAATGAGAGAGAAAAACATATGGAAAAAGTAAAATTGAGAGAGAAATGGAAAAAGAAAAGGTGACGAGAGAAATAAAAAAAGTAAGAGAAACAGATGTGGAGAGAGAAATATAAAAAGTAAAGTTGTTATGAAATTTACAATAATACCCCTACAAAGGTGGGTATAAAACATCCAAATTTGTAATTTCAACAACCCATTATTTTCTTATAATGTAGTTGATAGCTTATAACAGATAAGCTAATAACAAATAGCTGATAGCGGATAAACTAGTAAATTGATTTTAATGTGTTTTTAAAATTAAGAGTTGAACGAGCTTATAAATATAAAATGACATGAATATACATTTTTAATTAGTGCTTAAAAATGAGGGAGAATGTTCATACAATGGATGATAAACAAGGAGTTTAACTAAGCCCCGTTTGGGGTGATTATCTGTTTTCTGGTTTGAAATTTTCAAAATCCAAAACGAGTTTCTGTTGAGTTTAAAAAATTTCAAAAACCAAAGCTCGATTCAGTTTTGAGTTAGGAATTTTTCAAAATCAAAATCAAATCCTTGTTGAGAGGTCAGATTATGCTTTCTTTGTGGGCATTGAGTATTAAAATTTGTCTTCCTTTTGTAAGAGTTGCAAGACTATTGGTCATACCACCAGTGATTGTAATAGAAGGATGCACTCTGGTGTGGAAAAGAATAAAGAACAAAAGTCCCAAAATATGTTGCTCAAGCAAAACATGTTTCTAAGCTAAAGACTACTAATAATGTGAATTACAAGTAGAAAGCTCAGGTTATATGTGCTCAAACCTATGTGAATAAGGAAGCTCTCAAAGGTGTCAACAATGATTCTCGAGATGATTTGGCTAACGAAGAATCATATGTCCAAGATAGAAACTAATTTGGCCCAAAATAACATGCCATTTGACGTGACACGGTGACACTAAACGTGCCACATAGGAGGCATTAGATGATGTGTTAACCACTGAAGTGACGGAGGACTAATGTGACCCGTTTTGAAAATGTGATACTAATGTGCCTAAAAAAATGTCAGGGACGAATTTGTCCCGCAAAAAAATTGTCATAGACCAATTTTGGCCTTTAGTCAAAAATGAAATGTTATAAACTATACGTTAAAATGGTACTTCAAGTAACATCTAAAAATTTTATAAGTCAGTGAAAAAATGCTATAAACTAATAAAAAGATGCTATAATTACCAAGTACCTTCCACGAGCTTATCTGATATAAATTATCCGCTATAAACTAGGGCGGTTTGGTATTGCGAAATAAAGCCTTTTTGTCTTTCTTCAACTAAGAACCAAGTGAATCCAATGGACATCTTGTGTCCAATAATAAACTAGAAAATTAGAATCTCATCCAATAGGGACAAAAAACAATAAGAAGTTACTGGTGCAGTACTATGAATTTAATGCAGAGACCAAAAGAAGATAAAATTAAAGATAGAATTGCAATATAGAAAGACATTTGAGCCAGCCATGTAGTTGTTTGTACCTTAGAAATTCCAAAGGTGAAAGGCCAAATTAAAAAACAGACATATTAATACAAAAAAAACACAGGCCACCTTACTGTGCTTACTTATACAAAAAAACTTCATTCTCTGAACACTCTCTAACCTCTTTTTTGCTCACATAGCAGCCATCCACTTTCAAACTAGTGAAAATTTTAGTATATATACCTTAAGCTTTAGAACACACTTATAAAAAATTTCATGGCCTCCTCCTTAGAAAAGCAATCATCTCCTTATTATAGTTCTTCTACCAAACAAGATGATTCAGAGTTCAATTTAACTGAATGGTCAATGAAAGGTAGAATGAGTAGAGAGAACACCAAGTCTAGAAGATACTCAGCTTCAATTATAAGAAGCTTTAGAGAAGACACAAGGTCTTTTAGATCAAATATAACCATTTCTAGTACTGCTTCTTCTCCTGGTTACCCTTTAAAAGGTACATTTCAATTCAGCCATTGTTGCTTCGATTCGTATGATTTTTTTCTCTTTTAATTAACATTCAATTTTGTTACAGATGAAATAGACCCTTCTACCTATTCTTTCACAACTGCTCTTGAAGGTAACAAAGAATGAACCACCTTGATAATTAACACAAAGGGTTTATAAACATTATAATAATATTCTGTGAATTTTTGCAGCATTACAAGCAAGGTCAGTTTATAAAAGCTGGGAGTGTTTATCACCAGATGGGTTTGCTTTGAATTCCAAATGGAATGAAGCAGAAAAGTATATATGTAACCCTCTTTCAGGGGAAGTACCATTGGAATGTTTATCTGCAAAAACTCTTAGTGGAAGATTATTTCAAAACTCAACAACAAATAGAATCACTATGTCTGCTCCTCTAGTTTATTCATCAAGACAAATTCAAACAAAGCCATCATCTTACAATTACATGAAAGAAGATGTAACCCTTCAATTTCATATTCCAGGTTCACATTCTTAATTGACTTTTGTCTTTCTATATATTTTAATTGAGGTTTTAAATTGGGGCCAATGTCGAGTCGCAATATCTGATATATATCAGAGTATTGTGGTCAACACAGGCCAAGTGGCATAAACTACCCTGGAACATAGGGGTCGACCCGTTACTCCCGAGTTCGATTCCTGCAGTGGATAGACTAGGTGTTGGAGACATAAAAAATTCTTGATATTGCGGTCCAGATTGCGGCCGCGAACTTCTCTTTAAAACTTTGATCATGACACAGTTCAAGTTACTTTACAATTCTACTTGAACTTTGTATGCAGAAAAAAAAAAGGAGGGAATAACAAGAGATGCTAGTACTCAAAGTACATCTCCTTATCTTAGTTCAAGCATTCCCAGCATTACTTTAACTCCTTCCATCAAAGAGAGATCAACAAAGCTATATGAAGAAGACTCATTGAATTCAGATGACAAAACTATATCTGAAGAAGTGGTAAGTATTAGATTTTTTCTGTTTCTTTATGTCCTCGTTTGTCATTTTTCATTATCCTTTTTCTATAAGGATAATATACTGGGTAAATTCATGAATAAAATCTACATTTTAAATTTGACACATTGTTAATTTAGCTTATTTTTATCTTTCCTCCAACGATATATTACCTAATAACTAGAAAAAGTTAGACATTGTAAGTTACATACTCACACTTGTGATATGACGAAAATCAAGAGTAATTTTATATCCTCTCAAGTTTTTTCTGCAATTGCATATATATATATATATATATATATATATATATATATATATATATATATATATATATATATATATATATATATATATATATAATGGGCAAAGTGGGGTCAGAGGGGAGAGTACTAGATATATTGGTCCCCCTCTCTGTTTCATGTGCACATGCCACTCTAGTCTTGGTCCCTTAGTACTTCCCCCATGTTGTCTGCTGTTTACACGCACACCTATGCATCTAGTTTTTTGAGAAGTGTTTTTATTTTTGTTGATGAAAGAATTTTTGATAAGTTGAGATGAAATTCTAAAATTGACTCTTAAATCCATTTAGTTTTCCTTTTATTTAAAAAATTTGTGTCATTCTTTCAATCCACAAATTTAGATCTTGCGATCGATGTATGGTACATCGGTCTAAATAGCCGTTGGATCAAGAGAGAAATTAAAACTTTAAAAATTTCTCTTGATCTAATGTCTTGTAGACCGCCACACCATACATCAGTTGCAGAGGAAGTTAAAGTTTTAAACATTGTTAAATCATATTTTATCAACTTGTGTTTCAATTGTTAACACACATTGAGCTGTGACAAAGATTCAATCTCCACAAAACACTCTTGAAGAGGGGGTGAGAAGTTCTAAATGTGACTAAGCTCAAAACCGAGGATTAGTCTCATAGCAAGCTTAAAGAGTTAGAGTAGCGTCGATACCCTAAAGCGCCACGAGGGTTCGAAGCCCTAATTACAATGATTTGCCTAGAAAAAGAAATCATAGTTTATCATATTAGGTGTTTGTACATTTTTAAGAAATAATTTATGATTAAAAATGTTATTAGATGGAGGGGTAAATCTTTTTTACACACAGTAAGACATAGTTATTAATCCCTAATACAACAAAAAGAATATTCCCCGGGAACTAGCAAGATGACATTATTGATTAACATTTCCTAATACAGGCTACATTAAACATTTATTGGTGGATATGTAAAGTACAAGATACCAAATATAACATTGATCATGTGCAGGTTGAAGTGAAGGATAAAGAAACATGGGAGACAACAGAAGAAACAGTAAGAGAGATGCATGAGTATATTAAGAAAGAAGAGCAATTTTATAGGCATGTTGGGTGCTTTTCATGGATAAGAAAGAAAAGAGAGAGGCAGAGAGAGAAAGAAAAACAGAGAAAGAATAACATATTCCCAATTAATTTGAAGATTTGCTAAAAATAGAAGAAGAAGCTCAAAAATTCAAAATTAATGGCTACCCTCTTTAGCAGTTTTGCAGTGAGTCAGTGACATTATTATTTACATGAAAATAGAAAAGTTCAGAAAAATTGCAAGTGTGTGTAAAATCTATCAGTGGTACATTTTTATGTCCTATTAAGTAATTCTATGGTCAGTGATGTTATTGTTCTGTTCTTGTGGTGAAAATTTGTTGACTGCTCCAGATTCACGTGCAGGCTTTTTTTTTGTTGGTGCATTTTGAATGAGAGAGTCTTCTTGTCCACACTCTCTCCAAGTGATAATAATTAAGCAGTTTAACAAAAAAAATATAAGTTTGTTAATGCACTTGATGCAAAATTCATCAAGTAATCAGACATGAATATGGAAAATGTTACATATATAGTTTCTATATGAAATACAAAGAGTCTATCAGTTAATATAACCATTAAATTATAATTAAATATTGATGCATTGTTACTAAAAAATTTACACAATCTAACGATTTCTTGGGAATGGATCCACTGACTTGGTGGCGGGAAACTGCTGCTGCCTTTAGTTAATTAGGTCCGTCCGATTAGTAATCGGACGATCACAACCCCTACTATAACAACCCCTACTATCACAACCCCTACTATTAAAACCCCTACTAATATAACCCCTACTAATCAGGTCCGTCCGATTACTAATCGGACGGACCTAATTAAATAAAGGCAGCAGCAGTTTCCCGCCACCAAGTCAGTGGATCCATTCCCCGATTTCTTAGTCTGTGAAATCACTTATATCAGTTTGATGATGCCAGAGGTTTTCTAGATGTTGTCACAATAGTTGATAATTTAATTAAGTTAACAATTAAAATAAAAAGTTAAATTTATTAAATATTATGTCTACATGTCATTGAATTTAAATGTAAGTGTTTTAGGTTTATTTATGTAACATCCGCAAAATAATTAACCGAATTATTTGGATGTTAACCCAATTGAATTAATTTAGTACTTGACTGGTAAATTTACTGAGTGCTAAAATTATTTATTGGTTGTCATCGGATCGTTAACCGGATAATACGGACCAAGGAAGTTTTGGAATCGAAATAGGAGATTTCGATCAATATGGTAATTTGACCGCGTTACAACAAATATATTAAATATATATATATATATATATATATATATATATATATATATATGTATACGTGGGTGTGTGTGAGTGAAGAGGAGAAAGAATTAATTAAATAAATAAATATAAGTGTGTGTGTGTTAATTAAAGGAAAGAAAGGAAAGAATTGAAGAAAGAAGGAAGAAAAGAAAGAATGCGAGAGAGAGTTACAGAGAGGAGAGAAAGGGAGAAAGGAAGAGAATGGCGTGAGGGAGAAGAGAAGAGGGAGAGGGGAGACTTCACCGAAACGACTTCCGTCCAACACGAAAAATGTTCAGCGCTACTTCCTCTTCGATTTGGTACCAATTTCGTGACGATCAGCTCACTCTTTCTCATTTGGCCATTTTTGTGTTTTGGAGGTTTTGGGGAAATCCGATTTTGGGTTGGTTTTGAAGGTTTAAGTTCGGTTAGAAACGAACCCAAGGTGGATTACTCGAGTATTAGAGTTCGATTGGTTGATTGGGAGCTAGTTGGGTGAGTTAGGTTGAAAAATCAAAATGTTTGGGGTTATGTGTGAATAGTGTCATGGAGGTTAGAGGAGGAAGATGATGAATAGTGTCCGTGGAGAATTTCGGGGAAATCGGTATTTCGGTCAAAATGAGGTTTCGCGATCGAGTGGAAAGCTTTGGAAGCGGATTGGATGTCGCCGGAGCGGGGAATGTTCGTGTGGCTACTCGGTGAATTCGGCTCGATCGTGGTTCACGCTTCAAGGGTGAGTTCTACTCACGTTTAGGATTTTATGTTTCGAATTAATTAATTAACTGTTTTACCGCTTTCGCTGGACTGGAATATTTCTGGATATTGTCTGTTTCGGATTAGGAATCAATCGGAGCGAGTCTCGAGTTGTGTCGCGTTGAAATGGAATTTTCGGTGATTTGATTTCGAAAGATTTTGACTTAAAAACCGTTAATTGGGAAATATGTCGCGTTTTGATAAAATCCGTTTTGAATGAGTTTTTGATTGACTTGAATGATTGTGTGACTTTGATTGGAACTGTTTTTATGGTTGTCAAATCTGTTTTCGATCGGAACTAAAATCGGAATTGAGCGGAATCGCGGTTTTCGCGCGAAACCGCCAAAATCTGCCTTAACAGACCCCCTTGCTGCCTGTCCGCGCGTCACTTGCGCGCCAGGCGCGACTCCAGCGCAATTTGGCAGAACTTGCTGCCAGTTCGCGCGCCACTCGCGCGCCAGGCGCGACTCCAGCGCCAGTTGGCAGAATTTCAGCAACCAAACACTGTTTTTCGTTTCGCAATAACTTCTGATCCGGGAACCCGATTGAGGTGTTCTCAGGGGCGTTGGAAAGCTTATTCAAAGATCTATCTATTTATATAAATTAAATGGCATAATGGACTGTTTTTGAAGTTGTAAACTATTTCGAAAAACCGAATAATAGTACTCGTGTGCGAACATATGTTTTATTAATAATAAAGCGGGCTATGAGTCCTACGTGATACGGTATAACTGACGCGGGACGATTATTATTTATTGTCTAAACCGGTCTACGATTCACGATATATATATTATATCGACTACGGGAAACGGCCCGATGCGGGTGTTACGTTCAATTGTTGGTCTGATTGTAAATGAACTAAATGTTCATATTTTTATAGATATATATATTATATCGAGTTTGGGTGACGACCCATGTTAACATACTAGGCGGGGAAGTCATGATCCCTTACCCTAGGCTCTGAGGCCAATAGCGGAACTGTTATTGGATAGGGGTTCGCCGGGAGACGCAGATGTGCTGCAGCCGGTGTTATGTTAAAAGTATTGTACTATGAATACCGGGAGACGCAGATGTGCTGCAGCCGGTGTTACGTAGAAGGGCCTAGGATGCTAGTTCATCGGGAGACGCAAATAGATTGCAGCCGGTGTCTTACTAGGTCGAAGCCTTATTGTTTTGTCCACCGAGATTGAGCAAGCGGATTGCGGTCGGTGTTGTGTCGAATCATAAAACTGTTTTAAAGGGACCGAGAGTGTAGTTAGGGGTCTCGGTAGAACTCACTGAGATTGTATCTCACTGTTTATATTTTGTGGTTTTACAGAGAAGCAGGGGAAAAAGCAAAGGTGAAGAAGCACAGCTAGGTGGTGTGCTTATGAAGACGGTGAAGACTTAGTTTTCATTGTTATTGTCTTTCCCTTGAGATTTTTGTATTTCCGATTGTATAACTTGTACCTGTAAAAGTTGTAAAATCGTTTCCGCTATTTCTTGTTATTTGGATATTGGACTCTAGGATATGAGTTGTTTTTATTTATGTTCAATATCTAAAACAGGAAATATATCTCTGATTATTTTATGATGGTACACTTAGGTATTTTTACTCGATAGAAATACCGGGGTGTGACAAATTATATTTCCCCTTTTTCTTATTTTTAATTGTATTTGTAACATTAAAAATTTAGTCTTCTCCGTTTAAATTGTTTGTGTTAGGAAAGGACCACATTGAAATAAATTTTGTAAATAGAAGGACCATTTTAAAACAAAAAAAAGGACTGCATTGGTATACCTTTTACAAAATAAAGGACCAAATTGAAATTAAAAATGAGAGTAAGGGCTCAATTGAAACTTTTAAAAGTTAAGGGATTGAATTGAAACTGAAAACTAAAATAAGTGATCCAACTGAAACTTTTGAAAGTTAAAGAAACGTACTCAAATTACAAAAATAAAATAATGAAAAATAGAAGAAACTCCCTTTACTCTTAGAGTTGTGAGTCAAATTCTTCCCTTGCCTCCTCAACAACCTGTCAATAAATTTCTTTTTTCTAACAGCCTTCCTTTTTATGTGATTTCCACGTGTCGTTCCTTACCCTCTTCTAAAGTAAACTATATATATTTTTAACTCAAACTGTACATCTAATGACAGTTTTTTCAAAGAAATGTAAAACAATGTAAGTAATATGATACTCATTGGCTAGGCTCTTTCTTTTCAATTGCTATTCTCTTTCTTACAATATATGACTTGATACCTTTCAATCTAATACATATACATATTTCAAAGGAGATGAAACAGTAGGATAAAATGGTCCAGAACTTCATGAAGGAGATGCATTGGGGTCTGTATTGGAGATTAGTCGAACCTCGTATAAACCATTTTCGCCCTTACCTGTACCGAAATTTTATTTCAGAATGCATTCATTCATTTTATACACATTTTGTGCCTATTAATTCTCTAGTATAAGTAATCAGGCATATAAGCATAGTTGTTTAAATTTTCAGACTCACCAACTTCAGCTGCAATTCCAGGCCCAAAGAATGAAGTAAATTTAGCCTAAACACAAAATAGAAGTGAAAAAAAATAGTTAGCAGTTATATTTTCTAGAAGCACCACTTCAAGGTTAAAGCTTTCTGTCTTTCTATAATGTGATTATGAATAAGATTAACACCACTAAGAACATGTTCGGTTTAACTTTTGGAAGGAACAAACAAAATAAGGAGCTACAATACACTTTTTTCTTCAAAGAAAAAGCTCTTTCTTCTAGCAAAAGTACATTAGGAGCATTCTTAAATGTAAAACAAACAGACTCGTACATCCAATTAAAAAAACATAGTTTATCTCTTCAGAGTTGTTTTGTGAAATTTTGGAGTTCAGCTATCATGGTTATACTATTTAGGCTTAAATATGTTTTAGGCCCCTGCAAATATAGGGTGTTTTGGTTTAAGCCCCTGCAAAAAAATTTTTTTGTTAAAAGCCCTTGCAAAATGAAATATTTTGTTATAAGCCCTACTCAACATATCCAGTAATCATAGCATTCCATGTTAAGGCTAACATTTTAGTCATAGAAGGGCTTATAACAAAATATGTCATTTTGCAAGGGCTTTTAACAAAAAAATTTTTTTGCAGGGGCTTAAACCAAAACACCCTATATTTGCAGGGGCCTAAAACATATTTAAGCCTACTATTTTTCACCATAAGCTATCTTTATAGATCTGCTCAAATTTTCAAATACTCCACCAAGATAAGTTTGGAGTTGGGTTCTAAAGAAATTTGCTCAGTATGAAGGGATTTTGGTCATTTGGTGCAGTGGTAAGATTGAAAAATGCTTGATCTTTCATCTGACAATTCACATCATTGCAACATTTTTTTGTGTAAGGTTTGTAATGGGATTTTTTTGACGAAAATACAATGCAAAATGATAGTAAGGTTTTGGTATTTTTGTCTTCTGATTCTTCTAATCTGTAATTTTATCTTCCCTCCATGTTTTAAACTCCGCACCCCACCCAGCCAAAGACAATTACATTTAAAACAAATGTAAGAGTAAAATGAAATTTAGAGTCGCATTATACTCATGAACATGTCAGAAAAACTGAATACAAGATCTAATTAATCAAAACTATATTCAAGAAAGCAAAGTTGAATACCTGTCTCTTCTCAAAATCTGACAACTGCAGAGTCTTGGCCTCAAAAACCAAGACCAGACTGTATTTTCCATCTTGTGTGACCTAAGATATAGGCATATTATGAGCCAAGATCGACAAGGTAATGACCATAGGCTAATCAATTAAAGGTTCTTCTAACCAATATGCAACCTTGCATTATGCAAGGTATCATCTCGAATCAACAGATTGTTGCATGAGGAAAATTAAGAGGCAACCACTTCAGAAGTATTATGGAGCCTTTAATATTAACAGAATATCATAATTAAAGGTTTTTCCAGCATTAATGACATTGACAATAACTTGAGTTACCAAATGGCTTAGGCCAATTAAATGAATAGGCAATATTCAGGGGATCTAATATAAAGAATAACTTCTGAAGATTAGAGCTTCACCACTAACATCACTAGTTCATTGGAAAGGCTTTAATAGAAATTTCGTAGTGGAATGAGAGGATTAATGGGAAAGATAGCACAAGCACCAAAAGTGTTGAATTCAAAATATATAAAAACATGTTCTACTGTGGACTTCAAATCATCTTAGATGCATGTCAAGTGGAATAGTGGATAAAAACTGACTTTTGAGAGGCCAATCCAAATGCTCTAAGACTAAATCAATCAAAGAATTACCAGAATATTTTACACAGTTTAACTGACAGAAACACTCTGAGACAACCTGGAAAACATGGGGCAACACAAAGTGTATATGGGTGTGCACCTCACCTCATAGTGCTCAAACACAACTCTAGTAAGCAAGTTCTTAGGTTCAAGCTTTGTCAACAGAAAAAATAAATGCTACAAGAATTTCCCCCCTCTTAAAAGTGTCCACCCAGCTTGACTTGGATTGGTGAGCTCCCAATGTGATTTCCAGATACCAAATGTCTTGGGACCGAAAAAAAGAAAAAGAAAAGCTGGGTGCGTGTGTTTAATCAAATCATCTTCACTAAAAGAGTGTAACTCAGATGGTTGAGGTGGCTGGGGATAAGGGTAGAGGATATAAACTCAACTTGTGGTAAGACTCCATGACATAAATTCCAACAAAAGATAGAACAAATGATGTTAAAGCAGACCAATCATAAATGTAATTTTATTATGTAAATAGTTATAGAATGTGAACAAAATAGATAGAGGGATGACTTGTGTATGAAAGAAAAGACATGAACTAGTACTATAAATATACTTATCCTATGATAAATGTACACCATTGGTTTCTTTTTCTGTATTTCCAAATCTAGCAAATCATACGAGTATATTTATTACTGATTGATAAATAATGTAAATTGACAAGCGTACTTCTTCACGAATCAGTTTTAGAATAGGAGCACTTCTTCTGGATATTCCTCCTCCCTGAAAAATAAAGCAGATAAAATGATGTCTCAAATGGGAGAATATACGACATGCAGGAAAAGAAAGTGTAAACCCCATTTGCAACAAGGGTAGATAGTGGCAACCTCAATATCTAGCTAGCGCAGCTGGTATGGATGAGGATATCAGAAAGTACATAGGAAGATTCCTTTTGCTCCTTTTCAGAACCAATTCATCCAAAATTTAAGGTATCGTCTCCAAGCCTGTACCCAATATTGGGTGCAGGCTTGGAATTTGGTTTCATTTTTTAACAGCCTCAAAAAACAAATTGTCAAATCTTGACCTGATTTCAGGAATCTTGAGGTTCATTTTAGCTAATGCAAAAAAAATGGATAATTTACTTTTATGTTATATTCCAAGTTTGTGTTCCCTTATCGGCCTGGCATTTAATTCCTCAAAATATGAAAATAAGGAAATCGATAATGTATGAAAAAATAATTAAGTACCTAAAAGATAATTCACTAATTCAGATAACATACTTGACCATACTGGAAAATCCTTTGCAATGCCTCATCTAAATGCTGTTCATCCCCATAGCGAAATCTGGTAACATCGCTCTTCACCTATGAAAGCATAAAAGAGCCACTTTACAAATCAAATTAACTTTAAAAACCATCTAGGTTAGACATACTGGCAGTGAGTAGGCATGAGTGATTAGAGGAAAGACCATTCTACCTAGGGAATGATTATAATCTCTAGAGATGAGCACGTCTTGAAACAATATTCATTTGAAAAGACCATTCTACCTAGGGAATTACAAAAAATGAACGAAGACATATGTCAAAATTTGAAATCTTAACCCTTGATGTTAGTAACCAAGGCCTAGACTATATTATTTACTTTAATCAATTACCTAATTTTGATTGCTCTTAGACAAATGAATCCGAATGGAGATGTTAGGCATCTTAGATTTGATTTGCTTGATAAATAGGTTAGATGGTCAATATCAAGGTTTATTCTTTAATAAATCAATACTGTCGAGGCTTGATTATTGCAATACAGTGAAAACAATCTTCAACTAAAGACATCAAAATAAATAAATAGTATATTTCCCAGAAAATTCCATCATAAGGAACATCTAAAATAATACAATAAGTGGCAAGAAGTATGAGTGTAGGATGAGATTGCCTGTTTAAGAATAGGAGTTGCACATTTTTCCTGCAATCTTTGAGCATCTGCATATGTAAGGCATGGGACTGGCTTTAGTTCTGCATACTGCAAAAAAGATGTTCCAATGAAAAAATTTATGCCGAATACATAAAAGAGTGTCGGTGCATAAAACCAAAGCAGAAAATCATTAAACAGTGGCATGAGCATTAGGAAGGGGAATTCCCAACAAGATTATATTGCACAATTTTATTTTGATTTGTTATCATGAATCCATTTTATAAATTCATTCACATAAACAATAATTTCTTCACCTTGAGTGCCATGCCAATAATAGCAAGAGGGAAGCCATATGTTAACATTAAAGCTGACCATTCGGATCCAGGGAGAATATTAAAATATGCCCCAAAACCATAGCTGTATATTCGAAACCAAAAAAAATAACATAAGAAGGTTAAAAAACAACGCAGTATATCAATAAAGGTGGAAAAGAAAACAAAAACTCACGACAAGAGTGAGACTCCAAGACCTAGTCCAACCACGCCAAATGAAATCTGCAATCATCGAAAAATATGATGAGAATAAATAACCCATACTCAACAACTAGTTATAAAATCTTATGCAGAGAGGACAATAACAAGCATTAGAATAAAAAGCTGCACTCAAAAATAAAATACACACACATGAGCCTTGGTGTATCTAGGCTCTGGCCTTTAGGTGTTTTATAGCAATCGTAAGGGTTTTTGTTTGTAATGGTGTATTTTGGCCTCGGTCATGCCTTCCTAGCCTTGCATGTTTGCTTGTGCTAGGTTCTATTAATAAAACTTCTTCAATTATCGAAAAAAAAAATACACATACATGAGTATTTTGTTAACTTTTTACTTTCATGAAAATTGTATATATGTTTCTCCCAGCCTATGGTAGTACTAGTAATTTGTAAACTCGGCTCCTCTGAAGTAAAAACTATATTTCAAAGGATAAAGTTTCGGTGCATATTGACAGAGTAGGTGCAAGAACATGTCTAAAGTGAACTTTGAAGTGAGAGAGTAACAGAAAAATCATACTTTTGATCAAGTAGGGATCGAACACTACTCTAGAGAAAAAGCACATGTCAGTTAAAACTGTGCTAGGTCGGCTAATGATGTAAGATTTAAAAATCCTAGCAGTAAATAAGTTTTTTTTCTCAAAAGTCTAGGGCTTAGACCACATTATCCTTGGACCGGCCACACAAATTGATTGAAAATTTTCCTTGGGGTTTTGGCTCATCGAGGTTTTAATGTGGCCCCGAGTATCCTACTTGGTTTGGAGTACCTCTTGTACTCCGCTTAATAAATTTTTTTGCTTATCAAAAAAAATTATTAGGGTTTTAAATAAATTTATGATTTATTTTATTTAGGAGTTGTTTGGTAAACAGTTTAATTAAGTGGTTATTCAATAAGCATTTGGATTGGTATATTTGGGCTTATCTACGAGCATAAGCACTTGTCAGACTCTTCGAGAGATTTTATGAAAACGGTTTATCATATGTTCATAAGCGGTTTGTCTACATTTCGCCAGAATACCTTATAAAAACAGCTTACAGCTCATGAAAACAATTAAATTTTTATCTTTTATCATCAAAATAATTTATACATATAAATGCTTATGCTATAAGTGCCTAATTAAATTGTTTATCCAAACAGAACCACTAATAAGCTATCTCCACAACCTACATAACCTCTAAAAATTGTCCGTGAGTTTAAATATGCTAAAAACAGCTTCTTCAACTAATACTATCGCATACTATTTTCATAAACTATTGCAAACACTTAAAAGAAAACCTATGCTACACCTATAAACTTAAATAAATTTTTCCAAACACGCCCTTACACATAATCTATCAAAAATTTCAACAAATTCTTAAAAAGATACCTTAGTGATGGAGAAGCCATCATCAGGAACGAGCAAATTGTTGTTTGGAACATCGGAAGATTGAGTAGTTGTGGTGGTTGTTGAAGAATCAGCGGCCCTGGGAGTAACACTCAACTTCGAATCGAAGCTATTGGATTTGAGAAAAAGCTTTGCGTGAAAACCTGATACAGATTGTAGCGGAACCGAAACGAGTCGCGAGTGAGTTAGGTTGGTGAGTTGCGGACGAGTTGAATGGTGAAGTACAATACAGTGAAACCGGTGACCGGAGCAGACGGTGGCTTCACCTGGCATCATGCAATTTTGCTTTTCTTTCTTATTTTCTCAGTTTGTGAGACAAAAGGAGAGTGACATAGATAGAAGAAGAAGAGGGAACCATGGTCGTTGCTCCTCAACCGCCGAATTTTGGATTACGTGTCCTCATTCTTTATCTTACAGATAATAATAATCTCTATTTGTTTCCGGCAAGAAAAATTCAAATAATAAATTATTATTTGTTTTTTTTTAAGGTAGTTCTAGGGTGAAAGAAGAAACCAAATGTTTTACCGGTGAACCATTAATATGACTTACTATTGTAGATAAGATGGGGTAAGTTTTATAATTTTAAAATTTTATAATAAAAAATCAGATAGATTACAAAATTACTTTTAGGTCTCTCTCTTTCATTTTCCTTCCTCTTCCGTATCTAACTCTCACATAGTCACACTTTCAGTTTCTTCCTCCTGCATATCGCACACGCGCACACACACACACACTCCCCACCCTCCCCCTGCATCGCGCACACACTCCTCACTCCTCACCCTCTTCGACGAATCCCGCTCTCAGCACCGTCGAAGCTCCCTGCACCAGCACCGGCCACTAGTTTTCAAGGTAGGTTTTCAGATCTTCTCCTTTTTATTTTCATCCTTCTCCCACTTTGCATTCCACGTGTTTGCTTTTTTGATTCTTTTGGAATTAACACAAGTCTCTTCCTTCCTAGACCCCCTTACGCTCTTCAAATTCCGATTCTTCTTTTTGTTTGTTCAAGTTGTTATTCTTTCTGTTTGTTGTAATGGTGTTGTTTGATTTACAGGGTTTTAGCAAACAGCTAAAGATGAACATGATGTTTAATCATATTAGTTTTCCTCCCCTTTTTCTAATTTAACACTGATTTTGGATAGTGGCTTAATTTCTTATACCTCTAGCATTGGTTCATCTTTGATGTTCTAAACCTATTTCAAGATTAATTTTTTCTTTATTTTGCTCACATATTTTTTTTTTAGATTTCGATTACACACGAACCCATCTACTTTGTGTTGCTTAATCTTCTAAAGCACGTCATTTTGCTATTTCCAATAATATGTAAATGAAGGAAACTAAGAAATATGCTAAAAAAATACTATCTGGGATTCAAACCTATGCAACGATAGTTGAATAGAAACAAACACCATGGTTGATATGCATATTTCTCTATTTGCAGAAAAAAAAACTATGAAATTGCCCAATTGAGACCTTCACTAAAAAAAGTCAACTTTTTAGGCATGAATTTGGATTGTAAACTTTTTAGTATGTGAATGGAGGTGCTGCTTTGCTATTTCCAGTAGAGTATTAAACCTCCATTCAATTTATATTATTACTTACTGTTGCACCATAACATATGTATTACTTTTGAACTATTATATAGTAATATATGTCATCACTGTCATGTATGCTTTGGTGTTGATTACTATTTTGTTGATAAGAGAGGTGCTACAGATAGGAAATAGATAGCCTTGGAATGCTGGCCCTGATATACACATGTGCTGCAGGTAGGAATTTTCATCTGATATTTAACTTATCAATTTCTATATGACCTTTGTTACATAAAACTAATATTGCAATCTACAGATAGAGGTACTAAAGAATCAAGCAAAATAAATTCATTCACCGAAAGATCCCAATGAAAGAAAATATTTTCTTTCAAGAATTTGCTGCACAAACTCCCATGTCTCTTGATTTTACAGACATTTCTATTTTATCTAACCCAAGCTCCTTCTCAACTTGCTAACGAGATTGATTATTGACTTCTGAGAAACAGTTTTGATTTAATGTGAGTGTAACAGTTCATCTACTGAGATGAGACGTAGAATCTACTGCATATATCTTGTTAATATAAGCAATTTGTGCATATATCTTGTTAATATATCTTGTTAATATATCGAGTGTAACATGTTTACTTTTTTGATTCATTTGTGTTTCGCTGGTCTGGCACATATAAGAGTGTTACCCCACTCTTTGCTTGTTGAATGTGCATAGTTGATTATCTCTTACTTAAATGGTTTATATGGGTTTATATGAGCAGGAATTCAGGGAATCCATACTCCATCTTCCGGGGTTGAAGCACACATGCAGATGGATGAATCGGTTGCATTTGAGAAAGTCCAATAAAGAAAGGTTGGGGATGATTAAGAAAGCTAACAAGTCGACTCTTCATCATCCTGATCACATCATTTGTTCCAATCAACCTTCAGGTATGATGCAGGTTTCTCTTCAGACTTCAGTATTCTTTTCCACAAATCTTTCTGACCTTTCTGAATTGAACATAGTATGTTTCTTGAGCTAGTTTTAGTTTTACAACCCTACAGAGAACAATTACAAATTTAAGTACAGTACCATCCAATCTTTTCAAAAGAATGGAGATGGAAAAAGAAATTGAAACAATCGGGAATGTGAAAGAGTCAAAAACCAGGACATCACAATCTATAAAGAATATTGTTTCACCAGAGGATAACATTTAAGTAGTGTTCATGTTTTATTCAACTCCTATGGAACCTTCATATAAGAACCCAAATGCTATTTTGCGTGCCTGTGTGTGTGTCTGAGAAATGTGTCAGATGTCACATGCTGAACCATGTTGTATCATAACCATTTACTTTAGAGAGCAATAAAAACTAAACAGAAAAAGAAGAATGCTATAGATATTAACAGTAAAGAAGTGGTTACAGAATCAAGAGCAACAATTTGACAAAGCAGATGGTTAGAGGACAATAAAAGGGGGCAATGATTGGTTTTTTCTGTGTATTGACCAAATTTCACGTGACATTGATCGTATGTGTGGTGTGAAAATGCAGTGAAAATTTGACAGTGCCTTGATCCACGTTGTTGATATCATGAATCTTGTAATTTTCTTCATCATGCTGCTTTGTTCCTTGGTTTCTCCTTCCAACTCGCCAGTGCCTCTGCTGTGTTCCTCTTTCTTCTCCCCTTCCACTTCAGCCTTTTCCTCAATAGTAGGGGCAGCTTTTAATGACCACATCTCTGCAGCAACTTAAAATCATTACCAAAAGAGTTTTATATCTTACAGGTCCATATTACATTACAAGGATCTTACAAATACAACATAATGTCGCTAAGGAAACTAGGAGCTAAATGTCTCTCCAATACGTGGATGGTACATTATAGGCCTACTCTATGATTGTCTATAGTCATTTCAATGAACAATCAGACAAATAACATTTTAACAACAAAAACTACAGTCATCCTTGGACAGAACTAAAGGCGTCGCAACTACAGGCATCCTTTGTTCAGTTCCTTTTTATGCAGGAGCTCTGGTTTTTTACGACTTCAGCTTCCATTCACGGCCAGCCCTGATCCAGCAACTACAGTCATCCTTTGTTCTGTTCCTTATTATGCAGGAGCTCTGGTTTTTTACGACTTCAGCTTCCATTCACGGTCAGCCCTGATCCACGTTGTTGACATCATGAATCTTGTAATTTTCTTCTTCATGCTGCTTTGTTCCTTGGTTTCTCCTTCCAACTCGTCAGTGTCTTTGCTGTGTTCCTCTTTCTTCTCCCCTTCCACTTCAGCCTTTTCCTCAATAGTAGGGGCAGCTTCTAATTTCTCCGACTCCCCAGACCCGCCATCTTTCTTTGTTTCCTCCACCTCTGGTACTAGTCCAGTCTTTTCCTCTTATTTATTCGGAACAACTTCAGACCCCTCGATATTTTCCTCATCTTTTTTGTGAACAACTTCAGGTCCCTCAGCTCCTTTGTCATCTCTTTTGAGGCTTGTAACTCTCCATCAGTAGTAATGCCTTTCCCCTCATCATTGGGTACACCGGCATTTTCTTCAGGATGAGCGGTCTCTCTGACATCTGCATCCTCTGCTCCCTTCTCATCCCGATTTTCGTCAACAAGTTAAATGACCCCTGTAGACAAGTTAAATACTCTTTCTGATTTGCAGGTTTGCCTGTCATTCAAAACAGGCTAGATAGATCAAGGAAAAATGAAATATATAAATGATGACTTGGATATCATTGAGACTAGTTTTCTTCTATAGCACAGATTATTAGTCTATTTGGTTCATAACTCTCGTTGAGTGTTTCTATGACGGCTATGCATATTTGCTAAATTTGTTCAAGGGGAAATGGCAGATAATTTTTTAAAATTATAAGTTTAACAAAGGTGATAATTTGTACCCACTACAATATCTTTAAAACTGTAGAGGATCCATGTCGTGCATGTTTTATACAGATGGCTATAGAAGATCAAGATCCACTACCTAAAACATTCAAAAGCTCAAAAACATTAAAGGTGTGTTTGGGAGTTTGGAGGGGAGGGGAAGGGAGGGGTTGAGACTAATAGTGTAAATTTTTTAGAAATCGGGAGAAAAATTATCCCCCTAAACCCCCCTAAACCCCTCTCCTAGTTTATTTTTGGAGCCCCTCCAAACTCCCCCAAATATGGAGGGTTTTGGAGGGGCTCCAAAAATAAACTAGGAGAGGGGTTTAGGGGGGTTTAGGGGGATAATTTTTCTTCTCATCACTGAAGAATTTACACTATTAGTCCCAACCCCTCCCCTCCCCTCCCCTCCAAACTCCCAAACACACCCTAATGAAAGTAAAGGGGAAGGGAGCAACTAGCTATTTAAGGAGAAGCAACATATTTGGGCTCTCACCTCAAACACACGCAAAGATGGTATAGCCAACCTGAAAGGAAATCAGTGCTAGTATAAGGATAAGCCCTGTGTCACACTATTCATCAACAAAATGAATTGTAGAACCTAAAATCAAGCTAACACAGAAAAATGATGCCCAAAAAAGTAGCATATCAAAAACTAAGATATCCATCCACCAAGACACTGAAATGCACATAAATAGTTCATTCATTCACTTGCTTCCTATCTTAAGTACCGAGAATACACAAACAAGAATGAAGATAAACCTTCAAGATTATGAACTAAGCAAGCAACAATTAACAAATGTGCCTCTTCCACTTTGGACACTCATGAGTTGTGATTGATTTTTTTCTAGAAAGCACAGTTCCACACACCGTAAATCATATTCAAAATAGGGAATACATATAAACCAGTAGTTTTATCAAAAACCTGTTGTGCGATCATGCTATAAAAAGCCAAAGAAGATGAATAGTACAAACTCATATTCAAAACAGAGAATAAATCTAAACCAATATTTTATCAAACACCTGGTGTGCAATCGTGTTATAAAAAGCCAATGAACATGAATAGTGGAATCAAAATAGAAAACTTACTCTCATGTAAACTAACCACGAAAGTAAACTCATCTTCAGTACAATAGTTCACTTTAGAAGCATCATTTTTCCACAAAAAATAATTAAATCATCTAAAATATAAAGACATCAACAATTTGATTTCATAGTAAAGGGAAAAGAAATGAACCTGGAAATGTAGAGTAGGGTTTTCTCCTTCAAAACAGAGAACAATTTGATTGTGCGGTTGGGTTTACGAATGCTAGTTTATATAATGGAAAAGTTAAACAGAATTTATGCGTTGATTTTGTTGTGATTTGAGAAGAAGAAAGGAGAATCACGATTTGAGGAGAGTGATTTGCAATCCTATACTCAATCTTACACAATCTTCCTTAGTCATAGCAAATGAATTTGAAAAAAATTAGATTATATTGCTTACCATGTTTTACCCAGACCCTCGTAGAGAAACAAGGCTTTTTTTGGTTGAATGTAGAGAAAGAGGAGAAGGAGAACAAATCCTGCATATTATTCATCGCTGCATATCCAGAAAAGATGAGTGTGACCTTGGACCTTAATTGCAATTTCTAAAATATCATAATTTTTTAAATTACAAAAATGCACCGAATTTCACATAAAGGGCAACCGGAATAGCAGGTTACCATACGAAATCACAACCTTTCATAATATTTTGTATTATATCCGACGGTAATCCTTAATGGTTCACCGGTGAAAGATTTGGTTAGCTCTTTCACCCTAGAACTACCCGTTTTTTTATTTATAAATATATAACAACATTTTTGGGTCATTGTCGATGCTTACATGCCGAAAAAAAAACATTTTTGGGTGAACCATGGTGTTTTAGGGGAAAGATAGAGAAAACTTTGGCTCTTTAAATAGTTATAAATGGACTTACATTTATCTCACTCTAAAGAAATTAATAAGAATTGACTTAAATATGTTTTTAGTCCCTAATATAGGGTCTTTTGGTTTTAGTCCTTGCAAAATATTTTTTTTTAAATTAATCCCCGAAAATACCAACTTTTTTATTTTAGTCCTTCTGTTAACTCTTTCGTTAAAAAACACTGATATGGCAACCTTGTGTCCAAGTTGGCTTTGCCACTTCATTATTTTTATTTTTATTTTTATTTTATTTTAAAAACTGAGTTGCGGATAAAATCCCAAATTTGTAAAAAAAAAGATAGATTCCCAAATTAAAAAGTAGGGTTCATCTTCCATTTCCAGATTCAATTAATTCAAGCGTAAATCAATATCAGAGAGATGATGTTGAGGGTGGTGTTAATCGCCCCTACTGTTTTTTCAAACTGTGGAATGAACTAACTTACAGATTTTCATGTTTCAATGGCATCATAGGACTTCAAATGGGCCTCCTGTCAAAAATCGTTGAAATCTTTGAAACATTGCATCTTTGAATCCTACTTCCTAAGATTCGTTCACATAACATTCCTACCACTATAAGAACCAAGCACGTACATCTCCGTCCAAAGCACGTACCTTCCCCTTCAAAATTCACCTTGTCCTCAAGGTGAAGATACCCAAAACGAACAGTTATCAGTCTTCCACCAGGATCCCACAGCTTGAAGCAAAATGTCTCAATAATGCAAGAAGCGGAGTATGGTTCACCCGGATCCCATTGCTTGTGATGTCTTTCCTAGTTTGTAGCCATGCTTGAGTTAGATTCTCAAGACCTTCACCATTATGAGCTCCTCCTTCATAAGTTGGAATTGCATATAATACTAACACCATAACTCTATGAGAAATGAAACTGTGATAAACTCCACTATGCACCATCTCAAACATCAAAACCCCATTCCACTTCTCTGCGAATATCATCGCTGCTCTTCCTTCCAAAAATGGTGCCAACCATGTAACCTCCTCTTCCTTCCAAAAATGATTTTCATGGCTTGCCAACACAAATGTGTTGGCACTTTCTTGCATGGCCTCATCTCTTTTAATGCCACACGGATTCCACTCATCTCTTGTAAGGCCACCTGGATCCCACATATGGGCGACTGGAGACTCCACCATTTGAATAATGTGTTCAACTATAAGCTTGTGCCACTTAGACTTATCAAAATCAGAATTGTTTTCCTCTTCCTTGTCATGCAGTTCCAGTGGCTTATTTTCTATAATTCCATTTAAATCACCAACAAAACCCCTTAACCACTCATAAAGCCAACCAATGGATTCCTTTGAAAATTCAGACTCACTTTGTAGAGGGGGAATTATGTGACTCCATGCTTGAGGTTCAACCAAAGTTTTATGATAATGTGTTGAAGCCACAGATATTACAGAATCTCCTTTATAGCAATTTAAAAAGGCCATAAAAGCTGCAATAGTAAAAGACAAACCCGAATATTGTTGGAGTAGTAAGTAATTACTGAATAATGGATTCCAAAGCTTGAAGCATGATGACTGAGTAATGTATAAAACTGAGAAGTTTCCTCCTGGATCAAATGCCCTGTTTTCAACTGTGTTTTTGAGCAGAAAACAGAGTATTGCAACAGCTCTATTTTTGCTATATGCAACTCCAAGAATAAGAGCAAACTCTTCTAAAAAATCAGTAATAGGGTTGGCATACCTCCCCATCGCTTCAACATTAATAAACGAAGATAAAGGAGAAATGTTGATGAACTGATCCCACGTTGATACTGCTTCTGTTTGTGATGATGTATTTGTGTTTTTGCACTCCAAAACACAGGGAAATGCCTCGGGCAGAAATAAACAGAGGTGTGAGTTTATATTTTTCACCTCCCTTATTACTTCTAACACACCCTTGTCCCTATAAGAATTGCCATACTTACTGACCTGCCTGTGGGCCGGGCCCACTGAGTTATAAATGAAGTCCAAATCCTCTAATTTCCAAACAGCTTTAGTCTTTCTTTTGGGGCCCATTCCTTTTACTGCTTGTAGCTCCCAATCCCTATTAATGAATTGGGGGGGGGGGTGTACATATCAAATACTGGGCTTGACCAATTGGGTCAATCAAGAGGCCCACTTCCACTAGTGACCCATCAGCGCTGGCTCCACTCTGCCTCGCAAACCTATCGCAACTTTCCATTACGAGAGAAAGATATTGCATTCTTGCATCACGAAGGAGTGGCACCTCCGCCACCATTACTCCTCCCATCACTGCCGCCACCGTGTTTTCGTCATCACAACTCTGATTCTCTTCCTCATGCTTCGACTTCAACCAAGCGTTCTTCCACTCTTCTCTTTCGCGGACATCCACGGCAAGAGAGAGAAAAGGCGCCAGTAAACTGTTCGCTGTCGCCGGCGAACCTTCTGTCGTCAGTGCTTCCACTGGCGCTTCCTCCTCACCACCGCTCAGAACCACTCTCTCTAATTTACCATATGGCTTCGTATCAACATTCCAAGGTACGCCACTGGAGCCTTCGATTCCCTCCTTCTCCGATTTATCTTCTTCACTACAATATACTGGTTCTGCAACAGTGAGTTTTTCACGTTTTGTGCTTCCATCTTCCTTTTCTTTGAATGTCGTTTCATCCTTCTCTAATTCTGCTTCCTTCCTTAGATCTGAAACCTGCGATCTTAAATTCTCCAAGATCTCTTCACATTTCTTCAGAATTTCACCTCTTCTCCTACTCCTTCGAGTTGGAGCATGATGTCGTCGACGATGTTTCGTGTTTACAAGCTGAGTTTTCTGGTATGAACTTCTCCATAATTCTGCCTAGTAGCCTCAAGAGCACCCAAGATCGAGTGCTTTGATACCACTTGATACAAACAGACACAATAGGGAAAATAGAGAGATGAATCCTTGTATTATTAATCAACAAATCTGAGGATCTCTCAGATTTGTGTAGCAGAATTACAAGGAAATATGAGTGAAAAGTATAGAAAATACAATAGAACAGTGAAATGGTGATCCTATCACCAAGTCCCTTTCCCAAACCAATCCCAATTCCAGCCTAAACCTGAATGGAATGCTAACCCACTATATATAACACTCTCTCTCCATACAATCTGACTATTCTCTCCCCTCACCTGCCACGTAGGCAGGTTGTTACAACAAATTGAGTGCTTGTATTGTGGTCCCCAAGAAATTGGTTTCCACTTCTTCTTTCATAAACTTTAGGAATTTCCCCAATTTGCCCTTCACTAATGATGTCTGTATCAAACATCAATGCAATCTGTAAAGTGGAGAATGAAACTTAAAGTCCACCAACAAATTGAGATCGCAAGTTCCTCCAATTCTGCATCAAATGATCCATCTAGAAGGTGTTTAATTATCTCTGACCTTTGACACCATAGAAATCCAAAAGGCATGATCTCCATGAAGTGGAACCACTAAGCATCAGGTCCAAAAGGTATATGGTATTTCACACCCTTTTGATATATGACATATAATAACTTGATAATTAGGAACAATTCCACCACCATATTATACCTGTTAGGTAGGAGTAGATTGCCACCCTTTCGATATCAGCAGATCCAATTTTGATGGAAGCACCTTGCATATCAATGGTTGAAGCAATGACTCCCTTCAAACCAGCAAGTAAATGGCAACAATAAAACACCATTAATAAAACACCTTGTATAAGCATCGACAATTGAGCTAGAAACAACAACATTGGATAAAAACCCAACAACTAAAACTTGCCAATGGATCTGCCTACAAAGTTCAAATTCTTTCACCTTTACACAAACAATCAAAACATTGGAAAAACTAAACTCATTGTCCCCAATAGACTATCTCCTAAGCTGTCCATAAAACCTCAAAGCCTCACAAAATCTCCCACAGTGTGCATTCCACGATACATAATCCTTGTCAGTCATTTGATAAAACATACTCCTATCTTGCTTCATCATCCCCAATTTAACATACCCAGAAAGCATAATGTTCCAAGTATACAAATTTCTAACCTCCATTTTATCAAACACCTTGTGTGCATGAACATAATCATCGCAACTAAAGTACATTTCAATTAAATGATATGCTCAACATCAAACCAGTAGCAAAACCCTGCTCAGTGAAGCCTCCAGTCTCAGCATAATCGTTGTCCTTTCATCTTAGGAAGCTAAGAATAAAATCCTTTGAAATGAACGGCAAAAAACCCAAAAGAACATTAAAAAAACAATCGCACACTGAGATTGCTATTAGAAATCAGGAATGTCAAATGATTTGTGTCAAAACTGAAATCGAATCATCTGGTTGAAAACAAATTTTGGAAAAGAGAACACAAAGCAAGGCGAAACACGCAAATGAAATCAAACATTAGAGACAAAAATCAAATCGAACCAGAGAAGGAAATCAAACTCAAAAAGTGATCCAAAGGAAACGAAAGTGCAAATCGCAAATTCGAGGAAACGATGAAGGAAGTAAATCAGAAGCCAGCAACATGAACAACACAGAATCTAGGGTTCAGAAAGGGGAAAACCCAATCGATTCAGTCGTACTCTCAATCAATAAGAAAACAGAAGCTCTAATGGAATGCGATGATGTAAAATCATAGAAGAACCGAACTAAATGAGGTGAAAAAAAGCGAACAAAGGAAAAAAATGGGAAGGAAATTTTCTCGAGAAAATGGAAAAGAAAAGGAATAAAAAGAAACTAATGAAAATAAATAAAAAAAACCTGCAGCGGAATTAGCATTAGGCGGGGTACCATGTTTGCTCTGATACCATGTTGAAAAACCAGTACTAAGAGAGAAAACACTTAAAAGTCTATTATATTGAAATTGATAAAATATTACTAATGAGAAGAAGATCATTACAAATGAGTGTCTCATCTATCTTATATACCAACTAACTAATGGACCTCATTATCTAATTGACTCACTATCTAATGGGCCTTACTAACCAACTAATTGGTTTACTATCTATATTTTAACTGAAGTCACTTCGCAACAACCTCTAATCCCTAACTTGTCACTGTTTCTTCTTTTTCTAATTCAATTCATGTTATTCTTTTCTATTCTTTCAAGTTTCAACAGATTCGAAGAAGAGCTTGAATGCAGCATCTACATCTGCTTCTGAAGATTTCACTGATTTATCTCCATTATCTAATATTACAAATGAAAATCACGACGAAGATGTTACGGTAAATTCGATTCTTAGCATCTATCTCGTTTTCTGATGTTTATGTTATTCTTTTACGCTCTTTCACCAGATCGCAACGATGTGACGGTAAGTCCGATTCTGAACATGTAATTCTTCTTCCGATTTTTCTTTCCTGTCTTCTGTAAAATGCTTCAAAAAATGAGCCACTGTTTGGTAATTTTATTGTTCATTTATCTATCACTTCTGTAAAATACAAAACAGTAAGTGTTTGGAAATCTGAACTTCTCTTTTTCATGATATGTGTTTGAAATTTCAATGCAATTGTGAATGTAACTATCAATCACTTAGATGTATTAGGCATTTAGTCATTTTGTTTGATTTAGAGAAATAAATAAGCATGAATTTGAAAGGTTCGTTTTCACTTCAGAGGAGACTGAGATTGTTTTAAATTTTCTCAATAATGCTGATCCACAAAATAGAAAAGTTATGGATGAAATAATTGAGAATGTCATAAACTATATCAATAGCAACACCGTGCAAGAGGAAACAAATCGCTCTGCTCAAATCCTTTCCTCGAAAAATCTGTTGTTGTTTCTCGGTGTGTTCATTTTGTTCGTTGGAGTAGTAGTTGTGCTTTTCTTCACTTCTGAAGATGTATATTACGGACCATTGCCTATTGAGATATGCCTAGTAATTCTATTGCTTGTAATTATAGTAGGTGTAGTTAGAAACCTAGTCGAAATGGGCCAGTCGAATGGGCTAGTCGAAATTATGGGCCTGGGCCTGTTTCATTGTATATATATATATATACTGATGTCAGTAGCATGTAATCCTGACCTACTTTTTACAAAATTCAGTGCAGCTTTTACCTAATATTATATTGTCCTACTTATTCCTCTTGTCCTTAGCGCCGCCACTTCCTTTCTTGTCCCTTTCACGTGTTTATCCCCCAACAAACTGGTATCAAGAGCTTGTTAGATCCTTACAAAATCTATCAAGATTCATGGCAGCGTGAGACAACTCTGGTGGAGGTATTCCGGGGAACCTCCCAATCTTTGACGGAAAGAATTATGAACGTTGGTGTGCGCAGATGAATGTGCTGTTTCGATATCAAGATGTTCTTGATGTCGTGAATGATGGTGTTCCACCATTGGCAGCAAACGCCACTGAAGCGGTGAGGAACAACCACCATTCGCTGAGGAAGAAAGATGGAAAATGGCTGTTTTTGATTCACCAATGCGTTGATTCCAACATCCTGAACCTGATCATCGACTGTGATTCAGCAAAGGCAGCTTGGGACATCCTAAAGAACTCGTATGGAGGAGCAGATAGGCTGAAGAAGATACGTCTACAGTCGCTCAGGAAGCAGTACGAGGGCTTGAAGATGACAGATGGAGAATCGATTGGAGATTTCATTACGAGGTTAGTAGCATTAACTAATCAAATGAAAGGTAATGGTGAAACTGTGACTGAAGTAAATAAAGTCGAAAAGGTGCTCAGATCCTTAACCCTGGAATTCGACTACGTTGTTACTGCTATTGAAGAATCCAAGGACCTAGATACATTGAAGTTAGATGAACTTCAGGGTTCCTTAGAGGCGCATGAATTGAGAATCGGGCAGAGAAGTTCAGAGAAAGAAACTGAACAAGCCTTGCTTTCATACTCCTCTAAGAGAAATTGGAAGGCAGGCAACAAGGAGAAGGGTAGAGAAAAAGGATCAAGCAGTAAGAAGAAAGAACAAGGATATTTCGACAAGAAGAAGGGAGACCTGTCGAAAGTTCAGTGTTATAACTGTCAGCAATTTGGGTATTATAGGAACAAGTGTAAAAACAAGAAAGTTCCTAGGGATAAAGATGCAGAAGCCAAGTTTGCTAATGATGGTGACTCTGACTCTGACTCAGAGGAGTTAATGCTGATGGCTGTCGAAGATGAGATTCGACTCGATGAAGGACTTGCTGAAAGTAGCGAGCAAAATAGTGGGAACACTTGTATAAGTGGATTCACTTGTGATGCTCAAAATACTTGTGCAATGTGTGTGTGGCAGGGCAGTGGAAACACTGGTGATGCCTCCAACATTGCCAGCAATAATGATGACGAATTGTCATTCATGACAGCTACTGACCCAGAATTACTGTTGTTGAAGGCTGATACAAATTCGACTGAAGAGAAGTCTGTCGAATGGTATCTCGACACAGGATGTTCAAATCACATGTGTTGTCACAAGGAGTGGTTTGTCGAACTGGAGCAGATAAGCAAAAAGATAAGGTTTGCAGATAACAGTAGAGTTACTGCTGAAGGAGTAGGTACCATAAAGTTCCTGTCGAAAGATGGCAAGTGGTGCTACATCCAAGGGGTATTTTATGTACCAGCTATGAAGAGCAATCTGCTAAGTATTGGGCAGATGATCGAGAAGAAATTCACCGTCGAAATGGGTGATAACAGTCTCAGCCTGTTTGATTCGACCAAGAAGTTGATCCTGAAGGTGTTAATGCAGAGTAACAGAACCTTCAAGATCAAATTGCAAGTAGTCGAAGAACATTGCCTCAAGAGTACTGTCGAAGAGGAACACTGGAAGTGGCACAGAAGATTTGGCCACCTCAACTTCAAGAGCTTAAGTCAACTACATGAAAAGAAGATGGTTCATGGGTTGCCTGCAGTAAAAGTACCTGTCGAAGTTTGCGAGAGTTGTTGCAAGTCGAAGCAACCAAGAAACTCGTTTAAATCAGAAGTACCTAGCAGAGCAGAGAATAAGCTAGAGGTGATATTTTCTGATGTCTGTGGTCCTTTCGAAGTATGTTCCTTAGGAGGGAATAAGTACTTTGTCACCTTCATTGACGAATACACTAGAATGTCCTGGGTGTATTTGATCAAAAGGAAGAGTGAAGTACTATAAATATTCAAAAAGTTTAAGGTAATGATTGAAAAACAGAGTGAATGTGCAATCAAAATCCTTAGAAGTGATGGAGGTGGTGAGTACAACTCTCATGGATTTGTCGAATTCTGTGAGAAAGAAGGAATTGTGCATGAAGCCACTGCACCTTACACGCCTCAGCATAATGGTACTGCTGAGAGGAAAAACAGGACCATCCTCAACATGGTAAGAAGTATGTTGAAGGAGAAGAAGCTACCTCATAGTTTATGGGGAGAACTTGTAGCCACAGCAGTGTATATTCTGAACAAATGCCCCACAAAGAGATTGACTGGGAAGACACCTGAAGAAGCTTGGCTAGGAAGAAAGCCAAGTGTCAAGCATCTCAGAATAATTGGCTCAGTATGCTATAGACATGTACCTGAGCAACTAAGAAGCAAGCTGGATGATAGAGCACAACAAATGATCCTTGTTGGCTATCATTCGACAGGAGCATACAAACTATATGATCCTGTGCAGAAGAAAATAGTGAAAAGCAGAGATGTCGTAGTAGATGAGTCGAAACATTGGAACTGGGAAGAAGGCTGTGAGAAAACTACAATGATGGACTTCGACGAAGTCTCTGATCGAGATGATCAGAATGAAGAGGTCGAAACTGAAGAGCCAGAAGAACCCATTGCTGTCGAACCTTTAAGAAGGTCGCAAAGGGAAAGGCAGAGATCAGTAAGACTAGAAGGATTCGACACATACCCAGATTCTGCTATTACAGCAGAGGGAGACCTGACACACTTTGCACTAATGGCAGAAGCAGAACCAGTGAGCGTGGAGCAAGCCCTTAGTCACAAGCAGTGGAAGGAAGCAATGATTGACGAGTTGAAATCAATCGAGAAGAATGATACTTGGAAGCTAGTCGAACTTCCAAAGGAAAAGAAAGACATGGGGGTGAAGTGGGTCTTCAAGACCAAAGTCAAGCCAAATGGAGAAGTGGCCAAGTACAAGGCCAGGCTAGTAGCCAAAGGGTTCCTGCAGAAACCTGGTTTGGATTTCAATGAGGTCTTTGCCCCAGTAGCCAGGATCGAAACCATAAGATTGGTAGTAGCATTGGCAAGTCATAGAGGCTGGCCCCTGCATCAACTGGATGTAAAGTCAGCATTTCTTAATGGACCTCTGGAGGAGGAAGTCTATGTTTGTCAACCACCTGGTTTTGAGTCGAAGGGTAAAGAAGACAAAGTCTATAAGCTGGAGAAGGCCCTGTATGGGCTCAAGCAAGCTCCAAGAGCGTGGAACAAGAGAATTGATGGATTTCTCTTGGCTCAGAAGTTTATTAGATGCACTAATGAACATGGAGTGTATGTGAAGAAGAATGGAACTTCGACTCAGTTGTTGTTGTGCCTGTACGTAGATGATCTACTTGTAACTGGCAGCAATGAAGTCGAAGTCGAAGCCTTCAAGAAAGTGATGATGTCAGAATTTGAAATGAGTGATCTGGGACATCTATCATATTTCTTGGGAATGGAGTTTACCAAGACAAGTAAGGGTATACTCCTGCACCAGTCGAAGTATGCAGCTGATATCCTGAAAAGATTCGACATGAGCAACTGCAAGGAAGTTTCGACACCATCGGACACTAGTAGCAAGCTGTCGAAAGACGACGAAGGGATTGAAGTAGATGCCACCTTGTTTAAACAGATCGTGGGCTCCCTAAGGTACCTGTGCAACACTCGACCTGACATTATGTTTAGTGTCGGAATGATCAGCAGATTCATGGAGAAGCCGAAAAGCTCTCATATGGCAGCTGCAAAAAGAGTACTAAGGTATGTAAAGGGAACACAAAGTTATGGTATTCTGTTCCCTAGCAAGAGTGTGTCGAAGAGTGGTAATGAAGTGTTTGGCTACACTGACTCCGACTGGAGTGGAGACAGGAGTGATCGAAAAAGCACAAGTGGGTATGTCTTTATGTATGGTTCGACACTCATCTCTTGGTGCTCGAAGAAGCAAAGTATTGTTGCGTTGTCCTCCTGTGAAGCAGAGTATGTAGCTGCTTCCTTTGCAGCATGTCAAGCATCATGGCTGAGCATGCTACTGGTCGAAATTGGAGTGCACAGGGTTGAAGCAATGAAATTGTTAATCGACAACAAGTCTGCGATAGATCTCGCAAGGAACCCTGTCGCACATGGAAGGTCGAAGCATATAGAGACCAGATATCACTTCCTGCGTGATCAAGTAAACAATGAGAAGCTGAATCTGAAATATTGCTGTTCGGAACTTCAAGTAGCTGATGCAATGACCAAGCCATTGCAAAAGGGAAGATTCGAAGAACTGAGAACAATGCTTGGAATGATATCGCTCAGCAATGTGAATTAGGAGGGAATATTGAGATATGCCTAGTAATTCTATTGCTTGTAATTATAGTAGGTGTAGTTAGAAACCTAGTCGAAATGGGCCAGTCGAATGGGCTAGTCGAAATTATGGGCCTGGGCCTGTTTCATTGTATATATATATATATATATATATATATATATATATATATATATATATATATATATATATATATATATATATATATACTGATGTCAGTAGCATGTAATCCTGACCTACTTTTTACAAAATTCAGTGCAGCTTTTACCTAATATTATATTGCCCTACTTATTCCTCTTGTCCTTAGCGCCGCCACTTCCTTTTTTGTCCCTTTCACGTGTTTATCCCCGACATTGCCAACCTGAAGCATTCTGCTGACGTTGAAATGTTCATTAACATGTAAGTAGTATAATGAAGTTCTTTTAGTTAAGGTACTTCACTGCCACAAGGGCTTTTCTGATTGAGCTTGGTGGCATGGTTTATTTTTGCTCCAATGTTATGGAAGCTAACTGTTTTTTTTCTTGTTGCAGCTTAAAACTCGGATTAGTACTATGACCTGAAAAAAGATGTTCAAGATTGCTCCACCCTGCAAGATGTTCAAGTTTATTACATTAGTTTCTCAAGTCTCCCAATTGACACCAAAGCAGAGAGAGTTGGTGTTCTTCAATTAGGGGACAGCCTCACTCAATCAAAAGAAGATACATGCACATAAACCAACACTTTAGCCAGATGCCTGGATTTGTTATATGGTACGGTTCACCGGGATTACCATGTCTGGGGTTGGTGTCGTGTTAAGTTAAAGAGGCGTAGTTTATAAATTAAACTACGAGAAAGTTAAAAGGCAGGTGGTTCATAAATTGAATCACGATAGAAAAAGATTGATAATTCAACCGTAAGTGTAGTGAGGGGTCACGATAGGACTCACTGATATTTGTAATCTCACCCTTTATATGTTGTTGTTTTTACAGAGAAACAGGAGAAAGTAAAAGCGAAGAAGCACGGCTAGATGACGTGTCATGTGAAGATATGGAAGATTTAGTTTAATCTTATGTTATTCCCTTGTTGTCTTTGTAATCCGATGATATGACTTGAATTTATTTTAAGTTATGAAATCGTTTCTGCTTTTCTTGTGATAGTATTGAACACTAAGTTTTGAAGATATTGAAAAGACATGAAACCGATATGGTTTTGTTTAAGTTATGGCAGTGATGAGACTGTTTGATATTATTATCGAAAATTTTAGTTGTGTTCGATATCTAAACAAGAAATTTATCTATGATGTATGCTAAATTGTGCATTCTAATATTTCTACTTGTTAGAGATATTAGGGTGTTACTTGGGGATGCAACTATTAACCTTACTGCCTTAGCCAAAGCGTAATCATAAAAAAACTAACATTCAAGTTCTTTTTCATTTCCTTTTATCATTTATTAGTTGCTTATAACTTGGACAATCATTTTAACTATGCCCTTCAAGCATACGATTAGGAATCAAATTGAAATATTTGTATGCATGAAGTTGATCAAAAATTAAAACAATAAAAAACCAGAACAAAATGACATAGTTTTGGAAATTGTTCCCTTTGCTTCGAGCATCTCAGTATGGGGTTCAGATCCTCTCTATTTATTGGATGGTTCCAGTAGGAGAGAGAAAGACACAATAAATAAAATAATGTTTTATTTATTGTGTCTTTCTCTCTCCTACTGGAACCATCCAATAAATGGAGAGGATCCCATTCCCTCGGTATGAGCTCGAGCTGCATCTTTAAGTTTGAAAGTAGAGCAGCGTGCTCTGAAATTGAAAAGCTAGCCCATTTGAGTTTGACATAGAATCTTTAGCCATGTAACTTTTGTTTACCACATCTTTCCTATAGATTACACAAGCACAAAAATAAGAACACACCGGAAATAAGCAAAGTCCCCGACCACTTTAGTTTAAAAAAGACACAGATTATTATTATTATTAATTATTATTAATAAGATAATAATACAAAAAAGAAGAAGAGACACAAAAAGGGATAAAGGTGAGAAAACAAAAAATAACAGAAAAGTTCTCGAAAAATTTCTAATTGTACTTGAGATACTTAAAAAAAAAGGTATCAAAGTCAATAGTCTAAGTTGGAAATGAAAAGCTATATTGTTTTGTCCACATAGTAAATTTTCCATAGGTATAAGTTCTCTTAAAATAGATTCGCCATCTCCATGTTGTACATCAATGACCTGAATATACACTAGAACAAAAGAAAACTTGATAATTCAATTATGAACGGTTGCAACTTCATTAAGTGTACAACAATATCATCTCAACAATAACAATAACATTATATCTAAAGAGTTGAATTCCAATTAATGTAATGCATTTCAAAATAAGTAGGCTTTAGTGTTTGTTTCCTTAATTATCAATACTTTTTTGCTCCAACCTTGCAAACATAAATGGAGCCTTTTTAGATATCACACATAAGTAGGCTTTATATATAAACTACAGGGAAGTGGTGAAAAAATCAACACACCTTTATTAAAGTAGCTTTGTTTTTTCGAAAAACGGAAGTATTATTAACCCTTGTTTTTTCTACAAGAATATTGTTTTATTCAAAATTCAACACACAAAATGGTGCAAATTTAAAACCACAATAACAAACACAAAAGCGCACACCCAACTTAAATACAACAACTGCAGTTGCAAATGCCTCTACGTTTTGAACAGCTCAGCTGCAGATGGATCAAATGATGTGTATGCTGCAAGAGCTTGTGGATTAGCAGTACCAGAAGTGGAGGCTCCATTGGTATCATGTGGTTGCTGAGAATTGGTTGGTTGAGCAGATGCAGTGGCAGCTGAAGAAGGAGCTGAAGGTGTGTAGTTTTCATCAAACCTAAACTAGCAATCCAGAGCAATGTGGCCATAACGAGAGCAGACTTGGCACTGTGGCTTGTTGGTTGGTGCGTTGCGAGCACGGCCACGGCCACGATGTTGAGTCATTATTATATGATGATTTTCATTCAGTTTGCAACCAAAATTTCGGTGGTTTATTGTTTGATTCAGCCAATTGCTAAGGGTTTTAGCATAATTTTAGTTTTTTGTAATAAGTCTGGAGCTGTAACAAAATGTATGAAAAACCTTCAATTTGATGTGGCGTTTACTAGCGAACCAGACACTTGCCTAGTGACGAAACAGAGAAAAGAAGAAAGGAAAAAGATCAGACAGCCTTCGCACCAAACAGCCAGAACGATCGCGCCACGACCAAACTTTCTGGAGAAAGTCGCGACGCGACCAGGCACCATCGCGACGCGATGCGTGGCCGAAACTTTGGTTAAAATATCAGTTTTGCGTTTTCTGAATCTCCTCTTCGGCTTGGGAACGATTCTAGGGTTTGGAGCAGCAGCTGGAGGTGATTTTGGGGCCTTCCCAACACCTTGGGAACAAGGGTTTTGAGGTTCTCATGGATCCATCTCTATGTAATCTTCTTCTACTCTTTAATCTTATCCCTTTTATGCCATGTAATTAGATAGTTTTGATTTGGGAGAGATGACTCTTCCTTAAACCCTTGTATGAATGCTTTGTTATGGTCAAGTCAAGTTTTTATTCATTTTATCCATTGCCTATGCCTTATGTTCTTAATGCTTTACAAGTACACATGATATTTGTATCGATCTAGGTTTATCATCACCATAGGAATGTGGGTTGTTTGCTGGAAATTGGGGCTTAGGTCACGACTTGAATTATCATAGGAATATGTAATTGGGTTTCGTGAATTCTTATTTCATTCGGTCGCCATTGATGATCGTAGGAGTGGGAATTTATGTGAGTGAATTCTTTATTTCTTGAACTTAATGCTTTACCCTTTGGCATGAATCACCTAAGGAATTAGGGTAACTCTTAGGGTAATAGGGGTTTTGAGACAAGGGATTGTTCTTAGCCTAATTTAGTGAATTGAATCGGATAATTTGGATAATTACTTTGAGAGTGGCTGAAGGTCATATAAGAGTAGAGGGGAGATGAGTCGATCCCAATTCGCTTCTATCTTACTTTATGTTATTGCACTTTCTATTTCGTTGTTACAATAAACCAATTCTATCACAAGTATCACGACTTAGAATTAACAACTTGCCTATTGATAATGAATCACAATCCCTGTGGATACGACCGGTACTTACCGTTAATTTTATTACTTGCGACGACAATTGGTACACTTGCCAAAAGTCTTAACACACGACCACGCGAATTGCGTCCACGACCACGATAATAGCCAGAGCCTTGATAACTAAAGTAATTGGTGCCACGACCAGTGCCTAATTGCGAATTATGCCGAGAGTTCATATGAACCAAATTAGCAGACACTGCTGGTGAATCTAATTCCTGACGAAACTTTTCTAACTGAGCTTCTTGGACCAACAGCATTGATTCCAGATCAGTTATGTCAATTGAATCAAGTTTGGTGAACACAAGCATCACAAACGAGTTATAATCTTCAGGCAATTCATCAAGAACAATATCAACCAGATCTTGATCAGATACAGTGTCACCAATTGCAGTGAGGGAATTAGCTAGGGCACGAATTCGAGCAAGAAATTCAGTGATGCTACGAGTACCTTTCTTCGTCGTTTTCAATTCAGCACGAAGTTGACGCATCTTCGCCTTCAGATGCGCGTAGAAGTGGTTGTGGATTGTGTCCCAAACTTGATGAGCGTGACGATAGTTGAGGACTGGAGGAAGCACTGAATTAGAGAATGTAGAGAGAAGCCATGTGTATAGTGCTTGATCTTGAACAAACCAGCGGTCGTAAGCTTCAGAGACCTTGTCATTCTGTTGATCTTCCGTCGAATCATACTGTTGCGGGATCACAGGGTTGATAAGGAGACGGTGAAGCTTGTGCGTTGCGATGACACCTTCTACTTGTTGATTCCAAATCAAGAAGTTCTTGTCATCAAGTTTGATGGAGAGTTTGGGACCGGTGACGAAATGCGAAGTGGTTGCGGTGGCGGTGTTGAAAAGCGAAGGAGTTTGTGAAGAAGTGGGAGTCACCACCGGTGATTGCTCAGGAGTAGGAACCGTCGCCATGAAGAACGATGCAAGCAAGTTCAGAGAGATTGAGCAGAAGAATCGTTGAAGATGAGGCCACGGATTGTTGAAGCGAATGATACCATGATAGAATCTAACTGATTTCAGCTAATCAAACAAAATTGTAACAGAGAGAGACTGGGAGAATTTTCCATCATTTTCATTGCATTGAATCTGTACAGTGAATTGGCTTTTATACAGTCAAGTGCAAGCTGATAAGTTAAAGCTTACTCAGCTGCTGATGTGGCATTTCCACAACTGAATTAGTTATACAATTGGCAATCTATTTTGACTATACAATTGACTATATTACCCTTATCTCTATTACCTACAACCCATCAACTAAATTTTCTAGTTGTCATGCAATTACATGTTAACTCAAAAACCCATGTGCGAATCAAGACATAAACTGAAATCAAAGTTACAAGAAATAACTAAAATTTTCCCCTTTTCATATAATTACACAACAACTCATATATTTGTGTTTGAGTTTTGTTCTCTCCACAAATCACCACATCACAAAATCTAAAATCACATAAAGCGGAAAATAAAATAATTAAATAATTAAAATCATATAAGTGAAAGCAACCCTTCATACATCTTTGTCTTACAACCCATCAATGTAATTCCTCATTTTACGCGTTAACTCAGTTATCTATGTTCAACTCTCCATAAATCATTGCACTCAAAAGCATAAAAAATCAAATCTAAAAAGTAAAATGACAATAATCAAAGCTTATAAAACCACTTGATGACACGTTTTCCCATCAGCAGAATTTAAGATTTTATTTTCATCAACCTGAGTTTCGCTGGAGTTGTTACGCCCCACTTCTTGTTAACCGACATCAACCTCATTTCTGTTTACTTCTGTAGAAGAGGATTCAAGATCCATGTTGGTGGAGGTGGTGGTGGAAAAGCCAATGTGGTGGCAAAAAGCACAAACACACAAAGCTAAGACAAGAAAAGAGAAAGAGAACAAATTTTGGAAATCACGAAATGAGTGTCTTATTTCAAACCGAAGCTTTGGATTCTGGTGGAAACACTAAATTTGGATTCTGGTGGAAACTCTTGTGGTGAAAGATTAAAGGGTGCTTCTAGAGTGAGAGAGCAAATCAAATCTCTCACCGGTGAAACACTAAATTTGATTGTTGGATATTGTTTAAAATGCTATGAATGGTTTAGATTGAATCAACCAACATTAAATCTCAACCATTGATGAATTTTAATACTACATCCAATGGTCCGTTTTAGTGTTTCACCGGTGAAAGAATTAATTTGCTCTTTCACCCTAGAAGCACCCAAGATTAAACGTTGTTTGGAAACTAGAATATATCTACTATAATGGTGGGGTAACATTAATGTGTGGCTGGAGCACCCAGATTTTCGGCCTTTTGTTCAACAGTGTTGGAATAGCTACAACATTTCAGCCTTCAAAGCTTTCGTCATCAAAGAAAAATTGAAGCTGCTGAGAAGCAACATCCGAGGGTGGAATAAAGAGGTCTTTGGTAAAGTGGACTTGAATATTGAAAAATTGGCTCGGGACTTGAATTCTCTTGATGATATTTTATGTGAAGGGTGGGATGAAGGGGTGGTAATGGATAGAAAAGAAGTATCAGCAGAGCTTTGGAAAGAGATACGCGTGCAAGAATCCATATTAGCTCAAAAATCTAGAGCTAGGTGGATAAAGGAAGGCGACATGAATTCTAAAGACTTTCACTCTTTAATGAGGCTCAGAAGAAGAAGATGCAATGTTACGATACTCAATGAGTCAGGGGAGTTAGTGGAAGATGTAGATGATGTGAAGCTCTATGTTAAAAACCACTTCGCAAAGTGTTTCTGTGAGGTTAGTTACAAGAGACCGACGTTGGGGGGGGCCTGAACTTCAACCAAGTTTCATCAGGTGATTCAGATTTGCTAACACAATCTTTTTCTGAGGAAGAAATAAGGATGGGAGTGTAGGATTGTGATGGAGATAAGAGCCCGGGACCGGATGGGTTTAACTTCAACTTTTTAAAGCTTTGTTGGAATGTGGTGAAAGAAGACGTGGTTGGATTCTTCAATGAATTCTACAATAACTCTTTTGTTCCAAAGGCGATTTCAGCGTCATTTATAGCATTGGTGCCAAAGAATGACAACCCTCAAGGTTTGGGGAAATTCCGGCCTATTTGCTTAATTGGAAGTCTATACAAAATTTTGTCGAAGGTGTTGGCTAGTAGGATCAAAAAGGTGTTACCTAGCATCATTGCGCCCCAACAATCAGCATTCATTGGGGGACGTCAAATTCTAGATGGAGTGGTGGTGGTTAATGAGTTGGTGGACTATGCTAAGCGAAGCAAGGAAGAATGCTTAATGTTTAAAGTTGACTTTGAGAAAGCTTACGACTCTATTTCGTGGGATTTTCTTATCTACATGTTACAAAGAATGGGTTTCCCTCCTCGTTGGATCTCTTGGATGAAATCGTGTATTTGTACTAGCTCTATGTCGGTTCTAGTCAATGGTAGTCCAACTCAAGATTTCAAGGTTCACCGTGGCTTAAGGCAAGGTGACCCTTTATCTCCCTTTCTTTTTTTAATTGCAGCAGAATGTTTGACGGCACTTATGCGAGAAGCGGTGGATATAAGCGTCTTTCAAGATTTTGCACTGAATGAAGAATTGCGATTCTCTATTTTGCAATTTGCGGATGACACTATGTTGTTGGGTAAAGCCACTTGGGATAATATTTGGAGCATCAAATCCATACTGAGGTCGTTCGAATTGGTGTCGGGACTGAAGGTTAATTTCCACAAGAGCAAGCTTATTGGTATTAACACCCCGGATGGTTTCTTAGGGAGAGCAAGCGCATTTCTCTATTGTAGATCGGAAACTGTTCCGTTCAAGTTCCTGGGGATTCCTATTGGCGCCAACCCCCGACTGGAGTCAACTTGGAGTCAGGTTCTTGGGGCCTTGCGTAAAAAGTTGTCTACGTGGAAGGGGCGCTATCTCTCTATAGGTGGTCGGGTAACTTTAATCAATTCTGTCTTGAATAGCATCCCGGTGTACATGATGTCTTTCTACAAAGTGCCGAAGGTTGTAATTAAGAAGATGATAAAAATTCAAAGAGATTTCTTATGGGGCATCAAGGAAGGGGAGCGCGAAATGTATTGGGTGGCTTGGGACACAGTTTGCAAATCAAAAAAGGAAGGCGGGTTAGGGATCAAAAATCTCGAAGTATTCGACATGGCACTTCTTTCCAAATGGAAATGGAGATTTTTGACAGAGAATAGTGCTTGTTGGAGTCGCTTATTATCTCACAGGTATGACGATTTAGCTAACTCTTTTGTTTATGCCTCGTTGGAGGGCCACACGTTGCGAAACCATGGATCAATTTGGTGGAGGGATTTGATCTTATTGGATACTAAGGTGGAGGAGCAAAGAAGATTTGCGTGGAGCATAAGAAGAGGTTTGGGGGATGGTAGTCTAATTAATTTTTGGAAGGATCAATGGCTAGGCATAGAGCCCTTCTTCAAGGTATTTCCCTTACTCTTTGAAACTTGTGGTCAGCAATTTAAAACCGTGGCTGAATTGGGTTGTTGGACCGGTGATACTTGGCGGTGAAATGATGTTTGGCAGCACTTTAGTGATCCCGTGACCACAACAGAATGAGAGATTTTGAATAGTATTCTGCTGTCTATTGTGCCAACTAGAGGAAAGAAGGACATGTGGATTTGGCCGCACGATACCTCAAAGACTTTCTCGGTTAAATCATACTATTTGGAGCTGAATTCCGCGCTCATACAGCAGCAAATCCATTCGATACAACATGTATTTTCGGCAACCTTGTGGAAAACGATTGTTTCGTCGAAGGTGGTAGTGTTTGGTTGGCGTCTTTTGTTGGACTCTCTGCCGGTGCGAAGCCAATTGCTTAGGAGGAATGTCATTAACTCCTTGAATGAAATTTTTGCTTATAAAAAAAAAAAGAGGGACGAACTTGAAAAATTTTGGAGATTTGTGGCATAAATTAAAATGAAATGTTTTGCCAGGATCTCATTCGATAAGTATTTCAAAAGTAAAAATCATATCGATAAAAAAAAGTTATGCATTTCTCTTTGAAATTACTGGAAATATTTTATGGAAAAATTAATAAATATTGGTCATAGTAAATTCATAACCTATTTTTTTTTTACAATTCATAACCTATTAATCACGTACTTGGCCCTACTAATGGATTTTGTTAATTTTGACTTGATATAATATTTTTGTGGCCTACGCATTCAATGTTGCATCCTTGACCCAAAAAAAAACTGTTAAAATTGTCTTAAAAGGATACAAATAAGTAACTATAAATTAAGAAATAAATTGCTTCATTTAAAAAAATAGGATGAAAAGTGTAGCTAAGCATAAATTAGAGAAGTAAAATATTTTAAGGAAAAGCTAAGGGTTCAAGTAGATCTTGAAATCATGTAATTCTGGAAATTATTCTCACTTATATCTTTGATAGAATGAGAAATTTGAGGAAAACACAATAGGCTCTGCGCGAGGTGGGGTGGTACCTGCAATGACACTCTCGCTACCAACTATCTCGGGGTGCTTTGAGGCAATGTTCGCGTGCTCGCTTTCAGAAAACCGAGTTCAATAGGCTCTACGCGAGCTTGAATTTGGATGCCTAGTGTATGCGGCGACCTTCTGAGGCAGGGCTTATACTCACGCGAGTTTTTGGTCTCAGCCTCGGAAAGGTCAGAGAAGGTGAGACCGAGTGACTCGAGGTATTCTCTTTATGGCGACGCCTCGATTTCAGTGCCTGACATTAATGTCATTGATGGGGCGCGTCGTTCGGAGGTGACTGATGTAATGATGGCGCTTCGCTTCACGTGCCAGGAATAGGTGCTATTGATTGGACGCAAAGTATAGGCCCAGGCCCAATTCGTAGCCGTTGGTCCACTATAAATGTGCGTGAAAACCTTATTCATTTGCCCTGGCTTTTGCAAATTGCTCTGCATACCGATCTTAACATCATCATTCTGTGTCTTGATCTCCGAGCTTCCGATTCAACCTACTGTGGCGAGGGTCTCTGCCTTTCAGTTCATTGAGGTCGTCAAAGCGCGCGAACAAGTTCAGCTTCGTCGAGTTTCCAATTTTCAAGGTTAGTGCGCTTTCACTGTCTCTTTTTTCTTTTGCCTTATGCTTTAGCCGGTGCTCTTGCTGGTACGTTTTCACATATACAGAGTGGGGGTCGTCAGGTCGGGTTCCGACTTGGTTGTGGACTCACTGTTTAGCTCTTAAACTTGACTTGGCATGCCCTCATTTCTGCAGGTACGATCTGGCTAGAACAAAACAAACCCGCAGGGTTGTCGATACAGGTCTTCCAATCATAGCCAAACTGATGGCTTCCAATCCTAGAAACTCGGAGGGTACACGTGTTAATAACCCCGGGTCGGCTGAGGTCGATGTTCATGAAGGGCTCAATTCCGCTCGCAATAGTTTCCAAGCGGAAGATCGCTCTCCCGAGCTTCCTGGTAATGAGCTAGTGGAGGAAGGTCGAATAAGTGGAATACGTTCTGAGGAGGTTGTGGTGATTGAGTCGGATGAGATCGATGCTAACGGTGATGCGGGAGAGCAAGGGAGTACCAACTCTAGTTGGAGCTCTGACGACAGCGAGGCTGAAGCCGAGGTTGATGTGGAGGGTTTCACTGAATGTCGGAACGAAGAAGGGGATCCTGGACACAATGAAGGATATTTTGCTGAAAGTCGGAACGAAGAAGGGCATCCCAGACGTAATGAAGGTGATTCCGACGAGTACCCCAGCACTAGGGTTGGTTTGGTCGATGTCCCCCTGCTCTTGCCTTTAAGTACCCAACGGGAGTATTCTTGGGTCTCGGAGTCGTTGAGGGCGATCCGGTCTTTATATAAAGCCAGAGATGATATGAGCCACATCGTTAAGAGAATCGCCTGGAGGCGAGGAGATATATGGAGCGCGAAAGGCATGGGAGAAGATCAGCACGTCGCTGTTTGGGCACCGGCCCTCAAGTTCGTAATGTACGAGGTGACGATCGGGACTATAAATATCCGCCCTCCATTCACCTCCTTTCAGCAGGAGGTTTTGGGAAGGCTGAACCTCGCTCCTACCCAAATTCACCCCAATGCATGGGCCTTCATGCAGGCTTTTGAGCTGATGTGCATTCATCAGGAGAGGCCGATCTCCGTTGATTTGTTCTTTTTCTTATTTGAAATAAATCGTCGGCACGAGGAGGGGTCTAAAGAGCGGTGGGAGCACGTGAGCCTCAGGGCCAGAAGGAACACCAACATTTTCATGCTCTATTCCGACTCACTGAAGGGAAATTGGAAAGACAAATTCTTCTTTGTTGAGCCTGTGAATGATGTAGCCGTGAAGTATGTCGGCAAATATAGCAACGATGGAGAATCTCTGGAGTCTACCAAGTTTCCTATTGGGTAGTCCCTTTCTCACTTCAATCGCCCACTCAATTCCTACACGGTCAGCATGAGTAGATTAACTGAAGAAGACCAAGAATCCTTGGCGATCCTGACGAACTTTGCTCATCTGATTCCTTGGAGAGATCCTAAGAAATTTGGTATTGACACCGCGAAATTGGTCGAGGCGGGCTCGAGGTCAAAAGTTGTAGAAGCGCTTGGTGGGGCCGGACACTGATAAAAAATGTTTTCAGCTCGTATTTCCTTTTTGAAAGCGGGATCCCTAACCTCGGATTAAACTTTGTTTGTTTTTGCAGATCAAATGGCTCCTAACAAGTTCGCCATACTGAAGGCAACTGCTGAAAGGAAGGTCGTCCTTCTGGAAAGCAGTTCTGATGCTCCCCTGATTCCTCAGGGAACCCCTAGACCGGACGAGCCCATTCAAGCCGTGCCTATTACCAGCGTTACTGCAGAGATTGCTGAAGATCAGCTCGGTGACCTTCAACATCGGAAACGTCAGCAAAGCTTTCAACTCATGCTTCTACTTCCCATGGTCTGGGAAAAAGGGTGCGGTCCAACCAAGGCGGGTCTCCTAAGGTGTCAAAGAAGGGTCGTCATGAAAAAGATGGCTCAAGGAAGCGTTGATCTTCTAATATCTCCATTGATGACCGAGCAGAAGGAGGCCGCAGCAAAACTCTTTAGGCATCTGGCCGACATTTCCAAGATGCAGAAGGAGGAAGCAGAAGCTCGAGTCGCAGGTAATTATGGGAAACCGACGTCTCCTTCCTTTACTGCTTTTGTCGCCTTATCTTTTTACCTTGGCATTAGCTCCTTCTTTTATATTAGGGGCCCTGAAAGAAATAGATGTGGAGCGAGCTCAGAAGGAAGAGGAGAGGAGGAAATACGAGTTGCTCTCTTCCACACTGGTTAAGGCTCAGAAGGATCTCTCTGATCTTTGAAAGGAGAAAGGAGAACTTGAAAACGAGAAGGAATCTGCTTTAGGCAAGGTAAAGGAGCTCGAACTTCGGATTACCGAGCTAGAGACCCAAGAGAAAGAAGCTGCCGAGTTAGTTGCAAACTTGAAGGGTCGGATTTCTGATCTTGAGTCCGATATACAGAAGGCTCGAAAGGAGGGGACTGATCCCCGAAGTCAAGCTGTAGATCTTGAAGAGAGGTTGAGGCAGACTGAAGAGAAGATTCGGAAAGCTCAGCTTGAAACTGCCGATATTGCCGAGATGGCTCTTGGGATGGCGGGGGAAGGCTTTAATAAAGCTCTCGCCCAAGTCGCCGTGATTCACCCTTCACTGCCTCTTGACAGAAGGACGTTGAGCATGGAAAACGACGTGGATGGGAACGAGACCATTAAGACCGACTCCGTCTCCATGGAGCGTATGGTTATCTACCCTCGCCAATCCGAAGCTTAGCCCACAACCGGGGGTAATATTTCTGTGGATGGCTTCTGGGTTCCGGGTGGAACCGATGGTGAAAAGATTTCGGGTTCCGGGCGGAACCGGTATTTCATTTTGTAATTTTTTTTAAAGCTCTTTTGAACTCGAGGACCCGGCCGTATCTGGGGTGGCCTGTAATCTTTTGGTTATTTTAACAGCTTGTATTTCCGGTTTTATCTACCTTGGTTGCGCTTTATTTCTTGCATGTTAAAATTGTGCACTTGTGTTTTTACTTTGCTCAAGTAACGTGTGTCGCCTTTAGAGCAGTTTACCGGGACTCAGCCCAAAAAGAACTCACCCTTAAGGGTAATGGCAGCCTCGGCCATTGATCTTGGCGATCTTAAATCCCACAGATCTTTGCGGCTCTTTGAACAGTTTACCGGGACTCGGCCCAGATCGAACTCGTTCAAGGAGGGTCTGCGACAACCTCGATCGCGGATTGTATTGAACGATAAGCACCGGGTTCTGGTTCTAGAAAGGGGGGCTCACGCGTGATCGTTTGATCGTTCTTAGAGGGGCTCCCCTTAACCTCAGAACGCCGGATTTCAAAATCGGAGACAATAATGAAGAGTAGTGAAGATGTTTTTAGATGAGAAATGTTGATACATCGGCATACAGTATGCTTTTAAAGCGGTAATTAACTGTAATACTTCTTTAGTTTGGTAGCGTTCCAAGTTCTTGGGATCGCTTTCCTTCCAAAGTCTCTAACTCGAAAGCACCGTTACCGGTTTTAGAAACGACCCGGTAAGGTCCTTCCCAGTTTGGGGCGAGCTTCCCTTGAGGGGCATTCTTTAAGCCGATGTCGGCTCTCCGGAATACCAAATTGCCGACCTCGAAGTCCCTAACGACGACTTTCGAGTTGTATCGGGCAGCTATCCTCTCCTTGATCAATGCTTCTTTGAACGAGGCTCGTCCTCGGACCTCGTCGACGAGGTCGAGGTTATCTTTCAACCCCTGGCTATTTTTGTCTGGCGATTTTGGGTGGAGGGTGCTCCAACTTAACTCCCCGATTTCAACGGGAATCATTGCCTCGCTCCCATACATGAGTCGGAAAGGAGTTTCCCCCGTCGAGCTTTGGGGGGTGGTTTTGTAGGCCCATAGTACGTAAGGTAATCCCTCAACCCATTTACCTTTGGCTTCATCAAGTCGCTTTCTCAGTCCATTGAGAAGTACCTTGTTAGCGAACTCGGCCTGCCCGTTAGTTTAAGGGTGCTCTACCGAGGTGAACCGGTGTTTAATCTGAAGGTCGGTCATGAGTTTCCTGAAGCCTTTGTGTAACAGCCCAGGTCCAACGCATTGGCCACCCCAGCACTATTACATCACGGTCTTCTCTACCCCCCTTGTAGAATTTTTGCCTTCCGTGGGAATCGAACCTTGCACCTGAGGCATAAGTGCAAGTTAAACACACCTCCCACTACCAATTGAGCGCGCGCAAGTATCCGAGCTTTCATAGCTGGTATGGACTCGTATTTGATGTCGAACTCGGAGAGTTACACTGCCCATTTTATCATTCGTTCTACCAGATCGGGTCTGTGTAAGATTTGTCGGATCGGATGGTTTGTCCGCACCACAACCTGATGAGCGACGAAGTAAGGTCGGAGGCGACGCGCCGCAATGACTCACAAAGCAATTTTTTCTATTTTCTGGTACCTAATTTCTGGTCCCTATAAAGCTTGGCTCACAAAGTATACCGGGCTTTGTCCGGTTTTTGTTTCCCGAATGAGAACGGCGCCCAGCGCTTCCTCCGAGATTGCTAAATACAGGTATAAGGTTTCTCCTGGGTTTGGCCGAGTCAAGATTGGTGGCTCGGACAGGGCCTTTTTAAGCTGGGAGAGGGCCTCGTCCCGCTCCGGGGTCCATTCAAACTTTGCTTCCTTCTTTAGTAATTTGAACAAAGGGAGCGACTTGAACGCAGCATTGGAGATGAAACGAGACAGTGCAGCGATCATGCCGTTAAGCTTCTGGAGCTCCTTTTTGGTAGATGGGGTACGCATCTCAGTCATGGCCCGACATTTATCCGGTTTGGCCCCGATGCCTCTCTTTGTGAAGTAGAAACCAAGGAATTTCCCAGCACGGACACCGAACGTGCATTTCTCAGGGTTCAACCTCATCTTATTTTTTCGGATTTCCGCGAAGATCTCTTCAAGATCGGCTACGTGGAGGCTCTCACCCTTGCTTTTTGCGATCATGTCGTCGAGATATACTTCTACATTGCGCCCGATCTGTTTGTGAAATACTCTGTTCATCATTCTCTGATAAGTAGCCCTCGCGTTTTTCAAGCCAAACGGCATAACTCGGTAACAAAAATTTCCGCGATCCGTCATGAAGGCGGTCGTTTCTTGGTCGGGGGAACATCGCAATTTGGTTGTATTCGGAGTAGGCATCCATAAAAGATAGTAAACGAAAACCTGAAGCATTGTCGACGAGGCGATCAATGCTAGGGACAGGGAAGGTGTCCTTTGGACAGGCCTTATTAAGATCAGTGTAATCAACGCACATTCGCCATTTTCCATTACTTTTCTTAACAAGTACAGGGTTGGAGAGCCAAGTTGTATACTTGACTTCCTTTACAAAATCGGCATTAACTAGATCATCAACGGCCTTAGCCGCAGCAGCTGCTTTCTCCTTGCTTTGAGCTCTTTTCCGCTGGGCGACCCACTTGGCTCCGGGGTTAACAGCTAGTTGGTGACATGCGAGTTCCGGGGGAATCCCGAAATATCTTTTGCGACCAGGCAAAGAGGTCGGCATGAGCTTGCAGACATAGGGCGAGCTTTGCTTTAACTTCATCAGAGAGATCGGATCCGATCTTGATAGTTTGGGTTGGGTCATCTCCCAATTGGATTTGCACGAATTCACCATCAGGTTGAGGTCGCCTGATTTTCTTCTTCAGCTCTCGGGTAAGATCGTCATCACTCTCCTCTTCGGAGCTGTCTGGGTCGTACCTCGCATCAAGGTTTGTGACATTGACCTCGGAAGCTCTGCTGTTTCTTCTCTTTTTGGAATCCTTCCGGGCTTGTGGTTCTTCGGGGGAACCCCCTCCTCTGAGGTCTGCCTATCTGCTTTCACGTGCAGATAGAAACATCTCTGGGCGGACTCGAGATCGGAATTGAGGGTAATAACTTTGTTGCACAGAGAGTAGAATTTCATTTTCAGATGAACTGTTGAGGTTACAGCTCCGAGCCTTCCTAGAGTCGGTCTTCCAATAATACAATTGTAGACTGAAGGGCATGACAAAACTAGGAATTTGGTCTTGACTGTCCTCTCCAATGGTTCTTCGCCATAGGTGACCATTAATTCCAAATAGCCGCGTGGTTTGGTCCGGGACCCGTTGAAACCCGAAAGGTAAGATCCCCTATAAGGGGTGAAGTCTTCCTCAGAGATTTGCAGCTTTCTCACAAGGTCGATAAAAATGATATCTGCCGAGCTTCCCTGATCGACAAGGATTCTTCTTATCTCGTGATTGGCCATGACCGCCCTGATCAAAAGAGGCACATGTTTGTTGGGCTTGCCATCTAGCAAGTCTTGATCGCCAAATTCCAAAGGAGGTCGAACCTGGGTCGAGGTTACCACCGAGGTGGAAGCAGCGCTCATGATCTCCTTCCACTTTCTCTTCGTAGTCTTACCCGATGCTTCATCGGGGTATCCACCTGAGATGACTATCATTACCGGCCGACCTTTGGACTTTCGAAAATCACGCTCGTCCTCCGAGCTCTCTTCCTTCTCTTCCCCTTCTTGATCAGATCCTCAATGTCATCTTTCAAAGCATTGCAGCGATTGGTGTCATGTCTTTTACTTCGGTGATACCGACAGTACTTGTTAGACCGCTGCCCCAGCCTGTGCGGGAGTGGATCAGGGAACTTAACTTCCTTAAATTCTGCATTCATGCATTCTGCTAAGATCCCAGTTCTTGTCTCGTTGAGATCAGAATAATGCTAGTGAGGGTTGCGTAACCTGGGTTTACTATCGTTCCGAGCCTCCTTCTCATTTTGGGGTTTGGACACTCCAGGGTCGGCGTCCGACTTTCTTGCAACCGCTCCTTCTTCGTGGTCGATGTATTTCTAAGATCACTGGAGAAACTCGACAAGCGACTGTTATGATTTCGGCAAGTGTACTGAATCGTTGCAAGTAATAGTAAATTGGTAAGAACCTCTAGTCGTATCCACGGGGATTGAGAGTTATTATCAATAAGCAAGTATATTAATTCTTAGGTGTAGAACAGTTGAAATAGTATTTGTGATTTATGGTAACCGAAAACAACTGATTGGTAATAGAAATAAAAGGATAAAGCGATTAGGAATCAAATCCTCTCCCCTGTACTATCATGTAACTAACCTTCAATCAACTTCAATTAATTACCCGATTTAACAGATTCAATTCAATTATAGATTAAGGACAATCCCTTGCCTCATGACCCCTTTTCTCCAATGGGAAACCCTAATTTCTTAAGCGAATCACTGATAGACAAAGCATTAAACGCAAGAATGAACGAATTCACAAACCCAATCCCATATTCCTATGATCATCAAGTTTGTGACCTAAACCCTAATTTCTGGTTTACATACCCATTTCCCAATGATGAACGTAAACCCTAAATCGATACAATTAACATGTGCAATTGTAAAGCATTACGAGCAAAGGTAAAGGCAATTGATAAATCGAATAACAACTGAGTTGATTATAACAAAGAGTTCACATGATAGATTTGGGGAGATTCATCTCTCCCTAACCCTAGAGAATTAGTTACACATCATCAAAGGAATAAAAGATAAGATTAAGAATGAATTACACAAAGAGGAGTACATGAGATCCTTCAATTCCTTGTTCCCAAGTGTAGATGTTGTGCAAAAACGTGTGCAAGTATACACAGTCTAACAAGTAATAAAGTAGTAAGTAAAGATCGTTCCCACGAGGATTATGGTTCAATTGCTAAGTCTATGGAATAGCGTTTGATTTGGTGAGTAAATGTAACCGAATAAATAAGTGGAATTGTTGTGCAATAAGTGACGTATTGGAGATGGAAGCAACAAGATATGAACGAGTAGAAATACGAGAGATGGTAATAGTCAAGACTAGGATCAATAAACACAACCTATAGATGCAGTGTTGTGACTGATGCTGTGGTAGCACTCAGTGTGCAGAATGAAAGTGGATATTCCTATCGCTGTGAAACGTAATGTCGTCAAGGTTTCCTTATTCCTAAGCACCCCATTGAGGTTCATTACGTAGGTTGAAAAGCTTGTTTCAGATCACACTATAGCCCTAACTTCATATTCTTATCCTTCGTTAGGAAAGGATAACATTCCTATTATCCTTCAAACTATATTAGCTTGTGAAATCAGTGAGTTAATTCTTTTCAGATATTAAAACACGTTACCCTAATCAAAGTGATCAAGTTCGAAAAGAGGTTATAACAATGAAAACACACAAGCTAATGAGGCATCACAAACCAATCACATTAAAGCAATCTAAAAGAATATGTTTATATCACCATCGTCTCGTTTATGACAAAACAGTACAACGTTACCGTAAACAGATCCATCAACATAGTAAAAGCACTTAGAGACTGAGTTACACCAACGAGCATGAAGGCGTTTCACATCTACTAATCATCGGTGCTCTCGTGATACTGGTGGCACTGGTTAACGGTGATCTTGTATTGGAGTGTGGAAAGGAATGGAGCGTGTAGTGTTTGGGTGGTGAAGAAGGTATATCGTCCTCTCTGAACTTGTCCACTTTTCTCTCCAAGCAATCGCGTATATCTCCCCGTGCTTCACTAGGGTAGCTGCCTATTTATGGGCCTTGGTAGCACGGCGCGCCCTTGATAACTCTCCATTTGTAGAGTTATTTATGCACTTCTCTTCATAAATCATTGTGATTTTGCATGCTTAGACTAGGAATTATGTAAATATTTGTGTCTAATTAGGAAAAAGGGAATCAATATCTGAATTGGAATATATTTGGCACAAATGGTGCCCTTGTGAAAATTCTAATGTTTTCTGTCTAAGTGCTATAGCATCGGATGCTATAGCATCGGATGCTATAGCATCCTTGTGCGCAGCAGAACTGGGACCCACTTGAACACAGCAGCAGAAAGCAGATCTGCAGTGAATCCTAGTCTGTCCAGTCAGCGCCTCCCTAGTTCCACAATCCATGCTGATGCAGCCACCCTCCTACCACTTGCATTTCACCACTTGTCTACCTTGGGAAGACAACACCTTTAGTTGGTGAAAAGAAGACCCACTTGTTCATCCACTTACAAGTGTGGAGGGAAAACTCAACTATAAAAGGAAGCCTATCTTCTGCACTTCAAAGATATCCTGGGGCACGAAAATTCTCTGGTTTGAGACAGCATATACAAGTAACAAAGTAGTTCCATTACACCCATAAAAGATCCATCCTCAAACCACTTGAAGATTCTGCCAGGTTCATGCTATAGCACTGTCAGCACACCAGCACACGCGTGGAAGTTGAAGGAGTGTATCTTCTGCACATTCTTCTTCTATTTCTTGTCTTGGTGATATGAACACCTCTGTTTGTAAGTTGTTGATATTGTTTATCATGAGATAAACTCATTTTGGTTGGATTGCTAAGCTATGTAATGACTTCTAATGTGTTAATGATATAGTATTTTGATGTATGCATTTTAATCTTTGTGTTTAAATATTTCCAAACCTGTTTTGGTACTGGCCAACTACAATAGGTAAATTCATGAATTCAGACATGGTTCATGGAAAGATCTCAAAGATTAATGTGAGTGAGTGGTTGTTTTAAAGACATTTAGAACAATCCTTGCCCAACCCTAGACATAGGAGGGCTTAGTTCATAGAGTGAACACTACGGGTTCTTTAATATGCAAAGGTGAAGTTACTTGAAGCCTAGACATAGGATCTTGTCACGAAACCTTGGTGAAAGTGACCGAAAGGCACACACCTTACGCTATAGCACTCAATGCTATAGCATCAGATGCTATAGCATTAACACAGAAGAGAAATTTACTAAGCAAAAGCAATCCAACTAATCCATTACCATATAGTTTCCATATTTATTTCTTAGCAATTTATCTCTTCATTTCATAGTCCTCAATATTGTGACTTATTTTACACACTAAAATCCTGAGATATTCCAACTTTAAATTAAGAACAATCCTTGTGGGTTCGACCTTTCTTTCTACTATATTACTTGTGTGACTACGTATACTTGCGTATATAAAATCCACAACAGCCCTCTCTTGGGCCTTGCATTCGGGTTTTTGTAACAAACCCTAGAATTCACGCTGGCTAGTTGCTTACGGTGGCGCCTTGCTTGTTAGAAGATAAAGTTTCCTTTTCTGCTGCGCTTAGTGATGCGCTTCGCCTTGTCATGCTTCTATTCACTTAATCGCAACGATGCTGCCGCGGCACCCATTATAGCACATGCCTTAGCACTGAATTACTTAAGAATATCCTGCACACTGAGCACACAGATTAATTTTCACAAAATTGGCACTTGCGTGCCCACATTATAATTAACATCCATGAGTTCATTAGTGTCTAATATGAACATATCTGCTACAATTTAAAGCTTAATTTACTTATGGATCAAGATAACTCTCATTTGAATGGATGTAAATAACTCACATTTCTATGAGTTATCACACCCTCAAACTTGAACCATTGCCTGTCCTCAAGTAATGACAGCATCTCGCACAGTGCTGACAGCACTAGTGGCAGCATCCAACAAGCACCCAGTGATAGCATTCTTAAAACGTGTTTACAGTTCAGTAAAAACTTTCCTCAAGACTTTCCCCTCAGACTTAACACTTTTAGATCCCTTAGCAACATGTGAACTCATAGCCTTCGCCCCCTAGTTTAAAGGTGTGTGTGCTCTCTCGCACTTCTTCCATAGGCTCCGACAGTTTACTAGGCTTGGCTTTGGTTCCCACTTAGAATTTCCTACATTGCCTTTCCTTCTCAATTGCTGCAAGCAAAGCTATGATGATATACAAGGGTTGCCTTTTTATTTTTAGGCATTGATAACACTTAGGCCACTTGGAGTGGTGGACTTTTTTTTTTTTGAATTGACTTGACCACTGCTTCGACTGAAACTGTAATGGTGTCTCCACAAAACAGCCTCCCTACACAGTGGCCCAACTAGCCTTTTTTCACCCTCTTTCATATTGCTTGCTTTGACAGCACTTGGCCTTGCTACTAGCGCGCTACCCCCAAACTTGACTTCTTTTACTCTACTTGCAACTTCTATCAAATTCCTGGCAGCTTCGGTCCTTGCTAAGTTTCCCTTAGCTTCTACCTAAGTATTGCCTTACACTTATATTCAAAGAGCCAGAGTTAAGTGTCTACTAGAGGGGTTAGGCTATTTCCTTCACAGCTCCAAGTCCACGCCACTTTTGGTTATCCTCACTGGGTTCTGCCTTGAATTTTTTTTTATTATGCTATCACAGATGCTATCCTAGCACTACCTATCACAGATGCCACCCTACCAAGTAAAGTAGTGCTAGCAGAAACAGTACATAGCAGCAGAACACAGCAAATGAACACAGCAAATTTTTGATTAATGTTTGGGATATTAGGGGAACATACTTTGGGTTTGAAGAGGGATATAATTGCTCCACCCCCCCCCCCCCAACTTAAGCGGAGACAGTGTCCTCACTATCAACCACCAGGCGGAGGATGGGCATTTTGCAAGAAAAACATAAGAAGAGAAAATAGAAATTACTGGTTTACAGGGTGGGATCATTTCTTCTGCTTCTTCTTCTCTTCTTCTTCGTCTTCCGCTTTCTCTTCTTCATCATCTTGCTCTGTCATCATCATTCTCTTCCTCCTTGGGGGCCTGACAGCACAAACTTTCCTTCTTGTCCAGGTAGATTTTGGGGGCATTTGAAAGGGGATAGCCTCAGCAGCAGGGTTCTTCATTTTCAAGGTTGGGGAGGATGTTGTGGGAGCATGTCTCACAGCACTAGCAGTCTTTGCAGGCTTTCTCCTTTCTTCTTCAAACGTAGATTTGCATTCTCTTTCTGCAGCATCACTGCCTTCCTCTTTGCCTTCTGAGTTCACTCCTCCCACTGAACTGGCTGGGGAGGAGCTACTGGAGCTTCCTCTTATGCTGGCCGCCTTCTCTTCCTCAGACTCAATCACCACAGTGTTACTAGGGGCCTTATCTGTCTTGCCTTTTGTGGGGGTAGGGGTGGCCGCAGGCTTGTCATTGGCGTGGCCACTTGGACCAACCTCTGGCAGCACCCAATCAGGGAATACAGGGGGTGTCAGGGACTTTGGGTCACTACCCTGGGTGTGCCAATCATGGGCTGCCTTGAAAAACACCCACACTGCTTCTTGTTTTAGAATGCGGTTCTGCAATAGCAGCACCACATCAGATAGCCCACTGGCTGCTTTCTCTTTTCTCTTCTCCTCCTCCTCCACTCTCTTTTCGCGTTTTACCTCCTCCTTCTTTCTTTCATCTTCCTTACTGTCCTCATCACATGACAGCACCACCTCAGGATCCAGGGGAAAGTCCTCCTCTTCCTGGTTGGTCAGCTTCTCCCATTGTAGGTCTCGGAAGATTTCTATTGTGACTGAGGATAGGGATTTTGGGGCTATGCCGCGCTCTGGTAGTGGGTTGCGGTTCTGGGTGGAAGTGGTGTATAGCTCTATGGCGTATTTGCTTGGTAGCCGACCAAGGGTGTCTTCAGACACTGGCTTTGGTTTGGGTTTCTGAGATTTTGAGGACGAAAATTTGGTTTTGGGTGCCATAGGGTTTTAGGGATCAGGGAGGGTGTAGGGTTATCGGGCGAGGGGGGAGTTTTGACGGATTGGTAGTGAGAGGAAATGCTTTGCAGTTAGCAATGGGGGATGGCGAAGGGGTTTGCTATTTAATGATGGTGGAGCGGTTTCGGTTGGGGAACGTGGGGGTGACGGTTTGGTATTCGGTGCAGAGGAGTTATGGTGTGGGGAGAAGAGAAGTTGTAAAGTTAATGGGCGTGAGGCGTTACAAGCTAGGCGTGGAGGGGAAGTTGAAGGGATGGCTTAGCGTGCTGGATAAGACAACATAGCACGACGTGCTGACGCAAGCTGTCAGCGCCCAACTGCTCTCTGCGCGCGCTTGAGTGCCTCTAGTGCCAGCGCATCACCTTTTCGTGCCTTTAAAATTTCAAACTTCCTCTTTTTTAGCGCTTTATTTGAAACGGCATCTCGCAGTGCTACCAACACTGCTACCAGGAGCACCCCTCACTGCTGTCAGCACAGGGCGCTAGCTAAATCTCCCGATGCACTTCTCCCAATATCAGTGCTCTCCCTTTATTCCTGAAACTTGATAAAAATACTGAAAATAAAAATTGTTAGCCTCTGGGCTGCCTCCCAGTAGTGCTTGGTTTAAGAGTCCTCAGGCTGACTGAAAGGTATTCATCAATTTGGATCACTCAGGGGGGTGGACGCCTTTGTGCTGGGCACAGGCTCACCCAAATACAGTTTAACTCTCTGGCCATTCACCTTAAACTCATTGCCATTTATTTCATTTTTCAATTCCACAGCCCCATAAGGGTGCACTTTGAGAATGGTGAATGGGCCAGACCATCTAGACTTCAATTTTCCAGGGAACAGCCGTAGTCTAGAGTTAAACAGCAGTACTTGGTCACCCTCCTTGAGTTCTCTTCTCAATATTTTGGCGTCATGCCAAGCCTTTGTTTAATCTTTGTATATTTTGGCATTCTCATACGAAAAGTGTCTTAGCTCCTCAAGCTCATTGAGCTGCAGCATTCTGGCTTTGCCAGCTTGTTTTAAATCAAAGTTTAGCTTTTTGGTCGCCCAAAAAGCCTTGTGCTGCAATTCAATGGGCAAGTGGCAAGCCTTACCGAAAACCAATCTATAGGGAGACATACCAATGGGTGTTTTGAAAGCTGTTCGATATGCCCACAGGGGATCATCCAGATGGATGGATCAGTACTTCCTTGATGGTTTCACCATTTTTTCTAAGATTCTCTTTATCTCCCTATTAGATAGCTCAGCTTGCCCACTTGTTTGAGGGTGGTATGCTGTGGCAATCTTGTGTTTAACTTCGTATTTTGCCAACAACCCTTCCATCAGTTTATTGCAGAAGTGGGTGCCCTCATCACTGATGATAGCTCTGGGTGTGCCAAACCTTGTAAAAATATTTTTTTGAGTAAATTTCAACACTACCCTTGCAACATTGGTGGGGAGAGCAACTATCCATTTTGACACATAATCTACTGCTACCAGGATGTATAAGTTGCCAAGGGAGGGTGGGAATGGTCCCATGAAATCGATACCCCAAACGTCGAATAGTTCAACCTCTAGGATATTATTCAAGGGCATTTCGTTTTTATTTGAAATATTGCCCATCCTTTGGCACTTGTCACATCTTTTTGCATATTCATGGGCATCTTTAAAGATTGAGGGCCAGAAATAACCTCTTTGCAGCACCTTTGCAGCAGTTCTTGCTCCTCCAAAATGGCCTCCGCATGGTGAAGAGTGGCAATGCTTCAGAATGTCCTCTATCTCTGACTCAGCAACACATCTTCTGAGAAGTTGGTCTGCGCATTTCTTGTATAGAAAGGGCTCATCCCAAAAATACTGCCTTGTGGAATGGAAGAAACTTTTTTTTTGCTGGGCTGTGAGCTCTTCGGGCACCACATTGCTAACCAGATAGTTTACAAAATCAGCGTACCAAGGAGTTTCAGTACTGGAGCCTGTGTCCTTCCCAGCCACTGATATTACCAGCAACTGCTCATCAGGAAAATGTTCCTTAATTTCTGCTTCAAAAGGGGGTGGCCTCGGATCTGGAAGTCTTGACAGGTGGTCTGCAACCTAATTCTCCACTCCCTTTTTGTCCCTAATTTCCAAGTCAAACTCTTGGAGTAACAGCACCCACCGGATCAGTCTTGGCTTAGCATCCTTCTTGGCAATTAGGTACTTGATAGTAGAGTGGCCAGTATAAACTATTACCCTAGCTCCCACAAGGTATGATATGAACTTATCAAAGGCAAATACAACCGCCAGCAGTTCTTTCTCAGTGGTTGTGTAGTTGAGTTGAGCATCTACTAGAGTCTTGCTGGCATAATGTATAGAGTGGAATACATTTTCATGCCTGTGTCCTATCACTGCGCCAATAGCATAATCACTGGCATCACACATTAGCTAAAAGGGTTTGGTCCAATCTGGTGCTACGATTACTGGTGCTGTCACCAGTGCTGCCTTTAGCTTATTGAATGCTGTCAAACATTCTTCATCAAATTTGAAGGCAGACTCGTGCTGCATCAGCATACATAATGGTTTAGATATTTTAGAGAAATCCTTTATAAACCTTCTGTAAAATCCAGCATGCCCTAGAAAACTTCTTATTCCCTTGACTGATGTGGGAGGTGGCAACTTCTCAATCACTTCCACCTTTGCCTTGTTAACTTCTATGCCCTTTTTTGATATCTTGTGGCCTAGCACAATCCCTTCTTGCACCATGAAGTGGCACTTCTCCCAATTCAGAACCAAGTTTGTCTCCTCACACCTAGTCAGTATCTCTTCAAGGTTGAGCAAGCATGCATGGAAGTTCTCCCCAAATACAGAGAAATCATCCATGAACACTTCCATGGATTTTTCAATATATTCAGAAAAATGGCCATCATGCACCTCTGGAAGGTGGCTGGAGCATTGCACAGCCCAAAAGGCATTCTTCTAAAGGCAAAGGTGCCATAAGGGCATGTGAATGTAGTTTTCTCTTGGTCCTCAGGAGCTATAGCAATCTGATTATACCCTGAGTATCCATCAAGGAAACAGTAGAACTCTTTCCCAGCTAATCTGTGTAACATCTGATCAATGAAGGGGAGGGGGAAGTGGTCCTTCCTAGTGGCCCTGTTTAGCTTTCTGTAATCCATGCAGATCCTCCAGCCAGTTACTGTCCTGGTGGGAATTAGCTCATTCTTTTCATTTTTTACTACAGTGACTCCTCCTCTCTTTGGGACACATTGCACATGGCTCACCCAAGTGCTGTCAGCAACAGGATAGATGATCCCAACATCTAACCATTTAATTATTTCTTTTCTTACGACTTCTTTTATGATGGGGTTAAGCCTTCTTTGTGCTTCAATACTGTTTTTGGAGCTTTCCTCCAAGCAAATTCTGTGCATGCACAAAGCAGGGCTTAACCCTTTGATATCAGCCATATGCCAACCAATGGCGCTCTTATGTTTCCTCAGGACAGCAATCAACTCTTCTTCTTGCTGTACACTTAACTCAGCAGCTATGATTACGGGCAGGGTGTCTTCTTCTCCCAGGTAGGCATACTTCAAATGAGAAGGGAGTTGCTTCAATTCAAGCTTAGGTGGCTTCTCAATGGATGGTATGTTATTCTTGAAGCCTTCTGCAGCCAGTTCTAGTGATTCGTACCTCTTTGTCCATCTTGGGACATTTGGTTTATCTTCCTTGATTTCAGCTAGCCCCTCTTCCTGTAGCTCTTTTTCTTCCACATGCCCCAGTTCTTGCTTTAGTACATCATGCTGTGACAGCAGTTGCTTTTGGACCAAGCTGTCCATTTCAGAAACGAAATTGCATTCTGAACTGCTGGTGCTGTCATCAGGGTACTTCATAGCATTGAGTACATTGAAGGTAACCTCCTGGTCATTCACTCTCATTGTAAGCTCTCCCTTGTGTACATCGATCAAGGTCCTACTTGTGGCCAAAAACGGTCTTCCAAGGATAATTGGCACATCCTTATCAGCCTCAAAATGAAGTATTATAAAATCGACAGGAAAAATAAATTTATCTACTTTAATCAAAACATCCTCAATTTTTCCTTCAGGGTAGACAGTAGATCTGTCTGCTAATGAGAGTGTTACTGTGGTGGGTCTTGCTTCACCAATGCCTAATTTTTTGAAAATGGATTTGGGCATCAAGTTGATGCTTGCACCCAGATCACACAAGGCCCTACCACAGTAATTACCTCCAATGGAGCAAGGGATAGTGAAACTACCTGGATCTTTGAGTTTCTGAGGCACCTTACTCTGCAAAAGCATACTTGTTTCCTGTGTCATAGCCACTGTCTCAAACTCACCAAGCCTCTTTCTCTTGGCTAGCACGTCCTTCATGAACTTGGTGTAGTTAGGCATTTGTTGTAAAGCTTCCGCCAATGGAATGTTGATGTGAAGCTGCTTCAGAATCTCCATGAACTCCCCAAACTGTTTGTCTTGATTGGCCTTCTTTAACCTTTGGGGAAAGGGTAGAGGAGGCCGCTCAGGAATAAACTTCTGGGGCATTTTTACTGCTGGAGTTGCAGTTTCTACAGTGGTATCAGAGTTCTCAACAACAGGTGCTGCACCAGTGCTGACAGCATCTGGGATAGCACCTGTATTAACTATTGTAGGCAAGGTAGCAGTTTCCTTGCCGCTTCTGAGTGTGATGGCCTTGACTTGCTCATTACCAGCTGGGTTTGCCTGCTCAGTGGTGCTTGGCAAAGATCCACTTGGTCTAGTTGTAATTGCGGTTGCAATTTGGCCAATTTGATTCTCTAAGTTCTTGATGGCAACCCCTTGGCTTTGGTACTGTGCTTTAGTTTCACTCATAAATGCTTTGAGTGCCTCGGCTAAGGAGTTTTTAGCATTGGTTTTTGGAGCAGGCTGTGCAGGGAATCCTGGAGGTGTAGCAGGTTTGGCTTGACTAGCAGCAGCATTTGGATCTTTCCATGAAAAGTTGGGATGGTTCCTCCACCCTGGGTTGTATGTATTGGAATAGGGGTTGTTGTTCTTGCTAAAATTTCCAATATAGTTGACAGAGACTGGATTCCCTAGGCACTCTTCGAACAAATGTCCCCCATTGCAGTACACACAATTTGGTGTATTAGACTTTTCTGTCGGTGCTGTCTCTGCAGATGCTGTGGCAGCAGCAACGGTAGCTGGGGCTGGTGCAGGAGTGGTACACAGGCTTTTTAGCATGTTGGTTAGACTGGCCACTTGTGCAGATAGTGCAGTTATTTCAGACACCTCATGGATTCCAGCTACCTTCTTGGCAGCACTGACTCTGGCAGTAGGCCATTGATAACTCTTTGCAGCTATAGTCTCCACCAAGTTGTATGCTTCATTGTAAGAGTGATTCAGAATGGCTCCTCCTGCAGATGCATCCAGCAACAGCCTTGATTGGGAAATCAAGCCATTGTAGAATGTCTCTAACTGGATAGCGAAGGGGATGCCATGATGTGCGCATTTTCTGAGCACATCCTTGAATCTCTCCCAGGCCTCATATAATGATTCTTCTTCTTGTTGCCTGAATGATATGATGTTGTTTCTCATTCTTGCATTCTTGACCGGAGGGAAGTCTTTTACCAAGAACTTCTCGGCCATCTTGTTCCAGCTGTCCACTGAATTGGGCTCCAGGGAATTCAGTCAAGCTTTGGCTCTGTCCTTTAATGAGTATGGGAAGAGCCTTAGCCTGAATGCATCCTCTGTTACCCCGGGCATTTTAAAGTTGTTGCAGACTTCGAGGAACTGTCTTAGATGCAAGTGAGGGTCTTCAGTGGGTCCTCCTGCGAATTGGCCTACTGTTTGCCATATTTGAAACATCATAGGCTTGAATTCGAAGGATGCAGCCCCGATGGCAGGTGCAACACACCATCCTCTCTGAGTTAATGGATACGAAACATAATACACCTGCCTCACATTTTCTGCCATGATACACGGATCATAAAGTTTATACCTTCCATTCATTCGAATGTCAACGGTATTACATTTTGGATTCAATTTTGTTCCTCTAACTGATGGATCAAACCATCTACAAAAAAACAAAACTATTCTCTTTTCATAGTCTAACCATGGGTATTCAAGTTCAAAAATATGTTCGATCACACCGTAGTAGTCATTTTCACCTCCTCCTGTTTCCCCTTTAACATTATACCCCACTATTAATTGTTTTTCCCCTCACTCCATGATTGGGTGTCAAATTTGTAACCGTTAACTAGGTACGTGTGCCACTCGGTCACCTCAAGAAAAGGACCATCGGCTAAGTTCCTCAAGTGTCGGATTTGGGGAGTTGGTTCCTCTTCATAAACCTAAGTAACCACATATGGAAAAAAATAAGTCATGTCTCATATCTACTTTAAACGTGTGACATTAACACATTAGTTTTATTTACTTACTCTAGCCTTAAACCAAGATGGAAAACTTTCATGTATACGAAATGAAGATTTTTCAGCCCCGATACCCTCAATTCGTAAGAATGCACTGAAAAGAAATTATTCATACTCTTTAGATTGAAAGTTGATCAAAACCTGATTTAACTTCATACTCTAAAGGTGTATAGATTAAAAACTGAATTGGATCATACTTACTCAAGATATAGTTTAAGTTCAGTGCAATTGATCAAGACATGAACATGTGCTGATTTATGCTCTTTATCTGATAAGTAGTTGGTTGACTTCTTTCCCGAGGGGTGACCAGGTTTGCTAAACACAGATAAAGTGAGCGGAAGTCTTTCTTCTTCAACCTCCATATCGTTTCTATTATTTGTTGACAACATAAAGTTGTTGAAATAACGTGAACAAAAATAAATTGTTTCACGGTGTAGGTAAGCTGTGCAGATCGATCCTTTAACTCTAGCTTTATTCTTCACCGGTCGTTTATAATCACCCATTAATCTACATATGAACGAAAAACACTTCATTAAACTAATAATCATACTAATTAAGTTAACTTTAATAAAATGTTGAAATAGATAATTACCTCGCAAATAGATACATCCACCTATAATGAACTGGTCCACTAAGCCTTGCTTCATACGCAAGGTGAACCAGTAGAAGTTCCATGGAATCAAAGAATCCGGGAGGAAATATTCTCTCCAACTTACAGATAATGAAAGGAATATTCTGCTCCATCTTAATAAGATCATCCCTTCTCAATGTTGAAGAGCACATATTTTTAAAAAATTGACTCACTTCAGTAAGTGGTTCCAAAACACACTTTGGTAATGAATTAAAAGCAATTGGAAGAAAACACTCTTTGGTAATGAATTAAAAGCAATTGGAAGCAAACACTCCATGAATACATGACAATCATGACTTTTCATCGCATACATCTTCCCGGTGTTCACATCGGCAAATCTTGCAAGGTTAGAAGAATAACCATCTGGCATCCTCAATCCTTTCAACCATCGACAAACATCTTTCGCTTCATCTGGTGTTAGACAGTATTTGGCTTTGGGTTTCACCATCTTCCCATTAGGCATTTCCACCAAATTCAAATCAGATCGATGTTTGCTACAGTAAAGAGCAGAATCCAATCTAGCCTTATTATTGTCTTTGGTTTTATCTTCACATTCATCACAGGGACAAATATGTTGCAAAGAAGTTCTTTTCGATGTGCATAACATCGAGATTGTGCCTCAATAGATTATCTTTCCAATATAGAAGATTCCAAAATATGTTTTTTTTGTCCAATTGTGCACCCGTCCATAACCATCCAGCCGGGTGAGCTCCCCTACCTCCGTGGCTTGTGGCAAATCCATAACTCTGCTCTAGATTTCACCTGATGTCAACAAAGGCGGTGGTCCATCTGTTTCAACTACTCCTTTCTTGAAGGCCTTCTTGTTCTTTCTAAATTTATGATCTTGCAGTAAGAATCTACGATGCGAGTCAAACCTAGAACTCTTGCCCCCGTACTTGTAAACGCCTTTGTGTGTTCCATGCAGTGGGGACATGTCAAGTTACCGTGAGTCTCCCAACCAGACAACATACCATAAGCAGGAAAGTCATTAATTGTCCACATCAATGCCGCTCTCATCATAAAATTCTTCTTTCGTGCTGCATCATATGTCAACCCCCCCCCCCCCCACAATATCTTAAGATCATCAATCAAAGGTTCCAAAAAGATATCAATGTTAGCTTTTGGACTGGATGGACCAGGTATCAGACAAGTCAAAAACATATACGGTTTAGTCATGCACATCTCAGGAGAAAGATTGTAAGGGCTAACAATGACGGGCCAACAAGAGTAGGGTGACGCCGATGCTTGGATATATGGAGTAAATCCATCAGAGCACAAGCCAAGCCGAACATTCCGTGGGTCTAAGGCAAAATCTGAATGCACTTGATCAAAGTGCTTCCACGCTTCACCGTCAGATGGGTGGCGAAAATGTCGTCTGAGGTACGCCTATTGTCAACTAAGTTAATTGAAATTAATTAATATTTAAAAGATCCTTAAATTTACCGGTTACAATAATTAAAAAGAACTAATTATACGGTTTCAAAATTTAATCAACTATATATTCTTTTTGGTATGGACGAGGGAGTGTCCCAACGCTTTCAACGAAAGACTAATCTTCGCTCGTGCTTAAGATCAAACTTCGCACTTTTAATCACAACATGACTCTTAATCACCAAATTAAAGCATAAAATTCAAAAGTTAATTATATGTATTTTTTTTGGTTTACTTGATAAATTGGCAAATAAATACCATGTAAACATAAATATTCGCCACAATCAGGTTCGAACCCGGGAGCCGACGTCCCCATATCGCTCAAGACAACTAACATGAAATTACCAAGGCAACCGACAGTGAGGGGCATATGTATTTTACTTTTTCTAATTTACGCAAGTTACGGTTTTTATATGTTGGCATTGACAATTTATAGTTTTAATTACGTAAATTATATATCTTTCATTATTCACTCTTTTCTTGTCCCATTAAACTGACAGATATAATCCAAAAAAAGATACAACACTACTTAAGTTTTTAGTTTTGACAAAACAACAAATGAAGCTACTAATAAATGTTTATGAATCAGACTTTTTCTTTTTTTTTTTTAAAGAAAAAGAATTTTATTGAGGTAAATCTAGTTCCAACATCATATGTGTGGACTCTACCCACCTTCTATGAAGGGTTGCAAAGAGCACAAAACAATCATATGCTAGAAGAACTAGACCGAAACAAATACACCATTAGTCCTGAGGTACAAGACTAATAGCTCCCTTTTAGAAAGGGAGGTACACCAGCACAGTTTAATCCTAAAAGATACAATCTGGTTTAGGACCAATCACTTAAACCCAATAGAAAGAAGCTGGAAAATAAACACTAAACTAAAATAAAGCCAACACTATCAGCCCAAAGATGGTTGCGTAGACCAACCCCCACTTTGATAATTTTACTCCAAAGGAAAAGTTTGCTCCCGCAAAGATGCCCATAAGCCATTTCAAACATGGAAACACAAATCCAGAATACCTTCTTCTGACCTAAACGTGACTAGTTGCAATATAAACTTTTCTGGAAGTCAATAGAAGATATGGCTTATTTATAGCACGAAGACAACACTCCTACAAAGACCCATACTCCGTACAACAAACACAACATAACAACAATCTAACAACGCCAAGACAACACACCTGCAAAGACCAAAGAGCAGTAGCATAACAGCAGACCAACAACACCAAAATAGCACACCTGCAAAGACCAATGCACCAAACAACAGTACAACATAACAACAAACTTACGGCGTCCAGACAACACACAAGACAAAAAAAACATCATACAACACCATTAAAAAGACACTCCTGCCAAGCTAATAAACATGAAAACTAAAAACAAAGCAACGGGGAACTCCACAAATCGGAGACAGAGGAGCATGAAGAACCATCTGTTTTTCCAAGAAATCACTCCGAAGAAATATGCTTGATTTTGTTTACTATAAGTAGTGTTTCAGCCAAATTTCCACCAAAGACTATAGTATTTCTTTCCCTCCAAATAATCCACATAGCTGCCAAAGAACCTAAAATGATTTATCCCTTCCAAACCTTCAACCTGATCCAGCCCCAACCAAGTAACAAGATGTTGCCAAATAGCTTTGGAGAAATCACAATGATAGAATATATGGTGAATAGATTCGTCAAAAATATTACAAAACGGGCAAGACATATTATCAACGACCACCAACCTCTTAACAAGATTATCCCTTGTTGGCAACCTGCCTAAAAAGAAATGCCAACAGAAAAAAGCCACTTTTGATGGCACAGCAGATTTCCAAATTGCATCCAAAATTACAAGGATCTCACCTGATATATGTGTACCGGACAACATAGACATTATAAAAGTATAGCAAGAGCTTACTGAAAAAGTTATAGTATTAATGATACTCCATACCCATTTATCATGAGCATCTGCCGCCAACTTCACCTCATGAAGAATAGTTGTTAGTAAATGTAGATCAGCTTCTTCTGATGGAGAAAGGTGTCAGGACCAAGAAAAATACTACTGCCATTGGTCCTCCTCCTAATAACCCATATTGGCCACTGTTGCTTTAGGCTGTAAGGAGCAGAGGAAAAGATTCGGAAACCCATCCATAAAAGGAGCATTTCCTAACCACTTATGATACCAAAACCTGATGGAAGTCTCATTCCCTAAAGAACAACTAAGAACTTGTTGAAAGAAATTTTGTTCCAAGTCCAAATCATCCCCCAAGAGCATCAAATCCCTCCAACACAATGAGTCCTTTTGACCCCAACATCTTTCATCCCTACTTGTCAATTTAGAAAGTATGAAAGTAAATCCCACCATATGACACAAGTATCATTAACGCAACGCCATTTCCACTTCGCAAGGAAGGAAATATTGAACAATTCTTTACCCCTAAATCACCCCCTTTATTGGGCCTACAAATGACATTCCAAGTCACCCAACAAATCTTCCTACCTTCCTTGGTAGGTCCCCAAAGAAAATCCCTCGGAATCTTAATGAAATACAGCCGATTTTGGAGCTTTGTAAAAAGAGAAAAAATAGAGGGGGAGACTGGAAAGTACCGAATTGTTGAGTGTGACTTTACCCCCAATGGAAAGATGACGGCCCCTCCAAGAAGAAAGTTTTAAACACATAGAATCCAAGACCGGCTTCCAAGTATACCTCCTCCTGGGTTTATTAATTAGACTTAATTTTTTGATGGTCCAAATGATGATTTTGCATTAGTGGGGCAAGGCCCAACCAAAATTTTTAAACAAAAAGTATTAAGTAAGAAGTCCAAAAAACAAAGTTAGGCCAACAAAAAAATTAAAGTAAAAAAACAAATTCTCGCTGCAAAACAACCCATCCAATGGGATCAAGTTTGAAATAACAAAAATAATTACAATCAAATAAAAGGACTTTATATTAAATAAGTTAAAAATGGTGTGGCAAACATCAACCAAGTTGTAAGTTCTGAATCTCAACCACCCAATATATATATATATATATATATATATATATATATATATATATATATATATATATATATATATATATATATATTATATCAATGGTGGAAAACAACGTCTGAGTATGGTATGCAAATCTTTTATTTGCATTGTTTTAGGGGAACTCTATAACATGAAACACCACCTGAATACTCATAACTAGTTTTAGCATGTTGTGAATGCGAAGGATTTGTAAGTGTGTATTTGGATCTTCATTTAAGCCTTTGAATATGTTTTAAACTGAAAACACCTAACTAGTTTTAGCATGGTGTGAATGCGAAGGATTTGTAAGTGTGTATTTGGATCTTCATTTAAGCCTTTGAATTGAACCACCTTGGTGCATAATTCAAATGGACATGGAGTGAACAATGGAGCAAGGACGGTAATATAAAGCATTTGACCTTGGTTCAAAGTTTTGTGCTTTCATGTCACAACAAAAACCTGTCACACTACATGGTGCAAAAGTAGCCTTGCACCAATTTGTCAAGATAAAAGGTAGAGCCTTCTACACGTATAGTAAAAATAACTATGAAAATGGAAAGATCTTTATAGTGTAATGAGAATGGAGTACTCCCTCATCGTTTATAAGTAAAAAAACACTTTTTATGTTCATTTGATACATTCGTTATTTAATGAATTTAAAAAGTGTTTTTTTTCTTATAAATGAGACCAGAGGAAGTACTACTTTAACATGTGACAACTTAGAAGACCAACTGAGTTTAAACTTTTTAATCATGAAGATGATATGAATAAATTACCCTTTTACTTCAATGTGCAAAGACTTAAACTGATTATTGCAGCCAATTAATTGACAACATTTGAAACCATTTGGATAAAAACTGAAGGAATGTGAAAGAGTAATAATCAAGTCTCACAGTAATTACAACACTTTTTTAGCCTTAATTGGGTACTAGTGTCATAGTGATCGGTTAAAGTAATACATATTTTCAATTTTTTATTCTTTTGTTTTGTAAACCAAGGTATCCTACTGCGGAGACTATGGACTGGAGACTAATCCTTCGAAGTAGCGGAAATCTATTTAAGGAGTTGATTTCTCCCGGTAAATATTTTTCCATACACATCGGTCAGGGATGGAACCCAAGACTAAAATAATCTATAGTGATGGTTATAACATAATCATATGGTTCACCATCTCTATAGTGGGTAATTCACCATACATTATGTGGCAACAATAAAATTTGCCATCTCTATAGTGGGTAATTGACCCATTTTCATTAATGTCAATTGCAAGTTCCAAGTGTTGCAATTTTCCAAAGCGAGTCAAAATAAACTTATGTAGCCAAAAAAAGCATTATTATCCAAACTAGCATCTTTCCTAAATTATTAACCACAATAGCACCCTTTTCCCTTGTAGTTGGGTAATCGGGCACACTTGCATCAATTTTTTAACTGAAAATTTAAGTCAATGGGGGTAGGTGGTTGGTCTTGTTGCACAACCTCATTTAAGTCAAGATGCCATGTTGATGAACTATTACCTAGGCCTGGACAAAAAAACCAACCCGACCCGAAAACCGAAAATCCGAAGGAAATGGGTAGCAGTGGGCGGGTCCTGACGGATAGACGGGTCTGCGGGTTGAAAAAACGGGTACATTTGACTTGGGTTGGGCGGGTGCGGTTGCTAATTCTAGGCCCATGGATGCCCAGACCCGCCCGATACTAATATACACTCAGATTAGTTTAAAATTTATATGCCTTCTCTCTGTACATATAGACACGTTTCGACTTCTCACAGGCAGTGTGCAGAGACCTGTCCAATCTGACCAGCTGTATCTCTCACATGCTTACACTGTACACACACGTGAAACTAAAAATGAAATGAGTGAAATCAATTTCATTCACTCATAAACACACGCCTTCTCACTCAGTTCTCACTCACAAACACAAAGTCACCATTTCTCCAAAAAAAAAATTCACTTCACAGCTCTCTCTGAAGCCATAGCAATAACATACGAAGAAACCCTAACCTGAACAGCGAGAGTAGCGCCGCTTCCACCTCCATGGCTTCTCATTCATCTCTCCGTCTCTCACTAACTTGAAGTGTTTAAAGGTTTGATCTTTATTTCATCTCTGTGTTTTTGTATTTCTCTCAAACATCTTTCTTTTGCTGGGTTTTGTATTTTACCTCCATGGCTTCTCATTCATGTCTCCATCTCTTAGATTAGGGTTTTGTATCAATCAGTGAAATTACTTTTTCTCTTAGGGTTTTCTAACAATCTGTTTTAGTGTTGGTTTTTTTATTAGCTTTTGGTTTTTTCCATTTTAGTTTAGTTATATGTTCTGATTCATATGGGTTTGTCCCTGTTTTGGTTTTGTGTTTTTCGATTTAGTTTAGTTAACTCTGATTTGGCTTTTAGTAGTTTTTTGATTAGGGTTTTGTAATAATCTGTGTGATATAATCTATTGTGATGCTTTGACCCTATTTTTTATTTTCATGGATGGTAAAGCTTGGTGAGTTGGTGTCTTGTGGAGCAGCTACAAAACTACGATTGTGGGTTGAAGATTTGCTCTAGTTCAGGTTATTTTTGCTTTTAATTTTTTTTACTTTTATGAATGAATGCTTGTTGATAGTTTTAAAACATGTGAACTTTGAGTGCTATAAATAAAGATTTATGTGTTTGATATATCCACACGTTGTTGGTTTATGTGTGTAAATCTATTAGCACTTAATATCGTAACATCTGGTGTACATTGTAACATCTTTGTGGTGATATTTTTCTTTTACATGTGCTGGTTTGGTTATGGTTCTTTCATTATGCAGGTTGGTGAGCTTGTGTATAGTCACCATGCTATTTGTCTGTGCTTTAAATATTGGTTGTTTTAATAGTCTTTATTTCAAGTTTCAAAGTAAAGTTAACTTCTAACAAGTGAAATGTTGGACAGTATATACTAAACAGCTTTTCACCCTTTCCTTCAAAAATAAAATAGCATTACTTGTTTACTTGCTTTAGCTTAAACTTATCTTAAATGTTTGATGTGTATGTATTACTTATTTAAATGTTTATGCATTATTTATTTACTTGTTTTAGTTTAAACTTAACTTAAATGTTTCATGTGTATGCATTACTTTTTTTTACTTTTGATTACATGTTAATGTGAATGTTTCATGTGAATGTATGCTTCTTGACTAGTGTGCTTCCTTTTGATACTCTTTTGTTGATAATTGTTTCAGGGATGGAGCCTTCTACTCTAATTATGCCAAACTTAACTGAAACTAGTGCTGCAACTGAACAACCCGCTGCTGGTGCAACTGAACAACTAGAAGCCACAACTGAAGCTGCTGGTAATGTTCCTAATTCCCCCCTTCCTAATTCCCCTCTTCAACACAAGCCAGGGCAGCAGATACCAACTGAAGCTGCTGGTAATGTTCCTAATTCCAACAGAGAGCATCAAATAGGTCGAGTTCCACCTAGTTTGAACATCAAGACACAATAGTTTCTTACAAACATTTCTTACAAACAACTTCCTAATTCCCCTGTTTATGCATTTATTCCTAATTCCCCTCACAATGAAGAAACTGTTGGAATCTGCACTTTAATTTGTTGTTGTTTTTCATTGATATGGTTCTATTGCTATTTACATCAACTCTTTTTCTGGTAATTTTTTGGCAGGTGGCTTTAAAGGAAAGTAGGTGCTTAATCTTGAATCTGAAACATGTGTGAATAGCATTGGAAATGGCCCCAAGTCCAACCATGTGGAAATGGATCAAAAGACAGCAATGTTTTAATGTTGGAAGTTGTATTAATCTGTTTGGCAAAACTTTATGTTGTGTTCTCCCTGGTCTGTAATAGTTTATTTACTACTTAATACTTAAGTATTTAATTTCCTAGATGTTACAAACATCCTAGTTCAGTTGGTGTTGTTGGAAACAGACTAAAAATTGTGGTAAGCTGTTCATTAGGATTATAATGGTTTCAAAAACTACTATGGTGATAGCTCAATTGTTATATTCTAAATTAGGTGTTGAAAGCTAAATTGTTTTTTTCTAAAGTAGGTGATTTATCATTTTTAGATTAAAATAAATCTTTTTTTTGACATTTATGCTAATTGGGCCTGTTATGAAAGGGGCTTAATTATTTTTAATTTTTAAAGAAATTGAAAAAACAAACATTATTTATGAAAAAATTTCTGTTCAAACTGGGCCCAACCCGTTTATACCCATCCGCCCAACCCGCCATGCCCGTAGGAACCGAACCGAAAGAACCGCATCTGTTTGTGGGCGGTTTTGGGCCTTCATATTTCAACCGTGGTTTCAGTTGGTTTGATGTTTTGGGCCCGAACCCGCCCATACCCGGCCGATGTCCAGGCCTACTATTATCGGTGCAAATCCACTTGTGCAAATTAACAAAACTGATTTATCTACTTATCAAATAAATCCGTTTCAATATAATTCAAAATGGATTTATCTAATATTTTAGGTAAATCTGTTATGTTAACATAACAACAACAGATTTATGTTTAGCATATATAATTCTGTTTTGTTATTTTAACAGTACCGGATTTAGATTGGTTGATATAAATTCGTTATTCATTTTTTTTAAAATAACAGATTTATCTAAATAAAAGGGAAATCCGTTGTGGTTTTTTACTTAAACGAATTTATTTTTTAATTAGATAAATCCATTACACAACATTTCTCAGGGGTATTTTGGGAATAAAAAATTTGGTGAGGGTATAACATATCGAGGTGGGGTTATAAACAACGTGTGCCTCTATCAAATTGTCAAATATCAAATTGGTGTTTCTTCTACTGATCAAAAGAAAATTGGTGTATCTTCTTTGTACGGTGGACTTCTCTAATCTCAAAGGCAAATATCAAATAGTCCGAACAGTTGATTATATTTAAATATTTTAATCTTAATTTTAAAATGTTCAACTCCTAATTTATTAACAATGAACACATTTTTATGTTATTTTTAATAAATCATTTATAAATTAGTGTTGCGTATAATGCAGGTTAGTCCGAGCCTCAAATGTTGAACTCGAATTTCAACCCGGGCTTTTTGGCACAGTCCGGGGAAGCCTGTGCCCAATGCGGGCTTGCCCAATGTGGTGTTATGCTTTATGCAAGGAGGTTCAGATAAGCGATAACAGCTTGCAAGGTTGGTGTTAGCAAAGCTGTTTTGTTGGAGCTAAAAGGGAAAGGATCGGGAAGCAAGAAAAAAGTCTAGTGCTTTCATTCTCAAACTATAGTCAACTACAACAAGACCAAGACCATGCGTCCCACTCTCTATTTTTTGTAATTTTATTATATTGTACTTTTTTCTGTTGTTTTGTCCTTATATGTAACCAACTTTGATTACTTCTTGTTTGTGTCTCTCTTATTTAAAAGAAATCGTTGGACAGATTGATATATATTTAAATTTGACTTGGTTTCATTTTTGTGGTTAATAATAATAATAAATTCAACTAAAAATATTAATAAAAATAATGATAACAATATGATAATATCGCAAATTAATGAGACAAAAATTGTGTTAAGAAAGTCTAGTGTTTTCATTCTCAAACTATGCTATACTATAGCAAGACCAAAAACAAGACCAAGACCATACGCCTCACTCTCTATTTTTTGTATTTTTATTATTTTTATTATATTGTACTTTTTTTAGTTGTTCTGACCTTATAGGTAACCAATTTTGATTACTTCTTGTTAGTATATCTCTTATTTAAAAAAAAAACCATTTTGATCTATATCCACAAAAAAATCAGCCTATTTATGACTCATATTTGGACGACTTAGATTCACCCAATCGATCCAACGGCACAAAGTCTGCACGCATCCCTATAAATACTGGCTCACATTGCCATAAACAGGTACATTATGATTCCTTGCTATACTACTCTCTAATTCCCGATACTGACTTGAGCGTCGAAGTGAGATCGCAGGTACCCCCGGGGACACTTTGACATACTGCTTGACCAGCTAGAGACCTACCAGCTGCAGTCTCTACAACACTGCAAGGTACCTAACAATAATAGTAATAATAATAAATTCAACTAAAAATAATAATAACAATAATGGTAGCAATATGATAATAACGCAAAATCGCTAAAGACCACCCAATGATACGCGTGAGCAATTAAAAGTTTAAGATGCATAATAAATCATACTTTTGCGATTTTTGAAAACAAGAAAAATACCCGTTGCAATTAAATGTCCACAATGTTATTATTTTTTAACAAATTTAACGGCAAATTGTACAAATAATCTCTATTCCTTTGAGAGAATGAAATTAGATAACTAAAATTAATTGTATTAATCTAACCGACAAAATTAGAGTATAACACCAAGCTCTTATTTTTCAAACTATAATAAGTATAATTTATAAAGTGGATTAATTTAAACACGTGGACATCACCTGGAATTAAAATACACTGCTTATATATTTGAGATGCAAAGATGGTGTGAAATATAATTGGTAATTCAATTTTAATTAATTTAGTTAAACCCCTTTTCCTCATGACTTTTGTTTTTCATGTCAAGTAATTTATATCAAATCAAAATTTACAAAGTACGATAATGACACTGAAAATTGTCATAAGCATATTTGTGTTATATTTTTTTGTTTACCATGTGATGTCATGTCATTGATGCGTAGTTTTTACTGGCTTTTGCCGATGACTAATCTACGTCGGGGAACCTGGCTGACCACGAGTTTTGGGCTTTGCTGGCCCGTGTGGTTCTCCCCTCCCAAAAGAGTTTTTTGGCACATCCAAGATTCGAACTCGAGACCTTCGAGTGGGGTTCCAAGTCTAGTTACCACTTGGACCACCCATCGTTGGTAGTATATTCGTATTATATACTAATGTATTAACTATTGGCAGAACTAATTTTGTTGAATTGATCTTTTCAATTTTGTTTTGTAGAATTGATAAAATATAAAATAAAACGAATATTGTGCAAAATTGCAAAAACCTCTATAAATAAGAAGGCAAAATTGCAACCACTCCATCCCTCTCTCCCTCGGTTTCTCTCACGTGCTCACCACTCTCTCTCTCACAGCTCCATTGGTGTCTTATATATTTTCACTTGGCCCTTCTCGCCAACTCAACTTTAAAGCATTTGAATATAATTTTGCTCCATCCGTGATCAAAATAAAAGCTTCATTAAAATATTAAATTATTTTTATTTCTATCTCAGTCTCGAGACTCTTCCATTATTCTCCTTTCATTTCTCTGAACTATTTTTTTCTCAGTTTTTCATCTTTCACTTCTCTCTCAAATACTGAACACTCTCATCTCTCAAATATGCTCCTTACACTTCTCATCTCTCAAATATGCTCATAATCTATCTTATCTCTCCGCCGTTTTTGCTCACCCTCATTCATCTCACTCTCATCTCTCTCAATGCATGTCTAGTGTGACTACATTAAGCTCAACGGAGCAACGACGGCGATCTAGCGGAGCAACAGCGGCGATCTAGCGGAGCAACAGCGGTAGATCGACGGTGGTAACTCTGGTATTTTCTTATCGGATTTTTCTCATTTTTCTTATCGGATTTTTCTCATTTTTCTTAGATCCCTAGATCTGAGTATTTTCTATGAACGAATAACTCTGGTATGGTAACTTTTCTGTGTTTCATATGGACTCTGGTTTGTAATAGAAGTTAAGATCTATGGTTTTTTTTCCTTATTTTCTGCTTTTCCATCAAATAAAGTGAATATTTTATTTCAAAGAAATGTTACGAACCAGTTACTTATTTTATCCCTCACGCCTCTTCCTCTCCCTTTTCTCTCATTCTATCGCTCTCAACAGGGCTCTCGCTCTCAAGTCTCAACAGAGTCGCAAAATACCAGAATCGTACCACCACACCCTCACCGCTTCGCTACCCTCACGCAGAGACTATTCAGGACGCCACAGCTTCTGTTTTTTCAGGTGAGTTTAAAAGTTAGCATTTTTCATTCATTTTCCTTTGGTTTAGGCTTCCATTAGAGCAACATTGTTATTTTAGGGCTTGTTTTTTTTTTGCAATACTTTAGTTTTGTTTGTTAAAACCATGATTTTAGGGCTTTTATGTTTTGTGGCTCTGTTGAAGTTATTGTAAATCAATAGTTGTTACTTAAATAACCAGGATTGAAATTAGAGATTAGCATAATCCAAAAAACATAATCTAACTATGAGCTACTCTTCAATATAATTGAAGTTATTGTAAATCAATAGTTATTGTAAATCACTATAAGAAGAATTATTATTGTAAATCCCACTCACTACTTGGTTGAAGAGTAGCTCATAGTTAGATTATGTTTTTTGGATTATGTTTATTTATGACTTGAATTAATTTGAAGTTCATGTTTTTTTGTTAATGCTACTTGGATTTAATCAAAAATGTTATATATTTTTTTGTTCATGTATCTTACGATACACGATACGATACGCGATTCAGAAAATGGGCCTAACGATACAATATATGTATCCCTGATTTGATAACCATGGCACGTGGGGACATTGGAACTACCCTGTGTCTTAATAATTGGTTGAGAAATCTGGTTTTGTTTGTAATTTATGTGTTAGTAACATAATTGGTTGATGAAATTTGAGCATATTTTCACTTACTTGGTTATTTATTTTGAGGATTGTATTATAGTGTATATGTGTAGCCATTCATTTTCTTTTTTTCACTTTATTGTCTTCGATACTTTTCAAGATCCAAATGAAACTTGTACTTGTCCCACTATTGCAGTGGATTTTAGTCATCGATGATCTGTTTGATCATTGTGTTTGATATGTTTAATGTGAAATTTGTTATTCTTATGCATTCCATTTGTATCACTTTCATTTCACTTCACTTCCATTTGTTTTAAATATAGCTGACACAAGTTCACTTCCTTCACAGAGCTGAATCCAAGTTGAATGTATGCATTATATTGGCTACTGTTGTGTGGTTAAACCTATTCTCTGTATTTTGATTTCACGTTTATGCATGTTGATTTCTAATTGGCTACTGTTGTGTGGTTAAACATATTCTCTATTGCGTGGTTAAATAAATTCACTTCCCATCACCGAACTGAATCCAAGCTGAATTTTAAAGTTTTTTTTTTGATTTATTTGAATTTTTGTAATTAGGGGCCCAATTTTTCAGAGTTGCACAGGCTTTCAAATTGTTTAAGACAGTCATGATGATTCGTACCATCAATTTGTGCCATCAATTCCTACATGGAATCAGGAATTGGAATCAGCTCAGGAGATCTTATTGCACTCTGAACGGTAGAGATTTCGAAGTTAGGGATCCTCCCTGACCTTGTTTCTACTTTAGCAGAACAAGGTGTAACAAACCTCTTACCGATTCAGGTAAGTTTTCTAGGGTTTCATATTATGTGATAAGACAATAACTATATATATTTTTTTCGAGCCTGCAGTGCTATTTTGTATTAATGTTATTATTTGTATATTTTTTTCTGTTATTTGAACTACAGAGGTCTGTCTTCGGGCCTGCTATTGAGGGTCGGGATATCATTGGTATTGTGGAAAGAGTGGCGGGAAAAAGCCTTGCTTTTGGCATACCCATTATTGAGACGATAATGCAGCAGGGGTCTGTTTTTTATTTATTTTTGATGATAAACATTTGTTTTTCTTTTTTTTTGTCAATGGTGTCTTTAACACAAACAGTGTTGTGACAGAATCGTATCAACCAAGATGCCTTTAGCATTGGCATTGGCGCTCACAAGAAAAGCAGTGGAAACGCTTTGGCTCCAAATATATTATAGCTCTAGGGTGAGGGTGATGTGTGCCTCGGGGGATACAGCAATCAAGACGCATGTGGCAGATCTTAGATATGGTACAGATACTTTGGTGGGTACACCTTAGTAGAATATTGGAGCTTTCTTAATCGTATTCTGATACTGAATGAGGAAGTATATAGTGCTCGATAAAGCTGATGAATTGTCAAGCTTAAAAAAAGAAGTGAATGAGATACTCGAGAAGTATCTTTTGAAGAGACAAACTTTCGTGTTCGTGACAAAAAAATCAAATTAGTATTGGACAATGTACAATTTCCTAAATAATCCTATGATTATTGACATTGTAAGTATACAGCTCTATATTCTACACTTGAAATTTCATCTGTAAATTTCATATATGAAATTTCAACAATGCATAGTCCTAAATCATAGGATTATTTACATATGAAATTTCATATATGAAATTTACACATGAAATTTCAAAGTGTGTAGAATATTGACCTCTATGCTTACAAGGTCAATAATCATAGGATTATTTAGGAAATTGTGCCTTGTCCAATACCAATTTGACTTTTTTGTCGCGAAGACGAAAGTTTGTCTCTTCAAATGACACTTTTCGGGTATCTCACTCACTTCTTTTTCTAAGCTTAACAATTTATCAGCTTCATCGAGCACTACATACTTCCTCATTCAATATCAGAATATCTATATTAAGAAGCTCCAATATTTTACTGGGCGTGCCCACCAAAATATTCGTACCACATCTAAGGTCCTACACATGGTATTAGAAGAAAAATTTACACACTTGAGAAAAAGATCAAAACGGTTGTGATAGGATTAGGAGTTCAATACGTAATTGCAGTCGAATTCTTATGTGTAACTGTTATGTTATGCTTTTGTATCAGTTTATTTGTCTAGTTGAAGATGAAAATGAATTGCCAGCTGTATGCGTGTTCAATAGCATAGTCGGCATACTTATCAATATTTCAGTAATAGCTTTATGATTCATGAAATACGTCTTGCTATTTTAGTACTAAGTGTTGCTTTTGAGGCATAGCTCTGGCCAGCTGTCTATACCTCTTACTGTCCATCATGTATCATAAAACTTGTGAATGAAGTATATTGTTGTGCTTTTTCTCAACCGGAAACAGTTTTGAGTCTCAACTGATAAATCAAGGTATAGCCATTCCATTGTGAATGAAGTTAATATTATAACCATTCCATTGTGAATGGTTCTTGTAGCAGAAGTTTTAAACAAGTTTTAAACTTACTTTCAGACAGTAGTACAGTTTAATATTATAGGCTAAATTATAGTTTTAGTCTTCCTATTTTCAAAAATTGAGACATTTGGTTCTCTTATTTTAAAATTCAGACATTTGATCCTCTAATTTTAAAAAATCAAAGACATTTAGTCTCAAGAGGAATTTTCAGTTTTTTATGGCTAATAATCAAAGACATTTGGTCCATCAATTTTAAAAAATCAAAGACATTTGATCCCCCAATTTTAAAAAATCAAAGACATTTGGTCTCTCTTTGGACTAAATGTATTTGATTTTTTAAAATTGGGGGACCAAATGTCTGAGTTTTAAAATAGAGAGACCAAATGTCTGAATTTTTAAAAATAGTGGGACTAAAACTATAATTTAGCCAATATTATACTATAAGGTACCAATGGTAAAAGGACAGCTTTTTTCTTTTGAATTTTTATTTATTTTTTTATTCTTATTATTTTTGTTGTTAATTTTCAAACGATGTGCACATGTGATTTTTGAGCGCGGGGGATTATATTATATAAATCACGACTCTTTGGTAAAAGATTGCCCCGAGGACTTACGCTTCATTAATATCTTCACGGTTACGAGGGTGAGGGAGAAGAGGGCGAGCGGTGAGGTTTATTATTCGAGTATGCGTGGAAACGCAAGCAATTCCCAAAATGCAACATAAGTATATTATTTCACCGGTTCATTTTGCCGCAATTGGTGAAATAGTAAGCGGCCCGACATAAAAGAATTGTCGAAATTTATAAGGGCAATGAGGAAAAAATGAAAGCAAAAGAAAGTAAAGTAGTAGAAACTCATGTTGTTGTTGAAACGAATATCGAGGAGTTTAATGAAACAATTTCCACCTTGCAAAATTAAAAGAACATTCATGAAGATTAAGTCCTTATTATAACTATATTTACTATTTAATTGGCTTCTAAACATTGTTGGTAAACTGTTCTAAGGTATCTAAGCACAACTTAATTAAGTATATATAGCGCTATCTAACATATGTTGTCCTAGATTTTGATTTTATACCTTGACAGCAAAAAAAAAGTGCATGACTGGAGAAGCAAAGCCGTTAAACACTCACCCCAGGTCAAGCAGTCACGTGACTTATGGTAAGAACAAAAAATCTTCGGTGAAGGTTAGTCCCTATAAATGATCTATCCACTATGATTGACATATATGCAAGAAAGTAAGTGTTTGACTTTGTGTCATGCATCTGAGAAAAACATTTATAAGACATGTCAAAGTAACTAAGCAGAACATATCTCATTCATATAGATCATGATTAGATGGAAATATAAAGGGACTCCGTTAAATTCTCTAAGTCTGTGCATATAGAAATTATAATACCACCATCTTAGGGTTCATGATTCAGATAGGCGTTGTATGATTAAGTTGGTTAAGTCTTTTCAAAACAGCAAGTGAATATTCTTTCTAAAACCATTGCAAAAAGAAGTCAATCTTTTCCTTTAAAAAGAACCGTGAATAATTGATTTATCATGTCTCATGTTTGGTTATCTTGTGTTGCAACCCGACTCACAACATTTTGTGGTTTATGCAATTTTCTAAAAATGCAATGGACTCGTTTTATTATTAGCTGCGTTTGTGACTCACCAACTAAGTTCGCACTAACCCTTTTGATCATGACAAAAAGGGAGAGAAATATAGAATTGTAACTTTGCATTTTGACAGGGGGAGCATCAAGTAAGGGAGAGTCTAGTAACATCATGAATAATGCATTATTTATCTTGATGAACTAACCTCCCACCTGAGATGAATCAAAAGTTTTGTCATCATCAAAAAAGGGGAGAATGTGGATATCTTGTGTTGCAAGGTTAAGTTTTGATGATGAAGTGGTTAAGACCTAGCGATGATGAAGTGATCAAAGTCAAAGTGACAAATGGACCGAAGTCAAAATGACAAGTAGGTTAGGTTTTGATGATGTGCTCAAAGCGGAAATCCAAGGCAAGCAAGACTCAAGAAATAAGGGTAGTCTCTAGGCTTTGGGTCATGTCCTAGGATATATTGTAAGCCGCTTCCGAAGGTCAGCTCATCTCACAAAAGTCTCATGTCTTCACTATTTTCAAAACGCATGCATGCACATAAGCAAGGCACGAAAATATAAAAACCTTTTTGTGAAAGGAAAATCGATTCACACTATTTTATCTAAACCTTAAAATCGAATTTCAACTACTTGTGAAAGAAAGAAATCGATTCATAACCTCTTTCCTAAAGCAAAGAATCGATTTCCAAGTTGTTTCAAAAAGAAAGAAATCGATTCCTATTATTTTCCCTAAACACATAATCGATTTCCTTCCTATTTTAAAGCCATAAATCGATTTGCCTCTTATTTCAATCAAGCAATGAATCGATTCACAAACTATACTAATTCAGGCAAAGAATCGATTCCTCTTCACATGTATTCAGGCATAAAATCGATTTCACCTATCCTTTGAAAAGAAATCAATCGATCACACACTTATGAGTTATTTCCTTTTTGAAAGCAAGAATCGATTATCATTCCTAGGCTAATCAGGCACATAATCGATTTCATCATTTCTATATTTTACTCAACGGCTATATTTTTCTAAGCCTATAAATAGAACCCTTTTACACAACCCATTTCACGATAAAACGCATCAAACGAAAACAACCCATTTACATTTTCACTTCTGCTCTTCACGCACTGTTCGTCCGTCAGAGCTGAGCTCTCGCAAGGGTTAGTTGGGTTGGGGAAATTTCAAGTTGTAACATCTGCCTACACAAGAGGTATTTTGGTCTTTACATTTGTAATTGTTTTATTGTTATATTTTGTACTAGGGAGTGGGGTATCTCTCTAGGGTAACTGTTTGTACTAGGAAGTGGGGCATCTTTCTGGGGCAGCTGGTTGTAACAGGGGTGGGGTATCTCTTGTTATTGTTGTAATAGATTTGAGGGCTCTTCATAGGTGGGGTATCCTAGGAGAAGAGTGCCCGAGTCTGTAAAGGTTTCCAACGCACCCGTAAGCCTTGTTGTGTTAGTGGAAAATCTCACAAGGGTGTGAGGACTGGACGTAGGTCACTGGGAGGTGACCGAACCAGTATAAATTTGCTGTGTTCTTTATTGCTTTATTTTCTTTTTCCTTCGCTAACATAAACCTGCGCGAAAATTAATCTAAGTCGTTAAAGGGGGAGAAGTTTTTAAAATCTCAATTCACCCTCCCCTCTTGAGACTGAAGCCACTTGGTAACAGCATTTGCTGGTACTGTGCCCATAACAAGTCAGATCAGCCTTCATGATGCCAACCTTGGCCTCCTCTTGGTAGGCCATGTTGCTTTCTTCATAGTCCATGTACTTTTGATGCCTGCGTCGGTCTGGGGGATCTCCTCGATGGCGATCCCCAGTGGTGCCTCCGTGGGTGTCGACCCAGTTCCTTGACCTCTCTCGAGTATGCGCGTGAGGCTGGTAGGTATCATCTGGAGGGGATGGAGGGGTCCCTTGGAGGTGAGCCTGATCCTCCATGAGGGGGAGAACGATGGTGCCTCTAAGTCACCGTTGTTGGAGGAATGGTTCTCTTGCCAAGCGCCATCATGGGTGCTGCCTGATGTTGCCATGGCGCCCTGCCAGGCGCCCTCATGGGCGCTGTCTGATGCTGCCCTGGCGCCCTACCAGGCGCCCTCATGGGTGCTTTGTGCTTCAACATCGGCGCCCTGCCAGGCGCCCTCATGGGCGCTTTGTGTTTCGACATCGGCGCCCTGCCTGGCGCCCGCTGGGTGCTTTGTGCTTCAACATCGGCGCCCTGCCAGGCGCCCTCATGGGCGCTTTGTGCTTCGACATCGGCGCCCTGCCAGGCGCCCTCCTGGGCGCTTTGTGCTTCGACATCGGCGCCCTGCCAGGCGCCCTCATGGGCGCTTTGTGCTTCGACATCGGCGCCCTCCCAGGCGCCCTCATGGGTGCTGGTTTCTTTTGTGTTGGCGCCCTCATGGGCGCTGCCTTGGTGCTTGGCGCCCTGCCAGGCGCCCTCCTGGGTGCCGGGTTGGGCATGTCCTTAGCACTCTGCTGGTCTTCCTGATGCAGCATAGGTTGAGTGCGATTGGCCATGAGATCCAAAAGCTGACTCACATTCGAAGACTGGGCAGGCTGACTGGTACCCTCGTCAGATAGGGTTACGACGTTGCCTTCCGGAGTATTCTCTGGTCGGGATGCCGGTACGACAATGCTTTGAATTCTGGGGCCTGCCTCTGGGAGCCATGGAGTAGCAAGAGAAAAGTTCGAGTAGTGATAATGTGAAAGATAAATATCTCCCACTGTGGTCGCCAATATTCTGTACCTAGCAGTATTTTGGTCGGCTGCTGTTGGTAGGTCTCTCGCTGTCCTGGCAGGAGGTCAGTGAGCGCCCCGGGGGGGGGGTACCTGCAAAGCCACTCCGACGCTCAAGTCAGTAAGAGAATAGGCTAGTGAATTTGCAAGGGAAGAGTGTGTACCGTATAAATGGCTATGCGAGCCGGTATTTATAGGAAATCGATGCTCGTCTGTGGACCGTCGGATTATCAGAATCGATCTGAACCATCCAAGCGTGGCGGCTTTAGTTGGGCTTGTATGTAATTGATATGGGCCGAATCGATTGGGCTGATCCATATCCAATTGCTAAACGCACCCTCTGGTTTTGCTAAATGGACCTCTTGGTCCAGTCCGGAACAACATCCTCACAAATAGGAACTGATGAGATGAGATGGTGAGGTTAGAAAGGGCTTAACAACTCAATACCACTCTAGGGTTTTTGGGTTTTTATTACCCATTTTCAATTCTCTAAGATGAGTTCATTTCCTATGTATGTACGAAAGAGAGATTGGGCGACCAAAAATTTCAATGCTAATTGAAAAATTCTTCAAAGAATGTTGTTTGTTTAAGGTTGTAAAGATTTATGAATGCGTTATCTCGCTCCCACTATCTTGAAGCTTGCATGTTTAGTTGTTATCGATTTTGAGAGGACATAGATATTGTGAATGATGCATATATACTAATTGAATTTGATTCTAGTGTTTTACCTTGACAATTGTTGATTTGGGTGTTTGGTACCAGAGTGAGGAACAATATGAAGGATTCCAGAGTTCATATCTCACCCAACGTTAAGGTATGTCTTTCTCTTTAAATATATACATCATTCATTTATAAGTTTGATTCATTCGTAACAGTCAAAGAGATACTAGGAAAGATGTAGAAGATCATGACATACATAAATCTATTTTAGATGATATTTTGCATATATGGTTGGGTGTGTTCGTCAGCCTATCATCTTGTATATCTCATCCCTTCTATCCCGCTAACCCGCAGAGGCTCAAGTACCGTTGATTTTTACATTATTTTAGTTTGCGGCGGATAAAAATCTGCCGGAGAAAAGCCTGGTAGCGCCAATTTTGAATTTCAAAAATCCGTCGGAAACACCCTAAATCCGCCGGAAATTACATTTCCGGCGGATTCGCCTTTTAACCGTTGATTTTCGTTTCCTCTATATAAATCTCTTCTCCACATCTTCTTCTTCACACCTCTACCGATACTCTCATTCTCTTCAAAGAAACAGAGACATACGCCGCTCTCTTGAGCATTGTCGGCAGCGGCTCCAAGAAAGTGGCGTATGTCTCTATTTCTTTGTAAAGAAACTTCCACCTTGTCATTAACATCCCCTTCATCTTTTTCGTTAAAAGTAACATTGTCATGAACCTCCCCTACGAATTCCTCTCTTGTTAAGGATTACGGGGGTGCATTTCAGCAGTGGCCATCCTCATCACATATTCCAGCGGATTTTAGGCGGTTCGTCATTTCCGGCGGATTTGTAGGTATTTCCGGCGGATTTTTAGGTATTTCCGGTGGATGTTTTCGTAGACCCAAATCCGCCGGAAATACCTAAAAATCTGCCGGAAATACCTACAAATCCACAGGAAATGACGTTTCCGGCGGATTTACCCCGCGTTTTTTTCAAAAGAATCCGCCGAAAAATACGTAATTGGATGTTTTAAAAAAAAAAAATTTCGTAGACTCAAATCCGTCGGAAATACCTAAAATTCCGTCAGAAATGTTTCGGAGGAAAAAATCCGCCAGAAAAACCAACAAATCCGCCGGTAATGTTTCGGCGGATAAAATCCGTCGGTAAGTCCTAAAATCCGCCGGAAAGTCCTGACCGGTAAAAACAGTTTTTCTTGTAGTGAAGAGAACAAAAAATATTAAAGTCCATATAAATAAAACAATAATTCTCTTTTGGCTTATAAAAAGTGTATGATTAATAGGACACATACTAATGGGTTAGCCAACTTTTTAAGATATTTATTTATTAATAACTAAAAGTTAATAAGAATAATTGAAAGGTAATATTTATTAAACTATAATATTTTTAAAATATTTTTATTTTATGTTTTTTATAAATTTTAATCAGCATCCTAGAAATATTGACTAAAATTCAAATTAATTGTTTGTCAAAAAGAACATTGGAACAAAATACTCCAGGCGGTACTTTGTAGGAGCGGAGGGGAGCCGTGGCATCCCCTAAAAAAAATAGATTTTTTTTTCATATGCTGCTACCAAAATGACGAGCGACGTCGTTTTGGGGGTTAATTTTTTAAACCCTTCATAGTTCATATCGTGCAGAAACAAAACGCAGCTGTAGAACAGAAGCCAATAAATTGGTATCATTTGTTAAATATATAATATAAGATTCCGTCTAAATTTTGTGCCATCTTATATAAATAATAAAAAAGAATTAAAATTTTTGTAGGGGTCGTGGCCCCCACCCGCCTGACTACAACTCTAGTGAACTCTGTTTACATGATAGTGAACTCACTTCACTATAGTTATAATTAGAGGTGTCAAAAGGATCCATTTGTCCGTCGGATATCTGATCTGTCCATAACAAAATCCATCAAATCTGCCTGTTACAAAAACAAAAATATCAATGGATTGGATTGAATGCATCCAATTGATTTGTGGATGGATTGGTTGTGATCCAACTTTTAATTTTTTGGCTTAATTACAGTTTTGGTCCCCCTGTTTTCACCAATTCTCGATTTTGGTCCCTAAAGTTTTAATTTGACGATTTTGGTCCCCCTATTTTCCCAATTTGAAAAATCATAGTCCCCCTCTTAATTGGTCAAAATTTTGACTGACTTATCCTACGTGGCAGCCCACGTGGACTGCCACGTAGCCACACCCCACCCCCCCCACCCACCCCCCTCCACTGTTCCTCTTCCCCACCGATCCCCCCCTCTACTGTTCATCTTCCCCTCCCCCTCCCACCCCCACCTCCGTGAACCCCACCCCCCTCCACTGTTCCTCTTCCCCTCGCCCCTCCCACCCCCACCTCCATGACCCCCCCCCCCCAAAACCACACCCTCTCTCTCCTTCGCATCTCCAGTCTCCCACCGTCGCTCTCCCTCTCTCGCTCGTCGCAGATCGCAATCGCACCATCGTCGAATCGCTCGCCGAATCGCACCATCTAATCTCTCTGTTGGGGGTGCGGTGGTGGAGGAAAAGACGGTGGTGAGGCGCGGAGGCGTGATGGTGGTTTTGGAGAGGAGGGGAAGGCTCACGGTGATGAGGGGGAAGGGAGATGTTTGCGACAGTGGAGAGAGGTTCAGGAGGAAGAAGAAGGTAGGGGTGGGGGTGGGGGTGGGGGTGCGCCTACATGGCAGTCCACGTAGGATAAGTCAGTCAAAATTGACTTTAAATTTTGACCAATTAAGAGGGGGACCTTGATTTTACAAATTGGGAAAATAGGGGGACCAAAATCGTCAAATTAAAACTTCAGGGACCAAAATCGAGAATTGGTGAAAACAGGGGGACCAAAACTGTAATTAAGCCTAATTTTTTTAAATCCAATGGATTACTAGAACTAGAAAATGATCTTGTAAAAGAAAAAGAACTAGAAAATGAAAATTCATTGGATAATTAATTAATTATAAAAAAAATTACCAAAATAAATAAATAAATAAAACTTTTCAGTTTTAAAAAAATCAGTTTTTTTTAAAAAAATTCTAGAAAATAATTTTTTTTAAAATTTCAAAAACACAAATATATATATATATATATAGAGAGAGAGAGAGAGGAGAGAGAGAGAGAGAGGATCCATTGACACCAGGTGTAAGTCAAATGCACATGCTGAGTTACATTTTTTTTGCTTACTTGCTTCCTATTACTTGCTTTATTTAACAGACAATAGATTATTTCATGGATAGGAAAGTGTTATGGATTGGCCCAATCCACAATAATGAGGCCCAACACCAAATGCAGATCCATCAACCGATGGTTGAGATCGCAACGCAAGATCGGACGGTCCTGATTCATCAGGTCTAACACCACCAAACTCTATAAATAAGCATTGAATGCTTCATTAAAGGTACACACTCTTTCCTACTCTTCACCTCTAATTAGCTCTCTGGCTGACTTGAGCGTCGGAGTGTCCCCGCAGGTACCACCTGCCCCGGATCGGAAGCGGAGCTCGGTTGATCAAGACCAACCCCTACCAACTACCTCGGATCAGACTTGGTGTCTAAGATCGGATACCGGTCTAGAGGTACGGTACAGAACATTGGCGACCACAGTGGGAGGATCTTGTACTCTAGTTCCTCTCCCATCTCCTTGATTGACGATGGCTCCGACCTTACGTCATAGGACTGTCCTGAATGTCGGTGAAGGGCCGGTGCAGGTGACTTCGGAAGGAGTGGCGGTCATCTTACCCCTTAGCCCGGTGCATGCTCGAAGCTCGGCTACGGCTATGGTTCATGGGAGCCCATCTCGGAACCGGCTTCCACCTCCCCCTCCGGCCGTCCAGGTACCGATCGATGCTGTTCAACAGCTCGTTCTGCTCCTAAATCGGCAAGCCGAGGCCGACCAGCAGGAAAGACAACGCTACGCCCAGTTAGAAGCTCAGATTGCTGAGATCCGGGCTCGTAACGTCCCGGATCGGAGTTCCTCTCTGCGCAACTCTTCACGAGGAACGACTCATGGCCGCGTCCGCCACCGATCTCCGACTTGGAGGAGATACCATCACCGCACTCCACCTCGGTGTAGAGGAGGGCGAGGATCAATGACTCCCCCAAGTCGGACCATCGGTGATCCCTATGGTCCTGAGGGTTCCCCTCGGTCTAACTCGTTTCTGTTTTCCTCTTCTCCGAGGCAACGTTCCAGAAGTCGGAAAAGGTCTCCGAGGCAGGAACGTCGACGCCCTAGCTCGCGGGGGTTCCCCGGCAAGTATGGCTACCGACGATCTCCACCCCTTGAGAGGTCGGCAAAGCGTAAAGGACCTTTCACAGCTAAGATCGACTACTTCCCGGTACCAAAGCACCTCGAGAAGCCGCCTGAGAGTTTGAAAATGCATGATGGGACTGGCGATCCGGATCGCCACCTCGACTACTTTGACACGGTTATGCAATACCGTAACGTTCCAGAGGAGATAAAGTGCCGAACCTTTCCCCTCACTCTAGAGAAGGCGGCTCTAGACTGGTTCAGGGCTCTTAAGCCAAATACGATCTCCTCTTGGGATCAGTTGGCCAAGCTCTTTTCTGCACACTTCGCCCACTCGAAGATGAAGCCTAAATCTCGGAAGGTATTGCAGGCAATTCGGCAAGGAGAAAATGAGTCCCTCCGGGACTATATAGAGAGATTCAACAGAGAAGCTGCTCAAGTTCGGAACCTCAACGACTCTTTTCGTCTTTTCTTCATGGAGGCTGGCCTTCGTGAAGGAAGTCTATTTCAGATAGACGTCGGGGTCAACCAAGTCGAGTCGCTTGCCGAGTTCCTCCAGCGATCTCAGAAGTATATCGATCATGAAGAAGGGATTAACTCAGGAAGGTCACGTTTTACCTAGGTCTCGGAATGAGCCTACGGGCATGATATAATCCGACTTTGTAAATGTTCAACCATCTAATATATATGAATCGGCTACGATTTTCCTCACGCTGATTGCTTAAGTAAAATAAGTTCCGAGGTTGGATGGAAGGATTTGGGACCGGTCGAGCGATCGCCTTAAAGTTTCACGCTAAGACCGGAACTCCACCTAGGATCAGAACTCCTGACGATTCCTACGGATCCGAGGGTTCCCCTCGGCCCTGCTCGTCTCTAGCTTCCTCTTCCTCGAAGCGACTTTCCAGAAGCCGGGAAAAATTCCCGAGGCAGGAATGTCTGCGTTTTTGCTCACAGAGATCCTCCGACTTTAAATTGACACCTCGAGTCCCTCAGGTGGTCACGTTTTGAATGGCCGAGGTTGCCATTACCCTGAAGGGCGAGTTCGATCTGGGCCGAGTCCCGGTAAACTGCCCTGAAGGCGACTTTAAATTGACACCTCGAGTCCCTCAGGTGGTCACGTTTTGAATGGCCGAGGTTGCCATTACCCTGAAGGGCGAGTTCGATCTGGGCCGAGTCCCGGTAAACTGCCCTGAAGGCGACTTTAAATTGACACCTCGAGTCCCTCAGGTGGTCACGTTTTAAATGGCCGAGTTTGCCATTACCCTGAAGGGCGAGTTCGATCTGGGCCGAGTCCCGGTAAACTGCCCTGAAGGCGACTTTAAATTGACACCTCGAGTCCCTCAGGTGGTCACGTTTTAAATGGCCGAGTTTGCCATTACCCTGAAGGGCGAGTTCGATCTGGGCCGAGTCCCGGTAAACTGCCCTGAAGGCGACTTTAAATTGACACCTCGAGTCCCTCAGGTGGTCACGTTTTAAATGGCTGAGCTTGCCATTACCCTGAAGGGCGAGTTCGATCTGGGCCGAGTCCCGGTAAACTGCCCTGAAGGCGACTTTGAATTGACACCTCGAGTCCCTCAGTTGGTCACATTTTTAACATTACCGAGGCTGGTGGCGAACACCCTTGCTGGTATAAGCCCGGCCTCGAAGATCTTTTGACAAGACCCGTATCTCGGGCACTCTGAGGCTGGGGGCAGACACCCTCGTTGGTATAAGCCCGGCACTCAAAGATTTTTGATAAGACCCGTATCTCGGGCACTCCGAGGCTGGGGGCAGCCCTATTTGTAGCTATAAGCCCGGCCTTGAAGAAGGTCGCCACGAAGGTCCGACCTCAATTTCAAAAAACTCTCACAAAGTCCATATAAGGCATCAAGTCTAGCTCGCCCCAAGACGACCCGACTTGGGGGGCAACTGTTATGGATTGGCCCAATCCACAATAATGAGGCCCAACACCAAATGCAGATCCATCAACCGATGGTTGAGATCGCAACGCAAGATCGGACGGTCCTGATTCATCAGGTCTAACACCACCAAACTCTATAAATAAGCATTGAATGCTTCATTAAAGGTACACACTCTTTCCTACTCTTCACCTCTAATTAGCTCTCTGGCTGACTTGAGCGTCGGAGTGTCCCTGCAGGTACCACCTTCCCCGGATCGGAAGCGGAGCTCGGTTGATCAAGACCAACCCCTACCAACTACCTCGGATCAGACTTGGTGTCTAAGATCGGATACCGGTCTAGAGGTACGGTACAGAACAGAAAGTACAAATCCAATATATTAAAAAAGCATAGGCTGATCATCCCTATCTTTCAAATGGTTGTTAGGAACTGATGAAAAATAAGTTGGAGTGTGTTCTCCATATTGTCCTATAGGAGTTCAGAGTTCCAGAATAAATGGTCAGGAGCAGCTTTCGATGCTTTGAATCCATTGTTGAGCATTTACAACTTGAAATTGTATCCCATTACAAGAGTGTTCTTCTCTACATTTTAAATGCTTCCAAGGATGCAGAACTACCGAAGGAAAGAAAGCTTTGTTATCACGGCTGCAGACAAGTGATTTGACATACATTTTGTTGTAATTTGACCAATTGATATTGAATTTGCTTGCAGGCTGTATAATGACACACAGGGGTGCAAACAACACTTTCTTATTCGCAGGCCCAAATATTTCCTTGTTAGAATTGCTGCTGGATCAGGCTTGATCCATGCGGCACCCAGAACCCGAACACTGTAGCAACACGCGGGCTGTGTTTGACCCGGTGTATAAAAGACAGAAATTAGGGTTTTCGTTCAGAAAACCAAGAACTGTTGCTCTCTTCTTGCTGCTTGTTCTTCGTTCTTTCCTCTTCTCTCTCAGAATCCTTTCTAGGGTTTCACTGTACTTGCTGCTTAAGCGGTGATGATGCGGTGAAATGCTTGTCCCTCTCCACTGATGATGATCCTTGTTGACGATGATGCGAAGAACCCTTTGGTTTGAACACTGAGTCACCTGAGATCTGAGGTTATGTTGCTTCGATGATGAAGCTTTTGTTACTGGTGCTTGAAGCTTGATGACATGCTTCCTTTAGCAGTTTCAGAAGGTAAAATTTCTGAACCTTTATCTCCTTTCTTTACTGTTTCTTGTTAGGTTTTGCTTCGACAAAACCCTAACTCTGTTTTTGCACTTTACAGGTACAGATCTTGAAGGATCTGCTTCTGAGAAGCTTCAACAGGTAAAATCACGCTTGATCTTTACCTTTGATTGTTGTTTTAGTTTCTGTTTCACACAGAAACCCATTTAACACCTGTTTGTTGCTGTTTGTATGAACTGAGCTTGATAGAGATGGTTCTTCACGCCTTGAAGAACACACACAGATTCCAGATTGTTTCTCCCTTAAGAAACAGGTAAAAATCACACCCTCTCTCTCTGTTTTCCTTTCCTTTGCCTTTTCAGTCTCTGAAAACTTATTACTGACTTTGATTGTTTCTCTTGTTTTGTGAGGATTGGCTTCAACCACTTGTTGAAGGTTTTGACACACACAACACTCTTAGAAAGCTGAACAAAGGGAGTGATCACAGATATCTCAATGAGCCAATCATTTGCCTGTAGTAAGTAGTATCCACCTTACAGCCCAGCTCAACTTCCTTTTTTCCCAGCACACCCTCTGCTGGATTGCTGGCAGAGTTACAATCTGCCAATTCAAACTTTGCCAAAATCTCTTTAGCATATTTAAGTTGATGTAAAATAATGCCCTCGGGTACTCTTAGAAATTCCAGCCCTAGGAAGTAGGTCAACTTACCTAGGTCTGTCATTTCAAATTCCTGTTTCATAGAGGTTTTGAAGCACTCAATCTCCTTAGTACAGTTCCTTGTGACAAGTAGATCATCTACATACAAGCATACCAATAGGAGATAATTCTGTAAGTTTCCCTTCACATAGACCCCACTCATTTGAACATTTGGTGAAACCATTTTCAGTAAAGAACAGGTCTATTCTCTTGTTCCAGGCCCTTGGGGCCTGTTTCAACCCGTATAGAGCCTTGTGTAGTTGAAATACCATATCCTCCTTACAAGAGGTGGTCTTTTACCTTGCAATTTTACTCTTTATTGTTTCATCTGAACTGTTCTTTGTTCTATTCTTGCACTGCTTGCTGACATAGTTAGTTATCGTACCACTTCTTTCTCACACTTCTGCAGGTGGTCTTCCATGCCAACTAGAGAGTATTATTGCATCACACATTGTCAATTGCATTGAAATATGCTGCTATCTTTCAAGAATTTACTGGAGCTACTTCCCATTGTCCAACTTTGCCCCTTCCCACTGTAAATCAGTAATTTATATGCAAGATTAGTTACATGATATATACAATTTTCTAAGTGGACAAGCTTGTTTATAACATATGTGTAGATTACAATAAGTTCACTTACATATATGACTAATTGATTATATATGGCTTTGGTTCATTGCTGTTGTAGAGGACTAATGAGGAGATAGTGGATGTTCTTGAACCATGGGATGAGGCTGATAAATGTTGTACCTAGTCTAAGTGCTGTGCAGCTCACCAAATATCATAGTACAAATGTTGAAGAAGTAAGTTAATTTTGCCTCTCTTTAATTTAGACTATACTCTCTTTAATTGCAGCAAATAGTTAACATATTGGGCTAGTGGTGTATCTATGCTTTCCTCTCTTTTTGAGCATATTATGTAGGCTAATGTTTTTGGTATGAAATAACAAATATGCATATTTCCTGTTCACAGTCCATTTTGCTTATCTTATACGTTGATATCTTTTTTGCTGGGTGATATATGAAACTTGTGCTTAATTGAGCTTTCTAGCCTATGCATTTATAGGCCTTGCCTCATGGTCTCATTATTGTCTTGACTAATTACAGACACCATTATCTGTTAAGAAAGAGAGGAAAACAAAGTAGCTTTTAAGTATTATGATTTGTTTAAACTTAATCGTTTAGTTATGAAGTAGATCTTATTTGTTGCTTCTCCAGTAGCCTTAATCTTAAATTTGACCCCCACTGTTTGCGATTTTGTTCTTCTTCATTTTGAGTTGCTTCTCCTTCACTAATTTATGCTATTTTTTTCTTATAGGTATATTTTTCACAACTCTTGCTATTTTTTCTAATGTTGAATTTAGGACTGCCTGGAGATCAACCTTAATGATCAACCTTTTGCTTATAATGTTTAAGGTATGAAAAAGACCCTTTTCTACTTACAAATTTATGAATGTTTGCATTAGTTGCATGCTTTCAATTTTGGTGTGTCTTAGGCGCTTTTGATGACCATACTTTTTTTTATGACCATACTTTGTATTCATACATATGTTTGTAGACATTCATAATTTTTTTACGGTCCCTTATATAACTTTTTAAAGTTAAAGATATGCACACATTTTTTGGATGATTTACTATCAAGTTTAACATTGTGTGGAATAAAAGCTTGGAAGCATAACTATTTTACTTTGCATGAAGTTCTTTGGTTTGTATCATTTTGCATTTTTGCTGAAGTACGTCATCTAAAATGTTATCTTCTTAATTTCAGTCTTTCACTGAGGCTAACTATGGAATTGATGCCAATGCTTTGCTGAGTTGCAACTAAGGAAAGTCACATTCTGTGGTATTTTGGGCAATATTCTAAATTAGGATTTGTCTAGAGTGTATTAGTAGGATAAGTAACTATAGTTTAATATTATTTTAAGAGTAAACCTTGTATATATAAAGGCACTTGTATGTTGGTATTTTGATCAATGTAATGCAATTGAATTATTAAGTCTCGAGTGTCAAACTTCATTAATCTTTTGAATGTATGATATAACTTTTTGGAAGTAAACATATTTAAACGGGTGAGGGCCTGGTGTATAGATATAACTATTAAATAGTATTTTAGACGGATTTCCGACCACTACAAAAAAAACACTAATTAGCGACGGACATTAGCGAGGGACTTGTTGTCCCTCGCAAAAACAGTCATTAGCGAGGGAATTAGCGAGGGCATAGAGCTGTCAATTTTTTTTGTCATTAGCGAGGGAATTAGCGAGGGAACTGTCCCTCGCTAATGACTGCCCTCGCTAATTCCCTCGCTAAATTTTGCTTTTCAGATGATGGGACTCAGCGCAGTGGTTGGTAAAGGTGCAGAAATTAGCGAGGGACAGTTCCCTCGCTAATTCCCTCGCTAACGTTAACTTTTCAGATGATGAGACAGTTCCCTCGCTAATTCCCTCGCAAATTTTTTTCTTTTTTCCTTTATATCCGTTTACACCTTCACTCTTCTTTCTCACTCACTCACTCTTCACCATTCCTCTTCCCTTCCTCTTCCCCCTTCCACTTCCTCTCACACCCTTCTTCTCTCTTCACTCTTCCAACACCACCACCACCACCATCATCACCACCTCCTCTCACACTCTTCTTCTCTCTTCACTCTTCCACCACCACCACCACCACATACCTCCTACCACTCTCACTCACTCTCTCTTACTCTTCACCACCACCAACCCACCACCCCACCACCACCACTCTCACTCTTCTCTCTTTCTCCCTCTCTATCTCTCTCTTACTCTTCTCCTTCTCTCTCTACTCTAAACCACCCATCACCACCACCACCACGCCACCACCACACCACCACCACCCCACCACCACCACTCTCACTCCTCTCTCTCTCTTTCTCCCTTACTCTTCTCCTTCTCTCTACTCTAAACCACCCATCACCACCACCACGCCACCACCACCACCACACCACCACCACGCCACCACCACCACCACCACCACCACCACACATCACCACAAAATTAATAATATAATATAATATTCATTAATTAATATATATAAAAAAAACAAGCCATTCAGCACTGGACACGTGTCATTTTTTTTTTGAAAACTGCAGTCATTAGCGAGGGAATTAGCGAGGGAAAAAGCCGTCGCTAATTCCTGCGCATTTACCAACCCCTGCAACTGAGTCCCATCACCTGAAAAGCTGCAGTCATTAGCGAGGGAACTAGCGACGGCATAGTCCCTCGCTAATTAGCGAGGGATCCAACTTCCCTCGCTAATCCCATTTGCGAGGAGGGAATTAGCGAGGGAACCAGTCCCTCGCTAAATCCCTCGCAAATAACCATTAGTGAGGGAATCAGGTCATTTTGCGAGGGAACTGTCCCTCGCTAATGACTAATTTTTTTGTAGTGGACGACTTTGTGACGGAGACATTTGCCACGAAAAAATCCGTCGGAAACGATTTGCGACGAGCGATTTTGCGACGGAAATCGCCGCCAGAAATCGTCAATTTTCTTGTAGCGAGTAGGTTTATAGTAGTCTTCCAAAAATTTAATTATCAATGACAAATATTAATCCTGTGTTTTTTATATATTGGTGTAGTTATCCCGTGTGTTTTTATATATCATTGCAATTATCTCATAGTTTCAATTGATTATTTGAGTTGATTAGTAGATTATTGCAGTTATCCTGTGTTTTTATATTAGATTATTTGAGTTGATTAGTAAATTATAGTAGATTATTGCAGTTATCCCGTGTTTTTTTAGATAGTAGGTTTATAGTAGTTTTCCAAAATTATAATTATCAATGGTAAATATTAATTATAAGTTGTCAAAAAAATTTATAAATATCAATGGTAAATATTAATCCCGTGTTTTTTTTATATATCACTGCAGTTATCCCGTGTTTTTTTGTTTATCAGTGCAGTTATCTCGTAGTTTCAATTGATTATTTTAGTTGATTAGTAGATTATAGTAGATAATAAAAGTTAGATATTAGATTATCAATAAGAAATATTTGTTTTAGATATTAATTACTAATTTAAATAGTCATTAAGTCTTCTTGTTTTTTAGATAGTAGGTTTATAGTAGTGGTCTTCAAAATTTTTAATTAAAGTAGTGTTTGTATAAATTTAGAAATTTAGTTAAAAGAATTAAAGTGAAGTGATAAGAGAAAGAGAATAATTATTTATGAGAAAAGTAAAGTAAAAAGAAAAAACGAAGAAAGAAAGTGTAAAAGAAAAGTGAAAAGGAGGAAATGGGGTGTAAAAAGAAAGAAAAAAAAGAAGAAAGAGAGTGTAAGAGAAAAGTGAAAAGTAAGAAAGAGGGTGTAAGAATAAAGAGAAAAAAAGAAATAGAGTGTAATGACATTTTTACCCTAAAAAATTTGAGGTGTCCTTTAGATAGAATAATGGGAGTATTGTTAAAATCATACTTGGTTTAGTTCTATAAATATAGTGTTGATGGCCAAAACATACATGAGAACAAAGAAAACTTGAAAATTCAATTATGAACGGATGCAACCTCATTAAGTGTACCACAATATCATCTCAACAATAACAATAATATCATTTCTAAAGAGCTTAATTTCATTTAACGTAATACAATAAATAATGGCCAATCAATAATTGACCATCAACTGAATAATCAATTTCAAAATAAGTCTTGTGTTTTATTTCCAAATTGCATTATATTAATAAAAACACTTAATAAATTTAATTTCATATTATAATTGTCTTGTGGTATTACACTTTAGCCTGAATGTCTTATAGTCATGTTGACTTAATGCCATGTAGCCTGTAACACCCTAAATTTCGCTCGTCAACAAAATTTAGAATGTCGTACATTTTAACACATCAGAGTGTACGCAATACAGTTTGGATATAACTGACGGAATCAAATTCCTAAAATGAATTGATTAAAAGTTATGATTTTCAATAACACCTCTAATCATTAGACTAATTTATAGTCAAATGAAATCAAAAGAGTCATTCGTACATAATGATCCAAAGTATAGAGTGCGTACAACTTAGTCCTAAATTCCTAATATCATAATATAATTGGTATGCCCTTTGGCTTAACAATATAAATACAAAATACCAAATCAATAACCCAATAAGGGAGATAATTTCAATACATAATGCCTTATAATTATATAAGGATTTCATAAACAACACTAAAGCATCCTAGCTTCCTCTTCAACCACCAAGGCTTTACCTCCTCATCTGTAAAGACCACACAATATATAAAGGATGAGATAATAATCTCAGTGAGTTCTCCGAATGACCCCTCACACTAATACCTCATACGGTGTCTTTTATAATTATCTTAGCCTATAGCGTAACCCTCAAATGATATAGTCTTACATTTATAAATGCTATATCCGAAAGAGGAAACCACCACCCAACAATATAGAAGGGCGCACGAACGGGTCGTAGACCTGGGCTCCTGACTTCCCATCCTATTTACGCCAATCATTCCTTTATCAATTTATTAGTTATATAAATATAGATAGTAGTGCTCGCTCTCGAGTTATACGAAAACATATTTAATCCAACTTGATTTCAGCCCATAAACAATGAATAGAACATCACATGTTACATACCATTAATTAAGGTTAAGATCGGAAGAGGAATCATACTTGAATTGAAGGAAAATTGACAAAACAACAACTCTGCACATACCCTGGCACGGACCGTGACAAAGAACGTACCGGACCTCTAGAAAATATGCTTGTGCCAGGTGATCAGAGGCTTGCACGGACCGTGCCTAGGGGAGCACGGACTGTGCAGGTCCATAAGGTGTGCAAATTTGCTATTTTTCCACTTTTCAATCAATCCATTGTAAATCTCACTTCTCCAAAATCACAATTAACCAATATAACAATCATATAACTGATCATCAAACATGTTAAGGTTCACTAGGCACACTTCAATTAAAACATCAAGTATCTTTATCACACATAAGCTATTATTTGACCAATTTGGATTTTAAGGAAACTCAAGTCATCATACAACCAAGAACAAAATTTAAAGTCACAATCAAAATGTAAATCAAGTGGCCTTAATATTTATAGAGAGGAAAGGATGTGAAAAACTCACATGTCAAGGAAACTATTCTGATTTCCAAACAACTGAACAACATAAACAACAATAACCACAATGTTCATAATTTCAGTGTTATCAAATCGGGATACACATTGTGTATCGCTAGGCCCAAAAACTGAATCGTGTATCGTATCGTGTATCGTATCGTAAGATACATGAACAAAAATATATATAACATTTTTGAGAAAATCCAAGGTAGCATTAGCAAAAAAACATAAAGTTCAAAATAATTCAAGTCATAAATAAACATAACAAGTGTTTAATTCAACCCCCAAAAAATATCATCTAACTATGATCTACTCTTCAACCACATTTGGTGGAATTTCATCATTTCCTAAATCAACATCACTCAAATCATCTTCATTCCCCGGAATTTCACGATCTTCCTCCTCCTCCTCTATATCTTCCACTATGTCTTCTATCTCATTGTCATCCTCTATTGAAATTGACTTTCCCTTATCTTTCCTTGCTTGCTATGTTTTAAAGTTTAAAATTTATAGGATTACCTCTCTTCCTTTTCTTGATTGGAGCTCCTTCTTCAAGAGTAAATGACTCATGCACATCCATCCATGAAGTATCATCCAGACCTAGCAAGCAAGGATCATCTACTTCAGTAATCCACTCATCATCTGACTCAATATCAGATAAGCATATAGGATCATAAGTATCTCCTTTCTCCTCTCTGGACTTTAGTCTCATCTCAAGTTGAAAATTATACTTAACATAAACAAGAGCATTTAATCTTCGTTGCTCTAAACGACTTCTTCTCTTGGTATGAACTTGATCAAATACGCTCCAATTCCTTTCACACCCAGTAGCACTACATGTGAGACTCAAAACTCGCATTGCTATCTTTTGTAGTTCCTTACCTCCACCACCATGGCTTTCCCACCATAGAGCTATCAAAACAAAGTTCACATAATCAAGATTATATTTTTGCTACAATATGATCTTCCCTTATCATGAACAATAATTGACATAGGTTACTATCCAGGTTGTTTCTTGTCCCTAGTGTCTATTGCCATGGTCCTTCCAAAGAGTCCCTTCTCATTTTTGAAACTATTCAATTGTTTATCAATAAGAAATCTAGTTCTTCTATCTGGCTCTAGTTTCTCAATAACTTCATGTAAACCAAATAAAACATCATCATCCGGAGTGAAACCCGGTACATAAAGGAACCTAATGAAATAAAGGATGAATTGTTAAAAATACAAAAATCTAAAAGAAATAATTATACTATCCTAGTATCCTTCAAGAATGCAATTACTTACTTGGGGTTAAGATAGAAAGCAGCGGCATGAAGATACCTATGTAATTGCATATTCCAACGGGTGTCAATTAAATTCCACACCTTGTTGTACCTCGACTCTTCGCCATTGAAATTTGCAGCTATTTGCTCTTTTGCTCTATCCATAGCTTCATAAATATATGGCATAGCAGGTTTCACATCTCCATCCACAAGTCTTAAAACCTTCACCAATGGGGTCACACACTTTAAGCAATATTGAATAGATCTCCAAAATCTAGCATCACTCAAAACAATGTTCACCACTTCTTTGCCATCATTCTTACCAGCATAATTACTAGAAGCATATTCCTCTGAAACAAACGTAGACCGAATAGCATTCTTTTGTCGCATAATACACTGTAGAGTGAGAAAGGCTGTGGCAAACCTCGTGACTGCTGGTCTAGCCAATTCGCTTCCGTTGAAATACTTTCTATATAGGCTTAGAACCCATGCATGATTATAAATAAATTTTGTGACCTTTTTGGCTTTCGCAACAGTATTAAAAAAACAGGTAGCTGCCCAATGTCTTCAAGGAGAAAATCAAGGCAGTGAGCTGCACAAGGAGACCAAAATAATTTTGTTCTCTTAGCCTCTAATAATTGTCCTGCAGCTACAAGATTAGAAGCACCATTTATCACAACTTGTACCACATTATCCTCTCCTACTTCTTCTACTATGGAATCCAATAAAGAAAACATTTGCTTGGCATCCTTGACCACATCACTAGTGTCGATTGATTTCAAGAAAAAAATACCTCTTGGACTATTAACCAAAAAATTGGTAAGTGACCTACCCTTTCCATCCGTCCACCCGTCACACATCAAAGTGCATCCCCATTTTTCCCAATCCCTCTTGTATAGCTCCATATTTTCTTTAACGATATCAACAGCTTTCTTTAAATAAGACACCCTCACCTCATGATAAGTAGGAGGTTTTAAACCCATTCCATATTCACCAACTGAATTAAGGGCTTTCACAAACAATGGACTTCTTACTAAATTAAATGGCAAGGCATTACCGTATATGGCGTTGCAGATATCTTGAATCACCACCTCTCTATTTTTAAGCACCTCATTCACTGTCTTCTGCCTAGCCATTTTTGTTGGTTGCTTTGCAATAGCTTGTTCAGTCTCTCTTTGATTAGTTGCTTCTTTAGCTTTATCTTTCTCTTGTAAAAGCTTCACAAACATTTCTTTCACTTCATCCAGAACCGTAGCACAAGCACTGACGTTCTGATTTGTTCCCGCAAGATGGTGTTTCATTCTTGCAATACCACCCCAACAAGAATGTGTGCAATATTTGCAAGTCACATACAATCTATTAGGTGGGACAGATGAACAATGTTCCCATGTAATATCTACCTCCTTTTTCTTCTTTGCTTGACTCATAACATTTAATAGATAGATGAACTGTCAAAAAAACAAAACACAGCAGTGGAAGAATAGAAGAAAAGTTAGGGTTTTGTCAACAGAAGGAACCAAGTAAACGAAGTAAACGAAAAAACCAGAAGGAACCGAGTAATAAACGAAGTAAACGAGGTTCAACAGAAGGAACCAAGTAAACAAAAAAACCAGAAAGTAAACCAATTAAACGAAAAAAACCAGAATCAGCAGGTACCAAGGGATTACCAATTCAATCATTAGTCTAGGAAATTACAGTTTATTTTCATAACTTTACAATTCAAGGGATTTACTAAAAACCCTCTTAAGCACCATCAAAATATGTTTTAATTAAGTCTTAAGGATTTATGGAAGTCAAAGCAACCAATTGATAGACAAATAAATTGGGATAAAAATGGAACGCTAAATTACCAACTCTGATAGAGTCAAAACTATCCACAATGACCTCACATATTTGTAGGTCTGTATCGACGCATCCAAGAACATGGAAACCAAACACTCGGATTGCGAGTTATGATACCAAAATGGTGTAAAAAAGGTATAAAGCTGGTGAAACTGGCGCTAAGGAAGCTTCTGGCAGTGTTTAGGGTGCATGGACAATATTTGACGCGGTCTAGAAAGCGCTTAGTTGCATGGATTATCGTCTGGAACAGGCTAGCATCTGGGGCGCATGAGTTAGTGTAACGCCTTGTTTATGTAAGTTTAAACCATTAAAACAAGTATAAAGTTACAACAAATAAAATAGATATTTCAGAACCATAATCGATATTTGGAAAAATACCTTCATAGAAATTAAATAAAGATAACAAACCATATGTCTGAAAATTTCCAATAATGATGTATACATATACAAGTTTCTACAAAATTGGGTGTCTACTGAAAGTCCCAAAAAAAAATAAAATCCTTCTAGTGTCGATGAACTCTTCAAACCTCCCCGCTGTTAATGGTCACGATCTCAGGTTCTGGAAAAAAAACACTCTAATGAGATATGAAATCCCAGTGAATAATGCACACAATTTTAAAAATGAGTATTGTTCTCAGCTAATGCGGTAACCGGAAAATCAACCATGGTATCCACTTTCTTCAAAAAAAAATCTTCTCTAATTTCAATACCCAACTAACACAATTTCAATCTAAAATTACCAGTTCAATTCTAAACAATTAAACATCATTTGACATAAGTCTAAACACATTAAGTAACCTTAAACACACAACATGCTCATTTCAGTTAAATTAAACGGCATGCTTATACATAATTGAAAGTAGAATTTCTTTTGTCAAAAAAAAAGAAAGTAGAATTTCTAGTAAAGTGTTCCAAAGGACACCAGTGATCCTATGCCAAACATGCATGTCCTAAATCATATTTCTCAATGAAATTCATTAAGTTTAATGAAACACAAATCATAGGGTCTTATTAGTGCCCTTGAATTTAACAAACAAAACAAGTTTATCTTAGGTTAATGAGAAATCAAAAACATATTTGATGAAGAACACTAAAACTGGTTTTAGCATAAATTTGCAGCAATTAGCTTCACCTACCCTCCTTGGTTCTATACAAATTTAAGTCTCAGCCCCTCTAATATTGCTAGAATCTTCTTCCCAGAAGCTTCTTATAACTGAATTGTAGCATCTAACCCTTGATTCTTCCCCCAATTTTGCTGAAACTCTGACAGCTTCTATGTCTTCTTATGCCCTTCAAGATGACTATGATTCATATCCTCTTATTTCAAATCTCTTCTAGCATCCCCTGAGCTCCTAACCTCTGAATTTCTCTGAACCTTGGACATGCATCAAAGTTTTGGTTGCAAGATGAGGGTTTAGCTTCTCTGAACCTCTAATAGCAACACATGCTATCTTAAAAAGAAAATTTATCAAAAAAAGTAAAAGAGTAAAATTCGCAAGACCTTAAATATTTGACTTTGTTTTTCAGCCATCAAACAATCAAAGATGTGAAAAGTCAAAAGACCTTCCTTTCAATAGCTGTGTTAATCCACATACATCCTTAAAAAAATAAAAATAAAATAAAATAAACAAACTAATAATTGTAATTAATTACATTGTAACATAATGATTCTCCTAATCCTATCTCCAAAAAATATCAAGAAAGCTTGATTATCTCCTAAGCTCCCTGCTCCAAAGATATAAGATACAAAAAAGAAAGCTTCCTCCCATACATTTGGTTTCATTCAAAAAATGATACAGCACCCCTGAAAACAAACAAAAGGAACCTTCTCAATCGTCAATCAAATAACATCCAACAAAGAGGTTTAATTCTTTCTCTCAAATATAAAATTTTATTGAGAATAAGAGTCCCACCAAAACCTTCAAAGATAATAAAATATGTGCATGTTAACAAAATCCAAGTCTATAGAGCAAATAATGCATATTCTAACTCAGCTATTGATGATTTTTTTAAACTTGAGTAATTAATGCAAGTTAATAGTAAACTTGAGTAATTAATGATTTTTTTAAACATGGCAATACCTATGAATTTGCTTCACTGCTTTCGTTTGAAAGCATAAGGGGAACTTTGCAAATTTTGGATCTTTTAGTTCTGCAAGAAAGATAGAAAAGAAATAAAATTGATTAGTTATATTTGTTTACCATCAATCACAATTAGTGGCAAACCTACATGTATCTCTTGTTGTATCAACTTGGGATTCCATTGAGCCACTGATTAGTGAATCACATCGTCACTAACAAAATTGTTGCCTTCACAGATTTAGGTAACTTAGCGATGTTTCTAATAAAATGATAGTCCTCAAATTTGAGCAGGACATTTAATTTTACATCAAGATTGGTAGGAATATCTAGAAAAAATGTCAAGTAATATATTTCGTATGATAACTTGAAGTACATAAATGAGTAGTTTGCACATTTCCTAATTAGTGGTTCTGAAAATTTTTGCATCATAATAAAATTGATGTTTCATTATATTACCCTATCTAAAATCGAATTCAACCGAGGTCATTTTATATGGTTTAAATGCTCGACATATAATTAGTGACAATTCCTCTCAAAAACATTTTTGACATTTACACTGAAGTAAGCTTTGGTAACTAGTTGTGGCTTTATGAAAAGGGCTAACCTTGAGGAAATATATTTATGAATGCCATCCTTATGTTCAGGCCCATAAACAAGCCACTTTTCATCAGCAGCTGCACCATCTTCAATATTTATCATGCAATCTGTATGTTAATAACCTTTAGAAACTCGCTAGATCCCAAATCTTAATGATATCATCCACAAAAACTAAGCTAATTTGTTTTGAGAATTACCTTGCAACAAAACACATTCGCCATCATAACTTTTCAGTTTCCAGAATGTCTGACCACTACTATCCAAAAACTCAGGCTCGATTCTCACAGCATCAGAACTTTGGTTCCCTACAATGATAAAAAGAAAAAATGGCAACCATTTCATAAGTAAAAACATTTAACTCGTACAAGACAGAGGATAATCGTATATTAACATATTTTCTATATTTACCTAATTAAGTGCATTTGTTTGTTTACCAAATTCAGTTCCCTATGGATATTGAAAAGTACCCATGCAACAATCATATTTTTTATAAATTGGAGAATTTAGACCAACTGAATTTAAACAACTTACAAGATATTGAATAAGTAAATGCAATCTTGTGAGAATACAAACAAGATTTAAAATGATAATAGCATTTAAACTCAGTATATCATGCAAATATAAGTACTAGAGTCTATGCAAAAGTATATGAGATACCAACAGATGACTGTGATATGTGGAGATTAACCTTACTACCATAGTCAAAGTGTAATCATAAAAATATCAATCTTCAAATTCTGTTTCGTTTTCTTTTGCTATTTATTACTTGTTTACAACTTAATCTTTTCAATTGCACACAAAGATCGTCTATATTATGCAGTGAATCAGAATGAAGGGCTTTATGCATGAAGTTGGCTAAAAGTTAAAACATGAAAAACTCAAACATCATAGCATACGTTTAGGAACTGTGCCCTTTGCCTCAGACATCTTAGCATGAGCTTTAGCTGCTTCACTTTTTATCTTTAAAAGAAGAGCATCATGCTCTGGAATTGAAAGGTTAGCCGCATTTGACATAACTGCTTTGGCCATCTCATCCTGCAACTTTTGCTTAAGAGTTTTTTGCTGCAGATAACATGTGAATAAATATGAACACGATGTGACAGTACAGGACAACAATTCAAAAACAGAAAAAATACCACCTTTCTTCCTCTTACCTTTTCCTTAGCTGCAGCAAGCTTAGATTTTGCTTCTTTCTTTTCTTTAGCAAATTTATCATTCTGATCATCAATATAACTCCTTAGCTCCCTGCACATATTAGGCAAGTCCCAACCACTTTAAACAAGATGTTGACTATTATTAAGAAGACGAGGGAAGAAAAAAAACAAGAAAAAATGGATATAAATAAGTACTATATTATAAAATAACAGCAAAGTTCTCAGAATTGTTTTTGCTAACTGAACTTGGAATACTTACTCTGTGCCAAGAGCTTCGTCACAGATAAAATTCAAGAGACTAAGTTTTTTAGACGAGTCTAAACCATAATATCCGTCAATGCCTTCCTTAATCCAATCCAAGGGGAATTCTTTTAAGACAAGCTCAGAGTCAGTAATTAAATCCTCCAGAGCTTTCAACCATGAATTTTTTCCAATGGAAGTAGTCAAGGATGGAGACCTACATCAAAGTAATCCAAAAATAACAAATTTTAATCCAAGCATACAGTACAAAATGAATACACCCATACTTAAAAAAATAAAACAGGCTCAAGGGGATAAACTCACTTATTTCCTGAATCAATTAGTATCAGAGTCAGGAGTCTAATCTGGAACTGAACCACTAAGGTGTTTTGTCCACGCCGTAAATTATGCTTACGTACTAATTCTCGTAAGATAGCTTCGCCTTCTCCTTTTTTTACATCAAGAGCCTGATTATATATGGGAACATATGTGAGAAAAGTTGAACAAGCAATTATGAAGGAATGCAACTCATTAGCTGTATAACAAGATTACTTCCGCAATAATGACACCATTATATCTACAGAATTTATTTCAACTTAATGTAATACAAGTAAAGAATATCCAACAGTATTAAGAGAAAATTCAACATCAGAAAAACATTTTGCAACAAAACCAACAATATTTAACAGTGTTTGCATAAAGGCATACCTTCCCAAATACTCTGCAAAATTCTAAAAACTGTAACGCATTCCCAACATCTTCTGCGGGCAACTCAATATCCGATATTCCTGTTATTTCAGTGCCAGGGGGCAAAGAAATTTCTTCCTCAACTTTTTCTGCCACTAAGTTCACAGCACATTTCCCAACAACTTTTAGAGACTCTGCTTCTAAGCCCGTTTGGGACACCACACCAGCACTATCACCATCACCAATAGCTACAGCATCATTCAAATTGTTTAGATTCATTTCTTTCACACTACATGGGTTAGAAGTGATAGGAAAACCATTTGAAACCAAAGTCTTGGGATCAAAGAAAAAATCATTTGCAGCCCAAGCCTCAGGACCATCCATCTGACCATGAACGATATCATGATTCTTGTCTACTTTTGTTTCCCCGCCTGAAACTCCATTGCTGAGTTTAGCCTTTTTTGATCTCTTGTTTTGGCGTGCATCATCAACACTGTTGCCATTGGATATTTCCGTTAACCCTTCCCTTTTTGTTTTCTTGGATTTCTTAACAGATATCTTTTGACCTTTCAGATTTCCATCTAAAGAGTTTTCCTTCTCAGGTTTCCCTGATAGATCCACTACAAGCTCCTGTAGTAAACAACAAACCCAAAAATCAACCATAAAAACTATACACCAATCAGAAAAAAAAAATCGCCAAATAACTCAAATCAGTACAACAATAAAAAAACGGCCATCAAACCTTCTCTGATGCAGTTGCCTTTACAGGGGAAACAGCTTTTCCATTAAGAACCTTATCAGAACTCAAGTCTTCAACACATTTTTGCTCCTGTAACCATTAATTCAGATTGCATACATGAAGAGGAGCATTATTAACCATCAAATGTGAGTAAACTAAACAGGCCAAATAAAGGGACATGGAAAGAAAATCACCACACCTCTTTCATAGTAGTAGCAGTTTCCTTTGTAGGCAAATTTACAGAAACCTTTCCTCCAAGCATTTCAGACACAGACTTGAATCCCGATGCCTTGGCTGTATGTACAAGTGCACCAGTTGGTTGCTGACCTCGCCTCTTCCTGCAAGAACACTTTTTTCAGAATTGAACACAGAAAATGGTGCAACTTGAAAACCACACAATACCAAACACAAAATGTCAAAAACAAACCCAACTTACATGCAACAGCTACAGTTGCAAATCCCCCGGCACTTAGGGCAATTCCAATCATTCAATTTGTCTACCACTTCTGCATCCTCACCGTATCTAAATTCAACACAACAAATAAAATAAAATAATAAAATAATCACAAAAAACACAACCAAATTAAAAAAAAAAGGCCAATCTAACCTGTTCAACAGGCATTTGTAACAGAACTTGTTGACACAGAGTTTCCCATTTTTGACAATCTTACACGAAGCAGCAAAATCCCTTGTTTTCTGCCGGCACTTCAATATCGAAAACCAAGCAAACAAGTGAGTTATTATCCAAATTAACTCAAAAACTAGAAACAAAAAGACACATAGAAATTGAAGTCAAAGCAAACCTAATAACATCATCATGATCATCCTACACAACCAATCAACAAAAATTCACTTTTGTCATAATTTTACACATTCATGTACTTATTTTCATCTCACCATAAATCAAAAACCAAGCAAATAAGTGCATTATCATCCAAATTAACTTGGAAACTAGAATCAAAATACACATACAAAATGAAGTCAAAGTAAACCTAATAGCATCATCATCCTACACAACCAATCAACAAAAGTTCACTTCTGTCATATACGTTTTAACATTCAAGTACTCATGTTCATCTCACCAAAAATCAAAAACCAAGAAAATACGTTATCATCGAAACTAACTTCAAAACTAGAATCAAAATCAAAATCAAAAAACACAAACAAAATGAAGTCAAAGTAAACCTAATAACATCATCATCCTAAACAACCAATCAACAAAAGTTCAACTAATTTTTAACTTTGAAGTACCGATCTATAAAGCACCAACACTTCAAATCAACACATGTAGTTCCATTCAATCATTTCAATTTTCCCAAATTATTATCAAATTCTACGTGTTGGTGCTTCATTGATACAGATTTTCAACTCATCGCAAATCGCAACATTTCAAGGCATAAAATAAAATTAAAATTAAGCATCTAAAAAAACCTAAAAATCAAATAAGCTTGAAAGAAGAAGAAGAAGAAAACCTGGTGACAAGTTTTTCCATTGGCAGAATCATAGATTCTGTTTCCAACAACACGAATTCCACGGGAGTTGTTACGCACCACTTGCTGTCCACTCGCATCAGCATCGTTACCGTTTAGTTGTGCAGAAGAGCAGATAGGTTCCATCTTAGTAACAACGGAGGTGCAAACAGCGAAACACTCAAACACGGAAAGCCGAAAAACACGAGAGGAAGAGAATTCTGCGGAGGGATTAATTAACAAAGTGAAACTGTCTTATATACTGAAATTTTAAGCCGTGTTTGGAAACTTGAAATTTTTCCCTCCTTCAAAGATGGGCTGGCGGGAGAGGGACTAATTCGAAAAATAAATTGGAGATTTGTGGTGTTATTTGAAATTTTCAGGTTTTGAAGGACCACATTCTATAAACTCTAAAGCGTCGCGTCTCTTTTCTTTGAAATAAATGGAAATGTTTTTTATGGAAAGAGAGAGAAAGTAAATAGTAATAATGGAATTAAATGTTGGTCGTAAATCATAAATGGATATCAATTTTTTATGTTTTATTTTTAGGATATAAATACGAGTCAAATAAATGAAAATATGAATATGGATTTTTATTTTAAAAATATTAAGACTGGGAAGTTTTTTTTGGTATTTAAGACAGGGAAGTTATTAGTTCGAGCATTTAAGAGTTTGCATTTAAGCCACTAATGAAGGTTGGCTCGGTCGGTAAGGAGTGAGTTAAGTGACACTCTCTCATACTTAACACAACAAGTACTTGAGAGGATCCTAACTCGTAAGGAGTTGACCCGCAAGAGTGTGGGTTCAACTCTCTCAGTCAGCGTGAAGACTTCTTTGATGGGTGATCCGTAAAAGAGTTTGCATTTAAGTCTCCATTGTATTTTAAAAATAATTTTTGAAATCTAAAATTTTGAATTAATTAGAGGGGGTGCTTCTAGGGTGAGGGAGTATATCAAATCGCTCACCGGTGAACCACTAAAATTGACCGTATATATTTTTTATTTTCAATATATTTTTTATTTGTTATTAGTGGCTACAATTTTCATTAGAATTTTCATTATAATAAAAAAATTGTACGGTTTAACAAGGGTTTAACATGGGTTGGTTCGAGTATTGAGTGTAGCAAAAACTCCATTAGAACGGGAGGACCACACAAACCGACAAAGTCAATATACGTGGCAAGTCACGTTCCCGACGTAGATTAGTATCTGACAAAACCCTGCGCATTACTAACACGATAACAAAAAAAAATTATTTTTATGATATAAATAAATGAATTTTTTTTTGACAAAAAATATAAATAGAGATTTTAATTTTAGTAAAACTGACAAAAGGAAGTTATTAATATGAGATTTTAAGAGTTAGCATTTAAGCCTTGTATAATCGTTTTTTTCTATAAACCGAGTATCCTCTGCGCACAACCGCAGAGCCTAATCCCTCGAGCCGGGTAGAACCACAATGGCTGGCAAATCTCTCCCTCAAGAGATTTAACACTGATGCATGCCCAAACCTGGATTCGAACCCAGAATCTTGGTTAAGTTGGAAGAGACCCCGACCATCTCATTCAAGCTCTTGGGTAAGCCTCGTATAATCTTCATAATAATTAAAAATTTATTTTGTTAAAACCAAGTTTTTTAATTATTTTTTAGGATATGAATATAGATTTTTAGTTTAAATAACAGGAGAATTAAGATTTTAATATTAGATTTTAAGACTTTCATTTAAGACTCAAATTTCCATTATAATCAAAAAATAATTATGTAACCTCGGGGTTCTTCTAGTAGAGCATGACAGGATTTGTATCCAATAGGTCCTTGCCTGGTTCAAGAGCCCGAAGATTTTTCAAGTTTTGGGCTGGAGCGTCATCCCCTCACCCTAAAATATTTTGCTTATAAAAAAAATCTGTGAAATCCCACTTTTTAGCATTATTTTTAGAATATAAATATAGAATTGTATTTTAGTAATAATAATAGAAGGAAGTTAATGCTTATAGAAAAAAAGAAGAAGTTATTAATATGTGCATTTAAGAGTTTGCATTTAAGCCTAGTAAAATCGGATTTGGATTCGGTGTCTTTGGTAATTGGTATCTATAGTGACTTTAGGCTTTTGTAGCAGAGAGAAAGATTACGGAGAAAAATGCGATAAGATGAGAGAGATAGACATAAAATGGACTAAATGTACTCTACACTTCTCGCCGTAAAAACACTGAATCCCTCCCTTGTAAAATCTCATTAAAATTAAATAGGCTAAATGTCACTTTTGGTCCTTTATCTTTGCTTTAAGTTTCATTGTGGTCCTTTATCTCTTTTTTTTCCATTTTGGTCCATCATCTTTCATTTACGTTTCGTTTTGGTCCCTGCCGTTAGTTTTTCTTAACGGACGCCACGCTGGCAGTTAACTGCTGACGTCGCGTCTTAAATGTCAAGACTGACTTGGAATTTATTAAATGATGTGGCATATAAGGGACCAAAATGAAACTTAAAAAAAAAACATGAGGGACCAAATTGACAAAATTAACAAATCTCGAAAAACAACCCAATCTTCATCTTCATCTTCTGCGGCGAGCCACCGCCACCACCACAAACAGTGACATCGCCGCTCTCTCTCTCCCTCTCTCCCTCTCTCCCTCTCTCTCCCTTTGTTATTGAAAGTGCCAAAAAACAGTATAACGCGAAACTACATTTCCATTTTGTTCACAATTTTTTATCATTTTTGTTGAAATATTTTGCTAAGAAAGAGTTATTGCACCAATTTCGAGTCTATTGCAAGTGGTTTGGTGAATTTTGGTTGAGTTTTGAACGTTTCTCCAATTTGCAACCCAAAATGCATTTGCCACTGAAAATCACGTTTTCGATTAAGTTCTTCCACTTGCTTGATTTGGTGAAGAATTGAGAATTCTAGAAATTATTGTTGTTCTTGATGTTCTTGATGAGAGAGAGAGGGAAGGGGAGAGAGAGAGAGAGAGAGAGAGAGAGAGGCGATGTGACTGCTTGTGGTGGTGGCTCGTCGGAGAAGATGAAGATGAAGATTGGGTTGTTTTTCAGATTTGTTAATTTTGTCAATTTGGTCCCTCATGTTTTTTTTAAGTTTCATTTTGGTCTCTTATATGCCACATCATTTAATAAATTCCAAGTCAGTCTTGACATTTAAGATGCGACGTCAGTAGTTAACTGCCAGCGTGGCGTCCGTTAAGAAAAACTAACGGTAGGGACCAAAACGAAACGTAAATGAAAGATGATGGACCAAAATGGAAAAAAAAGAGATAAAGGACCAAAATGAAACTTAAAGCAAAGATAAATGACCAAAACTGACATTTAGCCTATTTAATTTTAATGAGATTTTACAAGGGAGGTATTCAGTGCTTTTAGGGCGAGAAGTGTAGAGTACATCTAGTCCTCAACTGTGCCTTTCTTAACCCCTCAAAGAGTGTTAGGTTGGGTAAAGGAGACGCGAGGATTGGATTATCTATTGACTAAAGCATGAAAATAAAATAAACACGTTAAAGTAAGATAAATTGTGTATTGATTGATGTGTGTCTTTTTTGTACAAGTATTCTTATATATATAGACACACATAGGCCCTCGTCGGCCACTTTGCGAGCCTACATTTGCCTACCGTTAGATCAATTGAAGATCGGCGTCTAATCTCACTCCTAGCCCTAAGAAATCGGAGCCATAACCCACGATCCCACTAGCACGGTTAGTGGGGTGCCAAAACCTCTTTGTTCCACTCCTCAAGGTTTCTCCTCTTCGCTTGACCTTCAACTGCTCCCACGTTCTGTCCACGTGCATTTCCTTGCTTCCCAAGCAAGTCTTCTTTACCTCGGCCATACGCTTCCTCGACTGATCCTTATCCTCGGCCTGCAGCCATCAAACTTAGGCTAACCGAGCAATTGTGGTCGGGATACTACTCTATAAGTTAAGACTTGCTTTGCCTCGGCCTTATCCATTATCCCTCGAGTTCAATCCCTCCTCGGGGTGTTTATATTATCTCTTGCCTCGAGCCCCTTCTTTGAGATTGTCCCTTCAGCAAATATCTATTGGAAATTGTCAGGTGGTTTGCCTCAGTGCCCTGATCTTCTCTTAACTCTGACTTTCAGCCCTCGACCTACGACCTGATTTATTTTTGGGTGTTAACAATTGCCCCTCTTTTTGTGCTATCGTATGGCCGCGAGGACATGACTGATGGTGCAAAAACCCTTGATATGATTTGATTTAAAGGTTGAGGCGGTTAACTGTCATTATGTGACACTTGGCGGTTCGCTTCACGCAAATCGAAAAAGGCAGCGCAGCGTTTCCCAGGGTCGCGCCGGTTACTTCCCCAAGGTTATAAATATTCATCATGCCTACTGTACACAATTTATTTCCCATTCATTCTTCCCTACCCTTCGAGAGAAACCTTTGCATTCCCCCTCATGCTCAGGCTCGTAGCAGTCCAAGTTCGGGCTCTGTAAGTCATCCCCCCTAACCACTGTATTTTGTTCATGGCTATCGCCACCTTTTCTTATAGTTTCTTCTTGCAAGGACTTATTCACGATGCAGTGGTGGCTGATCCCCCTTCTCTTGAGGAGACCAATCCTGCCATCACCCAACAGCCTGAGGCCCTTGCCACCCCGGATGTGACTGAGGAAGAGCTGGAACGCTATTTCCTTAGTCTTGACGCTCTAGTGGTGGCTGCCTCTCCTGCAGATGCGGATCTTAGCCGAGTGGAGGCTGCCTTGGCTGGGGAAATCCCAACTGATCCTAACCAGGTAGTTGATCTCAGGGCTTCACTGTTCCGGGTTTCCAGCTCCTCTGACGTCCCCTCTGCCAAGAAAGAGGTTTTAAAGGAGATAGCATTGCAGCTCGGGGACATTTCAAGTTTATATGGTCGAGCCAAGGCTACCTAGGATCGGGCCCAATCTTCTTTGCAACAATTGGAGTCTCTTCAAGCCGAAAAGGCTGGCTATCGGGCCACCTTTGTTTCCCTTGATCAAAGCAAACGTGCTACGTTGGCCGAGAAGGAGAAGATTGCCTGTAGGGTGTAAACTATTAAAGACCAGCTAGCCTCCCTTCAGCTCGAGTTGGCCTCCCTCACCCCTCAGCATTCCACAACCGCAAACAAACTTTCAAACATCGCCTCTGACATTGTCCAGCTTTTCCGTCGCAGCTCTGCACTGGATCCAGACCTCGTACTCCTCCTCCCACAACGACTTGACTTGGAAGCCGATCTTGACAAGAATCGAGAGGCTATTATGCAAGCAGTCAATGGATGGGGCACCCTACGGACATCCTACGAGCAAGCCCTCGCCCCACCAGTCCTGGAGACCAAGGAGTTACCTTTAGCTCAGACAGATGTCGAGGCTGAGGCAGGTAAGCAACCCCCTTCTCCAGAACCTTCACCTTCTGGCAACACCCCTACAGCCGAGGCAGTCGTAGGCCATGGGATTGACGCTGATAGTGAGGTGGGGGAGCCAGTATCAGAAGCATGTCTACCAACGGATCTCCCCTCAGGAAGCCTGGAGGTGCTGGGTGAGGCTGCAGCTGCAGAGGGAGATGATGTTGTATCAGATGCTGTTATTGCGGAGACTGTAGCAGATGAGGTTACTACGAAGGTTATTGCAGGGGCTGTGGCACATGAGGTTGTAGAAGATGAGTAATTTTAACTTCTTACTAGGCCTCCAATACGTGGCGTGCCACTCTGACAATTATGACTTCCATCTACCAATTCTCCTTTCCTTGCATACTTTCCCATAGAGTAGGATAATATGCTTTAAGATATTTGCCGTTAATTTTTGTCTCAAATTCTTCTCCGTCTAGCGTAATCAGACGGTATGCCCTGTCGTTGAACACTTCACTTATAATATAGGGCCCATCCCAATTCGGGGACCATTTACCAAACCTGGGGTCTTTCCTCCCTAGTGGCAGAATGGTTTTCCAAACGAGGTCACTTTCAACAAACTTTTTTGGCTTGACATGCTTGTTGTAGGCGCGAGCCATCTTAGCCTTATTTATTTCTATCCTGCTGAGGGAAGCCAGACTATCATCACCCACCGAGTCCAACTCCATCAACATGGTGTCATACCCCAATTTTGTCCGGCTTAGGTCAAAACCCTAATTTTCAATCAAAAATAAATCAAGTCTTAGCATTCATCCTAGAGGTTAGGAAGAGCATCATGCTTGCATCTTAGAAGTTTCAGAATGCATTTTAGGGTTAGAAAAGCATTGCATGGCATTTTAGAGCACTTTAGAGCATGTCTAGGGTTTCTAGGGTTTTTCCTAGTCCAAAGGGTATTTTGGTAATTTCGCCAAAAAGACTTATTTTCTCATCATGCATGTATTTCTAGAGTTTTAGAGTCATCCAAAGGGTCTCGGGATCATTGTTAGAGTGGAAATGAAGTTTGGAGCAAATTAGGGTTTTTGGGACCAAAAGGGCATTTTGGTCATTTCACTAAAATAAATAATTTCTCGGTAAAAACCATCATACATCTCTTGAGGAATTTATGTGAATCCAAGTGAGTATAGTTGTGTATTTTTTGTGCATCATAGGAATATTTTTGGCATGAAATTCGGTTTTTGAACAAAAGGGTAAAATGGTCATTTCCTTTGGAGTGGGGTCAACAAATCAATTTTGGGATTGGTGAGATCATAAAATTCAGAGCCCAATCATTGAATCATGGGACATGGCCCAAAATGGTAAGATTAATGAAGAATTATCTAGAAAAAAAAATCAAGAAAAAGAAAGGATAATTAGAAAGGTTGTGGGAGACAAATAGTACAATGACAACTTGCAATTACTCTCTCTCTCTCTTGTCCTTTGGCTGCGAATTCCAGCCCTTTTTCCCCATTTTTGGTTTATTTTATTGATTGCAAATTGTGTTTAAATCATGGCCTTCCATTCAAGTGTTAAATGCAATCCTCACCCTTCATTTGAATTAAAATGGCACTCTTGTAATATGCTTCATGAGAAAATACATTTTTGTAATTAAACTTATCCTTCACTCACCTCCTTAAGCTACACCCCTCAGCCCTCTCTCTCCTCACTTTGTGCTTTCTAATTGCCCCTAATCCATGTGACATTTGATCTTGACCCTTGGTTCCAAATTTAGATGCAATCCTAGAGCACCTAAAAAAATAAGAGACTAAATTACCCTTAAACCTAGTTTCATCCTATAAATACCTCCCTCATTCCCACACCTAGGATTCATCTTTTTTGCTTCTCATTTGCCTCTCATTCTCCTACACAAAAACCCTAGCACACCAAAAGCACCTCCTCCCCCTCTCCTTCCTCACCAAAACCGTAGCCTCTCCCTCCCTCCTCCATATATTTTCTTCAACTTTTCACCACCAAATCCTCCATTTCTTGTTAGATCACCATCCTTCCTTCCATTCTCTTCAAGGTTGCATCATCAAATTGCTAGTATTTTTTTTGAGCTTATCACCTTCTTCATTTCATTATAGTTTTGAGGTAATCCTTGAAGCTTTGCACCTCATATTTAATTTTCTTGCATGATCTCTCCTCTACTCCAAACTCCTTCTTGATTGTTGTTTGCTTTGAGGATCCATTTCAAACATTTTGACAAAGACTTAGGGAGCTTCGGGTGTTTGAGATGGGTCATTGGCCTTGAAGGAGTTACTCTTCTATTTGAATAATTTCCCTTGCATCTTTACATATTATGCACTAAATTTCATAAATAAATTGTTGTCTATGGGCTCTAGCATTTTCGCATATCATGAAAAAAATTAGGGTTGATATGATTTTGTTGCACTTCCTTGCTTAATCATATGAATCCTTGTAAAAAATAGATCTATGTTGCTTTGTGTTAATTTTGTTGTTTTCTTTATTAAATAAAATGTGGGTCTATGTTTCTTTTGGTTCCCATGCTTATAGATCTAAAAATATTTCTAAGTTGATTTTGTTGTTGTTCTTTGTTTAATGATGTTAAATCTTGTTATTAGTATTTCATTTTAGTGTTAAATGTTACTTTTGTTGTTTGATGATTTAGCAATATGATTCCCACTAGTGCCTAGTGCACCTTGACCTAAGTGGTGAAGATTGCTAGAAATGACTCAATTTAGCGATGTGTTTATTTAATCTTTGCATTTTCATTTGCTTATTGTAAATTGTTGATGATAGGCAAGTTGATTCTCACTAGTGCCTAGTGCACTTTTCCCAAAGTGAGAGGATTGCTCTATGTGATTCAACCTAGTTATGTGTTTATTTAATCTTGGTATTTTTAATTTGCTTATTGTTCATTGTTGATGATAGGCAAGTTGATTCTCACTAGTGCCTAGTGCACTTTTTCTCAAAGTGAGAGGATTGCCCTATGTGATTCAACTTGGCTTTAGTGTTTATTTACTTGCTCTTGTATTCTAATTTTACTATTGTCCATTATTGATGATAAATCATATGATTCCCACTTATGCCTAGTGCATCATATTCTAAGTGGTGAGGATGGTTTTAGATGATTCAACCTTCTCCTCTCAATTTCTTAATGAATAAAAGATGAGATAGCTAGGTTTATGGTTTAAGGTCCATGGGGTATTGCAAAGGATAGGTTACCCAAAACCTTGATGCTCCCTCCTCTTTGATTGTGTTATTAGCCTTTGCGCCCTTATTCATGAATGCAAAGGATAGGCCTACCTTAGCCTTGATGCAATTTCTCCTTTTGTTCATGTTATCGAGAAATCGTTGCTCATATGTTCCTTAGTTTAATTAAGACAATTCTATGCCTGTGATCAATTGCTTGCTTGTTTTTGATGCATTTTAAATGTATTGATTCAATTATATGCCATTCCATCCATGTGTATGACCTCCTAATGAAGACGTAAGTCTACATGCATGTTGTAGCATAGAGTCATTAGGGTAAATACACCCCTTCCTACACACACACATTTGCTTTGGGAACTCTATCTTGCATCCTTGATAAGTGGATCTTTGATCATATTGGCATGTTTAGTCTTAATTAATGTTCAACATATGCATGATTCCGTGATTATTGAATATGCTTGAACTTTGTAACCAATCATTGATAATAACTTCACCCTTTTTCCAAGAATCTTTCAAACTCTTTTCCATTTAATGTGAGTTATTAGTGACTATCACTCAAAGCCTTGGCTTGTTTGATTGTCATGAACGCCATCAAGGGTTATTAGTAATGATCACTCAAAGCCTTTGCTTGCTTGATCATTATGAAAGCTCTTCCCCTTTAAACCCTTTTCAAAAAAAACATTTCCATTAGAACTACGTCGCTTTGATTCCCATTTGGGATACGTAGGAGCGAGTCACGTACTCGTCAAGCGCAACAAATAAAAATCCTTTTCGCAACCATAAACAAATCATTTTCATAAAACAAGCAAAAGAAGTCATTTTCAAACCCATTGTTGCTAGTAGCTCATCAGAGCCTTTGTTCGTTTAGCTATTAGTGACAATGTCATTTTCTCATAAGAATAATAAACGGTGATCCATCATAACCTTTGTTAGTTTGATCATCGTGCAAACCAACCTCTTTCGAAAATCACTTTCAAAAAAAATAATAAAACGAGTTGTTATCAATAGTCCATCAGAATCTTTGTTCGTTCGACTAGCGGTTCAACTCTCTTTCTTGAGTATTTAGTAGTGATTCATCATAGCCTCTGCTAGTTTAATCATTCACTAATGCTCATCCTATTTCAAAAACTCACCAAAAAAAAAGATAAAAAAAACAAAGCTTTTCAAAAGACAACCTAAGAACTACGTGTGATTTGATTCTCTACCAGGAGATACGTAGGACCAGAGGGCGGCCGACCTCTGTCAATTGCACTAATAAAAAACCCTTTTTTTTCTCTTTTAATTCACTTTTCTCCTTTTTCTCAAAAAAGTACAAAAACAAATAAGTGTTTATCAAGTCCTTTTTTATTATTATTATTATAAGGGTAAAAACATTATTTTTGGATTAATAAATGTTTACACATTTAGTTAAAAGGTAACCTTCTTTAAGAAGGATGTCGTAGGGTGCTAATACCTTCCCTACGCATAAACGACTCCCGAGCCTAAAACTGGTCCGCAAGACCCCCTTATCCACTCAATAGGGATTTTCCAATGTTTGCCCTTAAACTAAAACTTTGGTGGCGGTTTCATTGCAAAAATGACGAAGAATCCCTCCTTCGGATTTTTCGGTCGCTACAGCTGGCGACTTCACTGGGGACAATTAAGAGAGTCAAGCCAAATTAACTAAATGTGTAAGTATTTGTTAATTTTTACTTTGTTTTTACCCTTATTCTTATATTATTTATTTATTAGCATTTCTTTATATTATTGAACCTTAGGGTAGAAGACTTTTGTACTATTATCTGTGTTTCTTTTGCAGCTTGTGTGGTCTAGGTATTATGCCCGTATCACACACGTCACTTACACATGGTTATTCACACACTTCTGAGTGGGGCCCTATACCCGGGTCTGCAAATAACTTAGGACGAGTGGAGATTATTAGTGACAGTCATTCTGGATTTTATCTGTCTGACTCTCATGAAAGTCTCAGCCAGAGTACGCTCTTTTATGGTATCCCACACCAGGTAGCTCGCTATCGTTGTGGATCATATCATGAAAGGGATTTTAGCTCTAGAGACCGTTGTGAGGAAGTGAATAGAGCCACCTGAGAGATTGATCACATAAACGACCCTAGACCATGTTGAAAATCCCAGTTTAGACATGACCCACCTAGGACACAGGGGCATTATACTTACTGTCTCTATTAATCTTGGTTAGCATTTCTCCAAAATAAAATCACTCAAAAAAAAACATTTCATGCTTCCTTCATTTGCATACACAGGAGACGACATCACTCATTCCATTCATCATACAAAAATCATCATGCATTCATAACAAAATCATTCTTTTCACATGCATCACGTTACCATTTCCCCACCATACATCTCATCATCTCTAAATAACAAAAATATCATCTGCATTATTTGTCCATCTTGCATATCCACACTGGAAAAAAATATCACTGCGGTATTATATATTCATTCATCATTTCATTTTCTCTTCATGCATTATATGAAAAAAAGGGGGGCATTTATTTCTTTCACATCCACTTCAAAGGCATTATGCATCATAAAAAAAATTCCTCTTACATGCATCTCATATTCCTACATGCATCAAAAAAAAAAATCAGAAACTTCTCCATTATTGCATCATTCATCATCCATACCAATTTAAGGTATCCCTATGTCACATTCAAAAATCATCACGCATTTCATCTCCATCATTGTCTATGTACAACAAACATTCATATGTTCATGCATTATACTTATTCAAAGAAAACATATAAAAAAAATCACCATGCATTCATACTAAAATGATTTTTCCCATAAGCATTTCATTATCACTCCCCTTACCATGCATCTTGTCATTTAGAAAATAACAAAAATATCATTCACCTCATCCAAAGTGCATCATCTTGCATATCCATACACCAAAAAAATAATAAATATCCCATTGGTATTATAAAAAAATTACATTCATTCATTATTTCATTACTCCTCTTCATGCATCATAAAGAAACAAAAACAAAAGTCCTCATGTATCTCAAATACTGCTCCTTCATATGTCATAAAAAACAAAGACAAAAGTCATTTATTCCTCTCACATCCATCTCAATGGCATTAATCCTCTCACATGCATTAAAACAAAATTAGGAATTGCTTCAATTTCTTCTATTCTTGCATTGTTCATCATCCAATAGTTCTTTTTGTCGTTTTGTTAGCCTCTTACTCTAGTTGAATTTTTTTTTTTTAAAAAAAAAATAAGTAAAAAAAATAAAAAATAAAAAATCACACACTTTCTTAAGATATGATTACGCATTTCATTTACCTGCATCATTGTCTGTGTACAACAACATCCATATGTTCATGCATTCTGTTTTATTCAAATAATTTTTCCAAAAAATAAAAAATGAAACTCATAAGATTTTTTTTTGACACACTGTTTGATGAGAGATGATGCCTTCCGGAAAATATATTTTAATTGATTCCTCTTCCTTGGAAAATGTTGTCATACCCTAACTTGATTCACCAACATCAAGTCCTTTACCCTTCACCCCATATACATCCTACTCATACCTACAACATTTATGGAAACCATCCACCCACCTAACCCTTCAATGGAATTCACCAAAACTCCTCCACCATCATGGTCACTACAATATTGACCATATCATAGGCTTGACCCTTAGCCACTGCGTGCCCCACCAAGGACACCAGCCAACATATATCTCACACCCGTGATAAGAAGCGTAAATGTCTATTTTGTTAACTAGTGTGGTTTTGACAATTAAAATTGTTCTATCTTAAGCGGTGTTAACTCTCCATGAAGCATTTGCAAATAACTAACATGACATGTGTGTTTACCCTTGTTTGAGTCAGTTATACTACCCTCATCTTTCCGCCACTTCCAAAACCAGACCCAACCATCCCTAGAAGGCCCAGTCCCCACAAGAGTGTTACATTCATTTCCCCCAGTGATGAAATTTCACGAATAACACTTTGAACGCTCCATACTGGGGTAGAGTAATGATCACTAAGATTTTCTGCTAGCATTCTAAACACTCGTGCAAGTCCTTTGAGTAAAAAAAAAAACACAAAAGAGATCAAAGCCCGTTAGGTTGAAAACTCGCAAGAGCAGTCTGAGCAAAAATTAGGGCATAAAAAAATAATAAATAAAGAAAAGCAAATCTATTAAAATGAAGTTTTGTCCCATAGTTACAATTTCAAGAAAATAAGCAATCATGATTTGAATTGGAGTTTGGCCATATCCAAAATCCAAAAAAGAGAAATGCCCTTTGCTACCCACTTCGAGCCAAAAAATCAAAAATCTTTCAAACACCTTAGACAAGGATCAATTCCACATCAAAAATGGTGTGTCACTTTTATCAGCTCACTCTACTCAAAAAAAAAAAGGAAAAAATCACAAAAATGTGAAATTCAAAAAAGAGGATTAAAAAAGAAATCCTCAAAAAAAAAAAAAGCAGTAGAAATTGCGAGCTGATACATAACCTCACCAAACACAGAAGATATCCTTGTCCGAATAAACCCACAAACACCTCCTTAGGCCGAATTATCATTTCTTCCACAAAATCTAAATCATTGGCTTCCAGCACTTCTCTGAACCTACTTATCTTTTAAAAGGTCATTGTATCAATAAACCATCAAACACCTCTCTGAGCCCATTTGAGCCTATACTCCACAAGCCCATAACCATTGACCACATTACCCATAACCTTTGACCACATTACAAACCCTCCTCTCATAAACCCCTAGCCATTAGCCATATTACAATCCTAAGGCCTATTCTGATCAATGATTGGTTGCTTCCATTTTTCTCAAAGCTTATACTATAGGATAAAATAATCAGAATAATTTATTTGCTCAAAAAAAAAAACAAAGAGAAAAATATTATTACAAAAGAAAGTAAGAAAAAAACTTAAAAGGGCTTGCACGCTCGAAGCTCATCAAGAGAAGATAACAGTGATCATCAACAAAGTGAATTTTCATCGAACCAAAAACTCTTGACTGTCTTAGCTTGTGGAATCCTTTCCAAGGAAAACCACAGATCCCTACTAAGGCAGTTACTTATCATATCAAAATGGGGCAATACCTCACCCTCCATTCCACTCAAACTCAGGGAGATTTTTTTTAGCATCCCCAAAACACCCTCATCTTTCATCTCGTTCATATACTACGCTCATGCAGCCGTACCAGACCAATTTCCAAACCATTATTCTAACTTTACACCCTGTCACAATCCCACTCGAGATGGGGCAATCTTCACCTTTCAGGAATTGGGGCAACTTTGTCCTCTTATAGACCGGGGCATCATATCCCTTGGGCCGAAAGAATCCTTTTGCCTCCCATTCCATTCATTTCTAGTCACGCGTCACCCCAATACCAGCATATTTCCCAATCCCTCAATCAGTCTGTATCCTTAGTTGTCATTGTCCTCCCTAGACAAAGGCAGACTGTTTCATTCCCCACTATTTGAAGTCAAAATTGGGGCAGTCAAACATTTCTTACCTTGGGACAAGCTTATCTCTCATAAGCTTGAGCCAATAAACCTCATCCGTCACTCCACTCGTGTGTCACATACCCTACATTTCTTGAACCCTGAGTCAACTGGCACATTCATTTGCATTCGCACTTTTTTTCATGTTTATTAAGAAAATGCTTCAAAGAGAGAGACACACGATAATGACAATCCCTCTAAGTTAACATCTTAGACTTGAAAGCTTAGTCATCATGGGTCATCATAACCAAATGAGAACCCATCTGCAAATACACATCTCAATCTCTAGAAAAGGGCACTAATACATTGCCGCAAGCCACTTTTTTCAAGATGACAATCTTGAGCTTACCAGAGTTCAAGTCCAAGCCATCAAAAATCTTTCTTCCAAGGAACGATCAATTCAAAAGGTTCAGCTCTCTGTTCCCAGCATCAAAAGTTTTGTTTCTCATCAAACATTTTTGCATCCTTACAAAAACAAAAAGTGTTGTTGCCAACAAATCATGCATTATACATGTCCTCATTATTCTAGAATTAAACCATGCATCTGATCATACCCATCACAACTCTTTCATACAAGTATGGTACATGCATTCACATTCCACTTGTTTTGCCTACACAATTTTGCTTCTTGTGCATTACGCATTGCGTATGCGGGCATGCATAGCCACGCTTAACATGTATCGCTTCAATAAAAATGTCAAATGCCGGTTGCATCATTACCAAAAGTCTGTCTACATCACAATCAATCACATCATTGCACCATGTATTTAGGCATTTATTCACCGTAGCGTTTGCATCAAAATATTACGTATCCATCACATTCATATTCTCATTTCATGCATTCATCAAATACCAAAAAGACAATAAAACGAAAAGACAGAAAAAACCTCCCACATCCCAACAAACATCCAATCATTGCATCATACAACATCAAGTCATGCAGCTACCACAACCCTTCATCTAAGCATTACGTGTGCACGTTCATCCATTCATTCATTCATTGATTCATTCATTCATTCTTTTATTCATGAAAAGGGGCAAAACAAGAGAAAACCAAAAAGGCAAAAATCATCCACATTGCACCCGTTACTCCCACCAAAGCATAGGTCATTCCATCATGCAATCAACAGTACATTTGCATTCGCATGTTATCTGCATCCGCATCCACAGCTTATCAATTTCTGTTTCCGACCAACTTCAACATCCATCATTCACGGGCCTTTTGTAGTCCATTCACCTTCGCATTGCACATTCATCACATTGCATACCTTTAACACTTTTTTGCTTCGATAGACGTGCCAAGTGCCGGTCTCATCGTTGCCAAAAGCTTTCTACTTCACCAATCATATCATTTGCTATGCATTCATGTGTTTCCTTTATTCACCATAGCATTTGCATCAAAGTATTACATTCGCATTATATTCACATTCGCATTGCATGCATCAAGAAAAGAAGCAAAATAAATAAGAAAAAAGCAAAAAGAAAAATCCATCCATTACATTCATCGTCACACCAAAAATTAATCACTACAGTCATATTCACATCTCATTCACCGTTGTCAACTTTCTCATTCCATCAGGTTCAACACCCATGGTATGCCCATTTCATTCATCATCTCACGTTCATCACATTACATACATGACATTGTTTGCTTCGATGGATGTCCGAGTGCCGGTCTCATCGTTGCCCCCCAAAAAAGAGTTTTTTTTACATTACTAATCATATCTTTGTACCATGCATGGCATTCGCGTCAAAGCATTACATTTGCATCCCATTCACACTTTGCATTTCATACACTCATATACCAAGAAAAAAAGAGAAAAGCAAAAAAGGACAAAAAGAGAAAAATTGCTCATTCCATCACATTCATCATTCCACCAAAATCAATCAGCACGACCACATTCCTACCTTTATCTGCATTCACACACGTTGTTCGTCAACCTCCATGTCCCATCAACTTCGACTCACAGCATCTGCCACATTTCATTCACCCCATCGAACACTTACCATTTCACATACCTATATTGCACGCACATATCATTCATCGCATTTTCAGATATGCCAGATATAGATAGCTTTTCCCTTCTCAGGTAAATGCATTCATTAGGTATGTCCTTGGCAAGTACGCCATGTGTCAATCCCAATAATTTGTTCCCTCAAAGTCAGTGCTCCAAGCACTGGTCTCATACCTCAATCCAGAATCTCAATACTCCTTTAGACCTCCTAGTGGTCCCTCAGAGCCCAAGCGCTCCTTCAGACCCCCAGCGGTCCTTCAGAGCCCAAGCGCTCCTTCAGACCATCAATGGTCCTTCAATCCAGATCGCACGTCGCGTTATCGAGCAACCGACGGATCATCCGGCCCCAGGCCCTTCAGACTAGCTGTGTCCGCCTAAAAAACACAGTGCACGTCCTTCGAGGTGCGCAAGTCAGGTCAACGACCTGACCTTGCCCCCATGGCCGCTCGAAAAAGGCCATCCCCCAAACGGATCGTTTTACTAGTTTCATTGCTAGTTTGCGCTCCATCAGACCCATTGGTCCATCAGGCTTAGGAATGCCCTTCAGACCTCGTCGGTCCTTCAGTTTGACTCCAGTCAATGCGCCGAGCATCGACTGTAAGTTAGACCATCAGAGCCCCAAGTGCTCCTTCAGATCCCCAGCGATCCTTCTTTACTTTTGTTCTATATCAACCAGTTATTTTTCAATAATTTCTAAAAAATAGTCTTGACAAAATTAGCGTCTTTTTTTCTTTATTTCTATTTTACTTGAGAAATTTGAAAACCCTCCGTATTTCCTAGTAAAATATAAATAAAGAGGGGCAGCTGTCATACCCCAATTTTGTCCGGCTTAGGTCAAAACCCTAATTTTCAATCAAAAATAAATCAAGTCTTAGCATTCATCCTAGAGGTTAGGAAGAGCATCATGCTTGCATCTTAGAAGTTTCAGAATGCATTTTAGGGTTAGAAAAGCATTGCATGGCATTTTAGAGCACTTTAGAGCATGTCTAGGGCTTCTAGGGTTTTTCCTAGTCCAAAGGGTATTTTGGTAATTTCGCCAAAAAGACTTATTTTCTCATCATGCATGTATTTCTAGAGTTTTAGAGTCATCCAAAGGGTCTCGGGATCATTGTTAGAGTGGAAATGAAGTTTGGAGCAAATTAGGGTTTTTGGGACCAAAAGGGCATTTTGGTCATTTCACTAAAATAAATAATTTCTCGGTAAAAACCATCATACATCTTTTGAGGAATTTATGTGAATCCAAGTGAGTATAGTTGTGTATTTTTTGTGCATCATAGGAATATTTTTGGCATGAAATTCGGTTTTTGAACAAAAGGGTAAAATGGTCATTTCCTTTGGAGTGGGGTCAACAAATCAATTTTGGGATTGGTGAGATCATAAAATTCAGAGCCCAATCATTGAATCATGGGACATGGCCCAAAATGGTAAGATTAATGAAGAATTATCTAGAAAAAAAAATCAAGAAAAAGAAAGGATAATTAGAAAGGTTGTGGGAGACAAATAGTACAATGACAACTTGCAATTACTCTCTCTCTCTTGTCCTTTGGCTGCGAATTCCAGCCCTTTTTCCCCATTTTTGGTTTATTTTATTGATTGCAAATTGTGTTTAAATCATGGCCTTCCATTCAAGTGTTAAATGCAATCCTCACCCTTCATTTGAATTAAAATGGCACTCTTGTAATATGCTTCATGAGAAAATACATTTTTGTAATTAAACTTATCCTTCACTCACCTCCTTAAGCTACACCCCTCAGCCCTCTCTCTCCTCACTTTGTGCTTTCTAATTGCCCCTAATCCATGTGACATTTGATCTTGACCCTTGGTTCCAAATTTAGATGCAATCCTAGAGCACCTAAAAAAATAAGAGACTAAATTACCCTTAAACCTAGTTTCATCCTATAAATACCTCCCTCATTCCCACACCTAGGATTCATCTTTTTTGCTTCTCATTTGCCTCTCATTCTCCTACACAAAAACCCTAGCACACCAAAAGCACCTCCTCCCCCTCTCCTTCCTCACCAAAACCGTAGCCTCTCCCTCCCTCCTCCATATATTTTCTTCAACTTTTCACCACCAAATCCTCCATTTCTTGTTAGATCACCATCCTTCCTTCCATTCTCTTCAAGGTTGCATCATCAAATTGCTAGTAGTTTTTTTGAGCTTATCACCTTCTTCATTTCATTATAGTTTTGAGGTAATCCTTGAAGCTTTGCACCTCATATTTAATTTTCTTGCATGATCTCTCCTCTACTCCAAACTCCTTCTTGATTGTTGTTTGCTTTGAGGATCCATTTCAAACATTTTGACAAAGACTTAGGGAGCTTTGGGTGTTTGAGATGGGTCCTTGGTCTTGAAGGAGTTACTCTTCTATTTGAATAATTTCCCTTGCATCTTTACATATTATGCACTAAATTTCATAAATAAATTGTTGTCTATGGGCTCTAGCATTTTCGCATATCATGAAAAAAATTAGGGTTGATATGATTTTGTTGCACTTCCTTGCTTAATCATATGAATCCTTGTAAAAAATAGATCTATGTTGCTTTGTGTTAATTTTGTTGTTTTCTTTATTAAATAAAATGTGGGTCTATGTTTCTTTTGGTTCCCATGCTTATAGATCTAAAAATATTTCTAAGTTGATTTTGTTGTTGTTCTTTGTTTAATGATGTTAAATCTTGTTATTAGTATTTCATTTTAGTGTTAAATGTTACTTTTGTTGTTTGATGATTTAGCAATATGATTCCCACTAGTGCCTAGTGCACCTTGACCTAAGTGGTGAAGATTGCTAGAAATGACTCAATTTAGCGATGTGTTTATTTAATCTTTGCATTTTCATTTGCTTATTGTAAATTGTTGATGATAGGCAAGTTGATTCTCACTAGTGCCTAGTGCACTTTTCCCAAAGTGAGAGGATTGCTCTATGTGATTCAACCTAGTTATGTGTTTATTTAATCTTGGTATTTTTAATTTGCTTATTGTTCATTGTTGATGATAGGCAAGTTGATTCTCACTAGTGCCTAGTGCACTTTTTCTCAAAGTGAGAGGATTGCCCTATGTGATTCAACTTGGCTTTAGTGTTTATTTACTTGCTCTTGTATTCTAATTTTACTATTGTCCATTATTGATGATAAATCATATGATTCCCACTTATGCCTAGTGCATCATATTCTAAGTGGTGAGGATGGTTTTAGATGATTCAACCTTCTCCTCTCAATTTCTTAATGAATAAAAGATGAGATAGCTAGGTTTATGGTTTAAGGTCCATGGGGTATTGCAAAGGATAGGTTACCCAAAACCTTGATGCTCCCTCCTCTTTGATTGTGTTATTAGCCTTTGCGCCCTTATTCATGAATGCAAAGGATAGGCCTACCTTAGCCTTGATGCAATTTCTCCTTTTGTTCATGTTATCGAGAAATCGTTGCTCATATGTTCCTTAGTTTAATTAAGACAATTCTATGCCTGTGATCAATTGCTTGCTTGTTTTTGATGCATTTTAAATGTATTGATTCAATTATATGCCATTCCATCCATGTGTATGACCTCCTAATGAAGACGTAAGTCTACATGCATGTTGTAGCATAGAGTCATTAGGGTAAATACACCCCTTCCTACACACACACATTTGCTTTGGGAACTCTATCTTGCATCCTTGATAAGTGGATCTTTGATCATATTGGCATGTTTAGTCTTAATTAATGTTCAACATATGCATGATTCCGTGATTATTGAATATGCTTGAACTTTGTAACCAATCATTGATAATAACTTCACCCTTTTTCCAAGAATCTTTCAAACTCTTTTCCATTTAATGTGAGTTATTAGTGACTATCACTCAAAGCCTTGGCTTGTTTGATTGTCATGAACGCCATCAAGGGTTATTAGTAATGATCACTCAAAGCCTTTGCTTGCTTGATCATTATGAAAGCTCTTCCCCTTTAAACCCTTTTCAAAAAAAACATTTCCATTAGAACTACGTCGCTTTGATTCCCATTTGGGATACGTAGGAGCGAGTCACGTACTCGTCAAGCGCAACAAATAAAAATCCTTTTCGCAACCATAAACAAATCATTTTCATAAAACAAGCAAAAGAAGTCATTTTCAAACCCATTGTTGCTAGTAGCTCATCAGAGCCTTTGTTCGTTTAGCTATTAGTGACAATGTCATTTTCTCATAAGAATAATAAACGGTGATCCATCATAACCTTTGTTAGTTTGATCATCGTGCAAACCAACCTCTTTCGAAAATCACTTTCAAAAAAAATAATAAAACGAGTTGTTATCAATAGTCCATCAGAATCTTTGTTCGTTCGACTAGCGGTTCAACTCTCTTTCTTGAGTATTTAGTAGTGATTCATCATAGCCTCTGCTAGTTTAATCATTCACTAATGCTCATCCTATTTCAAAAACTCACAAAAAAAAAAGATAAAAAAAACAAAGCTTTTCAAAAGACAACCTAAGAACTACGTGTGATTTGATTCTCTACCAGGAGATACGTAGGACCAGAGGGCGGCCGACCTCTGTCAATTGCACTAATAAAAAACCCTTTTTTTTTCTCTTTTAATTCACTTTTCTCCTTTTTCTCAAAAAAGTACAAAAACAAATAAGTGTTTATCAAGTCCTTTTTTATTATTATTATAAGGGTAAAAACATTATTTTTGGATTAATAAATGTTTACACATTTAGTTAAAAGGTAACCTTCTTTAAGAAGGATGTCGTAGGGTGCTAATACCTTCCCTACGCATAAACGACTCCCGAGCCTAAAACTGGTCCGCAAGACCCCCTTATCCACTCAATAGGGATTTTCCAATGTTTGCCCTTAAACTAAAACTTTGGTGGCGGCTTCATTGCAAAAATGACGAAGAATCCCTCCTTCGAATTTTTCGGTCGCTACACATGGCATGTTGGTACTCATCCATACTGAGAGAGTGCTGCCGAGCCACTCTTAACGATGCCACACTAATCTCAAGTGGTAGTACAACATCTTGACCATATACCAAACGATAGGGAGTCGCCCCCGTGGTTGTAGACTTGCAATTCCTCATGTCCCATGGGACTTCATTGAGGGTTTCATGCCACCGTCGAGGTTTGTCCTCTATGTTTTTCTTGATGAGCTCGATGATGATTTTATTAGTAGCCTCAGCTTGTCCATTAGCTTGGGCATAATAAGGAGACGAGTGTCTTATCTTGATGCCATACTCTTTGGCAAAGGCCACCACTTTCTCTTGTGAACATTGTGCCTTGATCGGCCGTGATGGTCTCGGGGATCCCAAATCTATATATGATTTGGTTCTCTATGAATTTGATCACCGCGGCCTGATTGACACTCCCCAGGGGTACGACTTCCACCCATTTGGTGAAGTAATCCGTAGCTACAATGATGAAGTTATGACCCTTTGAACTCGGATGGTATATCTTGCCAATTAAGTCCATGGCCCACCCTCTGAATGGCGAAGGCTTGACGATGGGGTGGAGCTCATCTGCGGGAACTCTTTGAATCAGCCCATGCTGTTGGCAAGCTTCGCACCCCTTTGCAAATTGGAAACAATCGGCCGTGATTGTCGTCCAATAGTATATGTGTCTGTAGATAAGCCACTTCATGATGGGGCCAGACCTGTGGGAACCGCATATCCTCTCGTGCACTTGAGCCATCACCATATAGGCATCCTTCCTCTTAAGGCATTGTAACAATACCCCAGTAGCACTTCTCTTGTAAATCTCATCCCCTTTCAGGATGTACTTAAGGGCCCTCTGTTTGACCCTGAAGTCAGTGTTTGTCGTTGGGTCACAGGTATTCTTTCTATCAACACCCCGACCGAGGCATCAACGGGATCCACTTTGGTTGGCACCCCCGCATCCTGCTGTAGTACTTCAACTTCCCCTTCCTTATATCCTGAGGCTTGTTGGGCGAAGTCATTTGCCTCTTGATTTTGGTCTCTAGGAACGTATGCGATTACGACATCGGCGAACAACTTTAACAAGTTATGAGCCGAGGACCGTAGCTGCTTGAGCTTCGCGTTGTAGCACTTGTACTCCCCAATGATTTGTTTGATCACCAGCTAGGATCACCCTTTATCCCTACATATTGGGCTTTCATGGCGGCCAAGATATCAAGTCCCATAATCAAGGCTTCATACTTGGCCTGATTGTTGGAAGCTTGATCCCCTATCCTGCACATGAACCTCTATGTCTTGCCACAGGGGCTAATGATTACTACATCAATGTCTGCCCCTATTTGAGTGCTCGAACCATCAAACATGAGGGTCCAAGGCTTCAATCCCAAATAGTTGATGGGCTCGGTGGGTAGATCACACACCTCTACACATGGGTGTTGGGCTAGGAAATCAGCCAGAGCCTGTCCCTTGATGGCCCTTAGAGGTACATAAGTTAAAGCAAATGCATTCAACTTAATGGTCCACTTTACAAGTCTCCCTTGCAAGACAGGCCTATTAAGAAGGTACCGGATGATATCCACTTTGCACACAACCAAAACTTCCTTAGGTAATAAGTAATATTCAAGTTTAGTACAAGCATTGAACAATGACAAACAAAGTTTCTCAGTGGGAGAATATCTAGTTTGTGCATCATTGAGGACCCTGCTGAGATAGTATATAGCGCGCTCGGCCCCATTGTCATCGTTCTGGGCCAACAAACAGCCGATAGCTTGTTCTTCGGCCGCAATGTATAGCTTCAATGGCTTCCCTGGCTGCGGAGGTGGTACTAGGACAAGGGGGTTAGTCAAGGCAGCCTTGATCTGATCAAAGGCCTCCTGTTGCTTAGTCCCCCAGACCATCTCCTCTGTGTTCTTTATCTTCAATAGGGGTGAGAAAGCTTTCATTTTTCCAGCCGAGTTGGCGATTAATCTCCTCAAGAAGTTGATCTTGCCAAGCAAACTCTGCAATTCCTTCTTTGTCCTGGGAGGTCTCGCTTCTAGGATGGCTCGAGCCTTGTTTTTGTGTACCTCAATGCCTTGGTTGTGTACCAAGAAGCCCAAAAAATTCCCCGCGGATACGCCAAAAGCACATTTAGTGGGATTCATCTTAAGATTGTGAAGTCTCATCCGCTTGAGAGCTTGTTCAAGCTCAACGAGATGGGCCACGAAGCTCTTGGATTTAACTACCACGTCATCAATGTATACCTCCATGCTTTTACCAATAAGGTCATGGAAAATGGCGTTCATCGCCCTCTGATATGTGGCCCCTGCGTTTTTTAGGCCGAAGGGCATTACCAACCACTCATAGATACCTAAAGCGCCAGGGTACCTGAAGGCAGTCTTATGGGTGTCAGCCTCGGCCACATATATCTGGTTGTAGCTAGAATAGCCATCCATAAAAGTCAAGATGGCATTGTTAGCCGCTGCATCGACCAACATGTCGGCCACAGGCATACCGTACTCATCCTTTGGATTGGCCAAGTTCAGGTCTCTGTAATCAATACATACCCTCACCTGTCAGTTCTTTTTGATCACAGGGACTATGTTAGACAGCCATTCTACTTACCTAGCAGTCTTTCTACCTCTGCCTTGATCTGGGGCATCAGTTGAGGATTGAACCTCCTATGTGGTTGCTTGTGGGGCTTGCAACCCTCCTTAATGGGCAGCCCATGCTCTACCAGAGCCCTATCAAGACCTGGCATCTCATGGTAATCACGGTACTCCTTTATCAAGGCTACTATTTGATCTCGTTGTTGTGGTTGCAACTTGCCACTGATCCTGGTCATCCTTGGTTCGTCTTCACTCCCTAAGTTAACCTCCACCAGAGGGTCTTGAGTCTCAAATATGGGGACCCTTCTCTGGATGGGTTCTATGTGAGGGGGTTCGGTCAGCATCCCGCCCTCGGGGTTATCTAAATTCCAGCAGGCTTTGTACTTTTGATGGGAGATTAATCATTACTCTCGGTGTTAGGCCGTGGGTCGGCCAACAGTTTGAGTTCAAAACCCTTCTTCGTCCAATTACATGATTCTATACCCCCTTCCTCATAGTCTACTGGAATGGCTATAGGGAGCAGGTAGGGGGAATAGAAGACAGCCTCAAGCATCTTTACCTCGGCAGCGAACAGATTGGGATCGGCCTCTACTATCTCCACTTTGTCGCCCACCCATATCATTAATCTCTGATGTAGAGTGGAGGGAACACAATCACTGGTGTGGATCCAATCTCTCCCCAGATTACAGCATAGGAAGGTTTTCCCTCAATAACAAAGAAAGCTGAGCGGGTTATCTTAGACCCAACTGTCACATCGGCCACCAACACCCCTAAGGCATGAGATGGGTGGCCCATGAAACTTATCATGGTCATTGTCGTGGGGATGATGTTGGTGGCCGATGTGACAGTTGGGTCTAAGATACTCTATTGAATAGTTTCTCGTTCAAGTGGGTTTTAATGTAAAGGGGTTTTAAATGTCTGGTCATGTCCGCCGTCGATTTTTCAAACAACATCCCTTCCGTGACTGGCCCCTCGGGTCCTGTCAAGGCAACCCATTCAGCCTCCTCGGTAAAGACATCTCCCTCGAGGGCTCTTGGCTGGTTCTTATTTCCCTAGAACTCGGGTGGTAGGAGTCCCACCATTTCTATGCCGGCAAAGAATTCTCCATCCTCTCCGTCCATGATGTCATCTAGGATTGATTCCGTTAGAGAGTTACCATCAAAATCTAGCGAACCGAAGGGGTTTTCTTCTTCTTCACCCAAGAGGCCATCCTCTGCAATTTCGTCCTCAGTCATTATCCCCTCGCTAGGGAGAGTACTGATTGGCTGAGGTCGTCCAGGGCTGTGAGGGCCACACAGACATTCCCTTACTTCTTTAGTGAGAGGGATGCCAATTGCGTCCACCACCCCTATCATGGTATTAAGCTCTTCTTCTTTATTAGTGGGTGTGCTAGGGCCAGTGATAACTCTATTTTATATAGAGTTATTTATGCATCTAAATATAACTAATTGCTTGAAATCAAATGTAATATGTGCTAAATATAGTAGTATGAATAAAATAACAACATTTATGGTTTCAAGATGAATGCCATTCATAACTTAGCAATTTGTATATATATTGGTATGTTTGATGTGTTTTGTTCAGTGCACCTGCAGTTGATGCACCTGCACCAAGAAAACAACCGTGCATCTGCACAAAATGCATCTACAACAGGGCAATTGCACTAGGTGCATCTGCACCATCCTGCACTAAAGACAGATTACTCAACATTGAAAGCACCTCAATCCATACCAAAGCATAAACACCTCTATGATATCATGCTTAGTCACAAGTCACATGGAGGCACATGCTAACTTGCAAAATGCAGCGCTTACAATAGAAAAGGATCATTCATAAGGGACACATGGCCGTCCATGATTGGAATTTTCTTTTAGGTTGAGTGTTGGACTCAATTTCCATCATCAAGTTCTAAAAAGTAACCATGGTTAACCTCTTTAGGTTAACTTGATCTCCAAGCAAACCCCCACTTGAAGGAAACCTCTAAGGCTATATAAAGGCTTCCACCTCTCACTTGAACAACATCAAAAAATTTATCCATTGAACATCCACTCTCATTTCCTTTCTTGTATTTTATTTCACTCTCTTTTCATAGTTTTAAGTTAGTAGTTAGTTTGCAAGAAGGTAAGGAAGGAATTGACGACTTCTTCCTTCACTTCTTCATCGAGTTAGTTAGGTGCAGGAAATCAGTGCATCTGCACTGTTGGGAAAACTTATGCAAGAGTACTTCAATCAGTGTAATCTCTACCCTATTGATATCTCTTGTACTTTCCATTATATCAACATGTTTTATTTCATCTATTTTTTCCTTGCAATGCATATTATGAGCTAAACCTCTTTGGTTGAGATGTTCTAACTTTATAATGAGCTTCTGAGTAAGTTATTGTGCTTTTAAGTGTCGTATGCATTTTGGTTCTTGTGTTACACTACATCCATCTTATTTTAAGGTTGATCGCTTAGAATAAATAGAGTTATATTCACAGACATGGTTTATAATTAGAAATCAAGAACTAATAAGGGTGAGTGTTTTAATGAAGGCTTTGTTAACTTGTGTAATAAAGAAAACTTTGTTAAAACCATGTTAAGTCCTAGACATAGGATAACATAGTCCTTAGGGTGATACAGTGGGTACTTTAAAGGCAGAAGTGAACTTATTTAGCAAGCCTAGACATAGGAAGCTTGTAACGAAACTCTGAAGAAAGTAGCTGAAAGGCACATACTCATGCAGCTGCACTCAATGCATCTACACCATATAAAAGCACAAAACTCTCAAAAGTGAATTATTTAGTGAAGACATCTCAACTATCATTCTCAACTGATTTCCTTCATATTTTCTAAAATATTTACATTCTGTTTTCCCTAAGCATTAATATCCAAAATTGTGAGTAGTGTAGCTGCACTAACTTATATCTTCTTAAACATACAAGAGTTAATCCAATCTCTGTGGGTTCGATCTTTTATACTACTTGTTTGTGACTGTGTATACTTGCACATTATCTTTTCGCACACCAGCCAGCTGCCTCATTGTCTCGTTGCTCTAGGGCTTTGTCCTCGGCAGGTTTTGGGAAAGCCTATTCTAGCGTCGTGGCTACTGAGGCTGCAGGAATAGCCCGTGTATTCCCTTCCTTGGCTGAAGTGAGCATCTGCAACATTTCCCTCATTCTGTGGAAGGCCCTTGCCCTCTGCAAGCCTCCTCTTCTGTGAGCGAGTTTTGGAAGCAGGCTTGGGGATTGATACTTCAGATACTGCCTTCATCATCCACTAGGTCTTGTGGCACTTCCGAGGGTGGTTTCACAGTTATAGTGGCTCTCAGCTCACGATCATTCAGTACTGTGATATCTACTGAGGTTGAGTCCTGTGCTATAGTGACCTGTGCCGCTCTCCTCTCTCCCTTCTGGTGAGATTTCTCGCCTGGATTTGGTACAGTAGCTTGCTCGATGAATTCATCGGCAAACCGAATGTGCCCCCCAGGCGGGCAGGTGTTGGGGCCTTGTCCTCAGATTCTTGGGCTGGAGTGCTTGCCTCTCAAGATTGATTTTGGAAAAATGTAGTTCCCTGAGATCGTGGATAAGCTTCCCTAGTTTGGGAAGTCTTCTCTGAGGTTCTTTGTGTTGGCTTGACCCCTCTTACCTGCAGTCTGTCCTGCAAGAGAGCTACGCGCTCGGCCACAGTGGATCCCTCAGCAGGGGGTTCCAACCGGTCAAAGGATGATACTCTTCTTCCTGGGGGAACTTCATGTTTGGGGACCCACATATACTTCTTCTTTCCCTTTCCCCGTCGCTCCCTGAGAAAGAAACCATATTAATGTTCATGCTGGGAAAAGGGTCGATGTCAACAGTCAGGGGAAAAGGGTCGGAGTACTCCTTTGTTGGCCATCTTAAACCTCCCCTTTCTGATAGCTTCTTGAATGGCTCGGCGGAAGATGATGCAATTGGAGGTGGCATGATTGAATGAATTATGCCACTTGCAGTATTTCTTCCCTTTTATTTCTTCGGGCGGAGGTATCTTATGGCCGTCGAGGAGCTTGATTTTCTTATTTTTAACAGGTAGTCAAAGATCTGGCCCGCTTTAGATATATCAAATGAGTACTCAAACTTGTTTTTCACCCCGTCCTTCACCTTCCCCTTGGCAGGCTTAAGAGCAGCAGGACATAGGTAAGTCTTCCATTTGACTACCTCGGCCACCAGGATGTCTGCCGTGTAATCGACTGATTCATCATAGCCAATATTCTTCAATGTCAACTATTGACACTAACTGAGGTCCTCGACCCCTAGTGGCCCTCTTCCTCTCTTTCTCATGTATGAACTGTTCAATTTAGATAGCCCTAGAGGCAAGGCCACTGAGGTCACTGCAAGCTTGTCCCACAAGCTTTTCCTTCAAATGAGGGTGAGAGATGGCCGTGGAAGTGAGTTGTGATTCTCGAAAAGGTACTGAGCATTTTTTGGCCATCTTTCTGAATCTTTCAATGAAGTGAGTCACAGCCTCGTCTACCTTCTGCCGCAAATTCATGAGATCGGCTGCAGTAACCTCGGGTTGTGGCCAATAAAATCTGTCATGGAAGCACCTTTCCATGTCTGCCCAGGTCTGAATAGAATCAGGTGGGAATGAAAAGTCTCATGAGAAAGCAGTCCATGTCAATGACAAAGGAAACAACTGCAGCTTGTGATATTCATTCTGGTTCCCTTCTCCACATTGGGTCGTGAATCGACTGATGTGCTCCATTATAGACTTGCCATCGTCCCCGAAGAACGTAGCAAAATCAGGTGTTTTGAATCCTCTAGGTGTGACACCCGGGGCTGACAAGGGAGGGGAGTGATCGCCGCTGCAAAAGTTGGCACGGACAAAGAGCGGCTCCTGGCAAGGCTTCTAGGCGGAGGGACACTGGATGAGCCGAATACGCACCGGAATGAGAGGGATCCTGAGGCTGTGCAGGTATGGGACTGTATAGTTGAAGGAAGACTTAAAAGAATTGATTTGGACTACCTATACCATCAATATGCATCTTCTTTTCGGGAGCCCTTCCCATAAGAACTCCATAGTTAAGCGTGCTTGACTTGGAGTAGTAGTGGGATGGGTGACCTTCTAGGAAGTTTCCTAGAAAGCATGCAAGTGAAGACAACGCATGCTGGAAAGACATGTGTTGGTTTGTGGGGGAAGTTGACAATTCTAAAAAGCTGAGATGTTGCAAATGGTATCAGAGCAGCAGACCTCTCTCAGTACGGTGTGGTTCAGGGACGAACCAAGCGAAAGCTGGTGGGCATGTGACACTCGGAGCTGACAAGGGCGGGGAGTGATTGTTACCAAGTGGCTTCAGTCTCAAGAGGGGGGGGGGTGAATTGAGATTTAAAACTTTTCAGATCTTTCGAAAACGTTTTTCCCCTTTTCAATGACTTAGATCAATTTTCGCGCAGGTTAAATGGAAGCGAAGGAATTAGAATATAAAGCAGTAAAGCGGTATAACAGTAAAGCAGGAAAGCAGTAAAGCACGCAGAGATTTATCCTGGTTCGGTCACCTCCTAGTGACCTACGTCCAGTCCTCACACCCTTGTGAGATTTTCCACTAACCAAAACAACAAGACTTACAGGTGCCTTGGAAAACCTTTACAGACTCAGGCACTCTCCTCCTAGGATACCCCACCTATGGAGAGCCCTCAAATCTAACAATACAATAACAAGAGATACCCCACCCCTGTTACAATCAACTGCCCTAGAAAGATACCCCACTTCCTAGTACATGCAGCTACCCTAGAGAGATACCCCACTCCCTAGAACAAACACAACAATTAAATATTAAACAATTGTAAAGACAGAAATACCTCTAATGAAGGCAGATATTACAACTTGAAGAATGCAACCCCAACTAACTCTTAGCAACAGATCAGCTCAGACAGACCAACGGTGCGTGACGAGCAAAAGTAAAAGCGTGAAGAGTTTTCTCAAAAGTTTTCTGATTCATGCAGATGGGTTGTGTTGTGTGTTGTGTAAAATGAATCGTGAAGCACTGCCTATTTATAGGCTATGAGGAATTTAAGTTTACGTTGAAAATAGTGTAGGAATCGATTCTTTGTTGAAATGTATTTGATCTAGGAATCGATTTATTTAGGTGAGGAATCGATTTATCTTTGTTTGGAATATATGGGAAATCGATTCTTGAGTACCATGGAAAGCTAGGAATCGATTCTATACTTAGTGAAAATATGTAGGAATCGATTTTCAGCTTGCCTGAGACAAGTGGGAATCGATTCTCAGTTATGTGCAAAAGATTGGGAATCGATTCTCCCCTTAAAATTTATTTGGCTCAGAAATCGATTTGTGTATGGAAAATACATGGCCTGACAATCGATTCTACCTTTTCTTATTTTACCTGAAAATCGATTTTGATATTTGTTTATGCATGAGGAAATCGATTTTGTTATTTTAAAAGGTGATAAGAATGTTTACGTAAGTATGCATGCAACTTTAAAAAACTTTGTGAGTGTGTGAGATTTTGATATACGAGCTGACCTTTGAAAGAGCTTACACTTTTTCCTACGACACACCCAAACCCTAAGGACTACCCTTATATTTAAGGACTACCCTTAAACTTGAATCTTCAGTTCTTGGCTTGCTTGTCTTGGATTGATTTTGACGATTAGTCACTTTGACCGTCAACTTTACCTTTGTCTTTTTCATCAACAAAACACATCCTGCAATATTAGTTTACCTGCAATATAAGGTATCCACATTCTCCCCCTTTTTGATGATGACAAAACATTAACTCATCTCAAGGTGGGAGGTTAGTTCAAACAGATAATGTATATGATACTCCCCCTATCATGATGCTCCCCCTGTTTTATTGACTGTATGCGAGTGCATGCAAATGCATGCTGAATATTAAAACTTTATTCTAAATATTAAAAACTCTATTCTTCTCCCCCTTTTGTCATGATCAAAGAGGGCAACATGTAAAAATTGTGAATCTAACAGCATGAAGAGGAATCAATGATTCCAAGTTCTCTTCGAATGAAGAAGAAGGTTTCTTTTTGTAAAGGTTTTGTAAAAATGTCAGCCAGCTGTTTTGCCGATTCCACAAATTCGATTACACAATCCCCTTTTTGGACATGATCTCTAAGAAAATGGTGTCTTATCTCTATATGCTTGGTCCTAGAGTGTTGGACGGGGTTCTTTGTAAGATTGATAGCGCTGGTATTGTCGCATTTTATAGGGATATGATCTAGATCTATACCATAGTCAAGAAGTTGTTGCTTCATCCAGAGGATTTGTGCACAACAACTCCCTGCTGCAACATATTCTGCTTCAGCAGTTGACAGTGCGACACTGACTTGTTTCTTACTGTGCCATGAGACTAATGCACTACCTAGTATGTGACATGTTCCACTAGTGCTTTTTCTGTCCAACTTACATCCTGCAAAGTCAGAATCTGAATATCCAATAAGACTACATGTGGCGCCTTTTGGGTACCATAGACCAACATTTTGAGTGCCTACCAGATATCTCATTATTCTTTTGACAGCTACTAAATGTGACTCTTTTGGATTTGCTTGATACCTAGCACACATGCAGACACTAAACATGATGTCCGGTCTACTAGCAGTTAAGTAGAGAAGAGAGCCAATCATACCTCGATATTTGCTTAGTTCTACCGGTTTACCTTCTTCATCTTTGTCTAAGTAGCATGAGGTGCTCATTGGTGTGGACATTTCTTTTGCTTTGTCCATTTCGAATCTTTTGAGTAGTTCTTTGCAGTACTTTGATTGAGATATGAAGATGCCGTTGTTTGTTTGTTTTATTTGAAGCCCAAGGAAGAAGTTGAGTTCTCCCATCATTGACATTTCAAATTCATTCTGCATAATACTTGAAAATTCTTTGCAAAGCAATTCATTAGTAGCACCGAAAATAATATTATCCACATAAATTTGCACGAGTAAGATGTCATCTTTTGACCTTTTTATAAAAAGTGTAGTGTCAACTTTTCCTCTTTGAAAATCATGATTGAGTAGGAATTTGCTCAATCTTTCGTACCAAGCTCTGGGAGCTTGCTTCAGACCATATAGAGCCTTTTTGAGTTTAAAAACATGGTCTGGTTTTTCGAAATTTTCAAAGCCAGGAGGTTGTTCAACATATACTTCTTCTCGGATAAAACCATTTAAGAAAGCGCTCTTAACATCCATTTGATACAATTTAAAATCCATGATTGATGCAAAGGCAAGTAGCATGCGAATAGCTTCTAATCTAGCTACGGGAGCATACGTTTCATCATAGTCTATTCACTGCCTAGGATGTTACACTGGGCAGAGGCACCAATCTATCCACCCACTCGGGGTAAGGCTTCCTGTACACCGACCTGTCGAACGACTTCAACTGCACACCAAATAACTTCTTGATGGTGTCAGCTATTAAATTCGGGTCCAAGAGTTGGGGTCCCGATGGTCTTTCAGGTGGAGGCATTGGTCGCTACATTGTATCTAGGGGACCTTGCGTCTTTGGCTGCGGTGGTGCTTGAGGTGGAGCATCTGTCCAAGGCTGCCCAGCCATCACTTGGGCCAGATTAACAGAGTCAGTTCCTGGTACAGGTGCCTGATTGCCTCAATGAGGTGGTAACTGTTAGACTTGAGAGTCTATAAAAGTAACCTTAGAGGGGGGGGGGGTGAATAAGGTTATAGGTGATTAATGGATTCTTTTTCAATTTAAAAAACTTTTTCGATATTGGTTTGGATTAAATGCGGAATAATAATATTTGACCAATATAGAAGGAGTAGAATGAGATGATGGACAGATTAATATTGTATACAGCACTAAAATAGATAATAAGAAGAAAGATTACAATATGATATATTTGCACAGTTATATTGAGAATATGATAATATAAGCAGTTATGATAATATCAATATTATAAGCAAATAAAGTGCAAAATATAAAGAGATAGGGAAGCGAGAGAGACACAGCAATTTAGCGAGGTTCGGGATAAAACCCCTACGTCCTCGGCCTTAGGCTTTTCAACCCTTGGACTTAGTAACCACTATATTGAAGAGAGTTTGATACAAACAGTCGACCCCAATATAAGTGAATCTCAATTCCCCTGAATTGAGAACCTAAGCACTCTTGCTAAGGATTTCTAAACCAACTCAATAACCCTATTGAGAGACCCAAGTACACAGCCCAGGTTTTCAAAACACCAACTCAATCACTTGATTGAGAGACCCAAGTACAAAGCCCAGGTTTTCAAAACACCAACTCAATCACTTGATTGAGAGACCCAAGTACAAAGCCCAGGTTTTCAAAACACCAACTCAATCACTTGATTGAGAGACCCAAGTACAAAGCCCAGGATTTCAAAAACACCTTGAAATAAAATAAATTACACAATAGAGTTCTATGATCCAATCACTTCAGAGAATGAGTCAATTTAGAAACTGAGAGAGATGAGTGATCTTAGGATATTATAGATGCTCTATAAGATGAGGGATGATCTTGCTTTTGCAACCACTTCAAAATTGATATAACAATAGAAGTTGAGGTTGCTTGAAAGCTTTTAAAAATATAGATATGATTTTGAAAAAACAAAGCTTTTTGAAAAACAAGATTCAAAACAGTTGGAGCACAGGATCTCAGATCTAGATCTATAAACAGCTTTTGAAAAAAGATATAACAATTTAAAATCAAAAGCTTATAAAAATAAAACAATGAGGAGCAATAGATCTATAGAGATTCGAATATGAGAGAGTAGAGAAGAAATTGTGAGCAGTGGTGTTGGAATGAAAGTGAAGCTCAACCAGGTATTTATAGGCTTAGGCACCGTTGAAATTTTTTGAAAAGCATTTAATATAGGTGAAGAATCGATTCATTGATCAAGTTAAAATGTGAAGGAATCGATTCATTGCCTTTAAAAAATAAAAGAATCGATTCATTGTTTCTTTAGAAATAGGTGAGAATCGATTTTCAGGACATCCTGAATAAGGTAGGAATCGATTCTTACTTTGTTTAAAATGAGGAGGAATCGATTCATAGCCTATAGGATTGCTTGAAAATCGATTTCATAGTCTTTTGAAATAGAAGGAAATCGATTCTTACCTTTGGCTTGAGAATATGTAGAAATCGATTACATGCTTCAAACATAGGATAAGGAAATCGATTCTTGGCCTATAGGTGAGCCTAAAATCGATTTCATAGCCTATATAAATCATATAAATCGATTTCATAGCCATTGGAACAAAATAGAAAATGATTTTTGATTTCCACAAAATCGTTTTTAGGTTTAGGTACCACCTTATGCATGCATGCAATTTTGTGAAATATTTTTTCAAAACTATTTTTATGCATCATGCATGTTTTGAAAAGTCATCTCTCTCAATAGCTAAAGTGTCACACACTTTAGGTGATAGGACCTTTACAAAGAGTCCTAAAAAAGGCTTAGACACAAAATAGGGTTTTGAACTTCTTATAATGCTTCCTCTTCAAGCTTCTCCTTTTTTGAGTCTTCTTCCTTTTAAATTTAGGTCCTGCACTTTGCTCAACTTGAAACATTAGTAGATATGATGTAATTTGTTATCATACAAAATAAAGGACTGTTTTACCCTTGGTTCAACAAACTCCCCCTTTTTGATGATAACAAATTACATTATGCATAGGGATTAATAATAATGAAAATTCTTTTTAAAAAAGCTCCCCCCCTAAGCATAAGCATATATTTTCTCCCCACATATAATAGTAGCTTGCATATTTTCTCCCCCTTTGTTTTCATCAAAAAGGAGGGGGGGTGAATACATACAACATAAACTTGCATAATAAATAAGCAGCATTTGCATAGCATATGATATATCAAAAACAGTAGTTCATGCTATGCTCCCCCTTACTTGGTGATCCCCCTTAATAATTTTAGAATGCAAGGCTTTAGTAAAAAGAGGGTGGATCATCATGGTTTTAAAAATATGATACCCAAGATAATCATCCTTGGTTCAACAATATAGGTATCATTTTTAACAAAAAATATGTTGCATCACAAAATCCAGCATAATAGAGAGAAGAAAAACTTTGATGCACACAAAGAAAATTTATTTTCACAAAAGTGATAAATTATACTTAAGGTGAATAGAACTTTTCCACTCTAACCTTCACCGGTGATTCTTCCTCTATTGTTGATATTACTGGTCTCATGACTGCTGTTTCTGAGTATTAAGAATCTTTTTGCGTCTCCAGTCATGAACTTTGAGTCTCTGCTAACAAGGTATTGATCTGTCCCCCATACCTTGTAGCATACCTGCACTAAGATCAAGTAGAAAATTTTGGTACCCAATTCTCTTTGGGTCCTTTGGGGTTAGTCATCAAGGGGGTTGCTTTCACAATCCACCTTGGTTTCTTCCAAACAGGTACAAGGGTTCCAAGCTCACATATTTTACGGATAGGGCATGAAGAAGAGCTATGGTTTCCCTTTTGGCAATATGTGCATTTGAAGATAGTAGGTTTATGATTAGAAGTAGAAGCTACAAAGGTGATATTTGAGCTGGAGGTGGTGGAATTACCTTGGTACCCAATACCTCTCCTATCAACATATTCATGTTGGGAGTGAAGTAGCTTGGTTAAGGTCTTTTCACCAACCTCAAACTTTTTCAAAGATTCTTTCAAAAATTCATTTTCAACCTTGGTTTTTTCAAAATTTTGTTTAAGCTCAAGAAACTCAAGGTTGACAGATTTATGTAGTTCATTCTTTAATCTATCTACTTCATTTTCAAGTGTCTCAATTTGAGTGAGCATGCTTTTGTTACTCTTTGCCAATTTCTTAGATTTTAACAAAAGAGTTTCATGTTCAGAATAGAGAGCATCAAAAGCCTCACTTAAATCGTGACTACTATACGCACCATCAGATAGATCATCATGTATAGAAGAATCAGAAAGACTAGAAGAGTTAAGGCTTACCTTAGATGAGTCATTTGCCATATGACAAACACCATTTGCAATTTTCTCTTCTTCGTATGTGTCACTATCAGAGCCAAGACAATCCCATATAGTAGCCTTAGGTGTTTCACATGCCGTGAGACAGATGGCATTTGCAACTTCCTCTTCTTCACTGTCAGAATAGTTGTTCCATGTAGCCTTCTTAGCTTTCTTGGATTTCTTTGAGTTATTTCTCTTTTCAAGTTTGTTGAATTTCATGAATTCTTCAAATAATTCAGCCATGTCTTCATCATCGGTTTCTTCTTCAGATTCAACCTCTTTCCTTGCTACTTTAGAAGTTTTAGCAGCAAGGGCAAGAGATTTCTTCTCTTTTACAGTTTCTTTTTCTTGATTCTTTTTGGCAGCCAGAACTACCTCAAATGCTAGCAATGATCCAATAAGGTCTTCTTGAGGTAAAGTGCCAATGTCTTTGGCTTCGGTTATAGCACAAGTCTTAGGGAAGAATTCACCAGTTAAGGATTCAAGGATCTTTCCATTCAAATCCTTGTTGGTGTATTTCTTTCCTAAGGCCCTCAAGTTGTTTACAATTAAATTTAATCTCTGATGCATTGCTGCGACAGACTCACCTTCTTTCATTTTAAAACTTTCATATTCAGAGGTGAAAATTCTAATTTTAGTATCTTTTACCTGGCTTGTCCCGACATGAGTGGCTTGTAGGCAGTCCCAGATTTCCTTTGCACTTTGACACCCTTTTACTCTACCATATTCTTCTTCACAGAGTGATAGATGAAGGATATTCATGGCCTTTGCATTTAGGGATATCTTGTCAAGCTCAGATTTTCTTAACTCACTCAGGTCGATGGTGTAGATGTCTTCCACCGGTACTTCTTCAGCTTTGCCGGTGGCTTGAATTTTTGAAGTGTCACCATCAGTATTACCTGGTTTTGTGATCTTGATCTTCATCGGGATTAGAGGACCATCTACTATGATTCTCCATAGAGTGAAGTCAATTGCCTGCACATGACATTTCATACGACTACTCCAGTAATCATAGTTAGTACCATCAAATAGAGGAGGCCTATTAGAAGACATTCCTTCTTTCATGAATGAACCCATAATCACAGATATATAACAGGATTAATTTAAATTGCGAGATGTAAAGCTCTAAAGCAATTACTAGCTTCTGATACCACTTGTTAGACTTGAGAGTCTATAAAAGTAACCTTAGAGGGGGGGTGAATAAGGTTATAGGTGATTAATGGATTCTTTTTCAATTTAAAAAACTTTTTCGATATTGGTTTGGATTAAATGCGGAATAATAATATTTGACCAATATAGAAGGAGTAGAATGAGATGATGGACAGATTAATATTGTATACAGCACTAAAATAGATAATAAGAAGAAAGATTACAATATGATATATTTGCACAGTTATATTGAGAATATGATAATATAAGCAGTTATGATAATATCAATATTATAAGCAAATAAAGTGCAAAATATAAAGAGATAGGGAAGCGAGAGAGACACAGCAATTTAGCGAGGTTCGGGATAAAACCCCTACGTCCTCGGCCTTAGGCTTTTCAACCCTTGGACTTAGTAACCACTATATTGAAGAGAGTTTGATACAAACAGTCGACCCCAATATAAGTGAATCTCAATTCCCCTGAATTGAGAACCTAAGCACTCTTGCTAAGGATTTCTAAACCAACTCAATAACCCTATTGAGAGACCCAAGTACACAGCCCAGGTTTTCAAAACACCAACTCAATCACTTGATTGAGAGACCCAAGTACAAAGCCCAGGTTTTCAAAACACCAACTCAATCACTTGATTGAGAGACCCAAGTACAAAGCCCAGGTTTTCAAAACACCAACTCAATCACTTGATTGAGAGACCCAAGTACAAAGCCCAGGTTTTCAAAACACCAACTCAATCACTTGATTGAGAGACCCAAGTACAAAGCCCAGGATTTCAAAAACACCTTGAAATAAAATAAATTACACAATAGAGTTCTATGATCCAATCACTTCAGAGAATGAGTCAATTTAGAAACTGAGAGAGATGAGTGATCTTAGGATATTATAGATGCTCTATAAGATGAGGGATGATCTTGCTTTTGCAACCACTTCAAAATTGATATAACAATAGAAGTTGAGGTTGCTTGAAAGCTTTTAAAAATATAGATATGATTTTGAAAAAACAAAGCTTTTTGAAAAACAAGATTCAAAACAGTTGGAGCACAGGATCTCAGATCTAGATCTATAAACAACTTTTGAAAAAAGATATAACAATTTAAAATCAAAAGCTTATAAAAATAAAACAATGAGGAGCAATAGATCTATAGAGATTCGAATATGAGAGAGTAGAGAAGAAATTGTGAGCAGTGGTGTTGGAATGAAAGTGAAGCTCAACCAGGTATTTATAGGCTTAGGCACCGTTGAAATTTTTTGAAAAGCATTTAATATAGGTGAAGAATCGATTCATTGATCAAGTTAAAATGTGAAGGAATCGATTCATTGCCTTTAAAAAATAAAAGAATCGATTCATTGTTTCTTTAGAAATAGGTGAGAATCGATTTTCAGGACATCCTGAATAAGGTAGGAATCGATTCTTACTTTGTTTAAAATGAGGAGGAATCGATTCATAGCCTATAGGATTGCTTGAAAATCGATTTCATAGTCTTTTGAAATAGAAGGAAATCGATTCTTACCTTTGGCTTGAGAATATGTAGAAATCGATTACATGCTTCAAACATAGGATAAGGAAATCGATTCTTGGCCTATAGGTGAGCCTAAAATCGATTTCATAGCCTATATAAATCATATAAATCGATTTCATAGCCATTGGAACAAAATAGAAAATGATTTTTGATTTCCACAAAATCGTTTTTAGGTTTAGGTACCACCTTATGCATGCATGCAATTTTGTGAAATATTTTTTCAAAACTATTTTTATGCATCATGCATGTTTTGAAAAGTCATCTCTCTCAATAGCTAAAGTGTCACACACTTTAGGTGATAGGACCTTTACAAAGAGTCCTAAAAAAGGCTTAGACACAAAATAGGGTTTTGAACTTCTTATAATGCTTCCTCTTCAAGCTTCTCCTTTTTTGAGTCTTCTTCCTTTTAAATTTAGGTCCTGCACTTTGCTCAACTTGAAACATTAGTAGATATGATGTAATTTGTTATCATACAAAATAAAGGACTGTTTTACCCTTGGTTCAACAGTAACTGGTTCCGTGACTGCTCGACCGAGACACCATTTATCTGTGTCAGTAAATAAGAACTCGCCGGGTAGGTACCGAGTGCTCCAGAGTACGGCTGGCTGGGAGGTATGCTTGTCGAGCCAGGTGGGTTCTGGACCCATGGCTGCTGACTCGAGCAATACCCGCTTGTCCTGCCAATCCCAGATTCCGGGGTGAAGGTTTGCCCCCCTGCGTAGGCCGAATAGTTAGCCGCGGAAGAACATCCATAGGATGATCCTTGCGATAGACCCATCAAACTCGTGGCCTCGGGCGGCCTGCTGTCCAATTGCACTTGTCCCTGCTGAAGAGAAGTCCTGTTAGTGACATTCGCCATAAACTGCCCCCCAGTGTTGGTGGACATTGTTGCATGTTTCCCATTTGAGTATAGGAAGATGCCTGCTGAGGTCCAACCGGGTTGGTGTACGGTAGGGTCTGATGCGTGCCTCCCAAAGAGTTAGGTTGTCCTCCCTGTGATTGGTCGGGGAACCAGGGCTTATTGTGCTACTAGCTTGCATAGCACGCCTCTGTTCCAATTCCTTGACCTGTTGCACCTCATTGTGCACCATAGGTTTCACTATGTCAGCCAATTATTAGGACACTTGGTACATTATGTCATGTATCCCCATGTCGATTTGTTGCCGAAGGAATGATGTGGTCATAACCACGGGCTCCTCATCTCTGTGGGGTTGTTCATTCGAATCAGCAGTAACCGTTAGGGTGGTAGTCCCCGAAACACTTACTGGCTCCGTGATCTTAGCCTTGGAGGCAGTTCCCTTTTTTGACGCCGAAGGAGGCTCCATACTTAGGTTTCTGCCAACGATAATCCAGTCCAGGCGAATCAAACGTGATAGTTTGTTCACCCGTGCCTGTCCCACTGGGCATGCCAATTTTTGTTGTCGTCAAACTCTTATATCCTAGCCGTGGGATCGGCCAGAGGTTTGGACAGTCTTTGATTCCTCTGTTCTTCAAGCAATTTCGTTGAGGAAGGAACTATGTTCCTCAACTGTGGGTTTCCTAACTCCTCCAAAGAGTGTTAGGTTGGGTAGAGGGGACGCGAGGATTGGATTATCTATTGACTAATGCTTGAAAATAAAATAAACACTACAACAGATTTGGGGATGGGCAGCGCTTTTTTTTAGCCATGGGCAAGCGCTGCTAAACTTGGCGCTGCTGATTCCACTCCAACAATGGACAGCGCTTTTAAAAGCGCTACTCATTGATAGCCATGGGTAGCGCTCCTAGGAAAACCGCTGCTCATCATGTTAGCGCATTTTGGGAATGGGCAGCGCTTTTTAGCATAAGCGCTGCTCATTCCCAAAAGGCGCTAACCAATGGGCAGCGCTTGTAGGATAAAGCGTTGCTCATTGCCTTAGCGCTTTTACGAATGGGTAGCGCTTTCTCATAAAAGCGCTACCCATTCCTAAAAGCGCTAAGGCAATGAGCAGCGCTTTGTCCTACAAGCACTGCCCATTGTGTAATTTTTTTTTATGTTTTTTCTGTTTTTGTTTGTTTTCCTTTTTACGTTTGCAATTTTCCTGGTCATATTTGCTTATTTGCCTTCCCAACTTTAAACACTTGTTTCCCAATTCCTTCCAATTCTATTTCTCAGCAAGTAAACCAGCAATCACACATAACTAACTTGGCTATATGTATCCAAATCAAATTATATCCAAATACACCAGAATCAAAACAAGCGCTGGTTAATGAATTAAACACTTGTTTCCCAATTCATTCCAATTATATTTCTCAGCAAAACCAACAAATTACAATACACCAGAATCAAAACAAACTAGCTATATATATATATATATCCAATATATCCAAATGCACAAATATGTCAACATATATATACCCAACACATATATATACCCAACAAGATGAACCAAAACAAAGTAGCTAACAAGTTATTATCCAATTCATATGTATCCAAAACTAGCTAAACTTACAATATGAACCAAAACTATATTAGCTATATGTATCCAAATCAAATTCTAACAACTTACAGTATTACATTCTATCCAAAATAAAAAAAACGGGAGACATAACGACACGACTCTCCCCTAAGCTCAAGTAGCTGTTCATCAGAGTATGTCCTCACCCGACAATCACGAAAATACTGAAATTATATAAATAAATAAAATTATAATTGAAATGGTTAAATGGAATTAACTATTATTATATCAAAATCAAATAGAATTCTAAGTAGATACCTATCGGGGAATAATCGTTTGGTTGTGGGTAATAATTTCCTTCAAAAATTTCATTACATAATACCCACAATCATTGCTATTGGGTTGTTTTGGACACTACAAAACAAAAGATTAGTTAATTGTTAAATTTAATTTAATACATTTTTTTCACAAAATAATGTAATTAAATATATAAGAACATTGATTACAAACTTACATCTATTGGTATCCATTTGGTCATTGATTGTTCCAATCCCCAATATGTTTTCAAACAACTGAACACAATGTCATCTAACCATATTATTCGAAATACATACGTATATAAGTAAAACTAAGAAATATGCAAAGGGATCAAAATACACACACCTATTAAATATCTCGATCAACTCGGGGTAGTTGTTGAAATGACCATGCAATGAATCAATGAAGTACACCGTATCTTTCTTAGGATTTATTGCTAACAGAATCCAATGTTGCCTACAAAATAAAGTTTTGAATAAGTAATTGACTAGTATTTAAAAAATGCATGTTATATAAGAATGGATTAAATCTCTCACCGTAAGAGACACGGTGCCAAAAACATGGTATCAACGCTTGTACTTTGAGCTTCCCAGAAGCGTTGAGTGATATAATTTTTAACCTCTGTCTTGTTTTGTTCCACAAGCGTCTCCTAATTACGCAGCTTTGGGGACACTTCACGCAGGTGTGTATTATCCGGACACAAGAACACAAATCTCTGTGTCTGTTCCGAAGGGACCAAAATGTCCTCGTACAAGTACCTATAATTAGAGATATATACAAATTAAATTAACGATATAATAAAAATAATTCAATGATGTCAAATAATAAATTACATACGTACCTGACATATGCTCTAATAGAAGTACTGGTTGCCCACTTTAATTTACATACATCATCTATATCCTCACGTGTGATCGTTAGTGTTTGACCTAAATTCCCAAAAATTTGGTCATCCATCTCTAATTGAAGCGCGGTTGCCTCAGTCATCCTGAATTCCGCGTGCATTTCGGCATAACCAATCATCTTATAATCATTAATGGAAGAGGCGGAGGGCTGACACTGAGACACAATTGGAGAAGGGGAGGGCTGAGTCACTTTTGGAGGAGGGGAGGGTTGAGTCACTTTTGGAGGAGGGGCGGGATGAGAATTTTGTGTAGAAGGGCCGGACCGAGACACTTTCTTGCCAGTAGATTTTGCCTTGCCAACACTTTTGCCCCTAGATTTTGCATTTTGGCGTACCTATATATTAAAAAAATAATTACTTAGTTAGCACACAATATATGACAAAAAATAATAATTAGTTACAAATATATTGTCACTTACAACGACAAGGTGTGTTGGCCATGCCACAAAGGTACCAACTGCATCTTGCACAATCAGTAAATCTATACTGACATTTGGAACAGGAAATGGTGCATCCCCCACAATTGCACAGTCAACTCTGACTCTAAGATGATCTGGAGGTAGGGGTAAATTGTGCATCAAGGGACCCAATTGGTTACATATGAAGCCTATTGCAACCATTTGATGTGGGTTTGAGATATACAATTCACACTCACACTCATTGTTGTCCTAAATCAATTATAAACAAAAAATAATAAAGACATTATTTGATGTAATAAGAAAGAGAGTTTAATAATTAATTCCTTATTTATTGTAAAAAAAAACAATTAATACCTTAGTTGACGGAATGGTGCAGCTATCTCGTGCGCTATTTGTGGCAGGGGATGGTACCGCAGGCGCCGAAACCAACCCATATTGCAGTTTGAAATCACTAAGTTCAGCCCTTAGACCTTCATACAATACTCGCAACTCTCTACTTTGTTGACAATCATGATGCTCATCACGAGTTTGCTTCTTTGGTCCAAGGTAGTGGGTTGGATTAACGCCAAATCCACAACCCCTTGTACGACCCAAGTATTCTTCCCTTTCCAAATCACGAGAAAAGATTTCCTTTTCAGAGCAATCAGTGATCTCTCCCTGTGACACAGACTGTGATATGGTTTCCTAATTCACAAACAAAAGTATAATAAAATTATTATACATTACAAAGATCATAAAAGTTTTAAAAGTTTTGGAAATACTTACAATTCTATGAGTCACCTCCTTAGTTTTGGGATCCACAATCTCCCCATCCTTGTTTTGTCGGGCCTCTACCCACAAAACATCCCGCTCAATACTTTCTTTATTACGATCTTTCCCACTCTCCTCCAACTATATTTAAATTTACCAAATGTTAAGAAATTATAAATCAAAAGATTCATTAAACGAAAAGAAATCAAGCTTATTGTGTCTTACCAATCTTTCTTCAATAATTTGATATCCACTAGCACCGCCTCTATAAGGGTACTCACAACCAGAAGCTCTCTCACGATTCTCTTGACTTGCTTTCTATTTAGAGAGATAAATATACATTAATGCATAATATATAATTGTCAAATATATTTTAAGTTATAACTTAATAGATTATAGTACTAACCAAGAATTCTGGATCTTCGGTGCGTTTCCTAACAAATATACCCCAATCCTCCTTTGTAATAAATCCACTATATAGTGGTGGAGGCTCCCATCTGATGTTTCCACTATGATCTCTCAGCCATTTATTTGTTAGACTAGTCCTGAAATTCCGATGTAACTTTCCAGCTTCCTTCATTAACCAGGCTTTTCGAGACTCATCCACATCAAAAGAATTCTCCTTACACATATTCAATGAAAATGATATAAATATATATGGTTACAAAATTATTAAATAAGATAACTAAAGAGATATAAAATTATATACCTGTATTGTTAACCAGAACTCCTCTTTTTGTTTCCTCAAAACGGCATTTTTTCTGTCATTCCAATTAGTGATTGTAATTGGTATCATTTGTTTTACCTTACTACCAACGAAGGTAATCAAATGTGTGCCATTTCTTCCAATTGGCTGACCCTTAACATTCCACTCGACCTGCATTATGTCATTAGTAAATTAGTTAACAAACAATTAAAACTAAGTATTGAATTAAGTTAATTAGTAATTAGTAACTTACTGATAAGGGTCATTTTCCTTTATTTATTCGACCGATGATATCCTTTTTGACAGTCATTCCACGGGGAGCCTGCTTCCTGATATAGTCTCCAACATCACTCTCATGACCGTTGTCATGCCCACTATCATGCGCACTACCATGATCATTATGATCTGCCATTTGACCTGCAATAAAATAAATAACCAGTCAAGAAAAATAAATAACCGGTCAAGAAGATGAAAACTATGTAAATAACCAGCCAAGAAGATGAATAATCATTGTTATTGTTATATTTATCCAAAAGACCAACAAAAAAATAAATAACCAGTCAAGAAGATGAAAACTATGTAAAAATGCATTTGATGTAAGTCTAGATTACCTTTTCCTTTTCTTGGATATAATGTTATTTGCAATTCGCTTCTTGGTACTTTGTTTTTGACGAATCGTAATTCCATCACTACGATCCTTTCTAACATACACAACATCCTCTCTTTCCCCTACTATTGGTAATGATGTCCCGAAGAAAGGGTCGTCCTCAATACCATCATCATCGGTTGCTTGATCATCAATGTAATTCACCAATTTTTTATTTGTCAATAAAACAATGGACCAATTGATATCAACTGGATCAGTGACATAAAACACTTGTGAGCTTGGGATGCCAAAATAAAAGGCTCATCTTTATATCCTAACTTGTTGAAATTCACCCGCATGAACCCCGACCCATCAATCTGTAAACCATTATTATTGTCAACCACTTACATTGGAACACAGGTGTTGTGCGAAAAGGTGATGTGCAAGTATACACAATCGCAACAAGTAATATAATGATAAATAAAGTTCGTTCCCACAGGGATTGGAATTAATCTATAAAGTTTAAGTGATTAGAATCTTAGTGAAAAGAATTGAGTAACAAGTGAAGGTAAAGAGTTGTAAACATGATAAGTTGTGATTAAAACAGTATTGAGTTTGAAGTAATTAAAGGTGAGTTGGATAGCTCAATAGTATGTAAATTCCCAAGAGTAATGTTCAGATCATATTAGACGCTGTAGCGTTAAGCGCTGTAGCGCTTCAGAATCCTTAGACGCTGTAGCGCCTTGGTGGCGTGCCTTTCAGTTACTTTCGTCAGGGCTATGTTACAAGACTCCTATGTCTAGGCTCTAAATAAGTTTTACCCCTGTATATTAAGCTCCTACAACATTTGCCTTATGAACTACTACTCCCCTATGTCTAGAGTTAAGTAGTGCTTCCTTTAAATGTCTTTAAAGGGTTTTCATTCATATCATTCCTTGAGTTCTCTTTGTGAACCATGTCTGTACCCACAAAGTTACCTTGTTTTAGTTGATCATTCCCAAACCAAGATTGAAAGCATTATAACACAAGGAATAAAACACAAACATCATAATATTATACAAAAGTTTACTCAAGGTTCATTACATACCAAGAACAATCCAACTACAACAAAGTTAGCTCATCACAAGTTCCATCAACATAATACAACTAGAGAGTATGTATTACCGTATGAAAACAAGAGGAGAGTGGTTGCAAAAGATGCACTCCAATGATCCCAAGTTGCATACAAGAGATGAAGTTGAGGCGTGAGCAAAACCTTGGATGAAAAACTAGAAAACTAAACTAAGACTAAAAGCTTAAAAAGTTCTATATCAATGGAGAGTGGCTACTCTGTATATGTCTTGTGTGTAGTTTTCCCTTCAAGCTACTACACTTTTTTTACGTAAGTTACCTCTTGCAGAAGCAATCTCTATTAATCTAATTAATAACTAAGTCTTAATAGAATAATAATATTACATGATGATTAAAAGACTTAGATATTATCCTTAAAGTACTTTACAAAAAGTGGTAATTAATGATGGAATACAACAACTATCACATGGGTTCCATTTAGGAGGCGCCAAGTGTAATTTAGCATCCACTTGAAAGTCAACAATTCCAGCAGAGAGGAAGAGATAAGGGTGGTGACTCATCATGTCCTCAAGTGGCCACACAAATATCTCAATGGTCAGCCGTCATATAACGTTGTAGCGTCTCCTAGATAGCATACCGCTGCAGCGCTAAAGCAAAACATCAAACATATTCACAAAGGCATTGACTATGCCCAAGTTTTAAGGAATTGACTTATAACCTATATTTATTCTAATATCCATATATTCACATATTTAAGCACTAGAATTACTTGAGGAATGAGCTTGACTTAAGTATTAGGAGCATAAATAACCTATATAAAATAAGGTTATCAACAGGCTCCTGAAACATGTTGTAATCCAACTCCCATATGTGTTCAATGACCCCGAAGTATGACATATTCGCGTATATGGGATTTCTGTCTTTGGCACTTGATGTATGCATAGCTTGAGCTACAAGAGTCACTCCACTATTTTGCATTTTACTCTGATCATCATGGTTTTTTGTATAGAACGTGTACCCGTTCATTAGATAGCTGGTGTAAGAGAAAACAGGTATATTTGGACCTTTTGCTAACCATCTCAATCTTTCTGAAATCGAGGTAGGATTCATAGCAAACTCGAAATCAATGTGCTCTTTTAGCCACACTATGAAACTCCGATTGTGTTCTTTTGTTAACCAAACTTGACCCTTATATGGGTGATCACTCTTAAGTATGTCCATGTGCTTGGCAACATATGAATCAACCTCATTATCATTGTGCAAAACATATAAGTGTTCTTGATCTAGTTCTTTCCTTGATACCATAACTATTTTAGTTCCTGACATCCCTTTACTAATGCTTCCTAAGTGACAAGACATTGGCAGTCCCACAGAATATTCAAGACTAGATAGATAGCCAGTGCAGAACTCAATAGCTTCTTCAACTATGCAGCGCTCAACAATACAACCCTCAGGTCGTGATCGGTTTTTCACATATCCTTTTAATATCTTCATGTAACGCTCAAACGGATACATCCATCTCATGTAACATGGGCCACACAATTGTGTCTCTCTAATCAGATGAACTATTAGATGGATCATTATGTCAAAAAAATGAATGTGGGAAATACATCTCAAGCTCACACAAAGTGACAGTAATTTCTCTTTGCAATGATGGCAACTTTCTAGGGTCAATCACTCTACTACAAATCGCCTTAAAAAAGAAACAAAGTTTGGTAGGGTCTGACACACTTTCTTAGGCAAAATGGATCGTATACCAATGGGTAGCAAATTCTCCATATTAGAACATGACAATCATGGGACTTTAAAGACTTTAACTTGAGGTCTTTCATCGATACAAGATTCGTAACATTTGAAGAGTACCCCTCTGGAACTTTAACTCCATGAAGAAACTTACAAAACACGGCCTTCTCCTTTTTAGATAGAGTATGAGCTGTCGGAGGTAGATATGTACGTGTACCCTTCTTTATCGGACCCAATTCTGGTCTCAACCCCATACTAAGCAAGTCCAACCTCGATTTGATGGTATCTTTAGTATTTCCTGGCATATTGAGTAAGGTACCAATGACACTTTCAAAGACATTTTTTTTCAACATGCATCACATCAATGAAGTGCCTTACATATAATGACTTCCAGTATGGCAACTCAAAGAAAATTGACTTATTCTTCCACCCCCGTTTAGCAAGCTCTCCTGCAAAAGGCTTCCCAAATTTAATGTTCAAATCTTTCACTTTTTCAAATAGTTGTTCACCCGTCAAAGCCATGGGAGCTTTACGGGTTTCGGTATTCCCATTGAATGCCTTTTTCAACAGTCGATAATGATGAGTAGATGGCAAAAATCTACGATGACCAGGGTAGATATTCTTCTTACCATGTTCCAACCACATCCAATTAGTGTTATCTTCACATATAGGGCATGCACACTGACCTTTGTTATTGTACCCAGATAGATTGTCGTATGCTGGAAAGTCATTAATTGTGCCAAAAATCATAGCCCTCGAGGTGAAACTTTCTTCTCTGAACCCATCGTGCACCTCTACTACAGTCTCCCACATTAGCTTCAAGTCTTCAATTAAAGGAGACAAGTATACATCAATATCATTTCCTGGTTGCTTGGGCCCAGAACTTAACAATGACAACATCATATATTTGCGTTTCATGCAAAGCCATGGAGGTAAGTTATAGATCGCCAAAATCACGTGCCATGTACTGTGGGAGCTACTCTGAATACCGTGCGGGTTAAATCCATCAGCAGACAATGCAAGTCGTAGGTTTCTTGGATCCAACCCGAAATCAGGAAAATCAATATCAATTTTTTTCCATTGCGGAAAATCCACCGGGTGTCGTAGCATGCCGTCTTTAATCCTTTCATCCTCATGCCATGTCAAATGTTTTGCATCTTCTGAACTACGGTACATGCGCCTAAATCGAGGAATTATGGGAAAATACCACAACACCTTTTCTGGAGCAGATTCTTTCTTTTTATACCGCGATATGCATTACATTTAGGACACGACTTTAACAATGCATGTTCATTCCGAAATAAAATGCAATCATTGGGACAAGCGTGTATCTTCTCATAGTTCAAGCCAATGGACCCCTAACATTTGTTTTGCATCATACGTCCGAGAAGGGACCACATTATCCTTCGGCAACATTTCTTTCAATTGTGCGAGTAATTCCGTAAAGCTCTTATTCGTCCATCTGTGGCAAGTTTTCAAGTTATACAACTTTATCACAGCCAATAATTTTGTGAATTTAGTACAACCCGAATACAACGGTGTCTCCGCATCCGTTATCAACTTCTCAAACATTTGAGGACAGTCATTAAGATCGTCTTCAACATCCTTTGCCATCTCTTCAAATTCGTCCCCATCAAATGTAGGTCTTTTGGTGTCAACCGGCGCACATCTCTCAGTACTATTACCCATATTTGAAGATTCACCTCTTCTTCATCATGCATTGTCCAACAAGTGTAACTTTGATCAATTCCGTAACCCTTTAAATGTCCTGGCAACTCCTCTGCATTAACTGATTTTACATAACAACAACTTAAACAAGGACATTTGATATTACTAGAAGTCCCTAAACGTTCAACAACACAGTTCACAAAATAATCCACTCCAGCGACATATTCATTGGACAGACGATTGGCAGACATCCACTTTCTATCCATAATTTCCCAATATTTATAATAAAATCCTGATAAGAGAACTTAAACCTATTACAGGTGAAAAACACACAACGTATAATTTTTTTGAAGCTAAGACATTCAACTATTTTCAACTAAAGAAATCCTGAACAAGTGGAAGCAACAATGAACTCGAAGCTCAATCCCTCGCCGGGGCGTTTATATTTTCTCTTGCCTCGAGCCCCTTCTTTGAGATTGTCCCTTCAGCAAATATCTATTGGAAATTGTCGGGTGGTTTGCCTCGGTGCCCTGATCTTCTCTTAACTCCGACTTTCAGCCCTTGGCCTACGACCTGATTTATTTTTGGGTGTTAATAGGTAGATAGTGTAAAATACTTCTACACCTATTGTGTATATGAGTCAAACAACAACAACAACAACAACAACAACAACAACAACAACAACAACAACAACAACAACAACAACAACAACAACAACAACAACAACAACAACAACAACAACAACAACAACAACAACAACAACAACAACAACAACAACAACAACAACAACAACAACAACAACAACAACAACAACAACAACAACAACAACAACAACAACAACAACAACAACAACAACAACAACAACAACAACAACAACAACAACAACAACAACAACAACAACAACAACAACAACAACAACAACAACAACAACAACAACAACAACAACAACAACAACAACAACAACAACAACAACAACAACAACAACAACAACAACAACAACAACAACAACAACAACAACAACAACAACAACAACAACAACAACAACAACAACAACAACAACAACAACAACAACAACAACAACAACAACAACAACAACAACAACAACAACAACAACAACAACAACAACAACAACAACAACAACAACAACAACAACAACAACAACAACAACAACAACAACAACAACAACAACAAGAAGAATAATAAGAAGAAAAATGAGGTATTAGCCGATGAAGGTAAGCTCAGTTGGTAAGGAGTTGACTTCTGTTAGCGCTCGTTCAGTCTTGAGGTCTGTCTTGACCCTAGTGAGCCCTCAGAGCCCAACTCACCTAATTTTTTTGTAATAAAAAAAGAGAAAGTAGGTATTATTAGTGTGAGCTTTTAGCCAAGAGATCTTATAGGCAAACAAGTTTGGTCTTTTCCTATTGCTGGCATGGGATCCGTCTTGCTTAGAGATGTCTTAGAGCATCCACAGTGAGGACTTCTTATCTCTTAAGAGTTGAAATTTAATAGGTACCCCCATTGTGGAGAATAAAAAGTGGGTACCTATTGGGTGAAACTCTTATATAGGAAATCTCTCTCTCTCTCTCTCTCTCTCTTCTGACGTGTGGACCTCAGCCTTACTTTTGATTAAAAAACTAATAAAAGAGTGATGCAAAGTTATTAGTGGGACTCATTTAGTAAATTTTGTTGGGGTTTTGGGTTGGAGAGATGAAGTTCTAATTAAGTACTACTATTAAAAAATTATAAAAAAGTGATGTGTATACGTGAGACCCATTTAAGTACTCAAATGAGAGTTTCTCCATTGCGAATGCTCTTAGCCTTTTAGTTCCTTTGCTTTGCTTTCTTTTCTTTTGTTGTAACATGTTAACAAAAAAATATGATCTTTTACGAGTTTGAATTATAACTAAAAATGATTCTGCAAAATCAAAAGCTTAGTAATAGAATATAGTTGGACATAATCTAAAATGACTTGAAACTAAAAAGGAATGAAAATTAAATTTAAATTTTAGTAGTTTACCAAAATACAATGTATCCATTTTAATGAGAATTGTTATTAAAAAAAAGAAAATAGACTCTAAGGAAATGCTAATAAAGTTGTTCATTCACTTGTTGGGGTGGTCTTATTTAAAACTAGTCTTCATAAATATTATGATGTTCCTGCATGTATTTTCATTTTGATTATGAATGAAATGCACTAAGTGCTTATTGTCAAAAAAAAATGTATTCATGCATTTTTGACTTAGACTATTCTCTAAAATTAAAGATTTACATTGTGAAAATATGTTTTGTTATTTTAGTTTTCTAAAATGCAGATTGAGTGGTTTTATTTGAAGAAGTATTGATACTATGAACATACTATGAGAGCTAGAGAGAGAGAGAGAGAGAGAGAGAGAGAGAGAGAGAGAGAGAGAGAGAGAGAGAGAGAGAGAGAGAGAGAGAGAGAGAGAGAGAGAGAGAGAGAGAGAGAGAGAGAGAGAGAGAGAGAGAGAGAGAGAGAGAGAGAGAGAGAGGAGAGAGAGAGAGAGAGAGAGAGAGAGAGAGAGAGAGAGAGAGAGAGAGAGAGAGAGAGAGAGAGAGAGAGAGAGAGAGAGAGAGAGAGAGAGGAAGATAGCAGTAGAGGGAGGGAGTACGGCGAAGGTATGGGGCGATATGGCACTAGGGGTTATGCAAGACAAGGGGTTGGAGGTAGGAACGACATTAACAATAGATCTCTAATGGAAGAGAAACAAGGAGGTTGGCAGAAGGTCAGATATAGGAGGGATCGACGGGTTGGACGTTGGGAGGGAAAGAAGTTCGTTGATATAGCTTCAAGATCTAGTAGGGTTGATGATGGGGACAAGAACTTCACATCCTTCTTTTTCTCTAATTTTCCATATAGACTTTTGGCTAGGGACATGTTTCATGTTTTCTCTAGATATGGTGGCTCAGGGACAAGAGGAAGGGTGGAAAAAGAGAGAAACTCTCTAAATTCTCAAGAGAACTTGTTGTTACTTAATTATTGCTTGGATATTGCTTGGATCACAAATGCTTGGTGATGAGCCCTATTTATACTACTCTTGTAGGGCTTACATTACAAAATAGAGGGATCTAGAATCATTGATTACAAAAGAAAAATCTAGAGATATGAATACTCTAGTTCCTATTACTAGAAAGATCTAGAAAACTTAAGATTGGACTAGTTCTTAATTATATCTTATTTAGTAGTGTATCTTGAAGGTTCCATAATACCCTTTATTTCTAGAAACTTCTATCTCATTCTCCATCATTCTCCCCGGGTTGCAGGAGACTCGTCCTCGAGTCGAAAATCTTCTTCATCTCCAAAGTATGGTGAAAGATCAGCAACATTGAAAGTTGGAGAGACTCCATAGTCACCTGATAGCTCAATTTTGTAGGCATTATCATTGATTTTCTGCGCAATTCTGAAAGGACCATCAGCTCTTGGGGATAACTTGGCATTTGGTTTATTAGGAAATCGCTCCTTTCGCAAGTGTATCCATACCAAGTCTCCTTCCTTGAATGTGTGCAACCTGCGATGTTTGTCCCGCTGAGTCTTATACCTTGAATTTTGTTTTTCAATTCTTTCACGAACCTTTTCATGCAACTTTTTTATTTCATTGGACCTTTGATCTGCATCTGCACTGTACTGTTGAGTGTTTGTTGATGGAGTCAAGTCCAGTGGGCTAAGGGGACGCATGCCGTAAACCACCTCAAATGGACACTTCCCAGTAGCTTGATTGGTGGAGTTATTGTAAGCAAATTCAATCTGACAAAGAATAAGATCCCATTGCCTCAAATTCTTTCCCACAAAGCTTCTAAGTAAATTCCCCAAAAGCCTATTAATTGCCTCTGTTTGCCCATCTGTCTGAGGGTGACTAGCACTGCTGAATTGTAGTTTAGTACCCATTTTCTTCCACAGTGTTCTCCAAAAGTGGCTTAAGAATTTTACATCTCGCTCGGATGTGATGGTTTTTGGGATGCCATGAAGACGAACAATTTCCTTGAAGTACAAGTCTGCAACTTGGACTGCGTCATTAGTCTTCTGACATGGTATGAAATGGGCCATTTTAGAAAACCTGTCTACGACTACCATTATGGAATCCTTCTGTCGTTGAGTTCGAGGTAGTCCAAGGACAAAATCCATACTAACATCTTCCCAAGGTTCCTTAGGAACCAGAAGTGGCATATATAACCCTGTATTTTGACTTTTAGCTTTGGCCAAGTGACAAATTTTGCACCTTTGGATGTGCCTGTTGACATCTCTTTCCAACTTAGGCTAATAGAAATTCTCCTTGACTAAGGCCACTGTTTTATCTCGTCCAAAGTGTCCTTCTAGTCCTCCATCATGGGCCTCCCAAATAATTGCTTCCCTTAGAGAACATTGGGGAATGCATATAGTTTTTCCTTTGAACAAGAATCCGTCATGTTTGTAATATCCTTGAGATGACTGTAGATCAGTAGAACTCCAAACTTTACCAAAGTCGGGATCATCTGGGTACAACTCTTTGATAATCTCAAATCCAATAACCTTCGTTTGTAGAGTCGTAAGTAGACTATAACGTCGGCTGAGTGCATCTGCTACAACATTTTGAACTCCTGCCTTGTGCTTGAGTAAAAACGGATAAGACTGCAAAAACTCACTCCAAGCAGCATGTCTACGGTTGATCTTCTGTTGAGAGTTCAAGTGTTTAAGGGCTTCATGGTCAGAGTAAAGAACAAACTCCTTATTCAACAAGTAGTGGCTCCAGTGCTGAAGAGCACGAACAACGGCATAAAACTCCTTGTCATAAGTAGAGTACTTGAGCTTACCATTGTTGAGTTTCTCACTAAAGAAGGCTATAGGATGTCCCTCTTGGCTGAGACCAGCTCCAATTCCAACGTTCGAAGCATCACAACTGACTTCGAATACTTGGTCAAAGTTAGGAAGGGCCAGCACATGTGCTTTGGTCAAGTGCTTCTTTAGTTCCTTAAAGCTTTTATTCGCTTCTTCTGACCACTTGAATTGATCTCCTTTGATGCATTCTGTGAGAGGGGCAGTAATCGAGCTAAAGTTTTTAATGAACCTCCTGTAAAAAGAAGCTAATCCGTGAAAACTCCTTATGTCATGGACGGACTTTGGAGTTGGCCAACTATTGATAGCTTCTATCTTGCTTGGGTCAACTATTATCCCTTCAGCAGTGATGATATATCCAAGGAATTTTACTTCATCGGTCAAGAATGAGCATTTCTTGAGGTTGGCATAAAGTTTTTGCTCACGAAGAGTTTGGAGCACTTGTCGGAGATTCCGTAAATGTTCTTCCTTACTTTTGCTATAGATCAAGATATCATCAAAGTACACGACAACAAACTTACCAATAAATGGCCGAAGTACCTGATTTATTAACCGCATAAATGTACTCGGAGCATTTGATAATCCGAAAGGCATAACTGTCCACTCATACAAGCCGTCTCTTGTCTTGAAAGTTGTCTTCCATTCATCTCCTGGACGAATTCTAATTTGATGGTAACCGCTTCGAAGATCAATCTTAGAGAAGATACTGGCACCATGTAGTTGATCCAACATATCATCGAGCCTAGGTATAGGAAATCGATACTTAATAGTGATCTTGTTGACTGCTCGACTGTCCATGCACATTCTCCAACTGCCATCCTTCTTTGGTACTAAAAGTGCAGGTACAGCACATGGGCTAACACTTTCTCGAATTAACCCTTTTTGTAGAAGCTCCTCAACTTGGCGTTGCACTTCAACATGCTCTGTTGGACTCATCCTATAAGCTGATCTGTTAGGAATGGACACTCCAGGGATAAAGTCAATGGCATGTTGTATGTCTCGCATTGGAGGCAGTTCTGCCGGAATTTCTGATGGAACAACATCTGAGAACTCAGCAAGCAATTGCTCAACTTCCTTTGGAATGAGGGCTTCTTCATTTGATTCGACCAATAAAACAAAACTCATGGTCTGTGCTTCCTCTGCTATCACCTTGAATGGTTCCTTTGCAACTAAAGATACTAGTGGTTTGGAATCCTTTTTTCCTTCATCAAACTCATTGGGTGGTAAGGGCAATAATTTGATTTTAACTCCATCCTTCACAAATGTGTAGGTGTTGGCATGACCGTCGTATAAGGCATGGCGATCATACTGCCAAGGTCTCCCAAGTAGAAGGTGGCAAGCATCCATAGGAATAACATCACACCATACATTATCTTTGTACTTTTGACCAATGGTGAAAGATACAAGGCAGTGCTTAGATACTCTCACCTCATTACCTTTGTTGAGCCATTGTAGCTTGTATGGTTGTGGGTGCTCCTTTGTCGGCAACTTCAATTTTTCCACCATATAGTTTGACACAACATTCTCACAGCTTCCACTATCGATGATGACCTCACAAACTTTGCCTTGCGAGGTGCAACGAGTGTGGAAGATATTGTGTCTTAGCCATGGTTCTTCTTTGGCTGTTTTTGTGTGTAAGCTTCTTCTAACTACCAGTGATTCACCATAATCGGCAGGAACAGGCTCTTCGTCATATATTGGCTCGCCCATCTCCTCTTCTTCCAACGCTTCACGATTATCTTCTTCTTCAGAAGCTTCGTGTATCTCCCCCTTAATGATGGTGATGGTTTTACGATTTGGACAATCAGAAGCATTATGTCCAAACCCTTGGCATTTGAAGCATTTGGGTGTCTTAGAATTGTTCTCTTTGGTTGTCTTTGGTTGGGGTTTGATTGAGGAACTAGGTTCTTGGGTTGATGGTTTGTTATGGTGGACATAATTTTTGGTGTAGGAAAGAGGTTGGTATGAAGATTTTTTAGGTAATTGTTTCTCAACCCGAATGGCTAGATGGATAACCTCATCCAAGCACCAATATTGTTGGAGTTGGACTGGGTGTGCAATTTCAGTGTTTAGCCCCCCAAGGTATCGAGCAATCGTTTGCTCTTCCTTTTCTTGGATGTCACATTTCATCATTAACTTCTCAAATTCTCTAGTGTATTCTTCTACTAACAAAGATTTTTGACGAAGATTTTGTAATTGAATAAAATTGTCTTAATAATAATGAGGAGGTAAAAACTTACGGGTTAGTTCTCGACGCATCTTCTCCCATGTCTTGATCTTGCTTTTCCCTTCACGCTCTCGTTTCCTTTTAAGATTTTCCCACCAAATTGAAGTGTATTTCTTCAGCTTGACAACAATGATCTTTACCTTTTGCTCCTCGGGAACCTCCTTATACTCAAATACACGTTCAATGGTTTGTAGCCAATCCACAAACTCATCGGGTTGTAGCTTCCCTTCAAAATCTGGAATGTCTACTTTGATATCATTCATCCGAAGTTGACGTCGGTGTGAGCGACTGCTTCTAGATGATGAAGAGTCACTACTGGAGCCATCATCTTCAAATCTTCTTCGTTGTGCTTCCAATAAGGCTTGTTGGGCATTGACAGTCTCTTGTAGTTGTTGAATTTGTCGCTTCATTTCTTCCATCTCGATTTCATGCAATGACCTTTCGTTTTGTCTTCTGGGTGGCATTTTGACAATGATGGTTGATGATCTTTTTTGGTGAAGATCGTGGCGGTGCGTGGAAGTTTTGTTGGCGGTGTTAGTTTCACGAACAAATGGTCGCAAAGTGAAGTTTTGGGATAGCAACTCCTTGCTCACTTGAAAACTCACTTTCCGTTGATTTCTTCGCTCCACTCAACTCCGAGATATCGTAACCTGCTCTGATGCCAAATCTGGCTCAGGGACAAGAGGAAGGGTGGAAAAAGAGAGAAACTCTCTAAATTCTCAAGAGAACTTGTTGTTACTTAATTATTGCTTGGATATTGCTTGGATCACAAATGCTTGGTGATGAGCCCTATTTATACTACTCTTGTAGGGCTTACATTACAAAATAGAGGGATCTAGAAGCATTGATTACAAAAGAAAAATCTAGAGATATGAATACTCTAGTTCCTATTACTAAAAAGATCTAGAAAACTTAAGATTGGACTAGTTCTTAATTATATCTTATTTAGTAGTGTATCTTGAAGGTTCCATAATACCCTTTATTTCTAGAAACTTCTATCTCATTCTCCATCATATGGTAGGGTGAAATAAGTGGTTATCACTTCAAGGAGAGATGGTAGGAGGAGGTTCTACTTTGTTCGCATCTATAATGTGAAAGAGCCGGAATGGATGGCCATCATTTTGGACAACATCTTTGTAGAGGGAGAGAAGATTCACGTTAATCTGTCGAGGTTCCATCGCGAGCTCCCCCAGGAACCTCGCTCTAAGAAGACCCTAGCACAACAACCTAAGGTTGTTCATCTGATTTAGAATATTGTAGTGGAGCCTAATCATTCAGGGAACTCTTTCACTTACCTTGGAACAACCATCCTTTGACGAATACAAGGAACCCGCAGATGCTTCTCTCTACGTTGTTAGTGATATGCATGCCCAAAATAAACGCAATAGATTCACCGAAGAGAATAAGGTCACTAGCAAAAAAAAACACATGATATAAAGAAGTCCATTTCTTAGATAAAGTCATAGGCCTCCAAACGCCTTCTCTAACAAGTCTAGAAATCGCTTGTCAAAGTCCTTCGATACAAAAAACAACACAAGGGGCGACATGGGATCACCTTGACGGATACTCCTAGAAGGCTAGAACCACTTAGAACTTAGAAGGCTTGTCATTAATCATCACTTGCATGGAAGGAGAGCTGATGCATTGCATGATAAAGCTCCAATATAATTCAATAACAACTCTACGTTTTCTTCTTAACTAAATTTATAATCCAAGATGATTTTTCCCAACTTGGGGAGGGGGTTACAGAGAACATGTTTCATGAAGATTTGAATAATTCCAATTCATTGAAGAACATGTTTCTTGATTCAAATCATGTTTATAATTTATGGATGAAGGTTATAAATTATAATCATTGGAAAGTTTGAAGTTGAGTAAAACAAAACAGCTATTTCTATTGAAACAAAAGAGCTCAAAAATTTGAATGAAACAAGCAATCCTTCAAATGATACAAGACGAATCTTCAAATCCATGTTGGATCATGTTTTGAAATACCTCACATAAGTTAAAGCTTGCAATATATATATATACATTCTAGCCTGAGAAAGATCATTAAAGACATTATTATTGTTTATAGTTTATACATAGTTCTTATGCAGGGGACTGAACAGTCTGAATTTATACAAATACAACCATATTTTTGTAAGCCTATATAATATGTATATAAAGATAGAATAGGACTATAGTCTATAGGAGAGCCTAATCTCAGTGATAATGCTCTGGTGCACTTGATCACTTCTCACTCTTACTTCCTTTATACAATGTACATGTCTTTGTATGGAAAATTTCCAACGACACTTTGCATCAACCAAATATTGCCATATATTCCAAGGCTACAGCAGCTGCCATATCTTCAGATGCCAGTGCATTGAGTGGAGGCTCCATAAACAAAAGGAGTGAGCTTAAAATAATGACAAATATGGTGAATATAGCTACTGATTTGAAAGAACCAACATATTTCCTAACAAGTTTGAGTCCTTCTTGACTAGTTCCTGATGATGTATCTTCTAGCTGAAGTGATGGACTTATTAGAAAGCCATATGCCATGCCAGTGAATGCTGCTCCAAAGTGTGACCTACAAATTAGACAGCCAAATATAAAGGTTACAATTTAATGAACACTTAACTTTGTTGTCAATATATTTCTTCCATTCAATTACTTTGAGCTTTCATGTATATCATTGACATGTCAATTTGGTTCCCTAGTATCATCTCGGGCTATTCCCACAAGCTTCAGCCCTTCGAACCAGCTATGAGACTAATCCTAAGTCGGCTACTTGGAGCAAGGAATTAACCCTTGGTTTTCGCAACCTCCCGACTAGATTGTCTGCCACCAGAATTCGAATTTGTGTTCTCCTTCTTATGGGGTCGAGATGCTTACCACTCGACCATCCCTCGGTTGGCGACATGTAGAGCAGTCAAATTGGGCCGACTAGCTCGGCCTAGCTTGGCTCACTCGGCCAAAACGTAAAAGTGGGCTAGGTCAACCAAGTTGTTTACTGGACTGTATTTTTTGTAGCCCAGCCTAAAAATTTGTTTGGCCCCGGCCCAATCACTTTTTAACAAAGGAAACCAAAAAATGTTCAAAAGCATAAAAAAGGGCCCATCCCGCCCCATGGGACAACTAGGTTGGACCAAGACAACTCGGTTCTTTTCTGTGCCTCTATTTAGCGAGCTCAACCTAGAACACTGGGTCAGCGGGCTGGACCAAAATTGACACCTCTAGTGACATGTCGGAGTCTTTTATTTCCTATGAGATCTAATTCATTCAAATGTGTTACTTCCTTTTGAATTTAAGTTCCCTTCAAATTTTACATTCATTTATGAACTACTTATCTAAATAATGTAAGTCATACCACTCATCAATTGGACCAAGGTTGCATAGTATGAAACCAAGAGCTGTAATAATAATTGCCTTCCTGAACAGTCTCTCTGAATCATCATCATCATTTGCAATAACATCTCTATTTTGAATTTGATACATGAGCCAAGCACCAATTATTGCAAATACAGGTCCCTGAGGTATGAAAAAAGTTTATAAAAAAGTGTAATCCTTCACCTAACAAGCCGATTTTGTAAGGATGAGTTAGACCGAAAATCGTAAGAATAAAATTGTGGAGTGATATACTTACAGTTCCACCAACAGTTGGATCTGGTGTATGAAGAAAACTTGCTAAATTGCCAGAAACTCCACCCAATATGTAGATCAAGAAAAATGTAAATGAACCATAGCCTTTGCAAACTTGAGGTCCAAATGATAGAAGAGCCCAACAACTTAGAGCCATGTGAAATATTCCAGCATGCTGCATATGAAAAATTCACTAAGAATTATGCACAGGAAGAGAAGTCACAATGAGATTAAATATTTAGCATGTGCTTTTAAGCATATCTTAGACAATTTAAAATAAGACATGATATTATTTTTAGCATATGTTGTTTAAGTGTATCATAGACTATTGACAGAAGACACTTCCTCACTTCAGTTTTGCTAAGAGTTTCTAGACTTCTCATTAAGATTATACATAAGATGATTTATTTTCCTGATTTTTTGTCATGGTTTCAAGCAATGAGTCAATGACTCCATGACATAAAGGAAGTATATCATTAAGGGTAAACGGTCATTACGGTCTCGGAATGTGTGAGGCGATGTCGTCATAGTCCCTGAATGTATCGAAATCACAAATGCATCCCTAAGTGTCTCTTTAGTAAGTCATTTTGGTCCCAAAATGTGTTTTTTATTAGTCATTTTGGTCCTTAAAAGTGTTTTTTTTGTCAATTTAGTCCATAAAATCACAAACAAAAGAGACACTTAAGGCGTGTTTGCAATTTGATACATTCAGGGACTATAATGACAGCACTCCACACATTCAGGGACCGAAATAATTGTTTCTCCTAGATGATGATGAGTGTCATGTAAACAGTGCACTATATCGTGGAATCGAAACACAGACCCAATTCTCAATGTTGTACCAGAAACATTGGTGTTATAAGCCGCCACCATTCTCCAACCATGATCAAATCATTTATCTTTGCTCCATATAATAGTGGAAGTGAAAATAGCTCTAAGTCAGCATTTCTTATAGGACTTGCTATCTCAAATAGAAACACTGCAATGTTTACTGATGCCAATATACCACTGCACCAAAAATAACACAGAGAAAGATAAAAAAAAGAGTTACTTATAACATGCCAGATATGGAATAACAATGCCAGATATGCTATAAGCGCTTATATAAGCTGTTTACCCAAACAGGGCAAGAGTATATAAAACAAGACTTATGACAGATCAAGACTTACATGAGGTAGAGACTGGAGGTTTCATTTTGCTGCTGTGAATCTATGGCAGACACTGAACCGCGCACGCCTTTTATTCTTCGCATATCGACGTAAGTATTTGGCTTCCTGAAGTTTATTCTTTTAGTAACTTGGCTGAGAGATTGTTTTGGTGCTAAATTTTCTTCACTCTGATTTTCAACATAAGCTGGCATGAGAGATTCTTGCTGGTTTATGCCTCCTGCATAAGAAAACACTTGCATATTAATTTTTGCAGCAAACATTAAGCAAATACTAGGAGAAACGGCTTAATTTAGTGCTTACAGCATAAGCACTCAAACAATAAGTGCTTATCATGTAAGTATTCCCAAACGATAAGTCAAACTGTTTTCATATAAGTTATAAGTCGTTTTCATAAGCTATTTTGGAGAGCTTATAGAAATAGGCTGACTATAGCTTATAGACATGTCATAAACTGTTTCGGAAGCCCTATTTATGTCAGTAGATAAGTTCAGAAGGATAATAAATAAGAAGGCACATCACTACTCAAAAGTAATTACACTTTACCATTGTTTAGTTTGTCAAGATACTCATCAAGAGACTCCAACCCATTTTTCGATCTCAATTCACCATCTCTTTGGTGCACCTTCACCTCGTTCGATGTAACAGAATCGTGTAATTTTGTATTATCTTGGAGTTTTCCAAAATAAGATTCTAATGATCTTAGTTGCTTGTTAATATTACTAGACTCAGCTGAACACCAAACAGTGAAAAGTTTTCCTCTCTTATGAAATGAATCTCTTGGCCTATTATCACAGTCATACATAAACCTCTTGTCATTATATCTTATTGCACTTTGGATTTGTAGATTTTGGTCCTTATAAGGTGTTTTGGAACATATTGGAAATGCAGCCATGAAAACCTGTAGATTTCCAAAATAAGCACTTATACAAAAAAATGAACACAAAGTAGTACAAAATCTGCAATGGAATTTTTATCTCCAACTAATAATAACATCTTTCACTAGCTAACTGAAAACATATCACTTCATACAGAAACAGAACAAGATTACCATAATAAGGCCTTCTTTTCACTGTTTGAAAAAGCTAACAAATTGAAATGATGAAGAAGCAGTATTTTATTTTCTCATTACAAAAGAATAAATCAAAGAATGAAATGCAAGTCCATAATCTCCTTTTAAAAATAAAAATAAAAGGGTACCTCTTAAAACCACCAAATTACAAATGAAAGGGTTAAAATGGACCTACCTGATTCAAAGATGCTCACAGTACAAGTTTGCTAAATAATCACTAATATAAGAAAGAGCTTCAAGTTTCCAAAGAAGATTAAGGAGTTAGTATTATTGTTTCTTAGTACTTCCATTAATGGCATATATAGCTTGTGGCGTCATAATGGTTGATTGATATATTTTTTGATAGTGAAACATAGTGACATGTGATTCCATAGTCCTTGTGCCTTATCTTAGTTTAGCCATTCATGTTATGAAAGAAGAGATATGTAATGGTTAGGAGCCAATAAATGATAGTAATTGGATTTGGATGGACCCGGTTCTCACATTAATCTATCTTACACGTTGCATGCTCATATACCTCAACTTTTTTTAGGTTTCCTATCAGCAAAAAAAAAAAAGTGGGCACAATTTATTGAAATAATTTGAAGCCGGTTTGGATTAGCCTATGAATAGTTTAATTGGACTTGCATTCTAGTTTATTTAGATCAATTTATTTGAGCTTATCTACATGCATAAGCGCGTGTGAAACTGTTTTTAGGAGCTTATGGAAATAGTTTATGATATTTTCATAAGTTGTTTTTAGTTTGTGTCAAAAAAAGTTGTTTTTAGTTAATTTCTATAAGCTTCTCCAGTATAGTTTATAAAAACAGTTTGTAACTTATAGAAAAATAGTTTACATTGTTTTATCATTTACTATAGAAACAGGTTATACTTAAGTTCTTATATAATAGTATAATAAGTGTGTATGCCATAAGCACTTAATTAAGATGTTTATCTAAACGAGATCTTATTAGTTTTAAAGAGGTTATAAAAATGACTTATTAGATATCTATAAGTTGTTATTTACTTTCTAGGTTATTTTCACAAACTCTCTATAATAGCTTTGAAAATGGTCTATAGCTTATATCTAAAGTTCTTGACTTATTTTATCTTTAGATAAAAAAATAATTTATACATAAACCTTTATATGATCGGATATAACTATACGAGCTTATACTCCAAGTGTTTAGTTGAATTGTTTATCCAAACAGATTAGTCTCTAAAATTAACGAAGTATAAAAATTATTTTTGAAGTTAAAATAAATATTGATTTACTTTTGTTAATCACACTAATTAGCCCTTACGGCTAAGTGGCTGTCTTAAGCATCCCAAAATCTGGCTCTTCGAATCCGCTACGAGAGAGAGGTGCTTTGGTTCACACCCTACCATGCACCTCCCAAAAGTTGTTTGTTCAATATTCAGGTTCTGTTTGACAAAAAAAACTGTTAGCGGATAAACTAGCGGATAGTGAATGAGCTGATAGGGGATAGCTGGTAGCGGATAAGCTAGCAGATTGAATTTAAAGTGTTTGGTAAAACTGCTATTAAACTAATTTATAAATATAAAATGACATAAATGGACAATAGTAATTAATGCTAAAAAAATGAGAATATTCATTTAATGGAGGATAAATGAGAAATTTAATTAAAACAATAAAGATAAAAGTGGAAGAAAAAATGAAACTCTATAAGGTATAAGCTCAAACACTACTCCAAGTAGTGTTTCAAAAACACTATAAGCTAGTGAAAAACCACTATAAGTTGGTCATGTCAAACACCTACAATAAGTTGGTCCGCTGTAAGCTAGCATATTCACTTTGCCAACAAAGCCTCAATCTCGTGAACGTGAACTCATGAGTTTGTGCTTCTTTTACCATTTCAATCACCCACATCTTAATTAGTCTTTTTTATGCAAATTAGTAAATTTAGTCCTTGAAACTATTTGGAAAGGATTTATTTTTTTGGAAAGGATTTATATCAGTTGTTATTTTCAATGAGTATATACCCTTCTTTCAAAAACAAATCCTTTAGCCAAAGCAATCAAATAATTTCGGTATTGGATTGGATTTCTATTTATTTTCATCAACTCTGAACCAAACCAACCCAATTAAGAATGAGTGGGTCCGGGTTGGGTCTACCGATCCAAATCAACTAAAAATTAAATAACTTTCACAGAATTTAATTCAACATCTTCATAATTGTCGATGCTTCAATAAAACACCACAAATGTTTACCAAAAAAAACACAACCACAAATATGATACTTCAACACAACACAGCCACCACAAACAAAAAAACACAACCACAAATATGCTACTTCAACACAACACAGCCCACCAAAAACAAAAATACAGCACAATCACTGATCTCACACTTCTTAAAACTAGAAAGCCAATGAAACAATAGATGTTGAAATAGAAAATAGAAACCAAGATCTGAGGAGGGCAAAGGGCTATCCCCACTGCCTACGGTTTGCAAGGAACCAATATCTGTAAAATCAATTCTATCAAAATTAATTCTCGTCACCGTAGACCCAAACACACTTAATGATTGATGGTTAGCACAAGGACAACCTCAGCAACGTATCTCAGATTGGTCCTTGTTATTATGGGTATGATGAAGAACAACACAGCCACAGTATAAAGGAAAACGATGAAAAAGGGGCAACAAACTGCACAGTTGGTTTACGGACACTATTGTGCAGTGGAGTTATCCAACAGCAACAAGAGGGAGTGCAAAGGACTGTTGAGGATGAACGGAAAGTAGAAAGTAAAACTTACGAATCAATACACGATACATTTGAACAAGTTTCATTTACTATTCCCAAACAGATTAAACCGCATTCTAAGGAAAAACTAGTAAGCGCATGCTTGGTTGCACGTTTGTTTCACCACCACCGCACGGTACACCCACGGCCACGCAAAAGCTTCACTTAGTAGCTTCAGGAATGCTGCGGGAAATCACGTCAAAACCAGCCTCTGGAAGTGAGTTTGATTTCCCCGACGTGCAACCAAACATGCACTAAATGGTGCACAACTTTCTTTTCACTGATTATCTCAGATATTCGAATTCCCATATTGTTTCTCATTCAAGGTTTTAGGTCAACCAAAACTAGCGAAGTCGACAGCACAATGGTCTTATAGAACAAAATATGGCTCATGAAATCATTTGAAAAAGAATTGCATTGTCAAAATAACTTAAAGCTCCACATGGTTTAAGTCTACACATTAAATTTTGTTCGAGCAATGTCTCAATCAGCAGAAACAAGCAAACATTAAACAACCAGAATTTTATAAGGACAAAAAAGAGGGCTTGGAACAACTCTATTGCTCGCTAGGCAATGTTTTGATGATATCAGAATCACCTGAAAAACAATAATATAACAATTAGAAAAATTATAAACCAAAAAAATAACTTCTAATTTTGAAATGATTATATAGTAACACCATACCAGGGTCAACAATGCTGAGACAGCACACTCTGTAATATTTCCCGCAAGCAGTGCCCAAATCCACATTGTCTATAAGAAAGAAATACTTGGTTAGAAAATATTCATGTTCACCGGAAAAAAAGTACAAATATTAAAATTTCATTTGAATTCGTCAAGCTTAACCAATCAAGTGTAGTATCTTAAAAAACATTGCATAATATTCTCAGATCTCAGAAACATTAAGCACTTCATTTAGAAAAGAAAAATTTGAATGAAGCTACAGAAACTTTAAGGTTATATCTGATAAACATCACTGAAAATAGTACTCAACATATGCGTTGAACATGATCTAGTCAGACTAACTCTATTGAAACAACCCCAAAAGGACACATATGAGGACATTTAAGTAATCAACCAGTTGACTAATCATGCTAAATACTAATGCTGCATTAAACCAGACCAACCAATTTTATAGTAGTGTCAATGTCAAGCGAATCTCAAGTTGCTAACACTGGCCTAACTGGGTAGGATTGGCAAAAAACTGGCTTGAAATATTACTAACCAGCGAAACATTTTTCACCAAATAGAGACAGGATCAAATAAAATGATGAAAACTTGTAGTCACTCTAATTCGAGATACCACCCAAAGCAGAGTACATTAAACTATGAGAATTATTTGATAGCACGAGACGAATGACAAGACGACATGGCAAACTCTAAACACTATTCATATGCAGCTTTCCATGTATCATTATTAAATTAAATTGGAGTGATATTCTGACAATTCTTAAATATTTTACGTACTACATATCAGCTCTCTTAAACAATAGATCAAACATATAGGAGACATTTTTTATACATGGTTTAGCACTTATCAGTTATAATTTATAAACAACAAAAGTGATTAGATTGAGAACTTACTTCCATTGTAATGATGAACTCCAACCTTAGCCAACATAGCATAGTACTCAATTTCAGACTTCCTCAAAGGTGGACAATTATTAGCAATGATAATCAGTTTGCCTGCAAACATTGAAAAAATGTTTACAAAAATTTCCATCTAATTAGCAAAGTATCCTTTACCCAATACATGTGCAAAATTCACAACAGTTACAAAAAAATAAACCTAAAATCTTCAGAGATCTAACACAGCCATTAGGTTTCTATCTCAAATTTACAGAACAAAATCCTGACCATATTCCCCCATCAATCAAACAGAAACACTTCATTCTCGTTGAAGCACAAAAAATCATCAAAAATAAATAAAATTTCCTCAAAAAAAAAAGTTAAATTGTATACAGATCAGAGAGATAAAATGAATTTTTTTAAAAAAAAAAAGAAAGAAAATAACCTTTGGAGCTCCTGAGGGATTTGAGAACAGTCTTATAACCCAAAGTATACTTCCCACTCTTCATAACAAGAGCGAGCCTGTTGTTAATACTTTCATGAGTCTTCTTCTGCAAAAGAACAAAAATTGAAAAGAAAAATTAGAATTTGTTAAAAAACGGAAACGATTAACAAAGGAATGTGAATGAGGATTGAGAAGCAGAAGCGTCATGAGAAAGAGGGATTACGGTTTTCTTGGCGGCCACCATGGTGGAGAGTTTGGCTTCTCGAAAGAGAGTAGAGTTGTGAGTGAAAGAGCAAACCCTAATTGATGGAATAAGGGATTTGAGTTATATAGCTACTAGGGTTTTGTTTGGATTTCGTTATTCTTGGTCGAATATATTGCTGTTCTTTTTTTTTTGTCCAAGATGTATGATTTTCATTAAGATGGGACAGAAAGCCCAAACCAAACATACACGAGATACAAGGGCCCAAAGACGGACACGGCCCAATTATTTTTGAGTGAAGATTTTTGTACCCCCTCATTACACCAAGTACCCCCACGAATTACCCAAACTACGGAAAATACCTCTGCTCCCTTATTTATAGAGTGAGAAATGAGTGTTAATTTTTTTCTTCCCAAAACATTTCAAAAGAGATAAATCTGGAAGTATACTTATTTCCGGATATATCTCTATTTGATAAATCCGGAATACAAATATAATTCCGGATTTATCTTGTAGGACCAGAGATTGTACAACAAACAACAGAAAAGATCAAACAGATTCGTGAAAAGATGAAAGCTGCTCAGAGCAGGCAGAAGAGCTACTCAGATAAAAGAAGGAGACCTCTCGAATTTCAAGAAGGAGAGCATGTATTTTTGAGAGTCACATCTACCACCGGTGTAGGCAGAGCGATTAAGTCCAGAAAACTCACTCCCAAATTTATTGGACCTTATCAAATCATCCGCCGAATTGGCCCCGTGGCATATCAAATAGCTTTACCACCTTTTCTTTCAAATATTCACAATGTATTTCATGTTTCACAATTGAGGAAGTATATTTCTGATCCGTCGCATATCATAGAACCCGATGTAGTACAACTGAGAGAAAATCTGTCTTATGAAGCTTCGCCTGTACGAATCGAGGACAGGAGAATTAAACACTTGAGGGGAAAACAAATCCCTTTGGTGAAAGTTGTGTGGAACCAAACGACGGGAGATACAACATGGGAATTAGAAGACAAGATGAAGACGATGTATCCCGATTTATTTCCAGGTTAGTAATTTCGAGGACGAAATTTTTTTAGAGGGCAGTAATGTAACACCCTCAATTTTCTAGTTAATTTCTTTTATATGTTTTCACTTGTGTGTTTTCTCACGCTAGCGCGTGTGAATTTAGCCCCAGAATTTGTTTGTGTTTTCACCAAACCGAAAGTAGATATAGGACCTAATATATTATATTAGGTTGAGGTTTAATTTTCGTTCCAAAATTCCACCGGAATTTGGACGCGTTTTGGACCTGCCGGACGAAAGTTACCCGCTTAAAAACCCTAACCGTGACCCGAATCTGAAAACGTTCGACGTCAAGGTTTTAATCGACAGTTGGAATAATTTAGTTAACATCCGATGCGATGTAAGTTCCGCAAAAACGCTAACTATCGCTTAACCGTATTATTCTAGTAGTATTTTAGAAAATATCTAAATATTTTTTTTCACTACTTCCTTGTGAAGTTATCTGTTTGACAAAGAAAAAAAAAAGATATTTACTAAAAACTTTTCACTCTCTCGCTGGAACCTCCCTAGCCATTCGATCCATGTGCATACCTTTATTTACTTGGCTCATATTCACTCTCATCAACACTTCACCATTTCAAACTATCTTCATAGTGTTTTTCCATCATCCCTGAAAGCAACTCACTCTCATTTTTCTTTTACCTCACAATGGATCATCCAAAAACTTGAGCTAGTTTCCTTCCTTTGGTGTTTATTTCTACATCTTCCACTACAGAAGCTCTAGTTTCATCTACTAACTACCATACTTTGGCTTTTGGGTAAGAATCAAACTTTTCTTTTCTTTAGTCTTTATTAAACTATATATATAGATATATTTCCCGATGCATGAATGGAGCTTAAAAGATGTTTCTTTTTATATATATATTACCTCACCTTATTTTAGTTATACATAGACCATGATGATCATGACATACTTAGTATTTTTTTCTCACCACCAATTATTTGGCCGAGAGTTTTCTAAGAAGACATATATAAAAATATTTTTGGTTTTAACAGAATTTATATTTTAAAGAGTAGGATTAATTTAAACTTTCAAGGCAAGTTTGTTAGTTTTTAACTTAGATTTAGGTTATTCAAAGCAGTTTCACTTTGATAAAGCCAGAAAGAAAAAAATTGAGCCTTGATAAAAAGGAAGATGAATTTTTGTAAAAGTTTAGATTTTTAGTAAAGTTTAAAATTTGGAGTCGCGAAAACTTTTCGGAATGTTCTCAGAGCACTTTTGATCGTCATAAAAATTGAATCTTTCATACAACGAAAAAAATTGTATTTTTCGATTTTCAAGTGTTTAAAGGATTTTTTAGAAACCGGATAAAGTGTTAGGAGAAGAAATATCGAGAACGGGACTAGTAGCTTATCACGCTCTAGTTACCACCCTTAAAACGAGTACTAGTATTGTAATCTAAGACCTTTGGACTTTATGTTTATGCGTTGAAGGTTTCGCGACATCTGGACCGGCCCTAGCTCGGATACCTCGCTACTCGTCAGAGCACGTTTCAGGTAAGGGGAATTTCTGCATAATGAGTTTTAGCTTCATGGGTGTTGTGTGATTGTTTGAACTGTGTGCTGGATTGTTTTGCCTGATAATATTTGTAGTATTATTATGTGAGATTTTATATTGAATATCCCTGTGATTGATTGTGAAGATATGAATGACTGGTTGTGCTGAATTGTCTGAGTGTTGGAGTCATAACTATTGTTATGACCAATTGTTTTGTAACTTGAGTTGAATTGGACTCGAGCAGAGGAATCGTAACGGTAAAAAGATAAAGGGAACGTGACATTTTAGTGACAGATCGTGGGAGGTTCGAAAATAGGAAAACTGAATTTCGAGAGTTAATAGGAATTAGTCATGGTAAAACAGAATAAATATTTTTGACAGAATAAAAAGAAAACAGACTTTATGAAATAGCGTATAAATTGTGAAAACCCGAATTTCTCCAATGGATCTTCGGTGTAACCTCATTTGAGCAAACACGCTCGTATTTTGAAAATGAAACCTTAGGCATTTGAAAAATGGAGAACAAAGAGTTGATTTAAGAGTTGTGGTTAACAATGAAAGTATGTCAGTAAAGATAATAATTGAGTATTCCGACTTTATAAAAGAGAAACGTTTTCGAAAACTCAAAGTGGTACTCTCGTCCGTCAAAAGATAAGAATACCCGGAAAGCTATGCTAAGTGGAATGGGACGCTTAGTGTGGTTCTCTAAAACTTTGAGCGCATCATGTTAAAAAGAGAATTTATGAAAATGGGATACTCAATGATTATTAATATGTAATGAGACTTTCAAAGTTAAGCGTTGTTTTGAGATGAGAACTTGGGGACGAGTCTCAATCTAGATGTGAGAAAATCTAGCAAAGATTCGTATTGATTATCTAGGTACCATCGAGGACCTAGAGCGTTGAGAGTTTAGAACGTTTTTAGGGCGTTGTTCCAACCTGGATGCTAGATGGTCCTGTGTTGAAGACTACCTGAGTAATTGCTGTAGGTCTGACGGGGAATCCAGATCTAGGTTACAAGGGACACGGAGACATATGTAAATGTTATGTCTGTCGGTGTTGATCTAACGGAGAATCTAGATCACAGTATTGGCCTAGGTGACGATCTAGTGCTATTCCATTTCGTATGGAAATTTTGATGGTATTAATAATCGATGTGAGGAACGATTACTAACACGGATCAGAATACCTTTGATTGACTAACTCCATTATGTTGAGGTGCTGAGATTGTTTATGAATCCTATGTGTTATTTTTTTTTTTTTTGATTTTGGAATGATATCTAAAGATAAGTAAGTAATGCATGGTATCTGTATGTATGTATTATTTTGGTTTTACCTATGTATAGCTTATGATGAACTCGTGGACGAGGAATTCACCCTTGTTGTGTTTTATTTTGTATGTGGTATATTTAAAAAATTGGGTTCAGAAGATGGCTTCGAAGGACAAGATGGTTATGAAGGATTTGCAGGAGATGGACTTGCCCTTGGATCTCAAGGGGGAACAAGTTCTTGATTTCCCTAGTGGTGGAAATTTGGATGATTGGGAGTTCGACCCCGTCTCCCAAAAGATTCGGTTTAGGGGAGTAGTAGTATCGACCAGTATAGATGATGAAGGTAACCGTCTCTCACAGTTACGTTACAAGACTAAGTACACTATTAATATGCCGTTCGACTTTTTCTGGGATGTACCTTGGACCCCTCCTGTGCGAAAATTCTATTCTGGGACTAGGCGTCCATTGCAACCTACGCGTGGAGGTAGGAGTGGACCACGTAGGATAACCACTCTGAAGAAGAGCGCCATTCCTAGGAGACTTGCTAGATCATCAGTGACCCGAGATTTTTCTGAACCTGTTGACCCCGTCCCGGTGATTCAGGTACCCTTTGCCCCCATTGCTGAGGGTGGTGCTAGGGATTTTGTTGATACTGATGTCCATGATGGTACTGCTGATGACATTCCAAAGTCACCTATCATTCCAGAGTTTGCTCATACTTCTCCGCCACCTTTGCACATGTTTCCACCTCATCCTGTACCTGCTCTTCCAGTCTGGACGGCAGTGAGTGAGTCTCGTAGTGCAGGATCATTCTCTGGAGCTCATGAGTTGATTTATATTTCTAGTGATGAGGAGTTCGACGATGAGGATGACCCGGAGGTGAGTCCGTCTTATTATCTTTGGTGAGATCAGCTGAGCAGAGGTATAGTGTTGGTGTGTGTGTGTGATATTGTCAGGTATTGGGATGGCGTAGGATAGTGGGTTGTGACGTACTGACAAGAGAATGGTAATGTCAAGTAAGTCTTTTTGAGGATAGGTATCCTTGTACATAGTTCTTTTGCATCTTACCTCCCATATGTATTTAGGGATGGAGTATACCTCTTCATGTAGATATGATGCCGCCTGAGTGCGTGTCTTTTGTATTAGCGTTGACCATGCCGCTTGTGAGCGTGCCCTGTAGTTTGTTGTAATTATGATGCATATGTTTAATATATGAGTAACCTTTATGTTGGACCTATTTGGAGTCATTCTTGATAGTGAGTCATACTCTTGCTTATTTTTAAGTTCTTATCAAAAAAAAAAAACATTTTCAAATTTGTTTTACAAAAAAAAAAAATTGGTCCATTTTTCTAATTAAATACAAAGAAATAGGAGTTTAAGTTAGAGAGGTGACACTTCAGAAATGGGGTGTTACATTAGTGGTATCAGAGCAGTTCGGTTCTAACCGGACTGTGAGTTTGGGTAGCCTCAGCTGATAGCGTCTCTAGGATGAGTTGGGTAGCATTGATTGCTTAAGACTGTGTGAACTCTGTGCTGATTGTCTGAATCGTTTCTCTTGGAGAAACATTGCTTGAATTGTTTGCAATCACTCTTAACAAAAGTGATGTGTGTTGACACACAATTAACTGTTCCTTTTGGGTTCTGACCGGTTTTACCTTGTAGAAACCCAATGTCTCGACCACAAGGAGCATCAGGATCCCAAGGAGGTAACGATGGAGGCAATGCGGAACGATTGGTTCAAGTGTTGGCTGACATGGCCGCTGCCATGGCTCAGCAAGCTACTGCAAAGACTCAGAGGGATCTGCAGAAACAACAAAGGGAAGAACGTGCTGCCGAATCCAAAGGACTAGTTGATTTTCGCCGTCATGATCCTCCTAAGTTCCATGGAGACACCAATCCCGAGAAGGCAGATCTGTGGTTGCAAGAAATCGAGAAAATTTTTGAAGTACTTCATTGCCCTGCTGAAGTGAAGGTAACTTATGCAACCTATCTTTTACTGGGAGATGCTGAGTACTGGTGGAAGGGCGCTAGACTACTCATGGAAACAAGGAATCAAGAGGTAAACTGGGAATCATTTCGTAGTACTTTCCTTGACAAGTATTTCCCCCACAGTGCAAGGGTTGAGAAGGAGAAAGAATTTCTGAGAGTTTTTCAAGGGAATCAAACTATACCGGAATACGCTGCAAAGTTCGAGAACCTCTCGAAGTATTTCCGTTTCTTTCAGCATCAAGTGGATGAAGATTACTTATGTGAAAGGTTCCTAAGTGGACTGAAATATGAAATTGAAGAATCCGTGAGACCTTTGAGCATCCGTACTTTTCAACCTCTAGTGGAGAAGTGTAGAGAAATAGAAGTGATGAAGAACAGAAGGGCCAATAGAGGGAACGTTGGAGGACCGTCTAGGTCATTTGGAAGAAATCAGTGGAACAACAACAATAATAGAGGAAGACAACCCCAGCCTCAACAAAGGAAACCTTATTTTCGACCCCCAGGAAATCAAGTGGCTAAACAACCAAACCGTCTAGCACTGACAGCTAGTGGAAGTGGAACTAGACCTAACCAAACTCCATTTGGAAATTGGTTTTGCTATAAGTGTGGTTCACCAGAGCACTTGGCTGACAAATGTGTGCTGAAGACATCTCTTTGTTTCAACTGCCAGAAACCCGGACATTTTTCTAGGGATTGCACTGCCCCAAAGGCGGAACCAAACATGAACAATCTGAAAGCTGCTAGACCAATAGCCAGGGGAAGAGTTTACACCCTGAATGGTGTTGAGGATCCAGAGTCTGAGGATCTCATACAGGGAGAAGGCGACATAAACGGTAATATCTTAACTGTACTATTTGATTCGGGTGCGACGCATTCTTTCATCTCTTTAGATTGTGTGAAACCATTAGGATTGCCTGTGTCTTCTCTGTCCTTTGACTTGATTGTTTCTACGCCCACTGCTAAGCCTATCACTGCAAATACCGTGTGTTTAAATTGTCCCATTGTTATTCTTGATAGACACTTTTTGGTTGACTTGATATGCTTACCTTTGAAGAAGCTAGATGTAATTCTGGGTATGGATTGGTTAGCATCCAACCACATTCTTTTAGATTGTGCAAATAAAACCTTAGTTTTTCCTGACCCTGAGATTTCTGGATTTTTGTCTGCCAATCGTGTGGGAGTGTCTTTGAAAGGAGGATCACAAGGATACATTCTGTTATCTAGTTTGGAAATCGAGGGGAAGGTAGAATTGGACAGCATGCCTGTGGTGAAGGATTTTCCTGAAGTATTTCCCGAAGATGTTCCAGGTTTGCCGCCAGTTAGAGATGTAGAATTTTCAATCGACTTAGTTCCTGGAACTGGACCTATTTCTATAGCCCCTTATAGGATGTCCCCGGTAGAATTAACAGATTTAAAAGCCCAACTAGAAGATCTGTTGTCGAAACAGTTCATCCGACCAAGTGTATCCCCTTGGGGGGCACCTGTCTTGTTAGTAAAGAAGAAGGATGGTGGTTCAAGGCTGTGTGTAGACTATCGACAACTCAACAAAGTGACAATTAAAAACAAGCATCCTTTACCCCGCATCGATGATTTGATGGATCAATTGCAAGGAGCTACGACCTTTTCAAAGATCGACTTGAGGACCGGATATCACCAGATTCGTGTAAAGGCTGAAGATGTTCCAAAGACTGCTTTTCGAACACGATATGGTCATTATGAATACCTTGTAATGCCCTTTGGAGTCACAAATGCGCCTGCAATATTTATGGATTACATGAATCGAATTTTTCACTCGTTCCTTGATCAATTCGTTGTGGTGTTCATCGACGACATTCTCATTTATTCAAAAACCCCTGAGGAACATCATGAGCATCTACGTCAAGTTCTTCAAGTTCTAAGGGAGAAAACATTGTTTGCAAAGTTATCAAAGTGTGAATTCTGGCTTGAAGAAGTCAAATTTTTAGGTCATGTGATCTCGAAGGAAGGCATTGCTGTTGACCCTGCCAAAGTAGAAACAGTTCTTGCATGGGAACGACCAAAGACTGTGACTGAAATCCGTAGTTTCGTAGGTTTGGCTGGATATTATCGAAGATTCATTGAAGGATTCTCGAAGATCGTGGCCCCATTGACACAACTCACAAGAAAGGATCAACCGTTTGTGTGGACTCAGAAGTGCGAAGAGAGTTTCCAACTGATGAAGAAGCGACTAACCACTGCACCTGTGTTAGTTCTGCCATTATCTCATGAGCCATATGAAGTTTATTGTGATGCATCTCACCAAGGACTAGGATGTGTGCTTATGCAACATCGAAAGGCTGTGGCTTATGCTTCGAGACAACTGAAAATTCATGAAAGGAATTATCCGACACACGATTTGGAGTTAGCTGCGGTCGTGTTTGCGTTGAAAATATGGAGGCATTATCTGTATGGAGTCAAATTTGACGTTTTTAGCGATCACAAGAGCTTGAAATATCTTTTCAGTCAAAAGGAGCTTAACATGAGACAGAGGCGTTGGATGGAATTTCTAAAAGATTATGATTTTTCTCTACAATACCATCCAGGGAAGGCTAACGTTGTAGCTGATGCGCTGAGTAGGAAAAGTATTCATGTGTCTACGATGATGGTCAAAGAATTAGAATTGTTGGAGCAATTTCGTGATTTAAGTATGAAAGTGGAAATCTTTCCAAAAAAGATGCGCTTTGGTATGATCACCGTGTCAAGCGACCTTATGGAAACCATCCGAGAACAGCAAGCAACTGACGAACACCTTCAGGAGAAAAGAGAGCAGATAGGTCAAGAGAAAGCAGCTGAGTTTAATATAGGAACTGATGGAATTCTGAGATTCAATGGAAGAGTTTGTGTGCCAAACAATATCGAGATGAGAAAGTTAATTTTGGATGAAGCACACAAAAGCAAACTGAGCATTCACCCCGGAACAACGAAGATGTACCAAGATTTAAAGCAAAGATTTTGGTGGCCAGGAATGAAGAAACAAGTGGCAGAGTACGTGGCATCATGTCTCACGTGCCAGAAAGCTAAAGTAGAACATCAGCGACCTGCTGGAATGCTCCAATCCTTGGATGTACCTGAATGGAAGTGGGATAGTATCTCAATGGATTTTGTTATAGGATTACCAAGGACCCCAAAGAGTTTTGATTCGATTTGGGTAATCGTCGATAGGTTGACTAAATCTGCCCATTTCTTACCAATTAGGACAACATATAATGTGGAGAAGCTGACAGAATTGTACATCAAAGAAGTCATTAGATTGCATGGAGTACCTTCTAGTATAGTTTCTGATAGAGATCCAAAGTTTACTTCTAATTTCTGGAAAAGTTTACACCAATCCTTAGGGACAAAGTTGAGATTGAGTTCTGCGTATCATCCCCAAACAGACGGACAGGCGGAAAGGACGATCCAATCCTTAGAGGATTTACTGAGAGCCTGTGTCTTAGACAATAGAGGAAGTTGGGACGATCTTTTACCTTTGATAGAGTTTACGTACAACAATAGTTTTCACTCAAGCATAGGAATGGCACCCTACGAGGCTTTATATGAAAGAAAATGTCAGACACCTTTGTGTTGGTATCAGGATGGAGAAAGTATGCTTGTAGGACCAGAGATTGTACAACAAACAACAGAAAAGATCAAACAGATTCGTGAAAAGATGAAAGCTGCTCAGAGCAGGCAGAAGAGCTACTCAGATAAAAGAAGGAGACCTCTCGAATTTCAAGAAGGAGAGCATGTATTTTTGAGAGTCACATCTACCACCGGTGTAGGCAGAGCGATTAAGTCCAGAAAACTCACTCCCAAATTTATTGGACCTTATCAAATCATCCGCCGAATTGGCCCCGTGGCATATCAAATAGCTTTACCACCTTTTCTTTCAAATATTCACAATGTATTTCATGTTTCACAATTGAGGAAGTATATTTCTGATCCGTCGCATATCATAGAACCCGATGTAGTACAACTGAGAGAAAATCTGTCTTATGAAGCTTCGCCTGTACGAATCGAGGACAGGAGAATTAAACACTTGAGGGGAAAACAAATCCCTTTGGTGAAAGTTGTGTGGAACCAAACGACGGGAGATACAACATGGGAATTAGAAGACAAGATGAAGACGATGTATCCCGATTTATTTCCAGGTTAGTAATTTCGAGGACGAAATTTTTTTAGAGGGCAGTAATGTAACACCCTCAATTTTCTAGTTAATTTCTTTTATATGTTTTCACTTGTGTGTTTTCTCACGCTAGCGCGTGTGAATTTAGCCCCAGAATTTGTTTGTGTTTTCACCAAACCGAAAGTAGATATAGGACCTAATATATTATATTAGGTTGAGGTTTAATTTTCGTTCCAAAATTCCACCGGAATTTGGACGCGTTTTGGACCTGCCGGACGAAAGTTACCCGCTTAAAAACCCTAACCGTGACCCGAATCTGAAAACGTTCGACGTCAAGGTTTTAATCGACAGTTGGAATAATTTAGTTAACATCCGATGCGATGTAAGTTCCGCAAAAACGCTAACTATCGCTTAACCGTATTATTCTAGTAGTATTTTAGAAAATATCTAAATATTTTTTTTCACTACTTCCTTGTGAAGTTATCTGTTTGACAAAGAAAAAAAAAAGATATTTACTAAAAACTTTTCACTCTCTCGCTGGAACCTCCCTAGCCATTCGATCCATGTGCATACCTTTATTTACTTGGCTCATATTCACTCTCATCAACACTTCACCATTTCAAACTATCTTCATAGTGTTTTTCCATCATCCCTGAAAGCAACTCACTCTCATTTTTCTTTTACCTCACAATGGATCATCCAAAAACTTGAGCTAGTTTCCTTCCTTTGGTGTTTATTTCTACATCTTCCACTACAGAAGCTCTAGTTTCATCTACTAACTACCATACTTTGGCTTTTGGGTAAGAATCAAACTTTTCTTTTCTTTAGTCTTTATTAAACTATATATATAGATATATTTCCCGATGCATGAATGGAGCTTAAAAGATGTTTCTTTTTATATATATATTACCTCACCTTATTTTAGTTATACATAGACCATGATGATCATGACATACTTAGTATTTTTTTCTCACCACCAATTATTTGGCCGAGAGTTTTCTAAGAAGACATATATAAAAATATTTTTGGTTTTAACAGAATTTATATTTTAAAGAGTAGGATTAATTTAAACTTTCAAGGCAAGTTTGTTAGTTTTTAACTTAGATTTAGGTTATTCAAAGCAGTTTCACTTTGATAAAGCCAGAAAGAAAAAAATTGAGCCTTGATAAAAAGGAAGATGAATTTTTGTAAAAGTTTAGATTTTTAGTAAAGTTTAAAATTTGGAGTCGCGAAAACTTTTCGGAATGTTCTCAGAGCACTTTTGATCGTCATAAAAATTGAATCTTTCATACAACGAAAAAAATTGTATTTTTCGATTTTCAAGTGTTTAAAGGATTTTTTAGAAACCGGATAAAGTGTTAGGAGAAGAAATATCGAGAACGGGACTAGTAGCTTATCACGCTCTAGTTACCACCCTTAAAACGAGTACTAGTATTGTAATCTAAGACCTTTGGACTTTATGTTTATGCGTTGAAGGTTTCGCGACATCTGGACCGGCCCTAGCTCGGATACCTCGCTACTCGTCAGAGCACGTTTCAGGTAAGGGGAATTTCTGCATAATGAGTTTTAGCTTCATGGGTGTTGTGTGATTGTTTGAACTGTGTGCTGGATTGTTTTGCCTGATAATATTTGTAGTATTATTATGTGAGATTTTATATTGAATATCCCTGTGATTGATTGTGAAGATATGAATGACTGGTTGTGCTGAATTGTCTGAGTGTTGGAGTCATAACTATTGTTATGACCAATTGTTTTGTAACTTGAGTTGAATTGGACTCGAGCAGAGGAATCGTAACGGTAAAAAGATAAAGGGAACGTGACATTTTAGTGACAGATCGTGGGAGGTTCGAAAATAGGAAAACTGAATTTCGAGAGTTAATAGGAATTAGTCATGGTAAAACAGAATAAATATTTTTGACAGAATAAAAAGAAAACAGACTTTATGAAATAGCGTATAAATTGTGAAAACCCGAATTTCTCCAATGGATCTTCGGTGTAACCTCATTTGAGCAAACACGCTCGTATTTTGAAAATGAAACCTTAGGCATTTGAAAAATGGAGAACAAAGAGTTGATTTAAGAGTTGTGGTTAACAATGAAAGTATGTCAGTAAAGATAATAATTGAGTATTCCGACTTTATAAAAGAGAAACGTTTTCGAAAACTCAAAGTGGTACTCTCGTCCGTCAAAAGATAAGAATACCCGGAAAGCTATGCTAAGTGGAATGGGACGCTTAGTGTGGTTCTCTAAAACTTTGAGCGCATCATGTTAAAAAGAGAATTTATGAAAATGGGATACTCAATGATTATTAATATGTAATGAGACTTTCAAAGTTAAGCGTTGTTTTGAGATGAGAACTTGGGGACGAGTCTCAATCTAGATGTGAGAAAATCTAGCAAAGATTCGTATTGATTATCTAGGTACCATCGAGGACCTAGAGCGTTGAGAGTTTAGAACGTTTTTAGGGCGTTGTTCCAACCTGGATGCTAGATGGTCCTGTGTTGAAGACTACCTGAGTAATTGCTGTAGGTCTGACGGGGAATCCAGATCTAGGTTACAAGGGACACGGAGACATATGTAAATGTTATGTCTGTCGGTGTTGATCTAACGGAGAATCTAGATCACAGTATTGGCCTAGGTGACGATCTAGTGCTATTCCATTTCGTATGGAAATTTTGATGGTATTAATAATCGATGTGAGGAACGATTACTAACACGGATCAGAATACCTTTGATTGACTAACTCCATTATGTTGAGGTGCTGAGATTGTTTATGAATCCTATGTGTTATTTTTTTTTTTTTTGATTTTGGAATGATATCTAAAGATAAGTAAGTAATGCATGGTATCTGTATGTATGTATTATTTTGGTTTTACCTATGTATAGCTTATGATGAACTCGTGGACGAGGAATTCACCCTTGTTGTGTTTTATTTTGTATGTGGTATATTTAAAAAATTGGGTTCAGAAGATGGCTTCGAAGGACAAGATGGTTATGAAGGATTTGCAGGAGATGGACTTGCCCTTGGATCTCAAGGGGGAACAAGTTCTTGATTTCCCTAGTGGTGGAAATTTGGATGATTGGGAGTTCGACCCCGTCTCCCAAAAGATTCGGTTTAGGGGAGTAGTAGTATCGACCAGTATAGATGATGAAGGTAACCGTCTCTCACAGTTACGTTACAAGACTAAGTACACTATTAATATGCCGTTCGACTTTTTCTGGGATGTACCTTGGACCCCTCCTGTGCGAAAATTCTATTCTGGGACTAGGCGTCCATTGCAACCTACGCGTGGAGGTAGGAGTGGACCACGTAGGATAACCACTCTGAAGAAGAGCGCCATTCCTAGGAGACTTGCTAGATCATCAGTGACCCGAGATTTTTCTGAACCTGTTGACCCCGTCCCGGTGATTCAGGTACCCTTTGCCCCCATTGCTGAGGGTGGTGCTAGGGATTTTGTTGATACTGATGTCCATGATGGTACTGCTGATGACATTCCAAAGTCACCTATCATTCCAGAGTTTGCTCATACTTCTCCGCCACCTTTGCACATGTTTCCACCTCATCCTGTACCTGCTCTTCCAGTCTGGACGGCAGTGAGTGAGTCTCGTAGTGCAGGATCATTCTCTGGAGCTCATGAGTTGATTTATATTTCTAGTGATGAGGAGTTCGACGATGAGGATGACCCGGAGGTGAGTCCGTCTTATTATCTTTGGTGAGATCAGCTGAGCAGAGGTATAGTGTTGGTGTGTGTGTGTGATATTGTCAGGTATTGGGATGGCGTAGGATAGTGGGTTGTGACGTACTGACAAGAGAATGGTAATGTCAAGTAAGTCTTTTTGAGGATAGGTATCCTTGTACATAGTTCTTTTGCATCTTACCTCCCATATGTATTTAGGGATGGAGTATACCTCTTCATGTAGATATGATGCCGCCTGAGTGCGTGTCTTTTGTATTAGCGTTGACCATGCCGCTTGTGAGCGTGCCCTGTAGTTTGTTGTAATTATGATGCATATGTTTAATATATGAGTAACCTTTATGTTGGACCTATTTGGAGTCATTCTTGATAGTGAGTCATACTCTAGCTTATTTTTAAGTTCTTATAAAAAAAAAAAACATTTTCAAATTTGTTTTACAAAAAAAAAAAATTGGTCCATTTTTCTAAATAAATACAAAGAAATAGGAGTTTAAGTTAGAGAGGTGACACTTCAGAAATGGGGTGTTACATTTCATGTTCTTGACAGCTTTGAAGTGGACAAAGAGGCAGAAAAATAAATTTGGATCACTTAGTGACTCATGCAACAATTTATGTGTAAAGTTATAGACATTGAGACATTATGTAATTTTAATATTGTTCGTTAAAGTTATGAGCATAAAGAAGTCATGATTTCGTTTTCATATCATTATAAAAAGTAAAAATAAAGAATAGATTTTTATTTTGATTATTTTCTTCTTATAAATTAAAATTAAAATAAATTTATTTAAACTTTTATTTTAATTTTTTTTATTGTTTTACTTTCAATTTATGATTTATTAATTGGTGCTAAAAATCAAAGAAAGAAAATAATAAAGATCAATATATTTTTGTTTACTATGATATATGTTTTGCTACACTCATCTGCCTTATCTATTAAAATTTGTGCACATAAACTTACTTATAAAATAGAATTACAATTACTATTTCTAAGTCTAATGAAGTTTAATAAAATTCTTTTTCAACAATTAAGCTCATAAAAATATTGCCAGTTATTTATATTTATAAAAATATTACACTATATAAGATTTTTACTCAAAATAAATGATTTTTGAATATAAAAATCAACAATATATTTTTGAAATACTATATTTTTAAAATACATCATTTATATCAATAACTTATATATCTTTATATAAAGGCTTTATAAATTTAAAAAAAAATTAATATATCAACCCGTGCAACTAAAATTAAAGTAAGAAATTACAAATTTAGCATATCTATCTATCTATCTATCTATCTATCTATCTATCTATCTATCTATCTATCTATCTATCTATCTATATATATATATATATATATATATATATATATATATATATATATGTAAAGGAAACCCCAATGGAGCCTCCACAATTTTTCTCATGAAATTTATATATTAAAATATTTATTTAAAATTTAGAAATGAAGAGAAATTTAATTTTAATGAAAGCTAATAATTGCCACCAACTTATTAAATGATTCTCTTAGTGGAATATTAAAAAAAAAATTATATTTACATTAAAATGATATTTTGTAATTAAAATATGAATGATTCCTTTAATTACCAATATATTCATTAGTTAGTGGAAAATAGAACACGTAATTTTTACAAATAAACTCATTATTTAGTAGAATAGAGTTCTAAATTTTTATTATATATTTAGTTCAACATTTTTAGTGGAAAACACGTAATAGTACACTAACTTATTAAAATTTGCTCTTACGGAAATTAAATTATTACTTAATATCATATTCATATCAAAATAATTATATATATATATATATATATTTAAAGGAAGATTTTTTGGATCCTCTAGATGCTCGTTTTCCTTTATTTTTCAATTTAGACATAAAGAATACTTTTATTTTAATGAAAGCAAATATTTGCCATTTACTTATTAAATGATTTTTTTAGTCGAATATTAGTTAACTATTTCTATATTTATATGAAAATGAAATTTTCTTATGGAAATATAGAAATTGATAATAACAACTAACAATATAATGTAATATAATATAATATTTCTATATTTATCTTTTTATATATATCTGTCTTTCTATATTCTATAATATTCTATCTATATCTATATATCTATAGATCAAAGAATCTGGACTCATGAATTGTGAGTTTTTCTCCCTTTTTAATTATTATTTTAAAAAAATTTCTCACTTATTGGTTACTCTTAATTCATTAAATGATGTTTTGATTTTTGTTGCCTTCTCGTATCTCTAAATTATTATTTTGATTAGTACTAATTATTATAGGTTTTTAATAGAAATACTATAAATACTATAGAAGAGTAGTTACCACTTATCATTTTATTTTTTACATCACTTTTGTTTGGTTGTCACATCACTTATGTTATTTTTTTTACATCACTATTATTCAGGCTTGGAGAAAGCCATTGTAGTAGTTGTAGTTCCAAAAAATATTTGTGTAAATTTGTCTTTTATTCATAATCTTTTATTGATTGTTGATTAAGTATTGAGTTTGTTATATGTTTCAAATTGCAGTCAATGAAAGGAAAATGGAGCTTACATAGATATAGAAGAAATTGAAAAGGAAAAGCAAAAGATTTCAGCTTCATGTTCTAGACAATTCTAATGTAGTCAAAAAGACAAAAAAAAATTGGATTAGATAGTGAGTCATGCAATTGAGGAACAATTTTTTTGTCAAGCTATAGACATGTATGGATTGTGTTTAGTTTTAATACTATTCTTTAAAAAAATGTTTAATTTTAATAGCTTCCATGAAATTGACTGATGTGTTATATCTAAAAGTTTTTTTAATATGTTCCTTTGAAATTGTTTTTGGAGTCATAGTTAAGTATTGAAATATTAGAGTTTCAAAATAATATAAAGAATTATTTTAGTTGTCAATAAACTCATGTTTTAATATAATATGAGTAAGAGGCAGAGTTTTTAAATTCATCATTTATTTATATAATTTCTTATGAATTGTTTCATTTTATTTTGATATTGAGGTTATCCAATGTTTCCTTTTTTGACAAAATTATTTACTTATTTATTTCGATTATATATCATAAGTTTAAATGTATTATTTTGTATTTCTAGCAATTATATAAAATAAAATTGATCACTCTTAAATCAAATTTAATCAGAAATGTTTTTGAGATAAGAAATAATGAGTGAGACTTTGATATTCTTTTTGGTGTAACTATATTATGCATTGAAAGGGGAGAGTTTCATATTAATATGAATCATTCCTTTTGTTGCCAATAAATTCACGGGTTTGTAAAATATATATATCGAAGAGCTATAATTTTAATCAATTATAATAACATACAACTATTTATAGGAGACAATTTTAGATGGAGTGGGGTGGGATTTTGGCAAATAAAAAATAGATTGTGCATGCGAGCATTAGAAAGGAGTGGTCACACGTGAAGAGGTAGAGTGCACAGAGAGAAACACAATGGAGGCAAAATGATTCGAGCTTCGTGTTCTACACAATTCTATTATAGTCATAAGGGAAAAAATAATATTTTGGATCAGTTATTGAATCAAGCAATTGGACAAAAGAAAACAATAAAATAAAAAGTCACTCTCAATGATGTCTTTAGTGAAATTGAATAGTTTGTAATGAAAACTTACATTGCTCTCATTTTTGCTCTAAAAAAATGATTCAATTTAATATGAGAATGAAAATAAATAGTTTGACCCTATGCATGATTAACTATCAGATGGTTTTCTTTGATGGAATTTCACTACTAAATGTTATAAGTTACGTTATTTATTATTGAATATATATATATATATATATATAAATTGTCTTTAGCCCCCAATTGTAATGTCTGTAATACCGTCAGTTTTATAATCTCTTTAATGCTTTACAGAAAACTAACCATATTCCATATAGCCAACAACTTATGCTTTAACCATAAAACCATCCAATGACTATAGAATAACATGAGTTTCTAAATATACACTATCACTAATTATATCTACATATTTTTTTGTGAAGATAATTATATCTACATATAGTTAGAAACCAATAGGTAATAAAAATATTAACTCTTTTTTTTGACAAAAAAATATTAACTCATTTTATTCCCTCACTTAGTTCATATGCTTTATATACATTACTATTCATATCATTTGTAAAATCTTTAATGAACTTTGTAAAACTTATTTTACTTTTGTACAATTACATTTCAAAAATATTAATCTAATAAAGATTATACACAAATATTTATAGAGTTATATATTTTTTGGTTAAAATTTATATATTTATATTAAAAAACACATAGACAATACAAAAATATTACCTAAATTTGATAATTTGGATATAAAAAATATAACTGATATTTATAGTATACTGTATTCTATATGATTTACATTAACAATTTATATATTTTATACATTGTATTTTAATTTGTACATAAACTCAATAAAGCTAAATAAAAAAAATTTATAACAACCCCGTGCAACGCACGGGTATTCCCCTAGTATATATGTAAATGAGACCCCAATGGAGCCTCCACAATTTTTCTCATAATTAAATTTTATCTATTATAATATTTATTTAAAATTTACACATAAAGAAGACTTTAATTCTAATGAAAGAACATAATTGCCATTAATTTATTAAAAGATTCTCTTAGTGGAATATTAAATAATAATAAAAACTAACAATATGTTTATATATAATAAAATATAATATAATATAATATAATATAATATAATATAATATAATATAATATAATATAATATAATATAATATAATATAATATAATATAATATAATATAATATAATATAATATAATATAATATAATATAATATAATATAGTTTATCTATATCTATATATATATATATATATATATATATAAAAGAAGCTTGACTCTTGAATTGTGAGGTTTTTTTCTTTTTCTCCTTTATATATATATATATATATTATTTTAATTGTAAGTATATATATATATATATATTAGTTTTTATATTCCTTATGTGTCAATTATAATAAATAACTACATTTTATTAGATTAATAATAATGATAACTATTATATATATATATATATATATATATATATATATATATATATATATATGTATTAGATGACATTAATGGTAACCAAAAATATAAAAATACATTGTAGTAGATGAAGGGCTTTATACACAAACAACTTCTTGAGATAAAAATATTTTATGCCAATGATTACAATAAATAAAAGTTTGATATAATATTAAAACGTTTCATACTTTTTATTTAAAACCAGCATTAGAATTTAGTTTTAAAAAAGCAAATATTATTAAACTAATTCGAAATTAATGTCATCCTTTTTTAATTTACTTATTATCAAATAAATTTAAATAAATTTAATTTACACACAAACATATTTATATATTAGTTATTATATAATTTAGTGATAAAACCTACAAATAAATATATTCGTACATTTATTAAAATTTATCAATCGACTCAATATTTGTTGAAATCTTCCAATCTAGGTACATATTATTTTTAAAAAAATTGTAAACAAAATAAAGATTATTTTTTGTATAATCAAGTTAGTTGACCTTTAAAATTCTTTTTTATGTAACAATTATGCATTGAAAGTGAGGGGTTTCATATTCAGATGAATTACTCCTTTAATTGACAATAAACTAATGAGTTACTATAATATGAGTGGAAAAGATAGAGTTTTAATCATTTATAGCAAAAATTAACTATTTAAAGGAGACAATTTTGGATGGTGAGGGAAGGGGTTTTGACAAAAATGTTCATATTGAAAAACAAAGAGCAGAAGAAAGGAGCGAGTTTCCTGAGAAGAGGTAGAATGCACAAAAATGGTCAAGGATTCCATGTTATTGGCAGTTTTGAAGTAAACAAAGAGGCAAAGGAAAATATGGATCAGTTAGTGAATCATGCAATAGAAATAACGATTCTTTGTAAAGTTATAAGCATTGAAAGAAGTCATGTATATTTTATTATTGTTCTTAGAAAAATGTTTTATTTAATAATTTTGGTGAATTTGTATGATATGTAGGATTTAATTATGTCCCTTGAAGAAGAGCTTTTTTTTTGTCACTTAATAGATAGTGCATTAGTTTGTCTTTACACTGAGTTCACAAATCAAACACGATGTATATAACTTTTAGTATCTTTCTTATGAAGGAGTCACCTTAGGTCTCATATATAGGAAGCTCACCCTCTATATCACCAAAAGGCAAAAAAAAACCAAGAAAAACATCATTTTATGAGATTTTTTGAATTTATATTTGTATTAAATATCAACTTTTTTCTTCTATTCATTAGGCTATAAGGGAGATGTTCCTCAATTTTTTAATTATATTAAATTTAATATCAACTTTCTTCTCTTATTTCTTAATCTACATTCTTATTTTATGAGATCCAGTTTTTCTTTATTTTTTCTTTTTGATTTTATGTGAAATTAAGTAATAGATATCAATTTATTCATTATTATTCATTCTAAATTCATGAGATGAATTTTTTGCTTATTTTTTTTTTGTTTTCACAAATTTTCTACATAAATAAACTTACTTAGTGATTTTAATTTATTACTTTTGATCATGATACTGATGTGCTAAATGCTATAAATGAATGGTGATAGAGCTCTAACACCAAACTTGCCTACAAGACTACAATAGCACTACATCAAGCTTCATAGTATTTGTATTTGATTGTATCCCAACCTTAATTTTTTCCTTGATTAGTTGGTGATCTTACTACTTATTCTAAATATTCTTTTTATAGGACAATTTAAATGAAACTTCTTACACTAAAGATATGGATCTTTGTGGGGTTGTAAATCCGTAATGAAAACTTAATGGGGTCGAGTGTTTAGGCATCATCGACTAAAATATTTCTTTGGTGGTTTGTATGTATTAACAATACTCATGGTATTGTGACCAACAAACAATACTCATGGTATTTATTATCTTAGGCATCCCTAGAATAAATCTATCATAGACACATAAGAGTCATAGTTTATGGGTTTGTAGAATTTGCTCAAGCAGTATAATGTAGTTGTTTTTTTATAACCTTAAGATGTCGTCTAAAGGTAATTATATATTTCAATTATATGTATTAATTTTTTTATAGAGCACCCTCAAAAGGATCTTCTATTTTTCTAATGAGTTTTTATCTTTCAATTCTGTGTATCATATCTCTCGATTCGATGAACGTAAATTGTACATTGTTTTTAATATTGAAGTTTTCTTAACTAACATTTCTATTTGCTTCCTCTTTTTACGATTCTATTGGATTTCTTTAATTATCGATTTATTAATTTTTATTAACCTATTAAATAATACCGTTAAATTGAACTGTTTCCACCGTTCGATTTACTTCAATTAGCCAAATAAATGAATTGCTACGGTAATTATAAAATAATATATGAAATATTATAACAACCCGTGCAACGCACGGGTATTCCCCTAGTACAATGTAAAATAAACAAAGTATAAACATAAATATATTAAATATTATAACTAAAAAAGCATTCCGGATTTATCTTTGATACATAAATTCGGAAGTTAAAAATTGAACCCTCCGGATTTATCTATGATACATAAATTCGGAAGTCAAAAAATTTTAATTTCCGGATTTATGTCCGGGACATAAATCCGGAAGCCAGTTTTACATTCTGGAATTATGTCTGAGACATAAATCCAAAAATTCTTAAAAAATTACGTTCCAAAAATACTTCTTTAAAAGATAATTCTGGGAATGGTAAAAATTTGGGTGAAAATGAGAGGGGTAAATTGGGCTTAAATGAAATTTGGGGGGGTATGTGATTTAATATGGGGGTACAAAAATTTTCAGCCATTATTTTATTGTTGTTCGGGAATCGTAAGCTGGGTTAGACCTTTCGAGACTCGTTTTCTTTTTCAAAGAAATTTTTTCAATTTTTGTCTGAGTAGTTGAATATTGACGGTGATTTCATTGACCACCAGAAATCTCCAGATTTCTCGATCTCTACAAATGCCAATCTAAAAAGTTTGCTCATTGGCTCATTGTTGTGACCACCTATTGTACAACGTCATTTGACCGTTACCTTGGCATTTCCCTCTAACTTCCCTCCAACTTTCATTCTCAACTCTAGTTATCCTTTTTTCCTTCACCTAACCGCGTGTCTGCTACTCCTATTGCAAAGTTTTTCCAATTTCACAATTCACTTCCCGCGTGTCTGCTACTTCTTATTTCAAAAACTGATCTTTTATATAAAAAATACTATATTATCAATTTTATGCAAGAATACTAACATAATATATAATTCAAACTAGTTTTTTACCCGTGCATACGCACGGGTGATACTATATGGTCGGTGTATTGCCATGAAGTCATAATAGTAATTTGGACATTGAGTCAAAAAATTAAAGGAGATTGACAATCAGAATTACATTGATCCATAATAATGTATTTGGACATTAGAGGTAGAATATGCATCCCCGTTGACCCTCCCGTTTGCATCTTCGTTGGCCCTCCCGTTGGCACTCACGTTGGCGCTCTCGCTACCTCTATCGTTGCCACTCCCGTTGCCTCTCCCGTTGGCGCTCTCGTTGCCACTCCCGTTGGCGCTCTCGTTGCCACTCTCGTTGGCATTTTACTCCTTTTTAGTAATTTTTTGTAGTGGTTAAATTGATTGATCTTTACAAAAGTAGTTAAATTATTTAGTTTTAGTAGTAATTTTGTAATTTTTGGTAGGGGTTAAAGTTTTTTACAATTCTATTTTTGACAATGGATAGTGGTTAAAATGAATAATTTTACCGTTGTCAAGAGAAATTATTAATTTTAGTAGTTTGAGTAGATTATAAAAATAGTGACTAATTGATTTATAGTGACTAATTGTTTTTATAAAAATAGTGACAAACCGAAAAATAAAATTAAATGTTTTTGACCAAAAAACACAAAAAAAATGATGAAAAAATGACTTTTATAAAAATGTTTTAAAAAAACAGATTTTTAAAAATAAAAAAAATAGTTTTTAAAATATTAATTAAATTAAATTTTGAAAATTATGAAAATAAGACATTTATAAAAAAATAGTTTTTAAAAAAAATATTTAAAAAAACAGTGTATACATTTTTTTTAAAAAAAAAATCAGATTTTTTTAAAAAAATTGAAATTTAAAAGTGGCACTGCAGCGATACTGTAGCATGTACTGTAGTGTGTCAGGAGTGGTACTGTAGCGGCACGGTAGCGTGTCAGAAGTGATACTGTAGCGTACTGTGGTGGTACTGTAGCATGGCAAAAGTGGTACTGTAGCGGTACTGTAGAGTTTTGTCTTTATGTGGTGAATTGTCTATTATACCCCTAAATTGTGCCAAATGCCAAAATTTGGTGATAAAGGCATCTTCATCCTCATCCCCAACAATTTAGATAAAGGCATCTTCATCCTCATCCCCAACAATAACCATTGGTTCCTTTCTATCCTCATCCTTATCAATCCGACCGTTGACTATCGTCACATTATCCCTGGGATCATTTATATCAAATTTTAAAAAAATTGGATACTCATAGGTGTGTTATCAAACAACACACATTTGCTTATGTTTTAAATAACATATTAGCCATTGAAATAGAGTAGTGCGAAGGACCGCCAAATAGTTTCAGATTTTTATGAAAATTGATATATATGATCTCAAAGATAATATCATGTTATTCAACGGTTGGATTGATTAATTTTATTTTAATTATATGCGAACAAATTAATTGGTTTAAGTCATACTAAGTTTGACACTTGGTGTCTATATATCCTAACTCATATATTTTTTTTAAGCAAAGGAAATATATTAAAAAAGAGAAAAGGCGTACACAAACTAAAAAGACTAAGGGGGGGCCAAACCAAAACCCAAGGCCAGCGAAAAACTAACAAAGCAACAAAAAGTAAAACAGACCCACAGAACAGGCCTCCAAAACAGGCCACGAATGGCTAAAAAGAAACAGGCCACAAATGGCTAAAAAGAAACAACAACTTAGAAAGTGACAGAAATTGAACTAGCTTTAGACCGAAGGTTGTAGCCAACAGCCTTTTTTTGCTTCTTCTTCTGTTTCTTGGAAATAACCGGCTCCGAGTACCTCTCAGCAGAGTCAGGAACCACCGGATCACCGATATCATGAGGCGACTCACCCCACAGCCTACTTAAAATTTGCATATTAGCTCTAACTGCAGGATTCACGGCCTCATCATCGATAATCAAAACTTTGGTATTTGGAAAGAACGGAGGTGTTTGAGAGTTAGGGATAACCTCATCATCTGCGAGATCCGCCCAATTGTCCTTAAAAGCAGACGGCTCCACTGAATAGGAGGCATCAGACTCAAGCCTAGTCGTGGGGGAATGGCTCCCAGCCATCTCTTCACCAAGAATATGGCCCCCAGCCATCTCTTCAATTGTAATAGTAGTGTTGTCAAAACCCATGCACCGATTGGGCTCAATGCCATCCACCACCAAAGCCAGACTATTGTCTTGTATTGGACCAGCGTCAGGCTCTACCGGTTTCTCCAATGACTTCCCTTTATCATTCCGAGAAGGCTTGTGGGGTTTTCCCGGCTCCCCAGTTCTCTTACAATTCTGGGTAGAATGACCAATACAACGACAAGAATTGCAGAAAGGAGGAACACTCTCATATTCCACCCTGATGAGAAAGGCATAACCCTCTCTTTCTACTAACAGTTGATCATGCAGCTTCTCCGAGAAGTCAACATCAATAAGAACTCTAGCAAAATGACCAAAAGTCCTCTTCTTAGTGGCTTCATCCAAAGCAATATATATAGTGACAGATCCGGAAATTTATAGCAGTGAGGGCAATACTATATGCATATTAATGCATGACTTAACAATGACTAATTTTTAATGATAACACTTAAAATAATCGATTTTTTATTCAACTAATAATATAACTGATTATTTTTAACGATAATCTGTTTTTTATTTATTACTATTTGATTAAAAATGATATTCATTTAATTTATTCAAAATGAGAGATTACATCGATGATAATACTAATTCAACATTGCTAAAAACAAAAGGATGAATCTGCGAGAGACGGAAAGATAGAGAGAAGTTTGAGAGACAACTAGGTTTTTAATTTCCGGAAGCCATCGATGATAAAACCTAGCAGTCTCTCTCAAATTTATCATTCCGGAAGCCATTTTTTGGGAAATTTCCGGAAAAACCTTTTTGAGGTGTTTCTGGAACACATTTTATAATTCCGGAAATACCTTTTTGGGGTGTTTCCGAAAATTTTCCAAAAACATGCTTCCGAAAATACCTTTTCTACGTGTTTCCGAAAATGTTTTTTTTCTTTCTATTTGTGTTGTTTTTAAAATATACTTATTTATTTTTAAATTATTTTTTGCAGTGGCGCACACTAGAGTTGAGGGTAGAATTCCTCGTGATTCACGAGGGTTGGAGCGAGGGGAGTCATCACGTTCAGAAGGCGAAGATCCCGATCAAACTCCTGTTAGTGTATGTTCAGGAGGCGGAGATCCTGATTTGACACTGTTGGGGTCATCAATCACGAGCTGATCTCAGCATTTGTCGAGAGATGGCACTCAGATACGAGCTCGTTTCACCTACCATTTGGTGAAATGGCGATCACCTTGGACGACGTGTCCAACTTGATGCATTTGCCGCTGACGGGCACATTTAGGATGCCTACCGGTGGATTTACTGCTGAAATGACCATTCGGGCCGGGGTTGACTTGCTGGGGATACGGGAGATTAATTGTGCGCGAGAGTGTCAGCATACCAAAGGACCATACTTCAGGTTCATTTTTTTGGAGGATGCCTAAAGAGGAAACCTGAAGCTGAGTTATATTGATTTTGCTGCACAGACGTATCTCCTGCTTTTGTTGGGCTACACCATCTTTGCCGACAAGAGTCACACATATGTCCCGGTCAAGTTGGGGTTGCTATTTCAGACATATGAGGAGTGTAACCAGTGGGCATGGGGTCCAGCTGCTTTGGCCTTTTTATACGAGCAGCTGAGTGATGCTTCCATCGGGGACACTGCTCAGTGTGGAGGATACGCGTCATTGTTGCAGGTAATAATTAATTACTATTCAAGTTTACTTTTTGTTATATAATAATTAACTAATTTATTCATATTATTATTTCAGTGTTGGATTTTTGAGTATTTTCCCACCATTGACGATCGCAAAGACTTGGGTCCTTCTGAGCGGCCACGTTGTGTGAGGTGGAAAAATAAAAAGAAAGATGCCGTCAACCTTATAAATTTTCGGAGGAAGCTGGATGCCTTACGGGCCGAGGACGTCATATGGAACCCTTGGGATGACCACAGACAGTACATGAAATTTCAGTCCATTGCGCTTTTTAGAGGGTATCTTCTATGGGATGGCATTTATGTACCTTACATGCCGGACATGTGCTTATGGCAGTTTGGATACCGCCAGGACATTCCAGAGGAGCCGCTTGGGTCACGTCCACCTGCTAGGACCATTGTGGAGAGATGGTTGTACTTCATCGGCCCAGTTCAGACTTTGCTCAGCAGGGCTACTAGGACCAGTCGGTTGGGTGAGTGCCATGAGAGCTACCTCCCATGGTACTTTCAGGTGTCGATTCCCCGCCTCACTGTGCCTTTGTGGGAAGTGCCTGTTCCAGACGAGGACGTTGCAGCACCTGGTCCACAAACTCTAGAGGATAGAGTCCAATCTACTGTTGGCATTCGACGTTGCAGTACCATGGCATTCGATGACATTCCACCTACCAGTCATGCATATTAGCTTCTTTCGAGAGCTTTATCGGATTTGGAGCTTGGCCATTGATGTATTTTATTATCGGATTTTGTACTCATTATTTTTTTTATTCCGAATATACCGTTTATTTTTCATATTCTGTACTCGTTTATATTTTATCGTTAACCGCTCATATTCTTTACTCGTTTATATTTTATCGTTAACGACTCATATTCTTTACTCGTTTATAAAATAAAATAAATAAAAATAAAATAAATATAATCAAATAAATAATTAAATATAAACTTAAAAGTAAAAAATAAAACAAAATAAAAATAATTTCCGGAATTACCTATAACACGTATTTTCGGAAGCAATTTAAAAATAGGTTCCGCAATTATCATTGTTTACGTAATTCCGGAATACATTTTAATGCTTCTGGATTTATGTAGGTAATTCCGGAAAAATGAAAAAATTGTGTTCCGGAAATACCTTTTGAAGAATAATTCCGAAAATTTTTAAAATTTGTGAAATCCACTTAAATTTTGGTGAAATTTAGAGGGGTATTTTGGGTTTTTTTTTTCAAAAAACGGGGGTATAGTGTCTACTGTCAGTGGGGGGATTGAAAAAAAAGAGCCTACTATAATTTCGCTAGGGTATTTGCCCCCGTAGTATTCAAAGTAGATCGGTCTCTCTCTCTCTCTCTCTCTCTCTTTAAGGCTTGTTCATTAACTTCTTTTTTGAACAATAATATTTGCATTTTAGCTATTTTTTCTCCTTTTCCTTCAATGTAATACATCTACTTTGATTTTCCACTTATCTGTTTAACTATGCAATTATATTATTTTTTTCTCTTATCTATTTAAGTATATCCATTATCCATCCTAGGGATATATGATGCACACACCTATGGATATAATTACATATAACTTTGACCTAATAATAATACTAATAATACACCAAAGTGCTGGGTATACTAATTGGTGTTTTATTCTTTTAAAAGAAATAAAAGTGTTCGTAATCTAAGTACACTACAAGTAAATTGACATGTATCATTCAACACTAGCGTAGAAAAGACATTTAGCATATGTTATTTTGGACATTTAGCATCGGTTATTTGCCGATGCTAAATCCCGCGATGCTAAAAGCAAGATATTTAACATCGGTTAAATAACTAATGCTAAATGTCACTTTTAACATCGGGTGTTTAAAAAACCGATGCTAAATGGTGTTTCATGACTGTTTTTGCTGTCTGAAAATTGACATTTAGCATCGGTTGTTTAAACACCCGATGTTAAATGTCCTGAAAAATGACATTTAGCATCAGTTGTTTAAACAACTGATGTTAAATGTCCTGAAAAATGACATTTAGCATCGGTTGTTTAAACACCTGATGCTAAATGTCCCTAAAAATGACATTTAGCATCAGTTGTTTAAACTGTAACACCCTAATATTTCTATCAAGTAGAAATGCTAAGATGCACGAACTGGCATACATCAGAGTAATATTTCCTGTTTAGATATTGAACACGACTAAAATTTTTCTCGATGATTAACATCAACAGTCCTAACATTCATAACTTAAATAAAAACCATATAGGTTCCATGTCTTTTGATATCCTCATGACCTAGTGTTCAATACCATCACAAGAAAAGCGGAAACGATTACATAACTTAAAACAAATTCAAGTCATATTATCGAATTACAACGACAACAAGGGAACTCAATATCAAAGATAAAAGAATTAAGTCTTCTAACTTCTCCTCAAGCACGTCCTCTACTCGTGCCTCTTCGCTTTCTTCTTTCCCTGTTTCTCTGTAAAACAACAACATATAAAGGGTGAGATAAACATTATCTCAGTGAGTCCTACCGTAACCCCTCACAATGCCTCTCGGTCCATTTATTCCTTTTTCATTAAATCGTAGTCCATATAGGTCCTACGTGCATATAACCTTTCCTGTCATGCCATAGTACATCTCCGGTAATGACCACGCCTTTACCGTCGAACCTCTCCACTAGTTTACACTAGCTTCAAACCTTCTGAGGCCTAGGTTCCGGGGCTCATGACTTCCCCTCCCCTAGTATACTAATCTACTGGGTCGTCACCCATCCTTTTGATATAATTTATATATCCACCTGCTTTGGGCCGTCTTTTATATAATACCCGCATTGGGCCGTCTCCTGTATTCGATATAATTTATATATTTAAACCTCAATAGTCTTTGATGAAAATATTTATTCATCCCTTTTCATTACATGTCATTCATGTTAATACATAAACATCAACTTGATTGAACTTAGTTCCTTGATGGTAATTATAACCCTTGTCCGCTCACGCGTACTACTTTTCGGTTTTTGAAACATTTATAGGTTTGAAGGTAATTTTCAAAACCATATTTGAACATGTCAAAAAGAATGTCTTAAAAGTGAAAAATCATCACAAAGGGGTGGAAAGGAGATTAGAAGAGGTTTGGAATCAAAAGGAGCGACGAAATGAGAGTTCGGTGTGCGATAACAGAAGCTCACGCACGGTCCGTGTGCCCTAGGCGCACGACCTGTGCGCACTGAACATTCTTTTCAAAATGATTTGTGAAGCTGGCACACGATTCATGTGTCGTAGGCGCACGATCCGTGCGCTTCTGTCAGCACACCTATTTGTTCTGTTTTTCTCGTTTTCGCAATTCCGTTCGAGTCCAATCCGTATTCCGATCGAAATCCAACATAAACACAGACAACACCAAGCAACATTCCAGTCAATCCGGTCCAAGTAACAATTCACATATTAACACTAACACATACTTTGATAATTAAACTGTAAAGCGCAATTTTCCCGAAAACGGTTTTCGACTCTTAAAATTTTCGAAATCATGGAACAACCACAAAACCGGTCATAGAGCCATCATTTCAGAAACACAACAACGATCCTAAGCATGAGTAGAACTCACCGTTTTGACGAACTCGCGAGAAATCACGTTCTCACTCGAAACGACCGAACCGTAACCTCTCGAAAAATCCCCGTAACGGCTTCCTACGCTCCCACACTTGTGAAATTCTTTCCAACTTCGAATTTCAAGGTTCCTTGCTACTGAACCTTCTTCCAAACCACTTCAATCCACAATGCACCTTCTGAAATTAGGCTAGGACCTACCCTCAAGTTCCTAAGACAACAAGCAAAGCAACAAATTTCCATTTTTGGTCATTTGAGCTTCAAAATTCGAAAATGGAGGATGATGGAAGAGGTAGAATCAGCTATTGTAATTAGTACCACTGGAAAGGGAATTAAAAATGGAGAAGAATGGGTTAGAAATCACCTGCATGCATCAAGGTTTTTGGATCTTCCCTTCTCCTTCTCTTCCTCTTCTCTCTCACGATTTCTTTCTCTTTCTCTTCCTATTCTTTTTTCTGTTTTTTTGGTTCCAGCTGAATGATGAGGATGAAGTGAGGCTTGGTCAGCTGGGCAAGGCTTTAAATGGGTGGGAAATGACTAAAATGCCCTCCACTTAGCTCCTCACCTTAATTTACCCTTAAATAACCACTAACTCATAATTAACTTTTAAAAATTGAGATTGTGGTCTTATGGAGTTAAGGAATATGTTTGGTGTTGAGTAATTTGGGTTAGGGTTCGAATGATATGAAAATGACCAAAACGCCCTTGGCTCCCCAATCCTTACATAATTCTAGTTCTACCTCAAAACAATCACATAATTCATACTATTCACAACTAAATGTTGCTTTCACGCTTTTAACATGTCCATGACTTGAATTATTATTTTATCGAATAACAATTCGCTAGTTAATTTCATAAAACGAAATTAACCGAAATTAGGGATGTTACATAAACACCCGATGCTAAATATCCTAAAAATGACATTTAGCATCGGTTGTTTAAACACCTGATGCTAAATGTCCTAAAAATGACATTTAGCATCGGTTGTTTAAACAACAGATGTTAAATGTCTATTTTAAAAAAAATTATTGACATTATTAATTGATATCAATTGACCAATTTATAAAATCCTGATATACAAAATTATTTCCAGACAGTGACTCATAATATACTTATAAAAATACTTTAAATTCTATTGAAATTTAATATCTTACAATAAAAGTTATTAATCTTAAAAGTTCTACAAATTTCTTACACAAAATTCTACAATTGTTTTATCTAAAATATTTTAAGAAAATAGTAATACTAAATCTTACAGACTCAGTTTATCAGCTTCAGAAGCTTCATTCTTTTGTTTTTGGTGAAAAGCTTCAGAAGCTTCATTCTAGCAATATACACTTTAGTTTAGTTTAGTGTATACTAAATCAGCGACTTTGGGAGTGTAGTTTATTTTCTTTCTATGCTTATTTTCATGTTATTTTGTAGCATATGCTTGAAATATACAACCAACACGTCTAGCCCAGTGGTCGGGCTACCCTGAGCTACGTAGTGGGGGTCGATCCGATTTGCTCTTGGGTTCGATTCCCGCCGACCTTAAAAAGACGTGTTGGCCAGCGAAATCCTTGCCGCAAGTAGCGAGCGGTGATTAGTCTTTCATTGAAAGCGTTGGGACACTCCGTGGGTAGCCAGCAATGGTCCTAAATAAAAAAAATATGTTTGAAATATACACTTCTTAAGATATCGGTAAATCATTTACTTTAAATATGTAACGGTAAGCTAGGTAAGACTAGCATTAGTGTTTTATAAAACTTATATTTTATTTATTCATGCTCTTCTTTCGACTTTGAATTCCAATTATTGTTCTTATGCGGCTCTTTATTTTTCTTGACTTTTCTTTATTAAGTCTATCTCTCAAGTGATGTGTGTTATTTTTGGGTAAATCCGGGTATCCACCGCACGGACAGTAGTGACTAATCTCTAGCTCATTGTAGGTGCCTCGAGGGACAGGACAGTTGGCCCAGAGTTTTAACGCTGCTCTGTACCCAAGGCAGAGATCGAACCCCCGACCCTTGATTAAGGAAGGTTCAGCCCCAACCGATGACTCTGGATTTCAAGTGATGTGTATTGCTCATGTACTTTAATATCTACTGATTTTTATAAGTGTACTATGTGAGGCTTAATGGTGTTTACCAAATGTGTATTGTGTTCATCTTTACTATGTGGTTCGTATTAACTATGCAATCCCTTTAGTATCCAATTTGAAAAGGAATCATATTAATTACAATGAAATTTTATTGTTGAACTTAAATTCAGTCTTGCTAGCACTAACTCGGGAAACACGGGGAATGTGAACTACTTTCCCTAATTGTACTATTTTGGTTTCTTTGTTTTATTTTTTTTACGAATTTAGTTCTCAAATTTTTTTTTATGAATTTAGTCTTCATATTTTTTATTGCATTTTCTATCCCCAAAAACTATGATTTTGCACTATTCGGTTCCCAATTTTTAAAATTCATTATTTTTATAGTGTCCAAAAGCGTCATAAATCTAAATAATGAGAGAATAAAAGTATAAATAAAAACTTTTATGACCAATTTTGTGAAAAACAAAAATATGAGAACCAAATTCGTGAAAAATGAAATAAGGAGACCAACATTGTGGATTTGAAAAAATAGGCGACAAATAACACAATTAAGCCTTTTAAATAAAAAAATTCAACAACTCAAAAATTAAAAGATAGGGTGTATAAGAGACGGTATTTCAAAAACAATAAGTGATAACGACATTCAAATAATGTGAAAATGTGAGGTTTTTTTAGATAAGCAAAAAATTCATTGAAGAGAGCATAAGGGGTGCCCAACCCTTAAAATGGAGATATAGGAAAGGGGGAGGGCCTCCTTAAAACCTCCCTGAGCCAAAACCCAATGGGAAAAAGACCCAGGAAGGAAAAAGAGTACCTCGTACAACCTGCACCACAGTGGGAAAACAACAACCTAGCCCACTGTTTCTCCCCCTACTAGATTACAGATTGTTAAGGAATGTAAGTGGGTTAGACCACCATAGAGATACAGACAAAGATGAATTACAGTTGAGTTTATAAAGACACCAACTCCAAGATAAGTTCTTGATCCGGTTGACAACCCCCTCTATATTTGGTTCCTCCTCTTTGAATATGACTCAGTTCCTAGCTAGCCAAATGCTCCAACAAGTAGTTAACCAGAAGAGATGTTTCACCCGCTTTGCTTTATTCCCTGTACACCACTGGCCACAATTACTAAAGAAATCCTCCACACCCAAAGAGACATCCACATCAACACCAAGCTAAGTACCAACAATATGCCAAACAGAACGCGCAAAACCACAAGTGATGAAAAGATGTTCGATAGACTCGCGAGAGGAATTACAAAACGAACAACCAACTTCTAGCTCGGAGTGGATGACGTTTCTGTGCAACAGCTGCTCACACACTGGTAAGGAATCTAAAAGTAACCTCCACCCGAAGACTACAACCTTCGAAGGGACAATAGATTTCCATAGTCCCCCTAACAAGTGCTGATGGTTCGAAATGTTGGAAGATATGTCACTACAAGACAGCTGATGATAAAAAGATTTTACCGTGAAACTCTTGGAAGTATCATGTGGCCATAGCCATGCGTCTTTCCTTCCTCTAGTCGGCTTAACTGACTGTAAAATGTTGTCCAAAATTTGGCCTTCAGCCACCCGAACCGAATCCGTGTGATGCTGCCACAGTGTAGACCACACCCAAACTTCACCATTCCATGCACCCAAGTCAGCCACCAAGAGTTGCTGTTGCCCTTCCCTGCTCTCGTCATCCACGGATGTCACATGCCCACCAGCTTCCGCTTGGTTCGTCCCCGAACCACACCGTACTGGGAGAGAGGTCTGCTTTGATACCATTTGTAACTTCCCATATTGCTTGTAGGATTGTCGACTGTCCCCACAAACCAACACGAGTCTTTTCAGCGTGTTTTGTCCTCACTCACGCTTTTCGGGAAACTTACCAGAAGGTCACCCATCCCACTACTACTCCAAGTCAAGCACACGTAACTGTGGAGTATGTTCAGGGCTTCCGAAAAGATAATCCATTTTTGGGTATTGGTATAGGTAGTCCAACTCAATTATTTTAAGCCTTCATTCAACTGTACAGTCTCATACATGCACAACCTCAGCATCCCCCTCATTCTAGTGCATACTCGGTTCATTCACGTGCTCCTTCTTTATAAGCTGTCAGGAGCCGCTCTTTGTCCGTGCGAACTTCTTTGGGCACCGACGATCACTCCCCGCCCCATCATCCATGGATGTCACAATGTAGAAAGTTGCAAAACACACGACCGTCCCAAAGCTACATACTGTAGCTTTTGATTTGACGCAACATTTCACCGCAGAAATGTAAGTTTCCGAACATACGCTTAATGTTGTACGAAGAAAACTTTCAAATAATGGTTTCCTGTTTGACCCAAAAAAAATAATGCTTTCTTGACAGTTATAAAATAAGGTGCATGATTTGAGCCCCAAATAATCACCCAAACAACTTATTTATTACTTCTCTTCTTGTTATAGATCTACATCTTTCTGATATAAGAAAGGAACACACATTAGAAAATGCAAATAGTTTATTTTTTCTTTCTTTTATTTTTCTGAGATTATTAAAGTAATAAAATTAATTCTTTAATTTTGGTTTAGTTTAATTATTAATATTTGAAATTTGGGTGTTTGGTGTTCAATATGTACATTGAAGGAGAAAAATAACCCTAATTGACTTTAATTTGAATTTTTATTTTTAATATAAAACCATTTGAAAATATAAAGGACCTAGTCAGGGAAACAAAACTTAAAGAACCTAGTCTGAAAAAAAAAACTTATACAACTAAGTCGAAACTTAACATTAAGTTAGATGACCTCAAAATTCCACAAATTTTTTGGTCACTAAATAACTTCACACATAGTTATTAAAACCAACCCGATGATCGACCTAGTCAGGGCACTGAGTCAATGGTCGAATCGCCTGTTCACGGTCGGCCCACATGATATGTGACACTACTAAAAACTTATAAAAATAGGCATCGCGTATATATATTCATATATCATTGACCTATAAAATTTTTTTTACCATAAAATTTAATAACTATGAAATGTGATACAAAATATTAGATGTTAATCACACACACGCACACGTACGCGTACACACAATACAAACCTATTATCAACTGATAAAAACATATATTTTTTTTATTTCAAATGGATATAATATATATCTAACATTTGTAAGTGTTATGGTAATTATAAATTCTTTACACCTCCTGCGAAGCCCAATTACTCAGAGGCCCATTACATAAAAACAGGGTCCATTTATCAATGGCCAAGATCACTCTGCAAGATCGGACGGCCCAAATCGACCAAAGCAAACACCACTCAAAATCTATAAATACAGCATTCAATGCTCATTAAAAGGTAAGCACTTTTTCCAACACAATACTCATTAACTCAAATACTGACTTGAGCGTCGGAGTATTATTGCAGGAACAACATCGGACATCTGAAGATCGAACAACATCGGACACCTCAAGATCGAACAACATCGAACATCTCAAGATCGAATAACATCGAACATCCCAGGGCCTGAAGATAGAAACAGAATCAAGGATAAAAACATCTACTAACTGCATAATACCAATCACTAAGATCGGGAGCACAGTACCGAACATTGGCGACCACAGTGGGAGAATCAATACCCTATTTTCTCACCATCTCCTTGATCTTAAAAATGGCACCAACGCGCCGTTCAAGACCGGCTAGTCTCATGGCCGAACCCGAGATCGGTCCTCAACGAACCCCTGAAGGCCACGTCTAGGAACTCACAAATTCATCACAAGCTCGAAACCGATATCCCAACACAGGACCGCCCCGAGTACATTCAAGCACAGATGAAGCGAGCTTACCACCTCCTCCTCAATTACTTCCAGCTTTGACCGACGCGGTTCAACAACTCGTTCAGCTACTGGCTTGACAAGAAGCCGTAAACGAAGAAAGAAGCAACCGTTTCACTAACCTCGAAGCCGAAGTAGCAAGGCTCCAAGGTCGGAACGTTCCAGACCAACAATCGTCCGGGCAGGACTCCCTTGAGGAAAGAAACCCAACTCGAAGAAGACTCTTTCGTCGATCAACCCCTAGGAGAAAGCTCAATCATCGTTCTCCCCTACGCCGTCATCGAGGGAATGGTTCCCGTTCTCTTCCGGCTCGACAATATAATGATCTCGACGATTCTCATCCTTCCCCATGCCATCACCAAGGGAATGGTTCTCATTCTCCATCGGCTCGACAATATGACGATCTTGGCGATCCTCATTCTCCTCCACGCCGTCACCGAGGGAATGGTTCCCGTTCTCCTCCGGCTCGACGTTTCGACGATCTTGAAGGCTCGAATAACCCCCCTCAACATTATCCACACAGGGACTCGACCTCGCCAAGACGATGTTCAAGAAGCCGTGACAACATTCAAAACAATCAACCGCGACGATACAGACATCCCGATCCTCATTACAGACGCCAACCACAATCTCGGGCGAATCAACCTGGGCGAAAAGGTCCGTTCACAAAAGCAATCGATAATTTCCGAGTCCCACGATATCTCAAAAAACCACCTGGAGGACTGAAGACTTACGACGGAACGGGCGACCCCGACAGGCATCTCGATCAGTTTGACACGACCATGCAGTACCGAAACGTACCGATGGAAATGAAATGCCGAATATTCCCATTAACCCTGGACAAAATGGCTTCCGAATGGTTTCGGACATTAAGATCGAACACCATTTCCTCGTGGGACCAATTAGCGAAACACTTCTCGGTGCACTTTGCCCATTCCAAGAGCAAACCCAAAAACAAGAATGTTTTAGCATCTATCGTTCAGAGGGGAAACGAGCCCCTGAGAGAATACATAGAGCGATTCAACAACGAAGCTCTTCAGGTTCGACAGCTAGACGACGCTTTTCGAATCTTCTTCATGGCCCAAGGTCTGCTTCCTGGAAGCTCTTTCCGAAAGCATATTAACACCTGGGAACCTAACACCCTTCAAGAATTCCTTGAGCTATCCTAGTGCTTCATCAATGAAGAAGAAAATTCCAAAATCGACAAAGCATCATCACATGCAGAACCGTCAAAACACCGCATCGAGATCGATCCTCGTAAAACTTCGTGGAACGTCGGCAAGAAAAATCGTCACCAGGTATATACTGAACTCAACGTCTCTAACGCCCAATTACTAGGGGAATGTTGGAACGTCGAATTCAGGGACGTCAAACCTCCCAGGTCCCTACCTATCCGACCTGGACAGAAGGCCCACAAATCTGCCGATACCACAGAAGCAATGGCCATGACACAAACCATTGCAATGCCCTGAAGGATGACATTGAAGATTTGATAAAACGAGGAAAACTATCTTCCTATGTCAAAAGGGAGGGAGGACGATCTGACGATATCAGAAGAGAAAGAAATGAAGATCCTGGAGCAAAAGGAAAAGAAGTGATCGACCCAGACCAAGATGAATTGAATAAAAGATCAAAAGGACGCTCGATTATAATGATGATAACTGGAGGATTCGATCATGAAGGATCAGGAAAATCAATGAAAAGAAAATGGAAGGAACTGTTAAGCGTAGCTTCAACGTCGACAACCCCGATCAAGATAAATCGACCTCCATTATCTTTTAGCGATGACAACCTTATTGACGGAAAAGCTAACAAACACGTACCTCTCTTAATCTCGGCGGTCATAGCCAATAAGGAGGTACGTAGGATCTTGGTCGACCAAGGGAGCACATCAGACATCCTTTTTATCGATCTTCTAAACAAAATGGGGATCGATGATAACTCATATTTATATGAGTTATTTATACTTATTCAAAGTTAAATCATGCAAGTTCTCTGGCAATAGTAGGTTGTTTCTATTAAGTTTCTGTTAGTTTATCGCTTTTTAGTTAGAAAGGGGCTAAATTACAAATCCTATGCATTTTGGCACCAATTGGCGCCTTTGTGAGCGTTTTGATGCTTCTTGTGTTCATGCAGTAAACTGAGCGTGGCAACGTCCCTCATCACGTCTGAAGAAGGGCAGCATAGCAAGATAGAAGTATCTCATTTTTGGCGCGCAAGAAATGATAGTCAAAGATCTAGAAGTGCAGAAGATCTTCTCTCTACTCAACGCTGACGCGGCTGACGCACTGTAGCAGTGCAGTGTCATTTCAGGAATATTTTATTTACAAGCAAGCTTGGAAAGTGGGGAATGACATCAGCAAGCATGTGACCCTTTGTTCTTTGGCTATTCTCTCTCTAGAAAAGGAAAGGCAGGGGAGGCATCAGGGGGACCCATCCATTCATCATCCACCTTCCTCCATTTTCAGGGAGAATTTTCAAAAAGAAGTTCTGGACACAGACTTCTTCATCCGAACTCTTCTCAAGCTCCATTTTTCTATTTCCATTCGCAACCACTACTGTGAAGCTCAGACGTTGCAACGTCTCTACAGCGTGCATGAAGGAAGGCTACTTAGGCGTATCTTCTGCGTTTAGTCTCCTTTTCTCTATGTACGGTATTTGGATTTCATTTCCTCTTCTTTCTGTAAAGATGCTCAGCATGAGCTAAATATTTGTAGTTGGGTTGTTGTTTTGCATGTAATGAACCTCTAGTTTAATGCTATGAAGTATTGATGTTTATGCGTTTTAAATCTTTGCATGTTAATATTTCCAAACTTGTTTTGAAATTGGCCACTTAAAATAAGTAGATTCATAGGTACAGACATGGTCTATGAAAAGAACTCAAAGATTTATGTGAATGAAAAGGTGCACTAAAGACATTTAGGCATTTTTATCTAAGTCTAGACATAGAATGGATAATAGTTCATAGGACATTGCTGTGGGTACTTAAAATACAGGAGTAGGCCTACTTAGAACCTAGACATAGGAATTCTAGTACTTGAAGCTCTGACGTTTTGTGACTGAAAAGCACAGCTCTTTTGCAACAGCGTTCAAATGTTATAACGTCTATACAGCATAGCATTTGTACGTGTTAACGTGTAAACGTTATAACGTCTGACTAGAGGAGATTTACTTGCATGCAGCAATCCAACTCATACTCTTCCATATTCACGACCACTTCTTGTTTACTTGTTTTATCTACGTTCTTAGTCTTAATACCAACTTTTAGTGCCGATTTATTACTTGTTTCACTTGTGTTTTGAAGACTTGAACTTTGAAAGTAAAATCAATCCTCGTGGGAACGATCTCTTATTTTTATCCACTTTATTACTTGTACGACGTGTATACTTGCACTGATATTGCGACTAGAAACCACGCAAACAATCGACAAAGAGGAACTCACCCCTTATAGAGGAACGGCTTTGTCCGGTTTTAACAGATCTCGATCCAAACCCCTTGGGCATCTGGAGCTAATGGTTACTTACGGAACCGAACCAATGGTTCGAATCGTCAAGACCAAATTCCTCGTCTTACCTTGTGAGTCCATATACAACGGTATTATAGGAAGATCGACCCTCGGCAGGCTCGGGGCGGTTACATCCACCACGCACTTAAAGATGAAGTTCCACTCTCTCTGCAACAGAGTTATCACTCTGAACTCTGACTTAGAGTCTGCTTCCAGGTGTTTCTTCCTATGGACAAAAAATGAACGAAAGGCTTCGGAGCATGAAGGGGTTCCCCCTTCAGAAGATCTGTCGACTCCTAAACAAGCTAAAGATAGATCGACTGAAGTTAACACCACCACTAACATAGAAACCGGCTGCGATCCGGAAGACAAAAATGAAAAAGACGTTGACGAGCTAACCAAAGAGCTCAAACGAAAAATTAAAAGACCAGAGCCTGACGGAAAGTTCATCGAAATACAGCTCGGATCAGACCCCTCCCAAACTGTCAAAATAGGGATCGACCTTCCAGAAGAGGTCAAGATCGATTTAACCCAATGTCTTAAAGATTTCAAAGACATCTTCGCTTGGCCGGCAGAAGACATGTCCGGGATCCCACCGGAGGTCGCTTGCCATCGGCTCGCAATAAACCCATAAGCAAAATGGATCGCCCAAAGAAAGCGGGCTCAAAGCAAAGAGAAAGCCATTGCTGCCGCCATAGCAGTAGACGACCTCATCAGAGCAAACTTTATCTCCGAGGTTAAATACACGACTTGGTTATCAAACCCAGTCCTGGTAAAGAAAAGTAACGGAAAATGGCGTATGTGCGTCGATTACACCGATCTTAATAAAGCTTGTCCAAAGGATGCTTTTCCGGTTCCTAGCATCGATCGGTTGGTGTCATACCCCAATTTTGTCCGGCTTAGGTCCAAACCCTAATTTTCCACACAAAAATAAATTATGCATTGCATTTTGGATCCTAGAAACCATTCCAAAGTTTTTAAAATCATTTTTAGGGTTAGAATGCACTTTTTGGGAAATTAGGGTTTTTAGAGTTAAAAAGGGCGTTTTGGTCATTTATCACTGAAGGTCTATGACTTTTAGTAGCTGAGAGATGAGTGTTTCAAAACATGCATGGTGCATCAAAATAGTTTTGAAAAATATTTCTAAAAATATTTTGGTTGAGGGCTTGAAATTAAAATCCTATATTTTTACAAAGATAATGGATTATGGTAATAGATTATGTGCCTGAATGTTTTCAGAGCACATAATCGATTACTCTCCTATCTTTACTAAAACAAATAATCGATTGTTTCCTTATTTACAACAATAAATCGATTATCCTAATCAATTAGGAAGCAAATAATCGATTAGCCTTCATTTGCACATCACACATAATCGATTATGAAGCAAATGGAAGTTTCCATATTTATCAAATAAATCGATTACTCCCTTCTTGTAACTAAGCATATAATCGATTACCACCTTTTTAGGAAGGTTGATAATCGATTATACACTTGTTTTTTCTTCACACATAATCGATTATCCACTCAAAAATCAATGAGCCAATAATCGATTACATCTCCCAAGTTATTTCCAACATAATCGATTACTCCATTTCCTAAAATAGATCAAATCTGATTTCCTATAAATAGGAAGCTCATTTTTCATTTCAACAGACACAGATCTTCACACGGAGAGATTTTCACACACACATTTTCACGACAATTTCACAACTCCTCTCTGCTTCTCAGACACAGATTTTCACGAGATCAGAGAAAAAACCCATTTTTCTCGAAATCTCTCACATTTTAGAAAAACTCTTCTACGCTTCATTTTTGCTCTACTCGCGCCGTTGGCCCGTCTGAGCTGATCTCCTGCAAGGGTTAGTCGGAGTTGCGTTCTTCAAGTGGTAGTATCTGCCTTCATCAGAGGTATTTCTGTCTTTATATTTGTTAATATTTAATCATTGTGATCCATGCCAAAATTGCCCTTTGTGATTTAGCTTAGTTATAGTGTCATTGTTGATGATGAACCACATGATTCCCACTTATGCCTAGTGCATCATGTTCTAAGTGGTGAAGATGGTCTCAGATGATTCAACCTCCCCCTTTCAAACCCTTTTAGTTTATATGTTGTTTAAGTTGATGATTGGCAATGTGATTCACACTTGTGCACTTGTGCACTTAATCTTAAGTGTGAGGATTGACCAAAGTGATTCAACATTCTTTGATACTTTGGTCGCTAAATAATTTGCTTGCTTATGCTGGCCAATGATCATGATTGAGGCAACTCTTTTGCTTGAGCTTACAGTGTCATCGTCTACTCTCATATAGAATATCATCAATGCTTAGATAGGTCCATTCCTTACATTGCATCTTCCACTAGATGTGCATTTAGATTCCCTTGCGTTTTGTAGAAATATTTGAGTATGGTTCTCGCCTAGCATCTTCCACTAGATGTGCATTTAGGTTCAATCTTGCCTACTCTTGTATTTTTGCTTGATGCCCAATTCAAGTTCCCTCCTTGCCTATCTATGCGTTGTGATCTACTATGTGTAGTTTAGACTTGATTTTTGTTTGCGAATTCAAATATTGTTGCTTAATGATTTGATTCCACTGATTGTGTTATGCTTGAATCCACCAATTCTTTCTTACATTCATTGTTTTCATTTCTAAACGACCTGGCACAAAAATGGTTACTAGTGGCAATCCATCACAACCTTTGTTGGTTTGATTGTCATGAAAGCTTGCATTTACAAAAGGCATTTTCAAAGAGAGTTATTAGTAATGATCCATCATAACCCTTGTTAGTTTGATCATTATGAATGCTCTTCATTTTCTAGAACCTCATCAAAAAGATTTTCATTTTTAAGACTCGTTAGAACTACGTCGCTTTGATTCCCATTTGGGATACGTAGGAGCGAGTCACATTCTCGTCAAGCGCAACCATAAAAAGTTTAGCATTTGCATAACAAAAAGAAAAGAGTTATTTTCATCACTTTTGCAAACCAAGATCATTTTCAGGACGAAAACCTTTTCCTTTCTAAAAACCATTTTCAACCCATCGTCGCTAGTGGTTAATCAGAACCTTTGTTCGTCTAGCCATTGGTGGCGATGTCTTCTTCCCCAAAGAACAACAAGCGATGATCACTCATAACCTTTGTTAGTTTGATCATTCGTGCCAATCAATCTCTTTCGAAAACCACTTTCAAAAAGACAAATAAAAAAACGGGTTGCTACTAATAGTCAATCAGAACCTTTGTTCGTCTGACTGGCGGTAGTGACTCTCATTTTCAAGAGTACTTAGCGGTGATTACCCATAACCTTGGTTAGTTTAATCATCCACTAAATGCTCGTCCTATTTCGAAAACTCAATAAAAAGATAAAAAACAAAAACTTTTCAAAACCAAAAAAGAAGAACTACGTAGCTTTGAGTTCTCCATCGCACCGGGAGATACGTAGGAGCGGGCCATGTCCCGTCAAGCGTTTTTTCTTAAAAAATCATTTTTCCCCTTTTTTATAATAAATAAAGATTTTCATTAAGAATTTCCCAATAAGAAGTAGAGAAGCAAAATTAAGTATTTTCAAGTCAACACACTAAAACCACACATTTAATTAAAGGTTCCCTCTCAGTAGAGAGGACGTGTGGGGTGCTAATACCTTCCCCGCGCGTAACCGACCCCCGAATCCAAAACTCTCAGTTTTCAAAGACCAATCGCTTTCCAAAAAAGGTTTTCCTAATATTTTCCTTAATAAATATTGGTGGCGGCTTCATTGTCTTAAGAAAAGTTGTGAACGAGGAAGGTTCTCCCTCGGGAACTTTTTCGGGCGCAACAGCTGGCGACTTCACTGGGGACTAAAAAAACACTTTTTTTCAAAAGTGGGTCAAGCCTAATTAACTAAGTGTGTGGTTTGTGTGATTGATTTGAACATCTTGCTTTGCCTCTATTCTTCTTCTTTTTCATAAGCATGTTGCATCCATATGCATTCTTCTTCTATGTTTGTTTTTGTTTAAAATAATAGATAGTTACTTCTTTGCTTAAATGCTTAGTTCCCTCATGCATATTTCCCCTCCCTTGTCATGTCCCCTTCTTCTCAGCTCCCTTTCTGAGGTAAGTAATGTGTTTGTTGTTGGCACCCTAGATTAGTTGAATTTGATTGGTATTGAACCCCAGGGTAGACGACATGTTATTGATTTCTATTATCTGGACTGTTCTGGATTTTCATTTGCAGGTAGGTTAGTTTTTTTAAGGAAATGCCCTTCGCACACACACACTTGTACCTTGAGGCTACATGATTAGAGAAAGAGACCATAACCCAGGTCTGTTAGGATACCATAGGATGAGTGGATTCGAGTAGTGGGAGCCCATCAGGACCTTTGTCCGTTTGGCTACTTACGAAAGTTTCAATCAGAGTTGTGCTCTTTCATGATGCCTCGTACCTAGCAGTTTGCTGCATTTACGGGGATTTTCATGAGAGGGACTGTGGCTCTGATGACCTTTGTGAGGGTGTGAATAGAGCTACATGAGAAGATTATCCCTAAAGTGCCTTAGATCACAGGTTCTACCCCCTTTTAGGTCACAAGGGCTTTCCAAATTGTGTGTTGCATCGTTGCATTCAGTTCAATCAATCTTTCCTTCAAAATTTTTGAAAATAAAAAAAAGATATGCTTTCCCTTTTCAATAAACGCCTATATGAGGTGGCATATAGTGCGAAAATTTTCAAATCACCACCTGTAAATATCCTCTTTCTGCAAAAACACAAAAAAGAAGCATCCTTGCATCATCACCTCATTGCATCATTACGTCATTGCGTCATTTGAATTAAATAAAATTCCGATTTTGAAAAAAACCCATTCATCTCGCATTTCCCTTCATTACATAAAGATAAAACAAAAAAACAATTATCATCTGCATAGCATAAGCATTTCATTTATAATAAAAAAAAAATCCTCGTCAAGTTCATCCAATACGAGGCATTCAAGCATAAGCATAATTTCAAAAAAGACACAGTAGAACTACGTAAGCTTTGATTCCTCATTACAATGGGGATACGTAGGAACGGGTCATACCCCGTCAAGCACATTTTTCTAAAACCTTTTTTTCAATAAATCATTTGCATCTCCAAATAATTTTCAAAATCATGTTCCAAAACTAAAAAAAAAAAATCATTGTGAGTATCATGCATTTCATTGCACAAAAAAAATGAAAACAAAAAAGCATCTCATTCATAATCATGAATAAAAATCATCATCAAATTTATTCAAAATGTAGCATTCATGCATCATTTCATTAGTTCAAATACATCATTCCTCCATACATGCATCTCTCAAAAAAGGAAGGGGCATTGGCATTTCATACTTTGCCTTGCCTCTAAAAAATCAGTATTTAGAAAAAAGCATCATTCCTGCATCTTTCATCATTCAAAAGAAAAAAGGGGCATTGGTATTTCGTACCTTGTCTCGCCTCTAAAAAATAAAAAAATAAAAAAATCAAAATCAAAAATCATTTTCTTGCATCATTCGCATTGGCATTCCATATTTTGTCTTGCATTAAAAATAACAAAATTATTTAGAATAAGCCACACTCTTCGAGTGGTCATTCTCCACGCATTTGCATCATACTTGCATATCATAATTTGTTCATTCATTCATTGCATAAAATAAGAGTTGTGATGAGGAGCGAGACGTTCTTGCGAAACAATCATCCTTTTTGAAAAAGTTTACCCTTACTTGGTTGCAAACTCAAGGTGTTCCAAGGCACTCAGTTTTTCAAAAGCACTGCATCCTATCCATTCTATGACAAAAGACTGAAATAGTGTATCAAAGAAAAAACAAATTTGTAACTGATGTTAACTCTCTGTGAAGCATTCTTCTAATGAGCGTGCATGCTATGAGTACATTCTCTTGTTTGAGTCCGTTGATTTTCCTCCCTTACCACAGTTTCCCGTCCAAGTCTAGTCCCGCCCCGTCCACCCATAAAGTGCATATTCTCCCCATCAGTGCATATTTGACTTTTGGTTCAAGTCCTCCATGCTAGGGCAAGTCTGTGATCATTAATTCCCCTTGATTAATATCATATTCCTTCAGTGAAAGTCTCTCAAAAAATAATAATAATAAAAATATAATAAACAAGAAAACAAGCTCGCTGGGTTGAAAACCCGCAAAGGGCGGCCTAGGAAAAAGGAGCGTCCGGTGGACTGAAAACTCGCAAAGAGCGGTCCAGGCAAAAATTAGGGCACAAAAAAGGAAAAAAGAGCAAACACATGAAGATAGATAAATTATTGTTCTAAAGTTAAGTCTTATAGAAATAAGCAATCGGGATTTGAAATGAAGTTTGGCCATCTCCTCAAAAACCCCAAAATCTCAGAAAGTCCCTTTCCTACCCACCTTGAGCCAAGAAAAACCAAAATCCAAAAATCACCCTAGACAAGGATCACCCCAAATAAAAAAAAACAGTGCATCACTTTTTATCAGCTCACCTGAGTCGAAGAAGGAAAAGAATCATAAAAAAAAAAAAGGAAAAAAAGAGAAAAAAAAAGGGGATTCAAAAATGAAAATCCCAAAACAAAAGAAAATAAAGTGGTGAGCTGGTACATGTTACCACAAAACACAAGAGATCCTTGTCTAAATAAACCTTCAAACACTTCATCATTCCAACACCTGATTCCATAAACCTTCAAACACTTCCTTTGGCCTCAACATCAAACCCCTTAGTCATTCTACCATGAGACACAGAGCCCAAACAAGCCCAATAACCATCTTCCTCATAGACCATTAACCGTCAATCAACGCCGAACAAAACTCGTCCTCCCATTAGCCTCAAACACTTCATTAAGCCTAACCCTCCTTCCTCCACAAAACGCCACAATCCCGAAAAGTCCATTCCGATCAATGACCGGTTGCTTTTGTTCACTCAAATTCTAATTTTAGGACGAACAAGCTTATCTATGTACAATGTGTTTGCTCAAAAGAAAAACAAACGATCAGAAAAAAGAAAGCTGATCAAGAAAGAATAAACCCTCAGAAAAAAGAGAACTGAGGAAACAAAAACGAACAGTCAGAAAAAAGAAAGCTGACAAAATAAAAAAGGAGGGACTTGCACTAAAACAAGGTTTAGTGATCACCAGGTAAGGATTCTTTCGCACCAAAAGTCAAGACATCAGTAGAGAACCAAAGATTTGCACTGAGAATACCACTCAGACCCAAAAGTTGGGGCATTCTCTTCACCACCCACACACCCTAGTCTTGGGAAAGTCTGTTCAATGCCCATCCCATGTCACTCCAGTTGTCAATGTCATTCCAAAGTGGGGCAAGTGCATTCCCATTCCTTCACCTCATTCATTCCCATAAAAACCTCACCGGGGCAATCTCTCAACTCACTATCTTAAACAAGACCTCGTCATTCTGATTGGGACAGCTTTGTCCTTGTTAGGACTGGGGCAACATCAAATTCTGTGGGTCGAAGCAAAACCCCTTTCATTTCAGCTTTCATCCCAAGAGCTGAAGCATTCCCAATTCATCATCTTCTACACCCCTAGTTGTTGTCACCACTAGACAGGGGCAAGTTATTCACTCGTCAAAGACCTGAATTGGGGCAATATTGTATCTCTTGATCCCTCACAAGCTTCGGCAATAGCCATGTCGGTCATTCCTTCACTTGCCATAAAAGTCCATGCCCTAAACCAATTCCAAGTTAACTGACTCATTCATTCACATTTGCACTCTTATGCATGCTTACTAGACAATGCTTCAAAAAGAGAGAACACAAGTTGTTTACGTGATATCTAAAATTCAGTCATCATGGAAAGAAAGAGAAAACAAGTGAGGTTGTTTGTAAATAAAAACCTTGAGAACACCAGAGTTTGAATCAAATTCAATTTTTCAACAGAATGGTCAATAATCATCTCAAGTCCTTGCATTCAAAGTCTCGCATCTCATCATCACAAAAATGTTTACCTCATGCATCTAGGCATTATAGCATATGCATCAAAGCATTACATTTGCATCTTCACATTTTGTGCATTCATCACATAGCAAAAAGAAAAAAACATTCCACGTCAGTTGCACAGAAAAAGAAGAAATCTTTTCATTGCATTGGCATCATATTAATGTTCGCACTTCATAAAAAGAAAAGAACAAAATCATTGCATGTCATTTATCACTAGAGCATTACATTTAGCATCAGATATTTCACAGAAAAAGCAAAGAAAGCAAAAAGAAAACAAAGAAAAGAAACCACAGAAGCAACACAAAAGCATTCCATGTCATTCATCATTTCACAAAGCATTCCTTTGTCATTCAATCATCAAACATTAAAGCAGTGCATATGCATCATATTAACGTTAGCATTTCCATAAAAGAAAAAAAGAACAAGAATCATTGCATCAAACATCAGAGCATTGCATCATATTAATGTCTGCATTTCATAGAAGAAGCAAAAAGAAACAAACAGAAGTTAGAACAGGGGCATTTCATTCATCAAGGCATCAATCACCGCATACATTTGCATTCAAACATCAAAGCAATACAGTTGCATCACATCAATACTGGCATCTCATAGAAGAAAAGAAAGCTAGAACATCCCATGTCATTCATCATTTCATGTCATTCATCATTTTACAGCAATATTCACACTTCATAGAAAAAAAAAAAAAAGTTTTCCATTACATGTCATCTGTCATTCCATTAAAATACATGAGCATTCATCAAACACCAAAGCTTTGCATTCGCATACCCTTGTTTCTTAAAAGAGCAAAAAGAGGAACCAAAGAGAGAAAAAAAAAAAAAGCAAAAGAACAAATAAAGTCAGGCATTGCATTCATCAAGCATATAAGAACAGTAGAAAATCATGCATTCATAAGCAAAAGAAAAAGAAAATCATGCATTGCGTACAGACAAGAGAAGAGAAGGAAAATCATTAAGCATATAGGAACAGTAAAAGATCATGCATCATTCATCATAAGAAAAAAAGAAAACAGCAATCATGGCATTTGCATTGCATGCATTTGTTCATTTTCAGCTACAGGTACGAAGAGAGGATGAGCACGTCGGTGTTAGCCCTCGCCCCCAGATTCCAGAAAATATTCCCCCAAGTTGGGAGTTCAGAAAGAAAAAAGAAAAGAGAGAAATAGAAAAGAAAGAGAGAAAAGAAAAGAGAGCGCTCAAGCGCGCATTGCGGATCGGAGCACAGAGATCATCGCTCCCTTCTGCCCAGGTCTCACATCGTGTACGAGCAACGCGATGGACCGCAGCCCCATGTGAGGTTCAACGGAATAGTTGTATCAGCCTAAGATACAGTGGACGCCGTGCATTGATCTGTATATCAGTTCCGGAGCTGATAACGATCCCCCCGGTCGCTCGAAAGGCCAACAGGAAGAGCGTGCTCCTCAAAGCCACGTGCAAACTCGGATTCGTCAAGAGTTCGTTTAAGGATTACAGGTTTTAGGCAGCCTGGGCAATTTACCGCTTTCTGCACGCCAAGTGCCCATTTTACTTTTCTGTCTGCACGCAAGTGCCCATTTTACTTTTCTGTTTGCACGTAAGTGCCCATTTACTTTTCTGTCTGCACGCAAGTGCCCATTTTACTTTTCTGTCTGCACGTAAGTGCCCGTTTACTTTTCTGTCTGCACGCAAGTGCCCATTTTACCTTTCAGTCTGCACGTCAGTGTTCATTTACTGTTTTCGCATCAACACGAAAGTGTCTATCTTTCCACAAAAAAAAAAAAAAGAAATTCGGATTTCTCCAAATGGACAAAATTGGTATAATTTCTGAATTCTTTATTTCTATTTTACCTTCGAAATATGTCTCGCGCAATTCATATTTCTTGGTAAAATCCAAATAAAGAGGGGCAGCTGTCATACCCCAATTTTGTCCGGCTTAGGTCCAAACCCTAATTTTCCACACAAAAATAAATTATGCATTGCATTTTGGATCCTAGAAACCATTCCAAAGTTTTTAAAATCATTTTTAGGGTTAGAATGCACTTTTTGGGAAATTAGGGTTTTTAGAGTTAAAAAGGGCGTTTTGGTCATTTATCACTGAAGGTCTATGACTTTTAGTAGCTGAGAGATGAGTGTTTCAAAACATGCATGGTGCATCAAAATAGTTTTGAAAAATATTTCTAAAAATATTTTGGTTGAGGGCTTGAAATTAAAATCCTATATTTTTACAAAGATAATGGATTATGGTAATAGATTATGTGCCTGAATGTTTTCAGAGCACATAATCGATTACTCTCCTATCTTTACTAAAACAAATAATCGATTGTTTCCTTATTTACAACAATAAATCGATTATCCTAATCAATTAGGAAGCAAATAATCGATTAGCCTTCATTTGCACATCACACATAATCGATTATGAAGCAAATGGAAGTTTCCATATTTATCAAATAAATCGATTACTCCCTTCTTGTAACTAAGCATATAATCGATTACCACCTTTTTAGGAAGGTTGATAATCGATTATACACTTGTTTTTTCTTCACACATAATCGATTATCCACTCAAAAATCAATGAGCCAATAATCGATTACATCTCCCAAGTTATTTCCAACATAATCGATTACTCCATTTCCTAAAATAGATCAAATCTGATTTCCTATAAATAGGAAGCTCATTTTTCATTTCAACAGACACAGATCTTCACACGGAGAGATTTTCACACACACATTTTCACGACAATTTCACAACTCCTCTCTGCTTCTCAGACACAGATTTTCACGAGATCAGAGAAAAAACCCATTTTTCTCGAAATCTCTCACATTTTAGAAAAACTCTTCTACGCTTCATTTTTGCTCTACTCGCGCCGTTGGCCCGTCTGAGCTGATCTCCTGCAAGGGTTAGTCGGAGTTGCGTTCTTCAAGTGGTAGTATCTGCCTTCATCAGAGGTATTTCTGTCTTTATATTTGTTAATATTTAATCATTGTGATCCATGCCAAAATTGCCCTTTGTGATTTAGCTTAGTTATAGTGTCATTGTTGATGATGAACCACATGATTCCCACTTATGCCTAGTGCATCATGTTCTAAGTGGTGAAGATGGTCTCAGATGATTCAACCTCCCCCTTTCAAACCCTTTTAGTTTATATGTTGTTTAAGTTGATGATTGGCAATGTGATTCACACTTGTGCACTTGTGCACTTAATCTTAAGTGTGAGGATTGACCAAAGTGATTCAACATTCTTTGATACTTTGGTCGCTAAATAATTTGCTTGCTTATGCTGGCCAATGATCATGATTGAGGCAACTCTTTTGCTTGAGCTTACAGTGTCATCGTCTACTCTCATATAGAATATCATCAATGCTTAGATAGGTCCATTCCTTACATTGCATCTTCCACTAGATGTGCATTTAGATTCCCTTGCGTTTTGTAGAAATATTTGAGTATGGTTCTCGCCTAGCATCTTCCACTAGATGTGCATTTAGGTTCAATCTTGCCTACTCTTGTATTTTTGCTTGATGCCCAATTCAAGTTCCCTCCTTGCCTATCTATGCGTTGTGATCTACTATGTGTAGTTTAGACTTGATTTTTGTTTGCGAATTCAAATATTGTTGCTTAATGATTTGATTCCACTGATTGTGTTATGCTTGAATCCACCAATTCTTTCTTACATTCATTGTTTTCATTTCTAAACGACCTGGCACAAAAATGGTTACTAGTGGCAATCCATCACAACCTTTGTTGGTTTGATTGTCATGAAAGCTTGCATTTACAAAAGGCATTTTCAAAGAGAGTTATTAGTAATGATCCATCATAACCCTTGTTAGTTTGATCATTATGAATGCTCTTCATTTTCTAGAACCTCATCAAAAAGATTTTCATTTTTAAGACTCGTTAGAACTACGTCGCTTTGATTCCCATTTGGGATACGTAGGAGCGAGTCACATTCTCGTCAAGCGCAACCATAAAAAGTTTAGCATTTGCATAACAAAAAGAAAAGAGTTATTTTCATCACTTTTGCAAACCAAGATCATTTTCAGGACGAAAACCTTTTCCTTTCTAAAAACCATTTTCAACCCATCGTCGCTAGTGGTTAATCAGAACCTTTGTTCGTCTAGCCATTGGTGGCGATGTCTTCTTCCCCAAAGAACAACAAGCGATGATCACTCATAACCTTTGTTAGTTTGATCATTCGTGCCAATCAATCTCTTTCGAAAACCACTTTCAAAAAGACAAATAAAAAAACGGGTTGCTACTAATAGTCAATCAGAACCTTTGTTCGTCTGACTGGCGGTAGTGACTCTCATTTTCAAGAGTACTTAGCGGTGATTACCCATAACCTTGGTTAGTTTAATCATCCACTAAATGCTCGTCCTATTTCGAAAACTCAATAAAAAGATAAAAAACAAAAACTTTTCAAAACCAAAAAAGAAGAACTACGTAGCTTTGAGTTCTCCATCGCACCGGGAGATACGTAGGAGCGGGCCATGTCCCGTCAAGCGTTTTTTCTTAAAAAACCATTTTTCCCCTTTTTTATAATAAATAAAGATTTTCATTAAGAATTTCCCAATAAGAAGTAGAGAAGCAAAATTAAGTATTTTCAAGTCAACACACTAAAACCACACATTTAATTAAAGGTTCCCTCTCAGTAGAGAGGACGTGTGGGGTGCTAATACCTTCCCCGCGCGTAACCGACCCCCGAACCCAAAACTCTCAGTTTTCAAAGACCAATCGCTTTCCAAAAAAGGTTTTCCTAATATTTTCCTTAATAAATATTGGTGGCGGCTTCATTGTCTTAAGAAAAGTTGTGAACGAGGAAGGTTCTCCCTCGGGGACTTTTTCGGGCGCAACAGTTGGTCGACAACGCTTCCGGTTTCCGATTATTATCCTTTATGGACGCATACTCCGGATACAACCAGATCGCCATGTTTCCGCCAGATCAAGAAAAAACTGCCTTCATCACCGACCGAGGTAACTTCGCGTACCGTGTCATGCCATTTGGGTTGAAAAACGCAGGAGCAAATTATTAAAGAATGATGAACAAAGTGTTCCAAAACCAGATCGGCAAAAGCGTAGAAGTTTACCTCGACGATATGATCGCCAAAAGCAGAAGTTATGACGAGCATATAAACGATCTAAGAACAGTTTTTTATGAGGTGCGAAAAAATAGAATGAGGTTGAACCCAGAGAAATGTACATTCGGAGTTCGAGCAGGGAAATTCTTGGGTTTTTTCTTAACAGAAAGAGGAATCGAGGCGAACCTTGTTAAATGTCGATCCGTCACAGAAATGCGAACTCCGACATCCAAGAAAGAAGTACAAAAACTTAATGGAATGATAGCTGCTCTATCACGTTTCATATCCAATGCAGCGTTCAAATCCCTTCCACTTTTCAAAATCCTCAAAAAAGAAGAAAGGGATTTCGAATGGACACCTGAACAAGATGAAGCTTTAAAACAACTCAAGAAATCTCTCTCCGAGCATCCAATTTTAACCCGACCAAACGAGGGGGAAACCCGGTATCTATATCTGGCAGTCTCGGAGGAAGCTTTAGCTGCCGTTCTGGTGCGCGAGTTAGAAACCGGACAAAGCCCGGTCTACTTCGCAAGCAAGGCTCTACACGGAGCTGAGAGTCGTTATCAGAAGGTCGAAAAGATCGCCCTGGCTCTCGTCGTCGCGGCTCGACGCTTCCGAGCCTATTTTGTCGCTCACCAGGTGGTCGTCCGAACTAACTACCCCATCAGACAAATACTCCATAGACCCGATCTTGCTGGAAGAATGATTAAATGGGCTGTGGAACTCTCAGTTCGGAATTAAATATGAAGCTCGAACAGCACTAAAGGCACAAGTTTTGGTGGACTTCATGGCCGAGATAACCCCCGCTAACATCGATCCCGATGTATGGATCCTCAAACCCAAAGGGAAGTGGCGCTGGAATCATTCTAGAAATCCCAATGGGGATCATCATTGAGGTTTCCCTGACTTTCGGTTTCCCAACCTCGAACAACCAAGCAGAATACGAGGCTTGCATCGCCGGACTGCGCCTGGCAATTGACCTCCAAATTCGGCAAATAAAATTACATACCGACTCTCTCTTGGTGGTCTCCCAGATCGGAAACCAATACGAAACGAAAGAATCGACCTTGCAAAAATACTTACTTCGAGTACGGTCGCTATTGGCTAAATTTGAAACGAGCAAGGTAATTCACGTGCCAAGAACGGAAAATCAACGAGCTGACATCCTCGCCAAACTCGCAAGCACGAAAACCCCAAGGAACCAAAGGACGACCATCCAAGAAACACTCCACAAACCCAGTGTGTCTCTAGAGCCTCTGTTCAACTCGACCATCTGCATGCTCGAAGAAACTGACAGCTGGATCACTCCAATTTTAGAATACATCGTCACGGGAGCTGAACCCCTAGACAAAAACGACGCTAAATACATCAGGAGAAGGGCCTCGGCTTTCTCAGTCGTCAATGGACCGCTTTAAAGAAGAAGCCTCTCTTCCCCATTGATAAAATGCGTCGAGGGAGAGGAAGCAGCCTATGTCCTTTCAGAAATTCATGAAGGAATCTGCGGCCATCACATGGGAGCTCGATCTTTAGCTTGAAAAGCTCTTCGAGCCGGATATTACTGGCCGACCATGATAGGCGATGCTAGTGATCATGTGAAGAAATGCAAAAAATGCCAAATCCACGCCAACGTTCACATAGCTCCCCCCACAGATCTCACGAGCTTATCCTCTACATGGCCCTTCGCATGGTGGGGAATGGATCTGCTCGGACCGTTCTCAAAAGCACCAGGACAAGTCAAATTCTTGATCGTCGCCGTAGACTACTTCAGCAAATGGATAGAAGCGGAACCCTTGGCTACCATCACTGCAAAAAACTGCATAAAATTCTTCAAGAAAAACATTATGAGCAGGTTCGGGATTCCCGAGGTGGTAGTAACTGATAACGGGACTCAATTCACAGATACAGGGTTTCGAAAGCTAATGCTCGAGCTAAAAATCAAACACCATTTCACTTCAGTAGAACACCCTCAAACCAACGGACAAGCAGAGGCGGCAAACAAAGTAATACTGAACGGGCTAAAGCGACGTCTGGACGATGCTAAAGGAAACTGGGTGGAAGAATTGCCTTACGTCCTCTGGGGATATAGGACCACCCCCAAAGCTCCACTGGAGAAACGCCTTTTAGGCTCTCCTACGGCAGCGAGGCGGTCATTCCTGTCGAGATTGGCGAACTTAGCTAGAGAACGGCAAATCCTAAAACTCAAAGCAATAACGACCAAGCCTTAAGAGAAGAACTCGACCTCATCGATGAAATCCGAGGTCAGGCTTCACTCCGAGAAGCAGTCATCAAACAAAGAGTAGCAACCATGTACAACGCCAAGGTCGTTCACAGAGATTTCAATCCAGGTGATCTAGTGCTCAGAAGAGCTGACGTCGGTCAGAAAAACGCTTCCCAAGGAAAGCTCGCCCCAAACTGGGAAGGCTCCTACCGAATTTTGTTTAAAACCGGTACGGGAGCTTTTAAATTGGAGACCCTCCAAAGAAAAAAGATTGAGAGAACTTGGAACGCAACAAAACTGAAAAGTTATTATCTTTAGAAAGAAATCATGTACTCCGACCTTATGTAAATACGAAACGAGTTATTTATAAAGAAGAAAGTAACCTTTCAAACTATTTTCAACAAAAACTCATCGAACTTGTCGAGGTTCTCACCAAGTTCCCACACATTCTTGATTTCATCAAACAGAATGTACGGGCCAAAATTCCCTCTACGAGGAATCAACTGGGACCGATCTTAGATGATCTCCCCGAGCGACCACCCAAGGTCGCAAACTCTTTGAGAAAACAGTTAAATCTGAGCCGAGTCTCAGTAAACTATCTCAAAGAGACCAGGTCTTCAAGGATCGAAACGTCCTAAGAACGACCATCGGCCACAGCTCCTGATACCCCTATAGGGCGAGTTAAATCTGGGCCGAGTCCTGGTAAACTGTCCTATAGACTCGAACCAGGTAAATCGAGTTCCTCATTTACCGACGTTCTTACATCATACATGACATGCAGAATTAAAAAAACATTCATAAAACTCATAAACGAGTTCCAAAAATAAACTCTACGGAAACGACATACATGACATACAGAATTTAAAAAGCATTTCATTAAGCTCGTAACGGGGTTTGAAAAACAAAGATCTGATGCAACACGTTCCAAAATTACAAACATCTCGGATATGGCCGAGCCCTCAAAAAACGATCCTGAATTACATATCAAAGTTCTGGATCTAGACAAAACCTACGCGGATAAAAGCATATACCCAGAACTTCTGCAAAAAAGAACGCACTTAAAACATCAAGCAGTAGAGGTCGGAAAGATGACGGTCTTCTCTTCTGTTTGAGCGTCGATCTTAACAATCTTACCCCCTTCGACCTCATGATCAGCATCAATAATTGCCCGATCCAAATGGGTAGAAGGATTGACCAAAGCAACTTGCTCAAGGGCGCACTCAAAACCTTCCCTGTACAGCTCAATTGCAGAGTTTGCGGCTTCACGAGCTTCCTTCCTAGCTTCATTAGCAATTTTCACAGCCTCCTTGGCATTTTTTCTACTCTGTTCAAGGGCTGCTTGGAGCTCTGCAATTCGAGCTTCAGGATCGATGCTGGTACTGACCCCCGCCTCAGAGGCCTTTCTCAGGTCGTCTTCTAAAACGACGATTCGATGCTCCAAGCTTCTAATTTTTTGATTAGCCTCGGCCACCTGCTCCTCCAGATCTCTCTCCTTTTCTTCAAGATCCCTCACACGAGCCTCCTTCTCTTCAAGCTCCTTCACACGAGCCTCTGCAAACTCGGTCCGACGTATGATTTCCCCCTGCCCTTCTTTCAAAGTTTGAAGCTCTTGCTTGGTTCGAGCCAACTCTTTTGATGTCAAGGACATGTCTTCCACAAGCTTCGCCCTTTTTGACTTCTCGAGATCCAACAAAACTGCAAGCACGGAATAAAGAAAAATCAAGCTGAGGGAAAGGCCATAACAACAAAAACAAACAACATTAAAACACATACCTTTAGCCCGTTTCTCATATTTTTCCTTCTCGATCTTATGAACCTCGCCAAAGTTTACCAAAATCTGAACTGACGCTCCAACAGGATCCTCCCGCCACTGAGCATAGTTTTGCTCCAGGAAACCCTCCTCCAAAGGAACGACCTTGTTTTTGTGTTTTGGCCTCCTCGAAGTTTTGCTCCTTTTCTCCGGTCTTGGCTCACTGACAGCATCGGTACGCACCCTCTTTGCTGAAGGCCCTGCACCAGTGTCGTGAGCAGCTGGAGGAGGGGAACCGGAGGTAAGATCGATCCGATCATGGGCAAGATCCTTCTGCGTGGCGGTGTTGATCGGAGAAGCAGGAATAGCCGTCTCAGCGGCGATCATAGGTTGGGGAGACGTCGGAACCGGAGCAGCCTCTTCTGCAACATCGACAGGCATGTCGACACTCTTCATCGCCAATGCCTTCATCGCTGCGAGCTTCCATGGGGCCATGGTATCTGAAAAATAAAGAAAACTGGGTTATACGACTTACAATCAAAATACACAAAATTCGACCCCAGAAAGACAAACTACCTAAAACAGACTGCACTCGTCTCTGTTTTCCAGCTTGAACTATCTTGGCCGCAGGGATACCCCGATACTTATGTTTTGAAAACGGAATGCTCTCAGAAATAAATATCAGGATCCTCTTGGTAAGAAGATCGTCAGCAGTTAGTTGATCCTCACCCACAGAAAAAGAATGGGTAGATCATTCAAAATGGCCTTGACTCCAACCAATAGGAAATTTGGTGGACACCAAAGTCTGACCATCCTCGGTAAGCTTTCCTACTTTCTCAATCGCTTCATCGGTCACCGGCTCGACCCAATAATACAACTCCTTCCAGTTTCCCCTCAGCGAGTCCGCATAGGCCTTAAAAACCTTGGCACCTCGCCTCGAGCGAAGACTAACGTGCTCACGACCGGACTTATTTTCGCTACTATTCCGGTTAATCTCAAACAAATGGAAGAAGAGCAACGGTGAGACCGGTCTATCCAGATGAATGCACATTAATTAATAAGCTCGAACGAAAGCCCACGCATTTGGATGCAATTGGGAAGGCGCTACATCTAACCTCGCCAAAATCGTCTTCTCGAACCAGGTAAAAGGAGGCCGGATATTCATTTCGTTGATCAGCATATGGTACAAGGTAAACTTAAGCTCTCCGGGCCACAAAGCCACATGCTCTCCCTTCTTCATACCCTCAATCCTCCAAACTCGCTTCGACCGCCCAGAAGCTTTCCTGCCGACCGTCTCCAAATTAAAGCCATACTGGTACAACGATTCGATCTCCAAAATGTTTTTAGACACCCAATCGTATTGAGAGACCTCTCGTACCGGAACATCGAGGTCCCCACAGCCAGTACTCGAGTAACCATCAATAGAAGCATCAGAAGCTCGACTAGAGCCTGGTTGACTCGAAGGGCGAGATTCGGCTTGCTTTTCAGCATCGCCTCGATCGGACCCATCAGCAGGCTCGAAACTTGTCCCGAGGTCGACCTCGGAACCCTCTGTTTCCTCCAAATGAATTTCCTCATCAGACTCAGAGGTAATGGTCATCACATCCACCAAACGATCCTCCTCCATATCCTCAGGAGCACTCTCGTTTGGCTCATTAGCATCGCTCACAGGAGAAGAGCTTTCACCCTCAAAATTGTCTTCCGCCTTATCACTCATAGGGGCAGAAGCAGAATGCTCTTGCACGTCAGGAACGGCAACTTCAAGAGGATTGGTACGAACTTCAGGAATTTCGACACCAGAAGCCATCACGTTCGTAAAGTCCTTACAATACTGAGTAACGTCTCTCCGGGTTTGTTTTGTCCTCGCCAGGACGAATCTGCAGAAATGGGCGACGAAATGTCAGGGTTAAGATCGAAACGGGGTTCGCGAACAAATCGGAACCCGACCTGACGACCCCCATTCTGAGAACGTAAAGGACTGGGGGATGTCCAGGCACAACAAAAAGAATAGGAAAGAAAATCAAAAAAGAAACTAACCTCGAAACGGAGCTGCGAAGTTGATCTTGTCAGGAAAGAATGCAGTTGCTGATCTACAGAAACCGACCTTAAAGTACTTCAAAAAACTCTCTAAACTCGTTTTTTCTCAAAAAAGAAGCTCGGGAGCTCTCGAAGGTCGACAATCCAAAACAAATAAACGCCAAGCAACAAATGAAAGGGTGAGACCCTTTATTTATAGTGAGGCAGAATTAGTGGGCTTGGGCCGAGAAGTCGAAACGTCACGTCCAATCAAGGTCCATTAGGTTCGCACGCCAAAAATAAAGCGTCACCATCATGCGCCGCCACTGTAAAATCACGCCTGGTCAGAAACAGTAAATATGGCACTGATTCCAAGATTGCACTGATTCCCAAGCAGCACTGATTCCAAGAGACTGTCTGCCTCACTCAGAAGCTCGGTTGATTCCAAAATACTTTCTACCTCGTTCAGAAGCTCGACGGTTATTTAACGTCGACCAAAAATTCAAGCTCGACATAAGCTCAAGAGCAAGGAAATTTCTACTCAAAGAGCCAAAAACGCAAGCCTGTATCATCTTATCAAGTCTAGAATGTTTTTTTAGGGGCTCCAAATTTTAACGCTAGCGCACAAGGGACTTGGCCCAGAATGTTTTTTTAGGGGCCCCAAATTTTTGTTTGTTTGGCCCATACACTTCACTCATTCACTGCACCGTGTGCACAACAAAACAAACCCTTCACGCAGATTGGCACCGTCACATGCAGCCACGCACAACCTCATTACCTCAACGTTCCTCACCCTCAGATATCGTTCTCTACTTCTCTTCAGTCGTTCTCTTCTCTTAATCGTTCCCTTCAATTGCTCTCTTCAAATTCAATCTTTCACCATCTCTTCAATTTGTGTGTCACCTACTTACCTTCTTCCTCAGTTGAGTCGGTTTCTAATTGACTAAACCCTATGTAACTGTAAGTTGATTTCTTATTTCTACAATTTTACTTGGTATTTGTATTCTGAAAATTAAAATACAATTTCAATATTGAGTGAATAAGAGAATGGTGGGGAAATTTGTAGAGTGGATTTTGGTCTTACTAATTTTGCTTTTAATCTTTTATATGGATGCCGATTTCAGAACTAGGAATGTTGGAAACATGTGAATGTGATTTTAGAACTATTATATTAGGATATTTTAAGCCTTAGATTTCTTATTTCTAGGTTGATGCACGTGTTTGAGATTTGAGACAAACAAATGTCAGAACACCGAATATATAATAAAATGGAATATATAATTAAATAGTTACTATCCTATTTGATATCTATCTGTGTACTTGGCAGTGGATTGAAGTTGAGATCGCGTGACGGTCATTCTCGTTTCTATCACCGTCGGAAAGCGAAATTATCAGGTTTTGTCTTTCTACTATGTCTCCTAAGATTAGAAAATATGATTCTCGATGTGAATTTGAGATTAGTGAAGTTGGTGATGATGTTAATTTGAATGTTGGTGTATAATTAGGGCCCCCCTTTTATGATTTGCACAAGACCTCCAAATTGTATGGGACGGCTCTGCTACAATCCAACAATTATTGAAGTATATATTAATAATTAATATATAATGATAAGTAAATAATATTGGTACTTTTGGTGACTCTTAAACAAAAAAATAATATAAAGCACGATGAAATATATGCATTAACTAAAATGAAACACAAAACAATATAAAAAGGTTAAAAAATCACGGAATCGATAATTGGGGAGGAGGGTCAAAACAGGAAAAGAGAACATTTTCTTCAGATGGGGAATATCTTCCCTAAGCAGGATTATGATAGTAGTATGAGAATAATGTCATGAGTATGCAATTAATTGCATTTTTTGGATCATAATTCTAGCACCTTATACGCCATATATCCAGAAATAATAACCCCAAGGGGATTGGCCTAGTGAACAATGACAAGAGTTGTATTCGAGAGGTTCCGAGTTCAACTCCCCACTTGTCCCTTTCGGAGTGAGGTAAATGTAATTATCTTCGTAAGTGCTCAAAGAGCCCGAAGGTCTTTCCTACCTTAGACTGGGGCGCGATCCCCTCACCGTAAATTTTATCCTACCAAAAAAAATATATCCAGAAATAAGTGTTGCTTCACACATTAATAAAAAATAATAAATGAATGAAAGAGTGTAATAAATTTACAAAATAATCCTTATTAACCATTGTTGTAAATACCTAGTGTGGTACCAACAAAGTTGGCCCGAGTGGTAACTGGATTTGGATCCCACCCCAAGGTCTTGGGATTGAACCTTGGGTGTGGCAAAAACTTTGTTGGGAGGAGAGAACCACTCATGCCGGCAAACCCAGGTACTCGTGGCCAGCTAGGTTCTCCAGTGTAGATTAGTCATCGAGAAAGTTGGTGGAAAACTGTGCACCAATGACAGGGTAACCAAAAATAAATACCTAGTGCAGTAAAATGAATTGAGAGTAATTTTACACATTAATTTGGGTGGGGGTTAGGAATGGACAAAAATAATTGATATTATACTAAAAAAATAAAATGACACTTATTTTCAAACACTTATAAATGAAACCAAATAATTCATTGATTTGTATAAATAAAAAGAAAACAAAGATATATCATTTTAACTGAACTTCTATAAGTAAATCAACAACAATCATAAGCGTAGGTAAAAATGTAAGAAGATAAGCAGGAGAAAAAGGAAAAGAAAGTTGAAACATGGGTAGCAAAAGTCTAAAATAGAATCTCAATGTCAATCTCAGCTTAACGCACAACAAATAAACAAAAAATAAATAAAAAGAAACGAAACGATTGTTCTTTCTCTCTTCTTATAGCTCCCATTTTTCCTTTCTACCCAATTTCCCCTTTCTACCCAGTAGTAAGAGGCTTTGAGGAGATACAATATTGCAGCAAAACACAAACAATAAGGGAAAGAAAGAGGGACCTTTAATCATTGAAGCTGAGATTTAACCAATATGTCCAAAAGTCATTTTTTGGATCCTTCATTTCAATGAAGCTGAGATTTAACCAACATCAACCGGTACACACAAAACTCAAAAAAGTATGCTAAACCATATGCATATCAAAAGGATTTAAAAAAAAATCAATAAAAGAAAGATGACAGATCTATTAAAACTTACATGAAAACCAAAACCCACATCGGCGACGATGGAGCCGCCGCTTGCCGCTTGCTCAGCCTTGCATTTCTTTTGTGCCATCGTGCTCCCACCTTCAATGAATTAAAAGGGTTTCTCTCCTGTTATGTGGTATTAGCGATTTCGTTTCAATTTGAAAGCTGAAATGAGGCTAGGGATTAGGGTTTTGAATCAACAAAAAATTGGGGCTTTTCAGTTAAATAGAAGGAAACTACTTACCCTTTAATAAGAAGAACAGAGGAGAGGCGAGAGGTGACTGAGAGAAGGAGAACAACGATTGTTTTCATCGTTGTGAAGGCATGCACCGGCAGGTGGTTGTCGTAGGGCTGGAGGAGAACGACAGTGACAAGAGAGGGAGAAGGCTGGGACGACGATGAAGGTGGGGGTGGTGGTGAGGGAGGAGATTGAGGGTGAGGGCGGAGAGTGAGGGTGAGGGAGGAGAATGAGAGTGTGAGTGGCTGAAAGAGTGAGAAGAGAGACTAAGAAGTGAGAGTGAAAGTAGGGTCGAGGGTGATTATGTTTTAGGTTTAAGTGACAAACCTTTGCGACCGAATATGTAGAGTTTGCGACGGAATTACCAGTCGGAACCTAGCGACCGTTTTAAATTTCATCGCAAATATGAGTAGGAAAGACTAAGCACATTTACTAAATACGTAGCGACGACTTATTCCGTCGGAAACACAAAAATTTGCCACGAAAACAAAATCTGTCGGAAAGTTTCGTAGCTAAATTAAGCTATTCTTGTAGTGTCTTTTCTTCTAACATGACACTTATTTTTTTTGTCTACTTAAATGAAATGACAAATAAACACCACGCGACACACACTACTGCTCCCATCCGAGTTCGAACCCGGGAGCCAAGACAACCAACAGTGAGGGACAACATGACACTTATTATAGAGGGAGTAACACCAAGATATTATATACACAATACATCAAATTAAGTAAAACAATCTCAAAGTAGCCAACATCTAGCATTTGCGATATATTGAACGTTTTTTTAAAATCTTATTTACACTGTGAACCTATATTTATTGAAATCTTATTCTTATTCAACTGGCATTCCATGTCTTCGTATAAATCATATCGAAGATTTTTTTGAGGTAAAAGAATAAAAGGTTATGTTATGGATACTTTAATGAATAGTTTGTTTATCACATTTTTTTAAAAAAAATAATTTAAAAGTAATCGGTGTTAGAGATTAAAACAAATAATCATGAGTGTCAAATGCATATTAATTATATCTTAGTTTCTAATAGCCTTGACAAAAATCTTAAACTTGTGGGAAGCCCATCCAAACCACCCCTCCAACTTTGATAGAGAAAACAACTCCATTTTGATTGGAGTTGCAGTTGGAGTTGTAGTTGTGGATAATGATACCCACCTGAACCTGACACACAACACCTATTAAATTTATTGTTTCATAAGAACATCCTCACAATTATTGAAATATATATTAATATTAATTATTAACATATAAAGATGAGTAAATAATAATACTTTTCGGTGTGTAACATTCCCAATTTAGCTAACTTAGTTAATGAAAATTAGCAAGTGGTTATGTTTGATTAATTAGCTAAATAGAATAATTGAGCATATTTTATTAATTATGAGATGGAAACCAAGGTGATGTGGTATTTCCACCTTGATTAAATGATTTATTAGAATGCATTATGTGTTAGTTATTTAAATCAAATTGGATAGTGGATTAATTAAAATAAATGCTAGTAAGTTAGATGAAGGGGTATTTGGGAACTTTCCTTTATTCACTCTTTTCCTTCAGCTGACCAAACACTCTCACAATTATAAACAAACACTCACTTAAAATACAAAACATCTCTTACTCCCATGTGTAATGCTGCTGGAACAAAAACAGAAAACCAAGAGAGAAAGTGAGATAGTGAGCCGTGAGAGTGAGGGAAGAAACAAGGGGAGAGTTCTCTCTCAACTCTTAATGCATGTCCTTCATTTTTAGCCCACTGAATTCAGCTTCTCCTCCTCTATCCAATGACACCAAAATCACCAGCTCATCCTTCCTCAAATTCAATTCACCATTTTCGGATTTCAAGTTCCACTTTCACCAAATATGGAGTTTTAAGAACTTGAAGCCTTGCATGTCCTGAATGGAGGGAGCTTGAAGTAGTCCAACACTTACATTGTATTTTGGAAACCTTAGAGTAAAGATTTGACTCTGTCCAACACTTACAATGCGGGTAATATTGATTGTTATGCCATGATTATGTTCATTGTTTATGAGACGGCCCAATGCGGGTACAAATTGATTGTTTATGAGACGACCCAATGCGGGTAATATTGATCGTTATGCCATGATTATGATCATTGTTTATGAGACGGCCCAATGCGGGTACATGTTGATTGTTTATGAGACGGCCCAATGCGGGTACATGGTTTGTGTTTGGAATGATAATGATAGGATTGAATTATAAATGTCTATAAGCTAGGTTAATGAACTTAGTAATCACGAGTGAGATCACGCCATGAAAAGATAAGACTGACTAAATGTCCCTAAGGTTAAGAATAAGACTAAGTTATGTTTATGTCAAGTTAGTATTATGTTATGTTCATGTTCAGGTATATTAAAATATATACATCAGTTCAATCTAGGGTGACGACCCTATTTCAGTTTAGTGTGCTAGAGGAGGGGAAGTCATGAGCCCTATGAACCTAGACCCCATGAGGTTTTCCCACTAGTGATTAGTGGATTGGGTTCACCGGGAGTTTATTTTTCCAAATGACCGGTGACATGCTAAAAATCATGTGTTAGTGTTGCCTCTCGTAGCCGGCTTAAGGGTTATGAGGACAACGTTAGTCTTGAGCCAGTTACCAACCATGTTTCGTCGATAACTCTTCAAATACCTGTCGTATGAGCACGAAACCTGAACCCTCAGAAACTAGATAAAATTCCTAAGTTTAGTTTAGAATTGGCTGAGTTATGTCTGTTGCAAATTGGCACTTTGTTGCTGGAAACAGCAGGAGCATTTGAGAAGTTGGGTTTCGGTTTCGAGTCCTTTGGAGCGGATTCGGGGAAATTTCAGAGTTGTGTGCGATTTTCATTTTCATCGCCAAAGGTGAGTTCTATACTCGCTTAGGGAAGTTTTGATGTCACTGAGTTTGCTGATTTCGAAACCCATGTTTTACCGTTTTCTTTTTATCAAATCGAGTCAGTATCCGTAATTTCGAACTATCGTATTTTTGTTATGCTTGATTGTTGAATGTGCTGGATTGGACTGGATATGCTTGATACTAGGTACTGTTTGTGTGCGTTTTTGAGTCAAAACCGTTTGTGAAAATGACGTTTCGAATGATAAGTTATGCGGACGATTGTTGATTGTGTGAATGTTTAGACTGGTTATGATGATTGTTATGGCTGTTTGATTTTATTGTTATGTTCGGATGCGGATCGGAATGAGTATTGGAACGATCGGAATAGACAAGGTGACGCAAAAAGACTATTTCGGGAAAAACTGTTAGTCACACAAGGACCGTGCGCCCCTGGGCACGGGTCGTGCGTGTGGTTCTATTTCTCAATTTCAATTTTTCAAAACACGCACGGGTCGTGTGTCTACACGCACGGACCGTGCGGAAGCCTCTGTCACCCACTTTCAAAACATGTTTTAGGCCATTCCGAACGGTTCCAATTGCATTCTAACCCCTTCCCCAACCCCATGCTATGATAACGAATATGACTGAGGTAAGTTTCAAGCTAAGGTGGATTGTTATAACATGATTATGTTTGTTGCTTATGAGACGGCCCAGTGCGGGTAATATTTACTGTTCATGCCATGATTAAGTTATTGTTCATGAGACGGCCCAATGCGGGTAATATTGATTGTTACGCCATGATTATGTTGATTGTTTATGAGACGGCCCAATGCGGGTACCTGTTGATTGTTTATGAGACGGCCCAATGCGGGTACATGGTTTGTGTTTGGAATGATAATGATAGGATTGAATTATAAATGTCTATAAGCTAGGTTAATGAACTTAGTAATCACGAGTGAGATCACGCCATGAAAAGATAAGACGGACTAAATGTCCCTAAGGTTAAGAATAAGACTAAGTTATGTTTATGTCAAGTTAGTATTATGTTATGTTCATGTTCAGGTATATTAAAATATATACATCAGTTCAGTCTAGGGTGACGACCCTATTTCAGTTTAGTGTGCTAGGGGAGGGGAAGTCATGAGCCCTATGAACCTAGGCCCCATGAGGTTTTCCCATTAGTGATTAGTGGATTGGGTTCACCGGGAGTTTATTTAGCCAAATGACCGGTGACATGCTAAAAATCTTGTGCTAGTGTTGCCTCTCGTAGCCGGCTTAAGGGTTATGAGGACAACGTTAGAATTAGCCACATAGTCAACTATTAGGACTATGAATTATGAATCAAGCATAAGGAACTGAGAGAGTTAGTATGGGGTCTCGATAGAACTCGCTAAGACAAGTTGTCTCACCCAATCATTGTTGTTGTTTTTTTTCCAGAGATGCAGGATAAGTTGATGATGATGAGGCATGGGCCTGGAGCTACTTGAGGAGTGCCGACGCTTTTAGTTATTCTGTCATGTATTTTCCTTTCAGTATCTTAGATTGTTAGATTGTATGACATACGTTTGTAAAAGTTGTAAATCGCTTCCGCAGACTTCTTATTTTGGTATTGAACACTATGTTGAGTGATGTAAGGAACGAATTTCAATTGTCCTAATTAAGTTATGTTCAGTTATGTAAGTGCGCTTGATGTGTTATGCATCGATGTTTAGTTTGTGTTCAATATCTTAAAAAGGAAGTTACTCTGATATAGGCCAGTAGTGCATTTCGGTAATTTCTACAAGTTAGAAATTATCGGGGTGTTACAATTGGTATCAGAGCAGTTCAACCTAGTCGGGCTTAGTGACCTTACGGTCAAGAGGTTATTAGATTGAGTCTTTTAGGGACTTAGACAATTAAATGTCAGAACCTTTCAGTATATTATGTGAAGTATTGAGTCAGAATCCGCTCAATGTTTCATGTGAGTTACTGAGAATGATGACTATTGGTTGCCTCAGCCCTGAAAATGTCTGGAACCCTAAACCATAGGATTTCTAGCTATCTCGTTTCATAAGAGCGCGCAGCAGAAGTAGAGGGCTACAGATGACACTACGGGACAACAGATGGGCATCCGTGATGTTCGAGGAAGCTGGTCGGCGACCGTTTAATTCGTGAAACCGAGTCAACCATAGGATCATATAGAGAGTTCGGGTTACATTAAGTATGGACGGAAATTTGATTGCACTAAAGAGCAAAATCACTTTTAAAAATGTGTCTTGCTTCTTTTCATAAACTCTTTGATGCGATCATGATTTCTTTCGATCGTTAATGTGTGAAGATAAAATTGACTATAATCAATCCAAGTTGGGGTGAATCCCTTTAAGTGTCACGAAGATGAGTTAGGGTTTAACTTCTGAAGTGGAATGAAGGTAGGTGAAGCTTCAGGGTAATGTTCATTGAGTAACTTGGACGATTTTGAGAGCAAAATCTTTCAAGTTGGGGTGATTGTAACATCCCCAATTTAGCTAACTGAGTTAATGGAAATTAGCAAGAGGTTATGTTTGATTAATTAGCTAAATAGAATAATTGAGCATATTTTATTAATTATGTGATGGAAACCAAGGTGATGTGGTATTTCCACCTTGATTAAATGATTTATTAGAATGCATTATGTGTTAGTTATTTAAATCAAATTGGATAGTGGATTAATTAAAATAAATGCTAGTAAGTTAGATGAAGGGGTATTTGGGAACTTTTCTTTATTCACTCTTTTCCTTCAGCTGACCAAACACTCTCACAAATATAAACAAACACTCACTTAAAATAGAAAATATCTCATACTCCCATGTGTAATGCTGCTGGAACAAAAACAGAAAACCAAGAGAGAAAGTGAGATAGTGAGCCGTGAGAGTGAGGGAAGAAACAAGGGGAGAGTTCTCTCTCAACTCTTAATGCATGTCCTTCATTTTTAGCCCACTGAATTCAGCTTCTCCTCCTCTATCCAATGATACCAAAATCACCAGCTCATCCTTCCTCAAATTCAATTCACCATTTTCGGATTTCAAGTTCCACTTTCACCAAATATGGAGTTTTAAGAACTTGAAGCCTTGCATGTCCTGAATGGAGGGAGCTTGAAGTAGTCCAACACTTACATTGTATTTTGGAAACCTTAGAGTAAAGATTTGACTCTGTCCAACACTTACAATGCGGGTAATATTGATTGTTATGCCATGATTATGTTCATTGTTTATGAGACGGCCCAATGGTGAAGAAGCACCGCTAGGTGGTGTGCTTATGAAGACGGTGAAGACTTAGCTTTCATTGTTAATGTCTTTCCCTCGAGATCTTTGTATTTACGATTGTATAACTTGTACCAGTAAAATTTGTAAAATCGTTTCCGCTATTTCTTGGTATTTGGATATTGGACTCTAGGTTATGAGCTATTTTTATTTATGTTCAATATCTAAAACAGGAAAAATATCTCTGATTATTTTATGATGGTGCACTTGGGTATTTTTACTCGATAAAAATACCGGGGTGTTACAGTTGGTATCAGAGCAGTTCGACCTAGTCGGACTTAGTTTAGGGTTGAGTCGATTCCTTGCTAGTCCTTTTTGTAATTACACTTGTGATGCTAAGAGACATTGAGCCTGATCAACTTAATACTTAGTGCATCATAAGCGGAATTATGACAGGATGATCAAGACGCAGTCCTCGACCGCAATCGGAATCTTCAACCGGTGCATCCTCAGGGAAGGTGACATGACGGTGGGAGAATACAGCGCTAAGTTTGAGAAGTTGTCTCAGTTTTACCAAGTGGTAAAGTAAGCTTCGGATGACGAACGGAGAATGCAGAAGTATAAGACGGGCATAAGTGCTTTTATGATTTATGGTCTCAGTTCTTATACTGCTACCGATAATGTTGCCTTGGTGCAATCATCCGATGTCGCCGATGATGATCTCATAGGAAATATGGGAAAGAAAAGAAGGTAGTTGAAATATCAACTCCGAATGCAAAGTCCTAAGATAATTTCATCAAAGGAAAAGCAGATGCAATTCTTTGATTCTTCAGAGGTCAAGATGTTCTAACTGTGGAAAGCCTCACAGCGGTGATTGCAAGCGAAGATCTAATCGGTGCTATTATAGAAATGTAGAGGGTCACTATGGTAAAGAGTGCCCCGTAAGGAAAAGTTCCAAGGAGTCACAAGCAGCTCCAAGACAAGGACGAGTCAACATTCTGGATGCTTAGGCAGTTACGACTGCAGACAATCTACTGAGGAGTATGAGATCAGTTTTCAATAACTCGATCAGTATATTATACGATTCGGGTGCAACCCATTGTTTTGTAGCACAAGCATGTGTAGATCAGTTGGGATTAGCATTGTCTCCGCTATCCGAGCCGATAACTATCTTAACTGCGGCTAAGAGTCGTGTCCAGACCCAATCTTTGTGTCAGAATTGTCTACTTGTCATAGGAGAGAGAAATTTTGTCGAAGGTTAACAATGAGATAGTACTATGTGATTCCGTTTGACAAGTCAAACGTGAATGCGAATATGAAAATGAGGTGACAGTTGACTGTTTTTTTTCACGTTGCGAATAACCATCAAGGGATTAATTGACGGATCTGCTGCAAGGGACTGGAATTTCCAAAGTGAAGTTTGGCGTGCGGTATGGTAGTTTTGAAAAATCGTTTTGTGAAAACCCGCATGCTAAAGTTAATTTTGGGAACGAATCAAGAGGCTAATAAAATCTGATTGAGGAAGAAAATCCTAGGAGGATTATTTAGGTTGAGGAGAAGTTCTCAACGCTATGGACTAATTTGGAAAGGAATCCAGTGCGTCGTTGATAAAAACCTCGTGATGAAGTTGCAATAGAGGAAAAAGAGCTTTGAGTTCTGTTTGAAAGTTGTTTTGAGAACAACAGAGGTGATTTTCATTGTTTTCAAGTTTATTGGATGTCCCCGTGGTTTATTTCTACGTTTAAGATAAACGTTTCGGGTAAATCCTCATTTTACCTTCTTTTGTAAAGTGCTATCTCGAAGTCATGGGGGCGAATCAAAAAATTAACAAGTGACTTTTTCGTCACATTGTCGGTATGTACGAGAACCTTTAATGATATTAGAAGATTTGTTGAGAAAGTGTTTACACCTTTCGAGGAAATCGTGTTTGTTTTTACATCTACGAGGAGTACTTTGATTTGGATTAATCAAGTTGGGGAGCAAGTGAGGAATGAAGCTTCGGAAGTGTTTTCGAATGCGGTGCCGAGCCTATGTAGGCGAAAGAGGAGTTTCTCGTGTAGATTCGTAACGAGGAAGTTCGTATCAAGGTAGTAGTGGATCATACTTGACGATTGATGTGCCCACTTGGGAAGAGTTCCTACGCTTATTTCGTTAATTCAAGATTGTGTTCCAGCAAATTTAGACCTTTCTGAGAATGTCGATTCTCGGTTAGTCAAATGAAAGACTTAGCGAAATTTTGAGGACAAAATTCTTTCAAGTTGGGGAGAATGTAACATCCGCAAAATAACTAGTAGAATTATTTGGGTGTTAACCCAATTAAACCAATTTAGTACTTAACTGATAAATTTATCGAGTGCTAAAATTATTTAATTGTTGTCAGCGGATCGTTAACCGGATAATACGGACCAAGGAAGTTTTGGAATCAAAATAGGAGATTTCGATCAATATGGTAATTGGACCACGTTACCAATTATATATTAAATATATGTATGTGTAACCGTGTGTGTGTGTGTTAAAAAGAAAGGAAAGAATTAAATTAAAAAAAAAAGAAAGGAAAGAAAGGGGAGGCGAGAAACAGAGAAGGAAAAGAAGGAAAGGAGAGAAAAGAGAAAGAAAGGGGGAGGAGGAAGAAGAGGAAAAAGGGAAGGTCTCGGTTCGTCAAAACGACTTCCTTCCAACACGAAAAATGTTCGGCGTTCCTTCCTCTTCGATTTGGTACCAAGATCTTCATCATCAACTCACTCTCTCTCACTTTGCCATTTTCGGTTTGAAGCTCAAGGTGGCGTTTTTGAGAGATATCTTCGTCAATAAAGCGGTTTGAAGGCTAAGGGAGTTCGAATGGAGGCTTGGGTACTAGCTTGGAGTGAAAGAATCAAGGTTTGATTGGGTGAGATTTGAGAAATCAAATTTGGGGTTTTTGTGAATAGTAGTTTTGGAGGTTGAAGATGATGAATAGTGCCCATGGAGGATTTCGAGGAATTCGGCATTTCGGTCAAAAAGCGGTTTCGTGATCGAGTGGAAAGCTTTGGAAGCGGATTGGGTGTCGCCGGAGCGGGGAATGTTCGTGTGGCTACTCGGTGATCTCGGCTCGATCGTGGTTCACGCTTCAAGGGTGAGTTCTACTCGCGTTTAGGATTTTACGTTTCGAATTAATTGATAAACTGTTTTATCGCTTTCGCTGGACTGGAATATTATGTGATACTGTCTGATTCGGGTTAGGAATCGATTGGGGCGAGTCTCGGGTTGCGTCGCGTTAAAAATGGAATTTTTGGTGAATTGATTCGAGAGATTTTGATTTAAAACCGATATTTGGAAAATACGTCGCATTTTGATAAATTCGATTTGATTATGATTTTGATTGATTTGATTGATTGTTCGATGTTGATTGGGTTTGATTATATGTGTGTGAAATCTGTTTTCAATCGGAACGAAAATCGGAATTGAGCGGAATCGCGGTTTTCGCGCGAAACCACCAAAATCTGCCCTTGACAGACCCCCCTGCTGTCTGTTTGCGCGCCGTTTGCGCGCCACGCGCCGTTTGCGCGCCACGCGCCACTCGCGCGCCAGTTGGCAGAATTTCAGCAACCAAACACTGTTTTTCGTTTCGCGATATCTTTTGATCCGGGAACCCGATTGAGGTGTTCTAAGATGCGTTGGAAAGCTTATTCAGAGGCCTAACTGAATATTCTATTTTTAAGGCATAATGAACTGTTTTTGAAGTTATAGATTGTTTTGAAAAACCGAATCATAGTACACGTGTGCGGATATGTTTTATTAATAATAAGCGGACTATGAGTCCAACGTGGTATGGTATAACTGACGCGGGATGGTTATTATTTATTCGTCTAAACCGGTCTACGATTCACGATATATATATTATATCGACTATGGGAAACGGCCCAATGCGGGTATTGTGTTTGATTAACGGTCTAATGTAAATGAACTAAATGTTCATGTGAAAGTAGATATATATATTATATCGAGTTTGGGTGACGACCCATGATGTTAACATACTAGGCGGGGCAGTCATGATCCCTTACCCTAGGCTCCGTGCCATTAGGGAAAGTACTATTGGTAAGGGGGTTCGCCGGGAGTAGCGTTCGCGCAGTCGGTGTTATGTTGAAAGTTAAGCGTTGCGTTCACCGGGAGTAGCGTTCGCGCAGTCGGTGGTACGTAAAAAGGTCTTATAACATGGTTCACCGGGAGTAGCGTTCGCGCAGTCGGTGTTGCCATAAAAGTTAAACGATACGGGTCACCGGGAGTAGCGTTCGCGCAGTCGGTGTCGTATCAAAGGTCATGTGACTCGAGTCACCGGGAGTAGCGTTCGCGCAGTTGGTGTCGTACTGAGTTATAGCAGGTTCGCCGGGAGTAGCGTTCGCGCAGTCGGTGGAATGCTATGTGTAAATAATGCGGTTCATCGGGAGTAGCGTTCGCGCAGTCGGTGCCGTGTTGAGTTATCAATGTTGTAAAACTGGACCGCGAGTGTTAGTAGGGGTCTCGGTAGAATTCACTGAGATTGTATCTCACTGTTTATATTTTGTGGTTTTTACAGAGAAGCAAGGGAAAAAGCAATGGTGAAGAAGCACCGCTAGGTGGTGTGCTTATGAAGACGGTGAAGACTTAGCTTTCATTGTTAATGTCTTTCTCTCGAGATCTTTGTATTTACGATTGTATAACTTGTACCAGTAAAATTTGTAAAATCGTTTCCGCTATTTATTGGTATTTGGATATTGGACTCTAGGTTATGAGCTATTTTTATTTATGTTCAATATCTAAAACAGGAAAAATATCTCTGATTATTTTATGATGGTGCACTTGGGTATTTTTACTCGATAAAAATACCGGGGTGTTACACATTAAGTATGGACGGAAACTTGATTGCACTAAAGAGCAAAATCACTTTTAAAAATGTGTCTTGCTTCTTTTCATAAACTCTTTGATGCGATCATGATTTCTTTCGATCGTTAATGTGTGAAGATAAAATTGACTATAATCAATCCAAGTTGGGGTGAATCCCTTTAAGTGTCACGAAGATGAGTTAGGGTTTAACTTCTGAAGTGGAATGAAGGTAGGTGAAGCTTCAGGGTAATGTTCATTGAGTAACTTGGACGATTTTGAGAGCAAAATCTTTCAAGTTGGGGTGATTGTAACATCCCCAATTTAGCTAACTGAGTTAATGGAAATTAGCAAGAGGTTATGTTTGATTAATTAGCTAAATAGAATAATTGAGCATATTTTATTAATTATGTGATGGAAACCAAGGTGATGTGGTATTTCCACCTTGATTAAATGATTTATTAGAATGCATTATGTGTTAGTTATTTAAATCAAATTGGATAGTGGATTAATTAAAATAAATGCTAGTAAGTTAGATGAAGGGGTATTTGGGAACTTTTCTTTATTCACTCTTTTCCTTCAGCTGACCAAACACTCTCACAAATATAAACAAACACTCACTTAAAATACAAAATATCTCATACTCCCATGTGTAATGCTGCTGGAACAAAAACAGAAAACCAAGAGAGAAAGTGAGATAGTGAGCCGTGAGAGTGAGGGAAGAAACAAGGGGAGAGTTCTCTCTCAACTCTTAATGCATGTCCTTCATTTTTAGCCCACTGAATTCAGCTTCTCCTCCTCTATCCAATGACACCAAAATCACCAGCTCATCCTTCCTCAAATTCAATTCACCATTTTCGGATTTCAAGTTCCACTTTCACCAAATATGGAGTTTTAAGAACTTGAAGCCTTGCATGTCCTGAATGGAGGGAGCTTGAAGTAGTCCAACACTTACATTGTATTTTGGAAACCTTAGAGTAAAGATTTGACTCTGTCCAACACTTACAATGCGGGTAATATTGATTGTTATGCCATGATTATGTTCATTGTTTATGAGACGGCCCAATGCGGGTAATATTGATCGTTATGCCATGATTATGATCATTGTTTATGAGACGGCCCAATGCGGGTACATGTTGATTGTTTATGAGACGGCCCAATGCGGGTACATGGTTTGTGTTTGGAATGATAATGATAGGATTGAATTATAAATGTCTATAAGCTAGGTTAATGAACTTAGTAATCACGAGTGAGATCACGCCATGAAAAGATAAGACTGACTAAATGTCCCTAAGGTTAAGAATAAGACTAAGTTATGTTTATGTCAAGTTAGTATTATGTTATGTTCATGTTCAGGTATATTAAAATATATACATCAGTTCAATCTAGGGTGACGACCCTATTTCAGTTTAGTGTGCTAGAGGAGGGGAAGTCATGAGCCCTATGAACCTAGACCCCATGAGGTTTTCCCACTAGTGATTAGTGGATTGGGTTCACCGGGAGTTTATTTTGCCAAATGACCGGTGACATGCTAAAAATCATGTGTTAGTGTTGCCTCTCGTAGCCGGCTTAAGGGTTATGAGGACAACGTTAGTCTTGAGCCAGTTACCAACCATGTTTCGTCGATAACTCTTCAAATACCTGTCGTATGAGCACGAAACCTGAACCCTCAGAAACTAGATAAAATTCCTAAGTTTAGTGTAGAATTGGCTGAGTTATGTCTGTTGCAAATTGGCACTTTGTTGCTGGAAACAGCAGGAGCATTTGAGAAGTTGGGTTTCGGTTTCGAGTCCTTTGGAGCGGATTCGGGGAAATTTCAGAGTTGTGTGCGATTTTCATTTTCATCGCCAAAGGTGAGTTCTATACTCGCTTAGGGAAGTTTTGATGTCACTGAGTTTGCTGATTTCGAAACCCATGTTTTACCGTTTTCTTTTTATCAAATCGAGTCAGTATCCGTAATTTCGAACTATCGTATTTTTGTTATGCTTGATTGTTGAATGTGCTGGATTGGACTGGATATGCTTGATACTAGGTACTGTTTGTGTGCGTTTTTGAGTCAAAACCGTTTGTGAAAATGACGTTTCGAATGATAAGTTATGCGGACGATTGTTGATTGTGTGAATGTTTAGACTGGTTATGATGATTGTTATGACTGTTTGATTTTATTGTTATGTTCGGATGCGGATCGGAATGAGTATTGGAACGATCGGAACAGACAAGGTGACGCAAAAAGACTATTTCGGGAAAAACTGTTAGTCACACAAGGACCGTGCGCCCCTGGGCACGGGTCGTGCGTGTGGTTCTATTTCTCAATTTCAATTTTTCAAAACACGCACGGGTCGTGTGTCTACACGCACGGACCGTGCGGAAGCCTCTGTCACTCACTTTCAAAACATGTTTTAGGCCATTCCGAACGGTTCCAATTGCATTCTAACCCCTTCCCCAACCCCATGCTATGATAACGAATATGACTGAGGTAAGTTTCATGCTAAGGTGGATTGTTATACCATGATTATGTTCGTTGCTTATGAGACGGCCCAGTGCGGGTAATATTTACTGTTCATGCCATGATTAAGTTATTGTTCATGAGACGGCCCAATGCGGGTAATATTGATTGTTACGCCATGATTATGTTGATTGTTTATGAGACGGCCCAATGCGTGTACCTGTTGATTGTTTATGAGACGGCCCAATGCGGGTACATGGTTTGTGTTTGGAATGATAATGATAGGATTGAATTATAAATGTCTATAAGCTAGGTTAATGAACTTAGTAATCACGAGTGAGATCACGCCATGAAAAGATAAGACGGACTAAATGTCCCTAAGGTTAAGAATAAGACTAAGTTATGTTTATGTCAAGTTAGTATTATGTTATGTTCATGTTCAGGTATATTAAAATATATACATCAGTTCAGTCTAGGGTGACGACCCTATTTCAGTTTAGTGTGCTAGGGGAGGGGAAGTCATGAGCCCTATGAACCTAGGCCCCATGAGGTTTTCCAAGTAGTGATTAGTGGATTGGGTTCACCGGGAGTTTATTTTGCCAAATGACCGGTGACATGCTAAAAATCATGTGCTAGTGTTGCCTCTCGTAGCTGGCTTAAGGGTTATGAGGACAACGTTAGAATTAGCCACATAGTCAACTATTAGGACTATGAATTATGAATCAAGCATAATGAACCGAGAGAGTTAGTATGGGGTCTCGATAGAACTCGCTAAGACAAGTTGTCTCACCCAATCATTGTTGTTGTTTTTTTCCAGAGATGCAGGATAAGTTGAAGATGATGAGTCATGGGCCTGGAGCTACTTGAGGAGTGCCGACGCTTTTAGTTATTCTGTCATGTATTTTCCTTTTAGTATCTTAGACTGTTCGATTGTATGACTTACCTTTTTAAAAGTTGTAAATCGCTTCCGCAGACTTCTTATTTTGGTATTGAACACTAAGTTGAGTGATGTAAGGAACGAATTTCAATTGTCCTAATTAAGTTATGTTCAGTTATGTAAGTGCGCTTGATGTGTTTTGCATCGATGTTTAGTTTGTGTTCAATATCTTAAAAAGGAAGTTACTCTGATATAGGCCAGTAGTGCATATCGGTAATTTCTAAAAGTTAGAAATTATCGGGGTGTTACACGGCGGCTCTTAGACAAATAAGCAATATAAAACACGATGAAATATATGCATTGAAATGAAAATAATTTTATATAAGTAGTTCAGTTGACGAGCTAAGAGACACGAATGAGCTCCAATAAGTTACGTACTAACAACTAGCAACTAATTGCCCATAAAAAATATCAAAAAGTTAAAAATCATGGAATCAGTGATTAGGGAGAAGGGTAGAAGTAAGAAAAGGGAACATTTTTCTCATATGGGGAATATCTCCCAGACCAAGATCATGGTAGTAGTATTGAGAATAATGTCATGAGTATGCAATTAATTGCATTTTTTGGATCATAATGCTAATACCTTAATACGCCATATATCCTAGAATAAGTGTTGTTTCACACATTAAAAAAAAAATAAATGAATGAAAGAGTATAACAAATTTACAAAAACAAAATAATCCTTATTAACTACTGAGAATTAACCATTGTTGTAAATACCTAGTGTGGTATAATGAATTGAGAGTGATGTTAGTATGTTACACATTAATTTGGGTGGGGTTTAGGAATGGACAAAAATGATTAATATTACACTAAAAGGATAAAATAACACTTATTTTCAAAATTATGTTTTCTTTTAACATGACACTTATTATGGTGTAGAGGGAGTAACACCTAGATATTATATACCCAATATAACAAAGTAAAACAATCTCAAAGTAGGCAACATCTAGCCTATGCAGTGTGTAGAGGTGATGTATTGCATACACTTTTTTTTTCTACTGTTTGACCATGTAGTTTTGGCAGATACGTGATGTCTGCCATTAGCCACCCCGAATATAACTAGCAATAGCCTCACCACAATAAACCTTCTTCCACTCAGAGTCTTAGATTCAAGGGATCTTAGTGTTGGCTAAATTAGTTATGTCTTATGAAATTTAGGATGTCACACAAGCTCATCGCATAGTCCACAACTCCTTTGAATTGGCGTGATGTTGCATTGGAGTAGCCACACACATTATTTTTTGAATGTTTGGATCCATGATACCATTATGAGAAACACAATATATTACACTTAATTATAAAATAAATCATTTCATCACAACAACATCCACATATCTCAAAGTTGAATTTCTCAAACAATAATTAAATCAAACATCTTTCATTCCTATCCACCATTCCTATTACCCAACATACAAAATAAATCAAATCCCTAAGCACACCTAAGAGAGATTTTAAAAAGGGAATTCTATGTTACCTTAGAAATTTAGGGGAGGAGTTGGAATCCCCAATGTTGCTTTGGTTCTCTAGCTCCTCAATAAGAACCCTAACTTCTACCAACCAAGATCCTAATTCCTATCATTATCCCATTTTGCTTCTTCTCTTCAGCCAGCAGTGAAATGTAAAAAGGGATGAGATGAGAGTTGTTTTGCTTCTTTGTTTTGTTGATGGAAAGACCTTGTACCTTACTTCCCTTTCCTCTCTCACAACCTCACTCTATTCTTCTTCTTCTTTCTCTTACTTTATGCTTCCCTCCCTGTCTCGATTCATCCTCTATTTTTTTTTTGGCTAGCAATGAAATGATAAATGAGAAAGGGCTTCATGTTTCTTTTTTTTTTTGGTCCAATGGGCTTCATGTTTCTCTAATGGTTGGATGAGAAAATAAGAAGATTGTGGGCTGGTGTTTGAATGGGCAATTTCTTCCCACAAGCCTCTTATTCTTTTCCCTTTTTTTTCTTTTAATATCCTTTAAGCCTCTTATTCTAGACTCATAATTAATTCTAAAGATAGCTTTAAAAAAATCCAATTAGTTACTTCTATTATGGATATGAGAAATTAATTAAAACTAAACTCTTAATAACAACCGGTGCTTACAATAAAAATAGCAATACAATTAAATGTAATATTGGGGATGTTATATTCTCCCCACCTTTTAGAAATTTTGTCCCCAAAATGGCCTAAGTTTTAGATTCAGACTAAATCCTATATAACAAACAATAAGAGTTCTAATAAAAAACACAATAATAGTTAACTCTCCTAAAATATAAATCTTGGGGAGTCTTGGCGACAACTCTCCCACCAAGCTCCCCCCTCCCTTTTTTCCATTTTTTTTCTTTTATCCTTTTCCCTTTTTCTTCTTCTTTTTATTATATTTTTTAAGTAATTTTGAGTCTAGAAAAAATTTAAATTATTTAAATACGCGAAGTTTGTTCATTCATAACTAGATTGGTGAAAAAGAAAATTAATTTCGTGGCAAATTACGTAAAGTGTGACGCTAGACAGTGTGTTTTAAGGTATTTTAAGATATGAAAAAAAAAATTAATTGTTTAAATACGTGAAGTTTGTTCCTACGTAATCGAATTCGTCGAAAATGAAATTAATTTCGTGACAAATTGTGTGAAGTGTGACGTTAGATAGTATAGTTTGGGGTACTTTAAGATCCGGGAAAAAAAATTAATTGTTGAAGTACGCAAAGTTTGTTACTCGATAATTAATTTTATTAAAAAAATAATAATTTTGTAATAAAATATGATGCTAAGTAGTGTGTTTTGGGTGCTTTAATTAGGATTCAAAAAAAATTAGATATTCAAATACATGGAGTTCGTTCCTCGACAATTGTGGGTACTTTTGCGTTCGGGAAAAAGTACTATTCAAATACTAAAATTTTGTTCCTCGATAACTGATTTAAAAATCAATTTATTTTTTTATTTCTTCTCTTTATATTCTTTAGGACCATATTTTTCTGGATTTTAAAAAAATAATTTAAAGATGCTTCGGAAAAAAAAGAATTTAAAGACCATATTCCTTCAACTTTGTATAGTTGCTTCCATTTTATTGGTGATTCTCATCCAACCCTACATGATACCCACGTTTTTCCCTTTCTAATTGTGTTGTCTTCTTTTCTTTCTAATTGCTTCTATTTCAATGTGTTTGTTAATTAAAAATGATACTTTTAATTATGATTTACATTGTCACACACTTCTACAATATATAATTAATTTTATCTTCACTCATACAATATTACAATATTTATGTATTAAATGAAGCTTTTGTCCCCCCCCTTTTTTTTCATATTTTCATTTTCACCCCCCTTTTTTTTCTTCATATTTTCATTTTTAAGAGTTCATTAAAATTTAGGTGAAGATTATTGAGATATGCATTGTAATTCTATTGCTTGTAATAATAGTAGGTGTAGTTAGTAACCTAGTCGAAATGAGCCAGTCGAAATTATGGGCCTGGGCGTGTTTCATTGTATATATATACAGACGTCAGTAGCATGTAATCAGTACCCTACTTTTTATGAAATTCAGTGCAGCTTTTACTACTCTATTGATATTGCCCTATTCATTCCTCTTGTCCCTTAGCGCCGCCACTTCTTTTTCTTCTTCCTTTCACGTGTTTATCCCCAACAAACTGGTATCAAGAGCTTGTTAGATCCTTACAAAATCTATCAAGATTCATGGCAGCGCGAGACAACTCTGGTGGAGGTATTCCGGGGAACCTCCCAATCTTCGACGGAAAGGATTATGAACGATGGTGTGCGCAGATGAAGGTGCTGTTTCGATATCAAGATGTCCTTGATGTCGTGAATGATGGTGTTCCACCCTTGGCAGCAAACGCCACTGAAGCGGTGAGGAACAACCACCATTCGCTGAGAAAGAAAGATGGAAAAGAGCTATTTTTGATTCACCAATGTGTTGATTCCAATGTCCTGAACCTGATCATCGACAGTGAGTCAGCAAAGGCAGCTTGGGACGTCCTCAAGAACTCGTATGGAGGAGCAGATAGACTGAAGAAGATACGCCTTCAGTCGCTCAGGAAACAGTACGAGGCCTTGAAGATGACAGATGGAGAATCGATTGGAGAATTCATTATGAGGTTAGTAGCATTAACTAATCAAATGAAAGGTAATGGTGAAACTGTGACTGAAGTAAATAAAGTCGAAAAGGTGCTCAGATCCTTAACCCTGGAATTCGACTATGTTGTCACTGCTATCGAAGAATCCAAGGACCTAGATACGTTGAAGTTAGATGAACTTCAGGGTTCCTTAGAGGCGCATGAATTGAGAATAAGGCAGAGAAGTTCAGAGAAAGAAACTGAACAAGCCTTGCTTTCATACTCCTCTAAGAGAAATTGGAAGGAAGGCAACAAGGAGAAGGGTAGAGAAAAGGGATCAAGCAGTAAGAAGAAAGAACAAGGATCTTTCGACAAGAAGAAGGGAGACCTGTCGAAAGTTCAGTGTTATAACTGTCAGCAATTTGGGCATTATAGGAACAAGTGTCAAAACAAGAAAGTTCCTAGGGATAAAGATGCAGAAGCCAAGTTTGCTAATGATGGTGACTCAGACTCTGACTCAGAGGAGTTAATGCTGATGGCTGTCGAAGATGAGATTCGACTCGATGAAGGAATTGCTGAAAGTAGCGAGCAAAATAGTGGGAACACTTGTATAAGTGGATTCACTTGCGATGCTCAAAATACTTGTGCAATGTGTGTGTGGCAGGGCAGTGGAAACACTGGTGATGCCTCCAACATTGCCAGCAATGATGATGAAGAATTGTCATTCATGACAGCTACTGACCTAGAATTACTGTTGTTGAAGGCTGATACAAATTCGACTGAAGAGAAGTCTGTCGAATGGTATCTCGACACAGGATGTTCAAATCACATGTGTTGTCACAAGGAGTGGTTTGTCGAACTGGAGCAGATAAGCAAAAGGATAAGGTTTGCAGATAACAGTAGAGTTACTGCTGAAGGAGTAGGTACCATAAAGTTCATGTCGAAAGATGGTAAGTGGTGCTACATCTAAGGGGTATTTTATGTACCAGATATGAGGAGCAATCTGCTAAGTATTGGGCAGATGATTGAGAAAAACTTCACCGTCGAAATGGGTGATAACAGTCTCAGCTTGTTCGATTCGACCAAGAAGATGATTTTGAAGGTGTCGATGCAGAGTAACATAACCTTCAAGATCAAGCTGCAAGTAGTCGAAGAACATTGTCTCCAGACCACTGTCGAAAAGGAGCACAGGAGATGGCACAGGAGATTAGGCCACCTCAACTTCAAGAGCTTGAGTCAACTACATGAAAAGAAAATGGTTCATGGGTTGCCTGCAGTAAAAGTACCTGTCGAAGTTTGCAAGAGTTGTTGCAAGTCGAAGCAACCAAGAAACTCGTTTAAATCAGAAGTACCTAGCAGAGCAGAGAAGAAGCTAGAGGTGATATTTTCTGATGTCTGTGGTCCTTTCGAAGTATGTTACTTAGGAGGGAATAAGTACTTTGTCACCTTCATTGACGAATACACTAGAATGTCCTGGGTGTATTTGATCAAAAGGAAGAGTGAAGTACTAGAAATATTCAAGAAGTTTAAGGTAATGATTGAAAAGCAGAGTGAATGTGCAATCAAAACCCTTAGAAGCGATGAAGGTGGTGAGTACAATTCTCATGGATTTGTCGAATTTTGTGAGAAAGAAGGAATTGTGCATGAAGTCACTGCACCTTACACACCTCAGCATAATGGTACTGCTGAGAGGAAAAACAGGACCATCCTCAACATGGTAAGAAGCATGTTGAAGGAGAAGAAACCACCTCATAGTTTATGGGGAGAACTTGTAGCCATAGCAGTATACATTCTGAACAAATGCCCCACAAAGAGATTGATTGGGAAGACACCTGAAGAAGCTTGGCTAGGAAGAAAGCCAAGTGTCAAGCATCTCAGAATAATTGGCTCATTATGCTATGGACATGTCCCTGAGCAACTAAGAAGCAAGCTGGATGATAGAGCACAACAAATGATTCTTGTTGGCTATCATTCGACAGGAGCATACAAACTGTATGATTCTGTGCAGAAGAAAATGGTGAAAAGCAGAGATGTTGTAGTAGATGAGTCGAAACATTGGAACTGGGAAGAAGGCTGTGAGAAACCTACAATGATGGACTTCGACGAAGTCTTTGATCGAGATGATCAGAATGAAGAGGTCGAAACTGAAGAGACAGAAGAACCCATTGCTGTTGAACCTTTAAGAAGGTCGCAAAGGGAAAGGCAGAGATCAGTAAAACTAGAAGGATTCGACACTTACCCAGATTCTGCTATTACAGCAGAGGGAGACCTGACACACTTTGCATTAATGGCTGAAGCAGAACCAGTGAGCCTGGAAGCTCTTAGTCACAAGCAGTGGAAGGAAGCAATGATTGATGAGCTGAAGTCAATCGAAAAGAATGGCACTTGGAAGCTAGTCGAACTTCCAAGGCAAAAGAAAGCTATAGGCGTGAAATGGGTCTACAAGACCAAAGTCAAGCCCAATGGAGATGTGGCCAAGTACAAGGCCAGGCTAGTAGCCAAAGGTTTCCTGCAGAAACCTGGTTTGGATTTCAATGAGGTCTTTGCCCCAGTTGCCAGGATCGAAACCATAAGATTGGTAGTAGCATTGGCAAGTCATAGAGGCTGGCCCCTACATCAACTAGATGGAAAGTCAGCATTTCTTAATGGACCTCTGGAGGAGGAAGTCTATGTTTGTCAACCACCTGGTTTTGAGTCGAAGGGTCAAGAAGACATGGTTTTTAAGCTTGAGAAAGCCCTATATGGACTCAAGCAAGCCCCAAGAGCGTGGAACAAGAGAATTGATGGATTTCTCTTGGCTCAGAAGTTCATGAGATGCACCAATGAACATGGAGTATATGTGAAGAAGAATGGAACTTCGACTCAGTTGTTGTTGTGCCTGTATGTAGATGATCTACTAGTAACTGGCAGCAATGAAGTCGAAGTCGAAGCCTTTAAGAAAGTGATGATGTCTGAGTTCGAAATGAGTGATCTAGGACATATATCATATTTCTTAGGAATGGAATTTACAGAGTCGAAGAAGGGAATATTTCTGCATCAGTCGAAGTATGCAGCTGATATCCTGAAGAGATTCGACATGATCAACTGTAAGGAGGTTTCGACACCAACTGACACAAGCAACAAGCTGTCGAAAGATGATGAAAGGATCGAAGTAGATACCACCCTCTACAAACAGATTGTGGGATCCCTGAGGTACCTGTGCAACACTCGACCTGACATTATGTTTAGTGTCGGAATGATCAGCAGATTCATGGAGAAGCCGAAAAGCTCCCATCTAGTAGCTGCTAAAAGAGTACTAAGGTATATAAAGGGAACACAAAGTTATGGTATTCTATTCCCTAGCAAATCTGAGTCGAAGAATAGCGCTGAAGTGTTTGGTTACACAGACTCCGACTGGAGTGGAGACAAGAGTGATCGAAAGAGCACAAGTGGGTATGTCTTCATGCATGGATCGACACCCATCTCTTGGTGCTCGAAGAAGCAAAGTATAGTTGCGTTATCCTTTTGTGAAGCAAAGTATGTGGCTGCTTCATTTGCAGCATGTCAAGCTTCATGGCTGAGCATGCTATTGGTCGAAATTGGAGTGCACAAGGTCGAAGCAATGAAGTTGTTGGTCGAAAACAAGTCTGCGATAGATCTCGCCAAGAATCTTGTCGCACATGGTAGGTCGAAGCACATAGAGACCAGATATCACTTCCTGCGTGATCAAGTAAACAACGAGAAGCTGAATCTGGAATATTGCTGTTCGGAACTTCAAGTAGCTGATGCAATGACCAAGCCATTGCAAAAGGGAAGATTCGAAGAACTGAGAACAATGCTTGGGATGATGTCACTCAGCAATGTGAAATAGGAGGGAATATTGAGATATGCCTTGTAATTCTATTGCTTGTAATAATAGTAGGTGTAGTTAGTAACCTAGTCGAAATGGGCCAGTCGAAATTATGGGCCTGGGCCTGTTTCATTGTATATATATACAGACGTCAGTAGCATGTAATCAGTACCCTACTTTTTATGAAATTCAGTGCAGCTTTTACTACTCTATTGATATTGCCCTATTCATTCCTCCTGTCCCTTAGCGCCGCCACTTCTTTTTCTTCTTCCTTTCACGTGTTTATCCCCAACAAAGATGAAAATACATAAATTATATATTGTAACATTCAAATATACAAAGTTTGTGCCTCAGTAATCGATTTCGTTAGGTGAAAAAAAATATAATTTCGTGACAAAATATGTAAAATGTGATGCTAAACAGTGTGTTTTGTTTGTAAAAAAAAGGCTTAATTACAGTTTTGGTCCCCCTATTATGACCAACTCAAGATTTTGGTCCCTAAAGTTTTAATTTGACGATTTTGGTCCCCCTATTTTCCCAATTTGAAAAATCATAGTCCCCCTCTTAATTTTGACTGACTTATCCTACGTGGCAGCCCACGTGGACTGCCACGTAGGTGCACCCCCCCACCCACCCCCACCCCACCCCCCTCCACTGTTCCTCTTCCCCACCGATCCCCCCTCCACTGTTCCTCTTCCCCTCGCCCCTCCCACCCCCACCACTACAAGAAAATCGCTGATTTGTGACGGAAATATCCGTCGCAAATGCAGGAAATTCCGTCACAAAATGACATTTACGACGGCATTTGCGACGGACAAAATTCCGTCGCAAAAACGCTCGTCGCAAATTTTTTGCGACGGATTTTTCCGTCGCAAAATATTCCGTCGCAAATTAGTCGCAAATCCGTCGCAAATTCGTCGCAAACTCTGACACATTTCGTCGCAAATCCGTCGCAAATCCGTCGCAAATCCGTCGCAAATTTTAAAAAAAAATTAAAAAAAATTAAATCCAACAGTGGTCCTTATACCCTCACTAAACCAAACTTCTATTACAATTCCTTCTCTTATACACTAGTAATTATCATCGAGACAATTTAGATTTAGATAAACAAACATTAATGTAGTCCCTGGATTCCAGCCGGAGATAGAGAAAAGTGCAAATGAAAAATATTAATCATTCAAACTTCAACTAGTATACATCAGAGAAAAGTGTAAATGAAAAATATTAATCCCTGCCACTGAAGCCGCATTCTGCAAAGCACACCTTGAATTTGCTACTCACATTAAATCATAATAAGCATCTTCTATGACAATTTTCCAGAGAAAATTAGAACAATATATACACGAGGTGAATTTTGGTTAAACTAAATCTAAATTTTGTACAACAGAGAAACAAGCCTCCAATAAACCTTGCCACTCAATTTCAGTAGCTTATCAAAAAAGGCCAACTCACAAATCCAAAATTTTAACCAACTAGACGTTACCATGTTGGAGGAGCGGTTAATTCAACGCAGAGATGACTGATGTATCCTCCCATGAGAGTTGCTCCTGCCTTTATCAGACTTGTCAAGATTCCTGCAAAATGGATCCTGGCTGTGGAATCAAAGAATTGACTACTTATAATTCGGAGTTCGATAATAGGAAAGATCTTCACCTTTCATCATCAGTTGAATTACTTCCCAAATTACTTCCCAACGATTCAAGTTGTTTCCAAGATGGTTTAGTAGCCTGTAAGAAATTTTATGGCCTGGTTATGGCAACCTGTGATAGGTACCAGTCTAGAGAAAAACATGAAAATGGTGAAATAATATTGGTCTGCATACTGACATTGAGGCGTGACTGTTTCCTATATCTGCTATGGACCTCCAGGTATTCTTCATAGGACTGCAACCAAAAAGCAGACACACGGTCAACATTAGTAAAAGAAAAATGCAGTCCAACATATTCAATTAATAACAAATATATAAGCATAGGAGCTCAAATATGACACATCAAAGAACTTCAGGAGTGGTGACATGACAACTTGTCTTTAACATCAGTTAACAAGAAAAGCAATTGAAAATATTTTTATGTTGTTTTATGCATATATGACTTCAAATGCCTGGACACACATATGTTAGTTTTATGAATTCCGTAGGATCTAATGATACATGTTATGATCCCACAATTTAGGAAGATCTTGACTTTCCATCTCAATCTTAGATAGAAACTATATCATTCATGTATTTCAATACTGAAGTGAAATACCTTGATGATAACTCCTCTGACTCCTTGCAGACCTCATCAGCAGCATCATTTACAAGAAATAAATCATCTACTCTGTCAATCATTCTCATAGATTCTCATACATGAAAATAAGGAACCATATGATAGATCACAAATCCTACTCCCAATAACCCAATTCCAATAAGAAATGAGTAATACGAAAATCTGATGAATGAAGCTTTACCAGACTTAACTTTGTTTTAGCGATACTTTTAATTGAGACAAAAACTCAATAAAACTCAATACTTTACCAGACCCTAAATAAAACTTGTAACAAAAAATCAGAAAATCAACATTAATCACATGAATAAAACCCTAAATAAAACTTGTAACAAAAAAAACCCTAAACAAAACTAGAGCAAAAATTCCCAAGTTTGGAAGACTAGATGGTATATATTATCTTCAATACCTTAATGATAAATACATGTTGATGAATTTACCTATTGATATATTATCTTCTATACCTTAATGATATATTATCTTCTATAACAGTATTGATTCTATATATATATATATATATATATATATATATATATATATATATATATATATATATATATATACCATGTTACAGCGGAAAGAATACGATATTCATCTAATTAGGCCAGTTCCTGAGAACCAGCTTACCACAACACAAGCTTAGCTATGAAAGAACATAAAAAAAATTAAAGAAAAACTTACTTGTTGAAGAACAAGCGAAGAACTTCTTCCTTCAAACTTCAGAGCTTATATTATTAGAAGAGTGTGTTTACAAGAGAAGAGGTATGAGAGAGAGAAGTATGTTACAAGATTATGATCTATATCTATTCTATAGCAATATGCTATAGAATTTACTACAAAGTTTTGAACACGCTTAACCCTAAAGCTAAGCGTATAACTTTTCCTGGTACAACAACTTTGGTGCAAACAAATTTGTTGACATCAAATGTTGCAACTAATAGGTTGATAAGATGGGAAGAAATTAACTTTCCAGAAACTTGGGCTCTTCCGCAGGAAGTAGAACCCAAACCTGTCCTTAATAAGGATATAGATCAAATCATCCAAAATACAGAGGGTGATATAGAAATCAGGTTTAATTCTAATAGAATTACCAGAATTCCTAGATCATTATCTTCTAGGCATTCAGTTAGTGAATATTACACTACACCAGGTGATATACCGAGACCTTCTATTGAAGTTGTTGATGATGTTAAGGTTAATGAAAATAATATTCCTTATGGGGTTTATGAACCACAGAGTAGGAAATCTCCTACTACCTCAGAAATGAGCTTCCATATTAATTAATGGATTTTAGTCCAGGAAGCGATCTGAGAAGACTCATCAATGATGAGTTTATGCAGGAAAGATATTCCGAATTTAGAAAATGGTATTTTTCATATTATTCTTCTCCTGAACTTCAGGCTATAAAAGAAAAATTTTATGAACATTTAACCTACCATCAGACTTATATGCCTTTTGCTAAATGGTTTTTAAAATATTTTCATGAACGTTTAGACTATGAAATAAATGTCTTGAAAGAAAGAGTTTTTGAAAACTCAAAAGGAGAAAAAATTCATTCAAGTTTTCCTCCAAAAAATTATGATATTGTTTTAGGAAAAAACGTAGAAGCAAATGCTTTTACCCATTTTATTGAAAGATCTCAAATTGCTTTAAAAGATTTAAATTCAATTATGAGCGCCCAAAATTATACTAATTTATTTTTAGTAATTTTGGGAGATGAATTTAAAGCCTTAGAAGAAAATTTGTCTTCATTAAAAACCTTGTTTGAGCAACATATCTCTCAACAAGAGCTTATTTTAAAAAATTCCCAAAAACATTATATTCCGGTTATTAAAGAAGAACCTATAGTTCAACCTCCAATAAAAATTGAAGGTTTTAAAATGAAAAATAGTAAAAACGAGTTTTTAGATATTCTAGAAGAGAAACTAAAAAATTTAAAAATAAATGTTTTATCCGGTAAAGAATCATCAGAAAATTCTGATGAGGATATAGACAAATTAGCAACAATGTTTGCTAATCAAGATATTAATAATACCAACAATTATGAGGAAATAAATCCCATATATGCTTCAAAGCAAATAGAAAAGTATTATTATAAAAGACCTTCTCCTCAGGATTTATTATTTGAGGAAAATGAGTCTTATCAGAATTCATATTCTGGTAAACAAATCTATGAATGGAACATAGATGGCTTAAATGATAAGCAAATTATTGATACGGTACATAAAATGATTATGTACTCCACTGTTTGTAAACAACATGGAAATAATGATAGTTCCATTGCTACGTTCATAGCCACTGGCTTTATTGGGCAGTTAAGAGGTTGGTGGGATCATTATCTCACTGATGCCCAGAAAAAGGATATATTATCCCATAAAAAAGAAATTAAATTAGAGAATGGTACTACAAGTACAGCTGAGGAGGATGCAGTTTATACACTGTGTCTTACCATTCTTAAGCATTTCATAGGAACCAATGTTTCTATAGGAGAAAAATTATCTTCTCTTTTACAGAATTTAAGATGTCCATCTTTAACTCATTTTAGGTGGTATAAGGATACTTTTCTATCCAGGGTTTTCCAATTAAAAGACCCTAATTCTATCCACTGGAAGGCAAAATTTATTGATGGTCTTCCTTATCTTTTTGCAGAAAGAATAAGACAAGCTTTAAGAGACCAAAATGATGGTATAAATGTCAATTATGACAACTTGACCTATGGTCAGATAATTAGTTGCTGTATTAAAGAAGGTTTGGCTTTATGCAATGATATAAAGCTAAAAAATCAATTGAAAAAGCAAAAGCTAACAGAAAAACACCAAATAGGTGAATTCTGTGAGCAATTCGCTTTTGACTTAGGCAAAGAACCTAAGGATGGGAAAAAGGGAAAGAGAATACAGGGAAGAAAATTCTCTGATATTAAAACAAATAGCTTTTACAAAAGTCCTAGGAAAAAGAATAGTAAAAGAAAAGCTTTTAATGAAAAGAATAGGACTGGTCAAAGTAGACCCACCTTCCAAAAGAAGGGAAAAAGAAAAGCAGAAAATTTTGATATTACGTGTCATAAGTGTGGCAAGGTAGGTCATTATGCCAACCAGTGTTGGACTAAAAAAGCCCTCAATAATATCCAGGATGATCAATTAAGATCACAATTAGAAAAAGTCTTATTAATTAACTCTGATTATGAGTCTAGTTCAGATAAAGAATCTTCAAATGAAGATATAAATATTATCCAAGATTCTTCTGGATCATCATCTTCAGGCAACAATGATTGCCAATGTAATGAAGTAAATTACTGGAAATCCATCGTAGATATGAATGGTCTAAATGTTCTCACTGAAGAACAAGATGAAGCCTTAAAGGCTTTAGATTCCATAAAAGATGGAACGATGAGAAGAAAAATGATAGAAATTCTTATGAAAGAATATTCTAAAAAAGAAACTCCTCTAATCATAGAGGCACCTTATCAAATAAGTGAGGTCTTATCTAGATTCAAAGAATCCAGTAGCAAAGAAAAACCAATTTCTATGAATGATTTAAAAGGAGAAATCAATATTTTAAAAAATGAAATTTCTCAAATAAAAAAAGACAATACTAATTTGTCTCAAAGAATTTCTGTTTTAGAAAAACCTAGTAAAACAGAATCTTCTTCAAGTAATTATCTTTCTATTTTGAATAGAATAACTTCTCAAAAATGGTTTGTGAAGATTGATATTATTATCAATAGAAATTTTATTTTGAAAAATGAAATTGCTCTGGTTGATAGTGGAGCAGATTTGAATTGCATTCAAGAGGGAATTATCCCTACAAAGTATTTTTCAAAAACTACGCAATCACTTACCCAAGCAGGTGGTGATAGGCTAAAAATTAATTTTAAATTACCAAATGCACATATTTGCAAACAAGGTATTTGCATACCTACTTCATTTATTCTGGTTAAAAATTTAACCCATCGAATTATATTAGGTACACCTTTTTTGCATAACATTATGCCTATTATTAATATTGACCAAAAAGGTATTACAACCATGTTGGAGAATAGAAAAATTATTTTTGAGTTTATTTCTGATCCTCATACTAGGATGATAAATGAAATAAAAGAACTTCTTTTAAGTAAAGAGAAACAAATATGTTTCTTAAAAGAAGAAATTAATTTAGCTAATATAAATGAACAGCTTAATAAAGCTGACATAGAGACTCAAATAAAGAGTCTAGAACAACAGTTCATAAATGAAGTATGTAGTGAGATACCAAATGCTTTCTGGAATAGAAAAAAAACACATGATATCTCTACCATACTTAGACGACTTCAATGAAAGTCAAATTCCTACAAAAGCAAGGCCTGCACAAATGAATCAAGAATATCTTGGTTTATGTAAAAAGGAGATAGATTCTCTTTTAGATAAAAAATTAATTAGACCCTCCAAATCTTCTTGGAGCTGTACCGCTTTCTATGTAAATAAACACGCAGAACAGGAACGTGGAGTTCCCAGATTAGTTATAAACTATAAACCACTAAATAAAGTTTTGAAATGGATTAGGTATCCGATACCTAACAAAAAAGATTTATTGGATAGGCTTAATGAAGCCTTAATTTTTTCAAAGTTTGATATGAAGTCAGGTTACTGGCAAATTCAGATTAATGAATCTGATAAATATAAAACAGCATTTACAGTTCCTTTTGGTCACTATGAATGGAATGTAATGCCTTTTGGGCTTAAAAATGCCCCCTCTGAATTCCAAAATATTATGAATGACATATTTAATCCTTATACGGATTACATGATAGTATATATAGATGATGTCTTAGTATTTTCTAAGACTATTAGTCAACATTTTAAACATCTTAAAAATTTTAAGAATATTATAAAAAATAATGGTTTAGTTTTGTCTGCTTCAAAAATGAAGCTTTTTCAAACTAAGGTTAGATTCCTAGGTCATGAAATTGACCAAGGGAAAATTATCCCTATAAGTAGAAGTATAGAATTCGCTTCTAAATTTCCTGATGAAATTCTGGAAAAGAAGCAATTACAAAGATTTTTAGGAAGCCTGAATTATATTTCAGACTATTATAAAAACCTAGCCCAAGATACAGCCTTATTATATAATAGGCTTAGAAAAAATGCTGGTCCATGGACTGAAGCCCATACCAAGGCAGTCCAATACATTAAAAACAGGGTTAAAACCCTTCCTTGTCTAAACCTGGCAAACCCAAAGTTTTTTAAAATTGTTGAAACAGACGCCTCTAATGCGGGTTATGGAGGAATTCTCAAACAAATTGACCCAAATACTTCTAAAGAAGTATTAGTCAGGTTTACTTCGGGTAAATGGAATCCGACCCAATTAAAATATTCTACAGTCAAAAAAGAAATGCTTTCAATTATTAAATGTATTTCTAAGTTTCAAGATGACTTATTAAATCAAAAATTCTTGTTAAGAATTGATTGCAGTTCTGCAAAACAAATTATTGAAAAAGATGTGAAAAATCTTGTTTCTAAACAAATTTTTGCAAATTGGCAAGCCCAACTATCAGTTTTTGATTTTGATATTGAATACATTAAAGGTGAAAATAATTCACTAGCTGATTTTTTAACACGTGAATTTTTGCAGGGAAATGACAACCCCATATAGGGGAAGAGGTCGTGGCCCAGGTGGCCGTGGCAGAGGAAGGAGTAGCAATATGCTACCCTACCAACAAGAACCAAGTGTCCCTCTTTTAGGAGATTGGACAACAGTGTACCCTAATAGGGGAAGAACTATGCAGCAATTACCTGCTCCTCCAAAGAAAGAAGATATTTCTTCTTCTTCTGGAACAAAACAAAGCTCTTATGCAGAGGCTATTATTAATGACTCTCCTCAAGAACAAACTCAAGAATATTTTGAGAACCCAATAACTGAGGACATCATGTATATTGATGATGAAGACCTCAGTATTACAAAAGATCCATGGTCAATAAAGACCAGGTACCTCGAATCCAGAGGATACCCAGGATTATATGGTAAATCAAGACCAAACTTAGAAATCTTATTATTAGTTACTGAATCAGTAACTATTACTCATCACCATCAAAATAACAATCCTCAAAGTTTTATAAACTTTAGCAAATGTCACATTAACAAAATCCTTCTTCCAAGAGAATGGGGATTAAACCCAAATGGGGAAAAAGCAATAAAAATTGCTGAAAATTCATATGCATATTTTAACTATTGGGATTATATCCAGGCTTTTTCTAAAGCTTTTTATTATCAGAACCCGAAAAACAAACATTCATGGTTCTTTAGTATTAACCCAGAAGTGGTTAATAAACCGATACCAAATTGGTTTTACAATTGGTGGCAAAAATTTGGGCCATCTTTGGAAATTCTTCCAAAAGAGTTATTGGAATTATACAACTCTTGGTGCGACAATAGTCCTCTTGTAACAAAAATAGCTTCGAGTAAGCTTATTATAGGACAATGTCCGTGCCTTTTCTTCATCAAGTTTCAAATCCCATGGATATGGAGGTGGTCTATGACCATTGGAAAAAACCAAAGAAATATTCCTATACTTAGAAGAAATTTCTTCTATAAATGGTGGATCAGAATGGATCCTGAAGACCTCAAAAAATTAATATCTCAGGTCTTATCTAATATCAATGAAGATAAAGAAAATGGTTTAAATAGTGTTAATCTCCAAAATTTGTCTATGACAAATTTAAAACATTACTTCCAGAAAAAGTACCCTCAAGAATCTGAGGAAGAAATTATGGTTAGAACTCTTGATCACATGAAGACACAATTCTTCAGCACATTTCAAGTTAAAGAAATGTCAACATCCTCACAGGGATCCATTGAACCAAGTGAAATGGAATGCTTAGCTGGAGAATCCCAGCAAGAAGATGAACCTTATCCAGAAGATTTCTGGGATGCCATGATCCAATCCATGACTAAGCATGTGAAAGGAAAAGGACAAGAATAAGGGCCATAATTAAAAGCATGATTAAAAAGATCACGTGCCAAGATTTGGTGGGACACACGCAATTATGCTGTCGACATTTTACCTTTTTAATTTTGTATTTTTGTCTTTTGAATTTTGTCTTTTTCATTCAATTATGTGACGATGGGGCCCAATGTGTACCCGGCATAATTAGTGAAATTTTGTCGTTTGTTGTAACCGGCTACCGAATTCCACAGTAGCCCTTTTACCGGCTTAAATAGTAAGCCTTAGTTTGCCTATATAAGGCATTTTGTTTTCCTTTCTTAGGCAGAGCTTCGGCTACCTCTCTCTCTCTCTCTCTCTTGTAAACATACTTCTCTCTTCTCTTGTAAACACACTCTTCTAATAATATAAGCTCTGAAGTTTGAAGGAAGAAGTTCTTCGCTTGTTCTTCAACAAGTAAGTTTTTCTTTAAATTTTTATGCTTTTCCATAGCTAAGCTTGTGTTGTGGTAAGCTGGTTCTCATGAACTGGCTCTATTAGATGAATATCGTATTCTTTCCGCTGATATATATATATATATATATATATATATATATATATATATATATATATATCAATTTATAGTATCAAAACAAAAGTTTCATGGTATGGATCAATTTACCTATTGACAGAGCAATTCCAGCCAGCTAAATTAGCTACAAGTGCCAAAGCACTCCTCCACCTTTGCACCTAACTCATATTCCCCTGAAATTGCTGCTCGTGTCTAGCAAATGCAGCTGCATAAGATCCACTCTGATGACGAACATTAGATGGATCTATACCATAGAAAATAGGCACTATAACCTATCCATTCCTCTCTTTACATTCAACTATTTTAACAAGCTCAGAAAGCTTTGATTCCTCGATTGCTCTTATAAGTGTGGTTGATATTTCATCACCTCTCACAAGATTGTAGTCTATGTAGACTTTGATTTGATATTTCATCATCCATATTATCTCCACTAAGATAGCAAAATACATGTTGTTGTCATTGTCAATAATAAATAAACAAAAGACAGAACCTCCATGTTATACCTATCGTAATTTGTTTTCAATAGATTTACAATTTAGTACGGAAGGTCAATTTTCACAAGTTTGGAAGACAAGACTAAAAATTCAAGCAGCTTATACACACTATAGGACAAAGGTATGGTTCTGAAAACAAAAACAAAGAAGGTTAGGTAAATCATTGACTTGGAATTGAGCAGTAATGGGATTTGGCTATGGCATAATAAGTATTCATGTATACTCTCTACCAGATACTAGAAAATAAAAAGGCTATGAATACAAAACAGTATATGATCCTAAAACACAGATTCATAATAGTTTTGCCTTTCAACAAATATAGCAACAACAAAAATTGCATATACATACATAGAAGACATGTAATTAAGCAGGGGATATAGCATAAGCAACCAAAATTAAGGAGGAAAATCCACACACAAGAACAAGGCATGTAAATGATTCTAACCTTCGATATTTTACCCACAAAACAAGTAATGCGCTATACCTGAAAAATAAAGCACGGAATATATAAGCACATCCTCGATTAGAAGAGATATGAAAAAAGAGCAAGCACTTTCGGTTGTTGAGAATCGTGAGCTTCACTTCATGAACAAGTAGCTTAACAAGGTTCAACACACTAACGAACTTTCACACTCAGGATCATTGAAATCATAAGCTGAAATATCTATGTAAACAGTACATTACCTATTCCCAGTATGGCTTTCAAACTCAACTCTTTTTCTCTGTAAATGAAATTAGAGGAAACAATTTATAGCAAAATACAAATTTGAATTAAGATTAAGTTATGCAGAGAATAGTATGGTCTGCTAATTCTGACTGTTGCACAAATAATCTTAGACGTTCAATCAATGAAACTCAGCTCTTGCCATCCAAGATTTAACAATCTCTGGTTTGGAATTGAAATCAATACAACAATAAAAGACAAATTTAACAAGGCTAACTCACACAAAAAGCCTCAGGTTCAGGCTCTCAGAATTAACAAGCACAAAATAGGTGAGGTCACGTTTTAGGGAAGCAGAGAACAAAGCTCATGTTTTCCTATTGTATAGTTTGGACAAAATCAAAATAGGGTTTAGGATTGGACAAAATCAAAGCTCATGATCTAATGCCTGGGCAACATGGTAAAATACATAGATAATAGAATTTGTCAATTAAAAGCTTAGGCAAACTGTTTAACAAATTATCATTCACAAGTAAAATACATGCTACTTGGCTACTAAGTACTCACTAAATGCTTGCTCTTTATCTATACTTCATTCATTGTGTGTATTTTGCAACCAGCCATATATGTTACATTGAATCAGAACAAGTCTAAATGTATTAACCAACAAACAAAACAGGAATAAGAAATGAGGAGATTGAAATATAAGTTGTAGAGTACTCTTTAAAGATAATAAAGGAATAAATATTGAATTTCTCCTGATGCTGCATTTTGTCACGTATTTAGAAGTGGAAATACCTATATGTGATTATCCAATGTTCTAGCAAAGACCAATTACTTCACAAATAAAAATCTCTTATATCTCAACTATAAATATAAAAAGGTATGTACTTGATGATAGAACTCATAACAAGAAACAAACCACATAGTAATAGCAATCATTAATTGATCACTTGATTATATATATCCTTTCCTTGCCTGAGAAACAGCACAGCCGAGTCCGTATCTTGAGTCATTGGCAACTCTGATACCCTCTTCATCAGAACTAAATTTCATTATTGGCATGATTGGTCCAAATGCCTAGAAGTCAATTAAATGCACAGATGAATCAGGTAAGCAGTTGTTGCAGCAACAAAATAGACAAATATTTTTTAATATAACAGTCAGATTTGCATACAGCTCTGCATCCATAGGATGAAAAGGTAGATGGTATATATTATCTTCAATACCTTAATGATAAATACATGTTGATGAATTTACCTATTGATATATTATCTTCTATACCTTAATGATATATTATCTTCTATAACAGTATTGATTCTATATATATATATATATATATATGTCATACCCCAATTTTGTCCGGCTTAGGTCAAAACCCTAATTTTCAATCAAAAATAAATCAAGTCTTAGCATTCATCCTAGAGGTTAGGAAGAGCATCATGCTTGCATCTTAGAAGTTTCAGAATGCATTTTAGGGTTAGAAAAGCATTGCATGGCATTTTAGAGCACTTTAGAGCATGTCTAGGGTTTCTAGGGTTTTTCCTAGTTCAAAGGGTATTTTGGTAATTTCGCCAAAAAGACTTATTTTCTCATCATGCATGCATTTCTAGAGTTTTAGAGTCATCCAAAGGGTCTCAGGATCATTGTTAGAGTGGAAATGAAGTTTGGAGCAAAATTAGGGTTTTTGGGACCAAAAGGGCATTTTGGTCATTTCACTAAAATAAATAATTTCTCGGTAAAAACCATTATACATCTCTTGAGGAATTTATGTGAATCCAAGTGAGTATAGTTGTGTATTTTTTGTGCATCATGAGAATATTTTTGGCATGAAATTCGGTTTTTGAACAAAAGGGTAAAATGGTCATTTCCTTTGGATTGGGGTCAACAAATCAATTTTGGGATTGGTGAGATCATAAAATTCAGAGCCCAATCATTGAATCATGGGGCATGGCCCAAAATGGTAAGATTAATGAAGAATTATCTAGAAAAAAAAATCAAGAAAAAGAAAGGATAATTAGAAAGGTAGTGGGAGACAAATAGTACAATGACAACTTGCAATTACTCTCTCTCTCTTGTCCTTTGGCTGCGAATTCCAGCCCTTTTTTCCCCATTTTTGGTTTATTTTATTGATTGCAAATTGTGTTTAAATCATGGCCTTCCATTCAAGTGTTAAATGCAATCCTCACCCTTCATTTGAATTAAAATGGCACTATTGTAATATGCTTCATGAGAAAATACATTTTTGTAATTAAGCTTATCCTTCACTCACCTCCTTAAGCTACACCCCTCAGCCCTCTCTCTCCTCACTTTGTGCTTTCTAATTGCCCCTAATCCATGTGACATTTGATCTTGACCCTTGGTTCCAAATTTAGATGCAATCCTAGAGCACCTAAAAAAATAAGAGACTAAATTACCCTTAAACCTAGTTTCATCCTATAAATACCTCCCTCATTCCCACACCTAGGATTCATCTTTTTTTCTTCTCATTTGCCTCTCATTCTCCTACACAAAAACCCTAGCACACCAAAAGCACCTCCTTCCCCTCTCCTTCCTCACCAAAACCGTAGCCTCTCCCTCCCTCCTCCATATATTTTCTTCAACTTTTCACCACCAAATCCTCCATTTCTTGTTAGATCACCATCCTTCCTTCCATTCTCTTCAAGGTTGCATCATCAAATTGCTAGTAATTTTTTGAGCTTATCACCTTCTTCATTTCATTATAGTTTTGAGGTAATCCTTAAGCTTTGCACCTCATATTTAATTTTCTTGCATGATCTCTCCTCTACTCCAAACTCCTTCTTGATTGTTGTTTGCTTTGAGGATCCATTTCAAACATTTTGACAAAGACTTAGGGAGCTTTGGGTGTTTGAGATGGGTCCTTGGCCTTGAAGGAGTTATTCTTCTATTTGAATAATTTCCCTTGCATCTTTACATATTATGCACTAAATTTCATAAATAAATTGTTGTCTATGGGCTCTAGCATTTTCGCATATCATGAAAAAAATTAGGGTTGATATGATTTTGTTGCACTTCCTTGCTTAATCATATGAATCCTTGTAAAAAAATAGATCTATGTTGCTTTGTGTTAATTTTGTTGTTTTCTTTATTAAATAAAATGTGGATCTATGTTTCCTTTGGTTCCCATGCTTATAGATCTAAAAATATTTCTAAGTTGATTTTGTTGTTGTTCTTTGTTTAATGATGTTAAATCTTGTTATTAGTATTTCATTTTAGTGTTAAATGTTACTTTTGTTGTTTGATGATTTAGCAATATGATTCCCACTAGTGCCTAGTGCACCTTGACCTAAGTGGTGAAGATTGCTAGAAATGACTCAATTTAGCGATGTGTTTATTTAATCTTTGCATTTTCATTTGCTTATTGTAAATTGTTGATGATAGGCAAGTTGATTCTCACTAGTGCCTAGTGCACTTTTCCCAAAGTGAGAGGATTGCTCTATGTGATTCAACCTAGTTATGTGTTTATTTAATCTTGGTATTTTTAATTTGCTTATTGTTCATTGTTGATGATAGGCAAGTTGATTCTCACTAGTGCCTAGTGCACTTTTCTCAAAGTGAGAGGATTGCCCTATGTGATTCAACTTGGCTTTAGTGTTTATTTACTTGCTCTTGTATTCTAATTTTATTATTGTCCATTGTTGATGATAAATCATATGATTCCCACTTATGCCTAGTGCATCATATTCTAAGTGGTGAGAATGGTTTTAGATGATTCAACCTTCTCCTCTCAATTTCTTAATGAATAAAAGATGAGATAGTTAGGTTTATGGTTTAAGGTCCATGGGGTATTGCAAAGGATAGGTTACCCAAAACCTTGATGCTCCCTCCTCTTTGATTGTGTTATTAGCCTTTGCGCCCTTATTCATGAATGCAAAGGATAGACCTACCTTAGCCTTGATGCAATTTCTCCTTTTGTTCATGTTATCGAGAAATCGTTGCTCGTATGTTCCTTAGTTTAATTAAGACAATTCTATGCCTATGATCAATTGCTTGCTTGTTTTTGATGCATTTTAAATGTCTTGATTCAATTATATGCCATTCCATCCATGTGTATGACCTCCTAATGAAGACGTAAGTCTACATGCATGTTGTAGCATAGAGTCATTAGGGTAAATACACCCCTTCCTACACACACACATTTGCTTTGGGAACTCTATCTTGCATCCTTGATAAGTGGATCTTTGATCATATTGGCATGTTTAGTCTTAATTAATGTTCAACATATGCATGATTCCGTGATTATTGAATATGCTTGAACTTTGTAACCAATCATTGATAATAACTTCACCCTTTTTCCAAGAATCTTTCAAACTCCTTTCCATTTAATGTGAGTTATTAGTGACTATCACTCAAAGCCTTGGCTTGTTTGATTGTCATGAACGCCATCAAGGGTTATTAGTAATGATCACTCAAAGCCTTTGCTTGCTTGATCATTATGAAAGCTCTTCCCCTTTAAACCCTTTTAAAAAAAAAACACTTAGAACTACGTCGCTTTGATTCCCATTTGGGATACGTAGGAGCGAGTCACGTTCTCGTCAAGCGCAACAAATAAAAATCCTTTTCGCAACCCTAAACCAATCATTTTCACAAAACAAACCAAAAAGTCATTTTCAAACCCATTGTTATTAGTGACTATCACTCTAAGCCTTGGCTTGTTTGATTGTCATGAATACTATCCGGAGTCATTAGTAATGATCACTCAAAGCCTTTGCTTGCTTGATCATTATGAAAGCTCTTCCCCTTTTCAAACATTTTCGAAAACCAAAAAACCAAGAACTACGTGTGATTTGATTCTCTACCAGGAGATACGTAGGACCAGAGGGCGGCCGACCTCTGTCAATTGCATTAATAAAAAACTTTCTTTTCTCTTTTAATTCACTTTTCTCCTTTTTCTCAAAAAGTACAAAAATAAATAAGTGTTTATCGAGTCCTTTTTTTATTATTATTATAAGGGTAAAAACATTATTTTTGAATTAATAAATGTTTACACATTTAGTTAAAAGGTAACCTTCTTTAAGAAGGATGTCGTAGGGTGCTAATACCTTCCCTACGTATAAACGACTCCCGAGCCTAAAACTGGTCCGCAAGACCCCCTTATCCACTCAATAGGGATTTTCCAATGTTTGCCCTTAAACTAAAACTTTGGTGGCGGCTTCATTGCAAAAATGACGAAGAATCCCTCCTTCGGATTTTTCGGTCGCTACAGCTGGCGACTTCACTGGGGACTAATTAAGAGAGTCAAGCCTAATTAACTAAATGTGTAAGTTTTATTAGCTTTATATTTTGTTTTTACCCTTATTCTTATTTTATTTATTTATTAGCATTTCTTATATTATTTAACCTTAGGGTAGATGACTCTTTTGTTACTATTGTTGTACATCTTGTCCAGTTTGGTTAGTTTAGGTATTTTGCTCTCATCACACACCTCACTTACACTTTTGCACACACTTTTGAGTGGGGCCCTATACCCGGGTCTGCAAATAACCTAGGACGAGTGGGGATTATTAGTGACAGTCATTCTGGATTTTATCTGTCTGACTTTCATGAAAGTCTCAGCCAGAGTACGCTCTTTCATGGTATCCCACACCAGGTAGCTCGCTATCGTTGTGGATCATATCAGGAAGGAGATTTTAGCTCTGGAGTCCGTTGTGAGGAAGTGAATAGAGCCACCTGATAGATTGATCACATAAGCGACCCTAGACCATGTTGAAAATCCCAATTTAGACATGACCCATCTAGGACACAGGGGCATTATACTTACTGTCTCTATTAATCTTGGTTAGCATTTCTCCAAAATAAAATCACTCAAAAAAATAACATTTCATGCTTCCTTCATTTGCATACACAGGAGACGACATCACTCATTCCATTCATCATACAAAAATCATCATGCATTCATAACAAAATCATTCTTTTCACATGCATCACGTTACCATTTCCCCACCATACATCTCATCATCTCTAAATAACAAAAATATCATCTGCATTATTTGTCCATCTTGCATATCCACACTGGAAAAAAAATATCACTGCGGTATTATATATTCATTCATCATTTCATTCCCTCTTCATGCATTATATGAAAAAAGGGGGGCATTTATTTCTTTCACATCCATTTTAAAGGCATTCCTCTCATGCATCATAAAAAAAAATTATTCCTCTTACATGCATCTCATATTCCTACATGCATCAAAATAAAAATCCGAAACTTCTCCATTATGGCATCATTCATCATCCATACCAGTTTAAGGTACCCTTCCGTCACATTCAAAAATCATCACGCATTTCATCTCCATTGTTGCTTATGTACAACAAACATCCATATGTTCATGCATTATACTTTATTTCAAAGAAAACATATAAGAAAATCACCATGCATTCATACTAAAATGATTTTTCCATAAGCATTTTATTATCATTCCCCTACCATGCATCTTATCATCTAGAAAATAACAAAAATATCATTCATCTCATTCAAAGTGCATCATCTTGCACATCCATACACCAAAAATAATAAATAGCACATTGGTATTATAAAAAAAAATTGCATTCATTCATTATTTCATTACTCCTCTTCATGCATCATAAAGGAACAAAAACAAAAGTCCTTCATTCTCATGCATCTCAAAAACAGCTCATTCATGCGTCATAAAAAACAAAAACAAAAGTCCTTCATTCCTATGCATCTCCAATACATTATCTCCTTCATGCATCATAACAAAAACAAAAGTCATTCATTCCTCTCATACCCATCTCAAGGGCATCAGTCCTCTCACATGCATTAAAACAAAATTAGGGATTGCATCGTTCATCATCCAATAGTTTTGTTGTTGTTGTTTTGTTAGCCTCTCACTCTAATTGAACTTTAAAAAATAAAAAAATAAAAAAATCACACGCTTGCTTAAGGTATCATTATGCATTTCATTCACCTGCATCATTGTCTGTGTACAACAACATTCATATGTTCATGCATTCTGCTTTATTCAAATAATTTTCCAAATAAATAAAATATGAAACTCATAAGTTTTTTGACACACTGTTTGATGAGAGACGATGCCTTCTTGAAAATATATTTTAATTGATTCCTCTTCCTTGGAAAATGTTGTCATACCCTAACTTGATTCACCAACATCAAGTCCTTTACCCTTCACCCCATATACATCCTACTCATACCTACAACATTTATGGAAACCATCCACCCACCTAACCCTTCAATGGAATTCACCAATAACTCCTCCACCATCATGGTCACTACAATATTGACCATATCATAGGCTTGACCCTTAGCCACTGCGTGCCCCACCAAGGACACCAGCCAACATATATCTCACACCCGTGATAAGAAGCGTAAATGTCTATTTTGTTAACTTGTGTGGTTTTGACAATTAAAATTGCTCTTAAGCGGTGTTAACTCTCCACGAAGCATTTGCAAAATAAACTAATATGACATGTGTGTTTATCGTTGTTCGAGTCAGTTATACTACCCCCATCTTTCTTCATTTTCAAAACCAGATCCAACCATCCATAGAAGGCCCAGTCCCCACAAGAGTATTTCACTTCACGAATAACACTTTGTACGCTCCATACTGGGGTAGAGTAATGATCACTAAGATTTTCTGCTAGCTTTCTAAACACTCGTGCAAGTCCTTTGAGTAAAAAAAAACAAAAGAAATCCAAAAAAGAAAAGCCCGTTAGGTTGAAAACTCGCGAGAGCAGCCTAAGCAAAAATTAGGGCATAAAAAATAATAAATAAGGAAAAGCAAATATGTTAAAATGAAGTTTTGTCCTATAGTTACAATTTCGAGAAAATAAGCAATCATGTTTTGAAGTGAAGCTTGGCAACTTTCCCACATCCTAAAAAGAGAAATACCCTTTGCCACCCACTTCGAGCCAAGAAAATCAAAAATCTTTCAAACACCTTAGACAATGATCAATCCCATATCTAACAGCTCGCTCAGCTCGAAAGAAAAAAGAAAAATCACAAAAAAGTGAAATTCAAAAAAGAGGATCGAAAAGTCCTAAACAAAAAAAAAAAAAACCAAAGTGGTAGAAATTGTGAGCTGACACTTCACACCATCGAGCATATAAAAGATCCTTGTCTGAAATAAACCCTCAAACACTTCCTTTGGCCTAAGCATCCTATCCTCCATAAACCCTCAAATGCGCTACAACCCTAAAACAGGTTCATTCTACCATGAAGTGCATAAAAGATTCTTTGTCTCAATCAACCCCGAACACTCTTAGGAGCAAGGTAATCTTTTCCTTCACGAATCATTAACTACTGGCCATATTACAATCCGAAGGCCTATTCCGATCAGTGATTGGTTGCTTCCATTTTTCTCAAAGCTTACACTCTAGGACAAAATAATCGGAATAATTTATTTGCTAAAAAAAAAACAAAGAGAAAAATATTATTACACAAAAAATAAAAAAAAAACTTTAAAGGGCTTGCACGCTCGAAGTTCATCAAGAGAAGATAACGGTGATCATCAACAAAGTGAATTTTCATCGAACCAAAACTTTTGACTGTCTTAGCTTGTGGAATCCTTCCCAAGGAAAACCACAAATCCCTACTAAGACAGTTACTGGACTTATCATATCAAGATGGGGCAATACTTCACCCCCCATTCCACTCAAACTCAGGGAGATTTTTTTTTTAGCATCCCCAAAATACCCTCATCTTTCATCCCGTTCATATACTACACTCATGTAGCCGTACCAGACCAGTTTCCAAACCATTATTCTAACTTTACACCCTGTCACAATCCCACTCGAGATGGAGCAATCTTCACCTTTCATGGATTGGGCAACCTTGTCCTCTTGTAGACCGGGGCATCATATCCCTCGGCCCGAAAGCATCCTTCTGCCTCCCATTCCATTCATTCCTAGCCACGCGTCACCCCAATACCTGCATAGTTCCCAATCCCTCAACCAGTCTATATCCTTAGTTGTCATTGTCCTCCCTAGACAAAGGCAGACTGTTTCACTCCCCACTATTTGAAGTCAAAATTGGGGCAGCCAAACATTTTTACTTTGGGGCAAGCTTATCTCTCATAAGTTGGAGCCAATAAACCTCATCCTCCACTCCACTCATGTGTCACACTTAACTATACCCTACATTTCTTGAACCCTGAGTCAACTGGCACATTCATTTACATTCGCACTGTTTTTCATATTTATTAAGCAAATGCTTCAAAGAGAGAGACACACGATAATGACAATCCCTCTAAGTTAACATCTTAGACTTGAAAGCTTAGTCATCATGGGTCATCATAACCAAATGAGAACCCATCTGCAAATACACATCTCAATCTCTAGAAAGGGCACTAATACATTGCCGCAAGCCACACTTTTCAAGATGACAATCTTGAGCTTACCAGAGTTCAAGTCCAAGCCATCAAAAATCTTTCTTCCAAGGAACGATCAATTCAAAAGGTTCGGCTCTCTGTTCCCAGCATCAAAAGTTTTGTTTCTCATCAAACATTTTTGCATCCTTACAAAAACAAAAAAGTGTTGTTACCAACAAATCATGCATTATACATGTCCTCATTATTCTAGAATTAAACCATGCATCTGATCATACCCATCACAACTCTGATACATGCATTCACATTCCACTTGTTTTGCTTCTTGTGCATTACGCATTGCGTATGCGGGCATGCATAGCCACGCTTAACATGTATCGCTTCAATAAAAATGTCAAATGCCGGCTGCATCATTACCAAAAGTCTGTCTACATCCCAATCAATCACATCATTGCACCATGTATTTAGGCATTTCCTTTTATTCACCGTAGCGTTTGCATCAAAATATTACGTATCCATCACATTCATATTCTCATTTCATGCATTCATCAAATACCAAAAAGACAATAAAACGAAAAGACAGAAAAAACCTCCCACATCCCAACAAACATCCAATCATTGCATCATACAACATCAAGTCATGCAGCTACCACAACCCTTCATCTAAGCATTACGTGTGCACGTTCATTCATTCATTCATTCATTCATTGATTCATTCATTCATTCATTCTTTTATTCATGAAAAGGGGCAAAACAAGAGAAAACCAAAAAGGCAAAAATCATCCACATTGCACCCGTTACTCCCACCAAAGCATAGGTCATTCCATCATGCAATCAACAGTACATTTGCATTCGCATGTTATCTGCATCCGCATCCACAGCTTATCAATTTCTGTTTCCGACCAACTTCAACATCCATCATTCACGGGCCTTTTGTAGTCCATTCACTTTCGCATTGCACATTCATCACATTGCACACCTTTAACACTTTTTTTGCTTCGATAGACGTGCCAAGTGCCGGTCTCATCATTGCCAAAAGCTTTCTACTTCACCAATCATATCATTTGCTATGCACTCATGTGTTTCCTTTATTCACCATAGCATTTGCATCAAAGTATTACATTCGCATTCTATTCACATTCGCATTGCATGCATCAAGAAAAGAAGCAAAATAAATAAGAAAAGAGCAAAAAGAAAAATCCATCCATTACATTCATCGTCACACCAAAAATTAATCACTACAGTCACATTCACATCTCATACACCGTTGTCAACTTTCTCAACACCCATGGTATACCCATTTCATTCATCATCTCACGTTCATCACATTACATACATGACATTGTTTGCTTCGATAGATGTCCAAGTGCCGGTCTCATCGTTGCCCCCAAAAAAAAGAGTTTTTTTTACATTACTAATCATATCTTTGTACCATGCATGGCATTCGCGTCAAAGCATTACATTTGCATCCCATTCACACTTTGCATTTTATACACTCATATACCAAGAAAGAAAAGAGAAAAGCAAAAAAAAGATAAAAAGAGAAAAATTGTTCATTCCATTACATTCATCATTCCACCAAAATCAATCAGCACGACCACATTCCTACTTTATCTGCATTCACACACGTTGTTCGTCAACCTCCATGTCCCATCAACTTCGACTCACAGCATCTGCCACATTTCATTCACCCCATCGAACACTTACCATTTCACGTACCTATATTGCACGCATATATCATTCATCGCATTTTCAGATATGCCAGATATAGATAGCTTTTCCCTTCTCAGGTAAATGCATTCATTAGGTATGTCCTTGGCAAGTACGCCATGTGTCAATCCCAATAATTTGTTCCCTCAAAGTCAGTGCTCCAAGCACTGGTCTCATACCACAATTCAGAATCTCAATACTCCTTTAGACCCCCTAGTGGTCCCTCAGAGCCCAAGCGCTCCTTCAGACCCCCAGCGGTCCTTCAGAGCCCAAGCGCTCCTTCAGACCATCAATGGTCCTTCAATCCAGATCGCACGTCGCGTTATCGAGCAACCGACGGATCATCCGGCCCCAGGCCCTTCAGACTAGCTGTGTCCGCCTAAAAAACACAGTGCACGTCCTTCGAGGTGCGCAAGTCAGGTCAACGACCTGACCTTGCCCCCATGGCCGCTCGAAAAAGGCCATCCCCCAAACAGACCGTTTTACTAGTACCGTTGCTAGTTTGCGCTCCTTCAGACCCATTGGTCCATCAGGCTTAGGCATGCCCTTCAGACCTCGTCGGTCCTTCAGTTTAACTCCAATCAATGCGTCAAGCATCGGCTGCGAGTTAGACCATCAGAGCCCCAAGTGCTCCTTCAGATCCCCAGCGATCCTTCTTTACTTTTTGTTCTATATCAACCAATTTTTTTCAATAATTTATAAAAAAGGATGACCTTGACAAAATTAGTGCATTTTTATCTTTATTTCTATTTTACTCGAGAAACCTGGAAAACCCTCCGTATTTCCTAGTAAAATATAAATAAAGAGGGGCAGCTGTCATACCCCAATTTTGTCCGGCTTAGGTCAAAACCCTAATTTTCAATCAAAAATAAATCAAGTCTTAGCATTCATCCTAGAGGTTAGGAAGAGCATCATGCTTGCATCTTAGAAGTTTCAGAATGCATTTTAGGGTTAGAAAAGCATTGCATGGCATTTTAGAGCACTTTAGAGCATGTCTAGGGTTTCTAGGGTTTTTCCTAGTTCAAAGGGTATTTTGGTAATTTCGCCAAAAAGACTTATTTTCTCATCATGCATGCATTTCTAGAGTTTTAGAGTCATCCAAAGGGTCTCAGGATCATTGTTAGAGTGGAAATGAAGTTTGGAGCAAAATTAGGGTTTTTGGGACCAAAAGGGCATTTTGGTCATTTCACTAAAATAAATAATTTCTCGGTAAAAACCATTATACATCTCTTGAGGAATTTATGTGAATCCAAGTGAGTATAGTTGTGTATTTTTTGTGCATCATGAGAATATTTTTGGCATGAAATTCGGTTTTTGAACAAAAGGGTAAAATGGTCATTTCCTTTGGATTGGGGTCAACAAATCAATTTTGGGATTGGTGAGATCATAAAATTCAGAGCCCAATCATTGAATCATGGGGCATGGCCCAAAATGGTAAGATTAATGAAGAATTATCTAGAAAAAAAAATCAAGAAAAAGAAAGGATAATTAGAAAGGTAGTGGGAGACAAATAGTACAATGACAACTTGCAATTACTCTCTCTCTCTTGTCCTTTGGCTGCGAATTCCAGCCCTTTTTTCCCCATTTTTGGTTTATTTTATTGATTGCAAATTGTGTTTAAATCATGGCCTTCCATTCAAGTGTTAAATGCAATCCTCACCCTTCATTTGAATTAAAATGGCACTATTGTAATATGCTTCATGAGAAAATACATTTTTGTAATTAAGCTTATCCTTCACTCACCTCCTTAAGCTACACCCCTCAGCCCTCTCTCTCCTCACTTTGTGCTTTCTAATTGCCCCTAATCCATGTGACATTTGATCTTGACCCTTGGTTCCAAATTTAGATGCAATCCTAGAGCACCTAAAAAAATAAGAGACTAAATTACCCTTAAACCTAGTTTCATCCTATAAATACCTCCCTCATTCCCACACCTAGGATTCATCTTTTTTGCTTCTCATTTGCCTCTCATTCTCCTACACAAAAACCCTAGCACACCAAAAGCACCTCCTTCCCCTCTCCTTCCTCACCAAAACCGTAGCCTCTCCCTCCCTCCTCCATATATTTTCTTCAACTTTTCACCACCAAATCCTCCATTTCTTGTTAGATCACCATCCTTCCTTCCATTCTCTTCAAGGTTGCATCATCAAATTGCTAGTAATTTTTTGAGCTTATCACCTTCTTCATTTCATTATAGTTTTGAGGTAATCCTTAAGCTTTGCACCTCATATTTAATTTTCTTGCATGATCTCTCCTCTACTCCAAACTCCTTCTTGATTGTTGTTTGCTTTGAGGATCCATTTCAAACATTTTGACAAAGACTTAGGGAGCTTTGGGTGTTTGAGATGGGTCCTTGGCCTTGAAGGAGTTATTCTTCTATTTGAATAATTTCCCTTGCATCTTTACATATTATGCACTAAATTTCATAAATAAATTGTTGTCTATGGGCTCTAGCATTTTCGCATATCATGAAAAAAATTAGGGTTGATATGATTTTGTTGCACTTCCTTGCTTAATCATATGAATCCTTGTAAAAAAATAGATCTATGTTGCTTTGTGTTAATTTTGTTGTTTTCTTTATTAAATAAAATGTGGATCTATGTTTCCTTTGGTTCCCATGCTTATAGATCTAAAAATATTTCTAAGTTGATTTTGTTGTTGTTCTTTGTTTAATGATGTTAAATCTTGTTATTAGTATTTCATTTTAGTGTTAAATGTTACTTTTGTTGTTTGATGATTTAGCAATATGATTCCCACTAGTGCCTAGTGCACCTTGACCTAAGTGGTGAAGATTGCTAGAAATGACTCAATTTAGCGATGTGTTTATTTAATCTTTGCATTTTCATTTGCTTATTGTAAATTGTTGATGATAGGCAAGTTGATTCTCACTAGTGCCTAGTGCACTTTTCCCAAAGTGAGAGGATTGCTCTATGTGATTCAACCTAGTTATGTGTTTATTTAATCTTGGTATTTTTAATTTGCTTATTGTTCATTGTTGATGATAGGCAAGTTTATTCTCACTAGTGCCTAGTGCACTTTTCTCAAAGTGAGAGGATTGCCCTATGTGATTCAACTTGGCTTTAGTGTTTATTTACTTGCTCTTGTATTCTAATTTTATTATTGTCCATTGTTGATGATAAATCATATGATTCCCACTTATGCCTAGTGCATCATATTCTAAGTGGTGAGGATGGTTTTAGATGATTCAACCTTCTCCTCTCAATTTCTTAATGAATAAAAGATGAGATAGTTAGGTTTATGGTTTAAGGTCCATGGGGTATTGCAAAGGATAGGTTACCCAAAACCTTGATGCTCCCTCCTCTTTGATTGTGTTATTAGCCTTTGCGCCCTTATTCATGAATGCAAAGGATAGACCTACCTTAGCCTTGATGCAATTTCTCCTTTTGTTCATGTTATCGAGAAATCGTTGCTCGTATGTTCCTTAGTTTAATTAAGACAATTCTATGCCTATGATCAATTGCTTGCTTGTTTTTGATGCATTTTAAATGTCTTGATTCAATTATATGCCATTCCATCCATGTGTATGACCTCCTAATGAAGACGTAAGTCTACATGCATGTTGTAGCATAGAGTCATTAGGGTAAATACACCCCTTCCTACACACACACATTTGCTTTGGGAACTCTATCTTGCATCCTTGATAAGTGGATCTTTGATCATATTGGCATGTTTAGTCTTAATTAATGTTCAACATATGCATGATTCCGTGATTATTGAATATGCTTGAACTTTGTAACCAATCATTGATAATAACTTCACCCTTTTTCCAAGAATCTTTCAAACTCCTTTCCATTTAATGTGAGTTATTAGTGACTATCACTCAAAGCCTTGGCTTGTTTGATTGTCATGAACGCCATCAAGGGTTATTAGTAATGATCACTCAAAGCCTTTGCTTGCTTGATCATTATGAAAGCTCTTCCCCTTTAAACCCTTTTCAAAAAAAAACACTTAGAACTACGTCGCTTTGATTCCCATTTGGGATACGTAGGAGCGAGTCACGTTCTCGTCAAGCGCAACAAATAAAAATCCTTTTCGCAACCCTAAACCAATCATTTTCACAAAACAAACCAAAAAGTCATTTTCAAACCCATTGTTATTAGTGACTATCACTCTAAGCCTTGGCTTGTTTGATTGTCATGAATACTATCCGGAGTCATTAGTAATGATCACTCAAAGCCTTTGCTTGCTTGATCATTATGAAAGCTCTTCCCCTTTTCAAACATTTTCGAAAACCAAAAAACCAAGAACTACGTGTGATTTGATTCTCTACCAGGAGATACGTAGGACCAGAGGGCGGCCGACCTCTGTCAATTGCATTAATAAAAAACTTTCTTTTCTCTTTTAATTCACTTTTCTCCTTTTTCTCAAAAAGTACAAAAATAAATAAGTGTTTATCGAGTCCTTTTTTTATTATTATTATAAGGGTAAAAACATTATTTTTGAATTAATAAATGTTTACACATTTAGTTAAAAGGTAACCTTCTTTAAGAAGGATGTCGTAGGGTGCTAATACCTTCCCTACGTATAAACGACTCCCGAGCCTAAAACTGGTCCGCAAGACCCCCTTATCCACTCAATAGGGATTTTCCAATGTTTGCCCTTAAACTAAAACTTTGGTGGCGGCTTCATTGCAAAAATGACGAAGAATCCCTCCTTCGGATTTTTCGGTCGCTACAATATATATATATATATATATATATATATATATATATATATATATATATATATATATATATATATATATATATATATATCAATTTATAGTATCAAAACAAAAGTTTCATGGTATGGATCAATTTACCTATTGACAGAGCAATTCCAGCCAGCTAAATTAGCTACAAGTGCCAAAGCACTCCTCCACCTTTGCACCTAACTCATATTCCCCTGAAATTGCTGCTCGTGTCTAGCAAATGCAGCTGCATAAGATCCACTCTGATGACGAACATTAGATGGATCTATACCATAGAAAATAGGCACTATAACCTATCCATTCCTCTCTTTACATTCAACTATTTTAACAAGCTCAGAAAGCTTTGATTCCTCGATTGCTCTTATAAGTGTGGTTGATATTTCATCACCTCTCACAAGATTGTAGTCTATGTAGACTTTGATTTGATATTTCATCATCCATATTATCTCCACTAAGAGAGCAAAATACATGTTGTTGTCATTGTCAATAATAAATAAACAAAAGACAGAACCTCCATGTTATACCTATCGTAATTTTTTTTTTTGCATATAGGGCAAGTTGAAGTTTCAGAAATTAAAATTCAGAAATCAAATGCAATAATGTTTACCTAGAAGCTTCAAAGTAGAGGAACACTTACCGAATGCTTCTTCCAAGCTTGATATAGGGACAAAGGAGGCTTAGGGTTTGAAATGAAGCTGACAAATTAGGAATAGTGAGATAGGGTTTCGAGTTAATCAAAAATTAGGGGTTTTGTGTAGAATCAAAGTATAATAGAAGAAGAAAACATACCCCTGAGGAAGAAGAAGAAGCCATTTTTTGGTTATGGTTCGGATTGGAGGTGGGGAGGAGTGATTCTGCTTTTCAGTGGTGGAGATGAACCGCGGTTGAAGAGGGGGAGATGAAATGGTGGTGGTGAGCAGCGAAGGATCGGCTGAGCAACGGCGGGAGCGGAGGCTGGTGGAGGCGGAGGCGGAGAATGAAAGATGAGAAAGAGATAGCGCGACTGAGAGTGAGAGACGTGAGAGTTGTTGGGTTGAAATGAGGGTACGGGGGTTTAAAGGTTGGATAAATGAAATTTGATGGTTTGCGACGGCTTTCCCACGGGATCTCCGTCGCAAATTTGCGACCGTTTTCTAATCCGTCGCAAACGCCAGCGGGAAATTTCCCGCTTCTTATTTTTTATGCATGCCGTCGCAAATCCGTGGCAAATTACCGACGGATTAAGCCCCGTCGCAAATGTTGGTAGCTAAAACAGGTTTTTCTTGTAGTGCACCTCCGTGAACCCCACCCCCTCCATTGTTCCTCTTCCCCTCCCCCTCCCACCCCCCACCTCCGTGAACCCCCCACAACCACACCCTCTCTCTCTCCTTCGCATCTCCCACCGTCGCTCTCCCTCCTCTCTCAATCACCGATCCCCCTCGTTCTCCATCTCTCTCTTCCCCGCTCGTTGCTCTCCCTCTCTCGCTCGTCGCAGATCGCAGTCGGAGGGAAAGGAAAACGTCGCAGATCGCAGAGGAGGGCGAAGGTGGTGGGTGGGAGGGGGGATCGGTGGGGAAGAGGAACAGTGGAGCGAGGGTGGGGTGGGGGTGCGCCTACGTGGCAGTCCACGTACGTGGGCTGCCACGTAGGATGAGTCAGTCAAAATTGAGTCTTAATTTTGACCAAATTAAGAGGGGGGATCAAATTCGTCAAATTGGGAAAATAGGGGGATCAAAATCGTCAAATTAAAACTTTAGGGACCAAAATCGTGAGTTGGTCATAATAGGGGGACCAAAACTGTAATTAAGCTTAAAAAAATAGTGTGTTTTGAAATACTTTAGTGTTGAAAAAAATTAATCATTTAAATGCTCAACGTTCAGTCCTCAATATTGAAAAAAAATTAACTGTTTGAATGCGCAAAATTTGTTTTGGTGAAAAAAATAATCAAAACAAAATATGTAAAGTCTGATGCTAAGCAGTGTGTTTTTTTATACTTTAGTGTTCACAAAAAAAATTAACTGTTCAAATGCTCAACGTTCAGTGCTCAATATCAAAAAAAATAATAAATTGTATGAATGCGCAAAATTTGTTTTGGTGAAAACAAAGTCAAAACAAAATATGTAAAGTTCAATGCTAAGTAGTGTGTTTTTTTTATACTTTAGTGTTCGTAAAAAAATTAATCTATTCAAATATGTTATGTAGTGTGTTGTTCTGTGAGATCTTATGTAATGTGATAATGCGTTAAACAAAAATTTTTTGATTATCGTTTGTTGTCTATATTTTAATGGATCAATTTCATTTGTGTGCTGATTTTAAAAAAAATTAACTATTTGAATTACTTATGTTTGAATTATAAATTACCATGCTACCTTATTTCTATGGACTATATTACTTATGTTTGAATTATAAATTCCCGTTAATTTGTGTGCTGATTTTTAATTTATTTATCAAATTTTAATATCACAACAATTAAGTATTCGCTAAAGCTTTGGCCCCGTGCATCGCACGGGTCCCGGCACTAGTAGGATTTAAATGTAAGATAGATATATATATATATATATATATATATATATATATATATATAATAAATATAAATGCTCCAAATGTATGGAACCACAACACTTCATTCATCTAAATTTTTTTTGACACCCTTATTTCTCCAAACTTGGTCACGTAATAACTATTTTTTATACATGACTTGTATATAAGTATGTGTAATATGTGATAATTGAAGAAAGCATCAAATCAAATAAATAGTTGTTTCTACCAGTATTTGTGCCACAAAAATAAATTGCAAAAAATATATATTTTACGATTGATTAATTTATTTTATACTTTAAATACATTAAAAATGCACAAACGATGACTACGTGTTTGGTTTCTGTTATTGCCACATATAATACCTAGTTTATCTTTTAACTCAACAAATCGACACATCATATAGCCCTCTTTAACAAAATTCAGCAATGTAAAAGATAATATAGAGATTTTGATAGCAAAATTTGAGTTTCATTACTTCAAAAAAGAGTTTTAAACGTGTGGTTATAGCCTAAACCTCTTTAACAAAAATTCAGCAATGCAAAAGATAATATAGAGATTTTGATAGCAAAATTTGAGTTTCATTACTTCAAAAAAGAGTTTTATACGTGTGGAAGTGGTGCACACGTATTCCAACTCTAAGATTTATATATAGAGATTTTATCGATCAACACTCACCTCTCAAAGTAGAAATTCATGATCTGTGACATCGACAAAAAAAATAAAAAAAACAAATATGTTGGATTTTGAGATATTGATTGGTTTTTCTTATTTATTTTGTCAAACAACACCAACTAAATCACCGTCCACCAAGTGGGTGTGACACAAGTGATAAGTTGTTTGGGCCCTTTAAACATCTAGTCAGGGGTTCGATTGCTGACCGGTGTGTATGGAGATACATCGCTTGGGAAATGTCAGCCCTTAAATGAACTTCAGTACCTCGAGGAAATAGTCTCCACAGTCGCCGTGAAGGATACTCGAGTTTACCAAAAAAAACTAAATCACCGTCCAATGTGTGGACTTGGACGACTAGAAACTTTTATTTATGAGAGTGACATCAATCTTCCTTATGTTTTGAATTATTCTCAATGGTCATCCCAATATATATAGACCATATATTTCAATATCTCATCAATAAAACCTTCTATAAAATATACATGCGCTTTTCACACTGATTTCATAGCAGGTGCTTTTATGTCGGTTTAAACACGTCCACTAATACCTCGTATCTCTTTACGTAAATTACATGCACATGCAAAATAAAACATGAATGTTACGCCGCCGCACCGCCGCGATTTGTTATCTAACCTCCTACCTAATAAAATCCGTTATAGGATAGGATAATATCTTGAACAAACAAGGAAAAAAACAAAAGAAAAATACATAATTAATTAATCTTAGGCTAGGATGCATGTGCATAAAATTTTGTGCAGGTACCTTTTTCCTCTTCTCTCTCTTTTTCGGCCGAATAGATTTGAGATCTCCACCATATAGGCACTGTAACTTCTTTTCTGCTTCAAGCAATTTTGATGCTTTCTTCACATGGAACATGTTTTTGTTAATTTTTTTAATATAATTTAAAGGTATAAATTCTTCAATCCTCTTTCAATTACTACTATCTTGACTACTAACACCAGCTCTGTCAGTCATCGGGTCTCAGACCCGACCCGCGGACCCGTTTCTTTCCATTTCAACTCCTGCGCGCAACTGAATGGTGCGATTCATCATCATCTGAATCGCGATGCTTGCAGATTCAGTTGCGATAATGGAGTTTGGAGAAAAAGAGAAAAAGACGGTTGAATTACAGTTACAGGTTCCTTGGATCCCAATAACACCATGTAAGCCTATTCTACCAAGACCAGTGCCGATCGACACTTGTGACTGTGAGGAGAGAAGAAATCAGGCAGATGCACATGGATTTTTCAGCAATCAATTTGTTCCCGCTTTCAATTCACAGACACAGTTCAACCAGCAGCCCTTTTTCAATGTCTTCCACCATCATAATTACCAACATCCTCAGGGTGGTAAGGGCAATAAATTTTGGTTTTTGTCTATGAAGCACCGACTCACACGGACACCGGTTTTATTTTTTTTTAAATTTTTTAAAAATGTAACTAATTGAAGTGTCGTGTCATGTCACGACATTCGGAAGAGGTGTCCGTGCTTCGGAGAAAGCAGAGTTTTGAGTCTTTTGACCGTTAATTAAAAAATTTCTGGTTTAGACTTTAGAATTAGATCATAAATAATAACAGGGTCAAAATTCTACAGTTTCCCTCTCACTTTTTGGAGTTAAATCTTAGTTCCTGTTGAATTGCTTTGTGACATTGTATAACATCTAAAATTAGTTTGTTTACATGATTTGTTTCTCTTCTTTTTTCTATTTTGACCATGTTGTTCTGTATGCACAGCATCCACCATTGTTTCAGCATTCTTGTTTTTGTTTTTTTCAATTCCTTATAATACTTGATCAATCTGAGACTATATGGTTCTGGTTTTTGGTTTTTGTTTTGGTTCCTGGATTTTGAATCTTTAAAGTGAAAGAGGAAGCAGAGTTTAATTTGACCGTTAATTAAAAAAATACTGGTTTAGAATTATATCATAAATAAATAAATAAATAATAACATGGTCAAAATTCTACACTTTCCCTCTCACTTTTTGGAGTTAAATCTTACTTCCTGTTGAATTGCTTTGTGACATGACATTGTATAACATCTAAAATTTGTTTGTTTACATGATTTGTTCCTCTTCTTTTTTCTATTTTGACCATGTTGTTCTGCATGCACAGCATCCACCATTGTATTCAGCATTCTTGTTTTTGTTCTTTTTTTTTCAATTCCTTATAATACTTGATCAATTTGAGACCATATTGGTACTGATTCTACAGAAAAAGACAAGCAAGTTGTGGTGACACAAGTGAATATGGAAGAAAGGGAAAAGGGGGGAGAAGAGGAAAATGTCTCATCCACAATGTGCAACTATCCACACAACAAAGTCCATGACTCTGTTATTGAATTTGCTTCTGTTTCTACACCATGCAACGAGAGTTACAACCACAATAAGGAAATATGTCTCGATATTGATCTGAATAAAATGCCTCAATCAAGACCGAAAAGAAGAAAGCATCGGCCCAAGGTCATAAATGAAGACAAACCCAAAAAAACTACAAAGCCAGCCACTCCAAAGCCTGTTCCATCACAAGAGACCTTAACTGGCAAGAGGAAGCAGGTGAGAAGGAAAGGATCAAACTCAACTCCTCAAACAGAATTGATGCCTGAATCTGCCAAGAAAACATGTAGAAGGTCCTTAAACTTTGACTTAGGAGAACAACCAAGAGATAGACATTTTGCATGCAGAGAAAATGAAACTACACATTTTGATGGAGAATTTGGCATAAAAGTCAGGGAATCACATGTTCCAAATAATTACATGTCATTACAAGAGGATGCACAAGCCTCCACTACTGTTCCTTCAAAAAGTGATTCCTCTAGGGCCAGGCCAAATGCCAAATATGCAGAAAAAGGAGGCAAAATGTGGGGTTCGACGAACAATCAGGGTGGAAATGAAGACAGTGCAGAAGTTCTATCAAAATCAGTAGTAGGTTCAAAGAGAACACAATTTGGTACCATTCAATATGCAAGTAACAGAAGCATTAATCTGATTGGGGCGCAATATAATTTATTGCAGGCATACTCCCCAAAGTATTGCGTTCAATTTCCAAATATTCAGAAGAAAAGAAGTGAAAAGAGAAAATTTTCCAACACATCCAATACATCTTCCATGACCGCCACAAAAGATGTACAACTAGCAACTTTTGCTCAAGAAGATTCTAGATCACATTCTTATTCATCAACTTCTGAGGGCTGGATTTCCCGTTCTGCTTATGAAAGGGCTATTCATGATAAATTTCAGTCACTTCAGTACCGTTTATCCTCAGAGCAAAAGATGCCAACCAAAAGAAGATCAAGAGTCACTACCAGAATACATGATTACGCTTCCCTGACCACAAATACTGCAAATCTAGGTAGTTCTAATAGACCAACATTTGGGGATGAAGTAAGACCACAGACATGCATTGACGCTCTAGTTGAGGAGATTCGAGGATCACTCACAAAAAAGAAACGAAGTAAAAAGAGAAGTAATTCAACCAATTCAGTATCCTCTTCAACAAATGTAATGCAACAACACCATACATTTGCATTAGAAAATCACAACTTTCCCTTTCACAACTCATTAGGTATTTCATCTTTTTTTTTGTTTTTTGTCAATAATATTATAGTTGTTACAGATGCAGTTTGTCCTAATTAAGTCATTGATGCAGATGTTGCTTCTGAAGAGATACAGAAAAACATGCATACTGTGGATACATTAACAGAGCAACTCAGACACCTAAACATATATAGAGAAGCTAGAGAGCTTGTGTTGCATGGGCAGAATGCACTTGTCCCTTACAACCAGCAAAATAAAAAATACAAAGGCCTTGTTCATGAATACGACACCATCATTCCCTTTGAGGGCCCGTTTGATCCCATCAAGAAACAGCGCCCACGACCTAAAGTTGATCTTGATGAGGAGACTAGTAGAGTGTGGAAGCTTTTGATGTTGGATATAAACAGTCATGGGATTGATGGAACAGATGAAGACAAGGCCAAATGGTGGGAAGACGAACGAAATGTGTTCCGTGGACGAGCAGACTCCTTTATTGCACGGATGCATCTTGTACAAGGTATTAGTGACATACTTTCAAGAATATTAACAATTATCACTTTTTTCTCATGCACATCTAACAAATACCCCCTACTTGTGCTCAAGGAGAAAAGGGTGAAAACACTAGTCTTTATGATCTAAAACACTAGTCTTTACAATATAATCATTTGAGAGAATATTCCCTTGCTAGTACACTAGTACAACCTTCTAGAAAGTGTACTACACACTAGTACTAAAATGAGAAATGCAACAAGTACTAAACACTAGTACATTTTAGAAAAATAGTAAATTCTTAATATTAACTTTTTCTATCACAATACTCCCCCTTTCAAACATCCTTGTCCTCAAGGATGAATATTTCCAAGTACCATGTTTTGGAGGTAAAATCTTCCATTTGAGTAGTCTTGGAGGAACACGATTCAACCCTGGTCAATCATTTTTCTGTGAAACATTGCCATCAAATCCTCCCATTTCATATTTGGAAGAATTGGCGTTGGAAAATAGTGGGCTGAAACCAAAATAGGTGCCACGCAAAATTTTAGTAAATCACCAAGATGACTAGTTGATCCAATTTCTTCATAATGTGCAGCAACATCAACGGGAAATGCATTCATAACAGGTCCATTGATCTCATTTTGTTGCTCAAGGCCCTTTGTTGATACCAATATCATTCTATAACCCCATAAGACCAGTTTTTCAGCCAATGTTGCCCTTGGAGGGATTTTAGTAAGTTGAGTGACAAAGAGCAACATGAAATAAAGAATGATGCACAAGCCTACTGCAACAACCAATATTGGTATGAACAAATACCCAAACGGTATTGGAAGCTCAATTCTAGCAGTGTTTTCACCCTCATACTGTCTTACAAAACTGTCCAAAGCCATATAAATCACATCTTGGGCTGTCAACACTATACTAGTAACTGGTAAAGTTCTTTGAGTCATTGCCTTTCCTAAAATCATGACAATTAGTTGAACATCTTCCCACATATAAACCAATACTCTACTAACAATCTCAGAATCATAAGCATATATAGTCACTCCTTCCCTTATCACTTTGGATTCATTATTATAATCAATCCAAAGTCTCCAATAACTAACAGCAGTCCCAGCAATCAAATCATTGGTGCCATGTTTAGGAGGTAAATCCCTCCATGAGCATGATTTCAGCCATAACAATATGTCCTTGCTTGACCCCTTTCCCATTTAAACTAGCAACCAAACCATTGCATTTCAGGTTCACCAGAAATTTCCTTGTTTCTGTGTGGGCAGTAACAAAAACAGGTTTGATGCCTTGTGTCACTTGGGGAATATGGAACATTTGTGATTTTACCAAAATGGCAGAGATTGCAATTGGTTGTACTATTTCCCATACAACCTCCAACAGTTTCAATTAGATGCACTAGCTCCTCAATTGTTATTCTACCATAACACCACAAGACCAATTTTTCACTTAACATTTGCCCATCAAACTGCAGTTGCCAAGCTACTTCCATGTGATTATTGTACACAATGTTGCATATTGAACAACCCTTTGCTGAGTCAACAGATGCACCACCACTCACAACAACAACTTGTCTCTTAAGCATTAACTTCTTGCTAACACAACCAATTAACTCTTGTCCTTGGATACTACTTAGGTGACTTTGTACATTTGTATGAGATGACTCTGGTAATAATGCAATAGTGAAATTAATATCTACCGTAGTATAATTAGCAGAGGAATGATGTGACCATGTGCCCTTCCATATGGAAGGAAAACTTGTTGCTACTGAAGACTCATGTGATGAGCCCACAACCTTAGAAGGTTGCTGAAGTAAGAAAACTGAGTTGGGCAATAACCATCCCTCAAAACCAGCAAATTATTTTCCACAAAATCCTTAATATAATAGAGATGTTTCTTTGTGAAATCCCTCAATCACGTCCAACAAAAATTGAGGTGGAGTGATTGACAGTTTCAGAGCGGCACCCTTATCAAACACCTGGTGTGCATAAGTGGAGTAGCCACATTGTAAAAGAAAGATACCAAAGTATCTGAGGACAAAAATACAACATTATCAAAAACAAAATAATCACAAAGTATCCTTTATGCGTTTATCCATTCTGCATCATTTGGTTACATGGTTTACTATAATAACAATATAATGCATATGCAACAGGAGACAGGCGCTTTTCTCGATGGAAGGGGTCAGTTGTGGATTCAGTTGTTGGAGTTTTCCTCACTCAAAATGTCTCTGACCATAGTTCCAGGTAAATATTATGCAACCTTAATTACTGAGAAACATGCAATTAAAAAAGATGATGCAACATTTTATTTTTTTTCTTTTTTGTTGACAGTTCTGCATTCATGTCCCTTGCTGCTCGATTTTCCCTAAAGTCAAGCAACAAGTACGAAACATACCACGAGGGAAGTACAAGCTTGATTGTCGATGAACCACAGGTGCAGATTTTGGAACCAGAAGAAAATGCAAAGTTGGATGAAAAAATATTGAATCAATCTGCTCATGAATTGAGTTCTGTGACAAGAGACATCATTGACCTTTCTGATGAAAGAGAAGCGGTTGACAGCAACAATATTGATTCCTGCAGAACTACTGGTAGCTTAGCAGATGAATCCAACTGTAAACTGTTGGAATCAGCTCAAAGGCATCTTGGGGAACATAGTACAATGGAGTGTGCTAGTCTCATAGCTGAATGTTGTTCGCCAACAGAATCTGAAAGCCAAAGTGCAATTACCCAGCCTCACAGTATGCCATCTCAACTCCATCACGAGCAACACAGAGTTTCCAATATTTCGGAGAAAAGCCAAGATCTTATGCAGAAATCAAGGGAATCAGATTTTGTTGGCCACAATTATGCCATGAAGAATGAAAAAAGTAAGTTAGATTCTGCCCCTGTAAAATTAAGGGGCAGGGAGCGTCAGAAAGAGAAAAAGGATAACTTTGATTGGGATAGTTTAAGAATACAGGCACAAGCTAAGGTGGGGAAAAGAGAAAAAACAGAAAGCACCATGGACTCTTTGGACTGGGAAGCTGTGAGACGTGCAGATGTCAGTGAAATTGCTGATGCAATCAGAGAAAGGGGTATGAACAACATGCTTGCTGAACGCATTAAGGTAAAATTTAACATCCATGAAAATGAAATATTGTATACGTACAATTTGCTGGAAAGAGAATACCCTGCAACACAGCTTATGTCAAATGATATACTGTGCAGAGTTTCCTGAATCTGTTGGTTGATAAACACGAGAGCATTGATCTTGAGTGGCTAAGAGATGTTCCACCTGACCAAGCAAAGTAAGTCCAGAGATTAGTTGAACAACTTTATTGAAATCATATTTTCCATACATATCATGTTAGCCTATCTTGATTATATTGTTGCTGAAACCAACACCTTGAGCTCTTAAACTGGTAACACAAATATATGCCTACCCAAGCAGAAAAAAAATGCATAATGTTTATTTAATATATACTTGCAGAGAATACTTACTCAGCATAAGAGGATTGGGATTGAAAAGTGTGGAGTGCGTGCGACTCTTAACACTACACCATCTTGCTTTCCCGGTAAGCTGAAAACAGAAGTATGCAATTACAATTTACATCAACATGGATAATATTTGAACAGTTTTTGCTGTACAATAGGTCGACACTAATGTAGGGCGTATTGCGGTACGATTGGGATGGGTACCGCTCCAGCCACTGCCTGAGTCACTACAGTTGCATCTTCTAGAATTGTGAGTACTATGGAAATAAATTGTATAAGGAAGTCATTCATTAAAAAAGAGCTAACAATATTGGTATGTGTAGGTACCCAGTGTTGGAAACAATACAAAAGTATCTCTGGCCCCGGCTATGCAAGCTAGACCAAAGAACATTGTAAAGATTTATTTTCTGCTTACAGTTAAAATATACAAGTGTTTTTTCTTACTATGTAGGTTTAGCCGGGATAACTTATCTTCGATTTAATTTTGAACAATGGCCTAAATGTAACTTTTAAGCCATACCATACAGTGATGCATAGCCACATCGTTTGACGAGTTTGATTATGATAACAACTACTTGGTTATGTGGCAATACATGATAGCATGATAGTGTATAAAAGTTTTCCAGTAATAGCAGATAAAAAATTCACCGCTTCATCTATTAATTATTTTTGCATGTTTCATTTAAGGTACGAGCTGCATTACCAGCTGATTACATTTGGAAAGGTAAACTACATCTTCTCATACATCAGAAACTTACCATACATTAGTAAAACCTATATGAAACTAAAACCAATGCATGCAGGTCTTCTGTACAAAAAGCAAACCAAATTGTAATGCATGTCCTATGAGAGGGGAATGCAGACACTTTGCAAGCGCCTTTGCAAGGTATGTCTCAGAAAAGATTATTTGCACCTATTATGTTTACAATAAATAATGAGGAGAAAATCATTGATGTGTGATGCAACATCATCCCCTACTTGTCTTAGAAGTACTGCAAATATTTTGTCATAATGATAAAGAACTCCAAAGAGAAAATTATATGAAATTCATATTGAAAATAAGAGTTTTCTGATATGAATGACTTGAGAGATTAGCTCTCAGCTTGATTATATTTAGACAAGAATTATACAAGGAGAATCCCTTTATCAAGGGAGTAAATTTAAACTAAATCGTTCCTAATACAAAAAAAAAAATACAATCAGGAGAGTATCCTAATTATAAATTGATAAATCATTGCATATCTCAACAATTCATTTGTCTATTAATATTATTTTTAATACATGATTATATTGACAGTACTCTAATTGCAAAATCCTCATTGCAATAGCGAACTTAGGAAACAAAATTTTAACAGCTGAAGATTATGTCAATATCACTTTGAAAACTCAATATTAAATGCATTTATTATTGCAAGATATGATAGTTCAATATTCAAATTAAATGCAGTGCGAGGCTTGCCCTGCCAGGACCAGAGCAGAAGAGTATAGTTACCACAACTGGAAACAATGTAACTGATCAGAACCCATCAGCAATCATCAATCAGTTGCTCTTGCCTCTCCCTGAAAACACTAACCAGGCAAAAGAACTTCAACAAACAGAACTATGGCAACTTCAAACTACATCTGAAATCAATATCTGCCAACCCATTATTGAAGAGCCAGCAACTCCAGAGCCAGAATGCTCCCAAGTATCGGAAAATGATATAGAGGATGCTCTCTATGAAGAACCGAGTGAAATTCCAACCATCAAACTAGATATGAAAGAATTCACTATGAATTGGCAAAACTATATGCAAGAAAACATGGAACTTCAAGAAGTTGAAATGTCAAAGGCCTTGGTTGCTCTAAATCCAAAAGCTGCTTGCATTCCTACACCCAAGCTAAAGAACGTGAGCCGGTTGCGCACAGAGCATTCTGTGTAAGTAAACAAACTGACTCATCTCAAACAAGTTAATCGGAATGTTCAACTAACTTTGAAAAATAGGCCAACTAATGAAATGTGAGGCAAAGAAAGTAATGAATACTAAAAAAGCAAGAACTACTACAAGTAATATATGACTTGCATTTATCTAGAGCAACATTAAGCTAGAAACATGCAGAGGCGAAGATTACTCCCCAAGAAAGAAGATAAGAATCTTGCATTCAATATAAATTCTAGTATTTAGCTTATAGTTCTAACGGGCATCATATCCATCATCTAGTAATAGTGAAAAGTTCTTTTGTTTACCTTCATGCAGTTATGAACTCCCTGATTCACATTGTCTTCTGGAAGGGGTTAGTTACTGTTGGATCTGTTATTTATCGATGTGTTTATGCTATATGCCCAATTTTTATTAATTAGTTATGCAATACATTATACAGTGGGACATACGAGAACCTGATGATCCGGGCAGATACCTTCTAGCTATATGGACTCCAGGTGGACCAAAAATAACTTGACTACCATGCTCACTTCTAGAATTTAGATTGGTTGTGAAGTTATTTTCTGCACTATATGACATAAGTTGGGAAAATTCGCAATATATTTCAGTTCTCCATGTTTTCTGATTTATTTGCCAAATACATTAATATTTCCATCAGGTGAGACAGCAAATACTATAAACCCACCAGAAACAAAATGCATCTCTCAAGACTGTGGCCAGCTCTGTAATGAGAAGGAGTGTTTTTCATGCGATAGTTTCCGTGAAGCCGACTCACAGATAGTTCGAGGGACACTCTTGGTATGAATGCTTAACCATACTTGTTTATTAACTGTTATACATTGTAGTGGAAAAATAAAGGGTTGGGTGAGGGAGTAATTTCATATTAATGCAAGTATTATTATAATAATAGGCTGACTAGAAATAAATCATGAATAGATACCCTGTCGAACAGCTATGAGAGGGAGCTTTCCACTAAATGGCACCTACTTTCAAGTCAATGAGGTAAAGTTGTGTGAAATCTCATAGTAGTATTATCAAATTTCTTTCCCTTAAATATATTCATGTTTTTGATTCAGTATGTTTAAATAATGTCATTTCAAGCAGGTTTTTGCAGAACACGACTCAAGTCTTAACCCAATTAGTGTACCTCGAAGTTGGATCTGGAACCTCAATAGGCGCACAGTATATTTTGGAACCTCCGTACCATCCATATTCAAAGGTAAACAGTTAGTTAAACATTTAATAAATGTTAGCTTTAAATATGTCAAACAATTAAGTTGAATATGCACTTTTTGTTAATCAGGTTTAACAACTCAAGAAATTCAACAGTGCTTTTGGAGAGGTAAGATATGTAGTTCCCAGATTGTAATCTTGTCTTTTGTGATTGAATACCCTTATTTAAACTTAATTTCGCCAATGTAATAACCATATATGGTTTGCAGACTCTAGAAGAACTAAAACTAACAGAGTTGTACAACTTTTGGTGCTTTTCAGTTAGTTACTGTCGGTTATGCTTAGGTTAAAACATATAATAATCTATAGAAGGACCGTGTGGGAGTCAAGTCTACTCTATATTACAACTGGTTTAACTACTCAACTAACTCAAGTGTATATTACTTTTATTAATAGCACCTCAAAACCAATTAGAAAAAGTACGCTGTAAAAAGTAAAAACTTCTAAACTGCTTGCATAGATGTACTAAACAAACAAATTTTTATTCCTTTCTCTTCATTGGTTAAAATTTTATTAAAAAAATGAAAAAAAAATTATTGTTTTGTAGGGTTTGTCTGTGTGAGAGGATTTGACAGGAAAACACGAGCACCCCGTCCTCTGATGGCTAGACTACATTTCCCAGTTAGCAAGCTGCCCAAGAACAAGGAAAAGACAAAAAAAGGCTCAACTTCTGCAAACTCACAAGGGTTGAATTCAAAACCAAATACAGAACAACCAGAATTGCTTTCCAACATTCACAATTTTAGGCAAAACAGCGGATCCTGAAGACGAATTATATTTATTCATCCTTTAAAATGTGTACTAACAAGGTCATTGCTCAGAGACTGAGCAGTTTTTTCAAATTAGGACCAAGACTATATAATGGTAACATATAGGCTCTTAGCTTCATCAAGAGGAATGTTAGCCTTAGAAAATAGAAATACTCCTCTAATTTGAATTTTATGCACCTTAACTGAGCCAGTTCCGTTTGCACAATTAATTCGAATTTTACTTCTCAGTGCTCCTTTGATATTAGTTCTAACTGTGTTTATCTATAGTGATTCTGAATAAACTTCATACCAAGGTATCTCTTACCACCCTGAACCACCCGACAGGTTTGCCGTTCTGATACTAGCACTCAATTTTTTTCTATCGCACAAGAGTTTCAAAGCGCTTTGTGACTTTTTGGAATGTTGAGTACATGAATTTTAAATCATCGATTGTCATACAGGACAGATTAGTGCTAGCCAATCATGTGCAAATTGATTATGGGAATCATCTCCATGGTTTAATTGTTGGTTGTGGGAATTGGATTAAGTTTGTTGCAGTGAAAGGCCTTGCGTTTGATGATTTTGCAACTCCTAGTATATTTGTTCATAATCTTTCACATGCTAATATGCAAATTGAGTCTAAGGATAGCCTACAGAAAGTAGCACTATGTGTTCCAGCTAGTACATGGAGTCAAGCCTATGCAAATATGATCATACAGTTTTTTCATCTCTACTTGGTTTGTCCTTGTCAGCTTCTTATTAAAGGATTTGATTCTGGCTTTGTTGGAAAGTGTTCTGTTGAGACGTCACAAAGGTTTTTTTAGGAAGGTGTTGATTAATCTAGTTAATTGTTGGAAGACAATTTTGGCTAAATGTTGTGATTGGTTTCAGGAATTAGTTCAAATAGCCTTAGTGAGGAATTATGCACGCTTGTCCAATCCTTACTTCTCTGTTCTAAAGGCCACACGCCCATTTGTTGGTATTTGCCTTGGAGATGCCAACAACAAAATGTTTGATATGAGTGCTATATGTCCATCTAGAAGGAATTATCTCAAGGCAAACAAATGCTATTTTGCAAATTTTTATAATGTGAAACCTATCCTAACAGATGCACTAGTGTTGATTGAAATGCTTCAGCAGGGGTATAGTCAACTCAACAATCATTTTATTGCATTCTCAGCAGCCTTGGTTACTGAAACCTCTGTTGTCTATGATACTTTTGATGCATGGAGATCACACAACAATCTTTTGATAAGCACATATGCTTATGATTTTTGTGAAGCCTTCCTACAATACACCAACATGGAAGTATATTTCTTCACCAAAAGGTAGAGGAAATTGTATTGTTTTTGCTTGAACAACAAGGAGTGCTTGCACATATACTGTCAGATAATGGACAAGAGCACCAAAATCTTCTACAGCAGTCAAATAGTTCAAAGACTTATGTATTCCAAGAAGATTATAGAAATGTTGGGCGAGGTCTGCTAAGGCTTCTTAATTTTGTGGAAGTTAATGCTACTAGTTTGAGAAAGATCCTGAAGAAATTTTATAAGCGGTTTTTGATTATAAATTCAGAGATTATTATGTCAAGACACTTGCAAATCATCCTTATTCACAGCTAAGGCAGGTTCTCAGGCATGTGGCCATCGGTGCTGTTGTGAGAGTCTTATCTCGCAATCTTGTAGACCTTCATGATTTACAAAAGTGTCAAGGAAGCTATATTTCTGTCAAGGTAGCTGCAGACAGATTATCAAGCTCAACAAATTTCCTTCAGTTTTTAGGAAGGCATGCTTTTATCATGCAAGAGGAGCTGCTACCATCTCCATCTGATGATCTGAAGAAGATCTTATTAATGAAAGCTATCATTTTATGTCCCTTCTTTTGAACTTAGCAAGCACATTTTTGTATTTGGTCAATACTTACATTATTGTGCCAACAACAGACAGCTACTCTATGAACCTTGGAGCTGCAGCAAGTGTGTGTGGTGTGGTCATTGGTTCAATGGTTGTTGCACAAGTGTTTTCTTATGTTTATATCAGTGCATGTACTGCAGGTAAAGGGGACAGCTACATGACTATTTTGCATAGGAAAATGATCCATAGGGTAAGTGTGCGAACTACTAAAGTATTGGTTAAATGAAATGATTTACCTCCTAAGCATGGCACTTATGATGGCTCATCCTTGAGGACAAGGATATTTTGAAGGCGAGGGTATTGGGAAAGCTATATCCTAGTTGTCACTTTTTCAGAATTAGTCTTTTTTTTATTCTTAGTTTTTATCTTTTATTTTAAAGTTGCATTTCTCCTTTTGTCTCTTATGTGACTCACCTAGCTTCTAGAAGCTGGTGTAGCATCTAAGTCAGAATATTCCTAGCATCTAGCATTGAGTGGCTAATAATTTGTAGCCCCCTTTGCATATATATTTTTCTATATTGAATGAAAGAATCAACCAGAATTTAATATAAAAATATATCCTCTCTTCAAAATCCTCTTTTATCCCTTTTAGCTCATGAACCTCGAATGGTATTCTAATTCATTACCTTTTTTGGTTTGAGCAAGGGTATTACCGGAGTTTGTTTTTTTTGATAAATGTTAGTGGGGAGGCGCAAATGTTAGTTTTCCCGGGTTTGAATCTGAGACCTCCTTCTTGCACTTTCATTCGGTATCCCTTAGTCAACTGAGCTACCTACTTGGATATTACCGGAGTTCATTCTCCCTCATATCCATTTTTCGGTTACAATGTGTTTGAAATTAAAGTAATCATTATCCCGTGAAAGTCGCGAATCGACTCAGGCGTGGAAAGATGAACGGGAAACTGATAACGGTAGGAAGGTTTTAGAGCAAGAAGCGCGCGTACCTTTCAACTCTTGGCTTTCACAAAACAAAATGTGGAAAATCGTCTTCTAGCGTGATATCAGATAATTATGAGCACGAAGTGGATGCGAGCATAATGGCGGGGGAAAGGAGTTGAAGATGCGTGCAGAATATATAGTGCCCCTTTTTGCCGCCTTAGCGCCATTTTCATATGTTTTAACATTTCCATCAGTTACTTTGTTTGCCTGTCATTTGTCATTTAACAAAAATGAGAAAAGTTCATCACCCTGTTGCCCCTCTCCCATTGCCGTTTCTAGTTGCCTCTCCCCTTGCCTCCCCCGACGCTTCTGGTGCCGGTTGTTTATATTTTTTATTATACATTATTTTAATCAATTCAATTAAATTATTTTAAAAAAGTTATTTTGGAAATTTTCATAGTGGTTAATTTTTTTTTTACAATTGTTAGTGGTTAAATTGGTTGATTTTAATAGTTTTAGTAGATTATAGTAAATAGTAAATTCTAAATCATTTAATATTTTTTTAATTATTTTAGTTAAATTATTAAATTATTAAAAAAATGTATTTTGAAATTTTTGTTAGTGGTAGGAATTGAATTCACTAAATTGGAGTACTAAATTTTGGCAGCTTTTCCCTTTTTCACGTTTTCCATCTGTTTTTTATTGTTCCCCTGACGCGTCAGCAGTAAAAGCTGAAAAAAGCTGTCAAGTTTTTGGCATTTAGCAGCAGTTTTACCAAACTGCCCCAATTTTTGTCCAAATGGAAAAGTAATAAGATGTCTAGTTTTGAGATTTTCCTAACTCTTAATTTTTAATATATTATTATAACTGCCCCAATTTTTGTCCAAATGGAAAAGTAATAAGATGTCTAGTTTTGAGATTTTCCGAACTCTTAATTTTTAATATATTATATTGATGATTATATTGATATTGATTGATACCATGTATCATGACATATATAAGTTTTGATTTATTTTCCAAACATTCCATAACCTTTTTTTGGTAGAACATGGGGCGAAGCCCAACAAACAAAGACAACTAATAAACTACACTAAGAGGGTAGAAATCCCTGCACTATCAACAAGCAACAAATGCCCCAATAGAAGGAGGATACTGCTCAAATAAAACTAAAGCCTCAACTTGAGAACAATCAATACTAGCAAGAGCATTCACACCCGAATTAGCTTCATGATACACATGCATAAATCGAACCTCCCAGGGCAATTGAAGGAGATTTTGGATCACTCTAACAATGTTTCCTCCCTCAACACGCCCAGACACATTATTAGGAACAATATGAAAAACTGCTTCAGTATCGACCTGAACCACCAGTCTAGCGATACATGTCACGACACACATTCAAGCCTTCCCAAATAGCCCACAGCTTCAAAGGCACTACAAGTCCCAGTCCTTTTAGAGAAATCATAAATCCATTGACCTCACGAGTCCTGAACCAAACCACCACAACCAACCACAGCAATGCTTGCCTTGCAAGTACCATTAGAGTTAAGATAACAGTAAGCCAACCCATTGGAGGTGGGTTCCAACTCACATTCACATAGGACCTAGCTGCCACAGACACTGACCCATTATACACCAGAGCATCTCTATAGTTAGAAGCTTAGCGCAAAATGACCCTCCACAGATGGAGAGGTCAGATAGAGGAAGAATGCCGACTTTCTTTATTCTTGCAGGTCCATAAAGAATGACAAGCTATGACCCAAATATTAAACCAATCAAGCCCATCAGGAGCCCGAGAGGCTCGGGAAAATTAAACTTGATCTAATAAACAAGGCCACCAACAAAAAACACAACTTTCTTTTCAGGTTTAACCAAAACAAGCCAAACTGAAGAGGCTACAAGACAATCCCTTGAGACATGATGGCTACAATAAGGTTCGCCCAACCCTATGGTATGTTTCATCTTGTTGGTAACAAGTCTATCATGAACAAACTATGAATTCTTTCAGGATCTGATAATTTCCACACATTTTGCCAGATCTCAATGTTTCCGGCGATAGAAGGTGATTCGAGCAAAGCATAAGTGCTTGAGATAGAAAAATTACCAATAGAGTTACATGGCCAAGTCCTCACGTCATCCCCATATTCAACCCTTAACGGGAGAAGGGCTTGAATTCTAGACATAATAAGAGGGGAGAGAAACTAACAAAGGAGACTCACATTCCAATCACCATTCGTACGGTAACACCCTCTTCGGGTGTCAGACTCAAAACCCAATATTGAATTTTGTTGTAAGTTTTTTTTTTGAAAACAAAACTCCACAAAGTATTTTAAAAAATCAGATACCAATAAAAATGCTTTTCTAATATACAACAATACAGCACAATCATTTCTCATTGATCACAAAATTATCCTCAACATAAAGTGTACAACATTTATCTTTAAAAACAATACATTTAGCCATGACTTGAGAATCAGACTAAGAACGCAATCTAATGAGTTGGTCTTAAGATAAAACTCTCAGTCTACTGATCTAGATTACTAGTCAGAGACGCCAGAAAGGGGATCACAACCCTTTTGGACACATACCTAAACATGGACCCTTACCAAACACCTATTTGATAAGTCCAGAAAATTCACTGTTTCTTCGTAGAGACGTTCTTCACGTCGCCAAGAAACTCTCGACTCAACCTCTTTATCGTCAATGGAATGCATTCCTGTATACCCGAAACATTGTACTCGAGGACCCCAAACATGAGTAGACAAAAAAACTGGCAAAATACGTAATACAAGAACAAAACTCATTATTTCTAATACGTATTATGTACCCCAATATTAATTAATCACACCTAGTCAACTCTTTTCACTTTTCATTATTTCTCTTCTCTTATCAAGTTTTCTTTGCTATTCCAACTCTACTCAACACTTAACTTTAAAAGTTTCTTTACATAATAATAATTACTGAGTAATCTAATTTTCACTAATTTCCTTTTTAACACGACACGCTCAAAGTTTGGAGCACTACGCTAAGTGTCCCATTCCACTTAGCATAGCTTTTCAGGGTATTCTTATCTTTTGACGGATGAGAGCACAACTTTGAGTTTTTCGAAAGCACTTACCTTCATAAAGCTGAATTACTCAAGTGTTGTCATTACTGAATTTACTTTCATCGCTAATCAACCACACTAAAATCCATTTCCTGGTTTTTGTCATTTTAACAACTAAGGTTTCCTTTTCAAAGTAAGAGCGTGTTTTTTTTGTAAACCAAGGTATTCCCTGCGCACAACTGCAGAGACTAATCCACTGAGTTACCGAGATCCATTTAAGGGGTTGACCTCCCCCACTAAGTATTTTTCCATACGCACTGGCCAGAGATCGAACCCATGACCAAATGGTTAAGGAGCCCAAGTATCTACCACTTGTCACTACAAGAATTATTGGTTTTTCCGGCCAGGAGTTTCCGGCGGATATGGATCCGCCGCAAAGTTACCGGCGGAATCTACGCATTTCCGGCGGATTTTATCCGCCTCAAAATTACCGGCGGAATAATTGACCGTTGCGGCGGATTAAAATTCGTCTTGGATTTTGCGGCGGATTTAACGGTTCTTGCGACGGATTTGGGTTCACAAATTTTTTTTTTTTACGAAATTTTAATTAACCTCCGCAAATGCACCTCCGTCCGCCGCAAATCCCTTAAGTCCGCCGCAAATCCCTTAAATCCGCCGGTAACTGCCGTTTCCGGCGGATCTTGCCTTTTGACCGTTTGACTTCGTTTCTCCTATATAAACCCCTTCTCCCCTTCTTCTTTTTTCACACCTCTACCAATACTCTCATTCTCTTGATACGTCACTCGATCTCTTAATACGGCACTCTCTTGAGCATTGTCGGCAGCGGGGTTCCAATAGAGTGGCGTACGTCTCCATTTTTTTGTAAAAAAATTTCCACATTGTCATGAAGACCCCTTCATCTTTTTCGTTAAAAGTAACCCCTTTATCACCATAAAGTTCATCCTCATTATTTTCACCACAAGAGACATATACGCTCATCAAACGCTCGGTATCATCCTCCAACTTAACAACCCGTCCTTGCAGTTCCTCAAACTTTCTATTTAGAGATTCAATCATCTTTTCAAAAGATGGTTTCTTGTGAAACTTTCTATTTTGAAAATATGGTTGAATCTCTAAATAGAAAGTTTGAGGAATTGCAAGGATGGGCTGTTAAGTTGAAGGATGATACCGAGCGTTTGATTAACGTATATGTCACTTGTGGTGAAATAATGAGGAGGAGCTTTTTGCTGATAAATGGGTTACTTTTAACGAAAAAGATGAAGGGGTGTTCACGACAATGTGGAAATTTCTTTACAAAGAAATGGAGACATATGCCACTGTAATGGAGCTGCTGCCGACAATGCTCAAGAGAGTGTCATATCAAGATAATGGCGTAGGTCTCCGTTTAGGGGTAGCAGACATTAAATATATATTATACTGTTTTTCCCAATTTTTATTGCTTTAGATTATTTTATTTTTTTGTTTAAAATATTTTATTAATTGTATGGATATTTTTTTGGTGATAATATTTTACTGCTTTTCCCAATTTTTATTTTTTTAAATTAAAAATTAATTAGTTATTGGATTTTATTTTTTTATCAATAATTAAAAAAATTAATAAAATAATATATATTTTTAATTAAAACGATTTTTTTTAAAAAAATAAAATTTATTTTTTAAAAATAATAATAATTTTTTAAAAAAAATAATAATTTTTTTTTTAAAAAAAAATGGTACTTTGCGGCGGATTTGTGTTTTTTGCGGCGGATGTTGAGCATTTGCGGCGGATCTTTGCGGCGGATTATAGCTTTTGCGGCGGATTATTTGGGGTTTTTAAAAAAAAGGCGCAATATTTTAATTTGAATATCCACCGCAAAGTACCACGAATCCGCCGCAAAGCTCCGTAAATAAAAATCCCGCGGATTTTAAATTTCAAAATCCGCCGCAACCGTCCAGAATCCGCCGCAAAGCACCGAAAAAAAAAACCCGCAGATATTGAATTTCAAAATCCGCCGCAACCGTCCAGAATCCGCCGCAAATCCCTTTTGACCGTTGGGCTGCGTTTTTCTATATATATCCATTCCCCACTTCTCATTCTTCACACTTCTAACAATCCTCCCATTCTCTTCTTAAAATTTCTCTTTTACTCTCTCCCAAATTCTCTCATTCTCTACTAAATCTGTTTTTGAAGTGTAGCGCTTCCTCCCTACGAATTGTCTTCTGCTCTTATTGGGAAATTTCTTCAAGGTATGTTTTTGATATTAGTTAATAGTTTTAGTTTTTAATTTTTTTTTAATATTCGTTTTTAAATTATTTTATAATAATATGAATTTGTTACTAATTGTGTTGTTTTTTTTGTTTAGGTATTGTTTGGGTTCCTCCTTTTTCCTCTCTGCTTTTTCCTCTCTGCTTGAGTTCAGGATAAGCTTCAAGCCAGAGCCTTCTCTTCACTACGGTTAGTTGTTAAAGTAATTAATAAAATATTACTTACTTCACTATTTTTAGTAAAATTTTGTTTAGTATTTTGTTTGCAATAATAATACAAATTAATTTATATTGAAAAAACTTATTTATTAAGTTCACTTATAAATTTTATTAACATATATTGTCTTATAAAAATCGAAATTTAAAATTAAATTTGGAATTATTATTTATAATGTTTAAATTATTTGTATATAACATTATTAAAAAATTAATTCTGTTGCTTGTAATTAATTGGTAGTTTATTGAAATATCAAAATAAAATGAGTAATATATAAATATATATATATATCAAAATATGAAGTAATTGATAGTTTATTTTATTTATATTGTAGTGTAGTATACGTATAGTTCTTGAAAATGGATCGTAGTTGGATGTATGATCGATTGTATCCTGGAAGAACTGGTGTAAAACGACGTTTTGTAGAAGGAGTAGAAGAGTTTATTTTTTGTGCTAAGTACATTGATCATGAAGAATTTGGGCGACAAGGCGGTATTGGGTGTCCGTGCTTGAAATGTTCATTTCGAGCTATAAAAAATGAACATGAAGTTAGACTTCATTTGTACAATAATGGGTTTAGGCCAAATTATTGGACATGGAGTCGTCACGGGGAAGGAGCGCCAGGGGTAGCTGCAGTTCCTGCGGTTAATATTCCGGTTGAAGTAGTAGATCACACATCAAGTAGTTATCCAGTGACTACGACATCTGAAGGATGGGGAATACAACCGTTAGATGTTTATCAGGGAATGATATCTGACGCTGTTGGAGTAAATTTGGATTTTGAAGAACCAGATGCTGACGAAGTTCCAAATGAGGAAGCTCAAAGGTTTTACATGTATTTGAGTGAGACAAATAAACCCATATTTGAAGGATCTACAGACTCAAAATTATCAATGTGTGTTTGGTTGTTGGGTCTTAAGTCTCAATTTAATGTTGCTGAGTTGTGCATGGAATATATGACCAAAATGATGTTGGATGCAACCCCCATTAATAGAGGGAGTTTACCGCAAAGTTATTATGAAGCTAAAAGAGTGGTATCGAAGCTTGGCTTAAAATCTAAAAGGATTGATTGTTGTGTGTCTGGTTGCATGCTCTATTATAACAATGAGTTTGGCATAAATGATGGAGAGTTGTCGGAATGCAAGTTGTGTGGACAACCACGCTATCGTGTCAGTAGATCAGGGATGAGCAGAGGCAAACCGGTTCCACGAAAATCAATGTTCTATCTGCCTCTTATTCCAAGGCTACAGAGGATGTTTACTTCAATGGAGACCGCAGGTAAAATGACATGGCACCATCAAAATAGAAATAATTCTGGTGAATTACGTCACCCATCTGATGGTGAAGCTTGGAAGCATTTTGATCGTGTTCATCCAGATTTTGCCAGTGATCCACGCAATGTTCGGCTTGGTTTGTGCTCTGATGGTTTCACACCATATATTCAAGCCTCGGCAACACCGTATTCATGTTGGCCAGTTATTGTTACCCCATACAACATTCCTCCAGAAATGTGTATGTCCAAACCATACATGTTTTTAAATTCTATTATTCCAGGGCCAAGTAATCCAACAGCTGGTATTGACATCTATTTGCAACCTTTGATTGATGACCTAAAAAGGTTGTGGAATGGTGTTTTAACTTATGATGTGGCACGCAAACAAAATTTTGTGATGAGGGCGGCTTTGATGTGGACCATAAATGACTTCCCTGCCTATGGAATGTTGTCTGGATGGGGGACACATGGTAAGATGGCGTGTCCGATTTGCATGGTTGACACAAAGGCTTTTAGTCTTAAATACGGAGGAAAAGTTTCATGGTTTGACTCGCACCGTAGGTTCTTACCTATGGATCACCCATTTAGAAAGCAGAAATATGCGTTCATCAAGGGAAATGTTGAAACAGCTGGACCTCCTCGTCAGTTGACACCAGAGGAAGTTTGGAATAATGTTAGGGATATCCCTCCTGTGGAAGTCGTAGCCGGTGTTGTTTCTCGTCCAGATGGCTATGGACAATGGCACAATTGGACAAAAAAAGTATTTTTTGGGAACTTCCCTATTGGAAAGATAATCTATTGAGACACAATCTCGATGTCATGCATATAGAGAAGAATTTTTTTGACAACATATTTAACACTGTCATGAACGTGAAAGGCAAAACGAAAGACAATGAGAAAGCTAGGAAGGATATAGATCATTTCTGTAGACGAAAGGATTTGTTGTTGGTTGAGCAAGGTACTAGGATTTTGAAACCCAAAGCCAATTATACTTTATCTACCGAACAAGCGAAAACAGTTTATCAGTGGATAAAAGAGTTGAAAATGCCAGACGGTTATTCTTCCAATTTATCTAGATGTGCGGATGTGGATAATGGGAGGTTGCATGGGATGAAGAGTCATGATTGTCACGTATTCATGGAGTGCTTACTTCCTATCGCTTTTAGTTCGTTGCCAACACACGTTTTGAATCCGCTCATTGAAATAAGTCAATACTTTAAGAATTTGTGTTCTGCAACGCTAAAAGCTGATGATCTTTCAAAAATGGAACAAGACATCCCACTTATCTTATGCAAGTTGGAGAGAGTATTTCCACCTAGTTTCTTTGATTCTATGGAGCATCTACCGGTGCATCTCGCATATGAAGCTAAACTTGGCGGACCTGTCCAATACAGATGGATGTATCCGTTTGAAAGGTCAGCTAATTTTTAATTATAATAATATAAGAAACAAGTTTAAATTAAAATATATGACTATTAATATATTAATATCATATTCTCTAGGTTCATGGGTGATTCAAAAAGATCGGTGAAAAACAAAGCTAGAGTTGAAGGATCGATATGTTCTTCTTACCTACACCGTGAAACAACACATTTTTGTTCTCATTATTTCAAGAATCAGTTTGCTCCTGGAAGCAGTCGAAATGAAGTGGATACTGAATGGCGACATCCTTTGGCTTTGTCTGTCTTTTGTCTACCCGGTCGTCCATCTGGGAAGGAGTCAACTCACTGGCTAACAGATGAAGAGTTAAGTTCAGCACATGTTCATGTGTTGATAAACTGTACTGAGGTGCAACCATTTATTGAGTATGTTCCTCAACATTAACAATCGATCTTAATTAGTTAATATAGTAGACAAGTGTAACAATTAAATTATTTCTTTTTAGGGAGTTCTTGTCATCAGAGGCAGTACGTGAAGACCAATCTTCTGCTCATATTCATGCGCATTTTCCAATGTGGTTTAGTCAATATGTGTATTCCCTCCCGCCAAATCCTACCAACCAACACTTGAGGAACATATCAGACGGTCCTCGAAGATGTGTTAAATAATGGCACACATACTTTGTCAATGGATACAAATTTCACACCAATGAATGGACACAGGGCAGAGAGACAGTCAATAGTGGAGTGTGCATGAAGGGGGTCACTGGAGGAGGTGAAGATGATTTTTATGGTGTGGTTCAACACATATATGAACTTCAGTACCCCCATCTAGATTTTAGTCCAAAGGTAGTGGTTTTTTATTGTAATTGGTTTGATCCGTCTGCTCGAGGAACAAAGGTAAATCCAAAGTCAAATACAGTGGACATTAAAATGAATGGTAGATATCGACCGTATGATCCGTTCGTCATTGCACAAAATGTGAGACAAGTCTATTATGTCCCTTATCCATCAATGCGGACTGATAGGCGTGGTTGGTGTGTCGCAATTAAAACAAAACCAAGAGGTCGCATTGATCAGACAAATGATGACACGGTGGAAGATATTATGCCATATCAAATGGAAGAGATGTCTAATGTAAATGAAGTGATTCAAGTTGAACCCATTGTTCGTTTATGTGATGAGCCAAACACCGGCGATGAAGTTGTTGATGACGAAGATGCTGATGGTGATGATGCAACAGACCACATTGGTGTATCAAGAATTCACTCCTCCTCCGATGATGATTTTGAGAATGAATGGGATTCAAATTAGAATGAATGTAATTTATGTTTCAACAATTCTATTTTGGCTTAAAGGTACTTTTAGTCCCTGCAATTGTCAAGAAAATCCAGTTTAGTCCCTGCAATTCCAAAATTTTTAAAATAGTCCCTGCAATTACCAAACGTTATTAGTTAAGTCCCTGCTGTTATATTAGTGTTAACACCGTTATGTTTTGATGATGTGGCAGCCAATTAGGATCTTCATCTTCAACCTTCTCTCTTCTTCTTCCATCTTCTTTCTTGCTCTTCCATATTTTCCCCCTCTTCTGGAAAAATACAGATCTTCATTTTTTTTTTGGTCCAAAGATCTTCATCTTCAAAACCGGAAAAACAAAAGGATAATAGATTTGTTAGATCTACTGGAAGAAGTAGAAAAAGTGAAGAACAAAACCCAGAATCACTCACCCACCCCCTCATCATCATCATCATCACCATCTTCAATCAACGGAATCAACGGATCTGCTTCTTCTTCTTCTTCTTCCATCTTCTCTCTCCCTCGAAATCAGTTAGGAAAAAACAACCCAGAAAAATTGTTCTTATCCCTTCTCCTTCCCCTCCTCCTCTCCCTCGAAATCGGTTACTCCTCCTCCACCAAAATATTACAGTGAGAGAGAAGGAACAAACTGTGAGTGAAGCCATGCGATGAGAAAGGAACGCACAGAATCGAAATCTGAGCTGTTCGATGAGAGAGGAACGCACGGAATCGAAATCTCAGTTGTTCGATGAGAGAGGAATGCGCAGAAATTTCAGATGTGCATTGAGAGAGGAACGCGATGAGAGAGCGCAAATTTCAGATTTGGATTTTAGGGATTTCGATTTCATGTGCAGAGAGAGTCCGGATCTCAGATTTTGATTTCAGTTCTTCTCCCTTCTTCTTCTTCTTCTTCTTCTTCTTTAACAGACCTGTTCCTGCATTTTTGCAAACCTGTTCCTGCGTTTGTGTTTGTGGTCGCTCGATTTCTGGCTTGCTGGTTTGTGGTTTTTGATTTTAATTGAAGTTTTAGTAATTTATTTTTTAGTTTTAATATTTTATAAGCTATTTTTCTGGTCTGACTAAGCCCTTTTATTCCATGTTGGCATCCCTGTTGGCTGCCACATCATCAAAAGATAACAGTGTTAACCCTTAACTAACAGCAGGGACTAAAAGTAGTAACGTTTAGTAATTGCAGGGACTATTTTAAAAGTTTTGGAATTGCAGGGACTAAACTGGATTATTTTGACATTTGCAGGGACTAAAAGTACCTTTAAGCCTTCTATTTTTAATGAAGATGTTATTTTTAATGAAGGATGTTATTTGTTTGAGAATGAATGGGATTCAAATTATTTATTTTAATGCATGAGTTTTCTATATGTTTATATATGTTAACCTTGTTTAGTATATGTTTGTTTTGTTTAAATGTATATGTTTAGCTAGATCTATACAGATATGGCATCTCATGATGACTCGGGATCCGATCATGACGGCGCATATGTTCCTCCTCCACCTCCCGATGCCGCCAGCACTAGCAGGCGGAAGACATCTACTCGCCTAGGGCGCCGTGTTCAGCCTACGCGTGTTGTTGTTACTACTGGCGGATATTTGCCACCACCTGTGTCTGAGGATGGTGCTAGTACTAGTACTGCAGGGGGCCCATCGATTCCTGTTGGTACTGAGGGCTTATCCCCGACACATGTTGATGCGGATGGGGTACGCACATTCATTGATGGGACTGAGGTGATTAGGGTTACACCTGATGGGCGTATCATATTGCAGATTGTTGGCGATTCGTAAGTCTATATATATATATATATATATATATATATATATATATATATATATATATATATATATATCTATATTATTATTTATTAATTTATATTTTTGTTGCCATTTATATATATATAACTTATATTTGGTGTAACAAAATTCATCTTTTTTAATGCAGTTTTATTCCTTCGAAGGCTTCAGCTACCGCCATCACAAAAACAATCAAGGAGAATTTTACCAAGAGCTGGAAGAACTGGACGGAAGTTAGAAAAGATAAGGATGCAAATAAGAAGATGTTAAGATCATTTTTGGTAAGTTAATTCGATTCTACGAAATAATTAATTTGGTGTATTATCTTTTATATTGACTTGATTAATTAATTAATTATTGCCTTATAATTAACAACATTATTGTAAATTTCTTAAATAGGAAAAATGTACAGGGTATCCAGGGGAGCAAGCCGCAGTTGAGAGAGTGTTCCATAAGAGATGTTCTAATCGCTATTCTGAATTGATGCGGAGGGCGCGCAATACGGGTACGAAGCCATCTTATATGGGAGACTCAACTTGGGCTGAGTTTAATGAGTATTGGGAGAAAGATGAAGGATTTAAGAATTATTGTGAGAAAGCCAAGAAGAACCGTGCTTCTGAAAAAGGTGGCTGCACACACACACGGGGGGGAGTGTTAATACTACAACGCATTACATACGTTTGGTAAATTTATTACTTAATTTATTACTTGATTAATTAATTAATTATTTATAAAAATTAACTAGTCATTTTCAATATGTGTATTTAATTAATAATATATATATTTATGTACATATATATATATAGGTGGAGAGGGAACAAAGGCCAATCACTTTGCCTGAGTTGCATTGCCACATGCATATGGTGGAGGAGACTGGTGAGTACGTTACAGATCGGGCGAGACGTATTCAGGTAAAACTACTTTTACAATTATATATATTAATTAATGTTTATTATTTATATTAATAATTAGTTATTTATTTGTTGGGTTATTTTTTCAGGAGAGCTTCGAGGGTGGGATGGCTGAGTACCATCAGTCACAACAGGGCAGTGGGGCAGCTGTCGATCCAGTGGAGGAGGCTAGAGTAGCTCGTGATGTTTGGGAGAGAGCAGTTGGTCCCCAAAAGACTAATCGTCTGGTAGGATCAGGTGGTATTGGACCGGCTGCTTTTCGAACAAGCATTATTCCGAGTCTATCAGATTCACATTCTGGATCCTCGACTGGTCGCAATTATGTTCCCAATGCTGGTGAGTTGAATGAGGTTAGGCAATTGACGCAGCAACTGAGCGAGGCTCAGCGTCAGATTGCCGAGCGGCAGCAGCAAAGCGATCGGGAAATTCAGGCGATTCGGGATCGAAGTGATCGGGAAATTCAGGCGATTCGGGAGCAGGCTAGGGTAGCTGAGGAGCGCATGGAGGAGCGCTTTAAGTTCTTGCAGGATCAGATGGTGTCTCAGCACTCGAGGCCATCCTCATCAGCATCCTACCCGCCGCCGCCACAACAGCATTACTACCAGCAGTAGTATGCACCCCAGTATCCCCCGCCGTATGCATCCCAATATCCCCCGCAGTATACACCGCAGTATGCGCCGCCATTCCAGCCATACCAGCAGCAACATCAGTCACCCCGCCAGCCATACCAGCAGCCCCAACATCAGTCACCCCTGATCCAGCCAAACCAGCAGTACCCCCAGCAGCGGTCACCCCCGCTGGACATTGATCTTAATGTCCAAATGTCATCGCTCAGTGCTTTACTTCAAGATGATACATATTATAATAATGTTGATGACATTGACCGGCAGGCACCCCAGTAGCTTTAGATTATTTTATTTATTTGTCTGGATATTTTATTAATTGTCTGGATATTTTATTAATTGTATGGATATTTTTATTGCTTTTCCCAATTTTTATTTTTTTAAATTAAAAATTAATTAGTTATTGGATTTTATTTTTTATCAATAATTAAAAAAAGTAATAAAATAATATATATTTTTAATTAAAACGATTATTTTAAAAAAATAAAATTTATTTTTTAAAAATAATAATAATTTTTTTTTTAAAAAAATGGTACTTTGCGGCGGATTTGTGTCGTTTGCGGCGGAATTTTAAATAAAACGTTTTTTTAAAAAAATTATATTCATTTTTTTTTAAATAAAACGGGTGATTTGCGGTGGATAACGGGTACTTTGCGGCGGATAATTTGCGGCAGATATTGGGTACTTTCCGGCGGATATATTGCGTCAAAAATTTGTCCCATTTTCCGGCGGATTATCCGCCGCAAATTTGCGGTGGATTTTGCGGCGCCACTAAATCCGCCGCAACGCGTTTGCTTCGAGCTGGCTACCGGCGAAAAACTTCCGCCGCAAAGTCCAAATATCCACCGCAAATTGGGATTTTGCGGCGGATTTATCCCGCCGCAAAGTCCAGCTTTTCTTGTAGTGTGTGTTATACCCGTGACCAGGTTAAGGGATCGAACCCGCGACCTCTTCCACCATCGTGTTTTTCTTTTTAATAATGTCTAAGTTATTCATTTCCTTTTAATGCTACTTTATCCTATTAACTCTCAAAATACTGTTTTTCATTTCAAAAATCTCACGTATCTTTCATTCACACACATATCTTTCTCCGGTAACTTAACAACTTTCACACGTAATATCATATATGTTAAAATTGTTTTTTTGGTCCCTAATCCTTCATGTAGGATTCAACCAACACATAGAACTCAGGATTCCAACTCTGTTTAATCTTCCTTCTCTTGAAAAATTGTTCAAGAAGTGAAAACTAGGGTCTTTAAACCATTAGCTTGTCATTAATTCTTTTAAAACCTTCTTTATGAATCTTAGATTTATAAAGGTTATAGAACTTTTCAACTTCTAGATCTATGCTTTGAAGTTGTAAAAATCAAAACTTTTCATAACTGCAATCTTCATAAAAATTTCATCTTTTTCTTTTTAAACCTTACTAAACTGAAGTTCTTGAAAATAAAAATGGATCTTTAGTGAAAATAACTTAAAAACTTCATCAAAAGAGAGATATCTATCTCATACATAGTTAAAGGTCGCAACTTTTTAGAAAAATTCAAAAGTTTCTCTTCTAGAGCTCGTTCTATCATCTTTTTGGTATAAAGCTCGTTCTATCATTTTAACTATCTCATACTTAGTTAAATCTCTTAAGAACTATTTCTTTTTAGTAGATCTATCTCATTAACTTTAAAAGATCAAAACTTTTCAAACAATTATGATTTTCTATATCAAAGCTTCAACTTGAAATCTTTTAAGTCATATATTTTTACCCAAAATCATTTAAACATACTAAAAACTAAGAATCTACTTCCTTTTTATCAAAGATATCATTTTTATCATGATCAAAAATAATTTGTTAACTTTACGAAAACTTTTAATGACTCTAAATTTTAAATTAACTTGCTAAAAATTATTTCTCTTCAAAGGTTTGCTCTTCTATTTACAAAATCAATTTCTCAAGCAAAAACTCAAAGTTTTCCCCTTCCTTATTTACCAAACACTCACAGATTTAGAGCTCAAAAATTAGGGGGGTTTTATGATTTATTTTTAGACAAATTTTTAAAGGAAAACGTGTGTTAGAAACATGATCAAAATTTTATAATCAATTTCCACCGAATCTTTCCAACACAAGACTGAAGCTATCCATAAGTTGGTCCAATAGATCTTTATAAGAGAAAATGGTTTGATTTCATGATTTGAAATATAGCTTCCTTTATCACATGAAAAAGATTGCCCAGTTATTACAGAATCATTACATATATCATAAATTGAATACAAATTTAAATATGAATTATATAGTGGAAATACATATATTCCTTTTAATTTATGCAGAAATCTTTTTTGCTGCTATAAGTATCATCTCAAGAGATTTCTCCATACAACACTTGACTTTTTGCTGGTCAATGAAACCTTTTTCTGAACCAAATGCAATTCTTAACTTTCCCATATAGCTCATGATAGTTACAGTTAAGCTCTACAACCAAAAAAAAAATATATCAGACAAAAATCAAAATAATATTAATATCCAATATTTGGTCCTGAAAGTAATAATATTCAAAAAAATTCTTGGATATATACATGTAAGACTAATTTAATCGAGAATCGAGAATTTTCAACACTAAGTTTGTTCACTACATGAATCGAACTCGGGAGCACCAAGTCGACCCCATGTTCCAGGGTAGGTTAAGTCACTGGGCCAACAATATTGGTTTCATAAAAGTATATTTTGAATTAATAAATACATATGCAAAATCATATACCTCTGGTGGACCAACAACCATGAAATATAAATCTTTAACTGGATGATTAGCCAAAGTCATTTGTTCCACTGGTCCAATGATGTTTGAGATTGTTGTACTTGAGTTTCTCAAAGTACTGTGTACATATCTAGCTGCAGCCTGAAATCCCATTTATGAAGATACAAGTTTAAATGAATAAATGCATGCACTTTTGGACCAATTTTGAAGTACACTAAATAATAAAAAATTCAGATTTCAGAGTTTGATACTTGTATTTTTCAGATACATGTTTGTTTGTTTTTTTGTCAAAAGATACATGTTTGTTTGCTTATATAACATTAACATGAGCATGAATTCAATTACACTATTTTTTAGCCCATGTTTTTCCCAATCCCCCTCCTACTCACCACATACCCCTAAATCGTGCGAAATCTCAAAAATACTCTTAATAAATAAAAATGTTCCCGGTGCATCCCTTTTTTTTTTCTTGTGTTCGAAAGGTTCGGCAACAGGTAGCCGAAACCGTACGGTGGTTGGTTTCTGGGGCTGAAAAATAGTGACACACCCCATTGTTTGAAATTTTTCAGGCTCGACGCTCTACAGCCGAACCGGTTCGGGCATTGACAACCGTACCTGTTAAATGCGCTATTCTTGCCAAACACCCCCAAACTGGTATGGTTTGGTAGTTAGAAGCCGTACCAGTTCGGCTCTTAGGAACCGTACCAAGCGAAAACGCAAAATGGGGTGGTTTGAGAGCGTATTTCACATAAGGGTATTTTTGGGATTTGGGTGTGTTTGGTGAGTAGGAGGGGGTTGAGAAAAGCATGGGCCATTTTTTATCCAACAAGCCCAATAAAAAATGTAAATAGAAATAACTAAAAACACCTCCCATTTTTGCTGCCATACACCGATCCCTTTTGAAAACAGTAAAGTGGTATACCGCCAGAAATATATTTTTGGAGGGTCGGTGTATATTAGTAAAAATGGGGCGTGTATTTAATAATTTTCAATGTAAATAGTTGGTTGTTGGCCATTGATTGTGGTAAAGTGAAGCCCAAATTTCTTGTTAAGAAAATATTTTTGCTATCTCTCTTTCTCTTCCCCTAGAAATAGAGAAGAACAGGGGCAATTTTTCAAAGAGAGAAAAAAATAATATATTTTAGAGAAAAGAAAACATAAAATTCACTTTAATAATTCCTATAGAAATAAATAATGGCATTTTCTCTCATAACATAAGAGGAAAACAAATAAAAAGATTTCAAGTGTTTCTATAAAAAAATTATTGATAATGAATAATCATTTTAATTTATCAATCATAAAAGATTAATGTTGTTCTTAATTATCCTTTCTAGACGAAAATAATATTGAACCAAAACCCAAGTGGAACTGAACTTGAGATCCCTTAATCAAGGTTTCAAGTTCGAACCCTTTGGATGAAAAAAATGTAGTCAGGGAGGGAGACCCCACTAAAGATGACCGGTCAAATTCCCCAACAAAGTCGATAAATATTTGGTGCAATTAATATGATAGAAGAAATACAAAAATAATAGTGAAGAATAATGACATTTAATTAACAAAGCAAAACTATTACTCACCTCAGGGCCTCTGAATTTTTTCACCATATTTAATAAAATGCCAGTAAGAGGTGTAGCCAAAGAATTTTTCTTCCTGTTGATTTCTTTATGAGCTTCCCAAATAAATTCAAGTGGGTTATCAAATTTATTATCACTTAGCACTGGAATTGGTATATGCAAAAATGCAAATCTATTCCCCCAAGGAGCAACATTATTAGTCTTATCAACCATTTCCTTAACAGATTTGTAACCTTTGATGTTTCTTGTATTCAACAATACCAATGCTGTGGATTCAGCTTTCCTTGATTTTTGATTAATTTCCACCATATATAATCGAATTCCAAGGAAAATTATTCCAGCTATCACATCATTCATGCTCTGTAATTCATTTTGTGACAAAAAAAATCATTAGTCAAGTTAATTATGAGAATGTAATATATATATATATATATATATATATATATAAATGGAACATTATTGATGTAGTTAAGTACACTTTTTTTACTCCTACTCCTATATACCTATATACTCTCTATGAGTACCATAAATTAATGGATGCAGTTAAGTTCTATATTCATGTAATCGTGTGGGTCATAAATTTCCCAAGAAATGAAGTGAATATAATTTCTTAAAAAAATTAAAATAAAGAGTTGATTTGTTTTAAAAATGTATTTTTTATTCATTTTTTGACTTTTAATTACAAATTTTCCCCTGGTTTTTATTTTTCTTTCTATTTTCAAAAATTCGTATTAGAAATAATGAATTCAAAAGACGGATTATAAAGTGATTGTCTCTTAGTGGTCTATGGTGGGTCAATACTTGAAAATTGTTCACTAGTCAAGCAACAAATGATGGTGTCTTTTAGAAGTAGAAGCTCGTGATCCTCCGTCTTCACAATTGAGGGGATGACCTGATTGGTGTCGGGTCAACAAAAACAAGGAGAAATAATATGTTTTCAATTTTGGGTCACTTATATCTGTTTCTCCTTATTTTTGTTTAGCTGACAATAATCAGGTCACTACCCGAACCACGAGAACAATAAGGACCACAAGCTTCTATTCTCAGGGGGCACTGGTCATAGTTGGATCTTCAAACGATTTTCAGGTATTGATCCATTGTGGACAAAGTTAAAACAGAGAGCAAATTCATAGACGGTTTATGGTGATCAGTACTCGTATATTTTTTGAAGGCCAAAAAACGTCTCTTAGAAGTAGAAGCTCATAGTCCTAGTCGTTTTCATGGTTGAGTCGATGAGATGATTGATGTCTGTTCAACCAAAATAAGAAGAAATGGGTATGATTTCAATTTTTGGCACTCCAATTCATTTCCCTTTATTTTTGTTTAACCGACACTAATCAGATCATTACCTCAACTGTGAGGACAATAAGTATCAGAAACTTCTATTATGCGGTACTCATCATCGTTAGATTTTCAAGTATTGGTCCACCGTGGACATAGTAAAATTTGGTGAGCACCAAATCTTTAAAAACAAGTAGCAAAGTTAAAACAGAGAGCAAATTCAGAAGTAAAAATAAAAACAAAAATAAAAAATATTTTCATAAATCAAATATAATTCGAGAGATTTGACCTACCACTCCAAGTGTGGATTTAACTTCTTTGATGAGATCCATTGAGAAAGAAACACTTGAGATAGTAATTTGTCTAAGCTTGACATCATCAGCACAAGATCTTATAGGTGTTATATCATCTTCAACAAAGCTACTTTTCAATATACTCCATCCAAAATCTGAAATACTTCTAAACACTGAAGAAACAATAGAAGGAACTTTCTTAAAAACATCCCTAGTGTTGCAAATTGACTTTTTTGACCTTTGACTTGTTGGTAGTGTGAAGGGTAAAAATGGATTATCAGCTCTTTGTAAACATGAAAGAAGTGCACCCATAAGAGAATAACCATCACCAAGAGCATGGTGAAGTTTGAATATTACTGTACCAGCTGCATTAGTTGTTGGGTAATTAATAATGTGAATTTCCCAAAGTGGTCTTTGTTGGGGTAATTGTTCTGTTGCTATTTTGGACATGTAATCATCAAGATATTCATCATAGAATATTTTGCTAGTTGGAAATTCAGGAATCTTAATATGTTCCTCTAAGTTCACTTCAACTTTCTTCCATTTTTTCTCTCCATTTTCGTCCCTGACCTATTCAAGTAGACATTCCATGGTTAGTTTTTTCTTTTTATATTGCCAATAATAGAGAAACTAATTTTATGCCTAATTAATGGTACAGATATTTTTTTGATCAAAATTAATGATACAGATATGGACATACATGAATGGAATATTTTTTGTTACCATATACTATTAAAAAAAATATATGAAGCTGGTACAGTAATTAATAATGGGAAGAAGTTTTTGGGTATTTGAAGTGTACAAAAAGATATTTGAATCCCATTTATTATTATAATATTATTTTTATTTTCTCAAAACTATAGTATAAAAAGTAATGGAAGATATAATTAATAAAGATGATCTTTACTCGTTGTATATAAAGTGTTGAAATAATAGTGTTAAAGAGTGTGTTGCTAATCACTAAATTCCATCCAAATAAATTTTACCCTTTTGACTAGATAATAAGATATCACATTTTATTTATGCATATTTTATATGGATAAATGTGTTATCTATAAAATTAAAGATAATCTTTAAAATACGGAACATCATTTTGGATAATAATTTTTTATTTAAATTTACATATATGTTATTTATTCAAAAAAATTTACATATAGCTTTTTAATGATTACATATTACTCTATTAATCCTTAATAGTTTTCTTTTTAAATAAGTCTCTATTATTTAAAATATTTAAATCAGATCTCTATATTTCTAAATTATTAAAAATAAGTCATTATTCATTAATAACCACTAATATTTTCTTGACTTTAATTTGTGAAATAGTTATATAAATAGTGGAGGTCAATTTGACAACAGTCAAAGTGGAACAGACCATTCAATATTTAAGCTAAATTTTCAGACACTCACACACACACACACACACACACACATACATATATATATATATATATATATATATATATATATATATATATATATATATATATATATATATATAATTTTACAAAAGTTATTGACCATTGGCAAGTAAAGACTTCTTCTTCTTTTAAACTTAAATATTACAATGTATTTTAAAAATAGCTTGGTTAAATTACCAAGACCCCACAGAGTACTTTGATGTCCACGTTTAGTGACAAAACAAATTAATAAACAAATTCAGTACACAATAAAATAAAATAAAATAAAATAATGTACCAAAAATAATAATAATAATAAAATAAAAACATATTACCATAATGGAGGAGAAACGTGTGTTGATAGGAAGGAAAACATCTTGAAGGAGTGAAAATGTTTGACAATCATTGATTGGAATCTCAAATTCCAAGACACCAAGAATGTATATACAAAGAGAAGAGCTATTCAAATATTGTCCTGTAGGGCTAACTGGTTCTGTAACTTCTTCTTGAAAACCTTTCTCCATATATTCTCTCTCAGTATTATTACTATCTAGCTAGTTTTGAATGGTAGAATAAGTTTTTCTCTGTTGAAGATCTGTTCAGAGTTGGGCTAAGATATAGACAGTGGAAAGAGAAAAAGAAGGCAGAAAAAGGTGTTGTTGACATTAATAATATAGTTTAGGTGGTTTGGTTGCTTTTATGGTCACACAGCTAGCATCTTCTATCCTTTACGGCTCCTTAATGTACTCCATGCTGTAGTTCAGTGAAATTACAGATTTTCTGGTAGCTCCAGCATTCAATACATCAGTTCCATATTATTTTTTTAGTTTTGGCAAAACTAATTTATCTCAACTTATTGGTAGGGTAAATAGTCATTTTATTCTCTAAGTGTGGGAGACATGTCACTATAGATCCTGAATATGTTGAAATTACAAAAAAATTGTCTAACAGTAATGGAAGATATGTTTGAGAATCAAATTGACTAACAAAATATACTTGTCTAAGGAAAGACAGACCTAAGAGGATGTTTTTGCAATTTTGATACATTTAAGGACTATCGTGACGGTGTCTCTCACATTCAAAAACCAAAATAGTTGTTTAACGCTATGTAGAATTTCTCTCATTCTACATTTTTATTGTAGAAATAATTTATACGCTAAATTGCACTTTTGTTCTTTTATCTTTGACCAAAATTTTAGTTTCGTCTTTTATCTTTTTTTACACTTTAGTCCTTTATCTTTCATATTCGTGTCAGATTGGTCATTTATCTTTTATTTAATCACTTTGGTTTTTTATCTTTCATATTTGTTTCTATTTGGTCCTTTAAAACAAAAACTCAGAAAAATGAATATCATGAATAATGTCTTCAAGCACACAAATGTCCCTTCGATTTCTTGTTTCTTGAATGCATGGGTTATTCAAGAAACAAGATACCGAGGGGACCTTGATGTGCTTGAAGACATTCATAATCTTCTTCATTTTTTTGAGTTTTTGTTTTAAATGATGGAACATATATGAAAGATATATGACCAAAGTGAGAAAAATAAAAGATAAAGGATCAAACTAACACGGATATGAAAGATAAATGACCAAAATGGGAAAAAAGATAAAGGACCAAACTATAATTTTGGTCAAAGATAAAGAACCAAAAGTGCAATTTAGCCTAATTTATATATAAACACTTAAATGATAAATACATGCTAAATACGCATTTAATTAAGTTATTTATCCAAACACTACGATATTTTCACACTATGGAAACATTTATTTTTAAAATGGTAAAAAAAATATTGTCTTAGATTACAAAAGAAAGGACCAACCAAGTCGATCACAACTACATGAATTAAGAGCCGGATGGATTGTTTTGTGTTTAATTCACTTGTCGCATGCATCCTCCTTCGGAAGTTGTGTTGGGCTCAAATATTTTGGGTCCACATTTCACAGGGTTAGTGTGGTGATGTGTCATATTGGCCGCGTTGCTATGTTTCACATGTTTCCCTCCATCTCGTCTAAACAAGTTCTACACTAAAACAATCCACTTGTCAGCACGTCACAACTATATGACAATCCACAGCGTGCTGACAAATGAATTGTTTTAGTGTAGAACGTCACAACTACATGAATTAAGAGACCGTTGCGACGAGCCTCAACCTATAAATAGGAGGTTTTCCATCCTCATTTGACATGTTTTCCTTTATTCTCCACCTAAGGTTTAGTTGAGGATCTCCCCTATGGGAATTCCAACACAAAGGGTCAAGGGTGAAGAGTGAGAGCAAGGTCTCAAGTAGCAACCCTAGGAGTTGAACCAAGGAAAGAAGGGCACAAGTAGAAGAGCTGGGAGGTGTGGATACAAGCTCTATAGATGACTTGTATAGCCTAGATGGACTAGGAAGATCTTAACCCTAATCACTAGGGGATGTAGGAGTAGAACTAGGTATAGATAGGGGTAGGGTGATCTAAGCCCTAATAGAGGTCGGCAACCAACAACACCTTAGGAGAGGAGTTGCGTCCTACAATGGCGGGATACAGTTATTATAAGTTCGTCAATCATATAGATTAATTGAATCTTAAGGATGGATAAACGCTTAAAAAACTCTCAATAATGTGGTTTGTAAGTTGGTTATTTGTGAAAAACTGGCGTTAAAACATTTCTCTTAATAAATAATTGATTTTTTTTTCCAGTTTCCCAATTAAACAATAATATTAGAATCAAAAGCGCACACACAAATTATAAAAACAAGAACATTGCAAGTAATGAAAAAGGAAACCCCAATATTAACAAACACATTTATTGCCAAAAATTCTCATAATATACACTATGTTAGTTTACAATATAAAAGTATCAAATACAGACTTACAATGCAAATATATATATCAACCTAGATTAGTGTGTTTCTTCCAAAACAAACCCAACAAGTAAATCGACATTTAAAAAGTTTTAAACCCTAAATTTGTATACCGTTGTATTTTGGTATGAATTTTATTATTCATTAACAGATGGAGGGGATAGATGGGGTTGAGCATCCTTATTAAATTTCAATGTCTAGTATAAAATATGCAATTGAAGTATTAACAACATTTATAAAAATTGTATTATTTGTATTTTGGGACAACCCGGTCCCGTCTTGGTTAAACCCGGTCCTAAATTAACCCATAACTTATCGGGTTTGTTCGGGTTTTAGGACGGGTTAGGGTCAATAAAATGGCTCGATCAAATTTTGGGACCGGGTTAGGGTTAGTTATAACCCGTCCTCACCCATCCCATGCTCACCCCTATCGTTAGACACTATTAGAATCTACACGAGAATATATGTATAGATTCTAACAGTGTCAAATGACAGACGTCCAATTCCATAAATCCCCACTATCTGTCAATGGAGAATGTTTTATAACTTCTTCAAAATATAACAGTATATAAATTCATGTTTTATAACTTCTTCAACGCCAATCTATTTCTTGAGTTTGTTTCGGAAGAAACACAAGTAAGGATAAATTAGGTGGTGTAAAAAAACCACACTAATCAGTCTGGGCTGATTTGCTGGTACTAAACCTACACTAATTAATCTGGGCGGGTTGAATGGTTGGTACTAAGCCTTCTGAGTTTATTAATCCTAGCAAGAATGTCAGATTGTGCCACCCTCAAAACGCACAAGAAGCTTAAGCAGATCAGGTTGGAGCAAGAAGTCAAAGAACTACACAACTTGAGCAGAGCAGAGAGAACTGCAAGAGGTTAGAGAAAATTGCAAAACTGTGTTTACAACATATGCTGGCTAAAGATACAATATTCAAAGTAAAACATATAAAATAGCTCCAACATTTTTATTGGCTAAATATGGAAGGAAGTCTTATTAAGACCTTCTGATGAATAGCAACATAAACATTGAGAAATTCTAAATTAAAAAACTAAGTTGCAAAAGAAGAATACAGCACAATGGGGCCACAACATGGCATATAGATGCATTCTTTTATATTCCTTGTAAATAGGAAGATGAAGCATATAAAAGAATGCATCTATGTACCATGTCAGTGCCCCTTGAGTCCTCAAGCCACTTGTTTCGATTTGGGACAACAAACAGAGCAAACAATTGTTCGATAATGATATATGACACATAATTATATTGCAATCACAATAATATTCAAAGTTAAAACATAAGTCGAATAGATAAAACATAAAACGTAAATCGAATAGATTAAACATAAGATATAAAACATAAAAACCATATAGACCCATAAATCTTAAAACATATATGGTTATCTATGTTACGTGGGTACATATATATACAATGAAACCCGTATATAATGAAATGTAAGAAATACACTATAAAATTTGTTTAGTAAGAATACACCACCTCACGACTTGAATGAATAAAACCATTTCAGAAACATTCGTACTTTTCGTTTCGTACCACACAGTATTGTTCAACAGAAAAATATAACAAAACTATATAAAGAAGATAGAAAACACATATAAGTAAACTAAGCAAACAAAGAAGAATTCATATATAGAAGATGTACCAAGCAAACTGTTCTGTACCTAGCAGTATTTTGGGTCGGCTGCTGTTGGTAGGTCTCTTGCTGCCCTGGCAGGAGGTCAGTGAGCGCCCGGGGGGGGGGGGGGGGGGTGTACCTGCAAAGCCACTCTGAAGCTCAAGTCAGTATGAGAATAAGCTGATGAATTTGCAAGGGAAGAGTGTGTACCGTACAAATGGCTATGCGAGTCGGTATTTATAGGAAATCGATGCTCGTCTGTGGATCGTCAGATCAGTGGAGGCGATCTGAACCCTCCAAGCGTATTGGGCTTGTATGTTGTGGATATGGGCCGAATCGATTGGGCTGATCAATATTCAGTTGCTAAACACACCCCTAGGTTTTGCTAATGGACCTCTTGGTCCAGTCCAGAACAGTTGCCCCCCAAGTCGAGATTATTCCGGAGGATGGTCTTGACTTGAAGGATTTTCGTTGGTCTACCGGATGTGAGAAGTCGCGCGGGACACTGCCTTTGTCACGACCGTGTTTTATCATTTTCACTCTCTAGAGTAAAAAAGAGAAAATTTTCCTTTGCCGTAATGCGTTACTCTGTTTGTCTTGTCGGGTCGTACAAGATCACTTCGTTGTGATCGTGACTCACACCTCTCTTGGTGTAATCCGTGTGCCAGACACCAAGCTAGGGTGACATATCCTGATATTGGCGCCCTCCTGGGCGCCTTGTGCCATGGTGTTGAGATATCCTGACGCTGGCGCCCTCCGGGGCGCCTTGTGTCATGGTGTTGAGACATCCTGATGTTGGCGCCCTCGTGGGCGCCTTGCTGGCCGCTTGTTCGTTCCTGAGAGTAGGCGCCCTCCCGGGGGCCTCTGGTGTTGTTCCCTGCGTGCGTGTTGTGGATGGTGGCCTCGCGGGCGCCTTGTCATGTTGTCTTGGCTGCTGCCTCTTGGAGTAGGATCTGGCGCCCTCATGGGCGCCATGGGGGCCTTGTAATGTTGTCTTGGCCGCCGCCTCTTGGAGCAGGATCTGGCGCCTTCATGGGCGCCATGGGCGCCTTGTCATGTTGTCTTGGCTGCCGCCTCTTGGAGCAGGATCAGGCGCCCTCATGGGCGCCATGAGCGCCTCGTCATGTTGTCTGGTTGCTGCCTCTTGGCGCAAGATCTGGCGCCCTCATGGGCGTCATGGGCGCCTTGTCTCGTTGATCCGGCTGCTGCCTCTTAGCGCAGGATTTGGCGCCCTCATGGGCGCCTTGTCTCGTTGATCTGGTTGCTGCCTCTTGGCGCAGGATCTGGCGCCCTCATGGGCGCCATGGGCGCCTTGTCTCGTTTGGAGCAGGATCTGGCGCCCTCATGGGCGCCATGGGTGCCTTGTTGCGTTTGGAGCAGGATTTGGCGCCCTCATGGGCGCCATGGGCGCCTTGTTGCGTTTGGAGCAGGATCTGGCGCCCTCATGGGCGTCATGGGCGCCTTGTTGCATTTGAAGCAGGATCTGGCGCCCTCATGGGCGCCTTGTTGAGTTTGGAGCAGGATCTGGCGCCCTCATGGGCGCCATGAGTGCCTTGTTGTGTTGTCTTGACTGCCGCCTCTTGGAGCAGGATCTGGAGCCCTCATTGGCGCCATGGGCGCCTTGTTCCAGGACTCCTGATGTTGGCGCCCTCCTGCGAAACATGTTTTGGCGCCCTCTAGGAGGGCCTTGGTGCCTTCCTGGATGTGCTTGGCGCCATCCTGCGAAACATGAGGGCGCCTTGGTGCCTTCCTGGATGTGCTTGGTGCCATCCTGCGAAACATGCTTTGGCGCCCTCTAGGGCGCATTGGAGCCTTCCTGGATGTGCTTGGCGCCATCCTGCAGAAACATGTTTTGGCGCCCTCTAGGGCGCCTTGGTGCCTTCCTGGATGTGCTTGGTGCCATCCTGCGAAAAATGTTTTGGCGCCCTCTAGGGCGCCTTGGTGCCTTCTTGGATGTGCTTGGTGCCATCCTGCGAAACATGTTTTGGCGCCCTCTAGGGCGCCTTGGTGCCTTCCTGGATGTTCTTGGTGCCACCCTGCGAAACATGTTTTGGGGCCCTCTAGGGCCTGGGTGCCGGCCTGGATGCACTTGGTGCCATCCTGTAGAGACATGTTTTGGGGCCCTCTAGGGCGCCTTGGTGCCTATACGCTGGGTGTCTCCTCGTGGAGCGGATTTTGCGAGACAAGGTTTTGTGCCCTCATGGGTGCCTATACGTCGGGTGTCTCTTCGTGGAGCAGATTTTGCGAGACAAGGTTTTGGTGCCCTCATGGGTCCCTTGGGCGCCTTATTTCACAGTGCGGGTTTCCCCCTTGCGAAGGATTTGCTTCCAGATCACCTTTTGCCAGGCGCCCTCATGCCAGGCGCCCTCCTGCCAGGCGCCTTCTTGCCAGGCGCTTGCCAGGCGCCCTCATGGGCGCTGGTTGCTTCCTAGCCAGACGCCCTCTTGGGTGCCGGCTTGTGTGGACGTGTGCTTGGCACTCTGCTTTTTTGTTGCTCATCCTGTCTCTTAGTCTGCTTTTCTTCTTGATGAAATTTCAGGACTTGCTTGGTGCCGAGGGGAATTGCTTCTTCCGTCTTCACCATTTTCTGTTTGACATCTCCATGATCTTTTAATTTGATCAAGTGGTTCTGGCCGGGAGGCTTGTCACATACTGACCCAACGGGGTTGACTTCGATGTCATTGCCCCCTGATTTTTTATGTTGCATTTTGAAACATCCAAGTTTCCTCTTTATCTAGCTTGTTCCTTATAATTTGTAACTGGCACGCGTTGGGTGGCCTCGGGCGCTGGTCATCGCCTTGCGCATCTGAATGTACAATCTCATATCGCCTCATGGCGATGTTAATTCTGGGGGAAGTTTATCAGAATCGATCTAAATAATAACTCGTCGGGCCAAAGAGGCTGCTCATCACTATCAGAAAGACCGGGAGGAGGCCTATGCTGAGAGGGATGAGTACAAGAAAAGGGTGGAGGATCTCCAATCTGATTTGGATAGTATGAAGAAACTGAAGGATGAGGCTGAGACAAAGGTGCAGATGGTGACCGGCAAGGCTGTAGACTTTTCCTATGCCGCCTATGATAAGGCGATTAGCCATGTTCAGTGTTTGTATCCGGAAGCCATTCTAGAGTCGAGCGTCTTTCAATTTGATCACGATGTTCGGGACGGGAGGATCGTCAAATACCACTCCAACGGGGGTTGACTTCGATGTCGTTGCCCCCTGATTATTTCTCTCAGTCCGGTTGTTTTGATTGTGTAATTTTTCTTTAACTTTTCGAATTTCGTTATGTGTCTTGCTTAATGGAGCCTTGCTGTCTCCGGGGCGATTTTTGTATTACATTTCACCCCAACGGGGTTGACCTCGATGTCATTGTCCGCTGATATTTATGTTACCTTTTGAAACGTCTATGTTTCTTCTTTGCCTAGCTTGTTTCTTATGTTTATAATTGGCATGCGTTGGATGGCCTCGGGCACACGTTCTTGCCTTGTGCACCTGAATATACAATTTCATATCGCTTCGTGGCAAAGGGCTGTGTTTTGAAGTTGGCGCCTTCGTGGGCGCCTTGTGCCATGCCTCCTGATGTTGGCGCCCTCTTAGGCGCCTTCCTGGACTCAGGCGCAAGTCATTACCTTGCACATCTGTATGTATGATCTCATACCTCCTCGTGGTAGGTTTATTCTGGAGGCAGTTTGTCAGAGGGGTCTGAATCTAACTTTCCCATCAGAGGTTGCGATATGTCGCTTCGTGCCCCGTGGCAAAGTTAACTCCGGGGGCAGTTTATCAGAACTCGGTCTGAATTTAACTCGCCCATCAGAGGTTGCGACACGTTTAAAGTCGCTCCGTTCCTCGTGGCAACGTTAACTCTGGGGGCAGTTTATCAGAACACGGTCTAAATATAACTCGCCCATCAGAGGTTGTGACGTGTTTAAAGTTGGTTCGCACCTCGTGGGACTCTGGGGGCAGTTTATCAGAACACGGTCTGAAGATAACTCGCCCATCAGAGGTTGCGACACGTTTAAAGTCGCTTCGCACTTCGTGGGACTCTAGGGGCAGTTTATCAGAACTCGGTCTGAATATAACTCGCCCATCAGAGGTTGCGACACGTTTAAAGTCGCTTCGTGCCTCGTGGCAAAGTTAACTCTGGGGGAAGTTTATCAGAACACGGTCTGAATATAACTCGCCCATCAGAGGTTGCGACACATTTAAAGTCACTTCGTGCCTCGTGGCAGAGTTTACTCTGGGGGCAGTTTATCAAAACTCGGTCTGAATATAACTCGCCCATTAGAGGTTGTGGGGCCAGTGGCCATTGTTTTCCATCTTTTGTTGATAGCACCCTCCTGGGTGCCTTGCTGTTGATGGCGCCCCCATAGGCGCCTAGGTGCCAAGTGCTAGGCATCCTCTATCGATCAGAATTTAACTCCCGTCAGAGGTTGCGACACGTTTAAAGTCGCTTTGCGCCTCGTGGCAAAGTTCGATATTGACCCGCGTCGGTCGGGGGATCTCCTCGATGGCGATCCCCAGTGGTGCCTCTGGTGGATATTGACCTGGTTCCACCGTTGCCCCCCAAGTCGAGATTATCCTGGGGGATGGTCTTGACTTGACGTTGTCGTTTAGGATGCCCTCGTAGGTTAGGTTGCCCTTACGGCTCGTGCCGTCGTCGGGTCTGCTAATTTTGTCAGAGGATCACAGCAATTATCCTGCTTGTCTATTGATATTTTTTGCTGACTTGCCTTGATCGAGGTGATTGATGGTGAGTATATGGGCGAGCAACACCACATTTTCTTTTCCTCTTCGCCGATTATATTGCACCTAGGGGGTGAGCATAGGAGAGTGTGAGGGCGAGCGGAGGAGAGTGTGAGGGCGAGCAGAATGCCACCATCACTTCACGCGTTACTTTACTTCCTTTCATGCTCATGCACTCACATGCTCACGCATCCTTTAATTTTCTTACGTGCTCATGCACTCTTTTATTTTCTTACGTGCTCATGCACTCACATGCTCATGCATCCTCTAATTTTCTTACGTGTCGTGCTGTCTGCTTCCGTAACAGGATTTGGCGCCCTCCTGGGCGCCTTGGGTGCTGGCTTGCCATGGTGCCGTCATCTTGTTTCCCTTCCTGGGTGCAGAGACGTATGAATTGGATTTCGAGCTTATCATGAGAATTGTAGCTCTGCTTATTAGCTTTCCAACACATGCTTACACGCCTCAATCGGATAAACACAGATGAAGTTATGGCCTGCAAACTAGACATCACCCTTGTAGGTGGGTATCTCTGGTGTCTGTGACCTCATGGTCTCGTCATTTGCTTGACTTCCGCGCCTTTCTTAGCGCTTGCTACCCAAGACATCGTGGTCTCATACCTTGGATCCCCGCCGGGTGGGTGCCGTGATCGTGGCTGCTTTGCTTTAGGAAGATGAGCGCGCCATGACACCCTTGACTCCCATACTTGGAGAGATGATATTGGCTTTGGGTTAATGTTGAGGTTGCCCCATACGATCCAGTCAGTCCCTCCCTGCATGGTATGTTGGGTCTCAGACTTGTCTCGCTCCACTCCTGACTATGGAGTTGGATCTTTTTTCTTTCTTGATGTTCTACTTTTGTGCTCAAACAACAAAATTCATAACTAGACCTAGCCTTAGGCTCGAGTCCTGATGCTCTCCTCCTTATTCGGAATCACGAGTTTCATCCTCTTCTTCATTCACGTGTTGCGCTGGTACTGTGCCCATAACAAGTCAGATCAACCTTCATGCTGCCAACCTTGGCCTCCTCTTGGTAGGCCATGTTGTCTTCTTCATAGTCCATGTACTTTTGTGCCTTTCAAAGGAACTCGTACAAGCTTCGGGGTTTGTTAACCCCCATGTCCCTTTGAAACAGGCTTCCCTTCTTGAGGCCATCCTTCATCCAAAAGAGTCTCCTCTTGTCTTCAAGGTTCCTGACGTTGGCAGCCTCCTTGTTAAACCTTTCTTGATATTTTCTAAGTGTTTCTTTCTCTCCCCGCCTGATTGCCCTAAGAATCTCTTCAGATTTGGGTTTCAACCGGGAGGCAATGAAACGAGCTGTGAACATTCTCGCCAGCTGACCCCACGGGGAGATGGAGTTCGGCCTTAGCTCTTGAAACCACTCTAGTGCGGCATTTTCGAGAGTGGGGGGGGGGGGGGAGATTTTACAGTGAACAGACTCCCTGGCGCCTCGATAGCGCATCATCAGGGAGAAGTGTGCCAGATGGCGGTCTGGATCTCCGGTTCCGTCATACATCTTGAGAGTTGACAGCTTCTCCAAGGCCCTTGGGATTCGGCATCCATCCACCCTTCAAGTGAAACGTCCTTCTTCCGAAAACCTTCTTGAGTTTCTGGGGGAGATGTCTTAATAGACAAACTCTTGATGCCTACGTCGGTCGGGGGATCTCCTCGATGGCGATCCCCGGTGGTGTCTTCGGTGGGTATCGACCCTGTCTTCATAGTCCAACTCTTGATGCCTACGTCGGTTGAGGGATCTCCTCGATGGCGATCCCCGGTGGTGCCTCTGATGGGTATCGACCCGATTCCTCGACCTCTCACGAGAATCAGGGGATGCACGTGAGGAGGTCCTGGAGCGGGAGTCGTGAGGCAGGTAGGTATCATCTGGAGGTGATGGAGGGGTCCCTTGGAGGTGAGCCTAATCCTCCATGAGGGGGAGAACGATGGTGCCTCGAAGTCACTGTTGTTGGAGGAAGGGTTCCCCTGCCAGGCGCCCTCATGGGCGCTGCCTGATATTGCCATGACGCTCCGCCAGGCACCCTCATGAGAGCCAGGCGCCCTCATGGGTGCTGTTTGATGCTGCCCTGGCGCCCTCATGGGCGCTGGCTGATGTTGCCATGGCGCCCTGCCAGGCGCCTACATGGGCGCTGTCTGATGCTGCCCTGGTGCCCTAACAGGCGCCCTCACGGGCGCTGGCTGATGTTGCCATGGCACCCTGCCAGGCCCCCTCATGGGTGCCGGGCGCCCTCATGGGCGCTGTCTGATGCTGCCCTGGCGCCCTACCAGGCGCCCTCATGGGCGCTGGCTGATGTTGCCATGGCGCCCTCATGGGGGCCAGGCACCCTCATGGGCGCTGTCTGATGCTGCCCTGGTGCCCTAACAGGCGCCCTCACGGGCGCTGGCTAATGTTGCCATGGCACCCTGCCAGGCGCCCTCATGGGTGCCGGGCGCCCTCATGGGCGCTGTCTGATGTTGCCCTGGCGCCCTCATGGGCGCTGGCTGCTGTTGCCATGGCGCCCTGCCAGGCGCCCTCATGGGCGCTGTCTGATGATGCCCTGGCGCCCTACCAGGCGCCCTCATGGGTGTCGGGTTGGGCATGTCCTTAGCACTCTGCTGTTGGGATCTGGCATTCATCAATCCTTCGAGCGAACGGTCCCTCATGGGAAAACCTCTTCGAGCTTCGAGGGGAGGTGTCCTCAAGGTTCGAAACTTGATACCTATGCCGGTAGGGGGATCTCCTCGATGGCAATCCCCGATGACGCCTTGAAGTCATAGTTGTCAGAGGAGAATGCTCCGGCAGGGAAGCAACACGCCTGTCAGTCTGTCTCAGGCGAGCTTCCTGCTGCAGCATTGCTTGCGTGCGATTGGCCAGGAAATCCAAAGGTTGGCTTACATTAGAGGGCTGGGCAGGCTGACTGGTTCCCTCGTCAGGTAGGCTGGCGACGTCGCCCTCAGGAGTACCCTCTGGTCGGGTGCGGGTATGGCAATACTTTAAACCCGGGGTCTGCCTCTGGGAGCCATGGAGTAGCAAGAGAAAAGTTCGAGCAGTGATGATGTGAAAGATAGATATCTCCCACTGTGGTCACCAATGTTTTGTACCTAGCAGTATTTTGGGTCGGCTGTTGTTGGTAGGTCTCTTACTGCTCTGACAGGAGGTCAGTGAGCGCCCGGGGGGGGGGGGTACCTGCAAAGCCACCCCGACGCTCAAGTCAGTATGAGAATAAGCTGGTGAATTTGCAAGGGAAGAGTGTGTACCGTATAAATGGCTATGCGAGCCGGTATTTATACGAAATCGATGCTCATCTGTGGATCGTCGGATCGGTGGAGGCGATCTGAACCCTCCAAGCGTATTGGGCTTGTATGTTGTGGATATGGGTCGAATCGATTGGGTTGATCCATATTCAATTGCAAAACGCACCCCCAGGTTTTGCTAATGGACCTCTTGGTCCAGTCCAGAATACAAACTAACCTTTCAAAGAAGAGTTCAACATTTTGGGAACCTTCGTTGTCTCCCTCATAAATCATAGGTGGATGTGAGGGAGACAACTTCCACTGAGGTGCTACCGGAGAACAACGACGAGAAGATAAAATGTGACAGAGTGGACGATGAGCATGAGGGAGAGAGACAAGGAGAACGAGGGCTAGAGTTTGAGTGTTGTGGAAAAAAGAATGAGATAATGGACTAAATAAAGGGTGGTCTGGCATTAATATCGACATGCAAGATTCTCCGTTTAAAGTTTTCTAAAGGTATTAATGCTGGTTATTATAATTCGCTGAACAAATCCACGTTGGGTATTAGGGAACAAACCGACGTGGAAAATAAGCACTTTAAACATTTTAAATCTGTAACTATCCATGTCGAGCATTTAATAACATCTAGTGTTGTATTTGATACTTGTAAATTACGAAAATGATATATTACATTTTATTTACAAAAATGCCACTGTGTTTGTGTTTAACATCGATTGTTTCATAAAATCGGAGTTGAATCACAAAATTTTAGTTATTTTGTGTACTAGTGTGAGATCGACATTGATAGTTTAGAAACAGCTATGGTTTTAGTTAGATGATGAGTGTGATGGAATGAGCTGAGAAATAATATTGTTGATAAATTAGGTGTATCAATCAGGGCTTAGTCGTGGGTGTCATGGATGAATTAAAGAACTATCGTACAAGATAGGAAACTATATGATAAATATGCACTGCATATAAATTTGTTGGTTCGAAACTAATTGTTTTTTATACTGAAGTTAGGAAATTACATAGATTTTGGATCACAAATTCCCACGTTTGTCATAACCATGCTTGGCAGGTGCAAATTGGTATTTTGGATCATGTTGAAGCTTTAAAAAAGAGTTGAGATGCTAAAATTTCTACTGTGCTCCCCCCGAATGCGTGTGCCTTGCATTTGGAGTGCCAACTGCTACAAACAGTTGTTTGTGATGCACCCAAGCACTTCTGTCATGTGTTTGGGGCACTAAATTATGTGTTGCTTTTGTTTGCAAAGCGCCCAAGCACTTCTATCATGAACTTGGGGCGCTAACTTGTTCTCTGTTTCTATTTGCGTTGCGCCTAAGTGCTTATGTTGTGCGCTTGGGCGCATCTACTCTACTAATGGGTTTAAAGTTGAAAATTTCACCTGGGAACTGGATATTTTTACAATTTTCTTGACCAAACTTAGAAGGTGGGGAGAGGAGGAGACCAAGGACTCAACACCTTTCATCAACATTGAAAATTCAAGGCTTGGGAACAAGATTTTTGAGCTTCAATGTGGTCATTCTCTCCATTGTTTTTGATTTTTTGCTTTCTTTCTTATTTATCTATGTCTAGCTAAACCCATTTGGGTTAGAGATGAATGAAAATTGATGAATCACTATTGTATCTTGTTTTGATTGTTCTAAATGTCATATTTCCTATTGCTTTGTGTGTTTAATCCATGTTTTAATGCTTTTCATGATTTGATCATCCATGAAATGATTTATGGTTCGTGTAAGGAACAAAAGTGTTGTATATGAATGTTTGAGATCGGATGTCTTCAATTCTTAGCCTGTGAATAGACTTGGAGTTGTTGTATCTTGTAAACTCTTGATTATAATGCTTGTTCTCAATTACATTCACCTATGGAATTAGGGTTTTTAGTTGTAGAAATGATTAGTTACCTAAGGAACTAGAAATTGATTAACGTTGTGGGTTTGATAACAAATTAAAGACGGGGTTAGTTTTCTTATTAAATTAGTTTGCAATAGTTTGAAATCAATAGAAGTTCATCTCTAGCCACCTCACGCAACTTTAGAAGGTTTACCATTAGCTGCACCGTCAATATTTACTCGAATCCAACTAAGGCTTGGCTTGAGAGTTTGCGTGCGTAGAAGGTGAAATAACTAAGGATCACCTGAGCAGGAATATGTGTCCTATTATAGTCAGGGTCATTAAGCCTGTTCATGGTTCAGTTCTCAAGGAGAACCGCACCGAACTGAACCAAACTTTTCAAACAGTGCGACCGAACCGAATCCAACCGTCTTAGCAGTTCGACTGAACTGAACTGTCTTAATAGTTCGGTTTGGCAGTTCGAGTTCGAACCGAACTGTTCAAATTTTGAAATTCTTTTTAAAATTTTTGAGCCCGAATTACCTGAATTGTTATCCAAACTACCCAAAAAAAATAATTGTTATGATTTAATATTTAGTGCTTTTTAAGCCAGACAATATCTGTTTCACAAACTGCTTACATTAGAGAAGGCACAACCAATATCTGTTTCACAAAATGATGAAAAAATTTACATCAGATCAAAGGCATACCTGCACTGATTGAGAGGCAGCTTCAACCGGATTTGGAGAATGTCATACCCTAATTTTGTCCGGTTAATCAAAAATCCCAAAAAGAGTTTTTTTTCCCGCTCTCTGGTTGAGCCACGTATCATTTTAAGCTCGCGCGCGCAATAATGTTTTTGATGCTTCGTTTATTTTATGAGCCTATTGGTTTTGGCATAAAATACAACATAAACAAATTAAAAGTGTAAATATCCTTTCTTTTTGAAGCTGAACAATAACAAATATCTTTTTATTATATAATCAATTTCTTTTACACGTATAAACAAAAAAGGAGAAAAGAAGTAAATAGTACAGTTTTTAATAAAAAATATATATAATACAAAATTCAAAAAAAAAGAGGAAAAGGGCGCAGCTTGCAGCTGCCCCATCTAGGGTTAGGGTTATCATTTTTCTTTCCTTGTTGCTGTCCTCCATTGCCAGCCCATTGCCACCTGTTGTCCTTTGTCCTTTTGATTCCTCCCCAAATGCTGTCCTTTTTCTGCCCTAATTGTTGAGTGTCCTTTTTTTCCTTTGAATTCTGATGTTGTCCTTTTACCCTAAATCCTCCTCAGCCCTACATCACAGCAGCACTATAAATACCAAACAGTAACACACAGTGAAAAGGGAGAGGAGGATACGCATTCAGTCACTGAATATACACACTGAATATACACACAAGCAAAAAAATTCACAACAATCAGAATCCAAACTAGGGTTCTACACAAAAACCCTAAATCAAAGAGCATCTGAAACCCTAATTGCAGACAGAAATAAACAGAACAGTCCAGAAAAGGAAAAAGGCAGGCAGCAGCTGAGGCAGAAAAGGAAAACGACTCCTCTGTTTCAATTCCTAGGGAACCAAGGTCGATTTTTAAACTCTGTTTTTACTCAATGTTGCTCAGTTTTATTTACTTAATGTGATTTGTTCACTGGATTTTCGCAAAAAAAAGCAAAAGATTTTTCCTTCTGTGAAATTTATTTCGGAATAAAAAAGGTAAGGTGTTTGAAAAAAAGGGGAAAGGAAACAGAACGTAGGGAGGGGGGAGAAGATACTGTGAGGAGATACAGTGAGAAAAAGGGGAGTTCGTACCTTCGGCCACCGTGGCCTCGCCGTTAGCCGCCGCGAGCCATCATTCCTCACTCCACATCACCAAATCGTAGCCACTGAAACAAGACACCAACAGAATCGACCCCTCTCCCAACCGAACCCAACGCCACTGTCGTCACCACGCCAAACCCAACCACCCAACGGCCAAACCCTCCCACGTCACCGTCCCTCGCCGTAGCCACCAAACACCACCGTACCACTCATGAACCACCGCGAGATCCGCCTTTCCGTTGCGAGACAAGCCCAGATCTAACAAGAGCCACCGTCGTAGACCACCTTTCTCTCTTTCCTTTCTCCATATCTCTCACCTCTGTTTTTTTTAAGAAAAAAGAACGCATCGCGTTCGTTGTGAAAGGGAGAGAACAAGAACGAGGTTGATAAAATCGGTGAGGTGGAGAGAAACGGGAACGGAATTACGATTGAGAGAGAGAGAGAGAGAGTTGGAACGGGGGAGAGGGAGCACAACGAAGTTTGGGAAAGGGAGAGTGAAACGGCGGTGAGAATGGAAAAGAGAGAGTGAGCTTTAGGGTTGTTAGTGAAAGAAACAGAGAGAGTAAAGATTAGGATGTTGGTGCGGCGCTGAAGAGAGGAAAAGCGGAAGTTGGGGTCGAGGGAGAGAGGACGACGCCGCTTGGGGTGGAGATTGGGATTAGGTTTAATTTAGCTGTTTAGTTTTTTTTTTGCTTTATATAGTTAGGGTTTTATTTATTTTAATTTTTTTTAATATCAGATTACTAATCGCCCCGCACAGATTCCATTATGCCTCCCCCTCCTAAGCCCAGAATTCGTGGGCTCATAAGCACAAAAAACGAACTGGGCTTCTGCTTTCTATACCCCTTTTTTTTACTCATACAACCCCTGTTTCTAATCACACCCCATTTTATTGCTGCACCCCCTCTTTCTTTTTTTTAAAAAAATTTCTTTTCCCTATTTTTCACCAACCTATTTTTTTCCAAATAACGAATAAATGTTTTCCTAAACATAGAAATGGTTCGTTACTAATGGTCACTCTGAGCTTAGCTTGTTTGACCGTTAATAACAGCTTTAGTTTTCAAACGAGCTATGAGTGACGACCACTCTGAGTTTTACTTGTTTGGTCGTCACGAATACCTCTCCCAATTTCAAAATAAATAAAAACACCAAACACACAAACTTTTTCTATCTTGGAACTACGTAGCCTTTGATTCTCTACCAAGAGATACGTAGGAGCAGGGTCACGCCCCTGTCAAGCGCAAAAATAAACAATTTCCATTACCTTTCTTTCTTAATTCATTTTTTACAAAAAACCACAAAATAAAAATAGGGGACTAAGTCGACTGTACAGTCGGGTTAGTCTGCTTTTTAGGTCACTAATGAACCGTTACGGATCATGTCCTAAAATCCCTATTTAAGATAAATAATTTCTAAATTAAAAAAAATACAAACACATCTCTTTCATTTCAAAATCAAAAATCGTATTTTCAAAGTAGGGGATTAAGTCGGTCGTACGGCCGGGTTAGTCATCGTTTTAGGATAAGTGAACTGTGGTCCTTCAGAGCCCCAGCGCTTCTTCAAACCCCCAGTGGTCCTTCAACATAGATCGCACAGTCCTAAAACCCCTATATTATAAAACACCAATCAACAAACATTTTCTAATCCAAGAACTACGTAGCTTTGATTTCTCCATCGCACCTGGAGATACGTAGGAGCGGGGGCCCACTCCCGTCAAGCACAAAAAACTAAAATTTTTATTAAGTCTTTTTCTTTCAATAAAAGGGTAAAAATCAACGTTTTCAAAATTAACATTTTTTTTCTACAACTAATTAGCAGGTAACCTTCCTTAGGAAGGATGTCGTGGGGTGCTAACACCTTCCCCATGCATAACCGACTCCCGAATCTTAATATGATCTCAAGGATCTTTATCCATTCCAAATGGATTTACCGATGTTTGCCCTAAAAATTAAACGTTGGTGGCGGATAAGGATAAACTATCGTGAGTAAGAGTATACATTCCTGGATCAAGAAATAACAACACGGATAAGGATAAACTATCAATAGCAAAACTAACTTTTGAAGGAAGTGTGCAGTAGGATTGCTTCTTCAACAATAAATATCCAAAACAGAGAAAGGATTAATTGAAAATTTCCTACTTTCAACAGGTGCAACAAGATCAGTGAATTTAAACAGGAACTCAACAGCTTTTTGGTCAGTTTGGATAATAGTTCGGGCAGTTCAGGCTTAACAATTTGGACTCAACAGTTCGAAAAGAAGTTCAAAATTTAAACAGTTCGATTCAAATTTGAACTACCAAACCCAACTATTAAGACAGTTCGGTTTGGTCGAACTGTTTGAATACTTCGGTTCTAAACTATTTAGTAAAATTTCAGTTAATATTGATTTAGTTCGGATCAGTTTGGCAGTTCAGTTCAGTTTTTTAGTTCTGATGAACACCCCTAAATGGGACCTGAAAATTAAATATACGTAAAATTACGCTTGAGGTCCTTTAAGTTTATTTAAAATTTCAGATTCATCCTTTAAGTTTTTTTCTCATATCCTTTATATTTCAGTTTATGTTTCAAATTGGTCCTCTATGTTTCAAATTTGGTCTCCATGTTTCTGTTTATGTTTCAAAATAGTCTTTTATGTTTTCATTTTTGTTTTAAATCGATCCTTATAAATGGAAGACATGCAGGACCAATTTGAAACCTAAACTGAAATATGGAGGATTAATTTGACATGGATTCCCAATTTGAAACATAAACGAAAACCAGGGCTGGACTTAGGCCTAGGCTTGGGGTGCAACCGCCTAGGGCCCAGGTTTGTAGGTGGCCCAATTTTTTTTTATACTCAGCCATTTTTATGCTAGCGTTATAACAAAAAAAAGTGTTATAATAGTGGGGCCTTGATTGTTTTGTACTTAGCTTTTTTATAATAGTGTTATAGCAAAAAAAATGATATACTCCTCCTTCAGTCAAACACTTGTTGCCTTCTAGAGTAGCAATTGTTTATAGAGTTATATTGACGGTACCTGTGACCATAGAGCATCGGCGAAAAGAAATTTTTCAAAACTGAAGTTGATTAAAACCTACTTGAGATCATCAATGTCACAAGAGAGATTGAACGGTTTGGAAACTTTGTCAATTGAAAAGGATATTGTGGAGAACATTGATGTTGATGTGACTATAAATGATTTTGCATCGCAAAATGCTTGAAGAAATCGCTTCTTATGACTTTCCGAGAAAATAGAAGTTTTTTGATATTTTGTAAAACTATTATTATGTATTAAGGCGTATTATGTTAAACAAAATAAGTTTTTTTTGTCTTTTATTGAAATATTTTTAACTTAAAGGGAGTCATTTTCTCATGATTTGCCTAGGGCCCATAATATGCCAGGAACGAGGTTGACGAAAACTTAAAGGACTCGAAAGAGAAAAAAACTTAAAGGAAGGATATAAATCTTTAAATGAACTTAAGGGACCCTAAGCACAATTTTACCTAAAATATACCATCTGTTACGGATTGGGCCTTAATGGCCAATCCACCCAAAAGGCCCAATAGCAAAGAACCAAATTCATCCAACGGTGGAGATTGCAGACCTAGATCCAATGGCCCTCCTCCACTCCAGATACCTATAAATAAGCATTGATTGCTAGCATTAATGGTACACACTTCTCCAATACTCTTGCTTGTAATTGACTCACTCACTGACTTGAGCGTCGGAGTGTCATTGCAGGTACCACCCCACCTCGGATCGGAGCACCAACTCGGACTGACCAAGAACATAAGTACCAACTATCTCGGACCGGACTACTTATCCAAGATCGGATACCTAGCTAGAGATACGGTACCGAACATTGGCGACCACAGTGGGAGAGCCTTATACTCGAGTCTTTCCCCCAACCTCCTTGGTCAGCAATGGCTCCAGAATTACGACGGAGGAACGTCTCCAGCGTCGTGGTTAGGCCCGACCAGCAGCAAGAAACCCCCGAGGGGGTAGCGGTTACTCTCCCTCGCAGCTCGGCCCACGGCCGGAACTCGTCCAGAGCGATGGTTCCTATAAGCTCCGCTAGGAACCAATTTCCACCTCCAGTCCAGACCGTCCCGGTATCGGTCGATGCTGTTCAACAGCTCGTCCAACTGCTGACAAGGCAAGCCGAGGCTGAACAACAAAGGAGTTAGCGTTACTCCCAACTGGAGGCCGAGATGGCCGAAATCCGGGCCCGAGACATCCCGAATCGGTCTTCCCCTCAAACCTACTCTCCTAGCAGAAGAACCTCCAGTAAAAGACGTCACCGATCTTCTGCTTGGAGGAGACACCACCATCGCTCGCCACCTCACCGAAAAGGGAGACGAGGATCTGGAACTCCCCCAAGCGAGACTCAGGACGATACTTATTACCCCGAGGACTCTACTCACCAAAGCTCATCATTAGCTTCTTCCTCCCCGAGGCGGCATTCTATAAGCCGGGGAAGTCCCCCGAGGCATGAACGTCGGCGTCCTCGGTCTCCCAGATCCCATGTTCGACGCCCTATCGAGAGGCCTCCTCCGAGGGAAAGGTCCACGGTGCGGAAGGGACCCTTTACAGCGAAAATCGACTACTTTCCGGTGCCCAAGCACTTAGAGAAGACCCCTGAGGGTTTGAAGATGCATGACGGGACTGGCGATCCCGATCGTCACCTAGATTACTTCGACACAATGATGCAATACCGGAATGTCCCGGAGGAGATCAAGTGCCGGATCTTCCCTCTTACCCTGGAAAAATTGGCTTTGGACTGGTTCAGAGCCCTCAAGCCAAACTCGATATCATCTTGGGACCAGCTTGCGAAGCTCTTTTCGGCCCAGTTCGCCCACTCCAAGATGAAACCAAAGTCTCGAAAAGTCTTACAAGCCATCCGGCAAGGAGAGAACGAGTCTCTCCGGGACTACATCGAAAGATTCAATAAGGAAGCAGCTCAGGTCCGGAACTTGGACGATTCATTTTGACTGTTCTTCATGGAAGCCGGTCTTCGGGAAGGAAGTCTATTTCAGATTGATGTCGGTATCAATCAAACTGAGTCGCTTGCCGAGTTCCTCCAGCGATCTCAGAAATACATTGATCATGAAGAGGGGGCTATTGACAGAAAGTCAGACGTCGACCCCAGAACGAGCAAGCCTCGATATGAAAAAGAGGCCCTGGTGCGCCAGGTAGGGGAGGCCCGGTATGAAAGGGTGGCCCGGAATGACGATAGACTCCAACCTTGGAACCGACACCAGCAATATTCCGACCTCAACGAAACAAGGGCCAGGATTCTGGCAGAATGTATGAACGTTGAGTTCAAGGAAGTCAAGTTCCCCGATCCACTCCCACATAGGCCGGGGCAGAGATCCAACAAGTACTGCCGGTATCACCGGAGCAAAGGGCACGACACCAATCGATGCAATGCTTTGAAGGATGACATTGAGGACCTGATTAAGAAAGGAAAATTGAGCCAATACGTGGCTAAAACACCCCGGCATGAGGCCGAGGTTAAGGAAGAGGAAGCCGACCCAAAGAGGAAGGGTAAAGGCCCCACAAATTAGGAAGAGAGCTCGGAGGATGAGCTCGATTTTCGAAAATCAAAGGGCCTACCTGTAATGATGGTCATCTCTGGGGGCTACCCCGTCGAGGCATCGGGCAGAACGATGAAAAGAAAGTGGAAGGAAGTCATGTGTGCCGCTTCCACCTCTACAGTTAGCTCAGCCCCGGAGCGCCGACCCTTGGCGTTCAGCGACCGAGACTTATTGGATGGCAAGCCGAATAAGCACATACCCCTCATAATCAGGGCAGTCATGGCCAACCACGAGATAAGAAGGATTTTGGTCGACCAAGGGAGCTCCGCTGATATCATCTTCATCGACCTTGTAAGAAAGCTGCAGATCTCAGAGGAAGACTTCACCCCTTACCAAGGATCGGATCTTTCGGGCTTCAACGGATCTCGAACTAAACCCCTCGGCTATCTGGAAATGATGGTCACCTATGGAGAGGAACCGCTAGAAAGGACGGTCAAGACCAAATTCTTGGTGCTGCCATGCCCTTCGATCTACAACTGCATCATCGGGAGATCCACCCTTGGAAGGCTCGGAGCCGTAACCTCGACGGACGTTCACCTAAAGATGAAGTTCTACTCGTTGAGTGACCAAATAATCACCCTTGATGCCGACTTAGAGTCCGCCCAAAGATGTTTTTATCTGCATGTCAAGGCAGATAGAGAGGCCTCAGAGGAGGGGGTTCCCCCATAGAAGCAGGAGCTCAGAAAAGCCCAAAGAAGAAAAGGACCGGTCAAGCTGCCGAGGTCAACGTCACAGACCTCGATGCAAGGTATGATCCTGACAGCTCCGAGGAAGAGAGCGACGACGAGCTAGCACGGGAGCTAAAAAAGAAAATCAGGCGACCTCAGCCTGATGGACAGTTCATGAAGATCCAGCTGGGAGAGGACCCGACCCAAACTGTCCAGATCGGATCCGATCTCCCCGAAGAAGTAAGAGCAAAGCTCACCCTCTGTCTGAAATCTCACGCCGATCTCTTCGCTTGGTCGGCAAAAGACATGCCCGGGATTCCTCCTGAAGTCGCCTGTCACCAGCTGGCGGTTAACCCCCGGGCTAAGTGGGTCGCCCAACGCAAAAGAGCTCAAAGCCAGGAAAAGGCAGCTGCTACGGCCAAAGTCGTAGATGATTTAATTAAAGCTGATTTTGTAAAAGAAGTCAAGTACACAACTTGGCTCTCAAACCCTGTACATGTTAAGAAAAGCAATGGAAAGTGGCGAATGTGTGTTGACTATACTGATCTTAATAAGGCCTGTCCTAAGGACGCCTTCCCTGTTCCTAGCATTGATCGACTCGTCGATAATGCTCCAGGTTTTCGTTTACTATCGTTCATGGATGCTTATTCTGGATATAACCAAAGCCCGATGTTTCCCCCCGACCAAGAGAAGACGGCCTTTATGACTGACCGCGGTAATTTCTGCTACCGGGTCATGCCATTCGGTTTGAAAAATGCGGGGGCCACTTATCAAAGGATGATGAACAAAGTATTCCAAAATCAGATCGGCCGTAACGTGGAAGTCTACCTCGACGATATGATCGCAAAAAGCGAAAGGGAAGACCTCCACATAACCGACCTAGAAGAGATCTTTACTGAAATCCGAAGAAACAATATGAGGTTAAACCCGGAAAAATGCACTTTCGGGGTCCGGGCTGGAAAATTCCTTGGTTTTTATCTCACAGAAAGGGGCATTGAAGCCAACCCAGATAAATGCCGAGCGGTAACAGAAATGCGGACCCCGTCCACTAAGAAAGAGCTCCAAAAGCTCAACGGTATGATAGCTGCACTATCACGCTTCATTTCCAACGCCGCCTTCAAATCATTCCCATTGTTTAAACTGCTTAAGAAAGAAGCAACTTTCGAATGGACCCCGGAGCGGGACGAGGCCCTCTCCCAGCTCAAAAAGGTTTTAATCGAACCGCCCATACTGACTCGGCCAAACCCAGGGGAAGACTTATTCCTGTATCTAGCCATCTCGGATGAGGCCATTGGTGCCGTTCTTATCAGGGAAACCGAGAATGGTCAGAGCCCGGTATACTTCGTGAGTAAAGCTCTACATGGATCAGAAGTTAGATATCAGAAAATAGAGAAAATCGCCTTTGCCCTGCTCACCTCGGCACGCCGTCTCCGACCTTATTTCGTCGCTCATCAAATCGTGGTACGAACAAATTATCCGATCCGGCAGATCCTGCATCGACCCGACTTAGCAGGACGAATGATCAAATGGGCGGTAGAACTCTCCGAGTTCGGAATCAAATACGAAACAAGGCCGGCCATGAAAGCTCAGATACTTGCCGACTTTATCACGGAGATGGCACCCGCCGACCCGGAGGATGGGTTATGGACACTCCATGTGGATGGGTCCTCAAATCCAAAAGGAAGTGGTGCAGGGCTAATGCTCGAGACCCGACGGGCGTTGTAATCGAAGTGTCGCTCATGTTTGGTTTCCCTACCTCAAACAACCAGGCAGAATACGAGGCATGCATAGCTGGACTCCGGCTTGCGATCGATCTCCGAGTCTCCCGTCTTTCCCTAAATACCGACTCATTGTTGGTAGTATCTCAAATCGGGAAACAGTACGAAGCCAAAGATCCGATCTTGCAGAGGTATTTAACCCGTGTGCAGGAGCTGCTCTCCCTTTTTGCATTCACGGAAGTAAAACACGTTCCAAGAACAGAAAATATCAGGGTGGACATCCTTTCCAAGCTCGCCAGCACCAAAATTCCAGGGAACCATCGGTCAATAATCCAGGAAACACTGAACAAGCCGAGCATAATCCCAAACCCGGAAGCCAATTTTTCTATCAATGTGGTTGACGAAAGCAAGGGTTGGATCGCGCCACTAATGGATTACATCAGAACGCGGGACGAGCCTCCGGACCCAAGCGAAGCCAAGATCCTCCGGAGGAAGGCCTCATCTTTTTCCATAATCAATGGAAACCTCTACAGAAGAAGCTTGTCTGCGCCGCTGTTAAAATGCGTTGAAGGAGGGGAGGCGGACTACGTCTTAGCCGAGATCCACGAGGGAATCTACGGGCAGCACCTTGGAGGTCGCTCTCTAGCTCGGAAGGCATTAAGAGCAGGATATTTATCGCCAACCATGGAGACCGATGCAAGAAACTATGTAAAGAAATGCAGTAAGTGTCAAATCCACGCCAAGGTCCACATAGCACCTCCTACGGAGCACACCAGCCTCAGCTCGCCATGGCCATTTGCATGGTGGGGCATAGATCTCCTGGGACCATTCCCAACCACCCCCGGCCAGATCAAATACCTAATAGTGGCGGTGGATTACTCCACCAAATGGATCGAAGCCGAGCCTCTAGCCATCATCAGCGCAAAGAACTGCATCAAGTTCTTCAAAAAGAATATAATGACTAGATTCGGGATCCCCGAGGTAATAATCACTGACAACGGAACCCAGTTCACCGACAAGGGCTTCAGAAAACTCATGTCCGACCTCCAAATCAAGCACCGGTTCACCTCGGTAGAACACCCGCAAACGAACGGACAGGCAGAGGCCGCCAACAAAGTTCTCCTCAATGGACTGAGGAAGCGGCTCGATGAAGCGAAAGCAAACTGGGTTGAAGAGCTACCCTACGTGCTGTGGGCCTACAGAACAACCCCGCAGAGCTCAACGGGGGAGACCCCTTTTCGGCTTTCGTACGGGACGGAGGCGGTGATCCCGGTAGAGATCGGGGAGCTGAGCTGGAGGACACTCCACCCGAAGCCTCTGGAGGACAATAATCAGGCGTTGAAAGAGAACCTCAACCTCGTCGACGAGGTCCGAGGCCAGGCTTCCCTTAAAGAAGCAATAATAAAATAGAGAGTAGCAGCGCGGTATAACTCGAAAGTAATCCCCCGGGACCTGGAGGTCGGTGATTTAGTTTTACGAAGAGCCGACGTTGGTTTGAAGAACGCCGCGCAAGGCAAGCTCGCCCCCAATTGGGAAGGACCTTACCGAGTTTTATCTAAAACTGGTAAAGGTGCCTACGAATTGGAGACCTTGGCCGGGAAGACGATCCCAAGGACTTGGAACGCCCCTAAATTAAAAAAGTACTACAGTTGATTCTTACTTTATCGAAGAACGGTGTATACCGATCTTATCAACTATTTTTCTGAAGAACGGTGTATACCGATGTTATCAATTATTTTTTCTGAAGAACGGTGTAAACCGATGTTATTAATTAGTTTATATGAAGAACGGTGTATACCGATGTTATCAATTAGTTTATCTAAAGAACGGTGTATACCGATGTTATCAATTATTTTTTCTGAAGAACGGTGTCTACCGATGTTATCACCTACTTGTAGCGACCGAAAAATCCGGAGGAGGGATTCTTCGTTGTTTTTGAACAATGGAGCCGCCATCAATATTTATTTTTAGGGAAACATTGAAAAAACCTTTTGTTTTTGGGTTCGGGGGTCGATTAAGTGCGGGGAAGGTACTAGCACCCCGCAACATCCTAAAAAGGTTACCTTTTAATTTAATGTGTAGAAAAATTAGTTTAAAGAAAACATTTTAATTTACCCTTTTTGTTATTTGCAAAAAAAAACGGAAAGGAAGACTTAATAAAAATTTTAGTTTTTTGCGCTTGACAGGAGTGGGCCCCCGCTCCTACATATCTCCGGGTGCGATGGAGAAATCAAAGCTACGTAGTTCTCGGGTAGAAAATATTTGTGTGTTGGTATTTTTTATTTTTTTGAAAAGTTTGCGAAAACTAGAGGCCGTTCATGGTGACCAAACAGATAAATCCAGAGTGGTCGTCATTAATGGTTTATTCGGAAAAGAAGGTATTTACAGCGTTCAAACGGGCGGGGCCCAGAGTGACTGCTACAAATACTCGGTTTGCGATCGAGCGCTTTGTTCGTTTGAAAAATGCTTACTGGGAAGCGTGATCTAAAAATGGAGTCGGGATTGAGAAAATTTCTTGAAGTTTAGGCGGATGTTTGCGATGATCAAACAAGTGGCCTCAGAGTGATCACTGCTACTAATCCGCTGTGAAAAAAGAAGGTTAGTCCTAACGGTCAAACAAAGCTAAGCTCAGAGTGACCATTAGTAACCACCTATTTCTTTTTATGTTAGCAAAATTGTTTGAAAGAAAGAAAAGCAGTTTGGAAACATCGCGGTGTAAATAGAAGCGAAAAGTGCGACAAGAGGGGGTGCAAGTAGCATTTTGACGCTAAAAAAATGGTTACCGGGGGTGCAAATAGCGTTTTGGCGCTTAAAAAAAAAAGATTGCCGGGGGTGCAAATAGCGTTTTGACGCTAAAAGAAAATGGTTACCGGGGGTGCAAATAGCGTTTTGGCGCTTAAAAAAATGGTTGCCGGGGGTGCAAATAGCGTTTTGACGCTAAAAGAAAATGGTTGCCGGGGGTGCAAATAGCGTTTTGACGCTAAAAACGATTGATTGGTTTATTTTTACTTTTTGCTATTTGACTAAATTACTCTTCATCTTTTTTTTGGGAAAAATGATTATTATTATTACCTCTTTTTTTTTCTAAAAAAAAGGATAGTGATATTAGTAACCAATTATTTTATAAAAAATATTTTTTTTTAATATTTTGAAAAGGATTTTGTTTTAATCCGAAAATCAGTAACTAATTATTTAAAATATAAAGGGAACACATTTTTTTTTTAATATTTTAAAAAATGGGTTTATTTTAATCCGAAAGTTAGTAACTAAATAAAAAAGGAACACATTTTTTTAACATTTTTTAAAAAGGTTTATTTTAAACCGAAAATTAGTAACTAAATAAAAAAAAAGGAACACATGTTTTTAATATTTTTTAAAAAGGTTTATTTTAATCCGAAAATTAGTAACTAAATAAAAAAAGGAACACATTTTTTTTAATATATTTTTTTTAGGTTTATTTTAATCCGAAAATTACAACAAAACCAACAAATTAATAGAACAAAAGCAACAAATAAAAAAAACGAAAACAGCAACAAATAATAATAAAAAAAAATAAAAACAGTAACAAATATATAAAAAACGATTTTTACTAAAAAAAAAATAGCAATAAAAAAAACAACAACTAAAAACTAAAAACAACAATAACTATATAAAAAAACCGATTTGACTAAAAAAAATAGCAATAAATAAAAAAAATAACAACAACTAAAAACGAAAAAAAGCAACAAATAAAATAGAAAGAGACAACAACAAATATGTACAACAAAATTACAGCAACTTAAAAAAAAATAAAACAGCAATAATTAATTAAAATATTACATTGCAATACCTTAAACAAAATCCGGAAATGTTGAAGAGGAAGTTTTCTTCTTCGGATTTCTCCAATACAACAAATCTAAACTAAAGAAAAAAAAATTTCGGAAGGAGAAGGAAAGAAAAAAAGAAACTACAGTGAACAAGTCTCACTGTTTTTTTTCTAAAAAAATCTACCCCCTTTTTTTTGCCTACGAAAACTTCTTCTTCTTCCCTTTTTTGAGAACCCCTTTTTTTCGAAAAAATGCTTTCCTTCTCCTCTAAAACCGTCCCCCTCAAAGTCGTGGCCTCCCCCCTATTTATACAAAGAAAAAAAAAGCTCTTTTTTCTTTCTTCTTCGTTTTCTTCTGACTTCAACCATGCCTTGTACAGTGCTTTTTTTTGACAGTGGCTTGACATGGTGAATAAAAGCTTATGAAGGGTATGGGTGTAGCAGAGGAGAGAATGATGGTTTTTTTGTGTGAGAAAGGAGAGATGATGGATGTGTGAGAGTGAGAGGGGAGAGAAAAAAATGAGTGTGTGAGAGGAAAAGGGGAATGGGAGCCGTAGGTATGGGGAGAGAGAGGAGGGAAGGGTTGAGTGTGAGTGGAAGAAAGAGAGAATGGATGGTTGTGAGAGAGGGAGAGTGAGGTCGAATGGGGAAGGGGGAATGAGAGAGGGAGGAGGCGTGTGAGAGATGGGAAGAGTGTATGGGGAAGGTAAATGTGGGGAAGTGGGATAGTGGGGAAGAGTGATTGTGAGTTCCAAGGAGGGAATAAGGGGGGTGGGGTCGAATATTGGCTAGGGTTTAGGGGATGAATGTGGCTCATTTTTGGGTAAAAGGGGGACAGTGAATGTGGTCAAGTTTTAGGGTTAGGAGGGGAGTTAAAAAAAAAATTTTTTTTTAGGTTTTTTTTTAGTGGTGGCCGAATTTAGGGTTAGGAAGAGGGAAAGTTAGGGTTTGGTGAGTTGGGTCATGGGTTATGGGTTGGGTTGGGTGGATGGGTTAGGGTTTTGGTGAAGGAGTGTTAGGGTTATGCGAATTGGGTTAGGGTTTGGTGGAGGAATGGGCTTTAAATGGCCCAATCCTGATTGCCCCTCTATATATATTTTTTACAGACCCCCCTATTTTCTCATTTGTCTATTTTGTTTTGATACTTCTAATTATTATTTTTTCAAAGATTAAAACCTGTAGCAAACTAAAATAGAATAAAACATGACATAAAAAAGAAAATAATTATTTTTATTAAAAATAAAATTTCTTATTTTTGGATAGGACAAAATTAGGGTATTACAGCTGCCCCTCTTTATTTATATTTTGCTAGGAAATCGGAGGGGTTCCAAATTTCTCGAGGAAAATAGAAATAAAGATAGAAAGACACTAATTTTGTCCAGACTGAGGTTTTTTTTATTTTTTTTTTTTTGAAACTTATGAAAACTGGGTTGCTTTAGACAGAAAGTAAATAGGGATCGCTGGGGATCTGAAGGAGCATTGGGGCTCTGAAGGAGCACTGGGGCTCTGAAGGTCTAGTTCAAAATCAACGCTTGGCGCATCGACTTGCGTTCGACTGAGGGACCGTCGGGGTCTGAAGGGCATGCCTAAGCCTGAGGGGCCGATGGGTCTGAAGGAGCGTAACTAGCTTATGGTACTAGTAATACGGTCTGGGGGTGGCCTTTTTCGAGCGGCCATTAGGGTTAATCAGGCCCGGAACTGATATAACCACGAAGGACGTGCACTGTGTTTTTTAGGCGGACACAGCTAGTCTGAAGGGCCTGGGGCCGGATGATCCGTCGGTCGCTCGATAACGCGACGTGCGATCTGGATTGAAGGACCATTGTTGGTCTGAAGGAGCGCCTGGGCTCTGAAGGACCGCTGGGGGTCTGAAGAATTGGTGCTAACAATATATAAAAATTATCTCAACAGACACTTGCAATGAATGATGCATGCGTGCATGTAGTTAAGTAATTGATGACATGATGAATGAAATGTGGAATGATTTTATTTTTGGCTTTTGTTCTTGGCCTTCTTCTTTTTTCATTTTCTTTTCTTGCTCTTTTGCTCTTTTTGCTCTTTAGCTCTTTATTGACTTTGCTGGCATCATCAAACTCGCATGACTCTTGACGTGGGATACGAGGGTTGCCTCAAGCAGTGGTGCCAAAGTGCGGGTTATTGAGATTTGCTGAAGTGATTATGCATTTGTCCTTTTAGCAACTTTATGAGAGATCATCTCTTTTTTGTGATTTTTAGAAGTTTCGCAATGAATATAATGCTTGTGATCATGCACACGTTTCGCAACTCAGTATCGTCTACCATGAACGTTATTTTTATGATAATAGGGAAATGAGAGAATAAAGGAAATGTTTAATATTCAAATGGAAAACAAATGTGCAGAAGGTCGCGCTGGCTAAAAATTACATTGGGAGTTTAAACTAAAAAAAGAAAAAAAGAAAACAAGGAAAGCTGATCTTTTGATTGTTTGTATCTTTGAAGTAATAACGCCAATCGCCCATTAACATAACTTTGAGCATTCATTATCCAACTTTCGGAGGTATTGACTGCCTTTGTAGCTCAAAGTCCAACTTCTGACCCTAATTTTTGCCTGGACTGCTCTTTAGAGTTTTCAGTCCACCGGGTCGCTCTAATTTTTGCCTAGGCCGCTCTTTCGGGTTTTCGACCTAGCGAGCTTATTTTTGCTTGGCTCATCTTTCTCTTTTTTCCATATATTTCTTTAGGCATGGTACTTCTTGACTGCGTCCGAGTTCACTGGGAGTGGGAGGTCTTCACCGTCCATTTTTGTGAGAATCAACGCTCCTCCAGAGAAGGCCTTCTTTACCACATAAGGTCCTTCATAGTTAGGGGTCCATTTTCCACGGGAATCCTTTTGGATAGGCAACATCTTCTTGAGCACGAGGTCTCCTTCTTGAAACTGGCGGGGGCGCACTTTTTTATCATAAGCCTTTTTCATTCTTTGTTGGTACAACTGCCCATGACACAAAGCAACTACTCTCTTTTCTTCTATGAGGTTCAACTGATCCAGACGAGCTTGAACCCATTCTGCTTCCTCCAATTTCGTTTCCATTAGCACTCGCAGGGAGGGTATTTCCACCTCGATGGGAAGAACTGCTTCCATCCCATATACTAGTGAGAATGGTGTTGCCCCTGTTGACGTGCGGATAGAGGTCCGATACCCGTGCAAAGCGAAGGGCAACATTTCATGCCAGTCCTTGAAGGTCACTACCATCTTTTGCACGATCTTCTTTATGTTCTTATTTGCTGCCTCAACTGCCCCATTCATCTTTGGACGGTATGGGGAGGAATTATGATGCTGGATTTTGAAGTCGTCACACAACTCTTTCATCATCTTATTGTTCAGGTTTGTCCCATTGTCCGTGATGATCTTATTTGGAAGACCGTAGCGGCAAATTAAATCTCTCTTTATGAACCTGACAACCACTGATTTTGTTACACTGGCGTAAGAAGCGGCCTCGACCCATTTGGTGAAATAATCAATAGCGACGAGAATGAAACGATGTCCGTTTGATGCCTTGGGTTCGATGGGACCGATGACATCCATTCCCCACATTGAGAATGGCCATGGTGCTGTTAGGACATTCAGAGAGGCAGGTGGTACATGGATATTGTCGGCATAGATTTGACATTTGTGGCATTTTCTGACGTAGTTGAAGCAGTCAGTCTCCATTGACAACCAGTAGTAGCCAGCCCTTAGGATTTTTCTTGCCATGGTGTGCCCATTAGAATGGGTGCCGAACGAGCCTTCATGGACATCCTTCATAATTCTTTCTGCTTCTTCTTCTGCTACACATCTGAGGAGGACCATATCGTGATTTCTCTTGTAAAGCACTTCCCCATTTAAGAAGAAACCCATTGACAGCCTCCTAAGTGTCCTTTTATCATTCTCGGTGGCACCAGGAGGATATTCTCTGTTTGTGATATAGTGCTTGATATCGTAATACCAAGGTTTACTGTCAGGCTCTTCTTCGATTGCCACACAATGATGTGCCGGTAGGTCTCGATGTTGGATTCTGATGAATGTCAGACTCTTGTCGTTATTGACGTTGAACATTGATGATAAAGTCGCCAAAGCATCGGCCAACTGATTTTCTTCGCGAGGGAGATGATGGAAAGTGATCTCTTCAAATTGTTCAACCATCTTTTGGATGTGATCATGATAAGGAATTAATTTGGAATCCCTGGTTTCCCAGTCACCTTTTGTCTGATGGATGACTAAAGCTGAGTCCCCATATACATCGAGTCTTTTGACTTTCCATTCAATGGCTGCTTCGATGCCTAGGATGCACGCTTCATATTCTGCAATGTTGTTGGTGCAGTAGAAACTCAGTCTAGCGGTAAACGGTACAAAGCGGTTATCGGGAGAGATCAGTACAGCTCCGACCCCGTGCCCGTATAAATTAGAAGCGCCGTCGAATAACATTCTCCACCTTTCGTTGTCCGGAGGATTCCCTTCTATGAATAGAGCCATTATATCTTCGTCTGGGAAATCGCACTGCATTGATTGGTAATCTTCGATGGGCTGGTGTGCCAAGTACTCAGCCAATGCACTACCCTTGATTGCTTTTTGGGTGACATATAAAAGGTCGTATTCAGATAGTAGCATTTGCCAGCGAGCGATCCTCCCTGTGAGTGCGGGTTTTTCAAAAATATATTTGACTGGGTCCATTTTAGATACCAACCAAGTCGTGTGGCTCAGCATATACTGCCTCAAACGACGTGCAGCCCAGGCCAGAGCACAACACGTTCTTTCCAACAATGTGTATCTTGTCTCGCACTCGGTGAATTTCTTGCTTAGATAGTAGATGGCATGTTCCTTCTTTCCGGATTCATCATGTTGCCCCAGTACACAACCCATTGATTTGTCTAGCACTGTTAGATACAGGATGAGAGGTCTGCCCTGCACAGGCGGCATCAGAATCGGTGGATTTTGGAGGTACCTCTTGATCTTTTCAAAGGCTTCTTGGCAATTATCATTCCACTTTGTTTCTTGGTTTTTGCACAAAAGCTTGAAGATAGGCTCGCATGTAGATGTTAGCTGCGATATGAACCTAGAGATGTAGTTCAATCTTTCCAGGAAACCACGAACTTCTTTTTCAGTACTCGGTACCGGCATTTCTAGTATTGCTCGTACTTTGGCTGGATCTACTTCTATTCCCCTATGACTAACTATGAAACCCAACAGCTTTCCCGATCTTACACCGAAAGTGCATTTGGCAGGGTTTAATCTGAGTTTGAACTTCCTGAGACGTTCGAAGAGTTTTTGCAGATTAACGATATGCTCTTCTTCAGTCTTGGATTTTGCAATCATGTCATCCACGTAAACCTCTATTTCCTTATGCATCATATCATGGAACAATGCGACCATTGCCCTTTGGTATGTTGCACCAGCATTCTTCAGTCCGAATGGCATTACTTTGTAACAGAAAGTTTCCCAGAGAGTGATGAAGGTGGTTTTCTCCATGTCTTCAGGGGCCATCTTAATTTGGTTGTATCCGGAATATCCATCCATGAAGGAGAACAGAGAGTGTTGTGCTGTGCTATCTACCAGGACATCAATGTGAGGCAAAGGGAAGTCATCTTTGGGACTAGCTCTGTTCAGATCTCGATAATCAAGACACATCCGAACCTTCCCGTCTTTCTTTGGGACTGGTACAATATTGGCTACCCATTGAGGGTATTTGGCCACCGCTAAAAACCCAGCATCGAACTGCTTCTTAACCTCATCTCGGATTTTCAATGACATCTCTGGTTTCATCCTTCTTAACTTTTGTTTTACCGGCGGGTATTCTGGTTTTACTGGTAACTTGTGCTCGACTATGTTGGGGTCCAGTCCGGGCATGTCTTGGTATGTCCATGCGAAGACGTCAACATAGTCAAACAACAACTTAACCAATTTCTCTCGCTCGCTGTCTTTCAATGTGGTGCCAATGTTAACTTCTTTTTTGTCTTCTTCCGTGCCTAAGTTGATCGTTTCAGTTGATTCCTCGTGGGGTTCGATTATTTTTTCCTCTTGTTCCATCATTCTCATTAACTCTGGAGGGGTTTCCCAATTATCCTCAACATCTTCCTCAGTTTGATTGATGGGGTGATCAAAGTTACAATATGGATTATTGGCGTTGTTATTTTCAAAGACATTTTTTTCGGATCTGCATTAGCGTAAATTAACGGAATAAAAAACGAATGAAAGAAAATAAGAAGCGAATGTAAAAAGAAAAAGGAGAACGAGGGTTTATTGGGAACTGAAATAACGTTGCATTAATATTAATACTGAAAGGAAAACATGCGTGCCCGAATGAAATATCCTAAGGCCTTGGGCAGAGCCAGAGGATTACATTATAGAAACATTACTTTGAACTAAAAACCACAGGAAAATCAACGATCTCCCAATTCATGAGCCTTTTGTTTGCAGGACAAGGGCGTACAAGACTGACGACGCCTTCTTCGGCGTTTAGATCGTCCTCAACTGCGGCGATCTGATTGGGGTTCAACATTCCCGCACTCCGAAAGCTTTCCTTGATGTCGCATGTTATACCCTAATTTTGCCCGGTCTTTTATCATAATCGCTTTAACCCCGTGTCACAAGCTCATGGCATTTCAAGCGCTGTTTTGCTTCTAATTCGGACCGGTTTGTCCAACTGGGCCTATGCCCAACCTTTTGGGCCTGATTTTGTTAGCTTGCCTAATTGGGCTTATGTGGTTATTGGACCTATAATAGTAATTTGTCTAGATTGGACCAGGCTTTAGAAAATTGTTCTAATTGGGCTTTATTCTAGTCATTTGTCTAAATTGGGCCTATGTTTAGTTTTGATTGGGCTTGGCCCAATTTAATCATCCTCTTCCATTTTGACCCAAAACATTAAATCTGTCCAAATAGCAGTTTACAAATATCCCAAAAAATATTAAATAAAATCAGAATTAAAAATAATATTTACAATAATCCAAAAATCTAAAAAATACAAAATAATAACCAAAAATACAAAAAAAATCCGAAAAAACGAAAATTACAAAAAAAATGAGAAAAAGACAGCAGCTGGGCCACTCTTCCTTCTTGCTCTCCTTGGTGAACAAGCCTTCTCAACCCTAATCCTGATCCTGAAATGGAAAAAAGATCAATCATCATAATTATTTGATTCTGTTTTTACCTATAAAAGCAAAATGCATTTCATTAGAAAAGGCACCCAAAAAAATCACGTAGAAAATACATAGAGATTCAGAACCAAAAGATTAGGGTTTTCACATTGAAACCCTAATCGCAAAACACTAAAAGTTCAGAAACAGAAGCAGCAAAGCAGAGGAACAGCAGTAGCAATAGGCAGCATTCAGCAACAATAAGAAATCAGTTTTCATCCAGGAGACCAGGTTTGGATTGCTTTTTACTCTTATACGCTTTTTTTATTTACTAGAATAATTTAGAAATCTGAAATATAATATTAGAAGGGTTTTGAAAACTAAGTAGAATTTAGAATCAATGTACAATAGAATTAGAGTAGAATTAGTAAAAAAATTTAGAACAACGTAAGAACATTGAATCAATGTACAGAACAAATAAAATTAGGGTTCCAGATTAGCCTCTTAAGTTTTCAGAACAAATCAATCTACAGAACTAAGTAGAATTAAGTTTTCAGTTTAACATTAGGATTCAGGGTCTAGGAACACACAGAAAATTCAGAAAAAAACAATGAAACCATTAGGATTTCACACTGAAACCCTAATTGTTGAAACACAAAATTGCTGAAGCAAAACAGAGCCGAAACAGTGAGGATTCAGCAATAACAGAAAACAATAGCAAAAGGTAGAGGCAGTAGCAGTAACGCGCAAAATAAGCAACGGGGATATTCAGAAGCTGGAGCCCAGGTTAGTTCCCCCCATTACGTCATTAGCCTATCTTCTATTTACTAGTTGATCTGTTTGTAAGTATGATAAACATAGAGGAAGCTAAAATTTCCGATCTTTTCTCTAATCTGCTCACCGTTTCCATCTTTCAATCAAGAGCATAAAATAGTTAGAATTAAAATTAGAACTAGATTAATTCTCTTTGAATCAGAATAACTCTTTTAATACAAAAAAGAAGGTCAGAATCAGTGTTTAACACAAAAGCAGCAAATAGTTTTAAAAACAGATTTCAAAATAGGTTTAATCTTTTTTAGAAATTAGGGTTTTATCAAAAATAGAAATCAGAAGCAAACATCAAAGTATCGCAGGAAGAAATAAAAAGGAACAAAATAGAAAAAAAATATACAGAATCGGAAACTTACTCTCTTAGCTCCGACCACCGTAGACGGTGGTCGTTCCCCACAGATGCATCGCCTTCGTCTTCCCCTCGCCACGAACACCGCGTGCTCCTTTCGCGCCACCGTGTACGGTGGTCGCTGCAACTCCGGTCACTGTCGTCCTCTCCCCTTTGCGTTCGCAAAGCACCCCTGCGTAAACAACTGAGCCGTCGCACCACTGTTGCCAACACCCATCCCTATCACCATCGTGACCATCTTCAGTCTCCCACCGTCACCGCGTTCCACCGTCCCTCTCGCCGTCGCCAACTTCATCACCGCTGCAAGCCCCTCGAAGCTGCTGTGTTCCCATTTCCACCCTCACGTTAACGCCATCGTCACTGCCGTCATCACCGGCCAACGAACGCCCGACGACGTCGCTTCCTTCTCTCCACCCTCTATCTCACCTTCGGCCTCCCCTTCTCCTTCACCGTCCCTTTCTCTCTCCCTCCCGTTCACGTTCTCTCTCATTCGGAAATCGTTTTCTCTCTCTCCGCCATTTTCGCCGGAAATTTTGTAAGCTCTCTCTCTCTCTCTCTCCATTTTGATGTTGTCGTGCGGCGCTGAGAATGGGGGAAAGACAAATTAGGGTTCTGCAAACTTTCCCCTTATATACCCCTTGGCTATTATTTGTTTTAATTTTGATTTTTACAATCAGATTCAGTTTTACACCCCTGTGTTTTGATTCACGCACCCCCCTGTTTTCAGCCCAGTTGCGCTGCCAGATGTTTTAACAACAAAAACAAAAATGAGTTGGGTTCGCTAACTACACCCGAGTTTTAATAATACAACCCTCCTGTAATTTGCACCCCACTTTTAACTGCTGCACCCCCTTTTCGTTTGGCCATTTACTTCTTTTCAAAGAATAATTTCTTTTACGAAAAAAAACCTACAAAAATAAATAGATAAGTACTTCATTTTCAAAAATATAAATAGGGGACTAAGTCAACTGTACAGTCGGATTAGTCTGCTTTTTAGGTCACTAATGAACCGTTACGGATCATGGTCTAAAGTCCCTATTTAAAACAAATAATTTCTAAATAAAAAATAAACACAAACACATCTCTTTCCCCAAATCAAATTTTTAAAGTAGGAGATTAAGTCGACTGTACAGTCGGGTTAGTCAGCGTTCTAGGATGAATGAGCCGTACGGCTCAGGAATCCTAAAACCCCTATTCCAATAAAATCAAACCAACACACTTCACATCATTTTCCAAACTCCAAAAACTCCATTTTTACAAAATAGGGGACTAAGCCGACTGTACAGACGGGTTAGCCCTCATTTTGGGACAAATGAACTGATCACTCAGGAGTCCTAAAATCCCTATATTAAAAAACATCAACCAACAAACGTTTTCTACCCAAGAACTACGTGTGATTTGATTCTCTACCAAGAGATACGTAGGAGCAGATGGGGGCCCACATCTGTCAATTGCACTAATAAAAAACATTTTTCAGTCTTCTCCTAAATAACCATTTTCTTAAATAAAACATCAATTTTCTTCTTTCTTTTTAGTTCACAATAAAAGGGTAAAAATAAATGTTTTCAAAATTAACTTCCGCTCTTACAACTAATTAGCAGGTAACCTTCCTTAGGAAGGATGTCGTGGGGTGCTAATACCTTCCCCACGCATAACCGACTCCCGAACCCAAATCTGGTCTCAAGGACCCTTATCCAATCCAAAAGGGATTTTCCAATATTTGCCCTTAAACTAAATTTTGGTGGCGGCTTCATTTTTGAACCTTCGAGGAATCCTATCCCGGATTTTTCGGTCGCTACATCGCAGATGGTGATCCTCTTCGTGTTTGGCACCCTATCCTCAAGCCTGGCTAACCTCCGCTCCTTCTTTTCCTCCACAATCCTTCTCTTGTCAGTGCGATTGGGCCGATATCCTATCCCATGTCTATCTTTGTTCTCCTCTGGCTGTATTGGCGTCAGGATCCCCTGTCCGGTTTTTCCCAAGCCTCCTCCAGCTTGGTAGCCTTTTCCTAACATGAACTTAGCAACCATCACGGCAGTTTTGGATAGCTTGGGTTCTAACATAGCAGATGTATTGGCGATTTCCAATGCTTGGAAGGCAGTCTCGAGAGACTCTTCAGCAGCCTCAATGTAACGAGTGGGAGTGGACTTATTTATCAGCATTTCTTCCTCACCGAAAATAACCACCAGCTTATTGTTGACTATGAACTTGAGCTTCTGGTGTAAAGAAGAGGGAACTGCCCCTGCCGAGTGGATCCATGGCCTCCCCAAGAGACAACTGTAGGATGGGGCAATGTCCATTATCTGGAAGGTCGCCACGAAGTGCTCCGGACCTACTTGTACAGGTAATTCCATTTCTCCGATGACTTCCCTTTTTGATCCGTCAAAGGCCCTGACTAATATGGAGCTTGGTCTCATGTATGAACAGTCCACATCTAATTTCTCCATGGTTGATCTGGGTAATACATTCAAAGATGAACCATTGTCAATAAGTACCCGAGCAAGAGAGTAATCTCCACACTTCACAGATATGTGTAGGGCCTTGTTGTGCCCCCTTCCTTCAGTTGGAGTCTCATCATCAGTAAAGGTGAGATAATTACTTGCAACAAGGTTTCCGACGATCCCATCAAATTGGCCGACCGAGATGTCATGAGCGACATGGGCCTCATTCAATACTTTTGTCAATGCTGCACGATGGGCATCGGAACTGAGCAATAATGACAACAGAGATATCTTTGCAGGAGTTTGGTTCAGTTGATCAACCACCTTATACTCGCTTTGTCTCATAAGCTTCAAAAATTCACTGGCTTCTTGCTCGGATAACGTCTTCTTTCCTGCATTCTTATCGACAGGTTCCTGCTCTATGCTTTTGCCCTTACGGGCTCTTTCCTCCCCTTCTTTTGTTCGGTCCTCACTAGGCCCTCCAGGGGTATAGAAACGCCCACTTCGAGTCATCCCACCGGTCCCTGAGATGTTAATGACATCAGGGGTAGTCTGAACTTTCACATCGTAACTCCACGGGACTGCATTGGTGCTTTTAAAGGGAAAAGGGACTGGCACTTGAATAGTGATTGGTTTAGGCACAGCGGTGGTTAGCTTTGTGTCCTTTTTGTAATGGATTTTCAGTGGTTTCTGGATACTCTTGCTCTGTTCAATGCTTGACTGGAGAGTCGACACGCCTTCCTCTTTCTTTTGAAGACCTATTTGTATTATGTGTCGGTCTAACAAGTCTTGCAGGATTGGCTTGAATGCTTCACAGGCCCCGACACAAAGGGGATCAACACACGAACCCTTTCCGGTACATCCTTTCATAATGACTCCGAAGTGACACAAATCAGCATGGATGAGGTCCAGGGGTGTGACAATGTCCTCCACCTTTCTGACCAATAATTTCCCCTCAACATTCTCAAGGGCATTGACGGAGGGTTTCCCGTGCCCCGGCAGAGGGTTAGTGGCAACATTCGGACCATCTTCTGCGAAGCTTAACCATTTAGATTCAATTAAGTCTTGTACTACATATTTCAATGCCTTGCAATTTTCTGTTGAATGGCCAACTGCCCCAGCGTGGAATCCACAGCTGGCCTCTGGGTCATAGCTCCTAGGGAAAGGAGGTTGAAGGGGTCTCATTGGACGGGGAGTGATCAAGTTGTGACTGATGAGGTGATTGAATAGGTCTGTGTATGACATGGGTATTGGGTCGAAATTGGCGGGCTTTCTTTCTTGGTAATTTTGTGGTCTATAGCCTGAGTTGACTTGGTGAGGTGGGGCTTGTGGTGTTTGAGTAGGTATTTGTAAAGTCTGTCGGGGGTTGTTGTAGGGAGGCTTTCCTGATCCAGAGATGACATTGGTTTCTCCGTCTTTCTTTTTAGGGAAACCTGGGAAGGGCCTTTTCTGATTGCTGGTTCCAGCGGAGCTATATGCAATCTTCCCGTTTCTCCATCCATTCTCTAATCTTTCTCCGATGACGATCATATCTGAAAAGTTTGAAGACACGCTCCCAATCAACCTGTCGTAGAAAGGTGATTGAAGAGTATCCATGAACATTGATACCATCTCTTTTTCCAACAAAGGTGGTACCACCTGTGCAGCCAAACCTCTCCAGCGTTGGGCATATTCTTTGAAGGACTCATTGTCTCTCTTCGTCATGCTCTGCAGCTGTGTTCTATCGGGAGCCATGTCAATGTTATATTTGTATTGCCTCAAAAATGCATCGGCTAGGTCTTTCCAGCATCTGATATGGGCATGTTCTAATTGCATGTACCAGCTCGAAGCTGCCCCAGACAGACTATCTTGGAAGTAGTGAATGAGCAATTTGTCGTCGTGAGCAAACGCCGCCATCCTCCTGCAGTACATGGTTAAGTGGCTTACAGGGCAAGTCGACCCTCTGTATTTGTCGAAGTCTGGCACCTTAAATTTTGGGGGGATGACTACGTTAGGGACGAGGCACAAGTCATAAGCATCTCTCGCACCAACATTGGATCCCTCGACTGCTCTTAACCTTTCCTCAAGGATTTGTAGTTTGTCTTTGGCCTGAGGGTTCTCCATAGGGTAATTGTGAGGGAGCCCACTCATACCATAGTAAGGATGGATCATCGGAACTATGGCTGGGTTCACATTTGGGGTATGTGAATGAGTGGGATTCCTGAGGTTGGAACCCTGAGCTTGAGCGTCAACTATCGGCGGTGGAGGGCAGCCAAGTGGGAGTATTTGTGGTATGACGACGGGGGTCGGGTTTTGTACTTGTGGTGCCCCCGGATTACCATCGTGACCCGTTGGTGTAAGCTGTTGTTGGCCCGCGACTCCTGAGAGACCGTCTTCTGGACTAGCATTGACTGTCGGAGGTGTGTAACCTTGTGGAAGTCCGTAAGGAGGCCATATGTAACCCTGGTTATTAGTCCCAGTGGGGGGCACTGTATGCGGGATCCCGAGTCCATTGGGAGGAGGAGGGTTGGTAACTTGATTTTCCGTGTTCCCAGCGGAGACATCTTCACTTGTGTCTTTGTCCCTCAAAGCTTGTAAGACCTTTAAGATTTCAGCCATCTGTTTTTTCATCCCATCTATTTCTGCCCTAAGCTCTTGATTGCCTAGGTCTTGAGGTGGATTGCCTTGATCCAGGTTATCTTGAGGCGGATTGTCCTGATTTTCTTCCATGTTTCTGGCCTGAGAACGAGTCCAATAGCGATGTTGACGCACCAGCTTGTCTTTTACTCTCTGTTGGTGGGACACATGGTATGAGTATATGTATGAGCATATGAATGGATGAAAATGCGAATGATGCATGTGTGCATGAGTCTTATTGTTTTAGGTCGGGAATTGCAAGCGCATCCTGATTTGTCATAAGTACACAGATTAAAGTTCCACAATATTTTCAAGATAAAGGATCAGCATGTAAGACAAACAAACTTCATTGATGGAGGAAAGTACAACATTTTGGAGATAAAACTTCGAAAAGAAAAGTACAATGTTCTTTAAATTTCACTCAAATACATATGGCTTTCATTTTTCCACTCCTCCCTCGTTTTCTACTAGTAGTGCTGCCAGCCTTCTCCCGGAGTTCGGCAATCAGAGCCTCGCAAAACTCCATGAATTCGGAAACTTGGACCGGGGTGTTAAACGGGTGCATTGCCGCGTTAGCCTCCTTTAGACGCTTGGGGATTCCCGTGATAGCTCGATTGGCCAGCCATGCCAACTTTGAGAATCTGTCTTTCCAGTATAAGCTTTCATTCTTCAACTCTATGAAGGCTTCATGGTTTTCTATCCTGCTGACCAACTCCACAAAGCGGTTCTCCCAATAGATGCTTTCTGTCTTCAACTGGTGGTAAACCTCCTCTTGATATCTGATATGGTCGTTCAGCTCATCAGATTTTTCATGCTCTTTTCTCAAGGCTTGTTGGTATTCTCGGAGTATCTCTTCAATGGTATTTTTATCCTGCTTGATACTTTTCACTTGCTCTTCAAACTCGGCTGCCATCATCCGGGACTTTCTTTTTGATACCATTAGCAGGCTCTGTGCGGTCTTTTCAGCCATCATTGATTCTTCCCATAACTTTTTCCACTTGTATGTATCATCGATGGCTTGGTTCATTTTCAGGTTGTAACGTTTTATTTCCTCTTTCGCCCCTCTTAGGTACTTTTGAACCTCTAGTTTGTTCTTTTGTTCGATCTTGAGCTGCTTGCGGCTGTCTCCAATGGCCACTGACTTACTTGCGTTCTCTTCCTCCAACTTCTGGTTCTTTAGGAGCACTTTCTCTAACTCTGCCTGCAAGCCCTTCTTTTCTTCCTCGGCTTTTGACAATGCCATTTTAAGCTTATCTAAATCTTCGACAGTGGGAAGGGTAGGTTCAAGTATTTCTTCCTCCACCCGTAGTGCACTTTGGTAAGGCAATCGGGTGTCTTGGATCCTCTTTTGGAGCCATTGACGAAAGGTGGTTTCCTTGTCGCCACTCCTCTTAGTAAGTGTTATACCCCAATTTTGTCCGTTTTCTAGTTTTAATCATTTATTTTACTTAAATCGTGTTTTGAAGTCGCGTGATTACGAGAATTATCAGTATGGCGTCTCAGTTACTAATCCTGGTCAATTTCAATGACCCTGTTCAACTAAATCGAAATACCGTTGTTTTAAATTAGGCATGCACGCAAATGATCGATCGTTTCGTGCGTTCTTCAATCTAATCTTCGTATTTGGATTTAGTCGAACCTAATTGGGACTAACAAAGTCATTTTTCTCGCGGTCGGGCTTGTCCTTTCAATTTGGGCTTAAGAACGCGATTCTGAGATAATTTTAGCGTTTAGTGGTCAACGGGCTTATTTATTCTATTTGGGCCTCGTTCTCACACACTTGTCTAGTTGGGTCCGATATCACTTTTGTATTTGGCCTAATTTCTTTTATTATTTTTACTTTGTCTATTTTCATTAGTAAACATAGTCTAAAAATGTCAAAAAATTATATTTATTGTTTATTTACAATTTAATAGTGTCCAAGATGTCCAAAAGTCCAAAAATACAAAAAATGATAATACTAAAAATACCAAAAATACAAATCCGAAAATAAATAAAAATAAAAGCAGCAACAGCAGTCCTTGGGCCTGTTCTTGCTGAGCAAGTTTCCTCAAGAGGTCCAAATACCTGAAAAAGGAAAGAAATGGAGAAGGATCAGCAAAAACCCTAATTTCTTTACCTATATAAGCAAGCTGAATACAGAGAAATGACACAGAAAATCAGAGACGGAAATACAGAGAAAATCAGAGTAAAAAAGCTAGGGTTCCACACTGGAAGCCTAATCACAAAGTTCAGAAACAGAAGCAACAGTGGTTTGAGGAGCAGTAACAGGATTTCAGAAGCAGCAGAGCAGCAATAGGGAGAAGTTGAGAAGCTGGAATACAGGTTTTTTTTATACGATTAAAACCGAAAATGTAAAAAAGATGTAGCGCTTAATCTGTCATGCTTTAGATGTTCATAGACTAAATAAAATATAGTACCTGCAAGCTTTTCTTCTCTTATATATTATCTAATGTAGGTTTTCTGTATAAATAGATAGTAAAAAAGACCAGGAATGAATTAGGGTTCATACTGTAAACAGATCAAAGTCTATCTGTTTCTGGCTTAAAAATTAGGTTTTGTTTATCTGTTTTAGAAATTAGGCAAAGTTTAGTTAAATTAGGGATTAGAGTCCTTGTTGATAAATAACTAAAAGGCAAGAGATCAAAAATAAGAAAAGCAGAAGTAGACATATGAAAGAACAGATTAGAAAGAAACGAAACCTTGCCTGTTAGCTACGGCCGCCATAGACGGTGGCCGCTCTGCCTCAAACCACCGCCAGCCTTCGCACCACCGTACGGTGGTCATGCCCCCATCTGAACCGTCCTCCACCCTCTCATCAACTGTGGTCACCACGCCGTCAGCCCTTGCCATAACCAAGAACCACCCAAAAAAGCAACAAACGTCATGAGTAGAGAAACGGAGTAGAAGAGTGAAGAGAAAGGAGAAAGTATAAAAAACATAGGAACCGAAACATTACCCGTTAGTTCCGGCCACCGTAGACGGTGGCCGTTCGCTCCAAAACACCGCCACCGAACCTCCCAATCACGCCTTCCTACTACGCGTTAAGCGCCGTAACCCCCACTGTGACGGCCCGTCAACGTCGTCCACCACCGTAAGCCTACTGCCGCGTCGCACCACCGCCGTCAACCACCCCCACCTGCGCTCACCTCTCTCTCCCTCTGAACTCCCATTCTTCAAAATCTCACTCCTCCACGATGTATGTGTGTGCAGCGCCGCAAGAGAGGAAGAAGGAATCGGCGTTAGACGGCGGTAGGTGAGGGACAGAGGAGAGGTCGGGTCTGTAGATCCGTAAAGTGAGGCGGAAAGAGAGGAGAAATGAGAGAATCAAGGTTGAGGGATTCGGCCATAGATAGCGCCGCAAGGTTAGGGATTTGAGGAAAATAGGGTTGAGAGGGAGAGAAAGAGGGTGAACGCCGTTGAGAGAAGGGAGAGTAGGAGACGGTGAAGAGGAGAGGATAAAAATTAGGGTGGGGTTGTGTGTGTGGGCTGGCGCGGCGGTGGAGAGAAGAAAGGAAGGTTAAGGTTGAGAAGAAGGTGAGTGCGGCGCTGAGAGGGGTGAGCTGCGAATTTTAGGGTTAGAATTTTAGGGTTTTATTTTATATATGTGTAGTTTGAATTAATTTTAATTTTAATTTTATTTAAAAAAAATATCAGATTAGGTTTCGCACCCCCCATTTCAATCACTACCGCCCCCCCCTCTAGGAAAGCCCACGATTTCGTGGGCTGGGCTGCTACCTACACCCCAATTTTAATAATACAGCTCCCCTTCTATTAACACCCCTCCAATTCACACACACACCCTCCCTCACTTAAGCCCAGTTTCGCATACTGGGCCCTCAGATGCGAACTGGGCTTCCTTTTTTACACCTGCTATTAATTATACAACCCCTTGCGACTAACAACCCCCCCGTTTTACCATTTCACCCCCTTTTCTCGTTTTTTTTTATTTAATTTAATTCTCTTCAAGACAAAATATTTTCTCATAAATTAAAAACTTTGTTAATAGTCTTGTGAAGCCTTTGCTTGCATGATTATTAACAACGAGGTACTAGTGGTGATCACTTGGAGCCTTTGCTCAATTGATCATCATGAATGCCTAATTTTCCTAAAAATTTTCACTAAATCAAAAACTTTGTTAGTAGTCTTGCGAAGCCTTTGCTTGCATGATTATTAATAATGGAGTGCTAATGGTGGTCACTTGGAGCCTTTGCTCAATTGATCATCATGAAAGCTCAATTTTCACAATTAAACAAGATAAAAAACAAAAATCGTTTTCCAAACACAGAAGAACTACGTAGCTTTGAATTCTCCATCGCACCAGGAGATACGTAGGAGCGGGTCACATCCCGTCAAGCATAACAAATAAAAATCATTTTCACAATAAGTTTTCAACAATTATTTTCAAAAGAACCTGGAACTACGTCGCCTTTGATTCTCCACCCGGAGATACGTAGGAGCAGGGCCACGCCCCTGTCAAGCGCAAAAATAAACAATTTCTAAAATTAAAGAATATACAAACAGATCTCCTTCATTTCAAAAGCAAAAGTCTTATTTTCAAAGTAGGGGATTAAGTCGGTCGTACGGCCGGGTTAATCATCGTTTTAAGATAAGTGAACTGTGGTCCCTCAGAGCCCCAGCGCTCCTTCAGCCCTCAGTGGCCCTTCAGAGCCCCAGTGCTCCTTCAGACCCCCAGTGGTCCTCCAACACAGATCACACAGTCCTAAAACCCCTACATTAAAAAACACCAACCCACAAACATTTTCTACAAAGAAGAACTACGTAGCTTTGAGTTCTCCATCACACCGGGAGATACGTAGGAGCGGGCCATGTCCCGTCAAGCGTTTTTTCTAAAAAACCACTTTTCCCCCTTTTTTTCATAATAAATAAAGATTTTCATAAAGAGTTTTTTCAATAAGAAGTACAGAGGCAAAATTAAATATTTTCAGGTCAACATATAAAAACCACACATTTAATTAAAGGTTCCCTCTCAGTAGAGAGGACGTGTGGGGTGCTAACACCTTCCCTGCGCGTAACCGACCCCCGAACCCTATTCTCTAGTTTCGCAAGACCAATCGCTTTCCAAAAAAGGTTTTCCTAATATTTTCCTTAATAAATATTGGTGGCGGCTTCATTGTCTTAAGAAAAGTTGTGAACGAGGAAGGTTCTCCCTCGGGGACTTTTTCGGGCGCAACAGCTGGCGACTTCACTGGGGACACTAAAAAAAACATTTTTTTCAAAAGTGGGTCAAGCCTAATTAATTAAATGTGTGGTGTATATGATTGATTTGAATATCTTGCTTTGCCTCTCTTCTTCTTCCTTTTTCATAAGCATATTACATCCATGTGCATTCTTCTTCTATGTTTGCTTTTGTTTAAAGCAATAGATAGTTACTTCTTTGCTTAGTTCCCTCATGCATTTCTTCCCCCTTTCTTATCACGTCCCCCTCTTCTTTGCTCCCTTTCTTGAGGTAAGTAGTGCATTGTTATTGGCACCCTAGATTAGTTTATATTGGATCGATATTGAACCCTAGGATAAACAACATGCTATTTGTCTGGACTGCTCTGGATTTTCATTTGCAGGTGGGGAAGGGTAGTTGTTCCTAGGTGTTGTGCCCTCGACGCACACTTCACATCCTATACTTGTGAGCATTGAGTGGGGCCTAAAACCCAAGGTCTGAACAAAAACCTAGGAGAGTGGGAACGATTAGTGACTGCCATTCGTAGACCTTTGTCTGTATGGCTCTCATGAAAGTTCCGCCCAAGAGTGCGCTTTGTCATGATGTCTCACACTCGGTAGCTTTCTACGATTGTGGGTGCCATCATGAGAGAGACTTTAGCTCTTGGTTGCCATTGTAAGGAAGTGATTAGAACCTACATGGGAGGATTACCCCTTTCGTCGACTTTAGACCCTAGGATTCCCACCCTTTGTAGGACACGGGGGCACGCCTTTGTTTGTTGCATTAGTTTAGGCATTCCTTTTTCTTAAACTCTATTTCAAAATCGTAGAAAATAATATCCTTATTTTCTTACCCTCTTTTTATGTAAATGACACATCATTTCGCATCCACATCATTTCGCATCCACATCATTTCGCATTCACATCGTTTCGCACCATTGCATTTGCATCTAACAAAAGTTTGAAAAAAAAAACATTCATCTTGCATTCCCTTTCATTACATAAAGATAAAACAAAAAATAATTATCATCTGCATAGCATAAGCATTTCATTTATAATCATGCAAAAAATCCTCGTCGAGTTCACCCAAGACGAGGCGTTCATGCATAAGCATTATTTCAAAAAAAGAGACACAGTAGAACTACGTAAGCTTTGATTCCTCATTACAATGGGGATACGTAGGAGCGGGTCATACCCCGTCAGGCACATTTTTCTAAAACCCTTTTTTCAATAAATCATTTGCATCTCCAAATAATTTTCAAAATCATGTTCCAAAACTAAAAAACAAAGAAAGAAAATCATTGTGAGTATCATGCATTTCATTGCACAAAAAAAATGAAAACAAGAAAGCATCTCATTCATAATCATGAATAAAAATCATCATCAAATTTATTCAAAATGTAGCATTCATGCACCATTTCATTAACCTCATCACTTTGGTTCAAATACATCATTCCTCCATACATGCATCTTTCAAAAAGGAAGGGGCATTGGCATTTCATACTTTGCCTTGCCTCTAAAAAAAAATCATTTAGAGAAAAGCATCATTCCTGCATCTTTCATCATTCAAAAGAAAAAGGGGGCATTGGTATTTCGTACCTTGTCTCGCCTCTAAAAAAAAAAAAATCAAAGTCAAAAATCATTTTGAAAAAAAGGGGCATCATTCTTGCATCATTCGCATTGGCATTTTGTCTTGCATTAAAAATAACAAAATTATTTAGAATAAGCCACACTCTTCGAGTGGTCATTCTCCACGCATTTGCATCATACTTGCATATCATAATTTGTTCATTCATTCATTGCATAAAATAAGAGTTGTGATGAGAAGCGAGACGTTCTTGCGAAACAATCATCCTTTTTGAAAAAGTTTATCCTTACTTGGTTGCAAACTCAAGGTGTTCCAAGGCACACAGTTTTTCAAATCAATAGCTCATTTGCATTTCTTTCAAAAGCACTGCGTCAAAAGACTGAAATAGTGTATCAAAAAAAAAACAAATTTTTTAACTGATGTTAACTCTCTGTGAAGCATTCTTCTAATGAGCGTGCATGCCAGGTGCAGTTTCTCTTGTTTGAGTCAGTCAATTTCCTTCATTCCTTATCCAAGTCTAATCCCGCCCCGTCCACCCATAAAGCATATTCTCTCCCATCAGTGCATACTTGACTTTTTGGTTCATTCTCACTAAGACTTTAAGTCCTCCATGCTGGGGCAACTCTGTGATCACTAATTTTCCTTATCCATATCATATTCCTTCAGTGCAAGTCTCTCAAAAATAATAATAATAATAATAATAATAATATAATAAACAAGAAAACAAGCTCGCTAGGTTGAAAACCCGCAAAGGGCGGCCTAGGCAAAAAGGAGCGCCCGGTGGACTGAAAACTCGCAAAGAGCGGTCCAGGCAAAAATTAGGGCACAAAAAAGGAAAAAAGAGCAAACACATGAAGATAGATAAATTATTGTTCTAAAGTTAAGTCTCATAGAAATAAGCAATCGGGATTTGAAATGAAGTTTGGCCATCTCCTCAAAAACCCCAAAATCCCAGAAAGTCCATTTCCTACCCACCTTGAGCCAAGGAAAACCAAAATCCAAAGATCACCCTAGGCAAGGATCACCCCAAATAAAAAAATAGTGCATCACTTTTTATCAGCTCACCCGAGTCAAAGAAGGAAAAGAATCATAAAACAAAAAAAAGGAAGAAAAAAAAAGGGGAAAAGAGAAAATAAAAAAAAAGGGGATTCAAAAATGAAAATCCCAAAACAAAAGAAAATACAAAAGAAATGTGAGTGGTGAGCTGGTACATGTTACCACAAAACACAAGAGATCCTTGTCTAAATAAACCTTCAAACACTTCATCATTCCAACACCTGATTCCATAAACCTTCAAACACTTCCTTTGGCCTCAACATCAAACCCCTTAGTCATTCTACCATGAGACACGAATTTGCTTTAACAGAGCCCAAACAAGCCCAATAACCATCTTCCTCATAGACCATTAACCGTCAATCAACGCCAAACAAAACTCATCCTCCCTTTAGCCTCAAACACTTCATTAAGCCTAACCCTCTTTCCTCCACAAAACACCACAATCCCGAAAAGTCCATTCCGATCAATGACCGGTTGCTTTTGTTCACTCGAATTCTAATCTTAGGACGAACAAGCTTATCTATGTACAATGTGTTTGCTCAAAAGAAAAACAAACGATCAGAAAAAAGAAAGCTGATCAAGAAAGAATAAACCCTCAGAAAAAAGAGAACTGAGGAAACAAAAACGAACAGTCAGAAAAAAGAAAGCTGACAAAATAAAAAAGAGGGACTTGCACTCCAAAACACATTCAAGATGCATTAAAACAAGGTTTAGTGATCACCAGGTAAGGATTCTTTCGCACCAAAAGTCAAGACATCAGTAGAGAACCAAAGATTTGCACTGAGAATACCACTCAGACCCAAAAGTTGGGGCATTCTCTTCACCACCCACACACCCTAGTCTTGGGAAAGTCTGTTCAATGCCCATCCCATGTCACTCCAGTTGTCAATGTCATTCCAAAGTGGGGCGAGTGCATTCCCATTCCTTCACCTCATTCATTCCCATAAAAACCTCACCGGGGCAATCTCCCAACTCACTATCCTAAACAAGGCCTTGTCATTCTAATTGGGGCAGCTTTGTCCTTGTTATGACTGGGGCAACATCAAACTTTATGGGTTGAGACAAAATCTCTTTTGATCCACCTTCCCTTTCAAAAGCCAAAGCATTCCCAATTCATCACCTTCTACGCCCCCAGTTGTTGTCACCACTAGACAGGGGCAAATTATTCAAAGACCTGAATTGGGGCAATCTTGTATCTCTTATGAGCTTCGGCAACAACCATGTCTGTCATTCCTTCACTTGCCATAAATGTCCATGCCCTAAACCAATTCCAAATTAACTGACTCATTCATTCACATTTGCACTCCTATGCATGCTTACTAGATAATGCTTCAAAGGAGAGAACACAAGTTGTTTACGTGATATCTAAAATTCAGTCATCATGGAAAGAAAGAGAAAACAAGTGAGTTTGTTTGTAAATAAAAACCTTGAGAACACCAGAGTTTGAATCAAATTCAATTTTTCAACAGAATGGGCAATAATCATCTCAATTCCTTGCATTCAAAGTCTCGCATCTCATCATCACAAAAATGTCTACCTCATGCATCTAGGCATTATAGCATATGCATCAAAGCATTACATTTGCATCTTCACATTTTGTGCATTCATCACATAGTAAAAAGAAAAAACGTTCCACATCAGTTGCACCATATTAATACTTGCATTGCATAGAAAAAATAGTAAAGAAGAAAAAGCAGAAATCTTTTCATTGCATTGGCATCATATTCGCACTTCATAAAAAAGGAAAAGAACAAAATCATTGCATCATTAGAGCATTACATTTTGCATCAGATATTCCATAGAAAAAGCAAAGAAAGCAAAAAGAAAACAAAGAAAAGAAACCACAAAGGCAACCCAAAAGCATTCCATGCATGCGCCATTGCATCATCATCATTTCACAAGCATTCCTTTGTCATTCAATCATCAAACATTAAAGCAGTGCATATGCATCATATTAACGTTAGCATTTCCATAAAAGAAAAAAGAACAAGAATCATTGCATCATATTAATGTTTGCATTTCATAGAAGAAGCAAAAAGAAACAAACAGAAGTTAGAACAGGAGCATTCCATTCATCAAAACATCAATCACCGCATACATGTGCATTCAAACATCAAAGCAATACAGTTGCATCGCATCAATACTTGCATGTCATAGAAGAAAAGAAAGCTAGAACATCCCATGTCATTCATCATTTCGTATCATTCATCATTTTACAACAATATCCCCATTTCATAAAATAAAAAAAATAAAAAAAAGAGGTTTTCCTTTGCATGTCATTGCATTCGCATACCCATGATTCTTAAAAGAGCAAAAAGAGAAGCCAAAAGAGAGAAAAGAGAAGAGCCAAGAGAGCAACAAAAAGAAAAGAAAAGAAAGAAAAAGAAAAAAGAGAAGCTAGAGAAAGAGAAAAAGACATATAAGAACAGGAGAAAACCATACATTCATCAGACATAAGCAAAAGAAAAAGAACATCATGCATTGCGTACAGACAAGAGAAGAAATGGAAAATCATTGCATTCATCAAGCATATAGGAACAGTAGAGGATCATGCATTCATCCAGCATAGACAAAGGAAATAAGAAACTCATCATTCAAAGAAAACAGCAATCATGGCATTTGCACTGCATGCATTTGTTCATTTTAGCTACAGGTACAAAGAGAGGATGAGCACTTCGGTGTTAGCCCTCGCCCCCAGATTCCAGAAAATGTTCCCCCAAGTTGGGAGTTCAGAAAGAAAAAAAGAAAAGAGAGAAATAGAAAAGAAAGAGAGAAAAGAAAAGAGAGCGCTCAAGCGCGCATTGCGGATTGGAGCACAGAGATCATCGCTCCCTTCTGCCCAGGTCTCACGTCGCGTACGAGCAACGCGATGGACCGCAGCCCCATGTGAGGTTCAACGGAATAGTTGTATCAGCCTAAGATACAGTGGACGCCGTGCATTGATCAGTATATCAGTTTCGGAGCTGATGACGATCCCCCCGGTCGCTCGAAAAGGCCAATAGGAAGCGTGCTCCTCAAAGCCACGTGCAAACTCGGATTCACCAAGAGTCCGTTTAAGGATTACAGGTTTTAGGCAGCCTGGGCAATTTACCGCTTTCTGCACGCCAAGTGCCCATTTACCGCTTCCTGCACGCCAAGTGCCCGTTTACCGCTTTCTGCACGCCAAGTGCCCGTTTTACCTTTTTTGCCTCAGGTTTCTCTAGGTAGACAAAATTGGTATAATTTCTAAATTCTTTATTTCTATTTTGCCTCGGAATATGTTTCGGCCAATTCATATTCCTTGTCAAAATCCAAATAAAGAGGGGCAGCTGTTATACCCCAATTTTGTCCGTTTTCTTGTTTTAATCATTTATTTTACTTAAATCGTGTTTTGAAGTCGCGTGATTACGAGAATTATCAGTATGGCGTCTCAGTTACTAATCCTGGTCAATTTCAATGACCCTGTTCAACTAAATCGAAATACCGTTGTTTTAAATTAGGCATGCACGCAAATGATCGATCGTTTCGTGCGTTCTTCAATCTAATCTTCGTATTTGGATTTAGTCGAACCTAATTGGGACTAACAAAGTCATTTTTCTCGCGGTCGGGCTTGTCCTTTCAATTTGGGCTTAAGAACGCGATTCTGAGATAATTTTAGCGTTTAGTGGTCAACGGGCTTATTTATTATATTTGGGCCTCGTTCTCACACACTTGTCTAGTTGGGTCCGATATCACTTTTGTATTTGGCCTAATTTCTTTTATTATTTTTACTTTGTCTATTTTCATTAGTAAACATAGTCTAAAAATGTCAAAAAATTATATTTATTGTTTATTTACAATTTAATAGTGTCCAAGATGTCCAAAAGTCCAAAAATACAAAAAATGATAATACTAAAAATACCAAAAATACAAATCCGAAAATAAATAAAAATAAAAGCAGCAACAGCAGTCCTTGGGCCTGTTCTTGCTGAGCAAGTTTCCTCAAGAGGTCCAAATACCTGAAAAAGGAAAGAAATGGAGAAGGATCAGCAAAAACCCTAATTTCTTTACCTATATAAGCAAGCTGAATACAGAGAAATGACACAGAAAATCAGAGACGGAAATACAGAGAAAATCAGAGTAAAAAAGCTAGGGTTCCACACTGGAAGCCTAATCACAAAGTTCAGAAACAGAAGCAACAGTGGTTTGAGGAGCAGTAACAGGATTTCAGAAGCAGCAGAGCAGCAATAGGGAGAAGTTGAGAAGCTGGAATACAGGTTTTTTTTATACGATTAAAACCGAAAATGTAAAAAAGATGTAGCGCTTAATCTGTCATGCTTTAGATGTTCATAGACTAAATAAAATATAGTACCTGCAAGCTTTTCTTCTCTTATATATTATCTAATGTAGGTTTTCTGTATAAATAGATAGTAAAAAAGACCAGGAATGAATTAGGGTTCATACTGTAAACAGATCAAAGTCTATCTGTTTCTGGCTTAAAAATTAGGTTTTGTTTATCTATTTTAGAAATTAGGCAAAGTTTAGTTAAATTAGGGATTAGAGTCCTTGTTGATAAATAACTAAAAGGCAAGAGATCAAAAATAAGAAAAGCAGAAGTAGACATATGAAAGAACAGATTAGAAAGAAACGAAACCTTGCCTGTTAGCTACGGCCGCCATAGACGGTGGCCGCTCTGCCTCAAACCACCGCCAGCCTTCGCACCACCGTACGGTGGTCATGCCCCCATCTGAACCGTCCTCCACCCTGTCATCAACTGTGGTCACCACGCCGTCAGCCCTTGCCATAACCAAGAACCACCCAAAAAAGCAACAAACGTCATGAGTAGAGAAACGGAGTAGAAGAGTGAAGAGAAAGGAGAAAGTATAAAAAACATAGGAACCGAAACATTACCCGTTAGTTCCGGCCACCGTAGACGGTGGCCGTTCGCTCCAAAACACCGCCACCGAACCTCCCAATCACGCCTTCCTACTACGCGTTAAGCGCCGTAACCCCCACTGTGACGGCCCGTCAACGTCGTCCACCACCGTAAGCCTACTGCCGCGTCGCACCACCGCCGTCAACCACCCCCACCTGCGCTCACCTCTCTCTCCCTCTGAACTCCCATTCTTCAAAATCTCACTCCTCCACGATGTATGTGTGTGCAGCGCCGCAAGAGAGGAAGAAGGAATCGGCGTTAGACGGCGGTAGGTGAGGGACAGAGGAGAGGTCGGGTCTGTAGATCCGTAAAGTGAGGCGGAAAGAGAGGAGAAATGAGAGAATCAAGGTTGAGGGATTCGGCCATAGATAGCGCCGCAAGGTTAGGGATTTGAGGAAAATAGGGTTGAGAGGGAGAGAAAGAGGGTGAACGCCGTTGAGAGAAGGGAGAGTAGGAGACGGTGAAGAGGAGAGGATAAAAATTAGGGTGGGGTTGTGTGTGTGGGCTGGCGCGGCGGTGGAGAGAAGAAAGGAAGGTTAAGGTTGAGAAGAAGGTGAGTGCGGCGCTGAGAGGGGTGAGCTGCGAATTTTAGGGTTAGAATTTTAGGGTTTTATTTTATATATGTGTAGTTTGAATTAATTTTAATTTTAATTTTATTTAAAAAAAATATCAGATTAGGTTTCGCACCCCCCATTTCAATCACTACCGCCCCCCCTCTAGGAAAGCCCACGATTTCGTGGGCTGGGCTGCTACCTACACCCCAATTTTAATAATACAGCTCCCCTTCTATTAACACCCCTCCAATTCACACACACACCCTCCCTCACTTAAGCCCAGTTTCGCATACTGGGCCCTCAGATGCGAACTGGGCTTCCTTTTTTACACCTGCTATTAATTATACAACCCCTTGCGACTAACAACCCCCCCGTTTTACCATTTCACCCCCTTTTTCTCGTTTTTTTTTATTTAATTTAATTCTCTTCAAGACAAAATATTTTCTCATAAATTAAAAACTTTGTTAATAGTCTTGTGAAGCCTTTGCTTGCATGATTATTAACAACGAGGTACTAGTGGTGATCACTTGGAGCCTTTGCTCAATTGATCATCATGAATGCCTAATTTTCCTAAAAATTTTCACTAAATCAAAAACTTTGTTAGTAGTCTTGCGAAGCCTTTGCTTGCATGATTATTAATAATGGAGTGCTAATGGTGGTCACTTGGAGCCTTTGCTCAATTGATCATCATGAAAGCTCAATTTTCACAATTAAACAAGATAAAAAACAAAAATCGTTTTCCAAACACAGAAGAACTACGTAGCTTTGAATTCTCCATCGCACCAGGAGATACGTAGGAGCGGGTCACATCCCGTCAAGCATAACAAATAAAAATCATTTTCACAATAAGTTTTCAACAATTATTTTCAAAAGAACCTGGAACTACGTCGCCTTTGATTCTCCACCCGGAGATACGTAGGAGCAGGGCCACGCCCCTGTCAAGCGCAAAAATAAACAATTTCTAAAATTAAAGAATATACAAACAGATCTCCTTCATTTCAAAAGCAAAAGTCTTATTTTCAAAGTAGGGGATTAAGTCGGTCGTACGGCCGGGTTAATCATCGTTTTAAGATAAGTGAACTGTGGTCCCTCAGAGCCCCAGCGCTCCTTCAGCCCTCAGTGGCCCTTCAGAGCCCCAGTGCTCCTTCAGACCCCCAGTGGTCCTCCAACACAGATCACACAGTCCTAAAACCCCTACATTAAAAAACACCAACCCACAAACATTTTCTACAAAGAAGAACTACGTAGCTTTGAGTTCTCCATCGCACCGGGAGATACGTAGGAGCGGGCCATGTCCCGTCAAGCGTTTTTTCTAAAAAACCACTTTTCCCCCTTTTTTTCATAATAAATAAAGATTTTCATAAAGAGTTTTTTCAATAAGAAGTACAGAGGCAAAATTAAATATTTTCAGGTCAACATATAAAAACCACACATTTAATTAAAGGTTCCCTCTCAGTAGAGAGGACGTGTGGGGTGCTAACACCTTCCCTGCGCGTAACCGACCCCCGAACCCTATTCTCTAGTTTCGCAAGACCAATCGCTTTCCAAAATAGGTTTTCCTAATATTTTCCTTAATAAATATTGGTGGCGGCTTCATTGTCTTAAGAAAAGTTGTGAACGAGGAAGGTTCTCCCTCGGGGACTTTTTCGGGGGCAACAGTAAGCTCTTGTCCCTTGCGGACGACCATATCCCACGCTTGAGAAATCTTCCGGAGCATGTCAACCTCTTTTGGGCTTCCTTCATGGAGGTAAAAAGGGATTAACATGTCTTCGGTGGGCGGATTTCGCATGGGGTACCCCAGCTGTCTTAGAGTTAGAGAGGGATTGTAATTTATGCATCCTCTTGTCCCCATGAGCGGGACGTTCTGAAAGTTTCCACATTGAAGAACTACTGCGGGCCTATCTTTCCACCATGATGGGTGCCAACGAACCTTGTATTCATGAAGGCCCCCTAGCACTTGCAACCATTCACTAGTGTTCATTGTCTTCACATCACACTCTCTGGCGTCTTCAATTGGGCCTTCTACTCTGACTTTGTTAACGAAAGCATGGGTGAGAAGCCAAACATACAAGGCGTGCAGGCAGCAAGATATCCTCTTTCCCCTTAGCTCACTATAATGAGTGAAAGTACAGTAAGTGTCAGCGAGCATGGCTGGAATCGGATTGAGTGGGTTTTCTCTATCCTTGAAGGATAAGAAGACACCAATAGCTGTTGTGTCCACATATCTTTCAAGGCGTGGAAATAGGACAATGCCAAAGATGGTCAAGGCTAACACCTGCTTAAAAGGACCCCAATTTCTAGCGTCGGCGAAGGATTTCATTTGGCTTTCCAGATACTCTTGTGGGAATCCTGCAATGCCATTTCGATTTTTCTTCCGGAGCTTCAAGTTCTCTTTGCTGGTTTGTAACATTGAGGCGAGTTTCTCATCTGTGTAGTATCGTCCCTGATACTGGTAGGGTCCATTGTCTTGTTGAGGAAAGCCGAAGATCTGTGTATATTCTTCCAGGGTGGGTGCCATCTGGAAATTTTTGAAGGTGAACCACCTTAATGAAGAGTCGTAGAACTGACTCAAAGCGGCAATGGCCTCCGTTTGCACGTCCAATTGTAGTAACATAATAATCTTCCCATACACTCTATCAAAAGACCTGCGCTCGATGGGCGGCAATCGACCAGCACATTCCCTTAGACTTGTCAGATTAGGCTGTTTTACTATAGGGTAGTTCAGAGCTTGGATTGTTTCACAGTTTGATCCCATATCGTCTTGCTTATGACAAAACCTTCAAACCTCTTACAATTCCCGGCAAACCTAAATGAAATGAATAGCATGCATGTGAGGATTTTTTTTGTATATTATTTTTTGAAATGACGATGATGTATGATGAATTAAAGAATGACGTTACAGAGAAAATTTTGGTGATTCAAAATTTGAGAAACATTAACCATGTCACATAAAATATACGTAAAGGAAAAAAAGAGTAAATGGTTTTCATTATTTGATTTTTTTTTTTGAAAGATAAAAAGTTTTTGCGATGATGCAACGGGTAGGTGAATTGCCCTTGTGTCCTAAACAGGTTAGGTCTTATATATAGGTCACGGTCTAGGGCTACTTGTGTGATCAATCTCTCAGGTGGCTCTAATCACTTCCTCACAAGGGTCTCCAGAGCTGAAATCTCTTTCGTGATATGACCCACAACGATAGCGAGCTACCTGGTGTGGGATACCACGAAAGAGCGTACTCTGGCTGAGGCTTTCATGAGAGTCAGACAGATAAAATCCAGAATGACTGACACTAATCGCCTCCACTGGTCCTAGGTTTTTTTCCAGACCCGGGTATAGGGCCCCGCTCAAGAGTGTGTGCAATAAACAAGTGTAATTGATGTGTGTGATATAAGCAACCTAAACTACCCGTGCTGCAAAAGAAATACAGATAATAGTGCAAAGGTTTTCTACCCTAAGGTTCAATAGAGCAAATAAATAGATAAGTAAAAATAGACATGCGAATAGAAGGGCTAAGGGTAAATAAAGTACTAAACTAACAAATATCTACACATTTAATTAAATTAAGCTTGACCCTCTTAAATAGTCCCCAGTGGAGTCGCCAGCTGTAGCGACCGAAAAATCCGGAGGAGGGATTCTTCGTTGTTTTTGAACAATGGAGCCGCCATCAATATTTATTTTTAGGGAAACATTGAAAAAACCTTTTGTTTTTGGGTTCGGGGGTCGATTAAGTGCGGGGAATGTACTAGCACCCCGCAACATCCTAAAAAGGTTACCTTTTAATTTAATGTGTAGAAAAATTAGTTTAAAGAAAACATTTTAATTTACCCTTTTTGTTATTTGCAAAAAAAAACGGAAAGGAAGACTTAATAAAAATTTTAGTTTTTTGCGCTTGACAGGAGTGGGCCCCCGCTCCTACATATCTCCGGGTGCGATGGAGAAATCAAAGCTACGTAGTTCTCGGGTAGAAAATACTTGTGTGTTGGTATTTTTTATTTTTTTGAAAAGTTTGCGAAAACTAGAGGCTGTTCATGGTGACCAAACAGATAAATCCAGAGTGGTCGTCATTAATGGTTTATTCGGAAAAGAAGGTATTTACAGCGTTCAAACGGGCGGGGCCCAGAGTGACTGCTACAAATACTCGGTTTGCGATCGAGCGCTTTGTTCGTTTGAAAAATGCTTACTGGGAAGCGTGATCTAAAAATGGAGTCGGGATTGAGAAAATTTCTTGAAGTTTAGGCGGATGTTTGCGATGATCAAACAAGTGGCCTCAGAGTGATCACTGCTACTAATCCGCTGTGAAAAAAGAAGGTTAGTCCTAACGGTCAAACAAAGCTAAGCTCAGAGTGACCATTAGTAACCACCTATTTCTTTTTATGTTAGCAAAATTGTTTGAAAGAAAGAAAAGCAGTATGGAAACATCGCAGTGTAAATAAAAGCGAAAAGTGCGACAAGAGGGGGTGCAAGTAGCATTTTGACGCTAAAAAAAAATGGTTACCGGGGGTGCAAATAGCGTTTTGGCGCTTAAAAAAAAAATGATTGCCGGGGGTGCAAATAGCGTTTTGACGCTAAAAGAAAATGGTTACCGGGGGTGCAAATAGCGTTTTGGCGCTTAAAAAAATGGTTGCCGGGGGTGCAAATAGCGTTTTGACGCTAAAAGAAAATGGTTGCCGGGGGTGCAAATAGCGTTTTGACGCTAAAAACGATTGATTGGTTTATTTTTACTTTTTGCTATTTGACTAAATTACTCTTTATCTTTTTTTTGGGAAAAATGATTATTATTATTACCTCTTTTTTTTTCTAAAAAAAAGGATAGTGATATTAGTAACCAATTATTTTATAAAAAATATTTTTTTTTAATATTTTGAAAAGGATTTTGTTTTAATCCGAAAATCAGTAACTAATTATTTAAAATATAAAGGGAACACATTTTTTTTTTAATATTTTAAAAAATGGGTTTATTTTAATCCGAAAATTAGTAACTAAATAAAAAAGGAACACATTTTTTTAACATTTTTTAAAAAGGTTTATTTTAAACCGAAAATTAGTAACTAAATAAAAAAAAAAGGAACACATTTTTTTAATATTTTTTAAAAAGGTTTATTTTAATCCGAAAATTAGTAACTAAATAAAAAAAGGAACACATTTTTTTTAATATATTTTTTAGGTTTATTTTAATCCAAAAATTACAACAAAACCAACAAATTAATAGAACAAAAGCAACAAATAAAAAAAACGAAAACAGCAACAAATAATAATAAAAAAAAATAAAAACAGTAACAAATATATAAAAAACGATTTTTACTAAAAAAAAAATAGCAATAAAAAAAACAACAACTAAAAACTAAAAACAACAATAACTATATAAAAAAACCGATTTGACTAAAAAAAAATAGCAATAAATAAAAAAAATAACAACAACTAAAAACGAAAAAAAGCAACAAATAAAATAGAAAGAGACAATAACAAATATGTACAACAAAATTACAGCAACTTAAAAAAAAATAAAACAGCAATAATTAATTAAAATATTATATTGCAATACCTTAAACAAAATCCGGAAATGTTGAAGAGGAAGTTTTCTTCTTCGGATTTCTCCAATACAACAAATCTAAACTAAAGAAAAAAAAAATTTCGAAAGGAGAAGGAAAGAAAAAAAGAAACTACAGTGAACAAGTCTCACTGTTTTTTTTCTAAAAAAATCTACCCCCCTTTTTTTTGCCTACGAAAACTTCTTCTTCTTCCCTTTTTTGAGAACCCCTTTTTTTCGAAAAAATGCTTTCCTTCTCCTCTAAAACCGTCCCCCTCAAAGTCATGGCCTCCCCCCTATTTATACAAAGAAAAAAAAAGCCCTTTTTTCTTTCTTCTTCGTTTTCTTCTGACTTCAACCATGCCTTGTACAGTGCTTTTTTTTGACAGTGGCTTGACATGGTGAATAAAAGCTTATGAAGGGTATGGGTGTAGCAGAGGAGAGAATGATGGTTTTTTTGTGTGAGAAAGGAGAGATGATGGATGTGTGAGAGTGAGAGGGGAGAGAAAAAAATGAGTGTGTGAGAGGAAAAGGGGAATGGGAGCCGTAGGTATGGGGAGAGAGAGGAGGGAAGGGTTGAGTGTGAGTGGAAGAAAGAGAGAAAGGATGGTTGAGTGTGAGAGAGGGAGAGTGAGGTCGAATGGGGAAGGGGGAATGAGAGAGGGAGGAGGCGTGTGAGAGATGGGAAGAGTGTATGGGGAAGGTAAATGTGGGGAAGTGGGATAATGGGGAAGTGGGATAATGAGGAAGAGTGATTGTGAGTTCCAAGGAGGGAATAAGGGGGGTGGGGTCGAATATTGGCTAGGGTTTGGGGATGAATGTGGCTCATTTTTGGGTAAAAGGGGGAGAGTGAATGTGGTCAAGTTTTAGGGTTAGGAGGGGAGTTAAAAAAAAAAAGTTTTTTAGGTTTGTTTTTAGTGGTGGCCGAATTTAGGGTTAGGAAGAGGGAAAGTTAGGGTTTGGTGAGTTGGGTCATGGGTTATGGGTTGGGTTGGGTGGATGGGTTAGGGTTTTGGTGAAGGAGTGTTAGGGTTATGCGAATTGGGTTAGGGTTTGGTGGAGGAATGGGCTTTAAATGGCCCAATCCTGATTGCACCTCTATATATATTTTTTACAGACCCCCCTATTTTCTCCTTTGTCTATTTTGTTTTGATACTTCTAATTATTATTTTTTCAAAGATTAAAACCTGTAGCAAACTAAAATAGAATAAAACATGACATAAAAAAGAAAATAATTATTTTTATTAAAAATAAAATTTCTTATTTTTGGATAGGACAAAATTAGGGTATTACACTACTTTATCTCTTTTTAGCTGACCGAGGTTGTCGCTACCCTAAGGGGCGAGTTCGATCTGGGCCGAGTCCCGGTAAACTGTCCTGAAGGCGGCCATCGTTACGCAAAACAACTAGTTGGCCGAGGTTGCCACAACCCTAAGGGGCGAGTTCGATCTGGGCCGAGTCCCGGTAAACTGCCCCGAAGGCGATGCTTACCACTTGAGCGAATCAAACGCAAGTGCACGAATTTAAAACAACAGTATAAAGCTCAACCGATGTAGATGAAACCGGAAGCACATTAAATTATATTTCTATTACAAATTATTCCGGATACGGCCGGGTCCTCTAGTTCAAAAGATGGTGAAATATTACAAATTCCGGTTCCGCCCGGAACCCGGGGCTTCTCTCCCCCACCGGTTCCACCCGGAACCCAAAAAACAACTAATCGAGAGCAAATCTCATCAACACGAGTCACGGCAAGGAAAGGCGAGGGTAAATGACCTCAAATGCTTCAGAGTCAGGATTGAGCTTGACAACCCGCCCGCCTTCTACTATATGCCCCAAACGAAGAATCTCCCGGTCCAAAGGAAGAGATGGATGGATAACGGCGACCTGAGCAAGCGCCTTTTCGTAACTCTCCCCAGCCACATCCATAGCCATTTGGCGCGTGCCTCCTGGAGCTCTTTTTCCAACTCAGCAATTCGAGGCGTGGAATCAACACTAGACCCGACCTGGGCCTGCCTCGCTTTCACGAGATCGGCCTCGAGCTCAGAAATCCGGGCCTTCATGGAAAAAACCACCTCCCTTGGCTCTCAAGATCTGAGATACAGACCTCATGCTCCATGCACAGATTAAGGGCAGAGTCCCTCTCCCTTTCAAGCTTATCCGCAACCGCCTTGAGCGCGGTCTGGTCCTCCCGAGACTTCGAAAGAGTGGAGGACAGCACCTCGTATTTTTTCTGAAGCTCTTCCCGGGTCTTCCTTTCATTATCCCTCTCTGCCAGGGCCCCTGAAATAGCGGAAACATGAAAGTCAGGAACGGAAATAACCAAAAGAAAAAACAAATAGAACACCCCAGAACTAGGTGTTACCTTTCGCCTAATTCTCGGCTTCGACCCTTTGAAGCTTGGACACATCGGCCAGATACCGAAATAACCTAAGAGCGGCCTCGACCGGGTCAACCCGGGAATCCTCCACGTGCTTTTGCAAGAAATCGGCATCAATCGAAATACCGAAAGACCTAGAAGTTCGGTGCTTCCCAGGACGACTTTTCTTGGAAGCCCGGGTAGAACCGGCTCGACCTGGCTTGCTCTGCTGCTCTGGAGCTTGGGAAGTAGAGGCAGGGTCTGTCTGCGGCAAGGGACGCTCCCTTTTCCGATGTAAAAGATCAGCCGCCTGATCTTCTACACCAACCAAGCTGGCCTCCGGGATTGTATTGATCGGAACGGCAGCAACGGGCCTTTCCTGCTGAACCCCGGCTTTCCGTTCCGCAATAGCCGCCAAGCGGGAGAACTTGTCAGGCCCCATGCTATCTGCGAAATCAGGAAAAGAAACAATGTTAAAAGAAACGGCAGTCAAAAAATTAGGGGCGGGATTGTCTATCAAAAACCTACCAAGCACGGCTGCCACTTGAGACTTAGATCCAGCCCCAACCAATCGGGCCACGTCAACCCCGAATTTCTTGGGGTCCCGGTAGATAATCAGGTCAGCGAAATTCGTCAAGATCGCCAGCGAGTCCTGATCAACCGGGGAGAGCCGGCCTAAGCTGACGGTGTAGGAGTGAGGTCGCCGATTGAAATGAGAAATAGACCACCCTATTTGAAACTTAGTGGACTCCAGTGATCCCCCATCCGCAGCATATTGACCGACGTGCCTCACTGCCTCCTCGTTCACATGCTCGACAAAAAAGAACTTGTTCTTCCAGTTCTTCAAGGAATCGGAATAGGGCATGAAAATCTTCACACCCCTCCTAGCCCGAAAGCTCACGTGCTCCCACCGATCCTTGGTGCCTTCCTCATGCCTCCGGTTGACCTCAAAAAGGTAGAAGAACAGGTCACATGAGATTGGCCTCCCCAAATGAATGCACAACAGCCCGAAAGCCCGAAGAAACGCCCATGAGTTGGGATGGAGTTGAGAAGGAGCGAGGTTCAAGATTCCCAAGGCCTCTTGCTGGAAGGCGGTGAAAGGGGGGCTAATATGCATATCGAGGATCGTCACCCCATACATGACAAATTTCAAAGCTTTTGGCCAGACAGCTACGTGTTGACCTTCGGCCATCCCCTCCACGTTCCAGACCTGATCCTTCCTGGAGACGCGCTTGACAAAGAAACTCATGTCATCCCCGGTCCGGTAGAGGGACTGAATCCCCCTCAACGTCTCCGACACCCATGAGTACTCCCGAGGAACATTGAGAGGTTGGGACAAGGGAACATTAACCGGCTCGACTCCGGCGCGGGGGTATTGATCGGAATCACCGCCCTCATGCACGGGATCCCCGTGATATCCAAGTCCGTCTTCATTATTGCGGCTCTCAACAACCTCCGCTTCACTGTCATCGGAGCTCCAGCTAGTACTTCCATGTTCTTCAAAATCAGGCTCGGCGTCAGACCCCTCCGAGTCAAGGACCACTACCTCGGTATTATCTTCGTCCGCCAGCTCGTTGCTAGGAACCCCGGGAGAGCGGTCTTCGGCATGAATACTCAAAGGAGCAGAGCCTAGATCATCTTGAACCTCGGGAACAACCGACTCGAGGGGACTAGTACGAACTTCTACCGACTCTCCAGTACCGGAAGCCAATGTTTTTGCGAGGGTAGGGCGATCGGAGTTAGCAACCCGACGGGTTTGTTTTGTCCTCGCCAGATCGATCCTGCAGAAATGGGGGATTGACGAGTCAGGTTGATACTTAAACAGTGGGTCCACAACCAAGTCGGAACCCGACCTGACGACCCCCACTCTGTATCAATAAATATGGGTTCTGAAAGAACCCGGCTGTGAACTAAAGCCGGAAGCAACAAATAAGAGAAGGAAGCTAACCTTGTGAAAGAGGAAGCTCGTCAACGCTTGAAAAGGGTCACGAACTGCAAAGGTCTCACCGAGACTCACCACGGAACTTTGAAAGGCGAAGTCAACTCCGGAACGGGCTTAAGATCGGGAGCGGAGTAATTCTCAGAAAACAGTCCAAAGTAAGAGAGGTCCCCCCCTCCTATTTATAGGAAACAAGAAGGCCTCAGATGGGCCTGGGCCTAGGCTACGCGTTCCAACGCTAGCCTCTAGGCAGGCGCGTCGTTCCAAGCGCCATCATTACCCCAATCATCCTCGAACAACGCGTCCCATCAATGACCTCGTTAGCTGGCACAGAAATCAAGACACAACTATGCTCGTATCTCTTCGGTTCCCCCGGCTCGCCCCGGTCCTATGACCCCGCCATGACTGGAATCTCTCAAAAACGGACAGCCTCGAGTCACTCGACGCGACCTGAGTCCCTCAGATCGTCCCGGTATGACGTGAGTCTCTTACTCCGGAGTTTGGGGGCGACACGAACTCTAAAGCATCAAGTCTAGCTCGCCTTAAGGCGACCCGACTTGGGGGGCTACTGTTACGGATTGGGCCTCAATGGCCAATCCACCCAAAAGGCCCAATAGCAAAGAACCAAATTCATCCAACGGTGGAGATTGCAGACCTAGATCCAATGGCCCTCATCCACTCCAGATACCTATAAATAAGCATTGATTGCTAGCATTAATGGTACACACTTCTCCAATACTCTTGCTTGTAATTGACTCACTCACTGACTTGAGCGTCGGAGTGTCATTGCAGGTACCACCCCACCTCGGATCGGAGCACCAACTCAGACTGACCAAGAACATAAGTACCAACTATCTCGGACCGGACTACTTATCCAAGATCGGATACCTAGCTAGAGATACGGTACCGAACACCATCCAACTCAATGTTATAAAGAATTAAATCCGACACAATATACCTACAAAGAATAGAGTCCTAAGCCGAACTGATAGCAAATGAAGCCAAACAAAATTTATTAGAGCACAATCTCACAACAAATGGATGATAGTTTCATCCATACCCCAGCAATTGGTACATGGAGGGCTAGAGATGGACCATTTATTACACCATTTCTTCGGGAAATCCATCCATGAAGGATTTGTTGTCAAGCAAATAATCTAACCCTTTTCGGGGCATCCAATTTCCAAATTCGGGCCCAACAGAAACCAAGAGCCGAGGAAGGAAAATGGCTCAAAAGAGAATAGGCATTGACTATAGAAAAATCTTACCCATTATTTAAACTAGGGTTTGTAAGAGCTCAAAACTTCTCAATGCAAACATCGGGAAGAAGGGCTGAGAGTTCTGTTCCGGACTAGACAAAAGCCCACTCCGCTGAAGAACTGGCCCAATCCAGCTTTGGACCTGGCCCAGGCAACATCCAGCGTCAGCCTCTACTAGGTCAGCCTATACCCAAGGCCAGCCTCTACTGTGCTGGGCTCAACAGCTGAGATCAGCCTCTGCTAATCACACGACTCAGGTTCAACCTAGGCTAAGGGTGACCCCTTCCCGCGTCTATAAATAGAGCACTACCCCCTCCAATCAGGTACGCCTTATTCCTTGGTACTTCCTCTCGACTTCCATTTGCTGACTTTGGCATTCGAGTGTCTGCTGGTACCAACCCCAACCTCGGGGGGAAGACGACTCCGGTTGATTCAACCTCGGAAGCTCCCGACCTCAACCTCGGAGTGGGCATCTTCAACATCTATCTTAGCTCCTGCTCGCCTCGGATCCCACCAGGGTTGGACCCGGACAGAAGACCTCCAAGCTCGGACATACTGGGATTGACCTCGGATCTACCGTCGTGAAGGATGTTTCTCTCTCTTGAGTTCCGTTCTGAACATTGGCGACCACAGTGGGAGCCTCTCGGCTTTCTCTTTCCACTCTCACGGCAGTGGAACCGTGAGACTCAGATCCGTTCTCTCCCTCACTACGAGTTCAAAAATTCAAGGTTCAGAAAGTTAGATCTCATATTGGATGGGAAAAGAAAAACGATATAGTCTCTCTTCTCATAATTCTTTGATCAAAATTTTGATGAGAAAAGAGGAAGTAGCGCTACAACATTAAGGCATTTACCAATAACGATCAAGAAATTGTCCATGACCTTCTGGATCCGCCTGATTCGTTCGTCTGTGCGGCAATCGAATAGCGCGATCTACTCTGCCGTAATGATTCTGCACTTGATCTCTACGCCGGTATTGGCACCATGGTGTTGAACCAAGGACAAACACGCTTTGTTTTGTATGATAACAAATTGCATCTTGTCTACTAATGGTTGCAGTTGTATGAAAGTACAGGGACTAAATCAAAGAGCAGGATTCTTAAAGTACAATGGCTTGGAGAAGACGCAACAATGAAGTCCAAGACCTAATTGTTTATCTGCTTTTGATAGGACTCAAATGTAAGATCCTATCCCTTCAGTTTTATCACATTTAGTAGAAGAGAGATGATGTTTTTAAAAATATAACTATAGTGTTAAAAGCCTAGAAAAATATTTTTATACAAACGCAACATGCATAGGCAAGGCACGTAACATAAGAAACTGTTTTAAAGCATATAATCGATTTTATGCTTGCTTCACAGAGCACATAATCGATTTTATGCCTATGTGTTTTTTAAAGGAATATGTTTCGGAAAGAAAACAATCGATTAAAGGCTTTGTGTTTTTAAAGAAGAGAATCGATTTTCATCTTGTTTCATTGGAGTATAAAATCGATTATATACTCAATTCATTGGAGTATGAATGCAAAATCGATTTCATACTTCCCTTTTCAAAGCAATGAATCAATTTCCAACTTCCTTTTCAAAGCAATGAATCGATTTCATGCTTCCTTTTCTCAAGCATAGAATCGATTTCATGCTTCCTTTTCTCAAGCATAGAATCGGTTTCAAGCTTCCTTTCAAAGATCATAGAATCGATTTCAAGTTTCCTTTCTAAAAGCAAAGAATCGATTCTAACATTTTACAAAATCCTCCAACGGTCATATTTTTGCAAATCCTATAAATAGAGACCTTGGCTTCACAAACAATGACACCACACGATTTGCATTCTCATAGATCTGAAAAATAGAAAAAAGAACTTTCATTGTCATATCATTTTCAAAGTTCTTCATTTTCAAAATCAATCATCTCTCTCTCTCTCTACTATATTGTTATTCTGCTGAAGTGATTGGTTCATAGTTTCTATATTGTATTGATCTGTATCGTGGTGGCTTAGAAATCCTGGGACGTGTTCTTGGGTCTCTCAATCTGGGAGATTGAGTTGGTTTGAAATCCTGGGAGGTGATCTTGGGTCGTTCAATCGGGGAGATTGAAGTGGTTATTGTGAAATCCTGGGAAGCATTCTTGGGTCGTTTAATCAGGGAGATTGAAGCGGTTGTGAAATCCTTAGCGGGGAGCTCGGGTTCTCAATTTGGGGAAATTGGGATTTACTATTTGAAGTTGCTTGTTTGTAAAACATTCTACATCATATAGTGGTTGTCAGCAAGTCCAAAGGTTGCAAAGCCGGAGGCCGAGGACGTAGGGCTTTTATCCCGAACCTCGTAAAAATCCTGGTGTATCTCTATCCCTCTCTCTTTACTTTCTTTATTGCTTATACTAGTCTATTATTGATGTCATTGCCCTGCTTATAAATATCTGGTTATTGTGAATATCGATAATAGAAACATTAGAGTAATATTGCATTGTGCCTGATCTGCCTGCTTAGTTAATGCATATAGTTTAAATCTTAGTTTCCGCATCTGATTTAAACAAGCATAGTAAAAGTTTTTGAAAACCGAAAAGAATTCAAGTTTTGCACATAACCTTATTCACCCCCCTCTAAGGTTATCATATAGTCCAACAATTGGTATCAGTAGCTAGAAATTGCATATAGAGCTTAACATCTCTCAATTTTATTATATTTATTTATTTTTTATCATGGGTTCATTTATGAAAGAGGGGATGTCCTTCTATAGGCCACCCCTGTTTGATGGGACTAACTATGACTATTGGAGTAGTCAAATGAAATGTCATGTGTAGGCTATAGACTTCACTCTATGGAGGATTATTGTTGATGGACCACTGATTCCGATGAAAATCAAAATTAAAAAACCCGGTGGTGCTGTTGACGGAGATACTACAAAAATTCAAGATACTGGCAAAGCAGAAGAAGTTCCTATTGAAGATATCTACACCATTGATTTGAGTGAGCTGAGAAGGTCCGAGTTAGACAAAATCTCTCAGAATGCCAAAGCTATGAACATTCTTCACCTATCTCTATGTGAAGAAGAATATGGAAGGGTAAAAGGGTGTCAGACAACTAAAGAGATCTGGGATTGCTTGGAAGCTACACATGTCGGTACAAGCCAAGTGAAGGATACAAAAATCAGAATCCTCACGTCTGAGTATGAAGCCTTCAAAATGAAGGAAGGTGAATCTGTTGCAGCTATGCATTAGAGACTGAATCTGATAGTGAACAACTTGAGGGCACTGGGGAAGAAGTATTCTACAAAGGATATAAATGGGAAGATTCTTGCATCCCTGACCAGTGAGTTCTTTCCAAAAACTTGTGCAATCACTGAAGCCAAAGATATTGGCACTCTGCCCCAAGAAGACTTGATCTGGTCGTTTCTTGCATTTGAGGTGGTATTGGATGCTAACAAGGTTCAAGAAAAAGAAGTGGTAAAATAAAGGAAGTCTCTTGCTCTTGCTGCTAAAACTCCTAAGGTAGCAAGGAAAGAGGCTGAGTCTGATGAAGAATCCGATGATGAAGACATGGCTAAACTGTTTGAAGAATTCATGAGATTCAACAAGCTTGGGAATGGTGACTACACAAAGCAATCCAAGTACCAAAAGAAGAAAGCTAAAAAAGGCTACATGGAACTATTCTGATACTGATAGTGATTCTGATGAAGAAGAGGAGGTTGCAAATGCTATTTGTCTCACGGCAAGTGAAACACCTAAGGCTACAATATAGGACAGTCTTGGCACTGATAGTGAAACAGATGAAGAAGAGCAAACTGCCAATGTTGTTTGTCATATGGCAAATGACGCACCTGAGGTAATCCCTGATAACCATAATCTTTCTGATTCACTTGAGCATGATAATTTAATTAATGATATGTATAGTAGTCAAGATTTGAGTGAGGCTTTTGAAGCTCTTTATTTTGAACATGAAGCTCTCTTGTTAAAATCTAAGAAATTGACAAAGAGCAACAAAAGCATGCTTACTCAAATTGAGACCCTTGAAAATGAGGTAGCTAAGTTGAAGAATGAGCTACTTGAAATTAAACCTCTCAACCTTGAGTTTCTTGAGCTTAAACTGAATTTTGAAAAAGTCAAGGTTGAAAATGAAATTTTGAAAGAAACCATAAAAAAAGTTTGAGGTAGGTGAAAAGACCCTAACCAAGATACTCCACTCCCAACATGAATATGTTGATAGGAGAGGTATCGGGTATAAAGGTAATTCCACCTCCTCTGTTTTGAAAAAAAAGTAAACTTTGTAGCTGCTACTTCAAGTTATACGCCTACTGTTTTCTCTTGCACTTATTGTCAAAAAGGGAACCACAACTCACTTAGATGCCCTATTCGTAAGTTGTGTGAGCTTGGTACCCTTATACCTGCCTATGAGAAACCAATGTGGATTGTGAAAACAAACCCCTTGATGACTAACCCACAAGGACCCAAAGAGAATTGGGTACCAAAACTTTTTACTTGATTTTAGTGCAGGTGTATGCTTCAAGGTATGGGGGATTGGTACCTTGATAGCAGAGACTCGAAGTTCATGACTGGAGTCGCTAAAAGGTTCTTAATACTCAGAAACAACAGTCATGTGACTTGTGATAACAACAATAGTGTAAGAATCACCGGTGAAGGTTAGATTGGTAAAGTTTTTATTCACCTCTATTGAAAATGTGTTATATAGAAGAACTTAAGATTTTTATCAACTATTAGACACATATGTGAGATAAAAGTTTTTTTTTGTGTGTGCATCAAAGTTTTTTTTAAATGTTATTATGCTGGATCTTTGATGCAACCTTTTTTGAAGATATATATGGTACCTATATTGTTGAACCAAGCATGACATATCTCATGGGTATCCTAGTTTCTATAATATCTTTTTTAAACTGTGATGGTCCACCTTCTTCTGGCTAAGCTTTGCTTTCTACAATCAATTAGGGGGATCATCAAGTAAGGGGGAGCATAGCATTAAACTGTTTTTGATCTATCTTATGTTATATGCTACTGTTGCGTGATTTTGCAAGTTTATAGTATGACTATGTATCTATGTGTTCACCCCCCCTCCTTTTTGATGAAAACAAAGGGGGAAAAAATATGCATTTCATTAAAGGGGGAGAAAATTCTGCTAGTATCTGCTGCTATCTATGCTTATAATGTGATTATATGTTTGGTTTAGTTGTATTATTTTTATGCTTATGCTTAGGGGGAGCTTTTTGCAAACTTTTCATTACTATCACCGCCCCTATGCATAATGTAATTTGTTATCATCAAAAAGGGGGAGTTTGTTATCACCCCCTATTACATCTTGTCTACTATTGGTTGCAGTTGTATGAAAGTACAGGGACTAAATAAAGAGCAGGATTCTTAAAGTGCAATGGCTGGGAGAAGAAGCAACATTGAAGTCCAAGACCTAATTGTTTATCTGCTTTTGATAGGACTCAAATGTAAGATCCTATCCCTTCAGTTTTATGACATTTAGTAGAAGAGAGATGATGTTTTTAAAAATATAACTATAGTGTTAAAGGCCTAGAAAAATATTTTTATACAAACGCATGCATGCATAGGCAAGGCACGTAACATAAGAAAATGTTTTAAAGCATATAATCGATTTTATGCTTGCTTCACAGAGCACATAATCGATTTTATGCCTATGTGTTTTTTAAAGGAATATGTTTTGGAAAGAAAACAATCGATTAAAGGCTTTGTGTTTTTAAAGAAGAGAATCGATTTTCATCTTGTTTCATTGGAGTATAAAATCGATTATATATTCAATTCATTGGAGTATGAATGCAAAATCGATTTCATACTTCCCTTTTCAAAGCAATGAATCGATTTCCAACTTCCTTTTCAAAGCAATGAATCGATTTCATGCTTCCTTTTCTCAAGCATAGAATCGATTTCATGCTTCCTTTTCTCAAGCACAGAATCGATTTCAAGCTTCCTTTCTAAAAGCAAAGAATCGATTCTAACATTTTACAAAATCCTCCAACGGTCATATTTTTGCAAATCCTATAAATAGAGACCTTGGCTTCACAAACAATGACACCACACGATTTGCATTCTCATAGATCTGAAAAAGAAAAAAGAACTTTCATTGTCATATCATTTTCAAAGTTCTTCATTTTCAAAATCAATCATCTCTCTCTCTCTACTATATTGTTATTCTGCTGAAGTGATTGGTTCATAGTTTCTATATTGTATTGATCTGTATTCGTGGTGGCTTAGAAATCCTGGGATGTGTTCTTGGGTCTCTCAATCTGGGAGATTGAGTTGGTTTGAAATCCTGGGAGGTGATCTTGGGTCGTTCAATCGGGGAGATTGAAGTGGTTATTGTGAAATCCTGGGAAGCATTCTTGGGTCGTTTAATCAGGGAGATTGAAGCGATTGTGAAATCCTTAGCGGGGAGCTCGGGTTCTCAATTTGAGGAAATTGGGATTTGCTATTTGAAGTTGCTTGTTTGTAAAACATTCTACATCATATAGTGGTTGTCAGCAAGTCCAAAGGTTGCAAAGCCAGAGGCCGAGGACGTAGGGCTTTTATCCCGAACCTCGTAAAAATCCTGGTGTATCTCTATCCCTCTCTCTTTACTTTCTTTATCGCTTATACTAGTCTATTATTGATATCATTGCGCTGCTTATAAATATCTGGTTATTGTGAATATCGATAATAGAAGCATTAGAGTAATATTGCACCGTGCCTGATCTGCCTGCTTAGTTAATGCATATAGTTTAAATCTTAGTTTCCGCATCTGATTTAAACAAGCATAGTAAAAGTTTTTGAAAACCGAAAAGAATTCAAGTTTTGCACATAACCTTATTCACCCCCCTCTAAGGTTATCATATAGTCCAACACATGGCAGTTCGGTGCTTTGTCTTCACGCAACACTGCGATGGTTCTTTCTAAATCAGGGATGCATACGCTTATGATTCCTCACTCGATTCCGGCGAAACAGTCTGGCCTTCTTGATTTCAGCGAATTCTCGATCTTCCTCAGATCTGCTTCAATGTTATTTCAAGCAATTCCAATCACTAATCCAAATTTGTTGGCTGGGAAATTGGAGGTGAACTTGTGCGTGCTTGCGTGAAGTCAAATCGCGATCGTCACATGATTTGGCGAAACGATCTTCCATCCCTCATGCTCCCGTAACGCTGTCCTGCTATTTCGGAATTCAACCCGAGTTTGGAGAATCCACGTGCGAGGTGATCTGTGCGGCTTTCAAGTTCATGACAAACCTCGTCTTTGACACCGACTTTGTTCCCCGCGTGCTCAGAAGATCACGGCTTGAAGATGGCTCCTTGAATCTCTGTCACGACCTCGAAGTCACTCGTCCATCGTGTAGTTTAGGATTGAACCTTTACGCTTCGCGGTGATGTGAGTTCGGCGCGTCAAGATGTTGATTGAAATGGTACGCTTACGTGTTGCAGGTTCGGTTCCGGGTGTGTGTCTGACGCCGATCTCAGCACCATCTTCCACTTCAACGCCTGAATCCATGTGAGTTTAGATACTCTCCTTGTGAATTCGGTTCCACAATCGCCAAACAGTCGAGCGAGTTCAGTTACTGGAGCCGACTTCCTTTGCACGACGAGTTCTCTGCCCCTGATTGCAAGACGAAAAGCACATAGTTCCGATTCTAATGCCTATTCATTCACTTCAACTTCAAACCTCATTGTCGCAGATCTTAATGCTGACCTTGCTCACCGACCTGCAAACTTGGCCAAGCATGATGCCGAGACGCGATGTCGGTGCCGTGATACGAGTTCGGTTCCGCAATGGTAAGGGGCCAAGGGGCGGCCTATAAGGTTGGTGTAGTGATGCCGTTTCAATTCTGTGGTGGGAGTTCGGGTCTCCGGTGCGTGTTTGGAAGCGTTGTGCAGATAAGGTGAATGTTGAATTTGTCAGCTACATGTATTGGGATTCCACTATTTGGGTCATACCAAGTGTGACGTGTTGGGCCCCTAATGCTACATGGATTGAGTATCCAAAATCTCTTGAACCACACGTTTGGACAAAACCATCTGAACCACTAACGAAAGCAACTGTTTTAAAGTGGGAGCAACTACATTCCACTCAAATAATCTATACCTCATCTTTAATACAATTTGCTCAAAATACTCAAGTCAATACTATGCTACGAATCTACTTTTGGTGAGTTTGGAACCAAGGTGCCAACTTCGAGGTATGGTTCAACTCACCACGCCAAAGACGACATGAAAATTTCGGATGTAGGATCGATGAGTTAACCAATGTATTGACCAACATCAATTGCTAATCTGACGTCGGCACAACACTCTACATCCTACATCCGACCTTGCAAATCCAGCTCGGCCCCTGTCATACCCTAATTTTGTCCGACTAACTGAGCGGGGTTCAAATGCTTTTCAGTTCGGCGCTCAAGCGTGCATTGCAGTTTGGAGTTCAAATCGCTCTTATCAGAGTTCAGTGCTCCCTTCTGTTCATGGTCTCACATTGTGTACGAGCAACGCGATGGACCGCAGCCCCATGTGAGGTTCAACGGAATAGTTGTATCAGCCTAAGATACAGTGGACGCTGTGCATTGATCAGTATATCAGTTCCGGAGCTGATAACGATCCCTCTGGTCGCTCGAATGACCAGAGATTCTCAGGATGCGTGCTCCTCAAAGCCACGTGCAAACTCGGATTTGCAAGGGTTCGTTTACAGGTTTTAGGCAGCCTGACATTTTACCGCTTTCTTTATCGTTTTCTTCATTTAGCGCTTTCCTTGCCTTTCGCAGTTAGCGTGCATGTTGTTAACCATTTCGTTTATCGTTTCCTCATCAACGCTCCAAGTGTTGATTAAAAAAAAAAAGAAACAGAAAAAGAAAATTCGGGTTTCTCCAAGTAGACAAAATTGGTATAATTTCTGAATTCTTTATTCATATTTTATCTTCGAAATATGTCTCGGCCAATTCATATTTCTTGGTAAAATCCAAATAAAGAGGGGCAGCTGTCATACCCTAATTTTGTCCGACTAATTGAAAAATCCCAAATTTTATCGCTTCGCATATTGTTCTAAACACGGGTGTCTTTGGCACTCTCGTGCAACGATTTTGTTTGACACTCGTTACTTTCAAAAAAGAGTCCAAAAAAAATATATAATAAAAATAATAATAAATAACGCGAGTGCGTGTTGGTTGCGAGTCACGTGTGAGTAGTTGCGTCACTGCGCGTTATTTTACCGTTTTTTTTAGAAAAGTGAGAATGAAATGAAATCAGTTTTAATAACTTACGCGTGTGCGCATTAAGACGGGTACGCATTCATATTCGTAACGCCAGCGCGTGTTAGTTGCGAGTCGTACGCGAGCGGTTGCATCGGTTCATGTTACCGCTTTTGTTATCATAAAAAAAATATACTAATAGTAAAATAAAATCAGTTTTTTTTATTAGCTGTCCCCTTTTTTAATTTTGTTACATATACAAACAAAAAATTAAAAAAAAAAAGGCAGAATAGTACAAAAAAAGTCAGCTCTTTTATTTACATGTAGACAAGAAAATTTAATTACAAATAATACAAAAATCAAAATACAAACAAAAAAGGGTACCAAAAAAATAATAATAAAGCAAAAAAATCAGAATAGGACAGCAGCGACTTGCTGCCTTGTTTTTTTTGGAGCTACAAACCCAAGCTTCTTTCCTCTTGTCCCTTTGCTTGCTTCCCATTTTCAGCAAAAACATGGCAGTATTGGTAGCTTTTCAGCACCTCCCTTGCTGCCATCCCTCACTCCTGTCTCTGATTCTGTTGTGCTTTGTCTCCAAAGGGATTTGCTCCCCTGCTCCATACCACACCTACACCACAGTTTCTCCAATATAAATACCAGGCACAGTAACACTGAGAGGGAGGAGATACGCACAACAATTCACATACAAAAAAATATACAGAAACCATATTTCAACTTGAGCAGAATAGAGGGAAAATACTGTCTTATTTTCCATTTCAAAGAGTCTGGAACTAGGTTAGTTCCTAATTTATTTGTGTATTCATAAGACCAGCTTTCAGTATTGTTGTTACCTTATTTATTTGTTATTATAAATCATGGAGCCTCATAAAATCATTCATTCACTGATCATGTATATACGTATATAGTCACAGATTATCCCCAAACATGTCTTTTTTTTCTGTTTTTTAAAAAAACACTTTTTTCTCAATTTTTTTTTATATGTATATAGTCACAGTGCATACAGTCACAGAATGTATCCTTTTTCCATTGCTTCATAAAAGGAGAGGACAAATAATGATAATGATGTGAGGAAGTAGGATAAGAATGAATCAACACAGGGATCAAAACATGATTGTTTTTAGACAAATGGTGAGTGTAATGGTGGAAGAAAAGTCGTGAACAAAAATTAGGGTTATAGGAAAACAAGCATTCTTTTTTTACACAACAAAAACAAAATCAGAACCAGAAACAAAAAAGACAAAAAAAAAGTGCAGTAGAACTCACTCTAAGCTCCGACCACCATAGGCGGTGGCCGTTGGCCGTGCGCCTCCGTCGTCGCCGCCGCAAAACACCAACACAGAAAACCAAACCCCTCAGTCATCCTTAGCCCCTAGCCGAATCAACGCACTTCACCCACACCTTCGCTAACCACCGGCCACCGTACCACCACCCTTCCCCCTTCCGCGAACCTTTGCACTTCACCCCTTTCGCAACAACCACCCAACGCCAAAAGAACCACCACCACTCACGAACCACCGTGAGATCCACCTCTCCGTTGCGAAGCAAGCCCGGATCTAACAGCCACCACCCGAAAACACCAAACGACCATCCACACCGCCATCTCACGGTCACAATCTCGCTGCATGACCGCCATCAAAACCACTACGCCGCCACCAAAAACGGCGCCGCGACCACCCCAGCCGTTTCTCATTACTACTGAAATCGTCTTCCCCCTCTCCCTGTTTTCGTCGTTAGCAGCAGTAAGGAGTTGGAGAGCGAGATGAGGGTTAGTGAGAAGATAGAGAAGAAGATTAGGGTGGAGAATAGAGAGTAGGAGGCGGTGAAGAGGAGAAAGGAGAGGATAGGAAAGTTGGGTTTAATTTGTTGGTGGATCAGAGGCGCCGCGTGAGCCGTGAAGGAGGGAGAGAAGGATTAGGGTTTGACAAATTGGGTGAGGCGCCGTGGGTGAGTGGGGGAATGAAATTTAGGGTTTCTATTTTTGTTAGCCTTTTATAGTAGGAATCCAGGGCAAATTGGTCTTTTCATCTTTTATTAATTCAGATTCTTATTCGCGCCCCCTCATTTCAATCACTGCAACCCCCTAGGAAAGCCCACAATTTCGTGGGTTAGCCAGCCTTATAGTGGGCTGGGCTGCTGCTAAATGCACCCTTTCTTTTTACTCATACAACCGCCGGTTTTATTTACACCCTTATTTTACTACTGCACCCCCTGTTTCTCTTTTTAAATTTTGTTTCTTTCCCCTAAGTAACTTATTTTTTCACAAACCTTTTTTTCCTAAATAATGGATAAATGTTTCCCTGAACAAGAATCAATCCAATTGCGAAAACTCTTCAAAATCAAACTTTGTTAGTAGTCTCGTGAAGCCTTTGCTTGCATGATTATTAACAATGAGGTACTAGTGGCGATCACTTGGAGCCTTTGCTCAATTGATCATCGTGAATGCCTAATTTTCCTAAAGATTTTCACTAAATCAAAACTTTGTTAGCAGTCTTGCGAAGCCTTTGCTTGCATGATTATTAACAATGGAGTGCTAATGGTGGTCACTTGGAGCCTTTGCTCAATTGATCATCATGAAAGCTCAATTTTCACAATTAAACAAGATAAAAAACAAAAACCTTTTTCTAGACAACCCAGAACTACGTAGCTTTGAATTCTCCATCGCACCGGGAGATACGTAGGAGCGGATACTCTCCGTCAAGCACAACAAACCAAAAACATTTTTCCTTTCAAAAACCAAACATTTTTCCAAAATAAAACATTTTTCAAAAACAAGAACTACGTTGCTTTGAATTCTCCATCGCACCGGGAGATACGTAGGAGCGGATCCCCTCCGTCAAGCGCAAAAACTAAAGATTTTTCCTTAAGTCATCCATCAACAAAAGAGGTAAAAACAAAACATTTTTCCGAATCAACTTTGCAAATCACACATTTAATTAAGGTAACCCTTCTTTGAAGGGACGTTATGGGGTGCTAATACCTTCCCCATATGTAATTAGACCCCCGAACCCAAATCTAATGGTTCCAAAGACCATTGCTTTCCAAAAAAGGTTTTTTTCAATATTTTACCAAAAAAAAAATATTGGTGGCGACTCTAAAATCCCGTTGTGCGAAGAAAAATCCCTCCAAGGATTTTTCGGGGTGCGACAACCCCTCGCTTCAGTCTGACTCGAAGGATACGCCAACCTTACAGCTCGGCCCCTCGCTTCAGTCTGACTCGAAGGGGACGCCAGTCTTGTCAACCTCTTCGTTCCGAGTTTCACCTCAAGCCTGGCTTGGTAAACTGGACCGAAACAGGCAGCAGATCATTTCCGGGCTCGAGTCCGACCTTGCCCTCAAACTCTTCGCTCGATTTTCACCTCAAGCCTAGCTTGGTAAACTGGACCGAAGCAGGTAGCAGATCATTTCTGGGCTCGAGTCCGACCTCGCCCTCAACCTCTTCGCTCCGAGTTTCACCTCAAGCCTAGCTTGGTAAACTGGACCGAAGCAGGTAGTAGATCATTTCCGGGATCGAGTCCGACCTCGCCCGTCTGACAAAGAAAGCAGGACAACCTCGCACGAGCTTCTTCACTCCACGTTCACTTCAGGCTCTGCACTTGGTGAACTGGACCGAATGAAGTCTCACCTGATCCCGCAGCCTCGGATTTCCTTCCTTCCTAAAGGGTCGCACCGACGTGCCTTAAACTGACCTCTTCCACGAGGTCGGGTCTATCGTGGCTCACTGACCTCTTCCACGAGGTCAGGCCTATCGTAGCTCGCTGACCTCTTCCGCAGGGACAGGCCTATTCTGGTCCTGGCTCACTCACCTCTCTCACGAGGTCGGGTCCGACGCGACCCTCCGAAGCCCCCCCAAAACGGGCACTACGCTACTCTCGCCATATTCGACGATCGAGACCGACTCAATCAACACACAAAGGAAGTCGACCTCGCTATTAACGGGCTCGAGTCCAACTTCACCCGTCTAACCTCTTCTGTCCGAGCTCGACCACAGTCCAACACTTGGTGAACTGGACCGAAGAGAGTAGTAAATCACCCGCAAGGCCGGGATTGAACAGTCACATCAATACGACAGCTTGACGCCTGTCGTTTCTCATCAATCCGAGGTCACAAATGACAACTCTTCCGACTCCGGGGAAATCCCGGGACCATTTCAACTCTGTTGACTCGCCGGCAACATCTGAGTCGAGGCTGATAACGCACTCAACCAACCTACCGACCTGGAGACACTAACTTCCACACCAACTTCTACACTAACTTCTGCAGGCAACATCCAGCGTCAGCCTCTACTAGGTCAGCCTCTACCCAGGGTCAGCCTCTACTGCGTTGGGCTTAGCAGCTGAGATCAGCCTCTGCTAATCACACGGCTCAGGTTCAACCTAGGCTAAGGGTGACCCCATCCCGCGTCTATAAATAGAGCACTACCCCCTCCAATCAGGTACGCCTCATTCCTTGGTACTTCCTCTCGACTTCCATTTGTTGACTTTGGCATCAGAGTGTCTGCAGGTACCAACCCCAACCTCGGGGGAAGATGACTCTGGTTGATTCAACCTCGAAAGCTCTCGACCTCAACCTCGGGGTGGACATCTTCAACATCCATCCTAGCTCCTGCTCGCCTCGGACCCGGACAGAAGACCTCCAAGCTCGGACAGAATACCTCCAAGCTCGAACATACTCGAATTGACCTCGGATCTACCGCCGTGAGGTATCTTTCTCTCTGTTGAGTTCCGTTCTGAACAAGTTCCTTAAAATTCCAACTAGAATTTGTCACCAGACCTTCTATTGAAACTTGTCGTTGGAGAAGTCCCCTAAAACTGTGCCACGTTGTTAGAACTATAACGAGTAATCAAAAAAAAATACTTTCAGCAATATTCTTGTTACTACCCACTCATTTTTTGTGAATTGTCATTTTTTACCAATTTTAGTTTATATTAAAATGCCAATATTTCTTATATATTTTAAATAAAACTACAACTGTCGGCTTTTATGACACTGTTTGGTCGAAATTAGGTTGGGGATTTCACAGAACGTTTGTTTCCCTCCCATTGCTTGCATTGCATTAGTCAACTGACAAAACAAGATGATATTGTTTTTCATTCAAGGACAAATCAACAATGACAAGGAATCATTATCTGGCTGAGTTTAAATAAAGAAGATATTGAAACTCATGCAAAATAATTTTAATGCTCCTTGAGGCAAAAAATAATAATACTCACTTCGTCTTCATAATTCAAGAGATTATTATAATTATTTAGTTTTTACTAGGCACTAATATCTGGACTAATATCTCACCACTTAATGTGCATTCCCACGATGAAATTTTGAGTTTTCAAAAGTGAATATTTTCACCATCCATACTACTTCTATATGCACATACTTGGAAAGTGTAAAGATAATTAGAATGAATAGAGTAATTATGATACTTTTAGCTATATCAATTGTGGATAATACATTTATCAATGTAAAGTTGTGGAGAACAAAGTATTAAATAGCTAGGGATATTTTAGCCTAACATATTTTACCTAGTTAAAATTTTCTTATTTCATGAGTTATTTGCTAAAACATCTAAAGATATAGAGCCCGTTGGTTACGCCTTTTTTAATAAAAAAAAAATCACTTTTTTAAAAAAATAACCACTTATGACGACAGGTCATCTATTTGTTACAGATTTTGGAAAAAATGAAAAGCTGAAAATAATATAAAAGCTGCTTCAAATGAAAAACTGTTATGAGTAGCTTCTCAAAAAATCAATTTTTTTAGAGGAGAGAGAAAATTCGTGAAAACCTTTTAAGGCAAAAAATATCCTTATCGAAATTTTAATATTCCAACCCTGTCCTTATTTTGACCTACTTCTATATAGCGGTTAGTGTTCCTTCTCACAACACAACATCTATACCGTCTGCAGAGCAAATTTTCGTTCTTGAAATTCTGCACATCTCTACTAAAGGTTAGGACTTCATTCTTACTTTTTAACGTTGATCATTACCGTCAGAACAATTTCTATATATGTTCTTGTTTCCTACAACGTTATCATCATGTTACTTTCTAATGAATATTAGGATTAGCTAGGACTAGGATTGTAATTACTTTCCTGCAACGTTCACGTTCTTGCTTACTATTTTTAATATTAGGATTAGGTTGTTTTTTTTTTATTATGTTAAAATTAGGATTAGGTTGTTACTTTGTTACTTTCTGAACAGGTAAGGTTTTTGATATTAGGATTAATTTGTGAGAAAGAAAATATTTGTATTAGGAATTTCTTGACATATTTTGACAGAAAGATTTTTTTCATACATTTATTTTTTGTTTACGTCTCTTTTATATTTGTATTGTTAAATATTAGAATGATGGTTTATGCTCTTAACGACTTTCCAAATATTCAATTTTTATTAAATGATAGTTTATACTCTTAGTTAATGACATCGCATTTAATTACACTATCCAAATAGGGGTAAGATTGAAGTTGCTCATTTAAAACATCCTAAAAATTGTACTTGTTTCTTATATTTTGGAAAAAAAAAGACACATTTGTTTATTATATTTTGGACTAGAGGGAGTATGCACACCCTTTAAGAAAATCATCATTTAATTGTCTGAAAACAATTTAAAAATGATGATTTTTAAATTACCCTTATATTTGGAAACATGAATAGAACAATGTTTTTGCGTAGCAAAAACGAAAGGAGTATTATGCTTTTCAGCTTTTTTTATAATAATCAGAGTTTTGATTTTTGAACACCCACAAAAATCAACAAACATGTAACACACCTTATTGTTTTTATCTTTCTTTTCATACAGAGAGGAGGGAGGGAGGGAGGGAGAGAGTTCTTGTCAAAAGTAATTGTTTAAAATTTTATTTTTTCAAAAAATTATTTTATTTTTTAAAATAATTTAATTGATCTTGTAAAAAAAGTTAGTGGATGAATCGGATATCCATCCATTAAAAGTTAAAAATTAATGAGTTGGATTGGTTCTAATTGGATTGATGGTGATGTATTGGATTTTTTTACATCCATTCCCAATGGATAGTTAATGGATTATTTTTATCCATCTATTATAATCCAATCCGGTACTCGTCCAATCCATCTGTTTGACACCCCTATATAACTTCCCCACCTTATCATCATCAACAACACATTGTTATAACATCCCTAAATTTTTCAACTAGATCTAGGGCTGGACACGGTTCAGGTTCAGTCGAATTCAGACTGAAAATCTTAGATCCGACCAAAACCACAGTTGAGAATATATCACCCATACCCGACCATTTGTTCCTTCGGAGTCCACGGGTGACAGTTTAACCAGATTCGCGGGTTCTCAGTCGGATTGAGATGGTTCGGAGATCTAGAAATGAAGAAGGCGCCATGGAAGATCTGGAAATGAAGAAGGTGACATGCTCAGATCTGTAATGAAGAAGAAAGTGCTTGGCACATGAACAGGTTAAGAGAGGAAGAAATACTCCTACGTTTCTTCAATTTCGAATAAAGAAAGATTTTTTAATATAAAAATTGTAATTGTTATACTAGTAGTTTAACTCAGTGAATGACATCTCTGAAAAGTAGTGAAGACTCATTGGAAATAGAAAAGGTAATAAATGAGAGGAAAATTCCATCATACCCATTTAGTTTTGATGGATATGATACTCTGTAGGCAAAAGAAAGACCAATATTTGAATTTATTTTAAAATATTTAAATATACAAAAACGAGGTGTCATTGAGTGATTGATTGTTCGCTGTCATACCCTATAAAATTCAATAGGTATGGGAGTCCTCGCCTAAATGAGAATCAAAAAAAGAGATAATAACGATATAATATATATTAATGTTTGAAGAAAAAAACATCTCAGTCACTCACTTTTTAGCCATCTCACTGATCTTGGCATTATTGAAAATCTAACGATGCAAATTGAAAGACTGGTTTCTTGGTCAGGTGCGGATTCCAACGGGTCTTTTTGTTGGAGTTGATTGGAATTTAGCATATTGAAGAAGTTATGTCAATGGCTTTCGGCATGGATAAAATTCTTGGAGTGGTTTAGCTTCAAGTGAAGTGTACTCTCTATGGTGGAGTATGATAGTTCTTTTAAACTATGATTGTCGGTGAAGACAATGAAAGGGGAAGATGTCTCGTTGATCAATTACAATCAAGGTGGAGATTGTTGGAGTTGATTGAAATTGGCATCTTGAAAAATCCCACATCGCTTAGTTTTGTGAAGGAAGGGGAAGACCAGGGCTATATAATGGGTTCAAGTTCTTCATTACAAGATGCAACAGTGAGAAACACCTTAAGTTGTATTTGACTTTGTTTTTTCTCTTATACTCTTGTTTTAGAGTGTTGTGAGATGTAGTTAAATATTTTCTTTGGAGGGTGTGGGTGTACTGGGGCCATGAGGTGTTTTTAGAGAAGTCAGTGTGTTGCAACAATTTTCACATAGCGGTATTCTCTGGTTGTCATTAGACAATGGTTCGTGGTTTTTCTCCGGTTTTGGAGTTTTCCACGTTAAATTCTTGTGTTCCGATTTTGCTTATTTTATTTTTCTATGTTGTTTTTCCCCAATAACTGGTATCAGAGTTTTTGGTTCGGTGGGGTATAAATTTCTTAGTATGCTCTGTGGTTGCAGCTTTGTCTGATCTTCCACATCAGAAAAGAATTTTGATAGAGAAATTTGATGGAAGAATCAATTTTGACTTGTGGAAAATATAAGTCAGGATGTGTTGAAAGGAAACAATTCTGGGCATGTAAAAAAAATTGTCTAGGGGAGCAGGTCCGGCTAATTGCTCCAAAGGGTCCATAATTGCTCACAGAGCACTGGTTTCACAGTTGTGCTAGGTGCGTGGTGGAAAGGAATGTCGATGGCAGATGAAACTTCCGGAAGAGTGAAACATGGAAGTTGCACCATAATTTTTCTGCAGGTTTTTCGACATGTGTCGAAAGAAGAAATTCTTGAAGAATTGAAGTATACTCTTTATGGTGGAGTATGATAGTGATGGGGAATCAACACATAAACGTAATAACAGAGCAATATGCAGCGGAAATAAATTCCCCAAACTTGCGAGAACTTATGAGGAGCAACAACGAATATATGGCAACAAATAAAACGAAATAAAAACGTCTAATTGAACCCCGATATTTTTAACGTGGAAAACCCTTTAAAGAAAAGGGTAAAAACCACGGGTCGTCCAGACCAAAGAAATAGCTCCACTATAATCAAATATGGGTACAAGAGAGTCTAAACAAAGTGCACAAATAGTGCCAACAACCAGCCAATACAATAAATCACAAAAGCTTACAAATTGAAAACAAGAAGATGAAAATACCCAAAACTACAACTTCAGTTCGAAGACGGTTTCTCTCTCCTCGGACCTCGTTTCGACGATCCAACGGTTAACGAATCCGCAATCGCAGTTTTACGGTGATAGGTTTGAGAAAAACGGGATTTGCTCTCTCTCTTCTTTTCTCTCTTTTGGTGGCTCTCTCTATTCCGAAAATCTCTCTTCATCAACCCTAATTTAACCCTCTCCACTTATAATAAGTGAGAAACATAATGGGCTAAAATATTTGGGCATTTATCCACATAGGAAGGGAGCCCAATACCCAACATATCTCCCCATCACAACTATGTGGAGGCGATCACCAAACCGGCGATATCACAACAAATTTGAAACTTCCCTCTTGGCAAAGCTTTAGTCATCATATCTGAACCATTATCATCTGTATGAACTTTAGCTAACTCCAACAACTTAGCATCCAAAACATCACGTATCCAATGATACCTCACATCAATGTGTTTGGACCTATTATGAAAAGTCAGATTCTTAATAAGATGAATAGCACTTTGACTATCAACAAATAAGAAATATTTGTCCTGAACATAACCAAGCTCCTGCAAGGCTGCAAGAATTTCTTCAACCATATCAACATCCTATAATTAATGAGGTAATCTAAATCGTTTATTTTAATCTAACAGCTATAATGATTAGATCTCATTTTCTCATGAGAACTAATTCTCACCCGATACGTTCCCTATATATATATATATATATATATATATATATATATATATATATATATATATATATATATATATATATATTGAGTTTTGAGGCACATATATTCGTTTATCTTTTTTATCAAAACAACACCAAATAAGATGGATCGCGATTCACTGCAGTCACTGCTTCCGGCAGTCACTGCAGTCACCTACACCTTGAACCATTGATAACACTCAACTAACAATCATGGCCATTAAATTATTTTGATTTGAAATAAATAAAAAAAATTGAAAAAGGAGAGAGATAGAGATAGGGTACTACAGTGAATCAATATCCCAATAAGATCATCCTTCAAAAAGGCATGAATTATCGTGGGTTTCTACTTTTTCGAAAGCGATATAAATTAGTTATGGCTTTGAACACAGAACACTTATCAATATGATCCACCTAGAATCTGCCTCTATCTTTTCCATCTCTAGTTTTTTTTGGTAAACCAAGGCATCCTCCACAACGACTGTGGAGACCAATCATTCGAGATATAAGAGATCTATTTAAGGGGTTGGCCTCTCCCAACAAATGTTTTTCTATACGCACCGACCAGGGATCGAACTCAGGACCAAATGGTTAAGAGACCCAAGTATCTACCACTTGTGACACATCTAGTTTTTTGATAATAAAGTTCTCTACTTGTAACCGCAATTGTAGTTATTTCAATTGCATGTGCAATTCTCTATATTAAAAGCATAACTACAATATTACATACAATTATAATGTGCAATTTTCTTATACTTAATTTGTATATCTTCATTCTTACTATCTTGAATGTTATTTTTTCTTGGAAATTAATTTGCATTTTTACATATACCAATTCCAGAGCCAAGTGATACCAAATTTGAAAATCTACTTGAGTTTAAATGGGAAGTTCATAAAGAGATCAATAGGAAAAAAAATTCTTTGGCCACACACACCTCTTGTTGGCATGCTCTTAAATTGGCTGAAGAAACTAAGAGGCCCAAAGGTAGGTAGGTATGGTTAATTCAATGCCATCCATTATTATGCATGTGAAGAAAGTACAACTAATCAGTATTTCCATCATTAAATATTTTGATCAAAAATTTAGTTCCTATTTTGACCTTTTTATAAAAAGAATTTTTGATGTACAATGATGATAATGGGAAATGGGTCCATTGTTTTTTTACAGCGTTAAAGTCTACAGGAAAACTGAGCGTGAGTGGTTAATAACACTTCATCTACCTGTCACTAAAAGATTTTAAAAGTGATTTAATGTAAACGCATTTCTCACCTCATTTTTTTTCCATTTATTAAAAGATAAGGACCTAGTTATCACTAGGCATAAGCTATTATTTTAATGAACAAAAAAAAATGCTGCACATTGTCCCCAAGTAGATGTACTACTTATCAACTAGAAGATACAACAAATCTCAGCATCATATTTTAGATTTTATTTGCAGGATTATAGAGTGAAAGGACCACACTTGTGAGTCACCAAAAAAAAAGGACCACACTTGTGAGCTACTACTCCCTCTGTAACACAATATACGCAAAAATGAGTCCGCGAAAATTGATGCATTTGGTCTAACTAGACCAGAGTTAGACCAAATACATCAATTTTCGTTGACCCATTTTTGCTTATATTCTATTACGGAGCAAGTAATTATTTGTACTAAAGTATGAGTTAATAATGACAAGCAGATCAGGGATTCAACATTGTTTGCCAAAATTGTCAATTGCTTAATGGGAATGCTTACCATATAATGTGTTCTGTGCTGTAAATTGTAATGCAAAAGACAGTCTCCAAACCCCATTACTATATTGATAAATAATGCATCTGTGCCATAAGATTATAGGAAGACAATAATAATATATCATATAACCCTGCACACAACACAGGAATTATATCACATGAACTGAGTTATAAATCAGTGATTAGCCTCATCTATTTTCCAATTACCATTTTATTTCTGATTTATGAGTCAATCTCTTTGGATTCAGATTCATCATCTACTTTCCATTCTACTATTGCCAAAGTATGGCGGCCGCCGCAAGCGACGAGTTTTCCTAACCAATGTCCCTCAGCTTCACTGCCACTGAGATTGTGTGGAGGAGGGATGTTTATAGGTACCTCCATTGGTTGACCAGTAGTCACTTTTCGCCCATATCCGAGACGTCCATGGTCACCTCGACCAAACTGCCAATAGTTCCATTAAAATTAGAATAATGCTTTACATGAACATCAAATCATATCTCACTATGTAAATGTTTGTACAGATATTTTAGAAAGTAATATTGCGTGTTGCTATGGTGAAATACGATTGAACGTCTCTGTAAAAAAAATTTACACCAATCTCGTCGTTTTAACGTTATTTACACATATCAAGAAGACTAATAAATCTTGTTACTTGTGATGAAAGTATTTATCTTTTTCCTAAAATACTCTTAACTATTTATTATTATTATTTCATTTCACATAATGCTCTCTATGCAATAAATGATTAAGATATTACTGACAAAACAATAGTTAATGTTGCATTGAACTTCGAAAACGACAAGTAAAATGAAACAAAATTATTCTTAAAAAACGACATGTATTGTGAGAGTAGTAGTTATTAAACATTTTACAATGGTAAATATATTTTTAAAATAGTAGATATAAATCTTCAGGTGAGATTGTAGCATTTGATTCAGAGAATGGCCAATATAACAGTGGACAACAAATTCACAAAATAAAATATTCTTATAAGTTATAATCAATATAACAAAGCTGAAATTAAGATATCCTATCATTTACCAAAACATGGAAAAGACAATTAAGATGGTAATTAAAATGCTTACAGAAAACATGCGGCCATCCCGGGTTAATGCAACGGAATGAGTACCTCCACAGGACACCTAACCACAAACCAATAAACATGTATTTCAGTTTAAAGTAGTTGCAAATATGTAAATCAATGGAAGCTAATTATGTGTGATTAGATGGTTAATGAAGGCAATATCATTTCAACTATGAAAGTGATTATTGATTAACTTGATGAAGAGAGTGGATAGTTATAGAGGTAGTGTACCTGAACAATATCTTCCCCAACTAAAAGTTGAACCTTCTGGGGTACCATTTTACTGCTTTTATCACTATCACCAAATCCAAGCCTACCATGTTCTCCTCTTCCCCAGCCATATACCTGTAACAAAAATATCCGCAAAATAACATTATAGTCTAATCTCATTGGAAAAGTGTGGCCGTGAGGGGATTAGCAATATGAGATTCAGATATAATTATTTGCTACTGGCACATGAATAGATCATCAAAATTGCATCTCCATTGGAAAAAAGAATGTTAAATGTATACCAGGCAGCTTACTACTTTAATTCAAACTACTTTTCCGAAGTAATTTATATGTTAAAGCCCGGTAACAAACAGTCAACCCACAGGGACATTTAGTCCAGCAGCTGTCACGCGGGCCCAAAGTTTGGAAGGTTTACACTCGAAGAGGAAAAAGGAAATTGAGGGAGTGACACAGATTCTTTGCTGGCGGCGAGAGGGAAAGGGCGTAACTGATTCTCTGTTTGGATGTTGCACGTAACAAGTAGGATGGTATGAGGGGTAGAAACATCTTTTGGAATCATTGTAATTAGTTATGGATAGAGCGCTTGCTCTCTAAAGGAGCAGAGCTGTATGGAAACTGGAATCCTCTTACATTGTTAACACTTTCTACTTCCATTAATAATACTCAGCCCTTCTCTTAATTCTCTGTTACTGTTTTATTGCCTGAAAATAATCTGTTTCCTAATAGAGTCCAGAGAAAAAAAAACAAAAGAGTACCTCTCCTTCTTCTGTCAATGCAGTAGAATGCCATCCACCAGCTGCAATATCCACCTAGAGTTGCAAGCAGATTAACAAAAGAAGTTAGATAAGCTATTTTATATATGAATGAACAACAAAAAATCATAACCAATATCAATGATTCAATATAATTTCATTACTCCGAATACCACTTTCCTCTTGTTCCTCTTTCCCCATCTAAAATCCATATAGTTTCAACACATTATACAAGGAGCATTAGAGAAGGAACCAAAGTATGACCTTTTCAGTTATATATCAGCTATTTATCTGAATATTTTAAGTTTTAAATAACATTTTTAGTTTGACGAGTAAAAACTAGAAAATCTAAAAAGCATTGGCGATATCAAAGGCAAAGGCAAAGTGGAAGGATCAACAAAGATGATTGGATCACCTCCCACCATCCATATAACCAGATCGGTAATCTTGTGCTTTTGGTATTAACTCGAAAAGTCTATATAAACTCATGGAATCTCCATAGACTCAACTCGTAACGTCATCAGAGATTACTTAATACAATAATAGCTAAACACAATTTAATACTATATGCATAGTAGATATTCAACATTTTAATAGCTAAGCGTATTGTTTCATTTCAGAATTTTTTATTCTTGGTTCAAGCTGAAATTTGCATTTGCATTAGTTTATATACGTAAACCAATAAAAAGATTGAATGTAAATGGTATGCCATTGGATAAGATTTATGATAAAACATTATCGCATTTTTTTATTCATGTAGCCGGTTCCAAGTCTGAAATGGCTTTGGTTGTTGTTTTTGTACACAGAAAACATATTATTTTTCATATTGACACAAAGTTAAGCTGAAAATTAACAAGATGCCTTTGTAAATTAGAAAATGAGATACAAACCAGAGTAAATCCAGAAAGCCCTTGTACAGGAATAGGTTGTGATCTTGGTTGGGTATCTCCAGTTCCAAGTTGTCCATATTCATTATTACCCCATGCCCACAAAGTTCCATCTTCTTGAAGAGCCAAATTATGAAATGCCCCGACTGCTATAAGCCTCACATTTTCGAGACCTTGTACTCGAACTGGGACAGAAATCTGTTTACTGTAAGAAGAAGCAAAAATATAAGAATTTAGCATAGAGCAGAAGCTACTTAGTCCCCTAAAGAGCAGAAAAAAGTATCCTAATATGTAAAATAAATTCATATTTAGAAAATACTGATATAGTTATTCAAAGAAAACAGAAAATAAAAATACTGGATCAGATACAAGTTTAACTAATTTTTGGTCTAAGTCACGAGAGAACTTTGTGGCAATGCACAATCTAAACTACGATTTGTTAAATTTGGTTAGAGCGAAACTCTCGGTACTTGTACGGAGACTTCTTTGGCAAGTCACTTGATTTGTATTATCGGGCATTTGGGATCTATTTGGCATAAGTACATGGTCTTCTGATGGGGTTTAACTAACAAATATGTTCACGGATTTGGAAGCTACAGAAACAAGCTACTTTTTTTAATTTTCTGTAGAAGTGCTAAAACTGCTTTTAAATTCGCTATTTTCTGAAAACTTATTGAATTATCATAATTCTTTTAAGCATACTTTTATATTAAAGAAACATTTCTTTTCTTGAAAAACACAGACAAACTAGCCCTATATTGATTTCCTTTTCTCCTAGGATGCTTTCTGTTTTATTCTTTTATTTTAAAGGATTCCATATATCCTCCTTTCTCCTTGTAAGTAATTCTCTTCATCTCAAAAATTTTTCTTTTATCCAAAAATAAAAAATTACACATCACCAACTTTCTTTTATCTGAAAAGAAGAAAAGAAATTACATATCACCAGGAGGCCACGGCTGACCCCATGTCCAAACATGCCCTTCACGTGTAAGTACCACCGAGTGAGTTCCTCCAGCAGCAACCTGCACCACAAGCAATTAGGAAAATATCAAACAAAAATCATTTTTTTATGGAATCAAACAGCAATCTTAAAAGGTCATGGTAATGAATCTACGGATGATGTGTTTATTGAAAAAGAGATGCAGAAGTGCCTTTACCTGTCGAACAACAAGCTTAGGAGCACAGCGCTGAGGGATCACTATATCTCTCCTCAAAGGTCTACCAGTGTCATCTTTGCGCTCAGGTTCTTCACCACACTGCCCATATTCATTTCCACCTGACATCAATTATATTTACATTTAGCTTCTGATAATACACGCATCTATTAGATTGTTTTTAAGGACCTGCGGATTGATTTTTCAAAAGCCAAGTATCTATCTACCCATGTATATAACTAACTATATATGACACTTATCTCAATCTTTAAAATGTGCAATGCAATGCTATGCAATCAGTTTTGTCTAAAGGGCATTTGACTCATGAGATGACTAAAATTATGATTGAACTAGTAAATGAGAAGAAACGCCATTATATTATATTATACTATATTATAGAAACTGGATGTCAGGGATATGAATCAAGAAAACTACATCCCCTATATTATCAAGGAGAATGAGAGAAGCAGAAGATAAAATAAACACAGAGATAATGGTGTGGTGTGAAACGAATACCCCAAGCATAAGCTCTGCCGTGATCGTCAACAGCCAAACAGTGCCACCCACCAATAGCCGCCTAACATTATTTACACAACAAAAAAATCACAATCACAACAAGAAGTCGATCATCAAATTAACATAAAAGCAATGTGTCAAGAACCAAATTGAACCGAGAACGGGACAAGTTTACAGATCAGTTATTTTAGCTATTCGACATCTTGTTTCATGTTGGTTCGAGCAGTTTAAAGCAATTAAACCCTGATCAGGAGGTCTCTTCAATTTGGTTCTTAAAGAATTGCATAAAAGCAAACAAAAGCAGTAACATAAGCAATATAGTAAAAAGAAATAAAAATACCTGAACAATTTGAACATGGCCAAGTGCCTTAACCTGGCTAGGAATGTTTTCAGTCTTGGTCTCAGGTGGATGTCCAAGTGTTCCCCTTTGGTTCCAACCCCATGTAAACAACTACACCAAACAATATCAATAAAAAACTTCAAAAATAGGAAGGAAAAAAGAAAATTTACACTTACATAAATACAATAAACCCTCGATCGAGTCCTTAAACTAACACTCTTCGTAGTCTATACTATTTGGTCCCTATATAAAAATAAGAGTTTAATTGGTATGGCATGTCGTTGTAAAATTTTTAACACCATCAACCAATCAAAAATCATGATATGGGTGAGTTTTATGGTAGTTGGAATGGAATCAAACATTTTTTATGACATGTCATTTCGTGATTGCTGACGTTGTAAATAGCACGTACTCCCTAAAATTGTATGGAAGACTGTAATGGACTACTATGAGCCCATTTGGACTGACTTATTTTTGAGCTTATGAAAAACAGTTTATGCAATATGTTAATTCATAAGTTCTCACTAACAAAAATTGTATCTCCATAAGCTTTTTTTTCATAAACTACTTTGACAAACTTATGAATAATACATAAAAGTTTATTTATTTGCATAAGCTGTTTTTCATAAGCTCAAAAATAAGTCAATCCAAATAGGTCCTATAAAACAAACTTCAAAGAATAATTTGATGAATTTCTCAAACTCTAAGGACTAGTTTTATATACTTTAGACATATTAAGTAAGAAAAGGAGAGTGATAGTTTGTTTACTAAACTAATTTGAGGGTTTAGTATTATTATAAACAAGACAAGACAAGAAGAGTGGACCTTGCCATCATCGCAAATTGCGAGGGAATTTCTGCTACCAGCGACGACAGAGCGAACTCGTTGAGAAGGGAGAGCTTTAACAAGGCAGACCGAATCTTTATCTTCATTGGTACCAATTCCTAGTTGCCCATCTTCGCCGGAGCCCCTGAAAAATTGGAGAAGAAAAAAAGGGATTATTATCATAATGAAATGGTAATTAGAGTGAGAATCTGAAGAGGAAAGAAAGAAAGAAGAGAGACCAAACCATGCGATTATGTGGGAATTGGAATCCATCACCATTAGAGAGTGAGAGAGGGAGAGAGAGAGGGGTTGAAAGGGGTTTTAGGTGAGTAAGGAGATTGATGTTTGACGCTCACTACTACTCGCGTAAGGTTGACGACTCAGGTGAAAGTGAACTAGCTGTTGTTTGTTGATGTAGAATACAAAAACAAAAAGACCCCCAAAACCTACATTAAAAACGTGTAAACCCTCCTTTTCATCCTTTTTTTTTTTGAGAAAAATTAAAATAATGTTATTCCATTGTGGATAATGTTGAAAATACCAATAATATCGCTGTCAAAAAAAAGAAAATACCAATAATATCTCAATGAAAAAAATGTGAAGATCATACACAACAAACGCTTTGTTTTTGCTACTAATAGTGTGTAGATCAGGGGTGTGAGTTGAGACGGGTTATATTTGTCTCTTACTCGATCTGAAATTTTTATAGGGTCATTTTTTAGATCATAATTCGTCTTTAGGCCCGAACAAACCTGATGTCCTTCGGGTCAAAGTAAGACTGGGTCGATTGGGTTGGCTCGAAGGACAACTGGAATAAAATTATAAGGTAATTACTTAAATCTATACATTTAAATCCCAATGTAGTGTGATGTCAACATTGGTGTGGGTACTCCCACCAATGTTGGCGCCAATTTCTCCCACTCCCCACCCCCCTTTTTTTAATATTTTCATTTTCACCCCACCCCCGTCCCCCTTTTTTTTTATATTTTCATTTTTAAGAGTACATTAAAATTTAGGTGAAAAAAAAATTCAACTATTCAAATATGCAAAGTTTGTGCCTCAGTAACCGATTTGGTTAGGTGAAAAGAAATATGATTTCGTGACAAAATATGTAAAGTGTGATGCTAAGTAGTGTATTTTGAGATACTTTAGTATTGCAAAAAAAATTAACCGTTCAAATGCTCAACGTTCAGTCTATTCAAATATGCAAAGTTTGTGCCTCAGTAACCGATTTGGTTAGGTGAAAAAAATATGATTTCGTGACAAAATATGTAAAGTGTGATGCTAAGTAGCGTGTTTTGAGATACTTTAGTATTGGAAAAAAAATTAACCGTTCAAATGCTCAACGTTCAGTCCTCAATATCGGAAAAAAATTTAACTGTTTGAATGCGCAAAATTTGTTTTGGTGAAAAAAAATAAAACAAAATTTGTACAGTTCGATGCTTAATAGTGTGTTTTTTTATACTTTAGTGTTCGTAAAAAAAAATTAACCGTTCAAATGCTCAATATCGAAAAAATATTTAATTGTTTAAATGCGCAAAATTTGTTTTGGTGAAAAAAAAATTCAAAACAAAATATGTACAGTTCGATGCTAAGTAGTGTGTTTTTTTGTACTTTAGTGTTCGTAAAAAAAATTCATCTATTCAAATATGTTATGTAGTGTGTTGTTGTCTGAGATCTTATGTAATGTGATAATGCGTTAAACTAAAGTTATTTGATTATCATTTTTTGTCTATATTTTAATGAATCAATTTCATTTATGTGCTGATTTTTTTAAAAAAAAATTAACTGTTTGAATTATAAATTACTATGCTACCTTATTTTCATGGACTATTACTTATGTTTGAATTATAAATTCACGTTAATTTGTGTGTTGATTTTTAATTTATCCATCAAATTTTAATATCACAACAACTAAGTACTCGCTAAAGTTTTGACCTCGTGCATCGCACAGGTCCCGGCGCTAGTATGACTAAAAGTTGGAAGTGATAAATTGAAATTTTTTAGTATTTTATCATGTATTCAAACTCAAAACATGACTTTTACAATAGTACTTTACAACAGTGTTTCTTGGATGCGGTATCCTCCCCAACCACACACTTGTGGGTGTGGATAGTGGATAGCATGGTTGAGGAGGATACTGCATCGAGGGACCATGTGGAGCAAATCAGGGAGCTGCTACATTTTGATGAACATCTACTTTAAGTTCAATAATCGGCTCCTTTTTCTTCTAAGATGATTCGATAACTATCCCATCTTTCACCAAAAAATCCTCTGAAGTCATCTCTCCCAAATTAGGTTGTCTCTCTCTTGGGACTTCTTCTCCTTGTTATCTTTGCTTTGTTGGATGTCTCTCCAAACTTTGTCTTCTTGCTCAATGCATCAGTTAATGTCACACTAGCCTGATGCTGCAATGCAACTTGACTAGCTTAAGTTCATTCCAAATCTCTGAAATCCTTCACATAAAGCATTTCTAACAAAGACTTAAAACCCAATGACTTGGTTGTCCGTACAAGTGTACCAGTAGGTTGTTGACTTCGTTTTATCCTACTTGGAATATCTCTTAGTCAAAATTGAATAAAAAAGTGGTGCAAATTGTAAACCACAATAACAAAGGTTTGTATGCTATCTCTTAGTCTGTTATTAACTAGTGCACTGAGCTTAAACCAGAAGGTTTGTATGCTATCACAATTATTTTAGGATTTATAACTTAGTTCTAAATCTGTAGAATGGTTTTTTGTATTATCCATGTTGGCAAAATACTGAGCTGTCCAACTTATCATTATAAATAACTCGATACAGTTAAATTAATCTCTTTTGTATGCCTTCCTTCGATTAATTTAAGTATGCACAATCCTTCCACATCATATGCCTACAAAAATTCATTTATTTCAAGCCTAAAACAATAATTCAAAATTCATGAACACGCAAAAACCTGAGACCATTGTATGCTTCAATATGAGGATATTATCATGCTGAAATCAATGCTATGGATATCAGCACAATAAGGACGCACCATCAATCCCTATTGGTTACTCTTTATGTCAATGTACATGATTTGGGAATATCGCTACACCACCATCACAAGGGTATAAGCAATAACCCTAGTCCCACTGATTCTCAAATTATGATTTATGTTGACACTAGTCCCTCCTTACAAGAAAAACCTGTTTTAGCTGCCAATATTTGCGACGGAGCTTAATCCGTCAGTAATTTGCCACGGATTTGCGACGGCGTGTATAAAAAAGTGAGAAGCGGGATATTTCCCGCTGGCATTTGCGACGGATTAGAAAACGGTCGCAAATTTGCGACGGGGATCCCGTCACAAGCCCGTCGCAAATGTCTTCGTTTTCTTCTTATCACGCGTTTCTCATCTTTTATTTCACTTTCCTTCTTCTCTGTTTCTTTCTTCTGTTACGCTGTCCCTCACGCTGTCCCCCTCCCTCCATCGCGCCTCCACCCACACGGTCACTCTCCACCATCGCGCCTCCACCCACACCCTCCACCATCGCGCCTCCACCCCACCCTCCACCATCGCGCCTCCCTCACCCTCAATCTCGCAAACCCCAACCTAATTGCATAACCCAAAATCCAAATAGTAATTGTAAAACCCTCAAAATCGTTTCTTTCTTCTCTCGTCGTTCTCAGTTTCTCTCATCTCCCTCAAAATCCAAATTGCAAAACCCTCAAAATCCAAATTGCAAAACCCCCAAAATCTCTCACAGTTTCTCACTTTCTTTCACATCCCTGCTTCCCTTTCTCTCGTCTCTGCAAAACCCCCAAAATCTCAGTTCTCAGAAGGTATTTTGTCATTTACGCAAAAACCCCAAATCGCTAATCCTTCCTTTTCGATTTCGTTTTAAGTGTTAACTTTTGATTTTTTTTTATTTCGTTTTATGTTGCAGAGGCAGAGATGCTATTCCGTTTTCTATTTGTAGCTTCTTTCATTTACTCATTTTTTATTTTTAGGTATTTCAATTTCGTTTTATGATTTAACTTACTTTTGGTATTTTTGGGTTTCGTTTTATGTTGCAGAGTGCAGACATACAAGCAAGGGATTGATTATTGAACAAGGGATTGGAAAAAAAGACACAAAAGGTATTCTATTTCCATATATTTTAGGGTTTGCTAGTTGCCTATTTCTATTTCTGTTTTAGGGTTTCCTAATTATTAGTTTGTGTATTTGTGTGCTTAATGGCTTATATGTTGACTGAGTTTTTTTGTTAGTTAAGTTATCAATAAGAAATTGCTATTCTGTTAGTTAAATTTCTATTCAAATCTTGGCGGCGTTTGAGTTTGTCTTTCAAAGATGATGATTAAGATTTAGTTTGTTATTCAAATCTTAGTGGCTGTTACCAGTTGGCCACTTCTGGTATTTTTTTTCTGTTTTGTTTTGTATACTTACCAGATTTCCAATACAGCATACTAATACAATTAGTTTGTTAATCATGATATTGCATCCCATTTTTATAAGATGTTAGCTTTGGATTTATTTATATTTTTGCAATAAGTACATCAGGTTTAGTAGATCCCAATATGATAGTTTGATAACTGTTGCCAAGTGACCTTTTGAATCATGAAAATTTCATTTGCATTTCATTTCTAGAACATATGAAGGTGGATTATGAAGTGAATCAAAAAGGTTATAGACAAACTAGCAGATCATATCACATTGCCACCTAGGAGGACTGTTAGTTGAGCCTCCATTGTTATGATCTTCTATTTGTGGATAATCATTGAGTTTGACTCATCATCAGCAACAATCAACTGGTTTTCATCATCAATATCAATGAGAAAATCAGTAAGAGAAGCCTCATCATCACTATCCTCATTATCTATTTTCTTTGATGAACTTCCACCATCCTTATGAAACTCACAGTTCTCCTAGCTAGAGATGGATACTACCACTACTCTTACTCTATTGTTCGGGGATGTTATTGGATTGTTCCAAAACAAGCTTTAATTTGTTATTTTCTTCTTTCTAATTCTTCAAAGCTCACAGAATTTTGGTTCATATGTTTGGCCTCAAGTATTATATCAGCTTACTTTATTGACTTAATAAAACTAGATGTAAAGAAAACTTGGTTGGCTGCAGTAATAGTGACCAAGGTGTTTTTATTGCATGCTGATAATTTTCCCTCTTGTGCTAACTTTCTACCTTAACTTTTTGACCCTGTAGGCTGTACCTATTATAGTTGAGATCAATTAGTGCTCGACTTTACGCGGAGTCACTGCTGGATCGATAGTGGATGCGAATATGGATGTTGCTGATGTTGAAGAAAATCTATTTGCTACCTATTAGTGCAGCTAAGGTATTCTTATATATGTTTTATTATTTTGCAAGTTATAAGTAAAAGCTAGATGAAGTGCCCTGTATTTGCAAATGCACTTTCATTTCCTACAAAATTCTGGTCCAAATGCACTTTGTTAAGCTAAGACATATCACTTAAGACAATTGTTATGTTACTGCTAAACTAACTTTATGTCATGTTTCAAATGCACTCTCATTTACTAGAAATTCTGGTCCAAGTGCCCTTTGGTGCTACTGTTATAACTGTAAGAGGTAATTTAGCATAATAGCATTCTTTTGGTGCTTCTGTTACAGTGCTTGCTAAAACCTCCAGTGAAAGAAAACACAGCCTATTGACCTTAAGCTTCATAGTGATTTGAGGGCAATTCATTGGCCTGAATTTGACCAGCAGGTGCCTGTTACTATTTTTTCTTCTATTTTCTCTTTTTTCCCCTTTAGTTTTACACATCATTGAGTGTAGCTATTTTCACATCATTGTGTTGTGATATTATTTGTTAGTCGATATTGGTGATCCATTTTCAATGAGAAGCACCCTGTGCTAATATGATTAAATAATTTGCACAACTAGCAGAGCTGGTGAGAATATGCATTATTGGTTTATGGTGGAACAATGTTGCGTTTTCTGGCAGGAATTGTGTTTCAATCTTTTTATAAATTAACTGCTCTTGTTGTCTCTTACGCTTTTTGTTAATTTGCAGCTGGTCTTGTTCTTTGAGTGGTTGCTGGATTAGATTCTCAACCAATGTTTCTTGTTTGTGTAATACTGAACTTTTGTAAAACTGAACCCCTAAAATTGACGGCATCTAGGTAATTTATACACAGTCCAATCCAAGAAGGTCTCTTTTGTTTTACTCATAATCCTTGCTTGACGGTGATTTTGTTTTACTCATAATCCTTGTTTGAGTGTGATTTTGTTTTACTCATAATCCTTTCTTTTATACTAATCAGTACTCTTACAATAATACTAATCAGTACTCATAATCCTCATGCAACATGGTGGTAGAGAAAGAGAGAAGGTCTCTTTTGTGGCTTCAGGGGGAGCTTTTTGCAGCTGCACTTTCTATACTCTAAATTTTTCAATAAAACCATGAAGGTAGGAAGTGATGCCTCAATACTCTTAATATGCATTGTCACCCTTTCCTCTCCGTCACCGTCGTCGTTTCCTCACTATCGCTCTGGTTCACATTTCTTCAGGTACCCATCTTAATATGTGATTTCAAATGAAGTTTTTGTTAAGGCCTTAATCAGTAGTGGACGCACAGTAAGTTTGAAATGATATTTCAATTCTCTAGTTCTTCTTAAACCATAGATTTTAGGAAACCCTTTTGGATTGGAACAATTTTCCCATTTAGTTGCTTTTTTTGTTTGTTCTCCTTTCCTTGGTATAATTTGATCCATAGTAAAATGCAATCTGTTTCCTTAATTTCAGTGCCTTCTGGTTTCTGAAGAGAATGGAGAGGCTATAATTGTGCCACCAGCACAGCGTGGCAAGTCAGTTCCAACCTCTACAAACCACCTAATACTCCATATCAATATCCATGTAATGAAATGTCACAATTTCCTTTTGATTTTGCAGATACATTGTTGTGTGATCCTTTGGATGGATCCTCAAACATTGACTGTGGCGTTTCTATAGGAACTGTAAGAATCAATTTTACTTTATTAATCCCAAACCTAATTGCTGTATTAGAAAACTTCAAATTAGAAATTAAATTAATAGCTAGCTAGCAATTTCTGTGTTGCATATAGATCTTTGGTATTTACACAGTGAAGGATACAACTAAAGTTAGGGCTGAAGATGCATTGCTTTCAAATGGTAAGTTAAGCTAATCTTGCTCAATGCCTTGTTACCAAATGATGCTGAACCTGGTTATCTAGCTGTTTGTCAAATATGGTTTTGTGTTCACTATTCCAATATTGTAAATGGGTTCCGATTCCCTGTTTTTACAGCTGAACTGGTTAACGCTTGGCCCATTCTGTTTTGTTTTGTGTGTGACATTTTAAATAGTTAGTTGGAAATTCAATCTATGAAACTTTATGTTGGAATGCAGTATTTTCATGCAGCTGTGATAGTGCATTAATGTGGTTCTTATTCCAGGACATGAAATTTTAGATGCTGCAGTTTCAGAGTTCCTAGTTATCGCCCTTTGGGTTGTAGCAGTTCTATAATATAGCTCATTTCGAAGCATGCCAAAGGCTGCATGATTTACAGGCTGTATATAGGAGGCTACTAATATGTGAAGGACTCAGATCTGTTGGGGTATGCCAAAGACTTGGCCCCTTAGTTATGTTGTCTGTGCTGATGTTGAAGTTTCACGATTTGTCTCAAGAAATACTGATGTAGTGCTTATGCTGAACAATTGGAGTTTATACTAGGATTACTAATTACTTGCAGATTTAATGATATTTTATTTTGCGCATATGGTCTATAGATTTATCATATAGATGGATTCATCTCTGTCATTTTGTTTAGTTGGACCTGCTAATTCAACTTTAGCTGCCTATATTAATAGATACCGACTTTTGGTATAGTTTTTATTCTCATCTTTAATTCATGAATAGCTTTTGGTATATTTGAGTTCTAATTTAAGTAATTGAGGGAACAATATTTGAGTATATCCAACAACATCTGAATATTTGTTTACTTTCTACACTTCACTAGTTTAGTCAAACTGTTTTATAATTGATTATGAAATTTTACTTTATAGATCCTCATAAGGTCAATTGAAAGGGAAATAAGGTCAATTGAAAGGGAAATGAAATGAAAAGAAATTAAAAGGGAAATGCAATGAAATATTAATATTTTTATTTTTTTTTTTAATTTTTTTTATATTTGCGACGGATTTGCGACCAAATTTGCAACGAATTTGTGACGAAATTTTGCGACGGATTTGCGATTAATTTGCGACGGAATATTTTGCGACGGAAAAATCCGTCGGAAACAATTTGCGACGAGTGTTTTTGCGACGGAATTTTGTCCGTCGCAAATACCGTCGCAAATGTCATTTTGTGACGGAATTTCCTGCATTTGCGACGGATATTTCCGTCGCAAATCAGCGATTTTCTTGTAGAATACTCAATTAAACACAACATATTCACCGCAAAATCCATGTAAGTACCACACAAGAATTACCCGAGACACAATGCCCCTTTTCTCCTACCTGAAGAGGGCCGTCAACACGTTATCGCATTCAGGTCCAGGCTCACTACATGATAGCTTAAAACTGGTCCCATCAGATACTACAAGCCGAAATCGGTGTATGCATGGAAATACACCCTTACAGTTAATCACCACATCTAGATCACTCCCACCGAGTGTTTGATATATTCAATGGTAGCTCAACATTGGTCCCACCAAATACTACAATGTTGGCACAACACAATCACCCCTATTGTGTGATGGGGGAAAATGATAGCAACATTGGTCCCATTGGATACTACAGTGTTGGGACAACACGATCACCCATTCTGAGTGCTTGAGGAAAACAACGATGGCTCAACATTGGTCCCACCGGATATTATAGTTTTAACACAACAGGGGTCACCCATATTGAGTGTCCGAGGAAAACAACGACAGCGTAACATTGGTCCCACCAGATATTATGCGGGGTTACTCCTACCAAATATCCAAGAAATTATAGTTTTTTGTTCTAACTCCTCTAGCGGGTTAGCCCGGTCTATGACAGACCAATAATTTTTTAGGTTGGGCTGAGTTGGTCCAAAAAAAATTCGGGCTCATATTTTCCTTGCATAACCCACCTATTTTATCAGGCAGGTTGGACTCAGTTTGACAACTCTAATAACATGTATGTACCTCTATAGATGCTTTTTGAGCCTTGAAATTTTCACTCATTCTATTGAATCTCGAGACCCACCCAACTACTGTAAGTGCAACAAGGAAAATTATTGGGTATTTGTATTTTAGCCTTAAATATATTCTCTGAAAAAGATACTCCTTTTTTTCTTTTAAAAAAGAACTTTAGATATAACCTAGAGTCGTCTCTATCTCTCAACCTTCCCTCTACTCCTCTCTTCCTTCTTCCTCATCGACCGAAGATGGGTGGTTTTGGGCCTTTTTTTGCCCACTTATTTGCATCATTTTTCTCCTTTTATCTAAATACGTGGGTTCCTCCTATATCTAGTTTTCTTTTGTATTTTTCCGTGATTTCATCATTTGAGTGTGGTGTTGTTTTGTTTTCCTTATTGTTGCGATGTTTGTTTGGTTTTCCTTCTTGTTGCAGTGTTTGTTTGGTTCAGGTTGACAAATCAACATTAGTCAAATATAGATTCAATCAATGACTTTGACGTTAACCTTACAAATTCAGAGGTATGGGTATTCCAGTCACTTCGAATTTGTCACATTTTTATGCATTTTTCCATTTTATAGTGTTGACTTGGATGATGTGAGTTTGTTCAGAGATTCACCCTTTTTGGCTTTAGCGATATTGAATTTGTGTTATTTTCGATCCGATGTATTTTACCAATTTATATGATTGAATACTTTTTAGCAAAAAAAACTCCAGAAAACTAATTTATTTTAGAAATTGAATAAACCATCAATTTGATCTCTAAACTATCGGCCTTCCCCCTATTTAGCCACTGAACTATAAAATATAATAAATAGTTTCTAAACTATTTCATTTCCATAATTTTAGTCTCTCAATTTATCCCAAAGTAAAATAGAAAGTTATAGTTTGTTAACTAATGATTTTAAAATACGTTAATAACATTTATTTTATTTTTATATATTAATAACTAAATAGAAGATAGAGTGACATTTTTTTTTTACAATGGAGGTATGCGTGCAACTCCTCCTGAGAGTAATCTCTCAAGATCTAACATTACTGCATTCTCGAGGCCGCATTCAAACTCAAGCAATGGCGGACCCACTCACAGCTGAGGGGGCTCAGTTGAACCCCCTGGAAAAAAAATTGCACTTACCACCCTATATAAATAACCTAAGCCTCCTGAATTTTTTTTTTGAACCCCTTGAAAATTTTAAATTACACTAGTAGACCAAGTTTTGCACTCATTTGACACTGGCCTTAAAAAATTTGACAACCCTGACTCTGGGGTCCTAAGTCCGCCACTGAACTCAAGACCTTGGTTAAATCTGAAGAGATTCATATCATGTCATCAAATTCAAGTGCTCTTGGGTAGATAGAGTGATACTTTAGTAGCAAAGTTTATTGTTAGAAATTTAAATTTAAATAAAAAGTCCTGTAAAAAAAAATTAAATAAAATTAAAAAACAATGAGGCTATCGGTCCTTTTATTTTTGGTTCTCACTTCAATATCCGCCGTCTAGCATTGCTGCTGCAAGCAATTGAGTGGTTGTTCAAAGCAGTTAGTATTACGAACGAGAATAATCTCATTCTCAATCTCAAACCTAAATGGGTTACGTTCAAGAAGCACGCGAGAATCACGTCAAGAAGAAAGTCGAAGAAGGTATTCTACCACTTCCTTTAAACCTAAACCCTAAACTAAACCCACATTTTCTTTACACAAATTTTTGATTTTGGAACAAGAAATGTAAACCCTTTTGATTTCTATTATGCTTAATTCAAATGGGTACTTCTCTTATGACCCCAAAAATGGCTTTCAAATTATGATCAAACAATTTTATTTATTTAATTTTATAGTGAGATTGATGTGGTGGGTGTATTATCAATTTTGCAGCTTTACGCAGCAAAATGAAGCAAAAGGCACTGAAAGAGTGTGATCAGTACACGTCGAAATATGCTCAATGTGCTTATGGAAGAACACTTTCAGTTGTTTGGCACTGTCGCCGACAAGCTAAAGAGTTGAATAATTGTCTTCATAAATTGTAAGCTGTGTTATGAAAGGAATTTTTTATTTGTTCATTTGATTTAATTATTGGTTTGTTTCATGGGAAACAAGAAAATTGGGGTTTGATTTCTATAGATGACAAGTTAAATGCATCAGTTTAGATCAATGAAACACAGATACCGGACACGACGCACATGTAGACACCAATAATAATTTGAGAAAATAAAAATGATTGAATGTAATCTCACATGTCGGACACCAGACATGTCATTAATCTGAAGTGTCGGTGCTACATAGGTTTAGAGTATAGGCCAAGAATGATTACAAGCAGAGGCCGATCGAGGAAGATTTAGATTTTAAATTTAAGGGTCTATCGAAGTATTTGGTTTATGAAAGGACATTATGACGTTGTTTGATTTGTGTTATCTAGTGTGAAAAGACTTTGGTTATTGTTATTGTTGTCAAATGCATCTGTTGATTCTAATGATTGTCATCATTTTGTGTCCCCTCTGTTGTCAAATGGGGTGATCTTCATCCCTTTGTGCATGTGCCTGTGTCTAATGCATCTCATGGTTTTGCTAATATAATTGATATGGACCAGAATCACAGAGTAGCAATTAGCAGAGAAAACATGTCAATAATGGAAGCTAGGATCCGTATTTTTTCCTGAAAATTGAGGAATTACAATGGAATGAATATCCCTACTTTCACAGGGCTAAGCTCCTTCAGAGAACCAATGCTCTCTGTACGTGACAAATTATTTGATTCTGATTCTCTCTCTCTCTCTCTCTCTCTGCAGTCCCCTTAACCCAAATTCCCTTTCATAGATGGTGCCTCTTTTTGCTCACCAAAAAAAAAGATGGTGCCTCTTTTCTCACTCCTGCCGCATCAGCATTCTCATTCTGCCATTTCCTCTGTAGCACTGACACTTCCGGTTGAAGGCGTCTCCGGTGTCCGACATGATACAAGTGTCGGACACCGACACTTCAATTACTTGTATTTTTCAAATTAAAACTGGTGTCTACGTGTTTGTGCCCATGTCATGTCTGATGTCTGTGTGGGTGCTTCATAGGCCCTTTCCTATGTTTCCTAACATCAACCCTCACATTGTGAGCCTGGGCAATTGATGTGCTAACTGCCCATTAGAGACCAAATTCTCTTCTGGGGTCCTAACAATTATAGTTAAAAATCTGAAATCGTAAAGTAATTTAGCAGGGTTGGCTATCAGTCTTAATTTATGTTTAGTGACATGTCTTACTGTATATAATGATTTGCTTTCTTAGTCTTGTTCAACTTAGAATATGTTCTTTTCCTGAATGGATTCTGTTCACTGGTGTTTCTGTTCTAGCTGTAAAATTCTGCTGCATTGGAGATCTTACAAGAAGAAGCTTCTAGCTATGAGTGCGCACAGTTGACGTCAGTGTCGTTTTTGTTATACTAATGTATTCTATTATTATATTATTACTGAAAAAAATATATTTTTTAAATGTTTATGATGAAGGCTGTTGATAGAAATCCAAATCCAAGATAAACAGAAAATGTAATATTGATTAAAATAGGCACTATTACAGAGAACGATTCCTATAATCCCATAGCAAGTGCTCCTTTAGGGCGTGTTTGGGTAGAAAAGAGAGAGAGAGGAAGGGAAGAGAGGAAGAGAGAATAAAGAGTGACTTTCTATTGTTTGGTTTAAGAGAGAAAATGAGGGGATTAGTTTAGTACTATTTTACACTAAGGGTGTGTTTGGTAGAAGAGAAAGAGGAAGAGATAGGAAGAAAAGAGAGAAAGAGAGAAGAAAGAGTGTCAAACAATAGAAAGTTTCTCTTCTCTCTTTCTCTCTCCCTTCTTTCTCTTCTAGCAAACACACCCTCAGAGAGATAGTTCCTCTACCAACAGAATCCCCTCCTCTCTCTCTCTCTCTCTCTCTCTCTCTCTCTCTCTCACTAGCTAACTAATTAATTTGCCGACTCAGCATTTCCGTCTCAATTTGGGCTTTTCTCTTCATGGGTTCTATCAGCTGTTTCTACCTTAGCCTTCATTATTTAATTTATTCTTGTTTTGCCAATCTATTATTGTACAGTTATACTTGTGTACTATGTATACCCTAATTTTGGCAGTGTTGCATTGCATTGTAAACTTGCCAGTTTCATATGTTTGTTGTTTACTTTCTATATTTTCATTTTTGGTTTAGATTGCATTTGTTCCAAGATTTAGGCAAAACTTGTAAGTTTCCATTTTAAATCATTGATCAGGCTGGAGAAATATGAATAAGTTTTAGCATCTTCTTGTTTTCGATACATGTTTCTTTATTTGAATTTGAATTGGATTTTCTATTGTCTGTCTTTCTACCTTGATCATACACTGAATTACCCATACAACCAAAATTATAATGTTGTAAAATGTTGTAGAAGCAATCTATGTACATATATGGCTATGAATGTGGAATTGATATCTTACTTTTTTTGTTTATAAATTCTTTTACAGCACCAATGATTCTGTCTTGGAGGAAATGAAGAAAGAATACATGCTAAAACACGGTGAAGAGGGCTCTGCTAGAATCTAGATTGTTTGTTTTCAATGACAAAATGTATGCAACAAAGTGAAGTCTTCAACTCTTCATTGTTGTGATATAAGAAGATTCATTAGGATTAAAACTGTTTTTTTGTTGTTATTTTTGTATGAAATGGTAAAACATAAAGGAAAAGAAATTGTTTGATGTTTTTTCCCCGATTGAAAGTGTATTACCTCACTATTGTCCATCATTCCTTTTCCACCAGCTAAACAAACATGGAGAGGTTTTCGAGATTTTATAACAGGCACATGTTGTAAGCCAGTTGATGTTTTTGCTCTTGGGATCAGGAATGTCCTAGAGCTTTTGGCATCCATTGATAATCCGAGTGGTGTAGCGAGAAAATGGTGTGGATCATATTTTTTTCTGACATAAATCCCAGGATTGCTTGCAGCAACTTGGATGGTGTACATTTTAATTTATAAATAAATCGAGCCCCACAAACTTCACTCCTGCAAATCATCAAAGCATGTTTTAAGTCGCGTAATTTCAGCAGAAATATTAACTGAAAGTGGTGGGAACTGGGAACTATGTAAAATAAATCTGATCTCAGATTACGATTTCACATATCAATCTAAGTAACTGGACTGCACAAATAAACTGATAAAATGCAGCGCAGTATTAGCCACAAAAGCCAAGCCATTCCATCATCAAACTATGAAGTACCAACCACACCATTCACAAAACCAATATAAGCCATTATGTTTTCTAAGAACTTCCAAACCAAAATTGCAGAGGAGTACAAACCAAACAATATCCATATTGAAACCTATTATTATATGTACTGGATTTCAAAACCGGTCCGGATTTTCCCCTCAAAACCAGATTGACTTTTGTCAAACTGGTTCTGAAACCGCTTTTTCCTCTTACATGCATCCCATATTCCTACATAACCTCCCACATGCATCAAAATAAAAATCAGAAATTGCTTCATTTTCTTTTATCATTGTATCATTCATCACCCATTGGCCTTTTTGTTAGTTTCGTATTCTAGTTGAAGCATAAAAAAAAACCTCTTAAGGTATCATTCTATCACATTGTTGCTCATGTACAACAAACATCCATATGCTCATGGATTATACTTTATTCAAAGAAAACATATAAAAAAATCACCATGCATTCATACTAAAATCATTCTTCTATAAGCATTTCATTGTTATTGCACTATCACGCATCGCGTCATATAAAGAATAACAAAGATATCATTTTTTTTCAAAATTGCATTCATCTTGCATATCCGTACACAAAAAAATATTACCCCCATATTATATAAAAGTTATGTTCATTACTCCTTTCCACGCATTAAAAAAAATCGATGCAAGAGTCATGCATTTTGTTTCCTCGCACACAAAAAAAACAATTTTTACCCATATAACATTAGCATATCATTTGATCAAAAAACATCAACATCATATTTAACATGCACCGACATTCTTCATAATCATTCAAAATCATTCAAAATCATGATCACACAGTGTAGGTATCACATCATTTGTAAAGTCTTGAATTACATTCCAAAAAAAACATAACATTCATGCATCATTTCCCTCATGTTGCCATCTGTTGAGAATTGGCTATGAATTCGCGTGTGATTCTTGATAGAAATGTTATAGGCTTAATCGCAATCACTATATAAGAATCAATTAAGCCTAATATCTAAGCAATCGAAAGAAACAAAGAATACCAAAACGGATAGAACCCTAAAGAAAAAGACGAATTGGGGAAAAACTGAAATCAACGCACTTAGTTCTTGCTGCATTAAATCAATTCAAGGTCAATTGTACAAGATATGCGATAATCCCAATTCGAACACCCCCCTCACTTCCCAGAACCCTAATTTCCCAGTGTTTACACTCGCACACACCCTATTGATCTTAGTGATTCTGTTACAAGGCAAATGGCTAGCTAAAACTATTTATAAACGGATTCTTCAAGTTTCTTGGCGCCAAAGACAGTGAAGCAAACCGTTATAACAGAAATACAAAACTGGCCAATTGCAGCCTGACATGTGGCACAGCTCATGAGGGAACAGAAACAGAATATTGCAGATTGCCACATATTCTACAATCTCCACCTTGGCAATCTCCATAGACCTTGCAGCAAGAACCCAAGCCAATGCTTAGCTCATATCATCACGGATTTCAACCAATACTTAGCAAATTCAAGCAATGCTTGAACTTACTTAAAGGGACCACCTTGGTGATGAAGTCTGCTGGGTTGTGAGCAGTGTGGATCTTCTGAATTCTTACATACCCTTGAGCAAGAATGTCTTTAATCCAGTGTAGTCTAATGTCAATATGCTTGGTCCTTTCATGGTAAGCTTGATTCCTACACAAGTGAATGGCACTTTGATTGTCACAAAACACATCTACACTTTCTTGTTTGACTCCAAGTTCATTAACTAATCCCTTGAGCCACAATGCTTCCTTCACTGATTCAGTCACCCTAATATACTCAGCTTCAGTTGTGGATAAAGCAACCACATGCTGAAATGATGCTTTCCAACTTATTGTATTTCCAAATAAGGTGAAAACATAGCATGTAAATGACCTCCTCTTGTCACGATCACCTGCAAAATCAGAATCTACATAGCCCTTAGCTCCACCTGAGTTTTGACTTCCTTTGTTGTAGATTAGACCCATGCTTGCAGTTCCATTTAGGTACCTCAAAATGTGTTTGACAGCAAGCCAATGCTGCTGTCCTGGTTCTGCAAGATACCTGCTGACTAAGCTTAAAGCATAGGCTAAGTCTGGCCTAGTACACATCATGGCATACATGAGGCTTCCTACAGCACTTGCATATGGTGTTTCTTGCATTTGTCCTCTTTCAACATCAGTTGAAGGACTGTCTTCCTTTGATAGTTTAAAATGAGCAGCTATAGGTACCTTAGTTGGCGTTCCATCTTTCATGTTGAACCTACTAATTACCTTCTGAGCATAGCCCCTTTGTGATATACACAATCCTGGAGATGATTCACTTCTGAGTATCTCCATTCCAAGGATTTTCCTTGCCTTGCCAAGATCCTTCATTTCAAACTCTTTATGCAGAAGCTGTTTCAATCTGCCAATCTCACTGCTGTCTTTACTTGCAATGAGCATATCATCTACATATAGCAACAAGTAGATGTAATTGTTATCATCTAGCTGTTTATAGTAGACACAACTGTCATAACTGCTTCTCTTATACTTGATGTCCATCATGTATGCATCAAACCTTTTATACCACTGCCTAGGGGATTGTTTCAGCCCATAGAGGGATTTTTGTAGAAGACATACTTGATTTTCTTTTCCTCTTTCCTCAAAGCCCTTTGGTTGTGTCACGTAGATTTTCTCTTCAAGAACTCCATGTAAGAATGCTGTCTTTACATCCATTTGTTCTAGATTCATGTCATACTGCACAACCAGTGACAGTATTACCCTTATGGAGGTGTGTTTGACCACTGGTGAGAAAATTTCTGAGTAGTCAATCCCTTCTCTTTGAGTGTACCCCTTTGCAACTAATCTGGCTTTGAATCTGAGTGGACTCTTCTCTGTGGTGCCTTCTTTGATCTTGTATATCCATTTTCATCCTACAAGCTTCACACCAGAGGGTTTCTTAATCAGTTTCCAAGTCTGATTCTTCTGTAAAGAAGACATCTCTTCTTCCATGGCTGTTTGCCATTGTTGCTTATGTTTGCTTGCCATAGCCTCCTGATAACTTGATGGATCTTCACTAATGAATTCTTCAACTGTGTTTAAGGCATATGCTGTCTCTGAGTCATAACCAAGCCTGTTTGGTGCCTTGATTTGTCTCTTGGCCCTATCCCTTACCAACACATAGTCATTTGTTTGATCATCAGCCTCAGTTTCAGAGTCATCATTGTCTTGATTTTCATTTTGATTATCAACTTCTCTACTTGTCTCTCCTTGATTTGTTAACTCCACCTCAACCTGGAATTCACTATTCTGATCAGGCTTCTCAAGTGCCTCACTGACAGTCTTGTCACTAGACAGTTTTGACTCATGGAAGATTACATCCCTACTAATGATACACTTCCTTTCTTCTGGTAGCCAAACTCTGTAACCCTTCACACCATCAGGATATCCTACAAATATTCCCTTCTTTGATCTAGGCTCCAATTTTCCTTCTCTGATGTGACAATAAGCAGGACAGCCAAACACCTTTAAATTGTCAATTTTGGGTGCTTGTCCAGTCCATATCTCTTGAGGTGTCTTAAAACTCAGAGCAGTGGATGGACTTCTATTCACTAGGTAACATGTTGTGTGGACTGCCTCCCCCCAAAATGATTTTGGCAGCTTAGCACAGGCCAACATGCATCTAACTTTCTCTAGAAGTGTTCAGTTTAACCTCTCAGCTAGCCCATTCTGTTGAGGTGTACCTCTAACAGTTAGGCTCCTGTATATTCCATTGTCTTTACAGTAGTTGTTAAACTCCTCACTGCAAAACTCAAGGCCATTGTCTGTTCTTAGAGCTTTGACTTTCATACCAGTTCGATTTTCTACTTTCTTCTTCCATTCAACAAAGGAGTTAAATGCCTCATCTTTTGTTTTCAATAGGTAAATCCATACCTTCCTACTGTAGTCATCAATGAAGGTTAGAATATACCTCTTTCCTGCATGAGTAGGTGTCTGAGCTGGTCCCCAAAGATCAGAGTGAACGTATCCTAGCCTCTCCTTTGTCTTGTGTATTCCTGTAGAGAACTTTACCCTAGTCTGTTTCCCCATTACACAATGCTCACAGAAGCCAAGTTGTTCTACCTTGTCACCACATAACAATCCTTGTTTCTCCATTTCTCTTAGGCCTTTCTCACTCATATGTCCATGCCTTTGGTGCCATATTAGTGTCTTATCTACTGTTTGAGAGTCAACAGTATGTGCCTCTCCTGTTACAGTGCTGCCTAATAGAATGTATAACTTGTTCCCTCTCCTTTCACCTTTCATGACAACTCTAGACCCCTTCATGACCTTCAAAATGCCATTTTCACCTTTGAAGTTGAAGCCTGAATCTTCAAGGGTTCCCAATGATGTGAGTGGCCTTCTTAGATCAGGGACATGTCTTACATTTGTCAAGAGATTTAGTGTGCCATCAATCAGTTTCAGTTTAACTGTACCAATGCCTAGTACATTACATCCCATATGGTTTCCCATAAGAACTTGTCCTGCTCTATAAGGCTTGTAATCTATGAACCATTCCCTTCTAGGGCACATATGGAATGAGCAAGCAGAGTCCATTGCTCAATCATCAATGCATCTTGCCTCAGTAGTAGCATTAAGTTCACTGCAATCACACCCTTCACAGCCTGCAGCAACAAGCATTTCACAGCTTTCATAGCCATCAGCAAATGAAGCACTTCCTTCATCTTCATTCTTTTGATTCTTGGCATTTTTCTTCTCTGGACACTTGTTCTTGTAATGTCCTTCTTTATTGCAAATGTAGCATCTATTGTGTTTCAGTTTAGATATTGATCTAGACCTGTTCTTTCCTTTCCCTTCTCTTTTCTCAGTCCTTCCTCTAATCATAAGGCTTTCACTTTGGTCAGTTTCTTTTGTATCCTTCTTCTTGGATAATTCTTTTGCCATCAGAGCAGCTTGAACCTCTTCAAGTGTTATTGAATCCCTTCCATTGATGAGGGTGTCTGCCAAGATGTCATATGATTTGTTTAAAGATCTGATGAGCAACAGTGCCTGATCTTCATCATCCACTTTCACATCAATGTTCTCAAGGTCCAATGTCAGTTTGTTGAACTCATCAATGTGATCACCTATGGATGTTCCTGTTTGCATTTTGAATGTATACAGTCTTTGTTTTAGGTAGAGTCTATTTGCCAACGACTTGGTCATGTACAGATTCTCAAGTTTTAGCCAAATAGCTGCAGCGGATCTTTCCTTAGAGATCTCTCTAAGAACCTTGTCTTCTAAACAAAGAATAATAGCACTGTAGGCTTTGTTCATCATTTCTTTCTTCTCCCTTGCAGACAGTGTTTCTGGTAATTTATCCTCCCCTTCAAGTGCCTCTTCAATACCCTGTTGAACCAACATCGCACGCATCTTCATCTTCCATAGACCAAAGTCATTCTTGCCACTGAACTTCTCAATGTTATACTTTGCCATTTCCATGGATACCTTCTCAACGATGCTCTTGATACCAATTGTTGAGAATTGGCTATGAATTCGCGTGTGATTCTTGATAGAAATGTTATAGGCTTAATCGCAATCACTATATAAGAATCAATTAAGCCTAATATCTAAGCAATCGAAAGAATCAAAGAATACCAAAACGGATAGAACCCTAAAGAAAAAGACGAATTGGGGGAAAAACTGAAATCAACGCAATCAAACACAATACGCATGAATTTGTTTGCCCAGTTCAGTATCAGAATGATACGTACATCTGGGGAACTAAGCAACCACTTAGTTCTTGCTGCATTAAATCAATTCAAGGTCAATTGTACAAGATATGCGATAATCCCAATTCGAACACCCCCTCACTTCCCAGAACCCTAATTTCCCAGTGTTTACACTCGCACACACCCTATTGATCTTAGTGATTCTGTTACAAGGAAAATGGCTAGCTAAAACTATTTATAAACAGATTCTTCAAGTTTCTTGGCGCCAAAGACAGTGAAGCAAACCGTTATAAGAGAAATACAAAACACGTGGCACAGCTCATGAGGGAACAGAAACAGAATATTGCAGATTGCCACATATTCTACACCATCCTAGTTTAAATGCATCAATTCCATATTCATGTATCATTTTTCCAAATAAACCAAAAAATGATTTCATTATAATTGTATCATTCATCATCCCATAAATAAAAAAGAGAGTTTGCATAAATGTTGCACTACCTCTTAAAAAATAAAAATAATTGCATTTAGGATCAAACATTTATTTCTTCATGCATACATGCATTTGCATATCCGTCATCATGGGTATTATATGTTGCTAAAAAATAATCACCGCACATTCATAATAAAACCATTCTTTTCACATGCAGCCCATTATCATTGCACTACTATACATCTCATCATCCGGAAAATAACAAAAATATTTTTGTATTTGTCCAAATTGCATCATCTTGCATATCCATACAGAAAAATATATCACCTTGAAATTATAAAAAAGTCGTCTTCATTACTCCCCTTCATGCATCATAAAAAAAAAGAGAGAAAACAAAAGTTCATATTTTATGTATTGTGAAAACAAACACCTATAGTTCATCAATATTAGAGAGCTGGCATTTTGTGTTTGACAGGATTATTTGACCTAATATGTTTTAAATTAGTTGTGTTTGACATGTAATATGTTTTAAATTAAATTAACGAGTCTAATATTTTACTTACTTTAGGAGACCTTTATTTCAAAAGTATACGATTATAATTTTAACTCCCAAGTGGTTCCATAAATATGTTTGATTAAGCTAACAAAAGTTGGTCTCTTTTGTAAGGATGCAGTTCATATGTCAGAGGGATGCGCGTTTGAATTACACTCCCATTATAAGGATTTTATTGGTGGATAATATGTATTTCTAGGCGATCTTTCAATTTTGAGTTTTCCCTAACACCTATTAAAACTCAGACCGAACTCACCTAAACTTTTCATCATCAAAAAAAAAAATGTTTAGTTAATATTTAACTTTTTCTATACGAGAAGTGCTAGCAACACTATATTTTACACACTCTCTCTAACATTCACTTCATGATTAGTTAAAATTCATGGGGTCCCACTAAATTGATGGGTCTGATTTCCAAAGTCGTGGGACCCACACGAATTTTGACCAATCACAAAATGAGTGTTGAAGAGAGTATTTAAAAGAGAGTGTTGCTAGCATTTCTATTTTCCATAAATATTTTTAAAAGAAGAGAGAAAGAGTATGATAAGAAAATTGGTCAAAAACTATGATTGTACGAGTTTTAAAATTGTTTGGGACTCGTTGGTTAAATTTGAGAAATAAATTTGAAATTTGTAAAAAAGTAGTTTAGAAAAAATTTTAAACAAAAGTTTTTATAATGATAACATTTATTTTAAGTTAATGATAAAAAGAGTTTAATGGCATGCACCATTGGCGATGAGAGTCCACCATCGTGTGTTGCCCCAAACAATTTGGAGGCCCCGTTCAAGTCTTGAAAATTAGGCCCCTGTTGGAGATTGAGTTTACTCCTCAAGTTTTTTATTTTTCTTATGTTTCTCATATCCCCAGATTCATACCTCCACAATTTAGTGTTGTCAATCGTGAATCACGAAAAATAGCGGAACACCAAAAAAATTGATGTGAAATATCGAATAGCATTGCAGGCAAATAGCGAAAGCTTTACATAGTGGTTGAAATAAATTAATTCTCTATTAAAAAGCTGTAGATAATTAAATAGAATAAAAAATGCAAAAAATAAGAAGAGTGGTGATAGAGATCGGTATCAAGTGATGTTCAGCCAGTGGTCCTACATACATTGTCTTCTCACAAAAATTACATCTACAATTACTAATATTTTTTGTTCACCAGAGCAGTGGCGGATCTTAACAAAATTTGTAGCGGGGGCCAAAATGTGTGAGGGACCAATTTGAAAATTTACTCTAAAAATTAATAAATAAATTTTAATTTTTAAAAGCTGTAATTATTTTTAAAGAAATTATCAAGTATATGGTATAAATTAAATATTTTATAATTAATTTATATGAATGTAATTTTTCTATACAACTTAAGTATTAATAAATACTTAGTGGTAAAACATTATAAATAAATAAATATATAAATAACAAGAACAACTTTTTTTTAATTAGTACTCTTAATATTGCATAGGAAATAGATGTATTGTTAACATGAATTTTACTGTATATAAATCGAGGAATGGAAATAGATGCCAAATATGTAGATATTTATAATGGAAATGGATTCCTATTGTTAATCTTGCATAGGAATGGAAGTTATTATCTACACATTTGGCATCTATTTCCATTCCTCGATTTCAAAAAAAAAAAACTTCCATTCCTCAAAAATTGATAAACATGAGTTTGGAGCAACTATCTCTCATGGTAAATCCATTATTTCCCATTGTAAATCCATTCCTCAAAAAAAACTTCCACTCTTGTTAGAATAGCCTCAGCAAGCAGTGTTTGTGCTCAAATTTTTGATGTAGTTCCATTGTGTATTGCCAATTTAGTGATGAATGAAATGCAATAACTTTGGTTCAAATAAAGTAATTTCTCCCAAAAAATAACTCTGTATTAAAAACTTTATAACCAAATATTAAAAGAAAATTTGATTCAAATAAAGCAATTTCTCCCAAAAAATAAGCAAAACCAAACATGCACCTTTTCACCATTATCAGCAATGTGGCACCTAGAGTTGCTCGTGATCTATAAATGATACAAAACACTAATATATGATTTTATTTGACCTCTTAAACAAGTTATTCTAAAATGGTGACTATCCCGGAAATTTAAATCGATATCGAATGTACTCTTTGATGTCCTAAAGAAGAAAACTTATGAACTAATTGAAACTTCAATTCAAGCTTCATTAACCATAAGGGTCTGTGTGGAGTAAGAAACTAAGTCAACAACAAAACTTACTCATCTGAATTTGGTTTCATGTAATTCCTAAGGAAATCGCGATAGTAATCCATGATGTTCCATCGTGTTGGAGCTTTTTCCAACTCGTTGTCATCGACTTCATTATTACCAGTTACCTTCTTGTAAAATCGTACCCATTTGTATGTTGCTCGCTTTAATCGGACACTCTGGGTTCCGCCTAACAGATACTTGATGAAGTCTCTAGCTAGCTTTGTAAGTTCCACTCCATTGATGACATAGATATACTGCAAAAGAATGATGTAGGTTATTAATTATGAAACATGGCACATACATTATATCAACTTTGTTATAATTTCTAAGGTAACAGCAGGCATCAGCAGCAATACAAATTAAATAACAGGCGGTTCAAGCAAGACTGACTCAAACTGAACAAGCAAAGCAAAGCAAAATTTCATGAGAAGCAGCTTCGTTAGGTGAACCAAAGAAAATTGAGTTATTAGTCAATCTAGTCCTTGAAATTTCACAAAAGTTCAATTAAGTCTATGACATTTACAATATATCAACTTAGTCCCTGATTTTTGCAAGTGTTTCAATTTAGTCCCTCCACTATATCAATTTAGTCCCTTTATTTTGCAAAATTCAGGGGATAAATTGATATATTGTAAATGTCAGGGACTAAATTGACTAATAACTCGAAGAAAATTTCCTACCAGCACAACAACTGATGCAGCTAGCTGTTACTAACCTTTAAATTTGGTTTGGCTCAATTAAACTAGGCCTCTAGCTACTTAAAACAGCTGCAATGCTCTCTTGCTGGTATATTGAAATAAAAGGACTGTGAAGTCAGCTGATTTTGATACTTGTCTATGCATTATGTGATTCTACGAGTGTCGGAAAATAATCTGACCAAGAAGAGGTGAAGTATAGTGTGTGTTTAGATTTTACTGAAACCACGGTGGAATCCCACGTTGAGCCAAAAGCTATAACTTGTAGCGTCATTTTGGCTGCAGGTTTGATAAGTTTGGACGTAGTTCCAAACGTATACTTACTTAAAGGAGTGAAGCTTGCTTAAATTGAGGAATGATGAAAATAAAGGGAAAGTAAGTGTCCAGGGGCAATTACAGTAATGTATTAGCCGAGTTATTAAGAAAAGAAAACACGGAGCAGAGAAAGGTGTCCAGTGTGTGTTGCTGTCTTGCTGGTGTTTTGATTTTTGGTGTAAAGTCTTCTGGGTTAGGCATGTGAATTCTACTTGATTTGGATGCTACGATGCTTATGGGGGCTGCTGTGATATTTATTTACTGCCCGGGTGTCACTGCTGCCATTCTTTCAAACAAATATGGTTGCTAATGCAAAGTACAGTGGCTATATTTCTTGGAAGGAGAAGGTAGTAACAATTGGAAAGCAGCACTATTAGGAGGGTTTAAAATTTATCTGCTGGTGTAGGTGTGCACGGTTGCTGTAAGGATGAAAAGAAGTGAAAAACCAGCTGACTGAATCGGATGTTGCGGCAGGCGAATTGGTATAGAAACGGCAGCTAGCTTTCCTTGATCGTTGAATAGGTTGTTTTTTGCATCATACAAAGGAATATGTATTTGTGTTTTAGTCTAGTTTTCTAGCACATGATAGGGTATGCCATCCGTAACCCTTCATAGAAGGTGAGTAGAGTTCGCTTACTTTGATGCTACTGCTAGACCTTATCAACGAAATTTCAATTATCGAAAAAAAAAATTCCTAAGGTAATTCTAAATCACCGTGAATTTGCATATGAATATTTTTTCATCTTGATTACACGCATTCTAAGGACTTTCAGCAAGTAGTTCCAAACTTCCTTGTACCAGTAGTTTGTTCTAATGCAATTAATATTTTTAGTCTGTCTTCCATTAAGTGTACATATGTGTTCACAATTACTATTATTGTTAAATTAACTATATCACTTCAAGTTTTTCCTTCATTCTCTCACACAAAATAAAGACGATTTAAGATGAATGAGTAAATTAAGTGAACATGGAAACACACTAAGGCTGGAACAGAAATCCATGGAAGAAGCAACATGGGATGACACATCTACCATGGTAGCACAATTCCCAAATCTCAGCCTTGGGGACAAGGCTGTTTTTCTAGGCGGGAGCAATGATAGTGTCGCGCATGTTAGTGAGAAACAAAAGGGTAAACCCGTAAATTGGTGGGTTTATGAGAGGAGAGCCAAGAAGAATAAAGGAGAAGGGTAGTTATTTGTGAATTAATTAAAGTTATTAAGTAGTTATGGTGTGGTAGTTATTATATGTAAGTTATTAGGTAGTTATGGTGTGGTAGTTATTATATGTAGGTAGTTATTTGGATTTGATTATAAATACTGTGTGTTGTTTGTAGAAGTTATGCTTTTGGGAAGTTATTTTAAGTTTATGGCCAGAAGTTGTAACTTCTGAGAAGAGCATTGCTATTGGGTAGTTTGGATGTAATCCTTACTATAATTTGTAATATAATTCGCAAGTTTCCTTTCCCATTTTCTTGTTCACAATTCTGTCAATTCATTGTTATTATTATTAAGCCATAAATCGATTGATAGCCTACATTTCTTAAGTCAAGAATCGATTATTGTCATGTGAATTTACTGGTTTGTATCAGAGAGAGAGAGAGAGAGAGAGAGAGAGAGAGAGAGAGAGAGAGAGAGAGAGAGTACCACAAATATAAAGCCAATTGTTGCTAAAACGATTTGAAGAGTGTCATCCGACATCCCAGGAAAGCCTCCATCCTCCGATCCACCCGGGCCACTGCCGCCGCCACCTCGTCCTCCTGGTGGCTTGGACCCACTTCCCCCAGAGTATTCCCCCTTTTGAATTTGCTTTTGTAATATATCCTCTATTGATTGTCCCTTAAAACTTTGCATAGCTTCCTCAAGAGCTTTTCGCTGAGAATCCTAATTATCAATGATCATAAAATGAAGAAAAATGAAAACCAAAATATGGAACTAAAAATATGGTTTAAGAGCACCTAAGATAGTCTTGCACGAGGCAGCACGAATTTGGCTAAAGGCCAACCAATAACTTAAACGAAGGAATCTTAGAGCATCTAAAGGAACATTACATTAAGCATATTTATAATATAACAATTGGCAAGGGCAAAATGTGTAGTATAACTCAATTGAAAGTGTAGTACCTCACTATTGTCCATCATTCCTTTTCCACCAGCTAAACAAACATGGAGAGGTTTCCGAGATTTTAAAACAGACACATGTTGTAAGCCAGATGATGTTTTTGCTCTTGGGATCAGGAATGTCCTAGAGCTTTTGGCATCCATTGAAAATCTGAGTGGTGTAGCGAGAAAATGATGTGGATGATATTTTTTTCTGAGATAAATCCCAGGATTGCTTGCAGCAACTTGGATGGTGTACATTTTTATTTATAAACCGAGCACCACAAACTTCACTCCTGCAAATCATCAAAGCATGTTTTAAGTCATTCAGCAAAAATATTAACTGAAAGTGGTGGGAACTGGGAACTATGTAAAATAAATCTGATCTCAGATTACGATTTCACATATCAATCTAAGTAACTGGACTGCACAAATAAACTGATAAAATGCAGCGCAGTATTAGCCACAAAAGCCAAGCCATTCCATCATCAAACTATGACGTACCAACCACACCATTCACAAAACCAATATAAGCCATTATGTTTTCTAAGAACTTCCAAACCAAAATTGCAGAGGCATACAAACCAAACGATATCCATATTGAAACCTATTATTATATGTACTGGATTTCAAAACCGGTCCGGATTTTCCCCTAAAAATCAGATTGGCTTTGTCAAACTGGTTCTGAAACCGCTTTTTTTTCTCGCAATTGGTTTTAAAATCGGCTTCAAACTCCACAAAACCTGCTTTGAAACTGGTTTTTGAACAAACCAAAACCAGTTTTAAAATTTATGTAAAATGAACATATCTGCTTGTGGACAGGCATTCCTTTTCAAAGAGAAACAAAAATGTAGGATTGAAATGTAAGTTATGTGTCTTTGAAGAGAAACGGAAATGCAGATAACATTTGTAATATGCATCCGAGTGTGTTGGAGAAAAATGGGAAAGGAAAAGAAACACCAAGTTAGCTTGAAAAAGTCGAAAACTACATTACTTGTAATATGATTATTATTCATGAAGTTTCACTACTCCTATTAATATCCTACAACAATATTGCCAAACAAATAAGAGAGATATCTCTTCAGTTTCTCTCAGTAAATGCTCAGCACAGCAGTTTCTGGAAGAGTAAATCTAACTCTTTTAGAAGAAACAAGATTCTCCAAGCATAGCAACTTTCATTTTAATACTTTGAAAACAGGATCTTACAATGATGTTAACTTCCAGAAGTTTCTACAGGCAAACAATAACACAATTTTTTTTTATATATGGCAAAAGATAGGTTGATTCCCAAATTCTTGACTCAAAAGTACTTACTTGTTCAGTCCCAACTTTATTTTTTCACAGCAAAACACTTTAAACTACATACAAACACATCCCTTAGTGTTAAAGTTTTGCACTTTAGTTGAGTGGAGTGGAGTCACACCTCCAAGTGCTAAACGCAAAATTAAGATAAAATGCCCACCCCATAAAACCATCAGCATTACAGCAGCATCAGAAACAGAAGAAACATAGAAGGAACATAAGACTTAGAATAGTTGATGTGCGCTCATTAGTCATTGCTTATATCTAATTTAACACCTGACTACACTCTTTTTTATTCAAAAATTGACATGTTCTGCCACGGGTATATGGCTGTATCCAGAATTGAAATCACACTTTTAAAACCATTCACCAGTAAATAGTACCCAAAAAAACAATAACCAATATCAGAAAAGAGCTTTCACAGCAAAAACTCGCCACTAAAGCGCTTATCTTTGCAACAGTTGATTATGCCCCAAAAGTCACGATATAAATTTCAACATACCAACATAGCACAAAACAAGCGACATCGATAATGGAATACACAGTTTTCTCGCTGGTGAATATTTCATTATTCTTTTGGTATCAATAGAAATGGAAAATTCAAATGAAGAATAAAAAATATGGAAAGAACGTGATGTTGCAACACGAGGCCAATAACAAGCAATAACTCACAGCATACGCAGTGCCAATAGACTTTGTCGCTGGCTCTTCCCTAACTTGCGTTTACCAAATTTGAAGAATACAGAAACTTCACTTGACTACGCTCGATCTACAGGAGGGGAGTCTGACAATTACGAATATGTGGAGTGAGTGTTTTCTATTTCAATTTTGAGATTAGGGTTTTCTATTTTCATATTTGGTGTAAAGTAAATCTTAATCTGGTTATAAAATGTGGATATCTAAAATTGGGCCTAAAAAATAAAATGGACTTGATTATACCCAAGTCCAAACATTTGGTTATTTTTAAAAAGGTTTTGGAACATCACCCCTACAAAAAAGTGGGCACTCTTAACAACATAGTAACTCCATAGCCAAAGAGCACTTAAAGAAATAGAGTAAAGGAACGTCACAACCCACAACCTGAGAAATTTAAAATGGGTTTTCTAATGGTAATTTTTATTTGTAGGTGAGACCATAATCCATATACATAGAAAAGATCAACATCACATGATTGAACATCAACAAAACAACTGACTACTCTTAGCATAAGTTGTTTTGCTATTTGAGAAAGTGGCGGGCTTTAATAAATGTGCTTATCAAAAAGCCAATTCATAATTGAGTAATGTCAGTAATGTGCATGAAAAATATCAAGGAGATTGTTTTTAAATTTAGAAATTAAGAAAGTCTATATTGTAGTTAAAAAGAAATGTGATCGGTTTAATTTGGAAATGAGAAATTTGGGACTTAGGAACAAAAAGTCAAGGCCATTGCTGATAAAATGTATTGTTAAATATATCTTTAGGTTTTTGAAAATTATGTTATTGTCAACTCATAAAACTCAGGATCTGTAAAAGATAAAACTGGTTATTTCAAATGAAAATTTCTTTCTTAACTTTACCACAATATATAGTAATTTAAACACAAGTTTTGATAAATTTCTACTATATAATCAAAACCACCTATTAAACCTTAATGACATGCAGATGCAACTTATTTGGTAAAATCACAGTAACTCTGTCTGGAATAGTTAATGTTGCCCATGATTTAGACTTAGCATAACACAAAAGATACTGAAAGCAACTTTTTTTGACAAATATACTAGAGCGTCAACAAGTTTTCTCAACAGCCCAGTAATTATAGAACATTTCATTGAACTAAAAGAAAAAAAGTATAGAGCCAAAAGAGAATCATTCAAAGTAACAAACATTATGCATCAAATACTGGGAATATTTGTGATTTCATTTCAATATTGCTGTCTTAATACCTACGGCAACTATCATCTTGGAAATTCTAAAATTAAATGCACCGTAGTCATAATATTCAATAAAAGGGGAGAAGGAGAAAAACTAAGACGAAATGTAAAATAGTAGACAATTAGTCCCAATGGAAGAAAAAAACAAGAAAAATACAGCAATCAGACACCCCCTTCCTCCAAAAAAAAAAGGAGAAAACAATTCTCTGATGTCTTCCATTCCATGCATATCCCAATACAAACCCACCATGTTTTGTCCCCTTATTCCACCAGAAAAAAAGTCATTGAGAATAATTTTCAGTTAAAAGAAAAAAAAATGAAATCTTATAATTCCAAATCAATCCCCAAATAAAATCACCCTGAAAATACAGAAAGGGATTGATCATCAATACTAAGGACATACTTGATCTTGTTCACGGGTATGCTGTGTTGATACTAAGGACATCAATAACAATTATATTGAGCATCATAAAATCCACTTAGTCAAGACACACAAGATGCAAATATCAACAAATCCTCTTCAGGTTGATCATCAAACTTCAAATGAGATTCTTTAAACTAAAACAAATTACGAAAAATTAAAAAATAAAACAAATTACAAATTAAAAATCTGGAAAGTGAAAACGAGTAAAAACGAAAAATTAAAAACTAAAATAAATTACAAATCCAAGGAACGCAGAAAGTGAAAACGAAAATGATTCTGAACCGATTGAGGGATAAAGACTGAAAACGAGTGAGAAGGATGAGGGGAGAACGAGAGGTTAGGGTTTTGGTTAACTTACTGAGTGATGAGAGTAGAGCTTGAGTGGGAGAAGCGAAGATCACAGTGAGCTTGAGGGAAGAACGTTGGAGCGTGAACGAGCGAGAAGGATGAGGGGAGAGCGAACGATGCAGAATTCTCTTTTGAGAAGATTTGGGCGGGCGTGAATGAGTGAGAAGTTAGGGTGAAGCAAATTTTTTTCCTATCACCGTGAATTCCTAAGTTTGTGGGAATTCTAATTCTCTTTTTGTGCTCTAGTGGGAACCCGGCACGTACCCAAGGGCCAAGGCAGCCGGACCACCACTTAGCCAAACGTGTTGGTTTTTTTTATATTTATTCATATGTAATTTTGTATAAAACTTAATATATACGTGTTACTAAATGATTACATTTTAGCCTACATTATATAATTTAAATCTTTCTAGATGTTTAAATGTTTTTCAACTATCATACAAAATATCAAACAAATAAAGCAAAATAAATTCATTCAACTAACTAATAATTTATCCTTTTATATGGATTAAAATTACATATTAACGGCAAATTAGTTAAATAATATTTTTTCGTAAATCTATTTTATTCTGTAACAATTTGGAATCGCCCAAAATAAGTCCTCTATCCAATTCAAAATCATTGACATAAAATTTGCATCAACACTTCTTGTACACAATTTTTGCATACAACATTTACGCACCTAATTGATGCCTACCTGTCCTAGTTTGGAATTAAAAGAGAGAGCTTGGGAACTTGAGTATGAATAATATTGTCACAAGTTGCCAAAGAGTCTAATAAATGACTTAGAAAAAATATCTTTGATTTAAAATGGGTTTTCTAACGGTAATTTTTATTTGTAGGTGAGACCATAATCCATATACATAGAAAAGATCAACATCACATGATTGAAGATCAACAAAACAACTGACTACTCTAGCATAAGTTGTTTTGCTATTTGAGAAAGTGGCGGGCTTTAATAAATGTGCTTAGCAAAAAGCCAATTCATAATTGAGTACAATTTCAGTAATGTGCATGAAAAATATCAAGGAGATTGTTTTTAAATTTAAAAATTAAGATAGTCTATATTGTAGTTAAAAAGAAATGTGATCGGTTTAATTTGGAAATGAGAAATTTGGAACTTAGGAACAAAAGTCCTGATAAATTTTCTAAAAATAAGAAAAGATATGAATATAAAATAAAAAATAAATCATAATCATAATCATAATCATATAAAATCAAGAATCCTACAACTCATTCGTCCATGTCAGCGCCACGCGCATTCACACTAAATTTCATGTAATTCTCTGTAAATTATGTGGCGTCCAAGTAGGCATTCATATCAATCTTAACGGCTCATGATAATCATTACATTTTGACATGGAATGGATGTGTGAGATTCTTTAAATTTGCTGCTACATACTTAATTCGAGGTATATATTAGCTGTGGTACATATTCTGGATGAATCTGGACATAGTATTTACGGCTACATATCAATCATAGCCGCAATTTTAAAAAATCTCAGCCATCCATTCCTTAATTTGAGGCAAATTCAATGTACAAACCTGATGTTGTGGATCCTAGCCGTTTCCACATCAGCAACACAAATTTAGGATCCACATTACTGGTCATTAAAAGCAGTTTAGTAGCAATATAACAAATTGATAGTAAGTGCTGCGAAAATGCTGGAAAATTAGTAAGGAGGTAGCTAATTTTTTGGATCCACTTTTATTCTCATTAATACACATTCTCAGCAACACTTTTACCAACAAATCAGAAATAAAGCTAACATCTGTTTCTCTTTCATCTTGACAATTAATTCCACGCATTTCTCCTAATCAATCACCAGCAACGCATGTAGGATCCTGATGTTGTGGATCCAAGGCGAAGAAGGACATGAGCAATACAACTTTAGGATCGACATTAAAATCAGTTTGGTAGACAGATTGCACTTTGAATATCATCCAATAAATCTGCGAAATGACTGTGAACAGCTGCAAGCAAGAGATACAAGTGGAATCCTTATTTTGTGGAGCGGTGGCGTTTACATATCAGAAACACAACTTTAGGATCCACATTAATGCTCATTAAAATCAGATTAGTAGACATATAACAATTTGAATGTCAGCCATTGAATATGCGAAATAGGTGGTAACAGCTGCAATCAGAGATACAGATGTGATCAAAATTAATAATTAGGTAGCTAATATTTTGGATCCAGCGCGATTACACGTCATCAACACATCAGCAAATCGTTTAATAACATATAAGAATTTGTGTAAGGTGAGTGACCAACCTTATAAATCTGATATTAGAAGTTTATTAACATTTACCTGATATTATTTTCTTCTCAACCAGTTTATTGCATTCGGTTTTTCGTGACTTTTGCTGCACCAAATGGCCCCATCAAGCAAGTTGATTATTGTTCCTCACAAAAAGGTGCAACCCCTTTCTATCATAGATTCGAGCCATGAAAACTCTGCCATTATAGTTAGAGTGCTCAGAAAATGGCGCGTGTATCCATCACCTGGTGGGAACAATCTTGTCTCTGTCGAATTGGTTTTGGTTGATAAAGAGGTATCGTTAGCTTTATCTTATAAATCATAATCATATCTAAAATTCATGTTTATACCAACAATCGTTGAAATCATTGCTCTATATACAGTTATAATAACCTGATATAAGTCATTTCTCTGTTATAACAACCTGATATAAAATTCTGATTTAAATAAGTCTTATGAAGTATACGGTTATGTAAATCATCAGTTTTAGATCTGAGGAACAATATACTTTTTTGAATCTCCCAGTTATATAAATCATTTCTCAACATGCATTTAATTACTTAAACTATAATGCATCACTAATACATTTTGTTAAATGTGACTACATCGTCTATTCATTTGTCATGATCACACGTTTACTAACATGGAATTGTATATATTTTTTTTAGGGAACCAAGATACAGGCCCACATAGACCAAATGTACATCTACAAGCATGACTCAACTATCTTGGAAGGTTCCATATACAACATCTCAAAATTTACAGTTGCCCTTAATTCTGGAAAGTATCGTGTTGCGAGGCACGAGTACATGCTTAATTTCAAACTGCAAGCTATGATCAGGGCAGTAGCAAATGGTGAGGTGCCAATCGCCGCCTACAACTTCACTCCCCCAGGGGAGTGTTTCCAGCCAGAATACAACCAGGATTATTTAGTTGGTCAGATTCATCGCTTAATGTAAAGTAGTTGTTCATACTAATTGGAAATGATATTTAACATAAATTCTCATGTCTATTGATTTGTAGATGTTGCTGGAGTGCTGATTGGAATTGGTCAGGAACAAGAATTTTATAAAAACACGGGGATGACTTCAAGAGTAAAGATTGACTAACGAAAGACCATGACATCACTTACTTGATGTCAATGCCAAGCAAGTCTAGGCAGTGCCTAAACTTACTCACAGGAACCGGTTTGGTGAGCATGTCTGCGGGGTTCTCATTTGTGTGAACCTTGACAATTTCAACTTCCTCTTTCTCCACAATGTCCCTAACGAAATGGAACCTAACATCTACGTGTTTGGTTCTCTCATGGTACATTTGGTTTTTGCTCAAGTGAATAGCACTTTGGATATCACAAGATATACATACAAGATCATCACTTATGCCAAGCTCACTAACCAAACCTTGAATCCACAATCCCTCCTTGATTTCTTCTGTGAGAGCAACATACTCCGCTTCGGTAGTTGATAATGCCACAATGTGTTGTAGGCTCGCTTTCTCATTTTTATTCGTGGTTATAAAACAGATAACACATCAAGCACGGCTCATAATGGATCACCCTTTTTCGTGGATGAAACTGTCATACAACCTTCACGTGTCCCTCTTGCTGACATACAAAACGGTATCTTATCTTTCACTTATATTAGCAATTCGTATTCAACACAATATATGCAAGTCGATGACTTTAATAAAGTGTTTCTACTTATTACCAGTTTATTTGCCACGACGACATGGTAGGCCAAAGAAGTCTGGAGTGAGGAAACTCTGCCTGACTCACGATGTTCTGCAAAACGGTCAAACATCAAAAGGTTACTGTCAGAGATTGAGAATCGCAAACCTTTCACACCGAAAAACACTAAACGAATAACCCAGTCTGCAATCCACACCAATATATCAGAATTTACAAATGGTAATAAGTGACAATTTTTATCAATTAATTATGCATACTGATCTTACTACGTATATCCAAGGAATGATATATATATATATATATATATATATATATATATATATATAATATGTATTTGCCCTATTCATACAGGATGTAGTTCAAATCCCCCTCTATATTCCACTACCATTGATGTTCAAACAAGGACCACCGATGTTATATACACGCCAAAGACAGTAGAACAGACGTCCATGTCAGCAGGTATTAATCTATGCTTTTTTATTTATTCATTTCTATCCTACATAAAATAGCTAATCAACATTAAACTTGCATATTCACATTAACAAAGTAATCCCCTACATACACTTGACATGTATATCCTTCCCGGAGCTTTAACAATATTATACTTATAGGGTGTACTTCCTATATTATTAAGCACTGGCATTTCCTAAACAAGTACACAAGTTTATTTTTTTAATGTTAAATTATCCGTTTTTTGTTAATCAGTCGATGCCACATCAGGTAAAATTAATACTGACGTACCACATGAAGTCAGACGTATTACAAGTGGTATACCAAGACAGCATCATACAACACCAGCCAGTTTACCAATAAACAGACTTGATTTTGACAAGGAAGAACAAACCAATGCAAACAAAACATCAGATTATAGTTCAGGTATTACGTTTACGCATGACAATATACAATCTTTAATAAGTCATTACATATAAAAACTGTAGTAAATTGGACATCTATTTAAGCTTATTTTGCCCATTGTCATCCGCAGGTACTCAACAACAACCATCCGAATTTCGTTCCACTCTTTATGACAAATATGAGTCCCAGCGTAAGTTCTTTACGATTTTGATATATATACTATTATAATTATATATATATATATATATATATATATATATATATATATATATTCATAAGGATGCATTATATATATACATATATATATATAAATATAAATTCGAGTTGTTTATGTACATTAGACAATACATTAATAATATAGACACAAATCCCCTTTTACAGCTGCTCTTGACGTAGGGCTTCCAACTCATCAATGTCGTGAGTGTCATGCGTTGTTTTGGTTTCAAGAGAGGGCAGTCAAGAGCAATCGTTCAGCAAATCCAGATTTTTCTATGTGTTGCATGAAAGGGAAAGTCGACATCCCATTGCTTAAGGAGCCACCTCAATTGTTGTTGAATCTTATTAGAGGCCTTGATCCAAGGAGCAAAAACTGGTGTGACAACATTAGGGCATACAACAGCATGTTTGCATTCACTTCAATGGGAGGTAAAGTTGTTACAACACATAACGATGGAGGCAGTCCACCACAATACATCTTGAGTGGACAAAATTACCATCGCATAGGTAGTCTGTTGCCAACTGAAGGTAGTACCCCTAAATATGCGCAGTTATACATATGGGACACAAGAAATGAGGTCTCAAACAGAATGAGCCATTTCAGGTATCCACGATTACTTTTCGAACGATTATGCTATAAATTTAACTCCATGCTATTAAACGACTTCTTTCCTTTTTTTGCTAATATATAAAGAAAGAGTGGTATAAAAAATTTACGACTCGACAACGTTTCAATAATCATATATTCTTAACGTTGTCACTACAAAAAAACAGCGTATTAGCGACGGATTTTTCGGTCGCTAATACTACTTTTTCCCTCGCTAACAACATTTAGCGACGGAATTAGCGACGGATTAATTCCGTCGCTAAGAAGCTTGTCGCTAATTATTAGCGACGGATTTGCTTCCGTCGCTACTTAGCGACGGATTAATCCGTCGCTAATTACTGCCACGTGTTAGCCTACGAATGAGCTAATTAGCGACGGATTTCCGTCTCTAATTCCGTCGCTAATTGATGCCACGTGGTTGTGTCTGGTTAGCAATATTAGCGATGGAATTCCGCCACTAATTCCGTCGCTAATGACCCCTGAATTTTTTAAAAAAATTTTGGAAAACCTGGCTTTTAAATTTTGGAAAACCTGCTTTTTAAAATCGAAATGCGAAAAACCTGTCTATTGCGCAAAACCCTGTCTATTATAAACACTATAATTAAGATAAATGCGAAAATCTGAATTAACAATAAAGTCGAAATCAACAATACAATCCCAAATAACAATAAAATCCGAATCAAAATAAACTAGTTCAAAATGTTAAAACATAATACTTAAATATCAAACGAATACAACAAAGTCCTAATAGGGATTATCATCAGACCCCTCAGACTCAGACCCATTTGGATGTTTGCGGTTATAATACTTCAATATCTTCTCTTGCGCACGGGTAAAATTCAAGAAGTCTTCATGCAAGGTTGTCTGCACCTGTTCATGAGTCTGCAGCCGCTGCTCCTGATCCTGAATGACCTGTGCCTGAGCCTGCACCTGCTGCCTAAGTTGCGCGGTCTCGTCAGCTGTAGCAGGAGGAGGAGGAGGAGGAGGAGGAGGAGGAGGAGGTCCACTGCCAGAAGGCCCACTAGTGTCGAAGTGATCAACCCCAGAGTCCAATAACGGCGCCAAGGGCCCCGAACCATACAGGCGACCCTTATTCGGCCCGCCTACCGCCATCTTCCAATTGCGGTTCGCCAGAGCTATGATCTCAGGGGGAAGTGGACCAAGTGAGCCAGGGTTCCAAGTCCCCTGAGTCGGCTCAACCATCGTCTCACTAACATCCTCCTGTTTTCCATAACCAGATAACATAGCATAATTAGCGTTCCATTTTAAGAAAACAAAATTATTTAATACAAAACAAGTTGTATATACCTGAGTTTTCCTAGAGCACTCATCAACATACTCCGTAGTACCCTTCCTCAAATGTGTTGCCCTGTGAAGCTCGGGAATAGTGATATCGCGTCCAGCCTTCTTACTCTGTAATAATGAAACACATTTTCAATTATTGCTAATCACCCTAAATAAACTAAAATAACACATACTTAAAATAATTTACCAATCTGACAGCATGCTGAGCCTGGTTGACGGAGCCGCAACAGTGAAGCGAGCCACCCTTTTCAGAATTTCTATTCTGCTTGGCCTTTTCAGCTTTTTCTTTGTAGCTCTCAGTAGCCCAAAGTTCCTTGTAGGCATTCCAAACACGGTCAGGGATGTATTTTGGCTGCTTATCTTTACAACGCAGTTTGTAAAGCAAATCCGACAATTGCTTGCCCATTCTTTTGAAAAAAAGCTTCTGCACAGCTACATCATGTTCCGACAGCCACGTCAACTTAGACTGTATTAAGCAAAACAAAAATATGTATTATTATATTTAACATAAAAAAATTAAAATTAACAATATATGTAATGACATAATTAACTAACAATTACCTTAAACAAATCCAAAAGTTTTCCCCTTTCCTCATCATTGACTTTTGTCCATTTTTCATGATAAGTTTTAAAATACATTTTCTGAATGACATATGTGATATGCGATGAAGCGGCCTTCGCAGGAAGCAACCTGCATAACAAAACATATATATCCAACAATAAAACACACACACACACACACACACACACACACACACACACACACACACACACACACACACACACACACACACACACACACACACACACACACACACACATATATATATATATAAGTCATTGCATAATTAATTTAAACTAAAAAATTCAAACAATACTTACGCGTTACCATAGGGATAGATGACTTTGCGTTTGATACCATCATTGCCGACAACTACCTGCACATCCTCTTCATCAGTCGATGAATCTGAATCAGTAACACCAACATGGGGCTCATCAGTATACGCATCACCATGGGGCTCAGCTGGTGTAGGCATCGATAACCCTGGTGTAGGCATATAGCCAGGTGGTATACGCATATACCCAGGTGGTATAGGTGTATACCCTGGTGTATGCAACCCTGGTGTAGGCATATACCCCCCCTGGTGTAGGCATATACCCAACTGGTGGAGACGTAGGCTGAACCACCAGTGGGGCAATTGGAGAGGTGGTCTGAGGCGTTCCAATAAATGAGTTATTCCCAATATTAACTAATGTCACCTCACGTTGTCTACGACGATGATGCCTCTTCCCATGTCTCGATGGGTCCGAACTTTCTCCTGGATGCGTATCTATGAACAATAACAAGACTCTAATAATAATGATAACAAGAACAATAATATAATCACGATAATTTCAACATTAATGTAATAATGATAACAACATAATCTAATAATGATAACAACATTAATACTAATATAACGACGATAATTAGAACATTAATGTAATAATGATAACAACATTAATACTAATAAGACTACTCTAAATATTCATATTCTTCGTCTTCTTCATCTTCAGTATATTCTTCCTCCTCTTCATCTCTAGTCTCTTCTTCCTCTTCAGTCACTTCTGGTACTGGTTCACATGGTTCAACTTCTTCAACGGAGAGTCGATCATCACGTAAGGTATCAATTGGTTCAACTTCAAGTACCTCATTAACTCCCGACATTTCATCCACTTGATAAGGAACCTCATCCTCCGCATCAGTTGCTTCAATGCGACCCCGTGGTTTTGTCTTAATTGCAACACACCAGCCCCTCTTAGTTGATGGATATGAAACATAATACACCTGTCTCACATTTTCTGGCATGATAAACGGGTCATAAAGTTTATACCTTCTATCCATTCGAATGTCCACGGTATTGCATTTTGGATTCAATTTCGTTCCTCTAACCGATGGATCAAACCAACTACAATAAAATAAAACTATTCTCTTTTGATAGTCCAAATATGGGTATTCAAGTTCATATATTTGTTGGATCTCACCATAGTAGTCACCTTGACCTCCTTCTGTTTCCCCTTTAACATATACACCACTATTAATTGTTTGTTTTCCCTCACTCCATGATTGTGTGTCAAATTTGTAATTGTTAACGAGGTACGTGTGCCACTCAGTCACCTCACGAAAAGGACCATCGGCTAAGTTCCTCAAGTGTCGGATTAAGGGAGTTGGTTCGGCTTCATAAACCTAAGTAATCACATATGGAAAAAGTATGTCATGTCTCATAATATAATCTACTTTAAACGTTTGACATTAAAACATTAATTTTATTTACTTACTCTAGCAGTAAACCATGATGGAAAACTTTCATGTATACGAACAGAAGATTCGTCGGCGCATATTCCCTCACTTCGTAAGAATGCACTGAATTGAATTGATCAAGACATGATTTAGCTTCATACTTTAATGGTGTATACAGATTAAAAATTGAATTGAAGCATACTTACTCAAGATATGGTTTAACTTCGGTGCAATTGATCAAGACATGAACATGTGCTGATTCATACTCTTTATCCGATAACCAGTTGGTCGACTTCTTTCCCGAGGGGCGACCAGGTTTGGTAAACACAGATAAAGTGAGTGCGTGTCTTTCTTCTTCAACCTCCATTTCGTTTCTATTATTTCTTGACAACATAAAGTTGTTGAAATAATGAGAACAAAAATAAATTGTTTCACGGTGTAAGTAAGCTGCGCAGATCGATCCTTCAACTCTAGCTTTATTCTTCACAGATCGTTTATAATCACCCATTAATCTATATATGAAATAAGAACGCTTGATTAAACAAATAGTCATACTAAAGGCCACTGTAATTAAAATGCTAAAATAGACAATTACCTCTCAAATGGATACATCCACCTATAGTGAACTGGCCCACCAAGTCTTGCTTCATATGGAAGGTGAACCGGGAGATGCTCCATGGAATCAAAGAAACCAGGAGGAAGTATTCTCTCCAACTTACATATAATGAAAGGAATATTCTGCTCCATCTTAATAAGATCATCTTTTCTCATTGTTGAAGAGCACATACTCTTAAAAAATTGACTCACTTCAGTAAGTGGTTCCAAAACACTCTTTGGTAATGAACCAAAAGCAATGGGAAGCAAACACTCCATGAATACATGGCAATCATGACTTTTCATCCCATACATCTTCCCAGTGTTCACATCCGCACATCTTGCAAGGTTAGAAGAATAACCATCTGGCATCCTCAATCCCTTCAACCATCGACAAACATCAATTGCTTCTTCGGGTGTTAGACAATAATTAGCTTTAGGTTTTAACATCTTGCCATTAGTCATTTGCACCAAATTCAAATTGGATCGATGTTTGCTACAGTAAAGAGCAGAATCCATTCTAGCTTTATTATTGTCTTTGGTTCTATCTTTCACATTCATCACAGTGTAAAATATGTTGTCAAAGAAATTCTTCTCGATGTGCATAACATCAAGATTGTGTCTCAATTGATTATCTTTCCAACATGGGAGATTCCAAAATATGCTTCTTTTTGTCCAGTTATGCAGTCGTCCATAACCGTTCAATCGGGAGAGCACACCTACCTCTGTGGCTTGTGGCAAATCGATAACTCTCATCCAGATTTCACCTGATGTCAACAAAGGCGGTGGTCTATCTCTTTCGACTACCCCATCCTTGAAGGCCTTCTTGTTCTTTCTAAATTCATGACCCGACGGTAAGAATCTACGATGCGAATCAAACCAAGAACTCTTCCCCCCGTATTTCAACGTAAACGCTTTTGTGTGTTCCATGCAGTGGGGACATGCCAATCTACCGTGAGTCCCCCAACCAGACAACATACCATAAGCAGGGAAGTCATTTATTGTCCACATCAATGACGCTCTCATCATAAAATTATTTTTTTGTGCTGCATCATATGTCAAAACACCACCCCACAATCTCTTGAGATCATCAATTAGGGGTTCCAAAAAGATATCAATGTTAGATTTTGGATTGGTTGGACCAGGTATCATACAAGTCAAAAACATATAAGGTTTAGTCATGCACATCTCAGGAGGAAGATTGTAAGGGGTAACAATGACTGGCCAACAGGAATAGGGCGACGCTGATGCTTGGATATATGGAGTAAATCCATCAGAGCACAAGCCAAGTCGAACATTTCGTGGGTCTGAGCCAAAATCTGAATGCACTTGATCAAAGTGTTTCCACGCTTCACCGTCAGATGAGTGGCGTAAAATGTCTGAGGTACGCCTATTCTCATAATGCCACGTCATTTTCTTCGCAATTTCAGCCGATGCAAACATTCTTTGCAACCTTGGAATTATAGACAAATAGAACATCGACTTTACAGGGATGGGTTTATAATTACGTTTTCCCCCTTTACGAACATGATACCTCGGCTTTCCACAGAATTTGCATTCCAGTAGTGCACCATCGTTTTTACCAAATTCGTTATTGTAAAACAACATGTGCCCATCCACACAACAATCAATCTTCTTACATTCCAATCCCAGTTTCGAAACTAACATCTTTGCTTCATAATAATTTTTTGGCAAATTATCCTTATTAGGTGTCGCATCGATCATCATTTTAGTCACATAATCTAAACCCAACTCAGAAATATTACTCATGGACTTGAGAGCTAAAAGCTTCACAGAAATAGATAATTTTGACTCTGGCGAGCCTTCAAACAACGGTTTGTTTGACTCCCTTAACAAATTATAGAATCTCTGTGCTTCTTCATTTGGAAGTTCATCATGATCGTCATACTGAGGTTCATCAAATGGCACATTCACCCTGAGACCATCACAAATCATGTTTTCCATCGACTCAAATTGTTCATTAGATGGAACAACACCACCAGAATTGCTTGAAGCCCCTACGTGAAAATTCGGAAGTACTTCTCCATGGTCCACCCAAATCCAATAATTAGGCATAAACCCAAGACGATACAAGTGCTCCCTGACTTCATCATCAGTACTAATAGGTACACCCTTGCATTTAAGGCATGGACATCTAATCCCCCCTTCCTCTTTAGTTAAATCATGTTGCCATGCTACCCTAATAAATTCTTCAACCCCATTCACAAAAGTTTCCTTTAAAAATGCTCTTCCCGGATATAACCGATCATACACCCAACCACAATTCAATTGACTCCAATTCATCTACACGCATTTAAAAAAATGTTTTACATTCTCATAACATTCCCAATATAAAACCAATAAAACCTCACCCTTTTCCATCAACAACACACAATAACAACATCAAATAGTCATCTAACCTAGGGTTCATCAAACATCAAAACAACAATTTAACATCTCAAACGACATACACATTACCATTACACATTTTTCAATTAACAACATACACATTTCAAAATTAACATACACTATCTCCAACAACATACACATTTCATACACTTACAATTACACTATCTTAAACACATACACTATTCAATAGAGGTCCGGTGACTGTGACTGTGACTGTGACTGTGGTGGCTGTCCGGTGCGGTGGTTGTCCGGTGACTTGCGAAATAGAGGTCCGGTGACTGTGTGAAATAGAGAGGCAGAAACAAAATTAGTGAAAAATAGAGAGAAAATTCGTGGAGACAGAAAGAGACAGAGAAGAAACAAACCTTGGTAACGTGGATGGTGGTGGTGCGGTGGCGTGAACGGTGGTGGTGCGGTGGCGGTGGCGTGGACGGTGGCGATGGCGTGGACGGTGGACGGTTCGGAGAGGGAGAGTCTGAGAGAAAGAATGGAGAAGAGGAAAGAATGGAGAGAAAAGGCGGCGGTGGCGGCGGCGTGGACGGTGGCGGTGGCGTGGCCGGTGGACGGAGAGGGAGAGGATTCGTGGAGATTGGAGACAGAAAGAGTGGAGAAGAGGAAAGAAAGAGAGAAAAGGGGGAGGGATCCGGCTTTAAAAATTTTTTAACGGTTAGCGACGGAATTAGCGACGGATTTCCGTCGCTAACTTTGGCCCACGTGTCAAATTGAAATGTAACGGACAGTGGCACAATTTTCAAAGCTTAGCGACGGATTATTAGCGACGGAATTCCGTCGCTAATCTTTGAAAATTGTGCCACGCGTCAATTAAACTGAAACGGTCAGTTGCGCAATTTACTATGATTAGCGACGGATTATTAGCGACGGAAATCCGTCGCTAATAAAATCCAAATTTTTCGTTTCTGCGCGCCTTGTCCAATCCATCGCTAAATAAGCAGAATTCCGTCGCTAAATTTATAAAACCAGTTCCGTCGCTAATATTGTAAAATTCCGTCGCTAATGTTTTTATTTGCGTCGGAATGTTGATCCGTCGCTAAATTCCATCGCTAATCACTAGTTTTTTTGTAGTGTGTTAAGTCCAGTTATTTGTTTGCAGCTTTTAACTTTTATACTCATCAATTCCAGGTCTAACAGTAAAAGTAATGTAATTGATGAATCCTTAGTCAGTGATTTGAAAGAAATGGTTGATCAGCACAATGTCATCGCAAAGAAATACAGAGAAGTTCAGGACCTTAAAGAACAACATCCTGCGCAAAAAGTCAGTTTAAGGTTGATTAGAGACAGGTCAACCGATCCTAGGACCCATAATATCCCCATGTGCGACGAAGTTGCAGCATTAATAATTGGGGATGATTCCCACACTGAGAGAGGTCGGGACATAATAGTGAAACATATGTCAGGTGAGCTAGAAAGGGTATATGAAACACACACAGCTTTGCTGCCCCTGCAGTACCCTTTAATCTTTGCACGCGGTGAGGATGGTTTCCGAGAAAACACTCCACTCAAACAAATAGCTGGGCACATTAGATCCCTCAAAAGACAAAAAGTGACATTAAGAGAGTTCATTGCGTTTAGAATTCAAGAAAGGGATGTGGAGTTCGGCCAAATTGTTAACGCGCGGCGATTGTTCCAACAATTTGTGGTTGATTGTTACACAATGATCGAATCTTCAAGACTGGGATACATCCGCAACAACCAGCAACTCATACGATCCGAAATTTTGACTGGATTGCAAGATGCTGTTACTAGAGGAGAAACTGATGCATCAGCCATTGGACGGCGTGTTATATTGCCCCCATCATTTACAGGAGGTGCCAGATACATGTTCAACAACTACCAGGATGCTATGGCTATTTGCAAGAGGTTCGGATATCCCGACCTCTTCATTACAATAACCTGTAACTCAAGTTGGTCTGAGATTGTTGATTTTGTTAGGCCACGTGGTTTAACAACTTCTGATAGACCAGACATTATATCACGTGTATTCAATATGAAACTAGACCAACTTATCACAGACCTAAAAACGGACAAGATTTTAGGGAATGTTGATGCAGGTACTCGCTTTTATAACATACAATGAATATTTATAAAATAAGTTATATTTTTCGTTTATTATATTGTTAGTCTTTAAAATTTAATATTTCTACATTTCTTAACAATTTGTTTTTCCATTGTTGATAGTCATGTATACAGTTGAATGGCAAAAAAGGGGCATTCCACATGCCCATTTGTTGTTATGGTTATCAGCTGTAAACAAGCTTAACACCACCACAGACATAGATAGGGTCATCTTAGCAGAGTTGCTAGATCCATATTTGTATCCAAATCTACACCACGCAGTGTCCGCTTATATGCTCCACGGTCCATGTGGTCGTGCTAACCCCAATGCTGCTTGCACCAAGGGTACACACTGTACCAAGTTCTACCCCAAGCCATTTCTTCAAGCAACCAAGATCGATGAAGATGGAAATCCTTGCTACAAACGTCACAACACAGGAATAACAGTTGAAAAGGGGGCACTATTTTCGATAACCGGTTTGTTGTCCCATACAATCCACAATTACTGATGAGATATCGGGGCCATGTCAATGTTGAGTATTGCAATAAATCCAATTCCATTAAGTAGATACGTCAACAAAGGTCCAGATCGTGCAACTCTACAGGTGTTAAGAAGTTCAGATAATCTGGATGCTCTTGTTGACGAGATCCGCAATTTCTATGATTGTAGATACGTTTCCCTTTCTGAGGCAGTCTGACGAACTCTTGCATTTGACATACACCAGAAATGGCCTCCTGTACAGAGACTTACATTCCATCTCCCTAATGAACAGACAGTATTATTCGATTATGATGAAGACATTGAAAATGTTGTTTGGAGGGCACAACATTATGATACTATGTTTCTTGCATGGTTCGCAGCTAATAGAACATACACCGAGGGTAAGGAGTTGACCTACGCCGAGTTTCCAACAAAATTTGTGTACAATCCGGTAGACAGGGTTTGGCTACCAAGGAAGAAAGGTTACAACATTGGTAGAATAAATTATGTTCCTCCTGGTATTGGTGAAAAGTATTATCTGCGCATTTTGCTAAACATCCAAAGAGGCTGTACAAGCTATAAGTCTCTCCGAAAGGTGAATGGTAAGGTTGAGACGACGTTTGAAGAAGCATGTTTTCAATTGGGTTTGTTGGATGGTGATAGAGAATTCATTGATGCAATCACTGAGGCAAGTAAAATTGCGTCTGGGAATCAATTACGACGTTTGTTTGTGACTTTACTAGCTACGAACACAATGAACAAGGCCGAATTTGTCTGGCAATCAACATGGAAGCTACTAGCCGAATTTCTTATTGGTTTTTTTGAATAGGCATCAAAATAAGAGAGGATGCATTGAAAAACCTATGCCTTCTGGAAATTGAAAAACTACTTCATCTGAATGGATGGTCATTGTCTGACTATTCAATGCCATTCCCCGAAATCGTAGAAGGCTTTGGCTACCAAAATAAGCTTATCGCTGATGAGTTGAGTTACAACAGGGATGAAATGGCATAAAAACATAGTTCGTTAGTCAAAAACTTAAATGATGATCAAAAAAGGCGTACGATGAGATAACGAACTCGGTCCTATCCGGTAGGGGTGGTTTTTATTTTCTTAATGGTTATGGTGGCACTGGAAAGACATATTGTTGGAATACTGAGTCTGCGTTGTTACGTTCTATGGGGTATATTGTGTTGAACACTGCATCCAGCGGAATCGCAGCTCTATTGCTCCCTGGTGGTAAGACCACCCACTCAACATTTGGTGTTCCATTGGTTCCTAGGGATGATTCAACATGTAGTATAAGTCAAGGGAGTCCAAGAGCACAGCTTCTAATTCAGGCCAAACTTATCATTTGGGATGAGGCACCAATGTTGCATAGGAACTGTTTTGAGGCACTTGACCGCACCTTAAAGGATATCATGTCAACTGTAGATCGGACAAATATGTACAAACCATTTGGTGGTAAGACAGTTGTTCTCGGCGGTGATTTCAGACAAATACTCCCAGTGATACGGAAAGGTTCAAGACAGGATGTAATTGCTGCTTCAATTAATTCATCATCTATATGGTCGAGTTGTAAAGTTCTGAATCTCACGGTCAACATGCGGCTTGGTAGTTCGAATGTAGAGGCTGAGAGAGATGAGATAAGGGAATTTGCAGATTGGTTACTCAAGATTGGTGACGGTAATTCTCAATCAAACGAGTATGGAGAGATTGATGTTGATATTCCAGAAGATTTATTAATTTTGGATTCAACCAATCCACTTCAGTCTTTGATTGACTTTGCTTATCCGCATCTCCTAAATAATCTTAAAACTGATCACTTTTTTGAAGACAGAGCTATTCTAGCTCCAACTCTTGAGTCTGTTGAGTATGTTAATGATTATGTTTTGTCTCAAATTCCTGGGGAAGTCGTTGAGTACCTCAGCTCGGATACTGTATGTCAATCAGATGAGGATAGCGAGGTTCAGAGTGAATGGTTCACTCCAGAATTTTTGAATGATGTAAAGTGTTCCGGAATTCCTAATCATAAGTTGCTATTGAAAGTAGGTATCCCCATTATGTTAATGAGAAACATCGACCAATCAACTGGCCTATGCAATGGTACAAGGTTAATGATCAACCATCTAGGCAAGAATATTATAACAGCTACCGTTATAACGGGGAAAAACACTGGGGACAATATTTTTATACCAAGAATGAATCTTATTCCAAGTGACGCAGGCATTCCCTTTAAGTTCAGGCGAAGACAGTTTCCTATTACCGTGTGTTTTGCGATGACCATCAACAAAAGTCAAGGGCAATCACTCTCGCAAGTTGGCATTTATCTACCTAAGCCCGTGTTCACGCACTGACAACTTTATGTTGCACTTTCACGCGTGAAGTCAAGAAAGGGATTGAAGTTGCTAATTATGGATGGGGATAAGAATTTGATGCGATCCACCAATAATGCGGTGTTTCGTGAGGTGTTTGATAATGTCTAATTTTTTCCCCGTGTAGAATTATAATAACAAGGACTGACTTATAAAAGATTCGTGATCATTTTGCAAACAATTATGTTACCAAGTGGCTTCAGTCTCAAGAGGGGGGGTGAATTGAGATTTAAAAAACTTTTCAGATCTTTTGAAAACGTTTTTCCCCTTTTCAATGACTTAGATCAATTTTCGCGCAGGTTAAGTGGAAGCGAAGGAATTAGAAGATAAAGCAGTAAAGCGATAAGACAGTAAAGCAGGAAAGCAGTAAAGCACGTAGAGATTTATCCTGGTTTGGTCACCTCCTAGTGACCTACGTCCAGTCCTCACACCCTTGTGAGATTTTCCACTAACCAAAACAACAAGGCTTACAGGTGCCTTGGCAAACCTTTACAGACTCAGGCACTCTCCTCCTAGGATACCCCACCTATGGAGAGCCCTCAAATCTATTACAAAAATAACAAGAGATACCCCACCCCTGTTACAACCAGCTGCCCCAAAAAGATACTCCACTTCCTAGTACAAACAGCTACCCTAGAGAGATACCCCACTCCCTAGTACAAATCACAACAATTAAACAATAACAAACGTAAAGACAGAAATACCTCTAACGAAGGCAGATATTACAACTTGAAGAATGCAACCCCAACTAACTCTTAGCGAAAGATCAGCTCAGACGGACCAACGGTGCGTGACGAGCAGAAGTAAAAGCGTGACGAGTTTTTCTCAAAATGTTCTCTGATTCGTGAAATGGGTTGTTGGAAATGAACACAATGAGGTGCCTATTTATAGGCTATGAGAAAATCAAGTTTACATTGAAAATAATGTAGGAATCGATTCTTTGTTGAAAGCATTTGATCTAGGAATCGATTCATTTAAGTGAGGAATCGATTTTGACTTTGCTTGGAAAATAGGGACAATCGATTCTTGAGATCCACGGAGGGCTAGGAATCGATTCTTTACTAAGTTAAAACTTGTATGAATCGATTCTCAGCTTGCCTGAGACATGTAGGAATCGATTCTCAGCTTAGTTTAAAAGTGTGTGAATCGATTCTTTGTTTGAAAATGTTTGGCCTGAAAATCGATTTATGCAATGAAACTACATGACCTGACAATCGATTCTTCCTTTTCTGATTGACCTGAAAATCGATTTTGATGTATGTTTATGCATGAAGAAACCGATTTTTATGTTTTTAAAGATGATAAGAATATTTACGTAAGTATGCATGCATCTTTGAAAAACTTGTGAGTGTGTGAGACTTTGAGATACGAGCTGACCTTTGAAAGAGCTTACACTTTTTCCTAAGACACACTCAAACCCTAAGGACTACCCCTATATCTAAGGACTACCCTTAAACTTGAATCTTCAATTCTTGAGCTTGTTTGTCTTGGATTGTGACTTTGATGTTTCGTCACTTTTATTAACTTTGGCCATCAACTTTGCCTTTGTTTTTTTCATCATCAGAACTTATCCTGCAATATTAGTTTACCTGCAATACAAGGTATCCACATTCTCCCCCTTTTTGATGATGACAAAACATTAACTCATCTCAAGGTGGGAGGTTAGTTCAAACAGATAATGTATATATGATACTCCCCCTATCATGATGCTCCCCCTGTTTTATTGACTATATTCAAGAAAGATTGGATAAGATTTTTAAAGATTGTTATGACTTTATTATTATATATATAGATGATATTCTCATATATAGTAAAAACATCGAAGATCACAATAAACACCTAATCATCTTTGTTACAAGGGCATATGAAAATGGCTTAGTCCTTAGCAAGAAAAAGGTAGAAATTGCAAAAGAGAAAATTGATTATCTAGGATTAATTATAAATAAAGGTGGAATTGAACTACAATCTCATATTTCCGAAAAGATATTGGAATTCCCAGATCAATTAGAAAATGTAAAGCAAGTTCAATCCTTTTTAGGACATATCAACTATGCTTCTCAATTCATAAAAAATTGTGCAAAGTTAAAAAATAAACTACAAGAAAAAATTAAAAAGGGAAAGGTCTTCGAATGGACTGAAGATGATACAGAGCAGGTACGGCAAATCAAACAAAAGGTAAAAAACCTTGATAGATTACCTCTACCAAAAGAAGAAGATGAACTCTATATAGAAACTGATGCTTCTGACAAATACTGGGGAGCAGTATTAAGAAGACAAACTGATGACATCATACTTAGATATACTTCAGGAACCTTCAAAGGAGCAGAGCTAAATTATGATATTAATGAAAAAAAGTTCTAGCAGTTATAAATACAATAGAATCTTTTAAAATATGGCTAGCTAGAAAAGATTTTATTATCAAGACCGATAACACCCGGATCAAAGCCTTCTTGGAAAATAAAATAAAAGATAACAATGTCAATCGAAGAAGAATTAGATGGCAGATGAAAGTAAGTCCTTTTACTTTTAGAGTAATATACATAAAAGGAGCTAATAATTGTTTTGCAGATCAATTATCCAGACCTAATGGATAGTCAACTCCAAGAAGATCAGAAAAAGGTAATATCTGACAAGCTTGAAGAAATAAATCAGCAGTTTCACACAATGGCCACTAGGATTGATGAATATTTCGTTAAAATCGATTCAAAAATGGAAAGTTTTTCTGAATACTTCGTTAAAACCAAGATGGAAATACTAAAGGTTCTTGATATTAATCAATACCCAATATCTCCAAAAGGAAAAACAATTGAGAAACCAAGTTCCAGTTTTTTGGAAAAAGAAAAAGGAGAACCTAGAAAATTAAAATTTGTTAGTTCTTTCAAAGACAAGTTGGTAAATTCTCCAGCTAGAGAACCAGTAGATAAATTTAGAGAAATTTATCAAAATCTGGTCAATTTTATATACCAAGAAAATCCAAGAAATCTCGATAATTATATTATTGAGTACAAAGGAATCTACCCAAGAGTTATGATAATCTTAGATGATTGGGAAGATATTACTCTTCTCACTGATCTTTTAAGATTCGGTTTTATTGATTCAATATATATCGATCCAAAAAACGATTTATCCAAGTTAAAGCACTTTCCGGAACACATTATTTCGGGAATTAAAGGATATATAAAAGGGGTTAATCCTCAAAGGACGATCTTCGCCAAGATTTACACTGCAAGCCCCGGTCAAGAAGGAGAAGCTGTTTATTTTGTAAAAATTGGCACTCTCAATGATGAAGAAATAGGAGCTCAAGAGTATACAACCAAGGAAGAAGCCCCAACCATCGACGAAGAATGGATCACTAGAAGAAGAGCCCTAGGATTCCATGTACTACTCATGGTGATGAAACAAACATATGACCAAGGAAAGTTTTGGAGCTATTCTATGACCGACAAGGCTATAGTAATTTGCAAAAAAGACAAAAATCAACAACCAGGAACACTAAGAACACTACAATTATTTACACAAAAGATTGAAAAGAATACTTTTCAAGGACAAAAGGAAACACATCAGCAATTCGGCAAAATAGTAAAAACAAGTGGAGATCATAAATGCAGTTACTGTAGAGAAAATACATAAAGAAAAAAAAAAGACAAGACTGGGCCGACAAGAGTAACGTGACAAAAGAAGAAAAGCAGATTCCAATCAGAAAAAGAAGACAAGACAGGACCGACAAGAGTAGCGTGATAAAAGAAGAAAAGCAGATTCCAAACAGATAAAAAGTTACCCTAGTTATGTAACTATAGTTACTTCTGATCATAGTTGAAGCATTTAAGGGTCTATATAAACCCATTTTAGTTTTACGTTAAGAGCACGAAATGCACAACCTACCTCATGTATTGTAAAATATCCATCATGAGCTAAATAAATTCCCGTTTCTGAAATTCGTTTTAGTGAAAGTTCTCTTCAAGTTTATCTAGTTAAATAGGAGCTTTTCATTCCAACGCATGAACAAAGAGTTAAGGCTAGGTCTTTCCAAAGGTAATAGAGAGCCCGAGGTCCTTTTTTCCGCCGTTGTTAGCCAGATAGGCGTTTGTTGAGGCAATGTGTGGACGACCCCATCTGATTCATCAGGTATGTTATTGTTGCTTTTTTAAGTAGAAAACCTCTGTATACGAGATCTTTTTCTAAAAACGAAGAGTAAGAAATACCTTCCAAAAATGAGTTCTATAGCATCTTCTGATTATAATGGTTATCTAGAAGAAAATCAGAAAGAAATTAATAATAATCTGTATTATGAAGAATATATCGATAATGAAATAAATGAAATAAATGAAGAACTAAAAAAGTTGCCCGAATATGCAATTCTAGAAGGCATAGAAGAACCAGATATACCTTTTTTTAGTTTAGAAAAGGCTTTTCAAAACCTAGATCTAAAAGAAGAAGGAATCTTTATAAACCCAGTTAATACTAACGAGGGATGCAATAAAGTAAATGAGTACAATAGTATTATAAGTTTCCATTTTAAATCATTGATCAGGCCGGAGAAATATGAATAAGTTTTAGCATCTTGTTGTTTTCGATACATGTTTCTTTATTTGAATTTGAATTGGATTTTCTATTGTCTGTCTTCCTACCTTGATCATACACTGAATTACCTATACAACCAAAATTATAATTTTGTAAAATGTTGTAGAAGCAATCTATGTACATATATGGCTATGAATGTGGAATTGATATCTTACTTTTTTTGTTTATAAATTTTTTTTTGTTACCATTTCATACAAAAATAACAACAAAAAAACAGTTTTAATCCTAATGAATCTTCTTATATCACAACAATGAAGAGTTGAAGACTTCACTTTGTTGCCTTCACTTTGTTGAAACAAACGTTTATTAATATAGATCTAAATGTAAAATATCATACAAAATTAATATAAAATGATGAGTTTGGTCATCTTTTTGCTGTCAAAAAAAGGCTAAAAGCAATGTTTGTCCTTATTTCTCACTTGCAATTAATGCTGGGACAACAACAAAGGCATGAGGCAGCTATATACCGGTGATCGTAATATATCCCTTATTAATATCATTAAATTGTTTCTAATCTTTTGGTCTTATTTAAGCATTATTGTATTTCCGTAGATAATTTTTGGAATTACTTGCATATTGACACTTATCTATTCTGCAAGCCATAACATTGGCTGTGGTTATTCGATTGAGGGGTGCAAACTTGCGTAAGAAAGCTAAGGAGAAGAGATGCAATTCTACTGTTAACCTCGAAACCCAATTTGGATGTCTTGAAGGTATAAACTGCGAATTATTGAAGATGTTTAGTCAATTACGAGTTTATGGACCAATTACTATTTTTACCGGGCTTTTATCCAAGAACCCGTTTAGTGATTAGGTTTTTGTTGATCATATATATTCTCGCTGCTGAGGAGACAGATTCGACATCTTTCGCTTGAATCATTAAAATTCTGTTTTTGCAAAATGTGATTCGTTTGTGTACGCACTTGCTTGTACACCATCTCGTTTCGTAACCTTTGATTATTTCGATTTATTTGGATACTTAATTTATTTAACTCGAATAGAAATTTATAGAGGATTGACATGAAATCTGTTATGATATTGGTTATGCTTTAAACGACGCTTGTCCGCTTTCGTGACCGATGAAACCATTTTTTCTGTGCTTGGCGAAACTGTGTGAATTCGTATAAACTAATTAAAGCTTGTTCTAGTTAGTTTATATCATTCTGGAATTGGAAATCCTTAGAGACATCATTTTTTAGAACCTATGATAAATCCGAGAAGCGCACCCCAAAATCGGTGAATTGATTGTCTCTTCAATTAGTTTTAATTTTCTCCTAAACAGAAACTGTTTTCTATAAAAACCCACATTTATATTGTTAATTTCTTTCCTGATTCTGGTGATCTTAGTATTAGAGGTCCTCGTGACACGACCAAACTCTCTTACCTTGTACTACATACTTATTCCTTTTACTTATTTTGTCCCGCGTACGATCGCTAACCAAATTGGCTTCGTTGCCCGATCTCTAATTAGAGATTGCCAACTTCAGGACCCCACTAACAGTACTAACATTTTAGTTTGTGTTTTTGTTGAGTTTTCAGGTTTTGTAATAGGCCACAGGCACTGTCTCTACTGAATTCTAGGGTTCCTAGCAACAAAAAAATCAGTTTGCTGGTGACCTTCTCTATTTGCTCCGAAAATTGGCCAAAACATCCAAAAAAATCGAGGGGCAGGACAGCTGGCCCAAAGTTTTAACGCTGCATCGTACCTATCATTAAATTGTTTTGGTATATGAAAAGTTAACATTGAAATCTTTCTATACACAAAGGGCAAATTAGTCATATACATGCACAAAATAGACATATTAATTACACTAATAACTTTTCTTAATATGCGCAAAAAATTCAATGAGGCCTTATATTTTGGAACGGATGGAGTATACACTAAGCATCATCATGCATAAACATCATGGTCCACTAGTGGAAAAAAGACATTATTAAGCATCATTTAGCATCGGTTGTTTGAACAGCCGACGCTAAATGTTGAACCGGTGGCATTTTTGCAATTAAATGGAAGATTTCATATTTCGCGCCTACTTTTAGTGTCGGGTGTTTCAACACCCGATGCTAAATGTCTAAAAGCAAATACATTTAGCATCGGGTGTTTAAACACCCGACACTAAATGTATTTGCTTTAGACATTTAGCATCGGTTGTTTAAACACCCGATGCTAAATGTCTAAAGCAAATACATTTAGCATCGGTTGTATAAACAACCGATGCTAAAGGTCCAATTTTTTGATAATACGCGTTTTCCATCGTTCTCTCATCACTCTCAACCTCGTTCTCTCACTCTGAAATCTCGTTCTCTCACTCTCGTCACAACCCACGCATCTCACTCTTCTTCCTCGCGAGGCTTCACGTTCTCACTCTCGTCTCTCGCTCTCGTCTCAGATCTCAGATTTCAACTCTCAGATCTCGTTCTCAACTCTCGTTCTCAGCTCTCTTTCTCTTCCTCACAATGTTACGAAACCCTCTTCCTCTCGCACTCCCAAATACGAAACCCTAGCCTCACAAATAAAAAACGCAAAGAACCCGAAGAGAAAACCATCGTCGTCACTGTTCTTTGCTCGTCGTTACCGCTGCTCGCTGTTAGAGGACACGGTAAGCTTCGAAGATTCTGTTTACGAACAAGAAGCTGCGAGAACCGTTCTTTGCTCGTCATTCTCGTCAAAGAACCCTGAAAACTGAAAACTGAAAGAACCCTAGTGGTGAGATTAGGAAAAGAATCGGCGCTCACAACGGAGGGTATGGCGACTTGCTACAGTAGTGGTGGCTGGAGGTGAGATGTTGGTCACATATTAGTTGATAAATCGTAACTTACATGGTGTTTGTTTAACTAATAAAGAGAGATTTATGTTCATTTCTTTCTAAATGATTTCTGCCTCATTTTTTTCTTTTTCTTTTCTCTTTTGGATCTGAATTTTGAATCTGTATTGTCTTGTTTCTTTATTCAATTATGTGTTGTTTGGTAAACTGATTGTTTGTTTCTCATCTTTTGATGTATTGTGCATTTTGAGGATTGTTTTGAGTTATAAGTTTTCCATTTTCAAACCCTCTAAGGATTGTAGTTTTGTCGTGCCTTCTAAGGATTTTAATGTATGTTTAGTTAATGAGTTGACCTAATGGGGTGCTAGAATTTCTATGAATTTGTGGTGTTATTTTTCCTTTTGAAATGATCGCTTATCTTTTCTGCAGTAGACATCTGTATTCTGGCTTTTTTCATCAGCTGTTCATCAGTATTAGTTGTTTATATCCATGTGTAACTAGGTCTAGAATATGCTTGGACTCTGGAGTAAAGTTTGATTAAACCTCATTTTGCATAATCAGTTTGGTTAAAAATGAGTTTCTTGCAACTTAGTTTTTGTTTCGGTACTTGTTTCAGTAACGTATGATTGTTTCGGTACTTGTTTTTGATTTACGGACTCAAACAATAAACCAAACATAAAGCCAAATTCTGTTTAGTGTGGAAACATATCAGTTCTCAGTGTCGAAAAAATATCCACTTATCATACAGCATATGTCAAACACAGCTAATTGGAATTCAAGAATCCTTGTGTTTTAGTATTTATATGTCATTATTGTCTTGGCAGTTTTTCTGTTTCTGTGAGAATATTATTAATGATAGAACCTTTTGTAACATTGATATATTGAAATTCATTGTTGCAGATGCGATTCCCTCGTGTAGAGCGATGCTCTTGCAAATATATGTTGCTATGAAAGCCATGCCTTGGTACAGTGTGCTTCCAACTATTTCTGAGTACATGACAGAAATTGGGTGGACAAAGGCATTTCCTAGAATATATCATATTGGTTGGGGTGCCTACCTACCTTGTGTATTTAGCAATTTATGTGGTTATTGTAGAGTTTGGTATATATTGGATGCACAGAGAGCTGCATGACATTAAACCACTTTACAAATATCTTCATGCCACTCATCACATCTACAATAAACAGAACGCTCTCTCCCCATTTGCTGCTGTAGCAAGTCTTTAATTCCATTCATTTTATGAGTGGAATTAGAGACTTAAATGTGTAGTTCTTGACACCTTTAATACTTGAATGTTGTCTTCACTTAAAAAAGGTTTTAACGTTGAAGGTTTTTTATTGTTCAGGTAACGTTGGGTAACATTGTTGCAGGCCCCGATGGTATAATCTGCATTCTTTTTCCTTATTTATTTTGATATTCTGACAATTAGTATAAGTTGTCCAAGTATGAGAGCCTGTGGTCATTTCAGAGAAAAGAAAGTTGTTATTAACACCATACTTACTCGTAAGAAGCTGAACCCAAAGCTTATTCAGTTGTTGTTGAAGATCCCGAACAAGTGGCAACATTGGCTTCCCTAGCCCTTCAAACACCTAGCCCCCATGCTTCTTAGGCTTCGTGATGGTATCCCAACTAACACAGTGAACGCCCTTATCAATGGTTCTTTGTTTCAAAATGTTAAAATACTATTTCAAAACTTATTTTTTTCTATAGTAAAAAAAACTTATTTTTTCGCAATAACTAATTGGATCCCATGATCTAAATTAGGGGTGCTTCTAAGGTGAGAGAGCAAACTCCATCGCCGGTGAACTACTAAAATTGACCTTAGGATATTGTGTAAGATACTACTATGAGTGGGTAAGATTGAATCAACTTTTATTAAATCTTAACAAATGAAATTTTTTATACTACATCTTACGGTCATATTTAATGGTTCACCAATTAGGGATTTGATTTGCTACGTCACCCTATACTCCCCCCTAAATTAGATCCCTTGATTTTTTCAAAAAACCCTTTTTGTCCCTTTACTCAAAAGTCTCGATTATTAAAAAAAATATTTTAAAAAATAAAGACAGTGTTTTATTCTCACTCTCAAGATCTCCATTTCTCTCCCAAGTCCAAACAATCTTCATCGTCTTCACAATGAAGAAACGCACAGCATCAACCAACGAAAACTGGTGGCAATGGACAATTCAAAAAGGAACAACAACAACCTTCACAGCAATCGCATTATTCGCTTTTTTAATTCGAACACTCGTTTCTCTTCACCCTTATTCAGGTGCCGGAAACCCTCCAAAATTCGGCGATTTCGAAGCGCAGAGACATTGGATGGAAATAACAATTAACATTCCAATTCGAGAATGGTATAGAAATAGCACAATCAATGATTTGACTTATTGGGGTCTCGATTATCCTCCTCTCACTGCTTACCAGAGTTTCCTTCATGGAATTTTTCTGCGATTTTTTCATCCTGATTCTGTTTCGCTTTTTGATTCCAGAGGTCATGAGTCATATCTTGGGTACGTGCATTTTAACCAATTTTTTTAATTCCTAGTTTAGTAGATTCAGTGATCCTTGAAATTTTGAAATTAAAAAAAAATGTTTTTTTTGAATATATAGAGAGTGTATTGTTGGAACTAATATTCCAACTGCACTCACACACACAAGCACAAGATGCTTGATGAAATGCCTCACACACTCTGAACTCACTGAGCACGAAGAAGAAGGTTGTATTGATTGAGTATTGAATTACACTATATAACACACACTTGTAACTGAATACACACTAACTAAAAAGCAGAAATTCAGTAAGTAACTAACTTTCTACTAACTGACTAATCACATGCTTACTAACTGCTTATAATCACTAATACAGAATTACCACTTTTTACACTCTCTTTTAATTCTGAATTCACATCAGTTGCACAACACTTAGCTTGCTCATCAATTCTTTGAATTGTTCAGCCTTCAAAGGCTTGGTAAACACATCTGCCACCTGAAGTACTGTGGGGCAGTACTCAAGACTGGGTTTCCCTTTGCTCACTTGCTCTCTAAGGAAGTGGAACTGAGTCTCTATATGTTTGCTCCTCCCATGAGCAATTGGATGGAAATAATGATTAACCTTCCAATTTGAGAATGGTATAGAAATAGCACAATCAATGATTTGAGTTATTGGGGTCTTGATTACTCTCCTCTCACTGCTTACTAGAGTTTTCCTTCATGGAATTTTAACCAATTTTTTTAACTCCTAGTTTAGCAGATCCAGTGATCCTTGAAATTTAAAAATTGTATTTTTATTACATATTTAGTGCCCTTTTGGACTGACTTTGTAAAATTGCTTGAGAGAGCTTGCTTAGGGTAACAACTTAATATATTTTCACAAACTTTTTTTAGCATATTTTCATAAGCTATCCAGAATATTGTATGAAAACTTTATTTTAGACCTGTTTGGATTGACTTATTTGGCTTAAGCGTTTGTGAAACTGTTTGGGAGAGTTTATAGAATTTTATAGGTTATATAAAATCACTTTGACTTTATTTTGTTTTATTTTAGAAATAGTTTATGCATAAGCACTTACATCATAAAAGCTTAATTAAGTTGTTTATCCAAACGGGTTATCTTTTATTTTAGAAATAGATAGCTTATAGATAAACATGAGTGAGGTACACTACCATGTTTTTAACGAGAATCTTACAAGCATTGCTATGAAATGAATGAAAGAAGTAATGGATTTAACTCCATAGATTGATTGATTGATTCACATTAGATGGAAAAAGAAGTAACTTTAACTGTTAATTAATTGATTAATCGTTGATATCATGTGAATACATCTTGGATGTGTTGGAATAATAGCTGCTATCTTATTCTCATCAAAGTTGTCTTAAGAGACTACGGTGTAGACGAGCCAAATCCACAACAAATGCTCCTTAGGTTTTTGAAAAATGTAATAAGTATGATTATTTTTGTCCAAATTTATATAGATTCCTAGAGAAAAATGCAGACATGTATTGTTTAGTTTTTTGAGTTATTCAAACTGGTCTGTGTTAGCCTCTCTCTTCACTTAGTGGGAAAATGCTTTTGGTTATTGTTGGTGGTGTTCATGTCTTCATGTTAGTCCTTGCTAGAGGTAGGAGAAGGAGTAATGTGCAACCGACTGAATAACTTAGGAGTTCCTGTAATGTAATTCAAAATTAAATCATAGCAATTAGCATCACAGTGTTTTTAAGATATTCTTCACGTTTACTTGTTTAAAAGTTAAAGCTCCCTTTAAAATGTGATATGTTTGGAAGAACATCATTTGATTTTTTAGAAAATAAGTTTGCGATCGAAATTTTGTTAGTGTGTTAATAAGAGTGTGTTGCTGATATTTCATCAATTAGTATATTAAGAGTGGGGTTAGGATCCTAGAAAGGTATGTTGGAACATCGATAATTGAAATTTTCATCAGCTGAGATTTCTTATTTGAGTTCACTTTAGAGAATTCAAATCCAAACGAATTGATATTTTTTTATCTTCAGAAAATCTTAAAGGTTTGTTGGAATATTGATAGTTGATTTTCTCATTGTTTAAGATGTCTTACTTTTATTTATAGTTAACATTAGAAGAGACAAATCTGCGATGAATATGGTTTTTTTTTCTTCTGCTCAGTTTTTTTAAAAAATTATGATTATTTCCTTGAAAATTAATGTTAATTGTTAAACAAAGATGCAGAAAGAATAATGTGCAACGTACTGAATAGCTTGAGAATTCTTGTAGCATGTAGTATCACGTTTGTTTTCAACACTTTCTTTATTTTTTATTCATTGTTTAAAAGGTTAACACCCTTTAAAGTTTGGTACATTAACAAGACAATACATTGAAATTTTAGAAAATGAACGACTGATATAAAGGTTGTGTTAAAGTGAGTGTGTTCATAGTGTTTCTCTTTGAATAAATAAAACTTATGAGTGGGGTACATTTTTAGGGATCAAAATGACAAGTGTATTCATTTTTAGTGAGTATTTCAACTTCACTGATATTTTATTGTTTTTATTTTCTAAAATGTGTACTTTTGCAGAAAAATACTGATGAGATGGACAGTGTTATCATCGGATGCCCTGATATTCTTTCCAGCTGTTTTGTACTTCGTTATTGTTCATTATAATCAACCTTCAAAGAGCCGTAAAAGTGATTTGGCATGGCACACTACCATGCTTTTGCTAAACCCATGTTTGGTCTTGATCGATCATGGTCACTTTCAGGTTTCAGAACAAAGTTCATATGTTGTTTAATTCCTTTGGTTCTTTACTTATTTTGAGCCAGTTTTGATACTGCCTTGATTTTGAATGTTGCTTTTTGCTGTATTTCAGTACAACTGCATCAGCTTGGGCTTTACTGTTGCAGCTGTTGCTGCTATCCTATCTGGGAAAGATCTTTTTGGTTCTGTTCTTTATTGTCTAGCTCTAAATCATAAACAGGTTAATCCCCTTTGTCATTGTATAGGACTGTTCTGTTGTTCATTTTTTTTAATTTCTTCCAGCTATTCTACATGGTCTAATGAATCTTCCAGCTATTCTATATGGTTTATGGAATATTGTCAATTTTTGTATGTGCTTATAAATTATAATCTTATAATATGCGGTCATTTGCTTGTTCTCTTTGTGGTATTGTCAGTGAAGTTAGAATCTAAATTAGTTGGATACTTAATTTCGTAGATTTTTTTTTCTTGGTCAATTCTTATAGTCTATTAATCATTTCCCCTTCTATAAGGTATCCTGATATACTTCTTCGCCTATATGCTTGTTTTAATCAAACACAGTTTCTATATCTTTTACCTGATCAATTTGATGATTTTTGCTACTTTCTTATGAGTAAAGAGTAAGTGGCAATGAATTCTTATGTTATCTAATTTAATGTGGTCTTTAGCTGGCGGAACCATACAGTTGCCAGGAAAATGACAAACATAGCTAACATATAACGTATTAGGTAGCCATGTGCCCATGTCAGTTGATAAGCTAAAGACATCTTGAATTGTATCTGAAGTCAAAATGACCCTCTCGTTTTTCCCTGTTTACTTTCCTTCAAGGTGTAACAACTGTTTAATGTATTCTTTTTCAGATGAGTGCATATTTTGCACCTGCTTTTTTTGGCCATCTCTTGGGTAAATGCCTGAAACGTGAACATCCACTCCTCGAGGTGTCAAAACTGGGGTTGACGGTTATAGGAACCTTTGCAGCTGTGTGGTGGCCCTATCTGTATTCAACACATTCCATTTTGGAGGTAACTTATTGGACATTTGGTCTGAAGTTTTTGTGCATTATTCATACATCGAAAACTTCCTATGAACAGAAGGTTTTAGCAGTTTCACTCTTTTTATTCAAAAGAAATATTTGTTTGATCTCCTAGAAATGAATAGTGCATTTTTTCTTGTAAAAACATATATGATGCTTCTACCTTTTATTTGTCCTATTGATCCCACTTGCATTCAATCCATATTGGGATACTAAATGTCTTGTGATTGGGTTTCGTCTGAAGGCAACTGTAAATTGTTGTTATCTTTGTAGAATCAGAAAGCTTCGTACTGATATAGATAATTGGATGCTGCAGTGGCGCAAGCTAAACTATCAAATAAACTGTCTGATCATATTCTCTAGTCTATTAGGTAGAACCTATGTAGTTAATAGCAAATAGTGTAGTGTAGCGGCCTACCCCCAAAACGCTATTACGGTGTAGCAGGTAGCAGTATGACAGTTAGGCTGAAGTCTAAGGAAACAAGATACTGAACTTATACAATACACATATAAACGCTAAAAAACATAAGAATTCTTTGGCTACTTTGGATTGTTTTGGGATTTAACAATGGCCTTGATCTTTCTTGGCATGCCTTTGGGTGAAAATTTTACATCCACTGCTTTAGACCTAGCTCAAAGGGGGCATACTTTTCTATCGGAGAGCATGATCTTTTGTCTAGACCTAGCTTAAGATCCCTGTATGCAGTCTTAGACAACATGATAGATGACAATATAGTATTTTTAATCACATTTCATTTATATTTAGAGACATTTTATAGCTTCGTCAATTTAGAATTGAAAAATATGTCTTCCCCTCTCCCCCAAAACCCCCTCTCAAACATACCCTAAGTGTATGTTTGGATGGAGCAATTTTAGGAGGTAATGTAATTTGAATTCCCCCCAAAAATTACATTACCTCCTAAAGATACTCCATCCAAACATAGGGTAAGAGTTCGAGTCAAATTATTTGGTTAATTGCAAGGTCTTATGCTAATGAAACAGGATGGGGTGGGGAATTTGCTAAAACAGTTTTGTGTGACTAGATGATTCTGGTTATTTCCTTGTAGTATATAGTCGATGGAAGTTCATTAAATCTGATTAAACTTTGTATTTTCTGTTCTTTGGGAACCATAAAATCATGTCATGTACTATACAATTACGGTTTTTAACTTCATTTTCGACAAATTATACATAATAGGCTAATAGCCAAATAATCTCAATAACATTCTCTAGACTCAGGCATGCCTACTGATTTGCTTCGAGTAACCTTTCTACTAAAGTCAATATTTGTGTTGCTTGAACATTTTGTAGATGTAGTAGAGAGACTCAATAGATAAGTTTGCTATTCATAGATTATTATTTTTTGCAAACTGAGTTTGCTACTGGATTTAGGAGTATGGAGCCTATACTAGAAGTAGGTTGTTTGATATAAAAGCAATAGGTCTAAGTCTAAGTCTAATCGAGGGATATGAATATAAATATAGCAGTAGAACCCATGCAACTATGGAATCTGGATGCATGCACCACAAGTTGCCAGGAGCAATGCTCCAAGTTGTTGATTGAAACAATTCTTTTTGTTGCCATTTTGATCTTTACCATGGTTATTTGCATGTGGCACTTCTAATAGGTCCTCTCTCGTCTTGCGCCCTTTGAAAGGGGACTATTTGAGGATTATGTGGCCAACTTTTGGTGTGCCACCTCAGTTCTCATCAAGTGGAAGAGATTGTTTCCAACAGAATCACTGAAGCTTCTCAGCTTCACTGCAACAATTACTACTTGTCTTCCTTCAATGGTTCAACAAATAAAGTCTCCCAGTAATCAAGGTTTCCTTTATGCGCTGCTGAACTGTTCTTTTTCGTTTTACATGTTTTCTTTTCAAGGTTGGTAGTATTTTCTTCCTTTCACACTGCAGAAATGTGACAATTTTGTCAAGAAAATTCTTATGAGAAATTAACTTTTATCCTGTTATGTTCTTACAGTGCATGAGAAGTCCATTTTGCTGCCACTTCTTCCAGCAACCCTGCTAGCTGTGGAAGACCCTTTTATTTTTAGGTGGTTCATGCAATTTGCCATGCTCTCCATGTTCCCTCTGATGTGTCGTGACGGCTTGGTTATTCCATATTTGGCTTTATTCACTCTCTTTATCTTGATACTGAATCCACCTGGTCAACAACGAGTTAGAGAGGACAATTATTTTTATAACTATTTGGGCTCAACAACCATGCAACTTATTTTATGTTTTTCTTTAATTCTTCACATAGTTTATTTGACCATGCAACCTCCTAAGAAGTATCCTTTCCTTTTTGAAGCAATAATTATGAATTTGTGCTTCTCTCAGTTTGTGCTTGTAACTCTTAGCTGCAATATAAAGCAGTGGACGTTAAACAAACCTGTCAAATTAGAAGAAATAGAAAAGAAGCTCATTTGACATTTTGTTTCACTCTTTTAGTTAGTTAAGTTGTTAGACAGTTGAATGTGGAGATAGTAGCATGTTTGTTGCAATTTCAGCTATATGGTTTATTGAAAATGAATTCAAAGTTTGGCCTGCATTGAACTATTCTGTAATGATTTTATAATCTTCAGTTGTGTGTGTCTGGTGTTCTCACGTCTATGTTTATTCACATTATATTGGTGCTAAAAAAAAGCTTTTATATACCTATCATTCTGCCATGATCTCTATTGATAAGCATTTGCGCTAAGTTATAATTCTTTCAACTTTCAGAAAGATGCTGAAATAACTCCTTTTGGCATTTATTTGCCACAATAAACTAAACAAATTTTGTGGGAACACTATTTGTGGGATCCCAAATACCCGCTCACTTATTAATTTTTTATTTATTTATGGGTGCAGCACATGGTAGGGATCAATAATTATTATTTGTTTCTATAAATACCCTTATTTAATTCTAGTTTTACAACCGAAAGTTTTGCACATTTCCAAATAAATAAGGGTATATTAGTAAAATTAGTTTATTATTTTTTATCAAACCAAGAATTTAAAATGTGTTATGAATATTTGGTGGATGTCCATCTCTCCTTAGTCTTTTCATCTTACCTAGGATACTCTATAACTCCCGTGAGTAAAGAGCTTTCACTCATACTTATTGTTCTTAACTTTGTGCTTGTAAGTTACAAGATTTGTATCCTATAAATAGGACTCATATGGCAATGTAAATATACCTTCAAGAGTAGAATGCAAATGCTCTCTTCTTCTTTCATTCTCTTTTTCTATTTCTTCTTCACCTATAGTCTATTATAATGGTTATCTTACTCTTGTTTGGATCAATTTCATAACACGTTATCAGCACGAAGCTCTACCAAAATGACGGCTTAATAAGCTTGGAGGCTATTTGGCAAAGATATGTTTTCTTCTACTATCTTATAGTTAATTTATCTAACTCATGTTATCATGTTTTGTTTTCTTATAGCTTTTATTTTATCATACTAATATAGGAATTTTATTGAGAATTTTATTTAGCTACCACGATTATCATGTTTCTATTTTTGATGACTTCCTGAAGAATTCAACATTCATGCATCCCTATTGGATTGCATAAGGACAACTATCATGTTTGTCTATTCTTGATGAATTCCAGAAGAATTCATCATTCAAGCATCCTAGAAGGATTGCACAAAGAACTCAATGAAGAGATAAAACTTAATATTCAAGAATCCCTGCAGGATTGTTCAAAGCATTTTTTTTTCTTCAATGCTTAGTCTCGTGATATAGTTCTTGAAGAACTAAAAGAAAAAATAAACCCAATATTCGAGCATCCCTATAGGATTGCTTAAAGAAATTTTTTTCTTTGTCATTGTTTGTGATGATTTGTTATATATAGTTCTTGAAGAACTGGAAAAAAAATGAATATTCGAGTATCCTTGTAGGATTACTCAAAATGTGAATATTTGTGATAGTTCTTGAAGAACTTAAAAAAAAATTATTATTCAACCACCCGTGGAGGATTGTTCAAAGAATGATGGTAATCATATAAACTTGTGGTCAAGTTTTGAAGAACTAAATCTTAATATTCAACCATCCCTGGAGGATTGTTTCATGGATGATGATTTTTCTTGATTATCACTAATGAAAAATTTGTGGTCAAGTTCTTGAAGAACTAAATCTTTAGACCATGATTGTATTCTAAAAGATCTTTTTGATTTTAGTTTTACTTGAAACAAAAAAAAGGGAAGTGTATTTCTTTATCCTACTCGAATATGCTCCTGGAGTAGCAAAAGTGAGAAAATATTTTTAGAATATTTTGGAAATTTAGTCACCATTATGATTGAACAAAGGACTTATGAATGATTAAAATGTGAAAAATCACATAATGGATTGAACTTTATTCCCAGAAGTGAATAAAATTATAAATCACATAAAGTATGATTTATCTTTGGTCATTGTTTAGATGTGAGATAAAGTTCTTGAAGAACATATGATCATAAAATATTACTTTCTTTGATTACCCTTTATAAAAGTTTATGGCGAGTTCTTGAAGAACATAACAAAAAGTCTGTTTTTCCCCTTTGATAATCCTTTATGATTTTCTTTGTATTCTATAAATAATGTAACCAGAAAAAAGTTGATATGTTGTATGTGAAAGGTAAATATTGAGTGTGCTGCATGTGAATGATGATAAAAAAAAATCCATTATCATGATTTATGGTTATTTTTGACATATATGATTTATGGTTATATTCTTTACTATTTCTCATAATGGTGTAACAGTTTTATTTTTATGAAAATAATGATGTAGTAACTCATATACATTATGGCAAAGTTTAATTTTTCTAAGTGTAACTTCTCTTTCTACTTACCATTGGAATTCTAGTCTATATGATTTTACTATTTAGTATGTGTTCAATTATATTTTTCTAATATCAAGATGGCGACACATTAATATTTTTGAAGGACCAGAAGATTCTTCAATATAATAAATTTTTGTGTGTCATGTGTTCTTAATGCATATAAAATACCAGAAAGTCATATGGTAGTACTAGTGTGTGTTCTTATTATCAACTTGCAACCAAAAGTTTGCAAATGTAATTGAAGGCTCTAGAAGAGCTAATTGTATTGTTACCTAGTTTGAAGAACAAAGCTTTACACATTGATGCCATATTCTCTCCAGTCTCATAGAAACTAATTGAGTTTCAAGGATATTCATCTAAGTGGGTATACCAAATTGAATAATAAATGAAGAAAATATTCAATGTCTGTATATCATGAGACTTACCTTAAACCAGAAGTTTATGGATCATACTAAATTTTTTGTTGGCAAGACCGGCTGGGCCATCCCGGGTCTATTATGCTGCGAAAAAAAAAACCATTTAGATATTTTATTATTTTAATTGATGCATCAACTAAATGGCTACATATATATAATTGTCATCAACTCACAACCAGAAGTTTGTGAGATTGTTTGCTCAACTAATTTGAGTAAAAGCTTATCATGTGAATTATGTTCAAAGCATCTGATAAGTATTTTATGACTATTAGAATTTATATTGAACATCACATAACATATGTTCATTCATAAAATGGTCTTGAAGAACCATTCATTTGACATCTAAAGTTAATCATATGACCAATAATTATGAGATGGAACTTTCAATTTCTACTTGGGAACATGCAATCTTGCAGGCTGACACATTGATACGCATCGGGCCAATAAGTTAACATATATCTGTAGTTCTCCCCTTTACAATTGAATTTTGGTCAATGACCTAATATTCTCCATCTAAGATATTTTTGATGGATCCTTAAACAATGTTGGGAATATATGAGTATATAAATCTCCATCCATCATAAAGTATGTTGAGCCAATAGCCAGAGATGTATTTATAGCTTAATCAGCTAATTATCATTTTGATGAATTAGTTTTCCCAACATTAGGGGGAGAGATAAGCACCTGGAAGTTAGTATTAGTTGAAATAAATTATTATCATCTTATCTTGATCCCCTTATAAACCAATGTGAACCAGAAGTTCTAAGAATAATTCATTTGCAAAATTTAATTTGTAAATTATTCACCAGCTGCAATACGCAAATAAAATTAATGTCCCTGTTGGACACTCAGACGTTGCAAATGAATCTTAACAACGCATGAAGCATGTGGTTTAGTCGGTTCCAAAGAATAAAAACCTTAGAACAAGGAAATGAGCTTAAAAGCAATATGGCCCAAAAGAGGATATGGAAACTCCTAACGAGTAATTTGACATAATTAATTTTCAAGTTCCAGAAGAACTGATCAGGTACCTGAAATTTGTGGAAATGAGATCTCAATAAATTATGTCAATAATGAAATATGATGGAACCGAAACAAAGTCAGCGTTGACAATTTTGTGTGTGTATAATGTAGCGCTAAATATGATAAATGATGAAGAGGATCATAGACCAAAGTCTATTAAGAAGTTAGACAAAACAATGATTGGGCAAAATAGGAAAATGCAATTGAAGCGGAATTAAACTTGCTTTGGAATGAAAAACGTTTTTCCGATCTATAGTCTATACAGCCGAAGATGTGAATCTAGTTAGACTCGATGTTTTAAAGTATTCGCACAAACTTAACATTTGATTTCGAAGATAAATTCACCTGTAGTGAATGCAAGTAATTTTGAAAGGCTTAAATACAACGATGGATGTGTTACAACTTTTTGTATGACTTATTTGATAGTCATGGTTATATGAGGATTCCAGAAGGATCTAATTTTTCGAGATTGACTGTTTGGACTCTTGAGATGATTACTCCAACTGAAATAATCTCTCCATGGGATAATATTATCTGCACACATGTGGTATAATCATCTCAATGCATATTTTAAATTGCTTAAAGAAAGAGTTTGATATGAAGGACCTCAAATTATATTTGATGGATTTGGAGGTTGAACCTCTCTGGTTGATCTCTAAATAGAAAATTCTAGAAGGATTGAAGATATAGAGAAATATCTTAAATAAATATTTCTCCTAAACAAAGTTTTGTCTCGACTTGCAGATCGATCAATTAGCTAATTGAATCATGATAAATTATATCTCTATTGAGTACATGATGTGTGTCTCAAGAAGATATCAAATATCCCGGTCTAGAAGACTTTAAATTAGTGCGCGCATATTACTAGATGTCATATGGATTGATGTGATAATATTATTTGATACATATTAGTGAGATAGAATTTATCACCAACCAAAATGCATTAGAACAAAAGTGAGATATATTTATTTTATATTTTTACGATTGAATTGAAGCAATTATTTTATGAATATATGTCCATTAAATTAACCATGCAGATACAAGATATTTTTCTGGTCCAGATCAAGCCAGTTCTGAAGTATATGATTATTTACATATGGCGACATCGAAGCATCATCATGATCTACATACCAACAATTCAAGGAAGAAACCCCGAAGATAATACCAACTTTGAATCTCAATTGAAAGGAGGATATATTACGAAGTGTATTGCTTCATATGCATCAGGGGGAGAAAATCTAAATGTATATTCTTAAGAGTTTCTTCAAGCAGGGGGAGAAAACTGTACTCTTTTTTCCTTGTCGTGGTTTTGTCCCATTGGGTTTTCCACGAAAGGTTTTTAACGAGAGGCAGTTCCCACATAAAGGATATTGTACTCTTTTTCCTTCACTAAGAATTTTTCCCACCGGGTTTTTTCTTAGTAAGGTTTTAATGAGGCATACCCTCAATGGACATCCGAGGGGGAGTGTTATGAATATTTGGTGGATGTCCATCTCTCCTTAGTCCTTTCATCTTACCTAGGATACTCTATAACTTCCATGAGTAAAGAGCTTTCACTCATACTTATTGCTTTTAACTTTGTGCTTGTAAGTTACAAGATTTGTATCCTATAAATAGGACTTATATGCAATGTAAATGATAGAGTAGAATGCAAATGCTCTCTTCTTCTTTCATTATCTTCTTCTATTTCTTCTTCACCTATAGTCTATTATAATGGTTATATCTTACTCTTATTTGGATCAATTTCATAACAAAATGAATATAATTAACTTTCTTAATCTGTGTGGAGTTAGGTATTTTTTGCTTATATATAAATGAGTTTGGAGTAGTATTTTTTTTTGTAATACATTTTTTTTTGGTAATAAGAGTTCGGAGTAGTATGATTGATCAATTTAGAGGGTATTAATTGCTCTGGAATTCTTACTAATTTATGAATAAGTATTAAAGCATATAGTGGAAAATAACATATATATGATAAATAATTTCTTGTATTAAATATATGGCTAAAATACTATTTTGGTCTTTTATCTTTCACTATCTTTTCGTATACGTCCTTTAGCTTTTCAAAATTGTTTAAAATGCTCCTTCTGTTAAGTGAAAGTCCAACAGGACATGAATAAATTGTCCACGTAAGCAGCTGATTGTGTTATTAGGCCATTATATATTTTTTCCTTTTCGTTCTTTATCTTTTTTAAAATATTCGTTTACGTCATTTATCTTTTTGTAGTTAATTAAAATGGTCCTTTTAGTAAGTGATTGTTAATTATGTTGCCTGTTTTTTTCATCTTTGTCCTTTATCTTTTTTAAAATATTCATTTACGTCCTTTATCTTTTTTAAAATGTTTGTTTACGTCATTTTTCTTTTCATAATTAATTAAAGGAAATTGATGAATGGTACGAAACAAAAAGTTAAAAACGACTCATAATACGGTAATGCCTTTCAATTACCTTTTACTTAATAAAGTATGTCAAAAATCGAGCTTTCTTTTTTTATAATTGTTCAACGTGTGCGAATTCTTACATTTCATATAAAATTTTCTCGTAACAAATATGATTGGTCTTAATTAAAATAACAAAAGTGAATTAAAAAAACTGAGAAATAAAATAGAACAAAAGTGACGAAAGTTAAACTTGAATAATTCTCGTTTTTTTTAATTTATTATTTAATTTTCATTTTTTAATTTCTTTATTAGCGTAATAAAATATTTTTCTTTTTTAATACACATTAACGGAATTGCCATTTTAATTAAGACCAATCATATTTTTCATGAGAAAATTTTATATATACCAAATGTAAGAATTCACACCGTCGAACAACTATAAAACGAGAAAGCTCTATTTTGGTGTACTTTACCGAGTAAAAGGTAAATAAAAGGCACTGCCTTATTATGGGCCGTTTTTCACTTTTCGTTTCGTAACATCCATCAACTTTATTTAATTACTGGTGAAAAGACAAAGAATTTAAACATACATTTTAAAAAAGAAAAAAGACGTAAATGAACATTTTAAAAAGTATAAAAGACAAAAACAAAAAAACAGCAAACGAAGTAACTTCGAAAAGATAAATGACGTAAACGAATATTTTAAAAAAGATAAATGACCTAAACGGATATTTTAAGAAAGATAAATGACGAAAACAGGAAAAATATTTAATGACCTAATAACACAGTCATCTGCTTACATGGCAAAGTTATCCACGTCACTACCCACGTAAGCCCTATTTAACTTTCAATTAATAGAATGACCATTTTAAACCATTTTAAAAAGATAAAAAACATAAACGAACCTTTTAAAAGATAAAAGACGTAAATGAAAAGAGTTTCGAATAAAGTACCAAAACTGTATTTTAGCCTAAATATATTCAATTTCTAGTAAAAAAATAACTGTATTTTAGCCTAAATATATTTAACAAGTATTTTAAAGACATTTTTATTATATTTTCTTCATTGGGATATGTATCAATTCCCATTAAATTAAATGCAAATGATTAATTACCAACAATATCTTCAATATTTGTAAAATAAAATAAAACTTTTCCAATTAACATATTTGCCTACAAACCATATTTGTAAAATATAACCATATTTGTACGTCACTGGTTGCCTTAGCAATTTCAGCAACATGGGGACGTCGGCTTCCGGGTTTGAACTCAGGTGTGACCGGTAATAGTGTATATGCGTGGTGTTTATTTGCCATTTCATCTAGTAGACCAAACAAATATTTTCCTACAAACTTAAAATACATAAAAAATTCACTCACAAAACAAAACTTCAAGTCAACCAAAGTTGTTCTAATTAATAAAGATTCGACTCATCCAACAAAAACATCGGTTCGAACCCTACCCTGATGAAAGTATTTTATAAGAATTTTACGATCCTTAAGACTTTCTGATTCTTGTGAGACCTACGACCCAATCACCTAAATCACCTAAACTTTTCTTCATTTGTAAAAAAAAAAAGGTAAATTTTTAATAATGACCAATCACTTTGAACATTTTTTTCTTTTTAAATCCAATAATTTAAGTAGCATGTATGTGGTCCAAATGTTTTAATTAAGTATTCAATTAAATAATGAAGAATTTACTTTCCATAACTTTTATATTCAACTTTTAGATTTAGGTAACTAACTTCTTTTATTATCTATTTATCAAAATAATTCTATCAAAATATTCAATAGACTTATGTAATTAAATATTAATTATTAATAAAATAAATTATAAATTTTTACTAAAGTATTAATTGTTTTAATATATTTACGGTCTTTTTAAACTTTTTTAATATTTCAATCATTCTCTCATTTAATTTTTTTTGGTATATACCAGGGTATCCACCGCCAAACACAGTGACTAATCCCCTCGCTGGATTGGAGGCACCTCGAAGGGTGGGACAGCTAGTCTAGAGATTTAAAGCTGCTCCATACCCAATGCGAGGATTCTCTCATTTAATTTGCTATATTTTACATAAATACATGTTGTGCATATATGGTACTTTTTTTGGTTACGTGCATATATGGTACTTGCTAAAATACTTTAATAACCGCAATTTATTTTGCATTAAAAAGGGCAGTTGCAACCGTTATTTAAGAAGTCTTTCTTTTTACGAGTATTTTAAATATTTTAGAGAATTGCTAGCAACTAACAACACACTCTTATATTTGTTAAAAAAACAACACACTCTTATATATTTTCCTCAATAGTTTATCGGTTAAAATTCATGTGTATCTCATTAAATTATGTGGAACCCACATGAATTCCAACGAATAGTGATGGAAAGAGTGTGTTAAAGAGTATGTTCTTATTACCTCGTTGCCTTTTTGACCATAACCAAAGCCACAATTTAAAATTATTATTCATTTAATTTAAAAATTAAAATTATTATTCTATTCTCTACCAACCCCAAACAAATATAAAATATTAAATCTTTTTATTATTTTATACTGTAAATGAAGGAATGTCCATAAATTTACTGTCTATATATATACTCCATAGGTTGAGTAAAGCATCAAATATTTATATACATAAATTCAATCAAAATCATACTTAGTTGCAAATCCTCCACTAATTTGCAATTGATGATGATGATGATGATGATGATGATTCTCACAACCCTTTTGGTTATTCTTGTGACTCTACTGCTTAAGGTTATCTATGATACACTCTCATGTTACTATCTCACTCCATTACGCATCAAGAAAATCATGGAGAAGCAAGGTGTGTATGGCCCTAAACCAAGCTTTCTAACAGGCAACCTCGTAGAAATATCCTCTCTTGTTTCAAGTTCAACTTCCCAAGACATGAAATCCACCAACCATGACATTGTTGGTCGCCTTTTGCCACATTTTGTTGCTTGGTCCAATCAATTTGGTATGAACATTTAATTAAGTATTTAACAATATTCATGATTGTGTTTATGTGTGTGTGTGTGTGTAGCATTTCATTTTAAAGCAAGGTTTAGTAATTCTTGAAATTACAAAATGAAAAAATTAAGGACAAAGTTTAGTTGATGTAACTGTGATTGTGGTCATCCTCAATATGTTTTAAAACTTTGATTGAGAATATATATCTTAAATTTTGCAGACAAAATTAAATTTAAATTTAAATGATCATCAATTTCTTTGGTCACATCTCTTATTGGATTAATCAAACAACTGAGCAGTGGCGGACCTGGTTTGTTACCAGGGGGTTCAGTTGAACTCCCTGAAATAAAAAATTTGCACTTATTACTTTATATAAATAGTCTAAATCTCCTGAAATTTTGATTTTTAATCCCCTGAAAATTTTAAATTGCACTAGTAGACCAAGTTTTACACCCATTTGACACTGGCCTTAAAACATTTGACACCCTTGACCCCGGGTCCTGGGTGCCACTGCAACTGAGTATTTATTAGATTAATCTAACAGGTGATGTACGAGTACAGAGGTAACAGAAGATCCAATAAGGTTTACAAATTCCCAAACTTTGGTGTGTTAATGATATCAAAATATTCAATTTATTTATTATGGGATTTTGCAGGAAAGAGATTTATATATTTTCATGGTATAGAGCCAAGGCTGTGCTTAACAGAGACAACATTGATAAAGGAGTTTCTATCAAAATACAGTACAATATCTGGGAAATCATGGCAGCAACAACAAGGGTCCAAACATTTTGTTGGGAAGGGAGTGTTGATGGCAAATGGTGATGAATGGTACCACCAACGTCACCTTGTTGCCCCTGCATTCATGGGAGAAAAACTTAAGGTATTCACAAATTGTGACACATACTAATTAATCCTTAAATATATATTAGTATAGCTTTTAATAGTGGATTGACGTTTGATATAATATAAAATATTATAAGTAGTTGAGATTGTATCGATTAGTACGAAATCTCAATTATCCATAACATTTTATATTTTAACTAGTACATTGGTGAGGAACTTGAAGCCAACTAGATTTTGTATCCCTTTTCGCCTCAAAGAACTTTTTATACATGGCAAGTTCATCCCCTCACCGATCACAAGAGACTTTTCTAATAAGAGAGAAAAAGACTTATTGAATAAAATAGTATCAAACTATTGTTTTATTCAATGAATCTTTCTCTCTCTTAAGAAATCTCCGATCATAGTAAAGGATCTAAGTTTACGAAAGGAAGTGTTAAATGTTTTGAAAATAAATTTCATGAACCAAGGAAAAGTTGACAGGGAAGTGTGGTAAAATTTTATTAACTAATTTATCACATTTATCCTTTTGATGTCACCGTCTTCATTGACTAGCTTGTTTTCAATAAACTTTCGAGACAAATTTTCGAAATAAATAGCATTGGCGATTCGTAAATGGGGTTTTAGTGTAACATTGAGTCTAACATAGGAGACTAATTGCCATAACCTATGAAGCCTGGATACCGGATACGATACGGGATACGACACGATACGGATACGGGGATACGGAAAATTTTTGAAAATCAAGATACGACACGGCTGGGATACTTTAATAAAAAATTAAATTAAAATTTAAATATATAAAAACATTACAGAAAAAATAAAATAGAATAGAAACACAAATAGAAAAAAAACAAAGATGAAAAACTGAAATATTGGATTTTATAGATATGAAAAAAAAACTGCCCAAATAGATAAAAAAATCACACAAAATATATGGATGAAAGGAAGAGGACAACCGACACACCTATGTATGAGTGACTAGTCATAAAAAGTAATGGTGGACAAGTAACTAGGACCACCCGAAATCGTATAATACGAATAGTCAGTGACAGAAATAGATGACTTTTTATAGACTAAGATATTCATATTAGTACGTAATTGGTCAATAAAACATAAGCATATCATTAGTCAATATATATTCATGACATTGTAGAAATAAATACTTTTGATCTTATCAAGATAGTTACGGATATTTATCCCACTCATATCACAATGTATTATTTCCTCTATTATTGTATTACAAAAAAACATATAATTTTGTCTTTTAGTTATTGAGGTATTAAAGTGTATCATATATGAGTGACAATCATGTGCTTAGTTGGTAAGAGGTAAGAGGTATTGAAAAAGTATCTGAAAAGTATCCTTAGTTGGTAAGAAGTATCAAATATGTATCTGAAAAGTATCGAGTCAAATATTTTTTAAAAAAAATTAAAAAATTATTAGATACTCTTTGGGTACGTATCGGGAAGTATCGGGTGCGTATCGGTATCGGATACGTATCCGACACGGGTACGTCTCCATTTTTGAAGTATCGGGGCTTCATAGGCCATAACTCAAATTTTGTTTTCAACTGGGTGAGGTCTAAGGTAAATTTTTAGTTGGTGTTTTTTTTTTCTTAAGGTCAGGTATTATATGAGACATTTTTAATTTGCTTTATAAAATTTAAAAACAAAATACGAGACATAAAACTAAGGCTTTAGCATCTTTGGTCCGACCCTATAAATATGATTCGCCTCCTCCTAGTAAAGGCTGTAATGTTTGATTTTTTTGTTTTGTGTCGAATCACTTCCAGAACAGGATTGCGTCTAATAGGAAGAGCAATGTTTTGAAAACCGAACCGGACATTGAACCGGTGAGCCCTCTGGGTCATAGTTCAACTGCTTAAAACCGCTCAAACTCGGTTAAAACCCCTGAAATAACCGAACTGTATAAAGTGTCGAGTCATGGTTTAACCGGATCAACCGCTTCGATTGATTCGGTTTTTAAAACACTGAGGAAGAGACTTTTGGGTTAAAAAATGGGGTTGTAGTGGTTACAAAATTGTTGGCCTTGAAAACTTGATAATTGGTATTTGATGTATTTTTTTCTAGCTTTAGTAGCAAATAGCAAATGTTTTAGTGTCTCTTTGCTCCCCTTCCTAGAAGGTGGGCAGAGATGTACACTTTGATGTTCAAGCTAGATTTTATTAATAAAATTTCTAATTATCAAAAAATATATAGAGCTATGCTGGGTACATGGTGGAGTGCACTAAGGAAATGCTCCAATCACTACAAAATGCATTGGAGATTGGCCAAAGTGAGGTGGAAATTGGAGAGTACTTCACTAAACTAACTGCAGATATTATATCTAGAACTGAGTTTGGAACTAGCTATGAAAAGGGAAAGCAAATATTTGAGCTCCTCACAGTGCTGCAAGGTCGTTCTGCTCAATCAAGTCGCCATCTTTGCTTTCCTGGAAGTAGGTCAGTATGAATTGATTTAGAACTCTCTATCTCTCTATAATATAATGTTTAGAAGTGTTTTAGCAAATTTTTTATGGCGGTTTTCTAGCAAGTAATACATTGTGATTAGAGGTGTCGTCCAGTTCAATGGATCGGCCCAATCGCCCAATATTTTAGGTCGGGCTTGGCTCGCTAAATAGAGATACATGGTATGTTTGATTAGTTTAATGTCAATATATAATTTATGATTAAATTTATGTGTGTAGGTTTTTTCCAAGTACTTACAATAGAGAGATTAAGTCATTAAAGATGGAAGTTGAGAGACTCTTGATGGAAATAATACAAAGTAGAAAGGATTGTGTGGAGATTGGTAGAAGCAATTTTTATGGCAATGATTTGTTGGGTATGCTATTGGATGAGATCAAAAAGGGTGATAGTAACTTGAACTTGCAACTAGTTATGGATGAATGCAAAACATTCTTCTTTGCTGGACATGAAACAACTGCACTTTTACTCACTTGGACTGCTATGTTGCTTGCCACCAATCCAAGCTGGCAAGAAAAAGTCAGAGCTGAAGTCAATGAGGTCTTTGACAAGGGTACACCTTCTGTGGATCAACTCTCCAAACTCACTGTGGTTAGTAACAAATTACTCCTTCTTATTATTTACTTCACGTATTTACTTTAGTATTTTAGAAATTTATAATGGCATTCAAATAGAATGAGAAGTAAATAATTGCACATGGAAAAAGCCCAATCAAGCTTAAAGAGATTAAGAATACGCGATGGGTATTATAAGTGGTAGTAGTCTTACTGCCACGATCCACTTAGATTCAATCTTTGTCGCTTCGAGTATGATATTTTTTATCTAATAAAAAAGATTAAAAATCTTAAGCATTTAGTTATTGGCTAGAATTATAGAAGATTCTCCTCCTCACACCTTTTTAAATGGAAATATGTAAAATTCAAGACTATAAAAGAATTGTTAGACCACACCTCTTTGTGGCTCTTGGCAAATTTTTTTAATTCTAGGAGGAAAAATAAAACTAATATATAAGGGTAAAAAAGAGTGGACCTTGTTCTAGTGATCATGCCATAGTTTTTGGGCTACCCACCTCAGATATACACGAGGATTTCTTCACCTTATAGAGCTAAGAAGGCCTAATAGAAAATTCAAGTGAACCAAACAATGTGGTATTAATTATTAATTTTTAAAAGCTAGATATTTCCAACAATTGTCAAGGAATCATCATTACCCTATAGATTGTAGGATTAAGACGAAGAAATAGGATTTTGAGCTCGTAATAGAATTCTGATTTGTTGACGTTAGAAACAAAAAAAAAGTGAAATCAGAGAGGGAAAATTAGTGACATAAAATGTCGAATCTCTCTAATTTCATCACTAAATTTTGTAACACTAGAATTAGTGACAAACTTCAATTTTCCCGTCCCTAAGTTTACTTTTTCTACTAATTTTGCATTAATTTTTTCCTTCATAATTGGTCAATTACATAATATTACACTAACATATGACTTTTTCTTATATGGCTTTATTTGATATTGCAGTTGCATAAGGTAATTAACGAGTCAATGAGGCTCTATCCTCCAGCAACTTTACTCCCTAGAATGGCTTTTCAAGACATTGTACTAGGTGACCTTTATATTCCTAAAGGTTTATCAATTTGGATTCCAGTGTTAGCTATTCATCATAGTGAAGAATTATGGGGTAAAGATGCAAATGAATTCAATCCTGAGAGATTTGCTTCAAAGTCATTCATGCCTGGTCGTTTCATACCATTTGCTTCTGGCCCAAGAAATTGTGTTGGACAATCATTTGCTATGATGGAAGCTAAGATTATATTGTCCATGTTGATATCTAGGTTTAGCTTTACCATTTCAGAAAATTATAGGCATGCTCCTGTGACTGTTCTCACAATCAAGCCTAAATATGGTGTTCAAGTTTTTTTGAAGCCCTTAGATGCATAAGATATACCATCAAGTTTTAGACTATAGAGTTCTATGATTTTGGAAGGCTTTTCTTAGGATTTTAATGTTTTTAATTTGTCTTTTTTTCTTATACTTTTATTGAATTCTCTAGTGAGAAAGAGATGAAACCATGATTGCAAGGATTAGGTTATAAACATTTGAAATTTATTCTGAATTATAAAGCAAATAGTGGGGTTTATTTTTGTGGTAAAGTTATATGAGGTGGAGAAGGATGATGAAAATTTGTTAAAAAATCCAAACTACTCGTAACACTTAAAACTCTATATGTTAAAATAATTTCCTCTAAAACTAAAAGTTCCAAAAAAAAGGGTATCTTAAAATAAAAATTATGACCAACAAAGGGGGCGTATAAGAAAAATGAGGAGTGTGAAAAGTATCCGCCTAATCAATCCTCTTGTGACCGAGAATGGCCAAGCCCAGTTTGACCAAAAGTCCTTTATATGCAAGTAATTTAAAAAGGGGCATACTTCCTACAACCCCCTACTCACTACACACCCCCAACCCCCCAATATCCCCAAACTACCCCTCCTTCATTAGACCCTTTTTTCACAGTCTCCCTCTTTCACACACCCACACCCCCCTTTCCAAACTTAAACCATCGAACCCTTCTTCTCTCTCTCTCTCTCTCTCGCACTCTTCTCCTCACTCTCACATTCTGAAGTCCAATCTCTCTCGCACTCTTCTCCCTCACTCTCGCATTCAACTCAAACAAACAGGTATGCTACTCAAATTGTTCTTTCCTTTAATTTCAGTTTTTTTTTCTGGATCTCTGCACGGTTCGGTGCTTTATTTCCGAACCCGTGTTTTTGACATATAGTTCGGTCTCAAATTTCTGAACTGGTTCGGTCTCAAAGTTCTGAACCATGCTTTGTTGGTTTTTAAAGAGGAGCATACGGAAATGAAATTCTGAACCAGTTCGGATCTAAAGTTCCGAACCCTCCTGGGCACTTCTGATTTTATTTCTTGAAATTTAATTTATGTTTAATTTTTTTTAGAGATGACAAAGACTAGGGGAGGTGGTTCTTCTAGACATGCACAGGACGATGACGACAGAGTGCGTCCTACAGCTTCCGTTCACAATTGGAATGCGCAAATGCAGATGCGTGGACGTGGACACGAGCGAGGCGGACAGATCAGAGCGTATATTGAAAACCCACCACATGCTGATGCTTCTCTTTAGTGTGATGATATTCAGTATGATGCGGCTGATTCTTTAGCTGCTGATTTAGCTAGTCATGATCCTGTTGATGCTGATGTTACTGCCCCAGTTGGTGAGCCCTCTACATCCAGACCCTCTACATCTAGACCCTTCACATTAGCACCGGCCACATTCCCGTTTCTCGGTGGTCCAGATGACAGATCGATATTGCCTACCTACGGCGCACACGTTGCCCAGAAGATATGGGAGGGGACCGTAAGTTTATAGTTATTTAAATTAACTATGTTTTTTAATTGTTATATTTTCTTAAATATTTGACTAACCGATACCATCACAAATGTAGGAACATCACCCACTGAAGATTCATAACCACAGCCTGAGTGGGATGACCATCGTATTAGAGGTTGAGGATTATATCAAGGCTTCTGGTCTGTATCCCCTTCGGGACTTAGAGTTCACTAACATCAATGTCGGTTTGGTTAATGCCTTTGTTGAGAGATGACAGCCAAACACCTGCAGCTTCCACCTTCCGGTGGGTGACATGACGATCACGCTGGATGACGTCTCTCAGCTTCTGCACATTCCCATCATGGGAATGTTCTATGACAAGCCTGGGTATACAAAGTTTGACGCTCAAGAACTTCTAGTCGATTATTTGGGTGCTGACCCTGAGGATGCTCAGGATCAAATTTTTGAGAAAGGACTGTATGATAATTTGAAGTGGTTGAAGACTACGGTGTACCCCACAGCCATCCATGAAAATCGTTTTGAGAGCGCTGCTCGTGCTTATCTTCTACACCTGCAGGGGTGCACCCTATTCACCGACAAGTCTGGGAATAAGGTGAAGGTCGCGTATATTGGGATGCTCATTGACTTGGAGCAGACTAGCAGCTACACTTGGGGGGGGGGGAGTATGGCTCTGGCACACTTATATGATCAGCTGAGGGATGCTAGCGGAGAAAAATGTAGGCAGATAGCTGGGTATGCGGCAATTTTTTAGGTATGTTTACTAAAGATTACTTTACTTGTTAATTTACGCTGCTTGATTAGCTGGTTAATTTACTAACCCGATTCCCATTTTGATTACAGACCTGGATATATGAACATTTCCAGGGTCAGATTTTTGGTTCAAAGAGGATTGTGGCTGATTTTAATGAAGAGAACCCACGTGCTAAGAAGTGGGACGGCAAAAAAAGTGATGGGTCTATGTCTCACTTTCGGGTAGCCCTTGATCGACTTAGGCCAGAGGAGGTCACATGGGACCCATACAGGGATCACACACTGGTCCGACGCTTGGAGCTGCTATTCCTTTTTAGGGGGTTTGTACGTCATGCTGGGTGCATGATGCCATACATACCTGATCGTGTGGTCAGGCAGTTTGGCTACGTACAGGGGATCCCAGTTGACCCCAAACCATCTAGACGGGCGCCTGTTACCCGTGAGGCCGCTTACGTTATGTGGGCAAATTTCAACGACCATCTTATTCACTGTGGTCAGGCTGTAGTTGATGGCCTCCCAAACACTGTTGAGGGCTACTGGTATAGGAGGGTCTCCCACCCATACCTACAGCCGAAAAATTACCCCATGCCGAATGATGAAGAGGCTAGACGGGTATGCATTTTATTTTAGTCTTATTACTTTATAGTATTAAAGTTGATATTATTTTAATTATTTTGTTTTTTGTCGCACAGATGATGCTAGAGATGGTGGAGCTGTTTGATGAGATGGAGGAGACGCTTGAGGGGACGATTCCAAGGCAGACCCGTACGTGGACCATACTGAATAGGCTGAAGTCTATGGTGAGGCCATTCGCGCGAGGAGTTAGAAAGTATGACTGTGTCTACCAGAGGAGAGGAAGACAGACACAGTAGTTGTTTGGACTTAGTTTTGGTTGTATTTTTATATGACTATGTAACTTATATTTCAGTACTCGTTTATTTTTATTTCAAATTCGCATTTTATTCATAAAGTGCATAATCTTTCATCACAATACAAGCATAATGAACTTCAAACTTAACAATCAGAAAGCATAATGAACTACAAACTTAACAAACAAAATCGCAGTCCCTGTCTCAAAATAAAAATGATCTCGTCTGGAGTGTGCATAGTTTCGACAAACAGCTCCAACAGACGAGGTCTTGGAAACTGGGAGTGTGTTTCAATCATGGTGCGTACGTCGACGTCGTTGCGAATCTCCATAGCTGAATAGCGAATAGAGCCGTTGTCTCCATAACTGGGCTTGCGGTAAATAAGATAACGTACTTCCACTACAAGAATTTAAGTTATTACTGGCTAACTCAATCCCCCAGTAATGCTGAAATTCGGCCAGAAATTGCACATTACTGGCGGATTTAGTCCGCCAGTAATCAGCCAGAAAAACGGCCGCAGGTAATTGTTACTGGCGGAATTTCAGCCAGTAATGACTGGCGGATTTATTGGCCGAATTTCAGCCAGTAATTACTGGCTGAAATTCGGCCAGTAATGACTGGCGGATTTACTGGCAGACCTTCCTCTCTGCCTTTTCCTTCAACTGGGTGAATGTTATATCCTTATTCATCCTATATATGATAGGATTGCGACATTGAAACTAAACACCATCTTCCCTGGAGGTGATACTTCCACAGTGATGAAGGAGAGTCAGGACTCTGTCATATGAGTACTGGGTTAAGCACAACGCCATATCCATTTCAGAGGGTAGAGGTGTTTGTGAAGAAGCAGGGATGAAGAAGCTGAAATGTTGGTGGGGGTGTTTGTGACACTTAGTAAAAAGTGAGAACCTATTTATAATAGGTGTGGTCGAATGTGAGCCGTTGATTTTAATTGATGATCATAAATCAGAACTATTGAAATTCTATCCGTTGTGGCACATTTTCCAAAGAAAATTTTAGCCACTCCTTTTTCTGACACATTTGACTCATTTTAGGCCGTTGATGACAATGGACGATGGAATCTGAGCCGTTGAAACACACAAAATATCTGTCTTATATAAATGCAGTATTTTGGATAGGTTCGGGACTTTAAATTCGTACCAGTTCAGTTACAAAGTTCCGGACCAGTTACAAGTCGGACAAATAGGGATGTCTGCCTAGGCACGGTTCTTTGAATCCGTACGGGTTCGGTTTTTAAGTTCCGGACGTGTTGAAATACTCATTAAAAGGGGGTGTCCGCCAAGAAATAACACTCGACACTTTGGTTCTGTGCCCTTCCGGAAGTAAACTTCCGAACCTTTGTAATCCAAGAAAAAAGTGGAGCGCGCGTTTCATTGGCATTTTGGTCTTTTCGTATGGTTTGGGGGTGTCCAGTGAATAGCTGGGGGTTGTAGGAAGTACAGGTCTTTAAAAAAACAATCCTTGCGTTTGACAAAAAATAAAAATGTTCTCCATGTGAATCATCACAATTTTTTTTAGTTTAGGTAACTGAACACAAGTTCAATTAAGATTACTTTTTTGTTTATAGGAGTTTTCACTTTTCTATCAAAAGAGTTTATATGATCATTAACTGTATGCGTCTTAAAGTGGTAACCTTGTTAATGGAGACTTCCAAAGTATAAGGAAAAAAGATCTTTAAGACAACAATAGCGTGCACTATTTATACTATCTGAGAGTCATTGTAAAAGATACCTTTTAAATACACCTTATAACACCATACCTTCTAAGCCATCTTGCTCTAGAGGTCTTTAGTGGTATAGAGATATTGAATGTTACTTCCATCTCTTTTTCTTTTTTTCAAATGTTAAGCAGAAATTAAATCAGATTTTGGAGAAGGAGAACATAAGAGATGATTAACTAAAATATTGCTTTCTCTTTTAAGTGTTACGAGATTTGTAATATTTTTGAGAAATAACAAAGATTATTTTCTCGATCTTCGAAATATTCAATTTCCCCAAAGAACTTTTGAGTTAGATGTGAAATATGTTGCTGATAACATCAATAAACTCCAAAAAGATTCTTCATAATTTGGTGCTATTATCATTGAATGTATGCGTCTTTCAATTTCTTTTTTTCAGAACTTGTTAGTTGAGTTCACTGAGAGGAAAGTTAATGTAGTTGTTCTTGACAAAATGTGGTTATAATATATATATATATATATATATATATATATATATATATATATATATATATATATATATATATATATATATATGTGGCATATCTTCAAGATTTCAATGAATTGTATAGCGAATTTGATTGTGAATAGAATGATATGAATTTATTTTTATCCAAAGAAGAAAGATGAGACCCACGAAAATGACGGGTATGGATCCTCTAACTTTAAGTTAGTGGATCCATTTCTGAAAATGACCCTCGTAAGTGAATAGTCACATATCTCATATTGTCTTCGCCATAACCAATCAGCGGTAGTTCAATTCCTTTCCAATAATTAGACACTTTCACACTTCCAATAAAAAGAGAGTAATTTATTGATTATATTAGTATTATTATATTATACATTTATAATCAATGAATCACTTTCTCTCAATATATAGAGACAATCTCATTCCAATGTGCATAAACAAGCCAACAAACTTCTATACACCTTCAAACATTGAGAAGAATCAAAATCTTCCCCTTTAAAATATCACAAAACTAGACAACACACACTATTAGATTATTTTTATATTTACAAATAAAAATTTCATATTCACCTTATACTATAACACAATCATTCTTTATACCAATTCAGCAAAAAAAAATTTAATAACTCTTGACATAAATATTGTATTTCCAAATTTGCTTTTTTCTTCTACATACCAACCACATTTGTTTTTGGGTCATCACATACCAACCACATTTGTACATCCCCCCCATTCACAAAGGTTAACCCAAAAAAGGGAAAAAAAGTTTAAACAAAAATTAAAAAAGAAATAAAAAAAGCATAACAATAATGACTATTCTACCTCTAAACTTCTCAATCTCATTTCTTTTTCTTTCTACAAATCTCATAGAGAAGCCGAATAAGTCACATCACCAGCCAAGCCGTTCAAGCCGCAAACTCAAACTCAAGCCCAAGCTCAAATCTTCTCTTCTTCAAAGGAACCACGTGATACGCACGTGAATCTGGTTCAAAACCAAGCCTCAGCTCCAAACCAATCTCATCACTTCCACTTTCCTCGGTTCGTTCCCTTTCCTTAGGTTTGGACTCCGGTTCATCATGAAAAAGAATTGAAGCCTCCACAGAAACACCACTCTCACTCTCTTTACAAGCTTCGCTAAGCGACGACTCATGACTCTTAGACTTAGACCGGTTCACCTCTTCGACTGAACTGGAGCCGATTTGATTTATCGGCTTCGGCTTCACGCTGCGCTTAAACCTCGACCGAGTCTTGACTTGTTGAGATTCTGAGTTATGGTCCTTTGACACGTGGCGTATGTCGTAGGGCTTTAGTGGTGGGCCCTGCCCACTTGCTGCAGCTTCTGATGTTATTGGCGTAATCGGCTCACCTTTCAAAATGGCTTCCACAGCGGCTTCACAGAGCTGCCAGCTTCCTGACCATAATAAACCTACGGAGCCATAAATCGGGTTCACGAACCGCCCACATGCTTCGAATAGCAATGATCGAAAAATTGCTGGAAAATAAAAACCCAAATCACAATCAAAATAAATTTATATTTATATTTTTTTAAAAAATCTCAAGTTCATCAGAAATTTAACATAAAATAAAATCAATTTTTTTTTTGGTGAATATAGAATTAAAGTTTTAATTGTAACGAACCTGGACGAAGTTGTTGAGGGCCAGCGTTGATGAGGTTGATAAGACCAGCACGACCATAAAACTTAGCAAGAAAAACAGTTGCATTAGCTTGTGATTCGGGGCTATTGATCCATTCCAAACACGGTCTTATAATGCAATCTTCACTACAACCTTTTCGTAAAACACGACATCCATTGCAACTCAACCGCATTTTAACAAAATAAAACAACTCAAAATAAGAATTTGTAAGATTGGAAGGTTTGTGATTGTGAAAGTGAAGAGGAAGTTATATAGTTGTGGGGTGGGGAAAGTTACGGCGCTGCTGGGTTTGGTTGTTTGTTTTTCACATGTTTTTGGGGACACAGTTGTTTCCTAGGATTTGTTTTGGAATAAAACAATGGTTTCAACTTTCAATAAAGTTGGAGCATTGAACCACTTTCTTGTTTGAAAAGCCAAGTTTTTTTTTTATGAGTTTAATTTTTTTCTCCATTCGTGTGGGGAAAATGTGATCTATCCTCGCTTAGGCGCGTGTTGTCAGACTCGCTATCGTGGAAGCTCACGTCACTGGCGTGGAAGAATGCTATGATGCCACATTCACTTGCAAAATGCACCTATCGAAATATCATGAATTCCCCGCATCTAAAATTAAGCATTTTTTTTTTACAAAAAATTTAGATGAGTTTGGCTCGGGGGGCTCACTAGGGTCAGGCAGCCTTAAGGCTGTTTGAGCGTTTATAGAGATACTTACAGATCAACCACTAAAGAGGTCCTCACATCGGCAGTAGGAGTTGAACCCACGTCTTTGTGGGGAATGGACCAACTCCTTACCAACTGAGCCAACTTTCATTGGCTTTTTATCCGGTTATCATCATATCCCAAAAATTTAGCATTTTTTAATACCGCTTGTAAAAAAAGCATTTTTTAATTACAAAAAAAATATATTTAGCATTTTATTCATAATTTATTTGAATTTAAGGATTATACATGGTTTTTTTTTGACAGCAAGGATTATACATGGGTGTAAAATATTTTTACACAACCTTATTTAAATCATAATGTTTTTGTCTGTACCAAAAAAAACCACTGTACCAAAAAATATTAATGTTTTTGAAATATTAGAAAGATTTTTTTTACTGGACAAAAAGATTTTTAGAAGGATTGTGTCATTGTGATTCGTGAAAAAGAATATAGCGTTGCTTTTCACATAATGTGACGTAAGAATATCTTTTTTTTTTTTACGTGAATGTGACGTAAGAATATCATTACTAGGGGACACGCGAGTCTCTCATCCACTGTGGTTTTTTCCGTGTCCGAGGTTGCCCTCTTACATAATCATAAATTATGGAAACGTAGAAGGCTAAAATGGGTAAAACGCATCGTGTCAAAATGCATGCAAAACGCGAAATGTTAGAGTACGATCGAATCGCCGCATATTAAGGAGTGAGGGTCCAGTTGCAGTGGTTTTTGAAAAAAATAAGGAATAAAAAAAATAATAAATAACGCTCCTGGTTTTTGGGAGTGAACAAATGGTTTTGGAGAAAACCAAAGACTGGTTTCTGCCTTTCTGGTTTGGTTTTTGGACTGTGGGCGCTTAAGAAACTAGAAAGAAGGTTTTTTGGTCTAAGAAACTAGAAGGTTTAGAAAATCATAAGGTTTTTGTATTTTAACGAGTGTCCTAATCACATTGTTTAACAATCCAAAAAGATATTTCCTTTTTTCTTTTTTACTTGTTGATTTTAAAGAATAAAATATTTTTTTATTTTTGATTTTGATAGTTCAAAGCAAGGTAATCAATACCGGACCGGAGATTGAACCGGCAGAGGTAGTGGTTCAGGGGTTCTTTGGTTGAACCGGTTGAATCGGGAGTTGAACCGAAATTAATTAAATACATTATTTAATATATTTTTTTACAATATATAAAGGATAAAAAACAAAAAAAAAATCATAATATGACATAATAAAATTATAATATTCAACAATCATTGATAGTTAGATAATAGTATAATGTAAATACTCTCATAGTAATATTAGTGTACACATTTATTTTTTAGTTATTTATTTATTTTATCAATTTAACTAAAAAAAAGTATAAAAAATATCCCATATACCAAAATTTAACATCATTTATCATTTTTTTTCCAAAATCAACATGATATACCATTTTTTAAGGAAAATAAAAAAAATCCAGTTTTCTGTCCGATTCCCGGTTTCTGGCCGGTTCCCGGTTTTTGGCCGGTTTTCCGGTTCAATTTCTGATTCTTCAGCAATCCGGTTTTGGGGTTCAATTGGACCGGATAGGGGTCCGATTCCCGGTTCAACCGGTCGAACCGCCTGGTCCGGTCCGGTCCGGTTTTGACAACCTTGGTTCAAAGTTACACGAATTATTTGTTCCAATATTACACTCTCAATTATTTTATTAGAGAGAATTGTCAACAAAAAAAATATTTTATTAGAGAAAAATAACCATAATGAGTAATAAATAATTAAGATTTTTTTGTATTATTAGAGAAAAAACTAATATACATTAGGTTTAAATAGTTATTACCCCCCTGCAAATATAGTCATTATCCAGTTACCCCCTGCAAAAAAAAAACATTTAAAACAAACATTGCAAAATACTAATGTGGCTTGATGGTTAGGAGGTGTGTGAGTGAGTAAGAGGTCACAAGTTCAACACCCTCTTTGGCCACAAAAATATTTGATTTTGAGTGTAACAACTAGTGCCACGTGGCAGCCATCCATTGGCTGCTGACGTGGCACATGTCAGTGCCACGTGGCAGTGGTGACATAGGAGCTGACGTGGCATTCAGTGCCACGTGTCACAGAGGCCCAATAATAAGGTGACACGTGGCAGGGGATAACTGGATATGTGACATTTTACATATTTTAACAGAAAATTTAACGGCAGGGGGGTAACTGGATAACTTTACATTTTGCAAGGTTTGTTTTAAATGTTTTTTTTTTGCAGGGGGTAACTGGATAATGGCTATATTTGCAGGGGTGTAATAACTATTTAAACCTATACATTATCATATCATGTTTTTTATAAGCAATATTTCATTGATGGGAGCACTAATGGTGCTTAAACCCATTACAATGAATCCAGATCAAAGATTATTAATAGACAACAGGACATTATTCCACAAAGAAATAGCAGAATATGTCCCATAAATAAACCAAGACCAGGATAAATGAGAACTTGAGCCCATATATATAGCATTGGTATCTATTCCTTCACAAAACTAATCAATGTGAGACTTTTTCAAGATGCTCAATTCCAATCAACTCCAACAATCTTCACCTTGATTGTAATTGATGCACGAGACATCTTCCATCTTCAATTTCTACACCTACAATCATAGTTCAAAGGAACTATCATACTACACCTTAAAGAGTATGCTTTTTTTTCCGGCTAAAGTGCTCCCGGGGTCCCTTATCTTTATTTAAAGTAACGAATTAGTCCTTTATGTTTTTTTTGTCCCAAATAAGTCCTTTATCTTTCAAATTTTTGACACATAAATCCTGTTCCGTTAACAGTGCTGATTTATGTGTCAAAAAAAAGGATTTATGTGTTAAAAATTTGAAACATAAAGGACTGATTTGGGACAGAAAAGGATTTATGTGTCAAAAATTTAAAAAATAAAGGACTGATTTGAGACAAAAAAAAGATAAAGGACCAAATCGTTACTTTAAATAAAGATAAGGGACCCCGGGAGCACTTTAGACTTTTTTTTCTTTCGATAAGCAAAATTTCATTCAAGGAGCACTGGGAGTGCTCAAACCCAACCAACAATGGTTACAAATTGTTTAGAAGTAGTGGATTTGACCACCATGATGAAACAGATACAGATGAATGGAAATCTAATCTATAAACACTCCAACTCCAAGATAAGCTCTTGATGCGGATTACCATGGAGTCAACATTCGCTTCCTCCTCTTTAAAAATGGCTCAGTTCCTAGCGAGCCAAATGCTCCAGCAAGATGTTAGCCATAACATATGTTTCGTACGCTTTGATTTTTTCCCTTTGCACAAAGTTGCACATCCAAGGAATAACTCCTCCAGAGGCTTGGACAAGTCTAGATCAACGCCAAACCAAGTGCTGACTCCTTCCCAAACTGAAGTTGCGAAAGGAAAATTGAGAAACAGATGAGCTCTTGTCTCGGCTTCTTTGTGACATATGGGGCAACGGGCATCGAGATCGGAGTTAATGACATTCTTCCTAAGCAATTGCATGCGAACCGACAGTGAATCCAACAAAAGACGCCAACTAAACACTATTACCTTCGATGGGACAATACTTTTCCACAAGGATGCCGAAATTACCTGTTGACCCGAAAGGGGTTGCTGCTGAATGGGCGCGGAATTCAGCTCCAAATAGAAGGATTTAACCGAAAAAGATTTTGAGGAATCGTGCGGCCAAATACACCAGTCCTTCTTTCCTCTATTCGGCGCAATGGGTAACACAATACTGTACAAAATCTCTCCTTCAGCTGCAGTCACGGGATCTCTAAAATGCTGCCAATAGCCCAATATTGTACAAAATCTCTCCGTCAGCTTCAAAGAGTATAGGGAATACCTTGAAGAAGGGCTCAGTGCCTAACCATGGGTCCTTCCAAAAATTAATGAGACTGCCATCCCCCAATCCTCTTCTTATGCCCCACGCGAATCTTCTTTGCTCCTCTTCTTATGCTCTTCACCTTAAAGAGTATACTTTACTTGAAGCTAAACCACTTCAAGAATTTCTCCTTGCCGAAAGCCATCGACATAACTTTTTCATGATGCTCAATTCCAATCAACTCCAACAATCTCCACCTTGATTGTAATTGATCCACGAGACATCTTTCGCTTTCATTGTCTACATCGACAATCATAGTTCAAAAGAACTATCTTACTCCACCATAAAGAGTATATTACACTTGAAGCTAAACCACTTCAAGAATTTCTACATGTCGAAATCCATCGACATAACACCTTGTGCAAACCCCAATTGTATCAACACATCATTGACTTATATTTTTCACAAGCCAAAATTGATTCTTCCAGCAAATTTCTCTATCAAACTTCTTTTTTGATGTGGAAGATCAGACAAAGCTGCAACCACATAGCATACTAAGAAATTTATACCCCACCGAATCAGAAGCTTAGATACAGATACCAGTTGTTGGGAAAAAGAACATAGAGAAATAAAATGAGCACAATCGGAACACAATAATTTAACGTGGAAAACTCCAAAATCTTAGAAAAACCACTAACAATTGCCTATTGACAACCAGAGAATAACACTATGTGAAATTTTTTACAACACATAGACCTCTCTCAACCACCCCATGCCCCCAATACACCCACACCCTCCAAATAAAATATTTAACTACATCTCACAACACTCTAAAACAAGAGTATAAGAGAAAGAACAAAGTCAAATACAAACTTAATGTGTTTTTGACTGGTGCCTTTTGGAAAGGATAACTTGAGCCCATATATATAGCCAATTGGTCTCCCTATTCCTTCACAAAACTAAGCAATGCGAGACTTTTTCAAGATGCTCAATTCCAATCAACTCCAACAGAAATATGCCATTTGTTGGGGGGGGGGGTGTTGTGCAAAAAGGCGTGCAAGTGTACAGTCTTTAACAAGTAATATAGTAGAAAATAGAGATCGTACCCAGAGGGATTGGATTAATTTTTGAGAGTTTAAAATGGTAGCAATACTAATGAGTAATAAAAAAAATATAAAATAAAAGATGATTGGTGTGAGTGAAACAGAATTTAAAGTAAGCAAGATAGAGATTGATTTTAAATCAGTTAAGAGAGATAGTTGGAATGCTCTTCACTAAGTAATTCACTTCTAATAGCATTATGATATATATGATGCTGGAGCAATGATTGTTGGGGCAATGATTGCTAGCTCCTGCAATGGATTGCTAGCTCCTGCAATGGGTGCAGTAGCAATTTATGCGTGCTTTTCAGCAACTAACGTCAGAGTTTCACTATAAGTCTTATGTCTAAGCTCTAAATAAGTTCACCTCTGTATATGAAGTACCCACAGTATCACCCTATGGACTATGCTATCCTATGTCTAGGTTTTAGCATGGAAATAACAAAGTCTCCTTCATTAAACACTTATCCATATTAGTTCTTGAGTTCTAATCATAAAGCATGTCTGTATTTATGATTTGCATTCACTGTTAGTTGACCAATTCTAAAGATGAATATGAAAGAGTTATCATGCAAGAACTAAAATGCAAACATCAATATATAACATAAAACTAGTTAAAAGATCATTACAAAGTTAAAGCCTCTCAACTAGAGAGGTTTAGCTCACGCTAGTCATTACTGAGCACATACAAACAGAGATAACCATGTTCATATGTTTGATAATACAAAGGGAAAAAATAAAGAAATAATTACACGGTTGAAGTTCCCTAGCAAAAATCCGCTTAGTAATGCTCTAGCAATCAACAACAACACGAAATGGTGTAGAAGTAGAGAGAAGTTTTCAATTTCACCTCCCTCCTTCATACCTATGAAGTGTAAGTGATTCTAATTCTCTAACTTGGTATGTATTCAAATGAGGAGAATGAGATGTATTTATAGGCTCCTTGAGAGAAGTTTACTTCATGGTGGGGTTTACTTGGAGATGAAGTTAATTTCACTTGAATCCATGTGCCTCAAAAAGTAGATTTGACCTTTGCTTTATTAAAGAGAAGAGGTCCTATAGTGAATTGACAAGTGTCCCTAAAGGGTGGCTCCCTTGAGTGAGGCTTCTTCATGATGAAGTTAGGGTTACTTTATTTCCAATTATCTCCAAAAGTTGATTTAATCATTCACCCATCAAAGAAAGGAGGTCCTATAATGAATGGACAAGTGTCCCTAAAAAGATGCAAGTTGCAAGCTGATGTGGGCTACAAAAGTGATCCAAAGTGATCCACTTGCATTACTTTCCGCAATCTTTGACTATGAGCTCATCATGACGTCATCACTAGGATGCTGGGGCATTCTGTGTTGTGAAGATTGCTGGGGCAATTGATGCTGCAGCGATGCTGGGGCAATGCCTCTGCTTCTATTGCTGGTGCATCTATTGCTGGGGCAATGATTGCTGCAGCAATTGAACAAACACATAAAATACAACATGGGGCACCAAAAGTGTCAAATGATCACAAATCAGTTCCTAACCCTCTTTTACTCTAAACAACACATATTAACTACTTTAACAACAATATTACTCAAACTCACATTGATTTAAGTCTAGAACATATAAATAACTCTATATAAGAGTTATCAGGGGGACCTGAATATCTTACTGTAGCGACCGAAAAATCCGAAGGAGGGATTCTTCGTTGTTTTTGAACAATGGAGTCGCCACCAATATTTATTTTTAGGAAAACATTGAAAAAAACCTTTGTTTTTGGGTTCGGGGGTCGATTAAGTGCGGGGAAGGTACTAGCACCCCGCAACATCCTAAAAAGGTTACCTTTTAATCTAATGTGTAGAAAAATTAGTTTAAACAAAACATTTTAATTTACCCTTTTTATTATTTGCAAAAAAGTCGGAAAGGAAAACTTAATAAAATTTTAGTTTTTTTTTTTGCGCTCGAGAGGAGTGGGCTCCTGCTCCTACGTATCTCCGGGTGCGATGGAGAAATCAAAGCTACGTAGTTCTCAGGTAGAAAATATTTGTGTGTTGGTATTTTTTATTTTTGAAAAGTTTGCGAAAACTAGAGGCCGTTCATGGTGACCAAACAGATAAATCCAGAGTGGTCACCACTAATGGCTTATTCGAAAAAGAAAGTGTTTACAGCGTTCAAACGAGCGGGGTCCAGAGTGACCGTTATAAATACCCGGTTTGCGATCGAGCGTTTTGTTCGTTTGAAAAAATGCTTACTGGGAAGCGTGATTTTTTTTAAAAAAAAGGGAGTTGAGATTACGTTTGTATTTTATTAACTGAAAATTTCTTGAAGTTTAGGCGGGTGTTCGCGATGATCAAACGAGTAGCCCTAGAGTGATCGCCGCTACTAATCCGCTGTGAAAAATGAGGGTTAGTCCTATCGGTCAAACAAGCTAAGCTCAGGGTGACCATTAGTAACAACCTATTATTTTTTTTACGCGAGTTTGATTGTTTGAAAGAAAGAAAAACAGTTTGGAAACATCACTGCGTGAACAAAAGCGGAATGGGTGATAGTAAAAAGGGGGGTGCGAACAGCAGGGGTGTTGTATCAAAATGGGGGGTGTGCTTAGTATCAGCCCAAAACAACATTGTTTGGGTTTCTGGACCCTTGCGCGGAAGTTGGGTTGAAAGCGGGGAATGCTGTATTACTAAAATGTGGGGGGGGGGGGGGTGCAAATAGCGATTTGACGCTAAATAAAAAAAAACGATTGCTTAATTTCTTTTTGACTGATTGGTTCGTTAGTTTATTTCAAAAATCGGTTTTGATGGATTTGATTACTGCCTACGTTAGAAGAAAACATTCGGTGAGAAAAAGATTTGTGAATTTATAAAGAAATATTCTCCTTTTTTTTGAAATAATTGTCATGGTTATGATTTTAAAAGGTGCCTTTGTTGTTTTTTTTTTGTTTTCTTCACTTCTACTTAATATATTTTTTTGGTTAAAAACTTGTGGCAACTAAAATAAAATAATACATGACATGAAAATAAAACTGATTATTATTTTTATTAAAAAAAAAATCTCTCATTTTTGATCGGACAAAATTAGGGTATTACAGCTGCCCCTCTTTATTTATATTTTGCTAGGAAATCAGAGGGATTCCGAGTTTCTCGAGAAAAATAGAAATAAAGATAACAAGACGCTAATTTTGTCCAGACCGAGATTTTTTGGTTTTTTTTTTTGAAACATATGAAAGCAAGGTTGATTCAGACAGAAAGTAAATAGGGATCGCTGGGGATCTGAAGGATCCCTGGGGATCTGAAGGAGCACTGGGGCTCTGAAGGAGCACTGGGGCTCTGAAGGTCTAGTTCAAAATCAATGCTTGGCGCATCGACTTGCGTTCGACTGAGGGACCGTCGGGGTCTGAAGGGCATGCCTAAGCCTGAGGGACCGATGGGTCTGAAGGAGCGCAACTAGCTTATGGTACTAGTAATACGGTCTGGGGGTGGCCTCTTTTCGAGCGGCCAATAGGGTTAATCAGGCCCGGAACTGATGTAACCACGAAAGACGTGCACTGTGTTTTTTAGGCGGACACAGCTAGTCTGAAGGGCCTGGGGCCGGATGATCCGTCGGTTGCTCGATAACGCGACGTGCGATCTGGATTGAAGGACCATTGTTGACCTGAAGGAGCGCCTGGGCTCTGAAGGACCGCTGGGGGTCTGAAGAATTGGTGCTAACGATACATACTAAAATTATCTCAACAGACACTTGCAATGAATGATGCATGCGTGCATGTAGTTAAGTAATTGATGACATGAATGAATGAAATGTGGAATGATTTTATTTTTGGCTTTTGTTCTTGGCTTTTTTCTTTTTTTCATTTTCTTTTCTTGCTCTTTTGCTCTTTTTGCTCTTTAGCTCTTTATTGACTTTGCTGGCATCGTTAATTCGCATGACTCTTGACGTGGGATACGAGGGTTGCCTCAAGCAGTGGTGCCAAAGTGCGGGTTATTAAGATTTGCTGAAGTGATTATGCATTTGTCCTTTTTGCAACTTTATGAGAGATCATCTCTTTTTTGTGATTTTTAGAAATTTCGCAATGATTATAATGCTTGTGATCATGCACATGTTTCGCAATTCAGTATCGTCTACCATGAACGTTATTTTTACGATAATAGGGAAATGAGAGAATAAAGGAAGTGTTTAATATTCAAATGGAAAACAAATGCGCAGAAGGTCGCGCTGGCTGAAAATTACATTGGGAGTTTAAACTACAAAAAGAAAGAGAAGAAAAAGAAAACAAGGAAAGCTGATCTTTTGATTGTTTGTATCTTTGAAGTAATAACGCCAATCGCCCATTAACATAACTTTGAGCATTCATTATCCAACTTTCGGAGGTATTGACTGCCTTTGTAGCTCAAAGTCCAACTTCTGACCCTAATTTTTGCCTGGACTGCTCTTTAGAGTTTTCAGTCCACTGGGTCGCTCTAATTTTTGCCTAGGCCGCCCTTTCGGGTTTTCGACCTAGCGAGCTTATTTTTGCTTGGCTCATCTTTCTCTTTTTTTCATATATTTCTTTAGGCATAGTACTTCTTAACTGCGTCCGAGTTCACTGGGAGTGGGAGGTCTTCACCGTCCATTTTTGTGAGAATCAATGCTCCTCCAGAGAATGCCTTCTTTACCACATAAGGTCCTTCATAGTTAGGGGTCCATTTTCCACGGGAATCCTTTTGGATAGGCAACATCTTCTTGAGCACGAGGTCTCCTTCTTGAAACTGGCGGGGGCGCACTTTTTTATCATAAGCCTTTTTCATTCTTTGTTGGTACAACTGCCCATGACACAAAGCAACTACTCTCTTTTCTTCTATGAGGTTCAACTGATCCAGACGAGCTTGAACCCATTCTGCTTCCTCCAACTTTGTTTCCATTAGCACTCGCAGGGAGGGTATTTCCACCTCGATGGGAAGAACTGCTTCCATCCCATATACTAGTGAGAATGGTGTTGCCCCTGTTGACGTGCGGATAGAGGTCCGATACCCGTGCAAAGCGAAGGGCAACATTTCATGCCAGTCCTTGAAGGTCACTACCATCTTTTGCACGATCTTCTTTATGTTCTTATTTGCTGCCTCAACTGCCCCATTCATCTTTGGACGGTATGGGGAGGAATTATGATGCTGGATTTTGAAGTCGTCACACAACTCTTTCATCATCTTATTGTTCAGGTTGGTCCCATTGTCCGTGATGATCTTATTTGGAAGACCGTAGCGGCAAATCAAATCTCTCTTTATGAACCTGACAACCACTGATTTTGTTACACTGGCGTAAGAAACGACCTCGACCCATTTCGTGAAATAATCAATAGTGACAAGAATGAAACGATGTCCGTTTGATGCCTTGGGTTCGATGGGACCGATGACATTCATTCCCCACATTGAGAATGGCCATGGTGCTGTTAGGACATTCAGAGAGGCAGGTGGTACATGGATATTGTCGGCATAGATTTGACATTTGTGGCATTTTCTGACGTAGTTGAAGCAGTCAGTCTCCATTGACAACCAGTAGTAGCCAGCCCTTAGGATTTTCCTTGCCATGGTGTGCCCATTAGAATGGGTGCCGAACGAGCCTTCATGGACATCTTTCATAATTCTTTCTGCTTCTTCTTCTGCTGCACATCTGAGGAGGACCATATCGTGATTCCTCTTGTAAAGCACTTCCCCATTTAAGAAGAAACCCATTGACAGCCTCCTAAGTGTCCTCTTATCATTCTCGATGGCACCAGGAGGATATTCTCTGTTTGTGATATAGTGCTTGATATCGTAATACCAAGGTTTACTGTCAGGCTCTTCTTCGATTGCCACGCAATGATGTGCCGGTAGGTCTCGATGTTGGATTCGGATGAATGTCAGACTCTTGTCGTTATTGATGTTGAACATTGATGACAAAGTCGCCAAAGCATCGGCCAACTGATTTTCTTCGCGAGGGAGATGATGGAAAGTGATCTCTTCAAATTGTTCAACCATCTTTTGGATGTGATCATGATAAGGAATTAATTTGGAATCCCTGGTTTCCCAGTCACCTTTTGTATGATGGATGACTAAAGCTGAGTCCCCATATACATCGAGTCTTTTGACTTTCCATTCAATGGCTGCTTCGATGCCTAGGACGCACGCTTCATATTCTGCAATGTTGTTGGTGCAATAGAAACTCAGTCTAGCGGTAAACGATACGAAGCGGTTATCAGGAGAGATCAGTACAGCTCCGACCCCGTGCCCGTATAAATTAGAAGCGCCGTCGAATAACATTCTCCACCTTTCGTTGTCCGGAGGATTCCCTTCTACGAATAGAGCCAGTATATCTTCGTCTGGGAAATCGCACTGCATTGATTGGTAATCTTCAATGGGCTGGTGTGCCAAGTATTCAGCCAATGCACTACCCTTGATTGCTTTTTGGGTGACATATAAAAGGTCGTATTCAGATAGTAGCATTTCCCAGCGAGCGATCCTCCCTATGAGTGCGGGCTTTTCAAAAATATACTTGACTGGGTCCATTTTAGATACCAACCAAGTCGTGTGGCTCAGCATATACTGCCTTAAACGACGTGCAGCCCAGGCCAGAGCACAACACGTTCTTTCCAACAATGAGTATCTTGTCTCGCACTCGGTGAATTTCTTGCTTAGATAGTAGATGGCATATTCCTTCTTTCCGGATTCATCATGTTGCCCCAGTACACAACCCATTGATTTGTCTAGCACTGTTAGATACAGGATGAGAGGTCTTCCCTGTACAGGCGGCATCAGAATCAGTGGATTTTGGAGGTAACTCTTGATCTTTTCAAAGGCTTCTTGGCAATTATCATTCCACTTTGTTTCTTGGTTTTTGCACAAAAGCTTGAAGATAGGCTCGCATGTAGATGTTAGCTGCGATATGAACCTAGAGATGTAGTTCAATCTTCCCAGGAAACCACGAACTTCTTTTTCAGTACTCGGTACCGGCATTTCTAGTATTGCTCGTACTTTGGCTGGATCTACTTCTATTCCCCTCTGACTGACTATGAAACCCAACAGCTTTCCCGATCTTACACCGAAAGTGCATTTGGCAGGGTTTAATCTGAGTTTGAACTTCCTGAGACGTTCGAAGAGTTTTTGCAGATTGACGATATGCTCTTCTTCAGTCTGGAATTTTGCAATCATGTCATCCACGTAAACCTCTATTTCTTTATGCATCATATCATGGAACAATGCGACCATTGCCCTTTGGTATGTTGCACCAGCATTCTTCAGTCCGAATGGCATTACTTTGTAACAGAAGGTTCCCCAGAGAGTGATGAATGTGGTTTTCTCCATGTCTTCAGGGGCCATCTTAATTTGGTTGTATCCGGAATATCCATCCATGAAGGAGAACAGAGAGTGTTGTGCTGTGCTATCTACCAGGACATCAATGTGAGGCAAAGGGAAGTCATCTTTGGGACTAGCTCTATTCAGATCTCGATAATCAACACACATCCGAACCTTCCCGTCTTTCTTTGGGACTGGTACAATATTGGCTACCCATTGAGGGTATTTGGCTACCGCTAAAAACCCAGCATCGAACTGCTTCTTAACCTCATCTCGGATTTTCAACGACATCTCTGGTTTCATCCTTCTTAACTTTTGTTTTACCGGCGGGCATTCTGGTTTTACCGGTAACTTATGCTCGACTATGTTGGGGTCCAGTCCAGGCATGTCTTGGTATGTCCATGCGAAGACGTCAACATAGTCAAACAACAACCTAACCAATTTCTCTCGCTCGCTGTCTTTCAATGTGGTGCCAATGTTAACTTCTTTTTTGTCTTCTTCCGTGCCTAAGTTGATCGTTTCAGTTGATTCCTCGTGGGGTTCGATTATTTTTTCCTGTTGTTCCATCATTCTCATTAACTCTGGAGGAGTTTCCCAATTATCCTCAACATCTTCCTCAGTTTGATTGATGGGGTGATCAAAGTTACAATATGGATTATTGGCGCTGTTATTTTCAAAGACATTTTTTTTCGGATCTGCATTAGTGTAAATTAACGGAATAAAAACGAATGAAAGAAAATAAGAAGCGAATGTAAAAAGAAAAGGAAAACGGGGGTTTATTGGGAACTGAAATAACGTTGCATTGATATTAATACTGAAAGGAAAACATGCGTGCCCGAATGAAATATCCTAAGGCTTTGGGTAGAGCCAGAGGATTACATTATAGAAACATTACTTTGAACTAAAAACCACAGGAAAATCAATGATCTCCCAATTCTCGAGCCTTTTGTTTGTAGGACAAGGGCGTACAAGACTGACGACACCTTGTTCAGCGCTTAGATCGTCCTCAACTGCGGCGATCTGATTGGGGTTCAACATTCCCGCACTCTGAAAGCTTTCCTTGATGTCGTAGATGATGATCCTCTTCGTATTTGGCACTCTGCCCTCAAGCCTGGCTAACCTCTGCTCCTTCTTTTCCTCCACAATCCTTCTCTTGTCAGTGCGATTGGGCCGATATCCTATCCCATGCCTATCTTTGTTCTCCTCTGGCTGTATTGGCGTCAGGATCCCATGTCCGGTCTTTCCCAAGCCTCCTCCAGCTTGGTAGCCTTTTCCTATCATGAACTTAGCAACAATCACGGCAGTCTTGGATAGCTTGGGTTTTAACATAGCAGATGTATTGGCGATTTCCAATGCTTGGAAGGCAGTTTCAAAAGACTCTTCAGCAGCCTCAATGTAACGAGTGGGAGAGGACTTATTTATCAGCATTTCTTCCTCACCGAAAATAACCACCAGCTTATTGTTGACTATGAACTTGAGCTTCTGGTGTAAAGAAGAGGGAACTGCCCCTGCAGAGTGGATCCACGGCCTCCCCAAGAGACAACTGTAAGATGGGGCAATATCCATTATCTGCAAGGTCACCACGAAGTGCTCCGGACCTACTTGCACAGGTAATTCCATTTCTCCGATGACTTCCCTTTTCGATCCGTCAAAGGCCCTGACTAATATGGAGCTTGGTCTCATGTATGAACAGTCCACATCTAATTTCTCCATGGTTGATCTGGGTAATACATTCAAAGATGAACCATTGTCAATAAGTACCCGAGCAAGAGAGTAATCTCCACACTTCACAGATATGTGTAGGGCCTTGTTGTGTCCCCTTCCTTCAGTTGGAATCTCATCATCAGTAAAGGTGAGATAATTACTTGCAACAAGGTTTCCGACGATCCCATCAAATTGGCCGACCGAGATGTCATGAGCGACATGGGCCTCATTCAATACTTTTGTCAATGCTGCACGATGGGCATCGGAACTGAGCAATAATGACAACAGAGATATCTTTGCGGGATTTTGGTTCAGTTGATCAACCACCTTATACTCGCTTTGTCTCATAAGCTTCAGAAATTCACTGGCTTCTTGCTCGGATAACGTCTTCTTTCCTGCATTCTTATCGACAGGTTCCTGCTCTATGCTTTTGCCCTTACGGGCTCTTTCCTCCCCTTCTTTTGTTCGGTCCTCACTAGGCCCTCCAGGGGTATAGAAACGCCCACTTCGAGTCATCCCACCGGTCCCTGAGATGTTAATGACATCAGGAGTAGTCTGAACTTTCACATTGTAATTCCACGGGACCGCATTGGTGCTTTTAAAGGGAAAAGGGACTGGCACTTGAATAGTGATTGGTTTAGGCACAGCGGTGGTTAGCTTTGTGTCCTTTTTGTAATGGATTTCCAGTGGTTTCCGGATACTCTTGCTCTGGTCAATGCTTGACTGGAGAGTCGACACGCCTTCCTCTTTCTTTTGAAAACCTATTTGTATTATGTGTCGGTCTAATAAGTCTTGCAGGACTGGCTTGAATGCTTCACAGGCCCCGACACAAAGGGGATCAGCACACGAGCCCTTTCCGGTACATCCCTTCATAATGATTCCGAAGTGACACAAATCAGCATGGATGAGGTCCAGGGGTGTGACAATGTCCTCCACCTTTCTGACCAATAATTGCCCCTCAACATCCTCAATGGCATTGACGGAGGGTTTCCCGTGCCCCGGCAGAGGGTTAGTGGCAACATTCGGACCATCTTCTGCGAAGCTTAACCATTTAGATTCAATTAAGTCTTGTACTACATATTTCAATGCCTTGCAATTTTCTGTTGAATGGCCAACTGCCCCAGCGTGGAATCCACAGCTAGCCTCTGGGTCATAGCTCCTAGGGAAAAGAGGTTGAAGGGGTCTCATTGGACGGGGAGTGATCAAGTTGTGACTGATGAGGTGATTGAATAGGTCTGTGTATGACATGGGTATTGGGTCGAAATTGGCGGGCTTTCTTTCTTGGTAGTTTTGTGGTCTATAGCCTGGGTTGACTTGGTGAGGTGGGGCTTGTGGTGTTTGAGTAGGTATTTGTAAAGTCTGTCGGGGGTTGTTGTAGGGAGGCTTTCCGGATCCAGATATGGCATTAGCTTCGCCCTCCTTCTTTTTAGGGAAACCTGAGAAGGGCCTTTTCTGATTGCTGGTTCCAGCGGAGCTATATGCAATCTTCCCGTTTCTCCATCCATTCTCTAATCTTTCTCCGATGACGATCATATCTGAAAAGTTTGAAGACACGCTCCCAATCAACCTGTCGTAGAAAGGTGATTGAAGGGTATCCATGAACATGGATACCATCTCCTTTTCTAACAAAGGTGGTACTACCTGTGCAGCCAACCCTCTCCAGCGTTGGGCATATTCTTTGAAGGACTCATTATCTCTCTTCGTCATGCTCTGCAGCTGTGTTCTATCGGGAGCCATGTCGATGTTATATTTGTATTGCCTCAAAAATGCATCGGCTAGGTCTTTCCAGCATCTGATATGGGCACGTTCTAATTGCATGTACCAGCTCGAAGCTGCCCCAGACAGACTATCTTGGAAGTAGTGGATGACCAATTTGTCGTCGTGAGCAAACGCCGCCATCCTCCTGCAGTACATGGTTAAGTGGCTTACAGGGCAAGTCGACCCTCTGTACTTGTCGAAGTCTGGCACCTTAAATTTTGGAGGGATGACCACGTTAGGGACGAGGCACAAGTCATAAGCATCTCTCGCACCAACATTGGATCACTCGACTGCTCTCAACCTTTCCTCAAGCATTTGTAGTTTGTCTTTGGCTTGAGGGTTCTCCGTAGAGTAATTGTGAGGGAGCCCACTCATACCATAGTAAGGATGAATCATCGGAACTATGGCTGGGTTCACATTTGGGGTATGTGAATGAGTGGGATTCCTGAGGTTGGAACCCTGAGCTTGAGCGTCAACTATCGGCGGTGGAGGGCAGCCAAGTGGGAGTCTTTGTGGTATGACGATGGGGGTTGGGTTTTGAACTTGTGGTGCCCCCGGATTACCATCGTGACCCGTTGGTGTAAGCTGTTGTTGGCCCGCGACTCCTGAGGGACCGTCTTCTGGATTAGCATCGACTGTCGGAGGCGTGTAACCTTGTGGAAGTCCGTAAGGAGGCCATATGTAACCCTGGTCATTAGTCCCAGTGGGGTGCACTGTATGCGGGATCCCGAGTCCATTGGGAGGAGGAGGGTTGGTAACTTGATTTTCCGTGTTCCCAGCGGAGACATCTTCACTTGTGTCTTTGCCTTTTAAAGCTTGTAAAACCTTTAAGATTTCAGCCATCTGTTCTTTCATCCCATCTATTTCTGCCCTAAGCTCTTGATTGTCTAGGTTCTGAGGTGGATTGCCTTGATCCTGGTTATCTTGAGGCGGATTGTCCTGATTTTCTTCCATGTTTCTGGCCTGAGAACGAGTCCAATAGCGATGTTGACGCACCAGTTTGTCTTTTACTCTCTGTTGGTGGGACACATGGTATGAGTATATGTATAAGTATATGAATGGATGAAAATGCGAATGATACATGTGTGCATGAGTCTTATTGTTTTAGGTCGGGAATTGCAAGCGCATCCTGATTTGTCATAAGTACACAGATTAAAGTTCCACAATATTTTCAAGATAAAGGATCAGCATGTGGGAAAAACAAACTTCATTGATGGAGGAAAGTACAACATTTTGGAAATAAAACTTCAAAAAGAAAAGTACAATGTTCTTTAAATTTCACTCAAATACATATGGCTTTCATTTTTCCACTCCTCCCTCTTTTTCTACTAGTAGTGCTGCCAGCCTTCTCCCGGAGTTCGGCAATCAGAACCTCGCAAAACTCCATGAATTCGGAAACTTGGACTGGGGTGTTAAACGGGTGCATTGCCGCGTTAGCCTCCTTTAGACGTTTGGGGATTCCCGTGATAGCTCGATTGGCCAGCCATGCCAACTTTGAGAATCTGTCTTTCCAGTATAAGCTTTCATTCTTCAACTCTATGAAGGCTTCATGGTTTTCTATCCTGCTGACCAACTCCACAAAGCGGTTCTCCCAATAGATGCTTTCTGTCTTCAACTGGTGGTAAACCTCCTCTTGATATCTGATATGGTCGTTCAGCTCATCAGATTTTTCATGCTCCCTTCTCAAGGCTTGTTGGTATTCTCGGAGTATCTCTTCAATGGTATCTTTATCCTGCTTGATACTTTTCACTTGCTCTTCAAACTCGTCTGCCATCATCCGGGACTCTCTTTTTGATACCATTAGCAGGCTCTGTGCGGTCTTTTCAGCAATCATTGATTCTTCCCATAACTTTTTCCACTTGTATGTGATCAGCGGTCGTACGCGGGTCAAAATATTTGAAAAGGATTAAGAATGTAGTACAAGGTGAGAAACCTTGGTCGTCTCACAAGGATCTCTAATACTAAGATTTCCAGAATCAGGAACAAAATTAACAATAAAATAAGGGGGTTTGTTTATGAAGAAAACGATTTGTGTTTGAGGTGTTTAACAATCTTAAAGTGACAATCGATTCACCGGTTTCCGGCTACGCGTCTCGGATTTATCATTGGTTCCAAATATTCGTGCAAGACTCGTTCAAGGTTTCAGTTCTTGATTGATAATAAACTAATCAAGCAAGCGTCAATTAGTTTAAACGAATTCACACCGTTTTAAAGCAAGCGTCAAAACAACGTGTTCAATCAATCATGATGGTGAACAAGCGCCACTAAACACAATCAATATCATAACTGAATTCAATCAATCCTCTATCAATTCCTACTCGAATTAAATAAAACAAGCGATTAAATAACCCGAATAGTTAAGAGTTGCGAAAAACAGATTCACATATAAACAAGCGTCATATATAAACGATTCGCGTATTGCAAATAAGCGTAATCTGGGTAATTAAGCATCACACAAAGACGAAAATTTGCAAACAAAGAATTCAAATGTGGAATTGATAGAGAAGAAAGAACTGAAAACTAAAAACGAAATAAACGAATTAACATTAGACACCGAACCTCAAAATCTGCAGACGAGAGCCTTTCACCGATGAATCAACTTAGGAATTTAGGCTTCCATGGAGGCTAGAGCACAAAAGTTTTGTAAAGTATATGATAATGCGTGAGAGAGTCAAGACGGCTCTGGAAAGTGTATTTAACCAGAACAAAACGAAAATACCTAATCCCTAACTGGGTTATTGGATAAAAGCCCGTTAACAAACTAATATTTGGCCCAAAACCCGTTTTACACAGTACTGCTTCAGTAATTCGCAGTTTTCGCCTTTAAGACGTCTGAATTTGGTTTTGAGCTCAACAGAAGAATTGTATCTCTGCTCCTTAGCTTTCCAACGCATACTCGCACGCCTTAATCGGATAACCACAGCCAAAGTTATGGTCGACAGAGTAGACAGGGGTCAATATGCAATAAAACACAAGAATTAATCAATAAATTATTATATTGCTTAAATAAGACCCAAAGTCTAGAAACGTGCTAAGACTTAAATATTAGGCACAAAGCACAATTAAAATCACCAAGTGAAAAGCTATAAAGAGTGCATTAAAATACACTGATCAAATTCCCCCACACTTAAGCTTTTGCACTCCGTGCAAAACACACAAAACAATACACGAAAACAATGCATGAGTTTCCAATGAACCCAAAGAATGCAAAGTCATAAGGGAAATTCTTTTCCTAGGCTTCAAGGAGAATGACAATCAAAGATAGCACTTAATTACAATCAAGGCAAACAAGAGGATAGAGCACTAGAGAGTGAATCACAAGTGATGAGTCCTCACAGGATATGTATTAGTAATGCTCTCAATCACTCAAGTGTCTAGGCTTGTGTTTACTCTCATATACATAATAAGCACATCAATGAAAGTTAGCACTACCATATGCTTGACAAGCTTCTAACATCCACACTTAATAACACATGCACATAAGATCAAAAGGTCTTTATAAGGGTTGTAATGGGGCCAAGGTCAAGGTGGGATAATCCTAAGGGGGAACTAGACTAAAAAGAATCAAAGAGGATAAAGAAGCAATGAAAATCAATTGTAGAATGAGCATGAAGGGGTCCAACTTCAATTAGGTATGATGAATTTCTCTATTTTGATATACTTCTCCACATAACTCTCTCCACACAACTTTCACTCTTCTTGATACAGAGATAAAAAGATATATACACTTTGCATTTTTTTTTTTGCTTTTTTTTTCATTCTTTTTTTTTTCATTTTTTCTTCTTTTTTTTTTCTTTTTGGGGAATATTTTTCTATACAAATAAACTTGCCAAACTTTCCATTGAGAACCCAAGAACTAACCCAAGTGAGAACCACAATTGCACAATTTGGACACCCCCACACTTATGGATTTAACAATTCTCAATTCAAAGCTCCTTCACCCTCTAAGATTGGGTAATAACATTGTTTTTCACTTTTGGGCTTGTGATGAGCTATAAAACAAAGAATGAAATAAAAAGGCTCAAAGGGGCTTACACAAAGGGATAAATTTAGGGTAGGCTTATTTGGCTAGTGGCTAAAAAAACAGAATTGCCTAGATCATTTCAAACATGCATGTGAACAAGTGTTTCAACAAGAATCAAGTCAAGTTCTAGAGTAACTAACAAACATGAGTGAGTCACACACAAGAAAGGAGAGAATGACAAAATGTAGGTCATCCAATAAAAGGCTTAATTCTCACCAGGGACAATGACTATCACAAATGATGCAAAATTTAGTGCTCATATCCAACTTATTAAACCCAGAGCAACAAGAAATCAATCAAATCATGTCACAACACCTATGGTCAAAGAATAGTAAAATCACCCACAACTTATACAAACTAAGAATTCATGGAAAAAACATGCAAAAATAACAATTTTTTCCTTTTTTTATAGTTAAAAATTAAAAACATAAATACTAAAGCACACACCCCCCACACTTAAATCACACATTGTCCTCGATGTAAGAAACAAGTATAACTTAAGGATAAGAAAAGAAAACTCCCTCTTGAAGGTGGAGAATTTGAAGCTTGCAGGTGGATGGTATTTGTCATAGAAACCTCTTTTATGGTTACTGCACACGTGTTTGGTCTCCTTCTTCTTCCACACATCCAGAATAAGGGGATTAATTTGTTGTCGTGTTTGCCATACTTCCTCGGTTGGAATGTCCGCCAAGGTCCATCCAATACCTTTCCTATGTTCGCTTAGAATTGGCGATAACTTTTCCTGTTCAGATTCAAGGTTAACTGGAATAATCACAGACAAATTTGCACTTCCCCCTAAATATGCGCATTTCAAATTTTCAGGGAGTGGTTTGAGCTCTACAACATGTGGCTGCTCAATAGCAGCAACAACCACATCCACAACATCAGCTATGTAAAGTGTATCAACCTCTAGAGTTTCAACAAGAGTAACTGCACTGACAATGAGAGGATTTGGGACATTATGATTCACTACTTCCTGGGCAGACAGTTCGTTTGATCTCTGGGCCTGTATCTGATTAACTGCAGTGGTTAATTGTCCAACTATTATCTCCAATTCCTTAAGTGTGGAATCTGTTGTTTGTTGGAATTGGAGATTTTGAATAGCCATCTCTTTAATGAGATCCTCCAGTGAAGGTTCATAAACAACAACCATGTTTAAATCAACTGAATCAGAATTAGAGTTAAAATCAAATAAGTTATGCTAAAATTAAGGAAGAAAATAAAAAACGAATCAAAGATAATCTAAAAAATATAAAAACTGCACTAAAAATCTAATAAAATCAAAAGAAGATTATGAAAAAATTTTTGGATTTTTTTGAGATTATAAAATATTCGAATAATTAATTAAAAATAGAAAACGAATGAATTTAGGATTTTTCGGCCTAGGCTCCCAAAAGGGAGTCCTACTCCTTGATTTTTTTCGGATTTTCTGACCAATTTTCGAAGCAATCTGACCAGATCACCTGAAAATCGTTTTTTTTTACCTAAAAAACCAGAATTCAGCAGAATGCCTACGACCTGTAACAAAACCTGAAAACTCAACAAAGACACAAACTAAAATGTTAGTACTGTTAGTGGGATCCTGAAGTTGGCAATCCCTAATTAGAGATCCCCAGCAACGGCGCCAATTTGATCAGCGGTCGTACGCGGGTCAAAATATTTGAAAAGGATTAAGAATGTAGTACAAGGTGAGAAACCTTGGTCGTCTCACAAGGATCTCTAATACTAAGATTTCCAGAATCAGGAACAAAATTAACAATAAAATAAGGGGGTTTGTTTATGAAGAAAACGATTTGTGTTTGAGGTGTTTAACAATCTTAAAGTGACAATCGATTCACCGGTTTCCGGCTACGCGTCTCGGATTTATCATTGGTTCCAAATATTCGTGCAAGACTCGTTCAAGGTTTCAGTTCTTGATTGATAATAAACTAATCAAGCAAGCGTCAATTAGTTTAAACGAATTCACACCGTTTTAAAGCAAGCGTCAAAACAACGTGTTCAATCAATCATGATGGTGAACAAGCGCCACTAAACACAATCAATATCATAACTGAATTCAATCAATCCTCTATCAATTCCTACTCGAATTAAATAAAACAAGCGATTAAATAACCCGAATAGTTAAGAGTTGCGAAAAACAGATTCACATATAAACAAGCGTCATATATAAACGATTCGCGTATTGCAAATAAGCGTAATCTGGGTAATTAAGCATCACACAAAGACGAAAATTTGCAAACAAAGAATTCAAATGTGGAATTGATAGAGAAGAAAGAACTGAAAACTAAAAACGAAATAAACGAATTAACATTAGACACCGAACCTCAAAATCTGCAGACGAGAGCCTTTCACCGATGAATCAACTTAGGAATTTAGGCTTCCATGGAGGCTAGAGCACAAAAGTTTTGTAAAGTATATGATAATGCGTGAGAGAGTCAAGACGGCTCTGAAAAGTGTATTTAACCAGAACAAAACGAAAATACCTAATCCCTAACTGGATTATTGGATAAAAGCCCGTTAACAAACTAATATTTGGCCCAAAACCCGTTTTACACAGTACTGCTTCAGTAATTCGCAGTTTTCGCCGTTAAGACGTCTGAATTTGGTTTTGAGCTCAACAGAAGAATTGTATCTCTGCTCCTTAGCTTTCCAACGCATACTCGCACGCCTTAATCGGATAACCACAGCCAAAGTTATAGTCGACAGAGTAGACAGGGGTCAATATGCAATAAAACACAAGAATTAATCAATAAATTATTATATTGCTTAAATAAGACCCAAAGTCTAGAAACGTGCTAAGACTTAAATATTAGGCACAAAGCACAATTAAAATCACCAAGTGAAAAGCTATAAAGAGTGCATTAAAATACACTGATCAGTATGCATCATCGATGGCTTGGTTCATTTTCAGGTTGCGGCGTTTTATTTCCTCTTTCGCCCCTCTTAAGTACTTTTAAACGTCTAGTTTGTCCTTTTGTTCAATCTTGAGCTGCTTGCGGCTGTCTTCTATGGCCATTGACTTACTTGCGTTCTCCTCCTCCAACTTCTGGTTTTTTAGGAGCACTTTCTCTAACTCTGTCTGCAAGCCCTTCTTTTCTTCCTCGGCCTTTGACAATGTCATTTTAAGCTTATCTAAATCTTCGACAGTGGGAAGGGTAGGTTCAGGTATTTCTTCCTCAACCCATAGTGCACTTTGGTAAGGCAATCAGGTGTCTTGGATCCTCTTTCGGAGCCATTGACGAAAGGTGGTTTCCTTATCGCCGTTCCTCTTAGTAAGCTCTTGTCCCTTGCGAACGACCATATCCCACGCTTGAGAAATCTTCCGGAGCATGTCAACCTCTTTTGGGCTTCCCTCATGGAGGTAAAAAGGGATTAACATGTCTTCGGTGGGCGGATTTCGCATGGGGTACCCCAGCTGTCTTAGAGTTAGAGAAGGATTGTAATTTATGCATCCTCTTGTCCCCATGAGCTGGACGTTTTGAAAGTTTCCACATTGAAAAACTACTGCGGGCCTATCTTTCCACCATGATGGGTGCCAACGAACCTTGTATTCATGAAGGCCCCCTAGCACTTGCAACCATTCACTAGTGTTCATTGTCTTCACATCACACCCTCTGGCGTCTTCAATTGGGCCTTCTACTCTGACTTTGATAACGAAAGCATGGGTGAGAAGCCAAACATACAAGGCGTGCAGGCAGCAAGATATCCTTTTTCCCCTTAGCTCACTATAATGAGTGAAAGTACAGTAAGTGTCTGCAAGCATGGCTGGAATCGGATTGAGTGGGTTTTCTCCATCCTTGAAGGATAAGAAGACACCAATAGCTGTTGTGTCCACATATCTTTCAAGGCGTGGAAATAGGACAATGCCAAAGATGGTCAAACCTAACACCTGCTTAAAAGGACCCCAATTTCTAGCGTCGGCGAAGGATTTCATTTGGCTTTCCAGATATTCTTGTGGGAATCCTGCAATGCCATTTCGATTTTTCTTCCGGAGCTTCAAGTTCTCTTTGCTGGTTTGTAACATTGAGGCGAGTTTCTCATCTGTGTAGTATTGTCCCTGATACTGGTAGGGTCCATTGTCTTGTTGAGGAAAGACGAAGATCTGTGTATATTCTTCCAGGGTAGGTGCCATCTGGAAATTTTTGAAGGTGAAGCATCTTAATGAAGAGTCGTAGAACTGGCTCAAAGCGGCAATGGCCTCCGTTTGCACGTCCAAATGTAGTAACATAATAATTTTCCCATACGCTTGTTGCACCCCGAAAAATCCCCGGCTTGGGGTTTCTCAATGTACAACGTGGAAAAATTTGGAGCCGCCACCAATATTTTAATTTTAAGACCAAAACATTGAAAAAAGGTCTTTTGGACAAGGCGGATGGTCTTTGAAAACTAGAGATATAGGTTCGGGGGTCGATTACGTGCGAGGAAGGTGTTAGCACCGCGCACGTCCTTTCTACCGAAAGGGAACCTCTAATTAAATGTGTGGTTTTAACGTTTGATTTGAAAAATACCTAGATTTGCCTATTTATTTCTTGTTTGAAGACGAATGAGAAAACTTACTGGAAATCTTATTTGTTGCGAGAAAGGGGGGAAAAAGGGTTTTTAGGAAAAAGTGCTTGACGAGACATAGCCCGCTCCTACGTATCTCCCGGTGCGATGGAGAATTCAAAGCTACGTAGTTCTTGGTTCTTTTTTGAAAAGTTTTTGTTTTTTTATCTTTTTTTAGTGAGTTTTTGAAATAGGACGAGCATTAGTGAATGATTAAACTAGCAGAGGCTATGATGAATCACTACTAAATACTCAAAAAAGAGAGAGTTGTACCGCTAGTCAAACGAACAAAGGTTCTGATGGACTATTGATAACAACTCGTTTTTTATTATCTTTTTTGAAAGTGATTTTCGAAAGAGATTGATTTGTACGATGATCAAACTAACAAAGGTTATGATGGATCATCGTTTATTATTTTTAGAAGAAAAGGACATTGTCACTAATAGCTAAACGAACAGAGGCTCTGATGAGCTACTAGCAACAATGGGTTTGAAAAATGATTTTTGTTTGTTTTATGAAAATGATTGGTTTAGGGGGATGAAAAGAATTTTTATTTGTTGCGCTTGACGAGAACGTGGCTCGCTCCTACGTATCCCAAACGGGAATCAAAGCGACGTAGTTCTAATAATGTTTTTGAAAGGGTTTAAAAGGGGCAAGCTGAATCACCCGAGACCATCTTCACCACTTAGAACATGATGCACTAGGCATAAGTGGGAATCATATGGTTCGTCATCAGCAATGGACGATAACATACAAGAACGAGTAAATGAATGCTATAGTTAAGTTAAATCACATGGATCACAATAACTAAACATTAACAAATGAAAAGACTGAAATACCTCTGATGAAGACAGATATTACAGATCTGAAGAACGCAAACCCCGACTAACCCTTGCAAGAGATCAGCTCAGACGGACCAACGGCGCGGATAGAGCGAAAATGAAGCGGAGAACTGGAAAATGAGATTTGCGAGAGTTGTCTTCCCAGATCTCGTGAAATGTCTCTCAGATCTCGTGAAAATGTCTCTCAGATCTCGTGAAAAAATGTGTGTCAGATCTCGTGAAAAATGTGTGTAGCAATTCTTCTCTCTGATCTTGTGTGAAGTGTCTGTGTCAAAATGTGATTTGAGGCTGCCTATTTATAGGCTTAGGAAAGCGTAGGATTTTTTAAAAAACATTTATTGCAAGGATGAATCGATTGTTTGAGCCTTTGGAAATAGCAAAGAATCGATTCTTGGACATCCTAAATAGGTGAAAATCGATTCCATGTTTAGTTAAAATAAGTGGGAATCGATTCTTGGCTCTTGGAAATGGCTTGAAAATCGATTTCATGCTTTGACAAAATAAGGAGGAATCGATTCTTGGCTCTTTAAAGTGGCCTGAAAATCGATTTCATGCCTTGATAGCATAGGGAAGAATCGATTCTTGGTTCCTAAAAATGGCCTAAAAATCGATTTCATGCCTTGATAACATAAGGAGGAATCGATTCTTGGCTTCTTAACATGGCCTGAAAATCGATTTCATGGTTTAATATTGGATTAAGGAATCGATTTCATGGCCTTTACAAAATAGTATAAATCGATTCTTGGCCCTTGGAATAGAATGGAAATCAATTCTTGCTTTCCACAAAAATGTTTTTTAGGTTTTTGCCATGCAAAGCTTGCCATGCATGCATAACATTTTTTTCAAAACTTGCCATGCATACATAACACATTTTCAAAAACCCTAATTTGATGCATGAGGCTTATTGCAAAAATCATTTTCATAGACCCTTTTGTGAGAAATGACCAAAAATGCCCTTTTTGACCCTAACTTCCCAAAACGTGCATTCTAACCCTAAAAATGATTTCGAAAACTTTGGAGCGGTTTCTAGGATCCAAAATGCATAATTTATTTTTGTGTGGAAAATTAGGGTTTGGACCTAAGCCGGACAAAATTGGGGTATGACAGCTGCCCCTCTTTATCTGAATTTTAACGAGGAATATGAATTGGCCGAAACATATTCCAAGGCAAAATGAAGATAAAGAATTCAGAAATTATACCGATTTTGTCCTCTTGGGGAAAACCCGAATTTTCCCCTTTTCTTTTCTCATTTTTTTTGTTTTTATTGATGGGCTTGAGAACAAACGGGGAACGGTTAACACTTGGCGTATTAACCGGGAGAGAAAATGACGGACCACTCGGGATCTGAAGGAGCACTAAAGCTCTGAAGGACCACTCAGGGTCTGAAGGAGCACTAAGGCTCTGAAGGACCACTCAGGGTCTGGAAGGCTGCCTAGGCCTTAATTGAAGGACCATCGTGGTCTGAAGGAGCGCTACTAGCTATGGTACTAGTAAAACGGTCTGAGGGGGCCTTTCGAGCGGCCATGATGGGTCAAGATCAGCTCCGGAACTGATATGTTGACCATGAAGGACGTCCGTCGTGTCTTAGGCTGACACAACTAGTCTGAAGGACCACTTGGGGTCTGAAGGACTTACCCGCAGCTCGAATACGAGGTGAAGTCTGTTTTCTGAAGGGACACTTGGGTCCTGAAGGGATTCACGAATCCTGTTGGTTGATTGATTGAAAAGTTCAACTAAAGCAGACAGAATAGTAAAATGAGCACTTGGCGTGCAGACAGAATAGTAAATGGGCACTTGGCGTGCAGACAGAATAGTAAAGCGGTAAAGAACGCAGTAAAGAAGGAGCACTGAGGGCTCATGATGAGCACAGAGGGCTCACGAGGGGAGCACAGAGGGCTCAGGAGGGAGCACAGAGGGCTCAGGATGAGCACAGAGGGCTCAGGATGAGCACAGAGGGCTCAGGGGGAGCACAGAGGGCTCAGGAGGAGCACAGAGGGCTCAGGAGGAGCACAGAGGGCTCACGAGGGGAGCACAGAGGGCTCAAGAGGGAGCACAGAGGGATCAGGATGAGCACAGAGGGCTCACGAGGGGAGCACAGAGGGCTCAGGAGGGAGCACAGAGGGCTCAGGATGAGCACAGAGGGCTCAGGATGAGCACAGAGGGCTCAGGATGAGCACAGAGGGCTCAGGGGGAGCACAGAGGGCTCAGGATGATCACAGAGGGCTCAGGAGGAGCACAGAGGGCTCAGAAGGAGCACAGAGGGCTCAGGGGGGAGCACAGAGGGCTCAGGATGAGCACAGAGGGCTCAGGAGGAGCACAGAGGGCTCAGGAGGAGCACAGAGGGCTCAGGGGGGAGCACAGAGGGCTCAGGAGGGAGCACAGAGGGCTCAGGATGAGCACAGAGGGCTCAGGATGAGCACAGAGGGCACAGGGGGGAGCACAGAGGGCTCAGGATGAGCACAGAGGGCTCAGGGGGAGCACAGAGGGCTCAGGAGGGACACAGAGAGCTCACAAATTCAGTTGATTCGTCGATTTGAAATGACCGATGCTGCTGTATTGGATTGAGGTACCTGCATATGTTAGTTGATGCAAGGAATGGTGCATGGAGTATGAGTGCAGGTTATGAGTGCATGTTATGCATGTTATGAGTGCATGTTATGAGTGCATGTTATGCAAAGGCATGTTATGCATGTTATGAGTGCATGTTATGAGTGCATGTTATGCATGTGCATGCAATGAGTGCATGTTATGAGTGCATGTTATGAGTGCATGTTATGAGTGCATGTTATGCAAAGGCATGTTATGCATGTGCATGCAATGAGTGCATGTTACGAGTGCATGTTATGAGTGCATGTTATGAGTGCATGTTATGCAAATGCATGTTATGCATGTGCATGCAATGAGTGCATGTTATGAGTGCATGTTATGAAAAGGCATGTTATGCATGTGCATGCAATGAGTGCATGTTATGCTATGATTTTGGTGTAATGATGAATGTGATGAAATGCTATTCCTGATTCTTTTACTTGGTTTTCGTCATGTGATGAATGCACAAGATGCGGTTATGCAAATGTAATGCAGATGTATGCTACGTGGATGCATGTGACGCTGATGCATGCAATGCTGGACGCTTTTGATATTCTCTTTTGGCTTTCCTTGACGGTTGCTTTTTTATTTATGAAGTGCGGGTATGCAAATGCAATGCTTGAGAGTTGTGAAATGCCTTGGTTTATTTGATGGAATGCTAAATTATGGACTTGACATTAGTCTGATTAAGGACCACAACGAGTCTGGTTTATGGGCCGACAAGCCTGGTTTATGGAGCAATATGATCTGGTTTAAGGACACAAAGGTCTGGTTTGACCATGGAATGCCAGTGTATGCAATGGAAGGCTTCGTTTTGTTTTTCTATGAGATGCATGATGCAAATGCCATGATTGCTATTTTCTTTTTCTTTCTCTTATGATGAATGCAAATGCCTGAATTTCTCTTTTTCTTTACTTTATGTCTGATAAATGCATGATTTTATGCATGATGAATGTAATGCATGACTGTGTTTTGTTTATTGCCTTCTTTGCTTATTATTTTTTGTTTTTGCTGGTTCAGCCAACCCGCGACACTCATGACACGAGACTGAGGAACCTGTTGGACTTGCGGGGCTCATGGGCCGAGTGCATGTTGGTCTTGACTTTGCTGGTTTGAAGCAATCGTGGATGTAGTTGCTCTCTTGCATGATTGACTGATTTTGAGGATGTGCTTTCTCTCAGGACTCTTAAGAATCTCGTAATGATTTGCAATGCTCTATGAGATATGCACATGTTTTACAGTTCAGGACCATCATCATCATAAAACATTTATTTTGAGCAGAAAAAACAGAAAATAAAAGAGTGAACAGATACGAGAAATTTGAACTTTATTAATGTGGAAACCGGTCGCACAAGAAGTTACGCCGATTATTTATTACACTTGAAAGTTTAAACTGTAAAAAGACACGAAAAAGGAGAGAAGCTGAATTCTGACTGTCCGTCTCTGTGGAACAGTGCCAAACATCTATGTCCTTGACCTTGATCACTCCCTCATCCAAGCTTGTAGGAGAGTTGTATGCCTTTCTTTACTTTTCATGCCTAAGTTTTCAGACCCTAATTTTTGCCTGGATCGCCCTTTGCGGGTTTTCAATCCACCGGGTCGCTCTGATTTTGCCTAGGTCGCCCTTTGCGGGTTTTCAACCTAGCGAGCTAATTCTTACTTGGCTTGTCTTTCTCTTTTTTCATCTATTTCTTTTAGGCATAATACTTCTTCACTTGATCTGAATTGACTGGATTCCTGAGATCTTCGCCGTCTATGTTTATGAGTATCGGCGCTCCTCTGGAAAAAGCTTTCTTGACTTCATATGGACCGTCATAAGTGGGTATCAACTTCCCACGGAGTCAGTCTGGATAGGTAGGATCTTTTGAGTACAAGGTCTCCTTCGCCGAATTCTCGAAGACGGACTTTCCTGCCGAAAGCTGCCTTCATCTTTTGTTGGTACAACTGGCTATGGCGCAGGGCAGCAATTCTTTTCCCTTTAATGAGATTCAGTTGATCTAGACGAGCTTGGATCCATTTTGCTTCTTCTAACCTGGCCTCCATGACTACTCGTAGAGAGGGTATTTCAACCTTGATGAGAAGAACTGCTTCTGACCCATACACTAGAGAGGAAAGGGGGTTGCCCCTGTATGATTTCAATGAATGTGAGTGCGACAAGGGATGAGATAGGTGTAGGGTCAATTTCCCCAGTTGTAGGAGAGGTGAAGAGCAACAGGATTGCCCCACTTGGCATATTGTAAACAAATGAATTTACTTGTCCTGGAGCTAAAACTTTGAGAAAACAACAGCAATCAATCATTGATCGGAATGGACCTTTCGGGATTGTGGTGTTTTGTGGAGGAGAGATGAGTAGGCTTAATGAGGTATTTGGGGCTAATGGCAGGATGGTTTTTATTTGGTGTTGGCTGTCGATCGATGATTTATGATGGTTAACTGGCTTGATGAGGTATTAGGAGGTTTTATTCCTGGCTAAAGGTCTGTGGAGGGCGGGCTGTCGAGGTCAAATGAGAGTGTTTGCGGTTTATGAGAGGAGAGGTGCATGGAAATGAGAAAGTGTGTGAAGGTTTATTGAGACAAGGATCTCTTGGGTTTTGTGGTAACATGTACCAACTCACCACTTACATTTCTTTTGTATTTTTCTTTTGGTTTTGGAATTTTCCTTTTTGAATGATTTTTCCTTCTTTGATTTCTTCTTTTTCTTGAGCTTGGGTGAACTGATAAAGTACGATGCACTGTTTTTTTTATGAGGTGGTCCTTGTCTAAGGTGACTTTTGGATTTTTGGCTTTTTCTTGGCTTAAGATGGGTCGGAAAGGATTATGTTTTTCTCTTTGGGATTTTCTTGGCTTACGGTGGGTAGGAGAGGATTTTGTTTTTCTCTTTGGGATTTTCTTGGCTTAAGATGGTTAGGAGAGGATTTTGTTTTTGGATATGGAATGGTAGTCCGACATCCTTTCAAATCATGATTGCTTATTTCCTCAAAAATTAACTCTGGGACAATAATTCACTTATTTTCATGCACTTGCCCTTCTTCTTTATTTCCTTTTTGCGCTCTAATTTTCCTTTATTGAAGTACCCATCTTGACCTCTTTTCAGCGGTCCCCAAGTTGATCACTTCAGCGGATTCCCCGTGACGCTGAATAACCCTTTTTCCTTGCTTCATTAACTTTCTGGAGGATTTTCCCGGTCTTTCTCAACGTCCCCCTCTGCCTGATTAATAAGGTGATCAAAGTCAAAATATGGACCGTTGGCACTGTTATTTTGAGAGACGATTGCTGTGGATTTGCTTTTTGCCGAGGCAAAAAAGCAGAATGGAAGGTGAGACAAGCAAGCAAAAATAATGCAAGGAAAAGACACATGAAATGGAAAGGAATTGATTGAAATTCAAAAACAACATTTTTACTGATGATGATGATTTAGAAAATAAAAACATGTGCGCCCCTAACAACTGGTCCTGCGGCCTTGGGCAGAGCCACAGGGTTGCATTACAAATGACTACTTTAAAAAGGTCCCAGGAGGATCAGCAGTCTTTCAATTCTTTAATTCTTTCACCAGCACTGCAGCGACAAACCAGGTTTGCATCACCCTCTTCTGACTTAGTACCATCATTGATGACAGCAATTTGACCGTGTTGTTCTTCTTCCTCATCCCATCCCGTGGGCTGGATGTCTTCCATTCGGATTTGAGCACTCTCGGGAGCGTCATACCTGACCAAGTAATCAAACTTTCCACTGGGCTCCCCTAGGGTATCCCAACATCCCTCTTTCGCAGGCACCGCTGTTACTTCCTCATTGATTTCTTCTTCACCATCAATATCAGGGGTTCCTATCTGAATCACGCACCGATCTATCAGGTCTTGCACTGCATGCTTGAAGGCTCTGCACTCCTCCACAGTATGACCAACCCCGTTTTCGTGGAAACTGCAGGTAGCACTTGCATTGTACCTTCGGGAAAATGGCGGTTGAAGGGCCTTCATTGGCCGGGTGCTGATCAGGTTCTTGGAAGTCAGGTGATTAAACAATTCAGTGCATGTCATCGGTATTGAATCAAAACTGGTTCGTTTCTTGTACTGATAACCCTGAGCCTTGTGACTGTCAACGCCTTGCTGGGATGGCACAGGAGCAGAGAATGGAACAGTTTGTGGTGGCGGAGGAATGAAAGAAATGACACTAACTGGACCCACGACAGTGACACCTTCAGCAGCTGCCCCACTCTTTAAGCTCTGCAATATGACCATCATCTCATGTATCTGGGCCTCCATTGCCTTCAATCGTTCTTCTAGCAAGTGATATCTGTCTCTTGGCTGTGGGCTTTCAATCATCTGGCCCTGAGGATAGCTCCTCGGACTGAAGTAGTAAACCCCATACTGAGCGGAGTTTCCCATTTGATAAGCAACACTTGGAGGATTCACAATAATCTCCGGAGCAAGAGCAGAAGAACTTCTGGGAGGTATAATACTGGGACTAGGGATGTGAATGTGTGGCACACCCGCAGCTCCACTAGAAGTAACCACAGCAGGCTGACTTGTCACCACGGGAATGGCTTCAGCAGTGGTCCCACTTCTCAGATTTTGCAGCATATTCATTATTTCGGCCCTCTGAGCCTCCATAGCCTCCACTTTAGTCTTCAAAGCTTGATTCTCTTGAGCCAGCTGCTCGGGGTTAAGAATTTCCACAACCGACTCATCTTGACCCAGGGGGTCCTCATTCTCGAGATGTTGATTGCTAGCCATTAGTCTTGCCTGTAGATGGGTAGAGTATCGGTGTTGGCGAACCAGCTTGCCCCTTTTTTTTTTTTTCTCTCTCTGATGATAGAGCATTTTATAAGTACAAGTATGAATGCGTGAATGAATGCAATGCATATGGTTTTATTTTTGTATTTAGATGCATGAGGAATGCTGTATGAATTTTTCAGAATTTTGCTTATGTAATGCATGCTATTATGATGTAAAATGCGGGTGATGAGGATGCTTGTTAGAAAGACAGATATTTACAGGTGGGGGTTTTGGAAATTTAGGGCAGTATACCCTATTATGCCACCCCATTTGTGAAAGAGAAGGAAAAACAAATTTTTTTTTTTAATTTCGTTGTTTTTTTCAAAAACGCTGGCGGAAATGAACTAAACTAGATGTAACAATGCAACACACAATTTTGGAAAAGCCCTTGTGACCTAAACAAAAAGGTGAGACCTATGATCTAGGGCAATTAAAAGGGTAATCCTTCCATGTGGCTCTATTCACTCCCTTGCAAAGGCTACCAGAGCTAAATCTCTTTTATGATAACACCCACAACGATGGAATGCCATCTGGTGTGAGGTACCATAAAGAGCATACTCTGGCTGAAACTTTCGTGAGAGCAGAAGGACATCGGTCCAATTGGCAGTCACTACTCGTTTCCACTCTCCTAGGTGTTTTCAGACCTTGGGTTTTAGGCCTCTCTCAGAGCTCATAATCATAAGGGGGTGAGTGTGTGTAGCGGGGACATACCGCCTAAAATTACCCACATATACCCCACCTGCGAAGGAAAACCGAGAACAGTCCAAACAATAGCAAGCAATAACAAGTTATCTACCCTAGGGTTCCATACCTAGAATATCTATAAACAAGGATATTGCTCACCTTAGGAAAAGGAGCCAAGAAGAGGGGATCATGGGGATAGAAAAAATGCATGGGCATAAGCGATAAAAGAAAGGAATAAAAGATAAGAAAGAAAGGCAAACAGGGTTTTAATCAAATCAACAATACATTTACACCACACATTTAAATTAGTTAGGCTTGACCCTCGTCTTTTTTAAAAAAAGTGTCCCCAGCGGAGTCGCCAGCTGTTGCACCCCGAAAAATCCCCGGCTTGGGGTTTCTCAATGTACAACGTGGAAAAATTTGGAGCCGCCACCAATATTTTAATTTTAAGACCAAAACATTGAAAAAAGGTCTTTTGGACAAGGCGGATGGTCTTTGAAAACTAGAGATATAGGTTCGGGGGTCGATTACGTGCGAGGAAGGTGTTAGCACCGCGCACGTCCTTTCTACCGAAAGGGAACCTCTAATTAAATGTGTGGTTTTAACGTTTGATTTGAAAAATACCTAGATTTGCCTATTTATTTCTTGTTTGAAGACGAATGAGAAAACTTACTGGAAATCTTATTTGTTGCGAGAAAGGGGGGAAAAAGGGTTTTTAGGAAAAAGTGCTTGACGAGACATAGCCCGCTCCTACGTATCTCCCGGTGCGATGGAGAATTCAAAGCTACGTAGTTCTTGGTTCTTTTTTGAAAAGTTTTTGTTTTTTTATCTTTTTTTAGTGAGTTTTTGAAATAGGACGAGCATTAGTGAATGATTAAACTAGCAGAGGCTATGATGAATCACTACTAAATACTCAAAAAAGAGAGAGTTGTACCGCTAGTCAAACGAACAAAGGTTCTGATGGACTATTGATAACAACTCGTTTTTTATTATCTTTTTTGAAAGTGATTTTCGAAAGAGATTGATTTGTACGATGATCAAACTAACAAAGGTTATGATGGATCATCGTTTATTATTTTTAGAAGAAAAGGACATTGTCACTAATAGCTAAACGAACAGAGGCTCTGATGAGCTACTAGCAACAATGGGTTTGAAAAATGATTTTTGTTTGTTTTATGAAAATGATTGGTTTAGGGGGATGAAAAGAATTTTTATTTGTTGCGCTTGACGAGAACGTGGCTCGCTCCTACGTATCCCAAACGGGAATCAAAGCGACGTAGTTCTAATAATGTTTTTGAAAGGGTTTAAAAGGGGCAAGCTGAATCACCCGAGACCATCTTCACCACTTAGAACATGATGCACTAGGCATAAGTGGGAATCATATGGTTCGTCATCAGCAATGGACGATAACATACAAGAACGAGTAAATGAATGCTATAGTTAAGTTAAATCACATGGATCACAATAACTAAACATTAACAAATGAAAAGACTGAAATACCTCTGATGAAGACAGATATTACAGATCTGAAGAACGCAAACCCCGACTAACCCTTGCAAGAGATCAGCTCAGACGGACCAACGGCGCGGATAGAGCGAAAATGAAGCGGAGAACTGGAAAATGAGATTTGCGAGAGTTGTCTTCCCAGATCTCGTGAAATGTCTCTCAGATCTCGTGAAAATGTCTCTCAGATCTCGTGAAAAAATGTGTGTCAGATCTCGTGAAAAATGTGTGTAGCAATTCTTCTCTCTGATCTTGTGTGAAGTGTCTGTGTCAAAATGTGATTTGAGGCTGCCTATTTATAGGCTTAGGAAAGCGTAGGATTTTTTAAAAAACATTTATTGCAAGGATGAATCGATTGTTTGAGCCTTTGGAAATAGCAAAGAATCGATTCTTGGACATCCTAAATAGGTGAAAATCGATTCCATGTTTAGTTAAAATAAGTGGGAATCGATTCTTGGCTCTTGGAAATGGCTTGAAAATCGATTTCATGCTTTGACAAAATAAGGAGGAATCGATTCTTGGCTCTTTAAAGTGGCCTGAAAATCGATTTCATGCCTTGATAGCATAGGGAAGAATCGATTCTTGGTTCCTAAAAATGGCCTAAAAATCGATTTCATGCCTTGATAACATAAGGAGGAATCGATTCTTGGCTTCTTAACATGGCCTGAAAATCGATTTCATGGTTTAATATTGGATTAAGGAATCGATTTCATGGCCTTTACAAAATAGTATAAATCGATTCTTGGCCCTTGGAATAGAATGGAAATCAATTCTTGCTTTCCACAAAAATGTTTTTTAGGTTTTTGCCATGCAAAGCTTGCCATGCATGCATAACATTTTTTTCAAAACTTGCCATGCATACATAACACATTTTCAAAAACCCTAATTTGATGCATGAGGCTTATTGCAAAAATCATTTTCATAGACCCTTTTGTGAGAAATGACCAAAAATGCCCTTTTTGACCCTAACTTCCCAAAACGTGCATTCTAACCCTAAAAATGATTTCGAAAACTTTGGAGCGGTTTCTAGGATCCAAAATGCATAATTTATTTTTGTGTGGAAAATTAGGGTTTGGACCTAAGCCGGACAAAATTGGGGTATGACAACGCTCTATCAAAAGACCTGCGCTCGATGGGCGGTAATCGATCAGCACATTCCCTTAGACTTGTCAGACTAGGCTGTTTTACTATAGGGTAGTTCAGAGTTTGGATTGCTTCACAGTTTGATCCCATATCGCCTTGCTTATGACAAAACTTTCGAGCCCCCTTACAATTCCCGGCAAACCTAAATGAGATGAATAGCATGCATGTGAGGATTTTTTTGTATATTTTTTTTTTGTGAAATAACGATGATGTATGATGAATTAAAGAATGATGTTACATGCGTTAATAAAAGCAAATTTTGGTGATTCGAATTTTGAGAAATATTAACCATGTCACATAAAATATACGTAATGGGCAAAGGGAGTAAATGGTTTTCATTATTTGATTTTTTTGAAAGATAAAAAGTTTTTGCGATGATGCAATGGGTAGGTGAATTGCCCTTGTGTCCTAAACAGGTTAGGTCTTATATATAGGTCACGGTCTAGGGCTACTTGTGTGATCAATCTCTCAGGTGGCTCTAATCACTTCCTCACAAGGGTCTCCAGAGCTGAAATCTCCTTCGTGATATGACCCACAACGGTAGCGAGCTACCTGGTGTGGGATACCACGAAAGAGTGTACTCTGGCTGAGGCTTTCATGAGAGTCAGACAGATAAAATCCAGAATGACTGACACTAATCGTCTCCGCTCGTCCTAGGTTTTTTTTAGACCCGGGTATAGGGCCCCGCTCAAGAGTGTGTGCAATATGTGTAGGTGATGTGTGTGATATAAGCAACCTAAACTACCCATGCTGCAAAAGAAATACAGATAATAGTACAAAGGTCTTCTACCCTAAGGTTCAATAAAGCAAATAAACAGATAAATGAAATAGACGTGCTAATAGAAGGGCTGAGGGTAAATAAAGGTACTAAACTAACAGATATCTACACATTTAACTAAATTAGGCTTGACCCTCTTAAATAGTCCCCAGCGGAGTCGCCAGCTGTAGCGACCGAAAAATCCGAAGGAGGGATTCTTCGTTGTTTTTGAACAATGGAGTCGCCATCAATATTTATTTTTAGGAAAACATTGAAAAAAACCTTTGTTTTTGGGTTCGGGGGTCGATTAAGTGCGGGGAAGGTACTAGCACCCCGCAACATCCTAAAAAGGTTACCTTTTATTATTTGCAAAAAAATCGGAAAGGAAAACTTAATAAAATTTTAGTTTTTTTTTTTTTTGCACTCGACAGGAGTGGGCTCCTGCTCCTACGTATCTCCGGGTGCGATGGAGAAATCAAAGCTACGTAGTTCTCAGGTAGAAAATATTTGTGTGTTGGTATTTTTTATTTTTGAAAAGTTTGCGAAAACTAGAGGCCGTTCATGGTGACCAAACAGATAAATCCAGAGTGGTCACCACTAATGGCTTATTCGAAAAAGAAAGTGTTTACAGCGTTCAAACGAGCGGGGCCCAGAGTGACCGTTATAAATACCCGGTTTGCGAACGAGCGTTTTGTTTGTTTGAAAAAATGCTTACTGGGAAGCGTGATTTTTTTTTAAAAAAAGGGAGTTGAGATTACGTTTGTATTTTATTAACTAAAAATTTCTTGAAGTTTAGGCGGGTGTTCGCGATGATCAAACGAGTAGCCCCAGAGTGATCGCCGCTACTAATCCGCTGTGAAAAATGAGGGTTAGTCCTATCGGTCAAACAAGCTAAGCTCAGGGTGACCATTAGTAACAACCTATTTTTTTTACGCGAGTTTGATTGTTTGAAAGAAAGAAAAACAGTTTGGAAACATCACTGCGTGAACAAAAGCGGAATGGGTGATAGTAAAAAGGGGGGTGCGAACAGCAGGGGTGTTGTATCAAAATGGGGGGGGGGGGGGTGTGCTTAGTATCAGCCCAAAACAACATTGTTTGGGTTTCTGGACCCTTGCGCGGAAGTTGGGTTGAAAGCGGGGAATGCTGTATTACTAAAATGTGGGGGGGGGGGGGGTGCAAATAGCGATTTGACGCTAAATAAAAAAAAAACGATTGCTTAATTTCTTTTTGACTGATTGGTTCGTTAGTTTATTTCAAAAATCGGTTTTGATGGATTTGATTACTGCCTACGTTAGAAGAAAACATTCGGTGAGAAAAAGATTTGTGAATTTATAAAGAAATATTCTCCTTTTTTTTGAAATAATTGTCATGGTTATGATTTTAAAAGGTGCCTTTGCTGTTTTTTTTTGTTTTCTTCACTTCTACTTAATATATTTTTTTGGTTAAAAACTTGTGGCAACTAAAATAAAATAATACATGACATGAAAATAAAACTGATTATTATTTTTATTAAAAAAAAATCTCTCATTTTTGATCGGACAAAATTAGGGTATTACACTTATCATCTGTTAATCTCTGACCACGGCCTCCTAACATATAAACAATCAATAAGTAAGAGCAAGTCACAGACATGAAGAGAATTGGTGAGCATTGTCCAACCAAAAATAATAACCTTTTAGCGCCAAGTTAAAATCGCTTTGATCACTTTGGGCCAAACACACCTTAACCAAATGATTATAGCACGAACGCACCGTAAAATTTTTACTAGATTCTAATATCCAAATATAGAAATCATCGCAGCCAACCTTCAACACGACATCCTGCAAAAAAGAGCTAATGACATTCGCCTCCTCAACCAAAGGTGGATCATCTAGATGGCTCCAAGGAAAATTCCAACACCAAACATTATCATATGTTTGATGCTCACCTGATAAAAAAATATAAAAGAAGATAACATATATCACCGGTTAAAAACATTCTATTATCTATTTTAAATAAGTTAATAAATGATGATATATATATATATATATATATATATATATTATGTTAATGACAAAATTACCTTGTGACAATTATATTTTGTTTGTTAAAAAAATCCTAAATTTACTTTTTTTTAATAATAATAATTTTATTGTTCACTTATTGTAATTTTTTATATTTTAATTTCAATAGTTTTTCAAATTTTAGATTATGAAAAATGACAAAATTCCCATTGTCATAAAATCATTTCCTATTCTTTAACTTAAGTATTAATATTTTTAATTTAATTTACTTTTTTTGTCAACAAAATTTAATTTTTTTTTTGACAAAAATTTAATTTCAAATCTTTTTTTATTATATATATATATATATATATTAATAGCTTAATTTTTTTTATTTTTAAATATATCTTATACGAGTAAATGAAGAATTTATTTTCTTATGTTATCTTGTTGGTTTTATAACCCAATTCTTATTCAGGATAAGTTTTTCACTAGAGATACAATATATCATAGGCGACGGGATTAACTTATCTAATAATTTTGTCTCAATAACGTTGGACTGATACAAGATATGATAAGCTTATCGTATCTTGTATCCTTATTCAAGCCATCAAACAGGTCTTGAAAGACATGTAAAAGTGAACGATGAAGCAAATTTTGTAGGAATATTTGTTTAGATTGAATAATTACTTTATTTGGAATCCTTAATCAATGCCCTTAGCATACTCAGATTAGCAAGACACAAATAATAGTCTCTTATTATTATTTTTTTGACCAAATACTCTCTTATTATAAGTGTCATATTAAGATATATGCATATATTGAAAAAAGACAATAAAAAAAAAGAGAATGCAAATTTTACCAAATTAACACTTGTTTCGGGATTTATTTATTTTTTATAAATATAACACTTATAATAATACAATAATAATACAGAGTGAATAACTACAATAATAATCAAATCTTATTTGATTAGTTGTATCTTATGTGAATGCGAGTGATTAACTCACTTTATCTAAAATTTGATATTTGACGACGAAATATCTTAAAATTACACTTTACTTATTTCTCGATTGCGCTTTAGATTAGTTGGGTTTTACCAACAATGTTTGGTATAAGTGGTAACTGGACTTGGATCCCAACCCAATGTCTAGGGTTCGAATCTTGAGTGTGGCAAAAACTCTATTGGGAGGGGAGAGCCACACGGGCCGGCAAAGTCGGAAACTCGTGGTCAGCTAGGTTCTCCGGGGTAGATTAGTCACCGGCAAAGCCGGTGAAAACTACGCACCAATGACTTGGTGGTAACCAAAAAAAGATTAGTTGGGTTTTAATTTCCTTAGACACCATATTTAAAAGCTCTATAACATTACTGGTATGTTTGGGAGGGGGTTTTGTGAGAAGAATGGAGGAGAGGACTTGAAAAAGATTAGTCTATATTTTAATATATATTTAAGATTTTAAAAAATTAAAAGAACAAGTTGATAGATATCCATATAACATTTTTAATCACACTTGATTTATGTTTAGAGACATTTTATAGTTTTTTCAATTCTAAATTGAAAAATATGCCCTTCCCTCTCATCCCCTCCCAAAACCCCCTCCCAAACCTACCCTAAAGATACTAACTTAAAAAAATAGCACTTCATGTTTTGGTCAAAAAAAAAACTAACTATAAAAGGTTCACGAGCTGAGTGAATGTATTTTTTTTGTTGACAATTTATTGAATGTATTAATAATAGCACTTCATGTTGTAATTGTAATACTGTTGTAATTGTAATACAGTTGTCAATACTTGTATGCTAGGAAATCACCAAATTAGTCCACTTACCATGTTTATACATGTGTCTCATTTGAGGGTTAATTTTGTAAAAATTCACAAAATGACAAATTTTATGAATCTAAAACTTTTTCTCTTCCCCTCTTCTACGTTTAAATTTTTTGAATCTAAAACTATTTCTCTTCCTCTCTTCCTTTTCTTTTCACTTTTATCCTTCCATAAACTCCGTGACGGTTCATGTCCAGCTCCTTCTATTCTATAGTTTCTTCTCCCTTTCCTTCACCACCAGCTGGAGTGCAGTCTTCACCGATCTCAAGGTTATCAGACCACTTTAATATTCCTTCTCTCTCCTTCTATCATTCTCCATCTTCTCCATCAATGTAGGCTCGTAACCGGCTGTTGGGAAGGAGTTTAAATATTTATTCAAATTTTGTGTGTGGCAAAAACTCTGTTGCGATGGGAGAATCACACGGACCTACAAAGTCGGGTACTTGTGGCCAGCCAGGTTCCGACATAGATTAGTCAGACATCAGCAAAGCTGGTTAAAATTGCACACCAATAACAAGGTAACAAAAAATAAAATATTTACCTAAAATTTGGAAACTATGTCGTTCTTTTAAGTTTTTTTAGCATAGTTGCTAAATAAATATCGGAATCCCCCACAGATAACAAACAAATGAGCTGGTATACGAATTTTGGAAACCCAATCCATGAACTGCACGACAGGTTTGTTTCCAACTGCAACAGCATATTATTTGCAAAGATAAGAAAAAGATAATCAAAGGCGTACCAAATTATTTTCCTTCTAGTCTATGAAAAGATTGAAATTAAATAGCAATGCTCAACATTTTTAAGGTCGATTCTTACTGATTTCTAATAAATAAATAAAAACAAAGAACTAAAAATGAATGTAGTGATAGTAATAGGTTAAAAAAGATCTAGGAATGGGATCGAAGTCCACAGCGTTCCAGAAAAGTTCATGTTGGTCGTTGATCTCAAATAGATGAGAGATATGGCCATAAACGACGACATATAACCAACAAATAAGCTATGTTGCGACCATTGGGAGGATCCTCGTTGTCAATGAAGTCAGCATCAATATTTAATTATTAGGAAAAGCATTTAAAAATCTCTTTAAAAATGAAAATGGTATTGAATTTAGTTAGACTCATTAACTAGTAACATAAAAAAGATTACATATTAGAAATGAAACAAGACCCCGCCCATGATTTTAAACAAAAGGCACGCAAAGTAAAGAAAGGGCAATGTAGAAGCAACAAAGAGAGGTATAGCAAGCAAGGGAAAAACAGAGATTGAGGGTGAGGTGAGATTGAGAGAGGGTGATAGTGAAACTGAGAGGTGAGGACAGCGACGAAGATGGGGGGCGGACCACCGCCGTTGGATGACGGCGCTCACGATGGTCTTCTCCCTCCCTCCTACATATTTTCTTGCTTCTGATTCTTCCTCTAAAATCTCTCCTAATTTTGATTCTTCTTTCTATCATGTTATTCTATACTTTCTCTCAATTTCTCAACTCTTTTTTTCTTCTCAAAATCGTTCTTCCTCCCCCTTTTGGTGTTGCTGCTACTGTGTTTTATAGGCAATTTATGTGGTGTAGGGTGAGGCGCAGAACAGAGAACCATTATTGTCAAGATAAGAACAACAGCTAGAGCTTGCATGTGGTGCCTGCAAAGCAAAACTGTCTGATTGGAGCAAAAGAGGAAAAAGTGAGGGAGCATGAAGAAAGAAGGAAATTCACAAAGAGAAAAGAGAAGGCATTAGGCAATCAAGAGAAAGTTCAAATCAATAAGTGAATTCCTTTCAAGTGGAGTCCCGAGAACCTAATGACTACACTGACCAAAGGAGTGTACAAGTCTTTCCATAGAAGATTCTCATAGTTATTAATTGGGTTATATTCCCCAATGCTCTCTTACTCAAATGTTCAAAAGCTTATCTAGAAGCATACCAAAAAGCTTGACCAAAACATGTAAGAAGTCAAGGGTAGAAATAAGATGAGAAGGTTCAGTTATGAGAAGGTTTGAACAAGTCAAAAAAATGTTTGACCAAGTCAACGAAAGGTTTGACCAAGTCAAGAGAAAGTTTGACCAAGCCAAGACTTCAACATGAGAAGGTTAAAATATGAGAAGGTTGACTAAGTCAACAGAAGGTTTGACCAGAAGTCTAACGAAGGTTGACCTCATCAAGATCCTAAATAAGTTGGTTCATCATCGAGAAGGTTAAAAAGTAAGAAGAATCAAGCTTGAGAAGGTTAAAGAACAGCAACCTACTCAAGCTAGTGGAACACAACAATTCTTCTCATATGAACATCAGCTGCATTAAATGTTAGATCCAAGCAAAAATATGTTGGAAAGTTTTGAATGTCAAAAGGGAAACTCCTTAATTATTCCTATGATCCATAAAGGGTGTTTGTACAAAGTATAAAGCATGAGAAGGTTCATGTGAGCTCTCACAACCTGTCCAAAAGGACAGTGGCAGGTTATAGGAGGTCAGCATGTGTAGAGGAGAGGACAGTGTCAGCATGAGAAGGTTCAGAAGTGTAGAGAAAGTACAAAGTGCAGCTTGAGAAGGTTGAAAAGCTGTCAACTTTCTCAAGTCTCATCACATCACTCCTATGGACCCATGGATAATTCCAACGGTGCTTTTGAGCATCCAAAGGCCATACTCATTATCCAAAGACTATATCAAGGCTAGAAATTCAAAGATTCTGTACAAGGATCTTGAGAAGGTTCGTGAGAAGGTTATTGAGAAACTCTTGAGAAGGTTCATGACAAGGTTGACTGTCACAGTTGTCCACACTAAAGGGGCTGACAACTTTATTCAAAAAGCACAAAGCTAAATTAATATTGTCCATCACTAGTACTTTGTGTCTCCTTCTCTCCTAGTTTATTCCCAACGGCTATAATTAAGAAATCAATTATATAAACACATGGGAAAGTTAAAGAAACTCAAGAGAAAGGGATTACATTGAGCCTACATCAGATTTCTTCATCCCCTCAACCTTCTCTCGTTCTGAGAAGCTTCTCCAGAAATGAGAAGCTTGGTCAGAAGCTTCTCAAAAATGAGAAGCTTTCTCTAGAAGAGATTTCAGCAAAGAAACTCAATGTCCATCTATCATATAAGTGATTAGAAGCCGAAATAGAAGAAAGATATTGAGAGATAAAAACAAGCCATATCAAGATCAACTATTGCTCTCCTTCATTATCTTCTTTCACACTCTTGCTCACGAGCTCTATACCTTGGGATATCTTAGAAAGAGTGTGTAGCTTGTTTTGCTTATTTCATATCCACTTATTGTAAGTGTATCAAGCTGTAGCAAATCCCAAAACCCTTTTATTCCCCCATCTTTGTACCATGTTCTTCCTACCAAGCTATCTACGGTAGGTGAGTGTTAATGAGAAAATACAACATGTGTAGTGTTTTTGCTACCTAAGGTGTAGGTGAGTGTTGATGAGAAACTACAATGTGTGTTGTTCTATTAAGCTACCTAGAGTGGGTGAGTGTTGGTGAGGAAACAGTGGGTAGAAACTTGTTGATGTAGAGCCTGAAGAGGCTTGAAGAAAGAATACTTGTTATAAAGCTTGAAGAGGCTTGAAGAAAGACCACTTGTATTGATCGGAGAATAGTGGAAAATTCTCACAGGAGGTGAGGACTGGATGTAGCCCTACGTTAATGGGTGAACCAGGATAAATCTTCAATGTGTAATCCTCTCATCCCTTATCTCTATGCTTTACATTATGCTCATATTCCACTACCATAGTATCCTCACATTAACTATTGCTTAAAACATAACCTACTCATGTACTATATACATAACTCATATTCTGTTTTGAAGCATCTGTTAATCCTGAGAAGCTTCAGTCTGTACTGATTTCATCCTCATAAGCTTCTATACTTTAAAGAGTTTATCCTTAACATACATATCTCTTTATAATATGTTCCTCATGTTATCAAATACTAAATGACCATGCTCAACAAAATGATAAATCTCATATCATCTGTAAAATGTCTTTATGCATAAACACAACACAAAACTCATTATGTATTGAACTTATCAACAAGAGAATGTTCACTGCATAGAACCTACTTGGGTAGAGGAAGTTCAGAGTGTAGAACCTGCTCAGCCCAGAGAACGTTAAACACGTTGAACTTACTCAACCAGAGAAGGTTCACTGCATAGAACCTACTCTGCTTGAGAAGGTTCACTGTGTGGAACCTACTCAACTTAGAGAAGGTTAAATGCGTGGTACCTACTCAAGAAGGGAATGTCTTGTGAAATTGTTTTGTGCTAACTACCTCATTTCCAAGTATCAACTTGAGAGGACATTTTCTAAAGCTGCAGGATATAAATTTTCAAAGGATCACAATTCAACCCCCCATTCTTGTGTCTCTTTATGTCACTTCAATTGGTATTAGAGCAACGCTCTTAGGGATGAACACACTTAACAGTGTGAAGAGATGAAGATTCTGGGAGAAGTGATGACCAACTATGGAGATAAAGAACATGTCTCAGAAGGATGATTTACAAAGAGGTTTGGGACATGCAGAAAAACAATCTTGACGAGGAAGAAATTGAGAAGGTGGGATAGATGGCAAATAAAAGTATACTTATGCCATGACCAACGAGTAAGCTTGTTTTAATTTTATTCTGATTATTTTATCCATATCAAAACAAGTCAATAAGCCACTAGAGAAGCTATTAGAGATGAGTTTTCTCTAAATAGCAAAACGTGAGAATGATAAAAGGGTTATCAGCTACTAGTTTGAGAAGCTATCATAAATCCATTTTACTCTCATTAGCAAAACAAAAACAAATGCCACTACATATTGTCTGTTAGGCTACTTTTCATAGTCTCACAATACCCATCTTTGACAGTTTGAATGAGGAATGTGACAATCAAAATGACGTGTTGACTTGCTTGCTCTAACATACAAAGTGTTGACCCCTGTGCTTTACATCTTGATAAAGTGCTAGTGGCACTTGTTGCTTGCTAGCCAAAAGTAAATGTGGGGACCACTTATTGTGAATAGCAGCTCACTTGTATGAACTCATCCAATTTATTATGGTGCCTCCAGCTTATGGCCACCACCACTTGTTATAGCATATGCTTAATTTCTACCAGCTTACAACCAAGCTTCTTGGCCATGTTGAGGTCCAAGAAGTTGTGTGTGCTTCCACTATCCAACAAAATTTGGAGTAGCTTCTTATTGTACAACCCTTTTACTCGCATGGTTTGATAACTTGCACAACCTGTCATGGCTTGCAGAGAGATTTGAGGGCTTCCCACCTCTTTCACTGGTGTCAACACAGGCTCAAGTTCTGTTCAGGAACTTCCTCAATTATTGTCTCATCTTCTTCACCTTCCATTATCATGAGTTGATGGCCAGTTCCACGGTGTTTCAGCTGGTGTCCTGGGGTAAATTTTTTTGTCACAGTACCAACAAAGCCCCTTTGCACTTCTCTCATCAAGTTGAGCCTTACTGTAACGAGGGATACTGTTCTGTACAGGCTGTTTCTGGTTAGGGGTATCGGTAAGGAGGGGTGTTTGGTTAACATTACTGGGTTGTGTTTGGGCTTTGGGTGTGTAGGGGTTGTGTTTCTGGGCAAATTGGGTTGGTGAGGGCTTGGAAGCTTCGCACAACTTGGCTAAATTAGCTGCGTGCGCCACAATAGATGGGTTGAACATACGAACGTGAGCTTGAGTGGTGGGTTTCAGACCAGCTAGGAATATGCTTAGGGCATGTTCAGGAAGGATATTGACTTGTGTTTGAGCTAATTCAAAATCATCAATGAAATTGTGAACAGTAGAAGTGTGTTTTACCTGAATCAATTCAGCCAAAGGATCTTCGTAAAGATCCCCAAATCGCCTCCTCATGTCTGCTGCGTACTGATCCCAGAGAGGACACTGATCAAACCTCCCACGCATATAGTTGAGGTGCCACTGTAAAGTAAGCCCTTCGAGATGGATGGAAGCAAGGCGAACACGGGATTCTGGGGGTGTTTCATCGAGCAAGAAGAACTGATTGCACTTTGTTGTGTGAAAACTTAGTGCAAGTATACACTGTCTTAACAAGTAATAAAGGGTAAATGAGATCGTTCCCACGAGGAATTTAGTTAAATACAAGAGTTTAACTTTGCTAACAAATTAGTGAAGAAAGTAAATGACACACAAATTTTGGGTAACATAAACAGTAAAAATAAATGGAAATGGTAATTAAGATTCAGTGATGAAAACAAGCTGAGATGCATTCACTTCAGTAACTTCATTAATATGCTATTAAGGGTATATTCAATGCTGCAGCATTAGGTGCTGCAGCAATAAGACATTATTCTCTCGAATACTTTACACTAGGTTTTCCTTGCAAGAGTTTATCTCTAAACCCTAAAGAAGTACCTCCTAGGCTGCTTGAACACCGGCAGTAATCACCTCATGGGTTTTACCTTCCTATCTCTAGGGATAAGCAAGGAGCATCAAGATCTCTCATTAATGCCCACTACCCATATTACCTTGTGAGATTAATTTACAAACCATCTCTGAATTTATAAATGCTATTTAGAATAGACGGCCAATCCTACTCTAAAATGGAAATATTTTCACGCACAAGGTAAAATGCACAACATTAAATATACTTCATAAATAGCGTAAAAAATCTAGCTACTTCAGATCCAGCATCTCAACTATGAGAAGTTAGCTCATATTGAGCTTACAAAACATGGAAAACAACTTAAACAAAAGAGTAGAAGCCATATTACAAATTCCAAAGGAAGAAATGATACTATTGAGATGAAACAGTGAAGGAGCTCCAGTAGTAGCACTAGAGATCTGATCCAGCTCTTCTAGTACAATCCTCCAAGAGAAATGTAACTCCAAGTGATGCTGTCGCAATGGTCTCAGCAATGAAGCTTGTGGGTAACAATGGTGAGCTAAGCACGCTATGAGGAGCTATCTCTATACTTCCCCGTGACGGCAGAGCATCCAAATGAAAAAGGAGGAATGTCCTTATATATTGTCCCCTTGCAAGGAGGAATGAGGGCCCTTTAAGGAAATGCGTCCTAGGATCGAGGGCAATCATGGAAATTCCTCAATAGGAAAATATCTTTCCGTGCCCTACAGCTCTGACACCTGTCCTTGCCTTAACTTCTGTGTTTTCCGCATTCTCCTTGAGCTTTCTCTCTCATCTTTCGCAAATCCCCTGTTGCGCTCGCACCTGTTGCTGCAGCACTGACACTAAATACAATTAAATGCACTAAGGGCATCAAAATGCCCAAATTAAACCAAATCATTCCTGCACCAATATTTCTAACCAAACACTTATATACACACTAATTAACACAACAAGCTTATTAACTTACTAGAATTCAAGCTAAAAAGGCAAGTAATAACCATCATAAAGGGTGGTTATCACACTTGTAGAGCCACTCCTTAACCTTCTTTCCATCGAATTTGGGGAAATCAACCCTAGAGATTCGAGTGGAGTAGTGACGAGAAGTGGTTGGCTCGACGTTCGCGACTAGTTCTGGAATTGGGCGCGGTGGTGGTCCATTGGTTGCGTTGCTCTCTGCCGAAGGTCCTCGACCTTGCGAAATGATGAGAGCTCTTAGTTCCTCGATTCGGTTACCCAGTTCATCGAAGCGTGAGTTGTTCTCCGATCGGTTTTGTTCCACTCTGCGTTTGAGCTCAGCCAAGGACTGGTTGCGTTTCGTCATCAGGTACCAAGCGTTGCTTTGATACCAGTTGTCACCATTTGGATTGTAAGGGAGGGAGCTCCGGAACAATCAATTGCTCAACCTAGAAGATCCAATATGATGAATGGAACTTGGAGGAGGAAGCAAGCACAGTATGCGAATATGCAGAGAATACAGGAATAGAAGAAGAGAGATATTAATTGAGCAGTGAATGAATCTGATTGTATTGAATTCAGCTCCTAAGTACAATCTATCAATGGATTCTTTCAGGTACAACTGGTACATCAAGCTAGTACATTCTTCAAGAATAAAAGGGAAAATTACCTATTAGCCTAGTGTAGTACAAATGTGAACTTGTAGTACAACTTAAGGTAAAACAGTAAAAACTAGGAAGATACTAATTAGTTACTGAGCTATTGAGTGACACTGTCACAACACTCCCTCCATCGGCGACACTCTTGTCCTCAAGAGTGAAATTGTGGGTAGTCCCTTAAGAGGTCATAATAAAACCCCCAAGTAGCTAACTCAAGAGGGAGATTCTTCCACTTCACCAGTACCTTGGTAGCAGCCCTATTACCACGTTTCACCATTTTCCTAGCCAATATCTCCTCAGGTTCTCCCTTGGCAGAGATAACAGCAGATACAGAGGGATGTTGTATAACAGTGGCAGCAGGGTTAACACAGAGTTTCAGCTGAGAAACATGGATCACTTTATGGATTCCAGTAGAGGGGGCTAACTCCAATTGGTAAGCAACTTGTTCAATACGATCAATCACCTTATAGGGTCCATAGTACTTGGGATTTAGCTTGTGGAAAGCTTGATTTCTGAGACTGAACTGCCTGTACGGCTGCAGCTTTACAAACACATAATCACCAATGGAAAAGTGCCTGTCACTCCTATGTTTGTTGGCTTGCTGTGACATACGATTCTGAGCACGTATCAAGTGAAATTTCAGCAGGCGAATGGCTTCCTCTCTAGCTGATAGAGACCTATCCACAATCAGATTGGATGATTCTCCAGGTAAGTAAGGTAGGTGCAGTGGAGGAGGCTGACCATATACCACCTCATATGAGGTAGTTTGGATGGAGGAGTGAAAGTTTGTATTGTACCACCACTCAGCTAAAGGAAGCCACTGGACCCAGGTTGATGCTTCCTCGGAGCACATGCATCTCAAGTAAGTTTCAAGAGCTTTATTCACAATCTCAGTTTGGGGATGATAGGCACTAAATTTGTGTAAAGCAACACCCTGCAGAGAGAAAAATTCTGACCACACTTCACTTAAGAATATGGGATCTCTGTCACTCGTAATTGAGGTGGGCATACCATGAAGTTTAAATATGGAGTCCAAGAACAGCTTAGCAACATCAACAGCAGTATAAGGATGTGATAATGTTAGGAAATCTGCATACTTACTAAGTCTATCCACCACTACAAGGATAACTTACTTACCATTGGACTTTGGCAATCCTTCCACAAAATCCATAGTTATTGCTTCCCAAATACGCCCATGGATAGGGAGGGGTTGTAGAAGACCTGGGGAAGCCACTTGTTCAGTCTTGTTTCTTTGACACACAGTACATTCACGTACATAAGTCTGAATATCCCTAGTCATTCCTTTCCAAAAGAAGAGGGCATTGACTCTAGCTGCAGTGTTGTCACGGCCAGAATGCCCACCAGTGGAAGAATCATGCAGCCATTGCATAATGAAACTTCTGGTGGTGGGATCATTGCCAACTACTAGCTTGCCTTTTCTTCTAAGTGTACCATCCTTCCAGACAAATTTAGGATGAGAGGAAGGGTCTTTTTGTAGCTCCTCCCTGAGTTTGGATGTAAGAGGGTCCTTGCTCCAAGAATCCCTGATTTTCTGCAATAAATCAGGCTCAGTATTGTTGAGTGTGAGGGCTAATAACTCAGCCCCTTCCATACGTGACAAAGCATCAGCTGCTTTATTTTCCCTGCCTTCTTTATAATGGATTTCAAACTCAAACCCCATCAATTTTGCAACCCAAGCTTGCTGAAAAGGAGTGTTCAGTTTGTGCTCAAGTATATACTTGATGCTTCTCTGATCGGTTCTTATCACAAAAGGTTTAGGAGCCAAGTATGTGCTCCATTTCTGAACGGCATATACAATTGCAAAGAGCTCCTTCTCATAGATTGATAGTGCTTGTTGCCTAGGTCCAAGAGCTTTACTGATGTACGCAACGGGGTGATGTTCTTGCATGAGTACAGCACCAATTCCACGGCCAGAAGTGTCAGTTTCAAGTGTAAAAGTCTTGGAAAAATCTGGAAAAGTAAGTACAGGAGCAGACACCAATGTAGTCTTCAATTGTTGGAATGTTGAAGCAACAGTTTCAGTCCATTCAAAGCCATCTTTCTTCAGTAAATCAGTTAAAGGTTTGGCTATCTTGCCAAAGTATTTAACAAATCTCCTGTAGTAGCCAGCTAGGCCAAGGAATCCTCTGAGTTATTTCACTGATGATGGAGCAGGCCACTCAGAAACTGCTCTGATTTTTTCTGGATCAGTGGATACACCCTCCTTGGTGATAAAGTGACCTAAATACTCAACTCTTGAAATGGCAAAGTGGCATTTGCTCTGATTAAGATGCAGCTGGTTGGCCCTTACAGTTTCAAAAACTTGTGTTAAGTGCTGAATACGATCCTGCAATGAAGAACTGTAGACCTAAATATCATCAAAGAAAATGATCACAAATCTCCTAAGAAATTCATGGAATAAGTAATTCATAAGAGCCTGGAATGAGGCAGGGGCATTGGTCAACCCAAAAGGCATCACGAGGTATTCAAAGTGTCCACTATGGGTCTTGAAAGCTGTCTTATACTCCTCTCCTTCACACATTCTTAACTGGTGGTATCCTGACCTCAAGTCTAATTTAGAGAATATAGTAGCGCCCCCTAATTCATCCATTAGATCTTCAATTAGAGGGATAGGGAACCTATCCTTAATGGTGTACTGGTTAAGGCACCTGTAATCAACACACAACCTCCAAGATCCATCTTTCTTCCTAACTAGCACAGTAGGGGATGCATACGGGCTGTTGCTATGTTGTATAATTCCTTGGCTTAACATTTCACTTACTAAGTTGTCAACAATATCCTTTTGCACTATGGAGTATCTATATGGTTTCAAATTGATTGGACTAGTGCCCTCCTTGAGGGGAATTTTATGATCAAACCCTTGCCTAAGAGGAGGTAATTCAGTAGGTTCCTTAAAAATATCCCGATAATTATCAATTAACAACAGTATTTCACTAGGAACCTGGCAGTCAGACTTACCTTGCTGGGATACAGAACAAGTAGGTATTATAAACTGTGGAGTAGACTGATTCAACTCCAGAAAGCATAATTCAGCCCCTTGATCAACTGCAGCCTTCATAGCTTCATTAGAAATGAGCTTAATTCCAGGAGTCTTAGCACCACGAAGATGTACCTTTCTTCCCTCAAGTGTAAACTCCATCTGCAGCCTATCAAAATCCCATAATATTGGACCAAGTGATCTTAACCATTGAATACCTAAGACCAAGTCACAGCACACCAGTGGCATTACAATCACATCAGCAACAAACTCGTGATTGTGCATTGTCCACTTAAAGTCATTGCAAATGAATGGTGCCTCCAGCTTATGACCACCACCACTTGTTATAGACATAGGCTTAATTTCTACCAGCTTACAACCAAGCTTCTTGGCCATGTTGAGGTCCAAGAAGTTGTGTGTGCTTCCAGTATCCAACAAAATTTGGAGTAGCTTCTTGTTGTACAACCCTTTTTCTCGCATGGTTTGATAACTTGCAGAACCTGTCATGGCTTGCAGAGAGATTTGAGGGCTCCCCACCTCTTCCACTGGTGTCAACACAGGCTCAAGTTCCTGTTCAGGAACTTCCTCAATTATTGGGTCATCTTCTTCACCTCCCATTATCATGAGTTGATGGCCAGTTCCACGGTGTTTCAGCTGGTGTCCTGGGGTAAATTTTTCGTCACAGTACCAATAAAGCCCCTTTGCACTTCTCTCATCAAGTTGAGCCTTACTGTAACGAGGGATACTGTTTTGTACAGGCTGTTTCTGGTTAGGGGTATTGGTAAGGAGGGGTGTTTGGTTAACTTTACTGGGTTGTGTTTGGGCTTTGGGTGTGTAGGGGTTGTGTTTGGGCTTTGGGTGTGTAGGGGTTGTGTTTCTGGGCAAATTGGGTTGGTGAGGGCTTGGAAGCTTCGCACAACTTGGCTAAATTAGCTGCTTGCGCCACAGTAGATGGGTTGAACATACGAATGTGAGCTTGAGTGGTGGGTTTCAGACCAGCTAGGAATATGCTTAGGGCATGTTCAGGAAGGATATTGACTTGTGTTTGAGCTAATTCAAAATCATCAATGAAATTCTGAACAGTAGAAGTGTGTTTTACCTGAATCAATTCAGCCAAAGGATCTTCGTAAAGATCCCCAAATCGCCTCCTCATGTCTGCTGCGTACTGATCCCAGAAAGGATACTGATCAAACCTCCCACGCATATAGTTGAGGTGCCACTGTAAAGCAAGCCCTTCGAGATGATGGAAGCAAGGCGAACACGAGATTCTGGGGGTGTTTCATCGAGGAAGAAGAACTGATTGCACTTGTAGAGCCACTCCTTAACCTTCTTTCCATCGAATTTGGGGAAATCAACCCTAGAGATTCGAGTGGAGTAGTGACGAGCAGTGGTTGGCTCGACGTTCGCGACTGGTTCTGGAATTGGGAGCGGTGGTGGTCCATTGGTTGCGTTGCTCTCTGCCGAAGGTCCTCGACCTTGCGAAATGATGAGAGCTCTTAGTTCCTCGATTCGGTTACCCAGTTCATCGAAGCGTGAGTTGTTCTCCGATTGGTTTTGTTCCACTCTGCGTTCGAGCTCAGCCAAGGACTGGTTGCGTGTCGTCATCAGGTACCAGGCGTTGCTTTGATACCAGTTGTCACCGTTTGGATTGCAAGGGAGGGAGGTCCAGAACAATCAATTGCTCAACCTAGAAGATCCAATATGATGAATGGAACTAGGAGGAGGAAGCAAGCACAGTATGCAAATATGCAGAGAATATAGGAATAGAAGAAGAGAGATATTAATTGAGCAGTGAATGAATCTGATTGTATTGAATTCAGTGCCTAAGTACAATCTATCATTGGATTCTTTCAGGTACAACTGGTACATCAAGCTAGTACATTCTTCTAGAATAAAAGGGAAAATTACCTATTAGCCTAGTGTAGTACAAATGTGAACTTGTAGTACAACTTAAGGTAAAACAGTAAAAACTAGGAAGATAGTAATTAGTTACTGAGCTATTGAGTGACACTGTCACATGTTCTTTTTAGGTTTCTATGAATCAACTTGCCATTATAAATATTGGATGAGAGTTGTGCTTTGCAAGGGTTTGAAATATTGCATTATATTGTCAAACATATGAAAAATGTTTGAGAAAGAAATCTGGTATAACTGTGAAATTTGGTGAAGCTCAACAAATTGTGCTCTCGGGCAAATCATTTCTCTTTGGCTTCAAAATTCTCTTTCATTCATTCACAAATCTGAGCATAGCTTGTCTGAAATCCTTCCATGGGCTTTAATAGGAAAGGATCCAAGAAGCTGAGAAAATTCGCAAGAAAATATTGGAATCATCTCAGGGGGAACATGGTGATGATCCTATATGAAAAGGATTAGCAAGATAAGAATATGTTCTATAACAAAGAACCCACTCTACTAGAGAAGACGCCTGAAATGGAGATAACATTATAGAACATACTTCTCAAATGAGTTTGAGACGAAACATGGGCAACTAAAAGAAACCATCACTACAAGAATTTCGCACATTTCCGGCGGAATAAATCCGCCAGTACGTTACCGGCGGATTTTAGGCGTTACCGGTGGAATAAATCCCTCAGTAAATTACTGGCGGAAAAAATCCCTCAGTAAATTATCGGCGGATTCTTCAAACTTTACCGACAGATTTTAATTCGCCTGTAACTTACCGGCGGTTTTCTCAATTTTTACCGGCGGAACTATTTTGTGAAAAAAATTTAAAATAATCCGCCGGTAAGTTCAGTTTCCGACGGATATATCTCAACAACTTAAATTAATATTTAAAATAAATCCGCCGGTAAGAGAGTGTTCCGGCGCCAAAATCCGCCGTAACAACCCGCAAATAAATCTGTCGGTAAGCATGATTTTCGGCGGAAGATATTTAAATTTCGAAATTCAAACGCCCGCTGGTAATGTACTTGGATCCGCCGGTAATGCAATTGGAATTTGTGTTCATCTCGTTTACTGAAATCCGCCAGTACTCACAAAATCCGCCGGTAAACGTCATTTCCGGTGGAATTGTAAAATAGCCGTTACAGCGTCCCTCTATATATACGAACCCCTTCTTCACTCACTCTTCACTCTCTTCTCCGAAACCTCTCACTCTTCTCTTCTCAAATCTCTCAATCCACTTCACTCGAAATCTGTTTTGTTTCCTCTACGAGATTATTCTTAAGTTTTGTTTAAGGTATGTTTTTTAACTGATATTTGATTGTTTTAGTTAATGTTTAGTTTTTGAATATGTGTTGTTTAATATTTTTTTATTATTATTTGTTTTGCAATTGATTGGAGTTTGGAGTTTGAAGTTTGCTTGAAAGTTTTGTTCAGAAGAGTCCGAAAAGCATCAAGTCAGAGACTTCTCTTCACTGCCGGTTGGTTAACAAAATTATTTGTTATAAAATATTATTTGTTATTTTCTGAAATGCTTGAACTGTGTTTAAAATGTTATTAGTTTATTAGTAAAAAACAGAAAAATTATTAGTTATTATTTAATAAAACTAAATACGATTTATTTTAATGTTATTTGATGTTATTAGCTGAAATTTTTTGTGAAAATTAAACAAATTTAATTTATTGTGTAATAGTTTTTATTTAGTAAAAATTATTGATTTTATAAGTTGAAATTATTCGAAGAAATAAAATAAATTAGATTGTATTATTTGTTTATTAGTTGTGTTTTTTTAGATAAAATAAATACGAAATATTAGAATAATATTAGTAAAAAAAGTAAAATTGTTTGTTGTTATATTATTATAATACAAAGTATTGTTTGTTATTTGTATTTTTTTAGATAAAATAAATACGATATTATATATATATATATAAGTAAAAAAAGTCAAATTATTCGTAAAATAAAATGTTACCAATACCAATACTAATGTGTATTGTTCTAATACACATGTTTATTGTTCTAATTAATACACATGTATGATATATGTTGTGTTTTGTATATTATAATGGGACATACACAAAAAATGGATCGTAGTTGGATGTATGATCGAATGTATCCTGGAAGAGCTGGGTTGAGACGACGTTTTGTACAAGGAGTCGAAGAGTTTGTTGTTTTTGCTAAGCGTCAAAAAGAGTTTGAGCGACAAGGTGGAATTAGATGTCCTTGCTCCAAATGTATGTTTCGATCTATAAAAAACGAATGTGATGTTCGACTTGATTTGTACAATAATGGGTTTAGGCCAAATTATTGGATATGGACCCGTCATGGCGAGGTAGCAGCTGGAGTTCCTGCCGTTGATAATGTTCCTGTCCAAGTAGAAGGTCCCACGTCAAGTCCAGTCGTAGCTTCCACATCAAGTAGTAATCCAACGACTACGGGATATCAGCCGCCGTTTGATGTTGTTCAGGGGATGATATCTAATGCTGTCGGTGTAAATTTGGATTTCGAAGAACCACAATATAACGAGGAAGCTCAGAGGTTTTATATGTTTTTGAGTGAGACAAATAAACCATTATTTGAAGGATCTACAGATTCTAAGTTATCAATGTGTGTTCGGTTGTTGGGTTTTAAGTCTCAATTTAACGTTGCGAAATTGTGCATGGAATACATGACTAAAATGATGTTGGATGCAACCCCCGTTAGAGGACTTTTTCCGCAGAGTTATTATGATGCTAAAAGATTGGTGTCGAAGCTTGGTTTAAATTCCATAAGAATTGATTGTTGTGTGTCTGGTTGCATGATCTATTATAACAATGAGTTTGGCATAAATGATGGAGAATTGCTGGAATGCAAGTTTTGTCAAGAGCCACAGTATTGTGTCAACAGAAAAGGGACAAGCAGAGGCAAACCAGTTCCAAGGAAAGCAATGTTCTACCTGCCGATTATACCAAGACTGAAGAGGATGTTCACTTCATTGGAAACTGCGGGTAAAATGACGTGGCACTATGAAAATAGAAATAATTCTGGTGAATTACGTCATCCATCTAATGGTGAAGCTTGGAAGCATTTTGATTGTGTTCATCCAGATTTTGCCAATGATCCATGCAATGTTCGGCTTGGTTTATGCTCTGATGGTTTCACACCATATATTCAAGCGTCAGCAACACCGTATTCCTGTTGGCCAGTTATTGTTACCCCATACAACCTTCCTCCTGAAATGTGTATGTCTAAACCCTACATGTTTTTAAATGCTATAATACCAGGGCCAACTAATCCAACAGCTGGTATTGACATATATTTGCAACCTTTGATTGATGACCTAAAAATGTTGTCGAATGGTGTTTTAACTTATGATGCAGCACGAAGACAAAATTTCATGATGAGGGTGGCTTTGATGTGAGCCATTAATGACTTTCCTGCGTATGGAATGTTGTCTAGATGGGGGACACATGGTAAGATGGCGTGTCCGATTTTCATGGTTGAAACAAAGGCTTTTACTCTTAAATATGGAGGAAAAACCTCATGGTTTGACTCGCACCGTAGGTTTTTACCTACCGAGCATCCTTTTAGAAAGTCAAAATATGCATTCATCAAGGGGAATGTTGAAACAGCTGAACCTCCTCGTAGGCTGACACCAGAAGAAGTTTGGAACAGTGTCAAGGATATCCCTCCTGTGGAAGTCGTTGTGGGTGTTGTTTCTCGTCCAGATGGTTATGGACTATGGCATAATTGGACCAAAAAAAGTATTTTTTAGGAACTTCCATATCGGAAAGGTAAGCTATTGAGACACAATCTTGATGTAATGCATATTGAAAAGAATTTCTTTGATAACATATTTAATACTGTTATGAACGTGAAAGGTAAAACGAAAGACAATGAGAAGGCTAGGAAGGACGTGGATCATTACTGCAGGCGAAATTATTTGTTGTTGGTTGAGAAAGCTAACGGTAGGACACTGAAACCCAAAGCCAATTATACTTTATCTACGGAGCAAGCGAAAGCAGTTTATCGGTGGATTTCGGAGTTGAAAATTCCAGACGGTTATTCTTCCAATTTAGCAAGATGTTCCGATGTGGATAATGGGAGGTTACATGGGATGAAGAGCCATGATTGTCATGTATTCATGGAGTGCTTACTTCCTATTGCCTTTAATTCGTTACCAACACACATTTTGAATCCGCTCATTGAAATAAGTCAATACTTTAAGAATTTGTGTTCTGCAACGCTAAAAGCGGATGACCTTACAAAAATGGAACATGACATGCCACTTATCTTATGCAAGTTGGAGAGAATATTTCCGCCTGGTTTCTTTGATTCTATGGAGCATCTTCCTGTTCATATCGCATATGAAGCTAAACTTGGCGGACCTGTCCAATACAGATGGATGTATCAGTTTGAAAGGTCAGTTAATATACATATATATGAAAGAAGTATATATATATATATATATATATATATATATATATATATATATATATATATATATATATATCATTTGGATTAGATGATTATTAACATATCATTTTCTGTAGGTTCATGGGTGATTCAAAAAAATCAGTTAAAAATAAAGCTAGAGCTGAAGGATCGATATGTTCTTCTTACTTACACCGTGAAACAACTCATTTTTGTTCTTATTATTTCAAGAATGAATTGCTCCTAGAAGTAGTCGAAATGAAATGGGAATTGAATGTCCAAGACATCATTTAGCTTTGTCTGTCTTTTGTCTACCTGGTCGTCCGTCTGGAAAGGAGTCAATTCATTGGCTAACAGAAGAAGAGTTAAATTCAGCCCATGTTCATGTCTCGATAAACTGTACTGAGGTCCAACCATTCATTGAGTATGTATTTCTCGAACTAGCTATCTCAATTAGTTAATAAATTAAATTACACAGTTGTGTAACGACAATTAATAATTTCTTATTAGGGAGTTCTTGTCATCAGTGGCAGTAAGTGAAGAACAAACTTCTGCTTATATTCATGCGCATTTTCCAATGTGGTTTAGGCAATGTGTGTATTCACTCCCGCCGACTCCTACCAACCAACACTTGAGGAACATATCTGACGGTCCTCGAAGATGTGTTAAAGAATGGCACACATATTTTGTCAATGGATACAAATTTCACACTAAGGAATGGACAGAGGGCAGAAAAACAGTCAATAGTGGAGTTTTCATGAAGGGTGTCACTGGGAGAGGCGAAGATGATTTCTATGGTGTGGTTGAACACATATATGAACTTGCGTACCCTTATCTTGATTATAGTCAAAAGGTAGTTGTTTTTTTTATTGTAATTGGTTTGATCCGTCCACTCGAGGAACAAAGTTTAATTCAAAGACAAATACAATGGATTTTAAAATGAATAGTAGATATCGACTGTATGATCCGTTCGTCATTGCAGAAAATGTGAGACAAGTCTATTATGAAATGTTAATATTTATATTTGTCAGACTTGATTCATGTATGTTATTCATCATATATATATAGTACTCATGGGATCATCAGGATCAGAATCTGATCATGACCTACACCGACCGGTTTTTTTAAGAAGATTTCTACTTCTTTACGCGGTCTTCGTCGTCTTGTAACTCATGTCGTTGTTGATGGCCCTTTTGTGGCTCCACCTGCTAGTACAGATGATGACAGTGGACCTAGTACGCTGAGTCGTCCATTTGTGCCTCCACCCGGTACTCCCATACCCCCGCCAGATGTAGATGAGATACGCAGATATAATATTGATAATGAGGTGGTTGAGGTTACGCCCGACGGTCGTATAGTAGTGAAGGTTGCTGGCCACCAGTAAGTATTTATTTATTTATTAATAATATTTGTTTGATTTATATTTAAAACTTAATTTAAATATAATTATTATCTAATAAATTATCTTTTTTATGTACAGATTTATTCCTGGGAGGATTGTATCCAGCATGATCACGGAAATCATCAAAGCAAATTACACCAAACCCTGGGCGAATTGGACAGAGGTCAAAAAAGATAAGGATTCAAAGATGTGGAATGCATTTAGAGTAAGTTTTTTTACGAATTAATTAATTTTTAATTTTTTAATTTTTTTGAATTGATTAATTTGTTTTTACTAACAAGTTAATTAAATTTGTTTAAATAGGAAAAAATGGCATGGTACCCAGATGCGACGAAGGAAGTTGAGAGAACATTCAACACAAGAGCTTCTCATCGCTTCTCTGAAATCCTCTGGGAACACCGTAATAAGAAACAGAAGCCGACATGGATCGGGGATTCTGTTTGGCATGAGCCCCAACTGAAATGGAACGATGAGAAGTATAAACAAAAATGTGAGAAAGCCAAGAAGAATCGTGCTTCTGAGAGAGGGGGTTGCATAAACACGGGTGGTTCTATCAACACAGCTGAACATTACAGACGCATGGTAAATTTAATATTTAATTAAATTTATATTATACATACATACATATTTTATATTTTATTAAATAATAATAATATTAAATAATAACTATGTATATATAGGAGGCTTTTCTTGGTCGGCCACCTACTTTGCCCGAGTTACACCGCCAACTTCATATGCGAGAGGAGACTGGTGAATATATTGAAGACCGGTCAAGGGAAATTTCCGTAAATAACGTTTATTATTTAGATTTATATATTGTTTTTATTATATTATATTATATATTACATACTAATGGTTATTCATTTCTTGGTTGTTGCTTTCAGGAAAATTTCTATGATTGGCAGACTAGTTATCGTGAAACTCAATAGAGTAGTGGCAGTGAGATTGATGTCAACGAGGAGAGTCGAGCGGCTTTTCTTTCTTGGAACAAATCTGTTGGGCCATCAAAAAGTGGTCGGTTAGTAGGAGCTGGTGGTTTGGGCCCGTCTGCTTTCCCAAATTCCATTATTCCAAATCTGAATCCCGCATCTTCTTCAGACAGAAGTACTGGTCGCTCTTATCTCCCCACGCTTTCAGAATTAAGCGATGTTCAGCTATTCACGCAAAAACTGAGCGATAAACAGCGTGAGATCGAAGAGCGACAGAAGGTACATGATCAGGAAATACAATAGATGCGGGAGTAGCAGGCGGAGCAGCAGCGGTTGAATGAGGTGCGCTTTAAGGAAATGATGGATACTATGTCTCAATACCCGAGGCCATCTATGCCATCATCATCAACATTTTATCCACCACAGCAGATGCAGCCTTACGACTCTGCTTTTTAGCCGTACACACCATTCTTCCATCCTTCTTTCCACAGCTCGTATGGTCAGCCGTACTCTCAGCCTCAGCCGCAGCCCCAGCAACAGCCTAACACAGATCTAGAACTCAACAATACTGAATATGAAACACGGTTAAATAATACAGATATCAATAGCAGTTTTATTAGATATTTTAATTTCAATTGTTGGATATTTTAATTTATATTTTGTAATAAATATTTTTAAATATTTTGTATGGATGTTTGTGCAAATTTTATCATTTTAAAGCATTATTTAATTCTTGTTTAATTAGTATTTATTTAAAAAATAAATATTTATATTATAAAATTAATAATATTTTTTTTAATTAAATAAATAATTAAATAATATATATTTTAATAAACGAATAATAATTTTTTTTTTTAAAAATAAACTAATAAAAAAAACTATTTTATAAAAAAAAATTACCAACGGATTCCTAATATGTTACCAGCGGCTTTGGCGCCGGTAATTACCGGTGGAATTTTCGCATTTACCGGCGGATTATAAAGAACATTACTGGCGTATTAGGTAACAGTTACCGGTGGATTTTCCGCCGGTAACTATTACCTACGAACGTTTTTCCGGCGGAAAAAAACCTGCGGTAATGTGCAATTTTCAGCGGATTATTGCCCTTACCGGTGGATTTTGTCCGCCGGAAATCCCAAAATTTCTTGTAGTGCATTGCCTTGACCCAGCTCAAAATCCAATGTCGACATGCAAAAGGAAGAAAAATAAGCTGAAATGACTATCTTCATCCATCAGTCAGCTTCTCACAAGTGCTATGATGCTAAATGAATAAGCATGAGTTGATACTACAAATTCCTTGAGGATGCTCTTATCGTGAGAAGTCTCAAGAAACGAAAGTCATTAAAGGAGGTACACTCAATCTCATCAGAACTTCATTTTGATAAAACTGAATTATGTGTGAATATATGATATGATAAGATTGATTGTTTGGTATTGAAACTATGAATGCATGCTAAAATGATTGATGCAGTATATGATCAAAAAAGCTTAATTATATGCATTATTATTTACTTTGAACTTGAATGTGCATGAGCCTAGTTCTACATAAAATATGTTTGCACAAACTCTAGTTCTAAGTACTCTCATGCTAATATAGTGATCATGTAGCGATCGAAAAATCCGGAGGAGGGATTCTTCGAAGTTCTTGAAATGAAGCCGCCACCAAAGTTTAGTTTAAGGGCAAACATTGGAAAATCCCTATTGAGTGAACAAGGGGGTTTGCGGACCAGGTTTAGGCTCGGGAGTCGTTTATGCGTAGGGAAGGTATTAGCACCCTACGACATCCCTCCTAAGGAAGGTTACCTTTTAACTAAATGTGTAAACGTTTATTAATTCAAAAATAATGTTTTTACCCTTATAATAATAATAATAATAATAATAATAATAATAATAATAATAATAATTAGAATAATAATAATAATAATAATAATAAGACTCGCTAAACGGTTAGTTGTTTTTTGTACTTTTTGAGAAATAGGAGAGAAATAGATTAAAAGAAAAAAGGTTTTTTATTAGTGCAATTGACAGAGGTCGGCCGCCCTCTGGTCCTACGTATCTCCTGGTAGAGAATCAAATCACACGTAGTTCTTGGGTAAAAAAAAGTTTGTGTGTTTGGTGTTTTTTATTTATCTTTTGAATAGGTAGTTTAAGATCACCGAGATGTACAACTCAGGCGTCTTAAACCGGGACCGACAAGATGTCACATCTCAGCCGATCCCATATTTTTGATATTTTTATGAGAAAAAAGAAAGGGAGAAAAGTATTTTTTATGTGAACTAACATTTATTTTTTATTTTTGTAGAATGATAATAATAGTAACTGGTAAAAAAAAATGAAAAAAAAAATAATAAATGATAATTCAACCAAAAGGAAAGCAACAAGAAATAAATAAATAACAAAACCAGGAAGGGGGTGCAGAATAGTAATGAAAAGGGGTGTAAACAATAATCCTAGAGAAAAACATGAGGGGGGATCGTTTTTAAGAAAAGATGGTGTGCGGAGTAATCTAACCTGTTCTGCCGGCCCACGAAAACGCGGGCCTTAGAAGGGAGGGGCGTGTGTTATTAAATTGGCCGGTGCAAGGAGTAAGACAGAAGAAAAAAAATAAATAAATACGAGCCCATGACCCGAGCCCATAAGAAAACCTAATGTTTTCACATGACTTAATTCTATCTTTCCTATAAACATCACAGTCGCATAACATAGAGGAAATGAAAAAAATCAATCTGAAAAAAAAGAGAGAGGAATTCGTGGAGAGAGAGAGAAACAGATGAAGAATGTGAAGGAGGGGGAAAAGAGGGTGGTGGGGCGTGGAGGTCACCCCGAAGAGAGAGAGGGAGAGAAGGGAGGGTGAAGGTGGCGCGGTAGTGGCGATTTGCGGCGGCGGTAGTGTATGGAATCTGCTTTAATGTGTGCGCATGTGGGTTGCCGGCTTTTGCGATGCGGTGGGTTGCCGGAGGTGTCGAAGTTGAAGGTTCGATCTGTCGGGTTGTGACCGGTCAGGTCATATATAAATGGGTTTGGGGTGGACGGAGTCAACCGGAGGATAACCACCGCGGGTGGTACCGTGGTGGCGCCGGCGAACGCAAACGGAAGGAGGGTGGACGCGGTGGTGCGGTGCTTCGGATTTTCGATGGTGAGGGTGATGCCGTGGTGGTGCGATGGGTTTACGGTGGCGACGGCGTGGGTCATACGGTGGTTTTCTGAGGGAGTAGCGGTGGAGAGAGGGGCGGTTACGGTGGAGAGAGGGAATGAGGGAGGATGCGACGGTGAGGGGGGGGGGGGTTGGCCGTGAGTGTTGGTGGTGGTTGCTGGTTGTTGGGAAGGAGGAGGTGGTGATTGTCTTCCTATTTTTTATCCTCCTTCCCCCTCTGTGTGTGTGTGTTATCGTGTTGTTGTAAAAAATTTCTTTTCTTTTTTGTTGTCACAGTGCCTTCATGGTTCCCCCCTCTGTTTGTTTCCTTTTTTTGATTTGTGTTTTTGGTTCTGTGTGTGTCTGTCCTCTCCCCCCTTTGCTGTTTGCTGTTTTTGCGTTTTTATAGGGTAGTAAATTAATGGGACAAAACTTGCTTTTATACTTTTGCAGAGAAAATGGAGCAGAGGAGGTGGGGAGGAGCAGACAGCAGAGTAGGGTGGTGCCTGCCAAAGCTGCTTTGTTGGAGCAAAAATGAAAAGGATCAAAGAGGATGAAGAAATGGGCTTTGGCATAATGCTCAAAAGGATTTTCCAAAGACAGCAACTTGTGCTGCCTTGCTCTTTTCTCTTTTTTTTAGTTTTTTTTTGCTTTTTAATTAATTTTTTGTACTATTTGTATTTAATTTTTTGTCTACATGTATGTACTAAAGTTGACTTCTCTATTTCTAAACAAAAAACTGATTATAGTAATAATAATAAAAAGCAATTATTCAAATCTGATTTTTTATTACATTTTCTTATTAAACTAATACCTATAACAATAAAATAACGAGTACTAAAATGAGCACTCGTACACGACGAGAAGTGAACACGCGTCCGCGACTAGAATAAAAATGCATACATGATTAGGAATAACACGCGCGCATGATGACAAGTGACACGCATACGATTAGGAATGACACGCGTATGTGGTTAGAAATAACATGTGCACGCAACAATGCAAAAACGTTAAGACTAACGCGTGTACGCGACTAAAAATAATACGTGTGCACCATGGAACACGTTTTTGGGATTTTTCGAAAATGAAACAAGAAACCGATTAAAATCAAATGTCTACAAGATTATTATTATTTTAGAAAAACAAATCGCATTAATCTAACGGACAAAATTAGGGTATGACAGATCATAATCAAGTTTGCAATTTGGTTGATAATTTATATTATTGCATGATGCTTTAAGCTCTATGAACACATGTTTAAATTTTATTTAAAATGAAGTGTTCTTTAAAAGTGTTAGACAAGATGTTGCATGGTCAAGTGTCCTTCTTTGCAGAAATGTAGACTCACATATTATATTCATTTCTATGATATAGTGCTAAATGCTATATGGGTTAATATCTTGTAGTTCAAGTTGATCCCCGTCATGACTAAGCTAAACAAGTTTTCTTATGATTCTTATGCGTAATTCAATGCTTAAAAGAATCTTGTTGCACAACCTTTGATTCTAAACATTCAATATTATTGTAATATTCATAAACATGTTTGGATGTATGGTTTGTTGTTTTGAATGGATTCATTAAGTTGTAGGCTTGGTAAACACATGTCAATAGTCAATGTGATATGTATCTTTCAAAGTGTTGGACCTTGTGATGCATTGTTGAGTGCCATTTAAATTATGTCTTACATGCTGAGAAAGATGCACTTCTTATTTATCATATGATCCTTTTTCAAGTATATAAAATGGGCGCAAAAGGCTTAACATCGTTTTAAGAAAATTAACATCTTTGAAGACAGGTTATCCAATGTATGTGCACTAACCGTATTTTTGTCAAATTCTGATATGTGCTTTCTAAAGAACATGTTCCTATGAAAATCTTTTAAAGTTAGGATTTATTTTCTCAAGTCTGAAATATGATTAACGTAATATCTTGAGGAGGAAAAAGAACAAAGTCTCATGTTTTGATCATTAAATCTAAGTCATATTATGTCTTTTATCGAATATGATTTTTGTGCATATTTATTGTTATATCTGTGTTACGTACCTAGCCTTGGATTCTCGGATCCGGAGTCGGCAATGGGTATCTGATGTGTAGTGATTATCTTTTCATGGCTCAGGGTCGGATGGATGCTTCGAAGGTCAGAATCTTCGGAGGTAAGAATCGTCGAGGTCGCATTCTTCTGAGGCTGGACCCGGTGGGGTCGGGTACCTGCAGACACTCCGATGCTAAAGTCAGCAAATAGAAGTCAGTGGGGTGCAAATGAGCGAAGCGTACCTGGATATGTGGGTAGGACCCGTATTTATAGACGTAGAGCACCGGGGGTTTGCGGGTTGCGCCCGACCCAGATCGTTGAATTCAAGCGCTTTGAACTGGTCCGTTGATTTATGATCCGATGGTGTGATACCTTGATGGACCGAATTTCTTTGGCCTCTGGGGCCGATCCGAAACAGTTTCCCCACAAGTCGAGGTCGGTCACGGAGTGCGGCCTCGGCTTGATTGTGCTTTACCCTTTTGGTGTTGCCCTCGGATTCGCGCAATGCGTGCTGGATCCCGAGGTTGAGATGTGAGCCCAGCGTGAGTGATGGATTTCTGAAATGTTGGTGACGAAAGCAGTCTCGGAGGTCGAAAATCCTTGAGTTGACTCGGGTATTCCCGAAGATGCCTTGTGTCAGTATTGTCAGAGATGTGACGTTTGAGTGATGCGAGGTATCTTGTCATAATAACTTGCACGGATCCTCATGTCTGTACGTTGATCGCCTCGAGAGATGTAGCGTCGTTTCACCTTCCGGGTTTAGAATGTCTTTAAATACTCGTTCAAGGCCTAATTCCGAACACTTTGTCGTTTCTTTATCTCGAATTCTCTCGAGTTCAGCGAACTTTGTGCGACTTTGCTCTCTGGCGATCCGAGTCTGAGTTCCCGGTTTCCGACGTTGAGGGATTTGTGTTGTCTTCCACTTCTTGGTTCTACCGACGTTGAGGTCTTCGGCAAGGTTCTTAGAATATCTCACACCGGGTTGCATCCGATCTCCCGAAATTTGCTGCACTTGTTCTGGAAAAATGGCAAAGATAAGGGAGACCGATAGAACAAACCTCGTTGCCCCCGGCAAGCCGCCGTTGAGGAGGTCTGTCGAGGGTAACATAGTTATCGATGAGTGGCTCAGTCTTAACGCCGCCGCCTGTGGAGTCTCTGACCCCCGAGCCTGTGGGGGAGGCTTCTGCTTCTGATAACGCGGTGTTGGACATCCATCTTTCCACCCAAGGCTGGGAGTCGACAAGGTGGGCTGCCGAGGTGGCGGGAGTGGAGGCGAGGGAACCCGAAGCGGTGGATTCGTATTGGTGAATTTAGACCGACATTTTTACAGTGGGATCGTATTACCGAGCTGGCCGAGGTGAGCCAAGCATGCTCAGAAGGTTTGAGAAGTTTGTAGGAGCCGAGGGGCAAGAGTTGAGCTTGGAGCTAGTCTCGAGCGGCGATGCCGCGTGCTCATAGGTGGACGGCGTGAGGTTTTTTGTTTACTCTACATTCTTTGAGAAGATGGGGATGAGGATCCCGTTTACGGAGTTTCAAAGGAGGGTGTTGAGGTTTCTGCAAGTAGCTCCTTCTCAACTTACCCCGAACTCGTGGGGTTTTATAAATACTTTCGAGATCGTGATACGGGCGTTAGGTCGCCAATGTCGTTTGAGGGTTTTCTTCCTTCTTTTTGACGTGTTTTGTCAGCCTGAGGCTGGGTCGGACAGGTTTGGTCAGATAGGCCTACGTCGTAACCGCAAGTTCTCCTTTTTCGAGCCCGTGACAAACTCGATGAGGGACTTTAAGTATGGTTTTTTTCCTGGTGGTGCCGATGAACGAGGCCGCAAGGAAGGAGGTTGAGCAGCTCAATGAGAGGGGTAACGTTGTGAAGAATTTGTTCCCCTTATCTTGGTGCTATGGGCATTATAACTTGCAGACGGGGTCGTATTCCTTTAAAGAAATGGATCTGACCCAGCAAAAGGCTCTGACCTTGAAGTTGCTGTCTGATTGGGTTCATGCATTTACGAACAAGAGTGGGAGGATTGAGTGCAAGAAGATCTTGGAGGTGAAGTCTCCCGGCGACCTGACTAAGACTCTGGGTAAGTTTTGCGAACTCTGCCTTGAGTATAGTTCTGGTTTTCTGGAGTCTAAGTTTTGACTGTTGTTTCTCTTTTCTTTTTACAGCATGGTTTACCAAGCCGGCAAGCTTGGCTGAGTTTCTGGCTTCTGCCCGAGTCGGCGAGAATGGGGACACCGGAGTCGGCTCTTCTTCGGCCCCGACTCCAATAGCCATCGCTACTTCGCAAAGTTTGACCGGAAAGCGCAAGGAGCGTAGCCCTTTGACTCTGCCTTGTGTGAGGAAGATGTTAAAAACTTGCAATCCTTTGGATTCTGAAGGTGGATTCTCTCTTGCCGACTTCGAGGCTTGCCTCCGAGTTGGTGGACTCGGTCAGCGAACGCTAAGTCTGTGGAGTTTGGAGCTCTCCCTAATGGAGGAAGGTAACCTTTGCTCTGAAGCTGAAAATTTGTGGCTTGAAGGTGAATTACAGGACAAGTCTGATAACTTAACAGCTTGCTTGGAATTCCTTTCAGAAGCTCGCGAGGACGCTGAAAGATTTGAGAAGGAGAAGAAGGAGCTCCATACTCGCTCGACGTTGAGGCCATAAGAGAAGAAATATCGAAGCTCGGAAAGATGATCGAACCTGCCGAAATGGTTCCGAAACTGAAAGAGGAGATAGAGGCAGCTAAGGCTGTGGCTCTTAGTTTGGGAGCGGAGGTGTTACGCCTGGAGGCGGAGATGGCCGCGACTGGAGAAGAGAAGAAGAGGTTTAAAGAGGAGCGAGATAAGGCTCTTCTATTTAACCAAAGGTCTGATGTGGAAGCTTTGGTAACTGCCTCTTTTTCCAACGCCCTGGCCCAGGTTGTGGTGCTGCATCTCGGGCTCGATGTCTCTTTGGTTCATCCTTGCCAAATGGTTTCTGCGAGGAAGATTGTGCGGCCTCTAGTGCGTGAGGAGCGAGCGGGCGAGCCCGAGGTCATCTATGCTCCAAAGCCTTAGCCCAACTGGTGCACTTGGGGTCGCATTAATGGGCCCGGTTGTACCCGGGGTCGCATTTTGTTTGTAATGTACATTGATGGCACCGTCCTTTCCGGCCTGTGTTTAAATTATCGTCTTTCAACATGTTCATATGTTTTGATTTTTGCGTATCATTGTGCCTTTGCTTTTCGTACTCACTATTTACGAAGCTCGGGATCTGCGAAGCTTGGGTTCACGAAGCTCGACGCTAAGGCTTTCGTCTCGAGGGACCGAGTTGAGCCAGCAAGCCATAGTCCTTTGATGGGCCCGAACTTGTGGCAGGCCACCATGGTCTTTTCCTCGTCGCAGAGGTTGGCGAGCCACAATAGACTTGACCTCGTGGTAGAGGTTAGTGAGCCGCGATAGGCTCGACCTCGTGGTAAAGGTCAGTGAGCCATGATAGGCTCGACCTCGTGGTAAAGATCAGTGAGCCACGATAGGCTTGACCTCGTGGTAGAGGTCAGTGAGCCATGATAGGCTCGACCTTGTGGTAAAGGTCAGTGAGCCACGATAGGCTCGACCTCGTTGTAGAGGTCCGTCGGTGATAAATCATATTTATATGAGTTATTTATATTCTTTAGGCTTAAGTTAATGTGAGTTCTTAAGTAATTATGTGGTTAAATATGTAAATATGTGTTAAGAAGTGTAAAAGAAGGGTTAGGAGATAATTTGTTATCATTTGACACATTTGGTGCCTTTGTGAGTATTTTAATGTTTATGTTAGGTGTTACAACATTAAGCGTTATAGCGCTATATGACGGTGGGCAAACTGGACAATTTTGGAGCTCAAGCTTTATGTCACTTCAACCCATATTTAAGGGATATACTTGCTGCTGAATCCACCAACCAAAAGTCTTTATAGGGACACGTTGTGCAAAAACGTGTGCAAGTAGACACAGTCAAACAAGTAATAAAGTGATAAGAAAGATCGTCCCACGAGGATTAATGTTTAATAACTAACTCTATTTGATAGCACTTGAATTAATGGGTAAAACGTAAAAGTAAAAGCATGGTAAAAATTCATTGTTCTGCAAAAGTTAACATAAATGGTTAAGGACTGTAAAAGTGTAAAATAAGGCGGTAGAATCAAAGAGATGGGTATAGCCAAGACAAGGATCTGTAATTAATCACTATCGATGCAATGCTGTGAGCGATGCTATGACAACACTCGGCGTGCAGAATGAATATGGATATTCCTATCTCTGTGAAACGAAATGTTGTCAAGGTTTCCTTATTCCTAAGCTCCCATGAGGTTCATTCCGTAGGTTGAAAAGCATGTTTCAGTTCACACCATAGCCCTAGCTTCATATTCCTATTCTTCACTAGGAAATGGTAATATTCCTATTACTCTTCAAACTATGTTAATTTGCGAATTCAGCACTTAAATTTCATTCCAAAAATAAAAGCACGTTATCCAAATAAAAGTGATCATGTTTAAAAAGGATGTATAGCATTTACTCACACAAATTAATGAAGTGTCAAGCATTAATCACATTATACATCAATAGATCCTAATTACATCACCATTGTCTTGACTATAAAGAGATTTAGCTCATAATGAGCTTAGACATAACAAAATAGAACCTAACTACCATAAATGAAGCCATCAAAACAGTAACAGCACTGAAAACAGAGTGTACAGAAGAATGCATAATTATACAAACAAAATGAAGCTTAAAGCAAGCTTCAGATGCTGTAGATCTGCTCGAGAGCTTCTGTGCTGCGATAATGAAGATATGTGCTGCTGATTCTGAGTTTTCAGCTTCAACAATGGAGTTTCAGCACTGAAAATGGTGGAAAGATGGTTGGGGAAGACGAAGTACAGTGATGGAAGGAATGGAACAGTACTCTCTGATCTAGGGAATTGTGGAGGCTGATATTGTGTACTATCGGTCATACCCTTTCTAGGTTAAAGTGCCTTTTTATAAGATATTCTCTCACTTGAAGTACCAATTGGGCCAATGCAAATCGGGTACAGTGCTGCCAACCCAAAAATCAAAGACTGTTTGTCTTTTAGTGGCCCATTAATGCGCTGTCGTTCCAATGCACATGCTCACAAAAGACAAAACACCCTTTTCTTGCTTGTACCACCTGAGATGCCTTTAATTTTGTTCCTATCACCAGCTGTCTGCCACGCTGCTACCATAGCACTAATTCAACTAAAAATCCTGCACGCTAGCACACAAGTTAAATCCCACAAAATGGCAGTTGCGTGCCCAAACTATAAATTACTCTTGGATCAAGATAATTCTCATTTGTTTTGGCATAAATAACTCACATTTCTGTGAGTTATCACACCCCCAAACTTGAACCATTGCTTGTCCTGAAGTAATGACAGCACTAGACAAAACACTTAACAACACAGAAGCAAAGCAGACATAATAGCATAGCACTTAGCACATAACATACGATAGCACTCAAAACAGATTTTTGACTCAGCTTTTATTTTCTCAAGGCTTTCCCCTCAGACTTAACACTTTAGAACCTTTAGCAACATATGAAATCATAGTTTTTTGCCCTCTAGCTTAAGTGTGTGTGTGTGTTCTCTTGCAATTCTTCCATAGACTCCAACAATTACTAGGTCTAGCTTTGGTTCCCACTTAGAATTCCCTACATTGTCCTTCCTTATCAATTGCTACAAGTACAACTTACATTGATGTATGCTTATGGGGGTAGTTGTACTAAGAGGTGAACAACGAATAACTGGGCCTAATCACTTGATTTGCAACTTTATTTAGAGTGGTGCACACTGTTTTTTTTAACTAGCCCGGCTGCTGCTATGACTGAAACTGTAATGGTGTCGCCATAAAACAACCTCTCTCCACAGCACCAAAACTAGCCTTTGCTGCAAGAATGCACTTATTTGATGCCTTAACTTTTTCCTTTGTTTTTGTATGTGTACACCCTCTTTTACATGATTTTGGATTTTCTTGACAACACATGGCCTTACTTCTAACAGCACTACCCCCAAACTTGAGTTTTGTTGTACCTATAGTTTCTATCAAGTTTCGGGAAACTTCAGTCCTTACTAAGTTTTCACCTAACTTCTACCTAAGTAGTGCCTTACATCTATTTTCAAAAATCAAGAGTTAAGTGTATACTAGAGGGGCTAGGCTATTTCATTCAAAGTTCTAAGTCCACACCAATTCTGGTTATCCTCACTGGGTTCTGCAAAAACAATTTTTTTTGGTGCTATCACTACTGCTATGCTAGCACTACACTGACAGCAGCTACACACTATATCACAAAGAGAAACAAAATACACTAACAAAACAGCAGAATAAAAGGAACTTAAACAGCAATGCATTCAAATTGAAAAACAGCTGCTCCACCCCCCCAACTTAATCAATGACAGTGTCCTCACCGTCAAATGACTAAGTCAGAGATGGGCATTGACTATAAAAACAACAACTAAAACAAACTAAAATATAAAATAGCAAAGGGGTGGGATCACTTCTTCTTTTTGGCAGGGTGGGGTACAGCAGCATCTTCTTCCTCTTCCTCTTCTTCTTCTTCCTCAATCAACATTCTCTTCCTTCTGGGGGGTCTGACAGCACACATTTTTCTCCTCGTCCAAGTTGACTTGGGCGGCAACTGGAAGGGCACAGGCTCAGGGGTGGCATCAACAGGTTTCTTCATCTTTGAAGCTGGGGAAGATGCTGCGGCAGCACGTCTCACAGCACTTGCAGGCTTTCCAGCAGGCTTCTTCCTTTCTTCATCATGATTTGACTTCCTTTCTCTTTCCTCAGCAGCACTTGCTTCTCCACTGACCTCGCCAGCATTATCTGGAGCATCGACAAATTTTTCTTCCGTTTTACCTGCTGAATTCATCCCTCCTTTGGAACTAACAGGGGAGGAGCTACTTGAGCTGCCTTGCTGATCATTTACTGGCTCATCATCTTCATCACTGTCAATCACAATTGTCTTTTTTGGAGGTGCTGCCGCAGGCTTGGCAGCACCAGGAGTAGCTTTCTCTTCAGATGTTTTCTTTGACATTTCATGAGTTGGAGCAGAAGGAATGTCAGGATTTTCATCAGCATGACCACTTGGGCCAACATCAGGCAGCACCCAATCAGGGAACACAGAAGGTGGCAAAATGGTTTCACCAAACCCCTGCGTATACCAGTCATGGGCAGCCTTCACAAACACCCAAACTGCTTCTTGCTTCAGAATGTGCTGTTGCAGCAGCAGTACCAACTCAGAAATTTCAGGGCATTCTTTTGTAGATCTCTTCTCACCATCCTCCTTTCTCTCATCTTTCTTTACTTCCTCCTTCTTATCAGCACTCTCCTTTACCTCTTCTTCACAGGACAGAACCACCTCAGGATCCAACGGAAAGTCCTCTTCATCTTGATCAAAACGAGGCACATCCTCAGCTTCACACAACAACCTTATCATATTGGGGTAAAATAGAACACCCACATTCCTTCTAGCACATGCCAAAATCTCCCTTTCCATCAGCTGCCCCAAATTGATCCTCTTGTAACCCAGCATGGCTTCCAGCAAAAACATCATTTCCTTATGCCAATAGAAATTGTGCGTAGTAGCAAGCACCGAACTCATCACCCACAGAGATAATGATCTCATAAAAGGCTTCAACAATGTTCTTTTGACTTTGAAGACACTTGAATCATCCTTCACCCATTCTGTTTTTGGAACACACAACACCCTCAGCAAACGGGCCATGTCCTTTTCTGAAGAAGCTGCCACTATTTTCTCCAAGCTTTCTTCCACTTCCGGCAAGCCTAGCACCTCATTAATCATTTCTGCAGAGAATGACACTAACCTTCCTCGCACCACAGAGAACGTGGGCTCAGGTTTTCCTTTTATCTTCTCAGGGACTCCAGCATAAAACTCCCGTGTAAGCCCAGGGAGCACAAATGGTGGTTGCTGCATGAGCTGTTCCCACTGCATTTCTCTGAAAATTTCTGCAACTGCTGAGGTGACGGACTTTGGGGCCACTCCTCTCTCAGGCAGAGGGTTTCTATATTGGGTGGACGATGCATAAAGTTCCTTTGCATATTTTCTGGGTAACATCGAGAGAATCTCTTTTGGGACTTGCTTTTTCTTGGATTTCTGGGATTTGGAACTGGGTGATTTGGTTTTGGGAGCCATTTGAGTGCTAGGGTTCACGAAAAATGGAGGTTTTTTTTAGAGATGACGGTGCTTTGCACAAATGTTCTGAGAAGGCAAAAATTGAATCTGGCTACCAATGAGACGAACAAGGGGATTTTATGGAACCAATAGGTGAACAGTTTAGGTTAGAGAAGATGAGAGCAAATGGCGGTTCAGTTTTTATGGGAAAGTGTTTACGGTTATGGGAAATAGAGAGAACTTAAGAGAGGTTATAGAGTTGAGGCGATAAGGGCGAGGAGTGGAGAGAGAAAGAAAATGAAATGATAGCTTGACGCGAAGGACATGACTGCACAACGTGCTGACACACGCAATGCTCAGAGAACAACTGCTCTCTACGCGCGCTTGAGTACTACTGGTGCCAAGGCAACACTTTTTCCCTTTTTCTAAATTTCAAATATTTCTTTCCAATTCCCTGCTGAAAATGCATCGTTCAGTGCTACCAGCTACCAATTCAGTGCTACCGTTATAGAACACTAAAGAAGTTTTCATTTTTTATTTTTTTCACCGCTTTTCCTCATCAAACTCAACATCAATCACACACATTTATTCCTGAAACACTAAAACAAGAAAGGTTAGCCTCTGGGTTGCCTCCCAGTAGCGCTTGGTTTAAGAGTCCTCAGCCTGACTAAAATGCATTTAACAAGGAGAATCACTCAAGGGGGTGGATGCCTTTGTGCTGGGCACAGGCTCACCCAAGTAGAGTTTAACTCTCTGGCCATTCACTTTAAGAATTTTGAATGGACCAGACCATCTAGACTTCAACTTTCCAGGGAAAAGCTTCAATCTAGAGTTGAATAGAAGAACTTTATCACCCTCCTTGAATTCTCTTTTCAGAATCTTGGCATCATGCCAAACTTTTGTTTTTTTCTTAAATAATTCAGCATTTTCACAGGAGAAATGTCTCAATTCCTCCAGTTCATTGAGCTGCAACATTCTGGCTCTACCAGCTTGTTGCAAATCAAAATTCAGCTTTTTAGTTGCCCAAAAAGCCTTATGTTGCAACTCAATGGGTAAGTGGCAAGCTTTATCGAAGACCAATCTATAAGGAGACATGCCAAGAGGTGTTTTGAAAGCTGTTCTATATGCCCAAAGAGCATCGTCCAAGTGGATGGACCAGTCTTTTCTTGAAGGGTTAACCATTTTTTCTAAAATCCTTTTGACTTCCTTATTCGACAGTTCAACTTGTCCACTTGTTTGCGGAAGATAGGCTATGACAACCTTGTGTTTTACTCCATATTTGGCCAACAGCCCCTCCATTAGCTTGTTGCAAAAGTGGGTGCCTTCATCACTAATGATAGCTCTAGGTGTGCCAAATCTTGTAAAAATGTTCTTTTGAATAAACTTAAGCACCACCCTCGCATCATTAGTGGGGAGAGCAACTGCTTCAATCCACTTAGACACATAATCAACTGCTACAGGAATGTATAGATTGCCCAAGGAAGGTGGGAATGGTCCCATAAAATCAATACCCCAAACATCAAACAATTCAACTTCTAAAATATTGTTTAAAGGCATTTCATTTCTGTTTGAAATATTTCCTACCCTTTGGCATCTATCACATTTCCTAGCAAACTCATGAGCATCTTTGAAAATAGATGGCCAGAGATAACCTGTTTGGAGAACCTTTGCAGCAGTCCCCGCACCTCCAAAATGTCCTCCACAAGGGGAGGAGTGGCAATGCTTTATAATGTCAGCCATTTCTGATTCGGCTGCACACCTTCTGAGGAGTTGATCAGGACACTTCTTATATAGGAAAGGCTCATCCCAGAAATATTGCTTTGCCAAATGAAAGAACCTTTTTCTCTGCTGTGATGTGAATTCTTCTGGCACCACGTTGCTAACCAGGTAATTTACAAAGTCAGCATACCAGGGCGCCTCTGGAACAGAATTTGTGGCATCAACAGCTGCCGATATGGCTATCAACTGTTCATCTGGGAATTGCTCTTTGATTGCAGATTCAAAAGAGGGAGAGTCAGCATCCGGAATTCTTGATAGATGGTCAGCAACCTGATTTTCAACTCCCTTTTTGTCTCTGATCTCAAGATCAAATTCTTGTTGCAGTAGTACCCACCTAATTAATCTTGGTTTGGAAGCTTTCTTTGCAATGAGGTATTTAATTGCAGAGTGATCAGTGTACACCACCACCCTGGCTCCTACAAGATAGGATCTGAATTTGTCAAAAGCAAACACTACCGCTAGCAGCTCTTTTTCAGTAGTTGTATAATTGAATTGAGCATCTACAAGAGTTTTGCTAGCGTAGTGTATGGAATGAAACACTTTGCCATGCCTTTGACCCAGTACAGCTCCTATAGCGTAGTCGCTAGCATCACACATCAGTTCAAAAGGCTTACTCCAATCTGGTGCTACAATAATTGGTGCTGTCACCAGTGCTTCCTTGAGTTTGTTGAATGCTGCCAGGCATTTTTCATCAAAATCAAAAACAGTGTCATGCTGCAGCAGCATACACAACGGTTTAGAGATCTTTGAAAAATCTTTGATGAACCTTCTACAAAACCCAGCATGTCCAATAAAGCTTCTGATTCCTTTAACTGATGTGGGGGGTGGCAGTTTTTCGATTACTTCAACTTTTGCTTTGTCTACTTCTATGCCCTTCTTTGATATCTTGTGTCCCAAGACAATTCCTTCTTGTACCATGAAATGACACTTCTCCCAATTGAGGACCAAATTTGATTCTTCACATCTTCTTAAGATATCTTCAAGATTTTGCAGACATGCTTGAAAATTCTCTCCAAAAACAGAAAAGTCATCCATGAATACCTCCATAGATTTTTCAATGAAATCAGAGAAGATGGCCATCATACACCTTTGAAAAGTAGCTGGAGCATTGCATTACCCAAAGGGCATCCTTCTGAAGGCAAAAGTTCCAAAGGGGCAAGTGAATGTGGTCTTCTCTTGATCCTTTGGGGCAATAGCAATCTGATTGTAACCTGAGTAGCCGTCAAGGAAACAGTAAAACTCCTTCCCTGCAAGTCTGTCAAGCATTTGATCAATGAAAGGGAGAGGGAAATGATCCTTCTTGGTGGCTTTGTTGAGCTTCCTGTAGTCCATACAAATTCTCCAGCCAGTGACTGTCCTGGTAGGTATCAGCTCATTCTTTTCATTCTGAACCACAGTAACTCCTCCTCTTTTAGGAACACACTGAACAGGGCTCACCCAAGTGCTGTCAGCAACGGGATAAATTATTCCTGCATCCAGCCATTTAATTATCTCTTTCCTGACCACTTCCTTCATTATTGGGTTCAGCCTCCTTTGTGCTTCAATGCTATTTTTGGAGTTCTCTTCCAAACAGATTCTGTGCATGCACAAAGTAGGACTTAACCCTTTAATATCAGACATCTGCCAGCCAATGGCCTTCTTGTGCTTTTTCAGGGTACCAAGTAATTCCTCCTCTTGGGTGGCACTCAACCCAGCAGCAATAATCACAGGGAGAGTATCTTCACTCCCCATATAAGCATACTTCAAGTGTGGAGGAAGCTGTTTCAACTCAAGTTTAGGCGGTTTCTCAATGGAAGGTATGTTATCTTTGAAGCTCTCAGAAGTTAGCTCCAAAGATTCATACCTTTTTGCCCATCTTTGAACCTATGGTTTATCCATATTGAGCTTGGCCAGCCCCTCTTTCTTCAACTCTTTCAATTTCAGGTGCCCAAGCTCTTGTTTCAGCACATCGTGTTGCAGAAGCAACTGTTTCTAAACTAAACTGTCAATAGCAAAGACAAAGTTGCACTCTGCATTACTGGTGCTGTCTTCTAGGTACTTCATGGCATTCAGCACATTGAATGTGACCTCTTGGTCATTGACTCTCATAGTCAGCTCCCCTTGATGAACATCAATCAAGGTCTTACCTGTAGCCAAAAATGGTCTTCCAAGGATAATTGGCACATCCTTGTCAGCCTCAAAATCAAGTATTATAAAATCCACAGGAAATACAAATTTATCAACTTTGTGCATCAAATTGGGCATCAAATTGATGCTTGCACCCAAATCGCACAAGGCTCTACCACAGTAATTACCTCCAATGGAGCAAGGAATTGTAAAGCTACCTGGATCTTTCAATTTCTGGGGAACCTTACTCTGTAGCAGCATGCTGGTTTCTTGAGTCATGGCTACAGTTTCAAACTCACCAAGTCTCTTTCTTTTAGTTAAAACATCTTTCATGAATTTGGTGTAGTTTAGCATTTGTTGCAAAGCGTCCACCAATGGAATGTTTTTGTGGAGTTGTTTAAGGATCTCCATGAACTTCCCGAATTGTTTATCCTGATTTGCCTTTTTTAATCTTTGAGGAAAAGGTGGAGGTGGCCTCTCAGGAATCAACTTCTGGGGTATAATTACTGCTGGAGTGGCAGCATCTGCTGTAGCATCAGAATTCACCATAACAGGCTCAGCACCAATGCTGGTAGCATCTGGAACAGCACCTGTATCAGCGACTGTAGGTAAGGCAGCAATTTCCTTACCACTTCTGAGTGTAATGGCCTTAATTTGCTCATTACCAGGTGGATTTGCTTGCTCAGTAGTGCTCGGCAAAGTACCACTTGGCGTAGCTGTAATTGCAGTTGCAATTTGACGAATTTGATTTTCTAAATTCTTGATAGCAGCTCCTTGGCTTTGGTACCGGCCTTTAGTTTCATTCATGAACGCTTTGAGTGCCTCAGCCAAAGAGTTGTCAGCATTAGGCTTAAGAGTAGGTTGTGCAGGAAATCCTGATGGTGTAGCAGGTTTAGCTTGAATGGGTGTTGCATTTGTGTCTCCCTTGTCTTTCCATGAGAAATTTGGATGGCTCCTCCACCCTGGGTTGTATGTGTTGGAGTAGGGGTTATTATTCTTGTTGAAGTTCCCAATATAATTGACAGAGAAAGAGTTCCCTGGGCACTCTTCAAACCAATGCCCCACATTGCAATACACACAATTTGGTGCATCAGATTTCTCTACAACTGTTGTTTCTGCAGATGCGGAAGCAGCAGCAACAGTGGCAGCAGATGGAGCAGGAGCAGTACACAGACTCTTCAGCATATTGGTGAGGGAAGCTACTTGTGCAGACAGAGCAGTCATTTCAGACACTTCATGAATTCCAGCAACCTTCTTAGCAGCATTGACTCTGGCAGTGGGCCATTGATAACTGTTGGCAGCAATTGTTTCCACCAGTTCATAAGCTTCATTATAGGAATGATTCAGAATAGCACCTCCTGCAGAAGCATCTAACAACAGCCTAGATTGAGGACAATTTCCACATTTATAGGAATGATTCACAACTAAATACACTTGTAGCTAACTCTGTACAATTTCCACATTTATTAACATAAATTACTCTTGGATCAAGATAATTCTCATTTGTTTTGGCATAAATAACTCACATTTCTGTGAGTTATCAGGACACTTGTCCATTTGTTGTTGGAAGATCACTTTAGTTGGTGGGAAGTGTCAGAGTCACCGTTTTGGAAAGCTACTTTATGGAGAATAAACAAACATATCTCACTTCTTCTTCCACACAACATAGATTCGAAAGTGAGAGGGTTTTTGGAGAGAAAAACTTGACACCCTTCTCCTCCATTAATCCCCGGCAACGGCGCCAAAACTTGTTGTGCGAAAAGTAGTTTTTGCAAGTGTACACAATCGCAACAAGTAATAGAGTGATAAGTAAAGATCGTTCCCACAGAGATTGTTGAGTTTACTTCTATATTTAAGTTAGTAGTTTAAGCTAGTGAGAAAAACAATTAACAAAATAGTAAAATCAAGTTTTTAGTCATGAAGATAAAAAGTATTGTGTGAAAACAGTAAAGAAAGTTCAAGAGTTGATAAAGTTAGTTGTACTGCTCTTCGCTAAGTAATTTCTCAGTAGTGAAGTGCTATAAGATTAGACGCTATAGCGTTAAGTGCTGTAGCATATGATTTTGTGCCTTTCGGTCACTGACGCCAAGGTTTTGTTACAAGACTCCTATGTCTAGGTTCTAAATAAGTCCACCCATGTATAATGAGGAACCCACAGTATTCACCTTATGAACTATTGCTCCCCTATGTCTAGAGTTAAGCACAAGTTGTCTAAATGTCTTTAAATAGCCTTTCATTCATATCAATCTTTGAGTTAGAATCGTAGACCATGTTTGTACCTACGAATGTACCCATTTCAGTTGGCCAATCCCAAAATGAGTTTGAAAGCATTAAAGCACAAAGATTAAAACACAAACATCATAACGTTATATTAACAATACTAAAGAGTCATTACAAAGCTTAAAACAATCCAACTATTAAGTGTTTAGCTCATGATGAGCATCATCAACACAATACAAACTGTAACACCCCGGTAAATTTAACATGTAAAAATACCCAAGTGCACCAAGGTATAAACATCAGAGATAATAATTCCTGTTCAGACACTGAATACCACTATAAAATTTTGCTGAAATACAACATAACCATCTTATACACAAATAAGACCATACGGTACTCAGACCATAAACTGTCAGCAACTGTGGTAATCAGTGTCATACAAGAAAGTGGAAAGAAAGATAAACAAAACACTAATGCCATAGTGTTGTGGTACATAGACAATAGAAGGAAAATAATCTTGAACATAAAGCTAAGTCATCATCCTTCACCCGGGGCCACCTACTCGTGCCTCTGAGGTTTCTTCTGTCCCTGTTTATCTGTAAAACAACAACATTTAAACAGTGAGATACAATCTCAGTGAGTTCTACCGAAACCCCTACTAACACTCTCGGTTCAATTATGAAACCCTTTTTTTTTAAAATTTGACACGGCACCGACTGCAAACCTGCTAATCCCGGTAAACCGTGTTATAAGGTTTTAATTCAGTACGACACCGACTGCAAACCTGCTAATCCCGGTGAACCGTACCATAAAACCTTTTTACGTACCACCGACTGCAAACCTGCTAATCCCGGTGAACGTAACGCATAACTTTTTAACATAACACCGACTGCAAACCTGCTAATCCCGACGAACCCCATAACCAATAGTGTTTCCTAATGGCACAGAGCCTAGGGTAAGGGATCATGACTGCCCCGCCTAGTATGTCAACCTGGGTCGTCACCCAAACTCGATATAACATATATATCAACAATCATATGAACATTTTAGTTCATTTATATTATACTTACCACGTAGAACTCATGGTCCGCTTTGTCATCCATAAAAATAAACATATCCGCACACGTGTACTATAAATCGGTTTTTCGAAACGATTTCAAATTCAAAAGTGTTTTATAAAACCCTTTGTGACACACCCAAAATCATGGCATCATAAGCCTAATATCATTATATAAGGGTTAGGAAAGGATTAGGAAAGGATTAGGATCGTAACGGAATCATTTTGGACACTTTTAAAATTTTGGACAGAACTGGGCGCACGGGTCGTGCCCCTGGACGCTCGGGTCGTGCGCATTTGACAGCATTGCCAAAATGCCCTGTTTTATGAAATTTTGCTTTCCAATTGATCCGAAACTCGCCCCGATCGATTCCTAACTCAAAAACAGACAATACCAGACAATATACCAGTCCAATCAACATCAAACAATCAAGCAATTCAATCAAAAACTCAACGATTACGAATTTCGTTAAAACGCGATATATTTCAAAATAACGTTTTCGACTCAAAATCTTTCGAAAACAAGTCACACAATTCATCTCAAAATGGAATAAGCCTAAACGTGAGTAAAACTCACCCTTGAAGCGAGAGTCGTTGCCGAGCCGAAATCACCGATGTGTCAAAATCACCGAATCGAACCCAATCAACACCGAATCGCTCCTAACTTCGTTTCGAGCTTCCAATCGCGTTCAATCCGCTCCTAGCTTTGGTCCTAAACATAACCCAATCATCAATTTCATCATTCAATCCAATTTTTCAACAATTTCCTCCCTCAAAACCCCTAAAATTCGTAGGTCACAAAAGGGGAAGAAAACCAGATGGAATCTTACCTAGCTCTTGGGTTATGATGAGGAGAGGGAGATGATGAAGGTGATGAATTTTGGAGGGGGGTGGGCTTCACTTCTCTTCTTCCTTTCTCTTCTTCTTTCTTCTTCTTCTTTCTCTTCTTTTCTCTTCTTCTTTCTCTTCTTTTCTTCTGTTTCTCTTCTCTCTCTCGTGTTCCCTTCTTTCTTTTAATTCTCCCACACTCACACACATATATATTTATTAATATATAAGTGGTAACGTGGTCCAATTACCACATTGATCTAAATCTCTTATTCCGATTCAAAAACTTCCTTGGCCCGTATTATTCGGTTAACGATCCTGTGCCAGTCAATAATAAATTTTAGCACTCAATAATTTTACCAATTAAGTACCAAATTAATTCAATTGGGTTAACATCCAAATAATTCGATTAATTATTTTGAGGATGTTACACAAACCAAAATGCTCATATTACCGAAAATGAAAAGAAGAAGCAAGGTTGCAAAAGATGCACGTAGTGGCCTCCTTCCCATGTGACAGGTTGCTGACGCGCTGGAAATGATGATCTTCTCTTGAAAAATAAAAGCTTAAAGTGAGAGGGTATTTGGAGAGAAAATACCACTTGCCGCGGAGCTCTGAAGTGAGAACATGTTGGGTGCAGGAGCTCGATTTTGACCCTGATTAGTGTTGAGCAGATGAATACCTGAAAAAGCAATCACTTTTTTGATGGGGACCGAGGTCCAACATGAGTACAATCATTATTATATGTGGGACTCAGATTCCGGAGTTTTGCGAAAATCTTTAAAGAAAAAGAATTAAGTTCTTAAGCAAAGACATTAGAGCAACAAATCATTGCAAGAAGAAACAAGGCATTCAGTGGAAATGGTGATGGAATGAGCAGTTCTTGATGCCTGAGGTCGGAGGTCGGCCATTCGGTGGATATTAGAAACAAGGCATGAGTACAAGGCTTTTGGGGCCCGGGGGGGGGGGGGGTCGGGGTGAGTTATCTTTCGCTCACCCCGATATACTTTGGTGAGGCATCTTTGGTTTGTTAAGTTAGAACGTTGTGTTCAAGTTTTGACTCGGGGTCGTCCTGACTCCTGACCTCGATGAGGTTGATCTCAGACACGACCTTCTTGCCGTTGTGGCCCTTCGCATTCTTGTCGGATTCATTATCCTTTTTAATCGAGAGGTAGTGCCACTTCTTGGCAGATTTCAGGTCAGCTTCAATTGTAATGACCTCGTCTTTGGTAGAGTAAAATCTCATTTTCAAATGAACTGTTGAGGCCACGCCTCCGAGCCTGCCTAAGGTTGGTCTTCCTATAATGCAGTTGTATGGGGATTTGCATGGTAGGATCAAGAATTGTGTTTTCACTATTCTGGAAAGCTTATCCCCGTAAGTGACCATGAGCTTGAGGTATCCGAGTGGAGTAGTTTTGGACCCATTAAATCATGTCAGTTCCGAACCTCCGTAGGGAGTGAGCTCGGTCTCGGAGATGTTGAGCTTGTGGAGCAGGTCCCGAAACAAGATGTCCGCCGAGCTTCCTTGGTCCACTAGGATTCTCAGGACCTAGACGTCGGCCATGATGGCAGAGATAATGAGTGGGATATATTTGTTTGGCATACCATCTGGGAGGTCCTGGTCAGAGAAAGCTAGTGGGGGTCTGTCAGATAGGTTGGCGGTTTTCGGGTTGCTGACTATGCTCAGAATCTCTTTCCACTTCCGCTTCATAGATCTTTTTGTTTCACACGAGTCCACTAAATATCCGCCAAGAATTACGGCGGCCACTGCTCTCGAACGCTGCTGCTCGGGCTCATCATCCTCATCCGAATTTGCGGAGTCGGCCTTCGCTGACTTGGCCACTTCATTTACTCCTGATTTTCCTTTTCGAGGCGAACGGGATCGCCACTTTTCTTCATCTCCATCTTTCTTAACATACTTGCTCAATTTACCTTTTTGGATAAAGTCCTCTATGTCGTCTCGGAGAACCGACACAGGTTGGTGTCGTGGCCGTGAGTCGATGGTAGCGACAGTACTCTTTCTTGTCAGTGTTTTCTCGCGGCGCGAGTGGAGCCGACCATTTCCTATCCTTGAACTCGGTGTTAGCGCACCTAGCAAGAATTTTTGACTTCGCCTCATTCAGCTCGGTGTATTCGGAGAACCGTGGATGTCTTTCCCTAGAGTCTTTCTTCGGATTCTTCCCTTTGTCATTCGTCTTTGCGGGGGCCGAGGTTGCACCGACCTCATCGGCCATGTTGTCCTCTTCGTAATCAATGAACCTCTAAGCCAGCCTCAGGAAGTCTTCTAGGTTCTGGAGTCGGTGAACACCGACGTCGATCTGGAAGAGGCTATTCTTGCGGAGTCCGTGTCTCATGAATAAGAGTTTGATATTGTCTTCTAGATGCCTTACTGTTGCACCCCGAAAAATCCCCGATTTGGGTTTCTCAATGTACAACGTGGAAAAATTTTGGAGCCACCACCAATATTTTAATTTTAAGACCAAAACATTGAAAAAAGGTCTTTTGGACAAAGCGGATGGTCTTTTGAAAACTAGAGATATAGGTTCGGGGGTCGATTACGTGCGAGGAAGGTGTTAGCACCGCGCACGTCCTTTCTACCGAAAGGGAACCTCTAATTAAATGTGTGGTTTTAACGTTTGATTTAAAAAATACCTAGATTTGCCTATCTATTTCTTGTTTGAAGATGAATGGGAAAACTTAATGAAAATTTATTTTTGGCGAAAAAATGGGTTTTTAGAAAAAGTGCTTGACGGGACATAGCCCGCTCCTACGTATCTCCCGGTGCGATGGAGAATTCAAAGCTACGTAGTTCTTGGTTGTCCTTTTGAAAAGTTTTTGTTTTTTTATCTTTTTTGGTGAGTTTTTGAAATAGGATGAGCATTAGTGAATGATTAAACTAGAAGAGGCTATGATGAATCACTACTAAATACTCAAAAAAAAAGAGTTGTACCGCTAGTCAAACGAACAAAGGTTCTGATGGACTATTTGATAACAACTCGTTTTTATTATCTTTTTTGAAAGTGATTTTCGAAAGAGATTGATTCGCACGATGATCAAACTAGCAAAGGTTATGATGGATCATCGTTTATTATTCTTATGAGAAAAGGACATTGCCACTAATAGCTAAACGAACAAAGGCTCTGATGAGCTACTAGCAACAATGGGTTTGAAAATGATTCTTTTTTATGAAAATGATTTGTTTCTGGTTGCGAAAAGGATTTTTGTTCGTTGCGCTTGACGAGAACGTGACTCGCTCCTACGTATCCCAAATGGGAATCAAAGCGACGTAGTTCTGATGAAAAATGTTTTTGAACGGGTTTGAAAGGGGAAGAGTTTTCATAACGATCAAGCAAGCAAAGGCTTTGAGCGATCATTACTAATAACTCTTGATGGCATTCATGACAATCAAACAAGCCAAGGCTTTGAGTGATAGTCACTAATAACTCGTATTAATTGGATAAGAGTTCGAAAGATTTTTGGAAAAAAAAAGGGTGAAGCTACTATCAATGATTGATTGCAAAAGTTCAAGCACATTCAATAATCACGAAATCATGCATATGTTGAATATTTAATCAAGACTAAACATGCCAACATGATCAAAAGACCTACTTATCAGGGATGCAAGGTAAAATTCTCAAAGCAAGTGTGTGTGTGTGTGTGTGTGTAGGAAGGAGTGTATTTACCCTAATGACTCTATGCTACAACAGGCATGTAGACTTACGTCTTCATTAGGAGGTCATACACATGGATGGAATGACATATTGAATCAAGACATTTAAAATGCATAAAAAACAAGCAAGCAATTGATCATAGGCATAGAATGATCTTAATTAAACTAAGGAACATATGAGCAACGATTTCTCAATAACATGAACAAAATGGGAAATTGCATCGAGGCTAAGGTAAGCCTATCCTTTGCATTCATGAATAAGTGCCCAAAGGCTAGTAACACAATCAAAGAGGAGGGAGCATCAAGGTTTTGGGTAACCTATCCTTTGCAATGCCCCATGTACCTTAAACCATAAACCTAACTATCTTTTATTCATTAAGAAGCTAAAAAAAAAGAAGGGGAGGTTGAATCATCTGAAACCATCTTCACCACTTAGAACATGATGCACTAGGCATAAGTGGGAATCATATGATTCATCATCAACAATGGACAATAATATACAAGAACAAGTAAGTAAACACTAAAGCTAAGTTATATCACATAGAGCAGTTTTGGCACGGATCACAATAATTAAATAATAACAAATGTAAAGAAAGAAATACCTCTAATGAAGGCAGATATTATAACTTGAAGAATGCAAACCCCAACTAACTCTTAGCAAAAGATCAGCTCTGACGGACTAACGGAACGAAGAGAGCACAAATATAACATAGAAGAGCTTTTCTGAGAAGATGAGATTTGCGAAATTCCTCCCCTCTGAAATGAAAAAATGAGCGTCCTATTTATAGGAAATTAGATTTGATCTATTTTAGGAAACATGATAATCGATTATGTTGGAAATAACTTGAGAGATATAATCGATTATTGGCTCATTGATTTTCAAGTAGATAATCGATTAGGAGCCTGAATTAATCGATTAGGTACTTTCCAAAAATGTTGATAATCGATTATGGACCTTAGTGAAAACATGGGATAATCGATTATGCTCCTGAATTGTTTCAGAGTAGATAATCGATTATGCTCCTTGTTTTTTTTTTCAAGTAGATAATCGATTATGCTCCTTGTTTTTCAGAGTAGATAATCGATTATACTCCTTGTATAATCGATTATAAGCTTTCCAAAAATGTTGATACTTACCCAAAAATAGTTGATAATCGATTAGGCTAAGGAGTTCTAAAGTGAGATAATCGATTATGCTCTTAACTATTTTTCAGGTGAGTAATCGATTATGGACTTAGTTGAAAAGGAGATGATAATCGATTATGCTCCTGAATTTATTTCAGAGTGAATAATCGATTATGCTCCTGACTGAAAGGAGTGGAATAATCGATTATTTGCTTGAAGGAAGGATATGATGTAATCGATTGAGTGCCTTCCTAAAAACTTGGATAACTTCCTTATTCATCAAGAATATATTATATGCAAGATAAAATCGATTTTTATACTTCATAACACATGTGCTTGTCCTATTTTATCTTGCATGCATGAGGTTTAATGCAAAAATTATTTTTATAAAACCTTTTGTGAGAAATGACCAAAATGCCCTTTTTGACCCTAAAACCCTAATTTCCCCAAAAAGTGCATTCTAACCCTAAAAATGATTTCAAAAACTTTGGAGCGGTTTCTAGGAACCAAAATGCAATGCATAATTTATTTTTGTGTGGAAAATTAGGGTTTGGACCTAAGCCGGACAAAATTGGGGTATGACAGCTGCCCCTCTTTATCTGAATTTTAACGAGGAATATGAATTGGCCGAAATATATTACAAGGCAAAATGAAGATAAAGAATTCAGAAATTATACCGATTTTGTCTACTTGGGGAAACCCGAATTTTCCTCTTTTTCTTTTTCTATTTTTTTTTTGAATAGATGGGCTTGATGATAAACGGGGAACGGTCAACACTTGGCGCATTAACCGAGAGAGAAAATGACGGACCACTCGGGATCTGAAGGAGCACTAAGGCTCTGAAGGACCACTCAGGGTCTGAAGGAGCACTAAGGCTCTGAAGGTCTAATTCGCAGTCGATGCTTGGCGCATTGATTGGAGTTAAACTGAGGGACCGACGAGGTCTGAAGGGCATGTCTAAGCCTGATGGACCAATGGGTCTGATGGAGCGCAAACTAGCAACGGTACTAGTAAAACGGTCTGCTTGGGGGGTGGCCTTTTCCGAGCGGCCATGATGGGTCAAGATCAAATCCGGAACTGATATGTTGACCATGAAGGACGTCCACTGTGTCTTAGGCTGACACAACTAGTCTGAAGGACCACTCGGGGTCTGAAGGACCCGCAGCTCGAATACGAGGTGAAGTCTGCTTTTGAAGGGACACTTGGGTCCTGAAGGGATTCGCAAATCCGGTTGATTGATTGATTGAAATGTTCAATGCTGCCGCACTGAATTGAGGTACCTGCATACATCAGTTGATGCAAGGAATAGTGCATGGAGTATGGGTGCATGTTATGCAAGGGCATGTTATGCCTGTGCATGCAATGCTATGATTTTGGTGTGATGATGGATGTGGTGGAACATTCCTGAAGTTCTTCTTTTGGTCTGACTGCTTTTTCCTGATCAGCTCTCTCTTTTTTTTTTATAGAAATTCTTGAAAAATTGGGTTAACATAGAACAAGAGTAAATAAGGATCACCGGGGATCTGAAGGAGCACTGGGCTCTGATGGTCTAATTCGCAGTCGATGCTTGGCGCATTGATTGGAATTAAACTGAAGGACCGACGAGGTCTGAAGGGCATGCCTAAGCCTGATGGACCAATGGGTCTGATGGAGCGCAAACTAGCAAAGGTACTAGTAAAACGGTCTGCTTGGGGGGTGGCCTTTTTCGAGCGGCCATGGGTGGCAAGGTCAGGTCATTGACTTGAATTGCTCACCTCGAAGGACGTCCACTGTGTTTTTTAGGCAGACACAGCTAGTCTGAAGGACCTGGGGTCGGATGATCCGTCGGTTGCTCGATAACGCGGCGTGCGATCTGGATTGAAGGACCATTGATGGTCTAAAGGAGCGCTTGGGCTCTGAAGGACCACTGGGGGTCAGCAAGAGTACTGGGACTCTGAATTGTGACATGAGACCAGCGCTTGGAGCACTGACTTTGAGGGAACAAACTATTGGGATTGGTACATGGCGTATCTGCCTAGAACATACCTAATGAATGCATTTACCTGAGACGGGAAAAGCTATCTATATTTGGCATGTCTAAAAATGCAATGAATGATGTATGCGTGCAATATAGGTGTGTGAAATGGTAGGCATCCGATGGGATGAATGAAGCGGGGCAGATGATGTGAGTTGAAATTGACGGAACATGGAGGTTGACAACCAACGTATGTGAATGCAGATAAGATATGAATGTGATCGTGCTGATTAATGATGAATGTAATGGAATGAGCAATTTTCCTCCTTTTGTTTTTTGGCTTTTCTCTTTTTTTTCCTTTGGTATGAGTGTATGAAATGCAAAGTGTGAATGTGATGCAAATGTAATGCTTTGATGCGAATGCCGTGCATGGTACAAAGATATGATTAGTGATGTAAAAAAAATCCTTTTTTTTTGGGCAACGATGAGACCGGAACTTGGACATCTATCGAAGCAAACAATGTCGTGCATGTAATGTGATGAACATGGGATGATGAATGAAATGAGTATACCATGGGTGTTGAATCTAATGGAATGATGGATGGATTTTTCTTTTTGCTTTTTTCTTATTTATTTTACTTCTTTTCTTGACGCATGCAATGCGAATGTGAATATGATGCGAATGTAATACTTTGATGCAAATGCTATGGAAACACATGAATGCGTAGCAAATGATATGATTGGTGATGTAGAAAGCTTTTGGCAACGATGAGACCGGCACTTGGCACGTCTATCGAAGCAAAAAAGTGTTACAGGTATGCAATGTGATGAATGTGCAATGCGAAAGTAAATGGACTACAAAAGGCCCGTGAATGATGGATGATGAAGTTGGTCGGAAACAGAAATTGATAAGCTGTGTGTGCGAATGCAGATAACATGCGAATGCAAATGTACTGCTGGCTGTATGATGGAATGATTTATGCTTTGGTGGGGGCAACGGGTGCAATGTGGATGATTTTTGCCCTTTTGGGTTTTTTTTTGAATAAATGGATGAATGCGCACAGGTAATGCTTAAATGCAATAGTTGTGGTAGATGCATGACTTGTTGTTGAAATACAATGTATGGTGCAATGATTTATGATATGGTATAATAGTAATGCATGCAAATGTGTTTTGTTTTGAGATGAGAAATGAGACTTTCGATGCGAGGGGTATAGAGGTGAGTGCTTTGGAATAATCATTCCTTGGAATTCAGACATGGCAATCTCAAGGTTGTTATTCACAGACACTGATGTGCAAAATTATTTGACCGTATTTGCAGACTCACTTATTTTGCTCTCCTATGATGGTGCCGCATGATGATTGATTTTTAGGTCCACAAAGTTAGCTGAGTGAGTTTCCAACTTCACATTATTAACTTGTGTTCTCTCTCTTTGAAGCATAAACATGTAGAGTAGTGAAAATTCAGATGAATGAGTCAGTTGACTTGGTATGACAGATATGACACGTGAGGGGACGAAAGGTAGGTTTTTGCCAAAGTCATGAAAGGTGGAACTGCCCCGATTTAGACTACTGGTGAAGGTGAGTGCATAACTTGCCCCTGTCTAGTGGTGACAACAGCCAGGGTTGTAGAGGAATAATGAATTCGAAATACCATGACTTTGGAATGAAGGGTGGCAAACAAGAGATTCTGTCTCAACCCACGATGTTTGGTGTGGCCCTAATCTTGACGAGAGCAATGTTGCCCCGACTCGAGTTTGCAAAAGGCTGTATTTAGCATGGTGGGTCGAGAAATTTCCTTGGTGTGGTCTCATGGATATGAATATGACGAGGGGATGAGATGGGCGTAGGGCGAATTTCCCCGACTTTAGGTGGAGTGAAGGGTGACGGGATTGCCCCACTTTGGAATGATATGATTGCTTCTAGTGGGGTTGTGAAAGGTGACAGAGTTATGGTGATGGTTATGAACTGAGGGTGATATATGAATGGGGTGGGCAATGAATAAACCTCCCCAAAGTTGAGTGGAGTGAGAGGTGAAGGGAATGCCCCCTAGTACACACTTTTGGTTCTCTTTAAGAACAACTCAAATGCAATGAAAGTTTTGACTTTTTAGTATGAGGGGGGGCTCCACTTGGTGACCACTAGACCTTGTTTTAATGCAACACGAATGCATCTTGGAGTGCAAGTCCTTCTCCTTTTTACCAACTTTCCTTTTTTGATTGTTTTTTTTTTGAGCAGCTTTCTTTTTTCTGCTTGTTTGTACTTTTTTTGAGCAGCTTTCTTTTTTCCGCTTGTTTGTTTTTTCTTTTTTGAGCAAACATGTCATAAATAGATAAACTTATTTGTCCTAAGATTAAAACTTTGAAAAAACAGGAGCAACCGGTCATTGATCAGAATGGATCTTTGGAGTTTTGATGTGGCTAATGGTTAATGATTTATGAAGGGAGGGATAATTGGGCTCAAAGAAGTATTTGATGATTGATGGAACGGATGTTTTTTTTTAGTGGTATGATTTGGCCAGGTTAATGGTTTATGAAAGGATGAGTTATTAGGCTCAATGAGGTGTTTGAGGTTTTATTGAGATGAGAACCTCTTATGTGCCTCATGGTAAAATGAACCTGTTTCAGGGTTGTAACGTGGTCAAGGGTTTATGGAGGATAGGCCAAAGGAAGTGTTTGAGGGTTTATTTCAGACAAGGATCTCTCATGCGTTTAATGGTATCAGCTCATCATTTCTACTACTTTTGCTTCTTTTTTTTCAAGATTTTTCCTTTTCAATCGTCTCTTTTTCCACTTTCTTCTTTTTTTTTTGGTGTGATTTTTCTTTCTCTTTCTTTTGAGCTAAGTGAGCTGATAAATTGTGATACACAATTTTTGATGTGAGATTTGATCCTTGTCTAGGGTGATTGAGATTTTTGGGATTTTTGGCTTAAGGTGTTTTTGGATATGGAATGACGGCCAAACTTCATTTCAAAATCATGATTGCTTGTTTTCTCAAAAATTAACCCAAGGACAATAATTTATTTACTTTCATATATTTGCTCTTTTTTCTTTATTTCTTTTCATGCTCTAATTTTTGCTTAGGCCGCTCTTACGAGTTTTCGACCTAACGAGCTTTTTTGATTTTTTTTTTACTTTTTAAAAAAGACTTGCACCAAAGGAATACAATGTTAACAAGATATCTAGTGACGACAAATTTGCCCCAGTATGGAGGACCAAGAGTGGTATTTCATTAGGGGAACCAACCAAAAAGCCAACTATGCACTAATATGGGGGATATGTACTTTATGGGTGGTCAGGGTGGGATTAGACTTGGGCGAGGGATGATGACAATGTAGGGACGCTAACTGACTCAAACAAAAATAAAGACCCACGTCACACAGAAGTTACTACACGAATGCTTCGTAGAGAGTTAACATTAGTTAAAACGTGAAAGAAACATTTTTGTGGACCATTTCGGTCATTCATCATGGGGTGGGTGAGATGCAATGCTTTGTTGAAAAATGTGAAAAAACTGCTGTTTTTGAAAAACCGAGTGCCTTGAAACACCTTGAGTTTGCAACTAAGTAAGACTAAACTTTTCCAAAGATGAATAAAAAAGCTTCGCAAGAACGTCTCACCTCTCATCACAATTTTTTTTTTAAGAATTATTATTGTTTCTCTAGAATTATGCTCATTTTTTATGCATGATGTAAATATGAAAATGAATGAGAATGCAAATGGATAAATACGCATGGAATGAGAATGCGAATGAATGAATGTGAATGAAATGAGAATGCGAATGGATGAATGTGGATTTATCGCATCGGGGAATTATAAGCTTTTCATTTGGAGAGTACAGTACAAAATTTGATTTTGAATTTAGCATGCATGGCTTCTCTCCAAAATAAAGCTTTTAACTCTCTGGTGGTCATAAAAATTCATGCAACATGAGATGTTTATTTGATTATTTTTGTAATGCAAAGAAAAAATGCATGTAGTATGTTTTCTAAAAACTTGTGGAAAATAACAATTTTTGATTTTTCTTGATTTTTGATTTTTTTTTGATAAAAGACGGAATGCACTAATACTTATTTGAATGCAAGTGCAATGCAATATGTATGATTTCCTGTTTATCTTAGTGCTGGGAATCACGGCGTACTATGTCTTGCCATAGGTTTAACGGTGGATTTTGATTATTTTTTCTTTGAAACACAACAAGGTCAATAAGCGGAACAAAGCACATTCCATGCATTCAAACTTAAACAAACACCTCGGAGTGTACGCTGTTTCACTTTTGATTCCACACCGTGCCTATGACAATATATTACTTTGTGATTCCACACCATGCAATGATGCGTGCATGAGTTGCAGAAACTTATGTTTCATGTTATGCGGGGATGTATGCAAATGATGTAATGATGCAATGATGCCTTTTTGTGTTTTTGCATAGGCATTTATTGAAAAGGGAAAAGCATATCCTTTTAATTTTTTTTGAAAATTTTGAGGGCAAAAATTTGACTAAACTGAATGCGACAATGCAGCACACAATTTGGAACGCCCTTGTGACTTAAAAGGGAAGAAACCTATGATCTAAGGCATTTTAGGGGTGATCTTTCCATGTAGCCCTATTCGCACCCTCACAAAGGTCATCAGAGCCACAGTCTCTTTCACGAAATTCCTCGTAAATGCAGCAAACTGCTAGGTACAAGGCATCATGAAAGAGCACAACTCTGATTGAAACTTTCGCAAGTAGCCAAACGGACAAAGGTCCTGATGGGCTCTCGCTACTTGAATCCACTCATCCTAAGATACTCTCACAGACCTGGGTTATGGTCTTTCTCTCAAAGCATATCATCTTAAGGTACAAGTGGTGTGTGCGAAGGGCATTTCCTCAAAACTACCCCACCTGCAAATGAAAATCCAGACAATCCAGACAATAGCATGTCGTCTACCCTAGGGTTCAATATCATTCAAATACAACTAGCCTAGGGTACCAACAACAAACACATTACTTACTTCTAGGCATGGCAACGGGGCGGGGCGGGGCCGGTTTTTACTCCCCCCGTCCCCGACCCCGACACACTACCCGATCCCCGACCCCGTCCCCAAAACCCGCCGGGCATGAAATACGTATCCCCATCCCCGCCCCCGATGGGGGTCGGGTTTCCCCGCCCGTCCCCGTCCCCGCTCCTATGTTGAGTAAAAAGCAAAATTTTCATTCTGCGGGAAAAAACCCGACTACCAATTTCGATTTCCTTGGGGTAAAAATACCTGTTTCAAACATGTGTTTAATTCTACATTCTACAAAGTAATTTATAAAAAATGTTGAAAGAAGTACGTAATCATTAAAGATGTTCAAAGCAAGCTCCATACTTTTTTGGTTACAAAATATAAGTTCAAGACTAATCTATCACCATACAACCAAATTAAGTTCTAAATTATCAAAACAACCAACAATTCAAAATACGGACCAACAAGTAAAAACAAGTGTTACAAATTAGCATCTTCAAAAAGAAAATTGTCACATAACAAGACATCTATTGATAGGCATAAGAAATGATTGCCCCTTGCTATTACTGCCTCTCTCCTTCATCTTTTTTGGAACACATGTATCCATGTGTGAGAGCAAGTGTTTCGTTCCATTTCTTGAACTTCCACCAAGCAGTTTCTTGCAATAATTACATTGAGCTTTTTGTAGTCCGTTAACCATCATTAATCCGAAATGCTTCCATACAATACTTTTGCGCCTATCCTTTTTGACTACATCTGTTTCTGCCTCCGTTTGTGCATCTGTTTGTGCCGTCGTCTCCAAAGTTTCCCTTGTCTCAACACCTTGGGGTGTTGACATAGATTCAACATTAATTGGAGGGTTGCAACTTTCTTGTTGAGTTGGATCATGTTCACCTTCTTGTGAAAAAGGGAGTGGAGAATTACCAGCATCACCAGCAACATCCATCCTTTTTAATAAAAAGTTTTTATGTCCTGTGATAGAAACAGAATATAGAAACAAAAAATTATTTACTAGAAGTATGTAATTACCACAGCATTCTTATAAAGAAAGGAAGCAAATATGTGAGAAAATATGTGAGAAAGGAAGCAAATATGTGAGAAAATATAAAGAAAGGAAGCAAATATGTGACATGAATCTGAGGATGCTTGCAGGATTGTTGAGCAAGATGAAGGTACACTAAGATATATTGCCTAAGTGCCTCATTTTACTTTTAATTATTTCATTTTTTTATTATTGCCCATGTACTTACTCAATATCAGCTAAAAAAGAAGGCTTGTCATATTAGATGTTGGAATGTAGTTAGCCTGGATAAAATTACTGACACTTTTCAGGTTATAACAAATCAGTCTTTAGCTAAAGTTGGAGTTCAATTTCTGGTAGGGATGGGTTCTTCCAGTTTTTCTTTTGATTGTTGGCTCACTCTATATTCCTACATGTATGCATTACCTATCAATATAATGAACATGCCATTAGAAAAATGAATTGGCATTTTTCATATGTTACAAGCTGGCTTTCATATATTGAAGTGAAAAACTAACAAGTCCACTAAACAGGTCCTAGATCAGAGAGGGGAAAATGTAAAAGAAGAAAATGCAATGCATCATGCTTGCGTTCTTATGAGAAATATGCATGAGGCCAAGATGGACTTCAGATACAGCGAGTCCCTATCATGAGCAGTCAACCATTTACTTTATTAATAGTTCTTATCATTATGTTCCATTGTAGGCTTATTATGATAGGTTTAAAATTTATGTTGTAAGGCTACAAGTTTAACTTCTTTCCTTAGACATGACTCTTCTAAAGTTCCTTCTAGATCATAATTTAAGTAACTTGTATTATTGCTCCAAATCCAATACAAAATACCAACAATTTGTGATTCATATAAATAAATAATTATGTCTTGAACCCATGAGTTATCTCCCCTAATCTCCCCTAAATAAATAATTATGTTTCCAGTTAACCTGACAGTTTCTGTTGACTTGACTGGTTTTGTGTATTACTGATTTCACATTATAATCTAACCTCCAGCTGGTTTGCTGGTCTATATGGCCTTTATTTGGGTAAAGATGTATGAGAGGGCAAACTAAGGACACATTTCACATACATAAACTGATGTCATCTATATTCAAATACAGAACCTAATTACAAAATGCATTCAGCTGCCAGTAACAAACAAAGTATAAGAACACATTTCACATAAATAAAATTATGTCATTTATATTCAAATACATAACCTAATTCCAAAATGCATTCAATCGCCGGTAACAAACAAAGTATACAGAAAGATGTTGGATTTCTTTTATCAACTAAAACCAGTAATCAAGCCAACATCGGATTGCATTGAGACTGAAACAAGAAGGCTAAACGCCATCTGGAAGTTCAATTTAATTTTCTTTTGATGGTGTTTATTCAACACATGACATAATGAAATTACGCGTGAAGTAGTGAAAAGCTTCACCACGTCAAAGATGAATAAATGTATTAACGAAGAAAAATAACCGAGCCTTATCCCACAAGGTTGAGTTGCTAACTGGGATTTGGGAGAGAGGGCAAACAGAAATCAGAAATCAGATATTATGTTACAGATCCAAACATAAAAAGTCAAGGGCAAACAGAAATCAGAAATTACCTAGAAGATCTGGTCGCGAAGGGAGAGAGTCAGAGAGAGAGGAGGTTGATGGTGGCTGCTAGTTCACGAAGGGAGGAGGAGGAAGACGGTGGCTGATAGTTCACCGTGGCAGCTAGTTCACGAAGGGACGGAGGAGGTTGACGGACGGTGTAGTTCAGGAAGGGAGAGAGTCAGAGAGGCGGAGAGTTTGAGGGTGAGAGGTTTGCTTCTAGGGTTTCTATTCCTAGAACAGTAATATATATATATATATATATATATATATATATATATATATATATATATATATGTGGGATATTTAAAAGTAGCTGAACAATTAGCGGGCAGGTTCGGGCTCGGGCTCGGGCTCGGGCTGGGTATCATACTCCCCATCCCCGTCCCCGTCCCCGACTTAGTAAATCGGGGAAAACCCATCCCCGTCCCCGACCCCGTTCAACTCGGGTTTTCCCCGACAAAATCGGGACGGGTTCGGGCAGGTACCCGCGGGTCTGGGTTTTACTGCCATGCCTACTTACTTCAGAAAGGGAGCTGAGAAGAAGGGACATGATAGAATGGGGGGAAAGATGCATGCACTTACCGAAGAAAGGGAGCGAAGAAGAAGGGGTCATGGGGATTGGAAGAATACATGGGCATAAGCAATAAAAGAAAAAGGAGTAGAAGAGGAGATAGAGAACAACAAAGAAGAAGACAAATGCATACGCCTACAATCATTGATAAGAAAGAAAGGCAAACAAGGTTTTAATCAAATAAACAATACATTAAACCACACATTTAAATTAGTTAGGCTTGACCCTCGTCTTTTAAAAAGTGTCCCCAATGGAGTCGCCAGCTGTTGCACCCCGAAAAATCCCCGATTTGGGTTTCTCAATGTACAACGTGGAAAATTTTTGGAGCCGCCACCAATATTTTAATTTTAAGACCAAAACATTGAAAAAAGTCTTTTGGACAAAGCGGATGGTCTTTTGAAAACTAGAGATATCGGTTCGGGGGTCGATTACGTGCGAGGAAGGTGTTAGCACCGCGCACGTCCTTTCTACCGAAAGGGAACCTCTAATTAAATGTGTGGTTTTAACGTTTGATTTGAAAAATACCTAGATTTGCCTATCTATTTCTTGTTTGAAGATGAATGGGAAAACTTAATGAAAATTTATTTTTGGCGAAAAAAAGGGGGGGAAAAAGGGTTTTTAGAAAAAGTGCTTGACGGGACATGGCCCGCTCCTACGTATCTCCCGGTGCGATGGAGAATTCAAAGCTACGTAGTTCTTGGTTGTCTTTTTGAAAAGTTTTTGTTTTTTTATCTTTTTTGGTGAGTTTTTGAAATAGGACGAGCATTAGTGAATGATTAAACTAGCAGAGGCTATGATGAATCACTACTAAATACTCAAAAAAAGAGAGTTGTACCGCTAGTCAAACGAACAAAGGTTCTGATGGACTATTTGATAACAACTCGTTTTTATTATCTTTTTTGAAAGTGATTTTCGAAAGAGATTGATTCGCACGATGATCAAACTAGCAAAGGTTATGATGGATCATCGTTTATTATTCTTATGAGAAAAGGACATTGCCACTAATAGCTAAACGAACAAAGGCTCTGATGAGCTACTAGCAACAATGGGTTTGAAAATGATTCTTTTTTATGAAAATGATTTGTTTCTAGTTGCGAAAAGGATTTTTATTCGTTGCGCTTGACGAGAACGTGACTCGCTCCTACGTATCCCAAATGGGAATCAAAGCGACTTAGTTCTAATGAAAAATGTTTTTGAAGGGGTTTGAAAGGGGAAGAGTTTTCATAACGATCAAGCAAACAAAGGCTTTGAGCGATCATTACTAATAACTCTTGATGGCATTCATGACAATCAAACAACCCAAGGCTTTGAGTGATAGTCACTAATAACTCGTATTAATTGGAAAAGAGTTCGAAAGATTTTTGGAAAAAAAAAGGGTGAAGGTACTATCAATGATTGATTGCAAAAGTTCAAGCACATTCAATAATCACGAAATCATGCATATGTTGAATATTTAATCAAGGCTAAACATGCCAACATGATCAAAAGACCTACTTATCAGGGATGCAAGGTAAAATTCTCAAAGCAAGTGTGTGTGTGTGTGTAGGAAGGAGTGTATTTACCCTAATGACTCTATGCTACAACAGGCATGTAGACTTACGTCTTCATTAGGAGGTCATACACATGGATGGAATGGCATATTGAATCAAGACATTTAAAATGCATAAAAAACAAGCAAGCAATTGATCATAGGCATAGAATGATCTTAATTAAACTAAGGAACATATGAGCAACGATTTCTCAATAACATGAACAAAAGGGGAAATTGCATCGAGGCTAAGGTAAGCCTATCCTTTGCATTCATGAATAAGTGCCCAAAGGCTAGTAACACAATCAAAGAGGAGGGAGCATCAAGGTTTTGGGTAACCTATCCTTTGCAATGCCCCATGTACCTTAAACCATAAACCTAACTATCTTTTATTCATTAAGAAGCTAAAAAAAAGAAGGGGAGGTTGAATCATCTGAAACCATCTTCACCACTTAGAACATGATGCACTAGGCATAAGTGGGAATCATATGATTCATCATCAACAATGGACAATAATATACAAGAACAAGTAAGTAAACACTAAAGCTAAGTTAAATCACATAGAGCAGTTTTGGCACGGATCACAATAATTAAATAATAACAAATGTAAAGACAGAAATACCTCTAATGAAGGCAGATATTATAACTTGAAGAATGCAAACCCCAACTAACTCTTAGCAAAAGATCAGCTCTGACGGACCAACGGAACGAAGAGAGCACAAATAAAATATAGAAGAGTTTTTCTGAGAAGATGAGATTTGCGAAATTCCTCCCCTCTGAAATGAAAAAATGAGCGTCCTATTTATAGGAAATTAGATTTGATCTATTTTAGGAAACATGATAATCGATTATGTTGGAAATAACTTGAGAGATATAATCGATTATTGGCTCATTGATTTTCAAGTAGATAATCGATTAGGAGCCTGAATTAATCGATTAGGTACTTTCCAAAAATGTTGATAATCGATTATGGACCTTAGTGAAAACATGGGATAATCGATTATGCTCCTGAATTGTTTCAGAGTAGATAATCGATTATGCTCCTTGTTTTTTTTTCAAGTAGATAATCGATTATGCTCCTTGTTTTTCAGAGTAGATAATCGATTATACTCCTTGTATAATCGATTATAAGCTTTCCAAAAATGTTGATACTTACCCAAAAATAGTTGATAATCGATTAGGCTAAGTAGTTCTAAAGTGGGATAATCGATTATGCTCTTAACTATTTTTCAGGTGAGTAATCGATTATGGACTTAGTTGAAAAGGAGATGATAATCGATTATGCTCCTGAATTTATTTTAGAGTGAATAATCGATTATGCTCCTGACTGAAAGGAGTGGAATAATCGATTATTTGCTTGAAGGAAGGATATGATGTAATCGATTGAGTGCCTTCCTAAAAACATGGATAACTTCCTTATTCATCAAGAATATATTATATGCAAGATAAAATCGATTTTATACTTCATAACACATGTGCTTGTCCTATTTTATTTTGCATGCATGAGGTTTAATGCAAAAATTATTTTTATAAAACCTTTTGTGAGAAATGACCAAAATGCCCTTTTTGACCCTAAAACCCTAATTTCCCCAAAAAGTGCATTCTAACCCTAAAAATGATTTCAAAAACTTTGGAGCGGTTTCTAGGACCCAAAATGCAATGCATAATTTATTTTTGTGTGGAAAATTAGGGTTTGGACCTAAGCCGGACAAAGTTGGGGTATGACACTTACGTTGTTGGCTTCTTTGTTGAACCGCTCGATGTAGTCACACAAAGTCTCATTTTCTCCTTGTTTCACAGCTTTGAGGATGTCCACCGACTTGGGCTTCAGCCTTGACGCGGTGAAACGTGTCGAGAACACCCTGACGAGCTACTCCCAGGAGTGGATGGAGCGGGGTTTAAGGTCTCGAAACCAGGAGAGTGCTACCTTGCTCAATGATAGAGGGAATATCTTGCATTTTCTGTCTTCCGTGGCATTTCTGTAGTGCATCATGAGATAAAAGGTATCCATGTGCTCGTCTGGATCACCAGTCCCATCGTACATGTTCAGTTGAAGGGGTTTTTCCAGGGATTTTTGTACCTTGCACTCTGCGATTTGTCTGATGAAAGGGCTTTGTCGGGCTCGCCCAGATCGGGCACGGCGTGGAGAATGGTTCCTCCTGCAGGGAGAGCGGCCCCGTCTATGAGGGGAACGGTTTTGGGACGACGAAGAACTATAAGAGGAGCTCCAACTGTGGATGGAGCTTGGTGGAGTTGGAGGGGTGTGAGAACCTCCGTGCGGCCCGTCCTTCGGGGAGGGGACCTGTGAACGTGGCGCCTGTGAGCTAACTTCCTTCGAGGGGAAGAACAGTGTCGCTTTGAGGCGACGGTGCGTCGGTCTAGAGACTTGTCTATTAACCAAATTGAGATGGCAGGCGTGTTAGCTCGGACGACTGCAACCTCTTCCTCCATTTGGGTCAAGCGCTGTTCCTGTTGCGCAAAGTCGTGGCTTCGGCGATCAAGGAGATCCAGTATTTGGTTTACCGCCTAGACTGGAATCGGGACGGCCTCGGGCACTGGCTGAGGCGTGAGTAGCGGTGCGGAGCGGGCTTCCTCAATTGGAACCTCTTGGACATGTCCCTCGGGGGTCTGATTAGGTCGGGGGACGACTTCAATCACACTTGTGGAGCCATAAGGATAGATTGAGTTGATGAAAGTTTAAGAGTAAACTCCCACTATGGTCGCCAATGTTACGTACCTAGCCTTGGATTGGGCCTCTAGGGCCGATCTGGAACACATCCTAAGTACGACAGAGATTAGTCTTTCGTTGAAAATGTTGGGGCAATCGAAGTAGGTTTTCCAAAAACCGATTTTTTAGCCTAGATTATCTAATCGGTGTACACCATCGTCACGTGTTAACGAATATCTACACACTAAACAAACCAAAAGATCACAGATATTCATATCTATTTTATTTAAAAAAAGTTAATTTTAATTTTTTAACAATTTATCTATTTTATTTTGAAAAACGGATTTATCTATTTAATAGATAAATCCGTTTTTGAAAAATTGTAAAACGGATTTATCTTTTCAATAGGAAAGTCTGTTTCCAATTTTTTTTTGCAAAACAGATTTATCTTAAAAATAGATAAATCCGTTTAATCAATTTTATAGGGCCAATATGGGAATAAAAAAATGGTGGAGGTACCAAAAACGCAATCCGTCCAATTATGATGGCCGTATCTCTAAACTAACAATCAACTTCCCAAAAGGGGTTGTTTCTATATGCACCTCCATTATTCCTAATTCCTAATAAAACCATTTCTCAAAATGCTCTCTTCTAAAAGTTAACTTCCAAAACACATCCTCTATCATTGATAGCCCCGCAAGTGCACGGGTCGTATCGCGTAATAAAAGAGTATCGGTCCACAGGGAGAGCCTAAGTGAATACCAATTTAATTTTTCAAAGTTGATTAACTGAAAAGAAAGTGTTTTTAGAAAGAAGGAATGTTTTAGTAAAGTCTACTCACTCATGATCATTGTAGACAAAAGAGGAGAAAAGGAAATAAAAGAAGAAAACATAAAGTTAAATAGCGAGAAATAAAAGAAAGCGGTAAAGTGCAAAATTATAAATAGCGGAATTGTAGATGACAAGAAAGTAAATTGCTTGAAAAGAAAATTGCCAGTAATTTACTTGACTTGCCAGTAATTTACTTGACTTGCCAGTGGTTTACTTGACTTGGAAATTGAAAGAGCAAGAAAAATAAAAGAGCAAGAAAGTAAATAACTTGGAAAATAAAGGTGCAAGAAATTAAATAGCAAGAAAAGTAAATGACTTGGAAAATAAATGTGCAAGAATTTAAAGGAGCAAGAAAGTAAATGACTTGGAAAGTAAAAGGGCAAGAAAATAAATAGCAAGAATTTAAAGGGCAAGAAAGTAAATGACTTGGAAAATAAAGGTGCAAGAAATTAAATAGCAAGGAAAGTAAATGACTTGGAAAGAAAAGGGCAAGAAAATAAATAGCAAGAATTTAAAGGGCAAGAAAGTAAATAAACAAGAATCATAAAAAGCATGAAGAGTAAATTGAAGTCATGAATCATTAGAGAGCCTTTGTCATTGATTTTCTAACAAAATTCAAGCTTAGTTACAAGTGAGGATCAAGCCTCTATTTATAGGAAAATATGAGGGGCAAAATGGTCCAAAAGAGGAAAAAGTGGCAAATCAAGTTGGCCAAGGTAGTCATCAAAAAGCCATCCTCAAGTGGGCAAAAATATCCAACTTTGACTGCACAGTCGAAATCTGGATAGCAGATGCAGTCGAAGTCGAAATCTGGAAGACAGATGCAGTCGAAGTCGAAATCTGGATAGCAGATGCAGTCGAAGTCGAAATCTGGGAGACAGATGCAGTCGAAGTCGAAATCTGGAAGACAGATGCAGTCGAAGTCGAAATCTGGAAGACAGATGCAGTCGAAGTCGAAATCTGGAAGACAGATGCGTCGAATTCTTACAGATCTAGTCGAATTTCTGGGAGATCCAGTCGAATTCTGACCTTCTGAGACATAAGCAGTCGAAATTGCTTCAAAATAAAACCTGAAGGTAAAAAGTAAACATTTGCAGTAAAATAGAAAAAATATAATTAAAATACTAAAAAGACTTAATAAAATAACTATTAAAAAGACTCTAAAAATAGACTTATCAAACTCCCCTATGCTTGAACCTTTGCTTGTCCTCAAGCAAAAAAACAGTGTAAATCTTTAGGCCCATTCTGAAGGAAAATTATTTTCATATCGAAACCTTAAGTGAACTGTGGGGCAATTCTAACACTTTGGTTTGAGAACTACTATTTTTGGGCTTTTTGTGGATTTGGGAGACAAATTTAAAGTATCAATACATTAGAGAGGATATCCATGTCATCATAGAACCGGTTCCCCAGCATTCTTAAGTTTGGGTCCTCCATTCACTAAGACCGGGTCTCAAAGGAGGGTCTTTATACGTTGGGTATTCAAGCATTTTTTCTTTTCTTTTTGATTTTATATGCTAACCATTCATTTTGACATTTAAAATGCACCAATTTTTGCATTTTGAATTGGTTTTTTTTTTTTTTTTTGAATACCCCAACTCAGACGTTTTTCTCCAGTAACCGCGCATCCAGTGAATGTCACCAAGAGAACCAGGTTACTAGTTTCTTTTCAGTCCTTCTAATTGTATTAACAACTGAAAACAGTCTCAGTAGTGTGTGTGTGTGAAAAAGCCCTAGAAGTAGAAATCGAACCATGATACAATTTTTTGTTGTTCCCAACCAGTCCACCTAGATGATTGCTTAATGAAAAATTGAAAAATTATTTTTGTCCAGAAAAGGCTTATCTAAAACATGCTTTAGGGTTCACAAAGTTTCGTGATGGGGGGAGCAGATACAACTCAAAGTAAAAAAGATAAAAACTTGGCAAAGCAATAAAGACATTCTTAATAAAAGTAATAAAATACCCCCCATGCTTGGACTAGGCATTGTCCTCAATGATTTTTCAAATAAAACAAAGGGGTTAGGAGAGCTCACCTGGCTGTCTGGTTCAGGAAACTCGGCCCTGGGGTATTTTATTTCTCAATAAATCTAAAAATACATTAAGCCGTGGGTTGCCTCCCACGCAGCGCTCGTTTATGGTCATTAGCTTGACCTTTTCCCTTTATAAATTTATTCCTGGGTCCCATTGCTTGAAGCATAGAGACCAAGTGACATATGAAGGATGAAAGCATATTCCTAGATCCCATGGCTTGTAAAATGGAAGTTGTGTAAGCAATAAGATCTTTTTTACAATTCCCCCCAGATCAAATGTTATTTTTTTCACAAAGGAAGGTGAAAAATAAGATAAAGGAGATGGTTTGTATGGTGGTGGGGGGGTGTATGGTTCTTCTCTTTCTTTTTCTGGTTCCTTCTCTTTTTCTTTTTCTGGTTCCTTCTCTTTTTCTTTCTCTTCTTGCTCACACGGTGAATTATGTTTTTCACTCACAAATTTTTCTTGGTTTGCTCTTGGTTCCTCTAATTGTTTTTCGCTTCTAAGGGTGACAGCATATATTTGGCCATTTAGATTTTGTTCAGGCTGTCCGGGAAATACCCCCGAAGATTTAGAGGATGAAGCCACCTGTGTTGCCACTTGAGTTATTTGATTTTCAAGCATCTCACTATGAGTGGCAATAGAGTCGATTTTTGATTTTAATTTGATAAGTGTGTCATTCAAATAACCAGTTTGATTTTTGAATTCTTCATTTTGTTTTGTTTGAGATGACACAAATTTTTCCATCAAAAATTCCAAGTTCGACTTTTGTGGGTTGTTTTGTGGGTTGTTAAAAACGCTTTGATTTTGAAAGACAGGAGGTGGTCTAGGTGCTGGATTGGGTGGAGGATTTTTATAAGAAAAATTTGGATGATTTCTCCACCCAGAATTATAAGTATTTGAAAACGGATCTTCTTTTTGAGCATAGTTTATATGCTCATTTCCAGTACTAGATGCCTCAAGCTGGCATTTAGCTCCAATATGGCCAACAACCCCACATAATTCACATGGTGGAGTAGTAGGAGAAAAAGTTTGTGAAACGGCACTTACATTTAATTTTTCAAATTTTTGAAAAAGTGCGTCCACTTTTGAGGCAAGATGATCAACAGCGGATATTTCATACTTACCTGGCTCTTTTGATGATGCTGGTTTATCTGTTATGGCTCGCTCACTTGCCCATTGACAATGGTTTTGAGCCATATCTTCAATGAGTGCATAAGCTTCAGTAAAATTTTTGTTCATCAAAGCTCCACCTGCAGCTGCATCAACAGTCATTCTTGTTGCATATTGTAATCCATTATAAAAAATGTGAATAACAAGCCATTTCTCTAGTCCATGATGGGGGCATAGCCTTAACATTTCTTTGAAACGTTCCCAAGCATCATAAAGAGATTCCCCGTTGTTTTGAGAAAATCGAGTAATTTGACTTCTCATTTGAGCTGTCTTACTCGGGGGAAAGAATTTAGCAAGAAAAGCTTGTTTTAGCTGGTCCCAGCTGGTAATGGATTCCGAAGGCAAAGAATGTAGCCATGCTCTAGCTCTATCCCTTAATGAAAAAGGGAAGAGTTTTAGTCTTATGGCATCCGGAGGTACCCCGTTTAATTTGAGAGTTCCACAGTATTCAAGAAAAATTGAAATATGAAGATTTGGGTCCTCCGTGGGAGAACCAGAAAATTGGTTTTGTTGTACCATCGAAAGCAGAGATGTTTTGAGTTCAAAATTATTTGCTTCCACATTTGGATGTACAATGGCAGCCGATGGCTCTGCTGAGGATGTTGCGTACTCTTTGAGAGCACGATTTTCATTAGCCGCCATTTGGTTATCGGGAATTTCTCTCCTCCTTCTATGTAAGAACCTTTCAATTTCGGGAATTTGTTGAACAGTTTCTCCGAAACTTCTGATTCTTCGCATTCGAGGGACAAGAGAAGAAAAAGTAAAAATAAAGAAAATAAAATTTCAGTCTAACCGGTTTCGAAAAACTTAATCAATATCACTGCCTCCCCGGCAACGGCGCCAAAAACTTGATAGCCCCGCAAGTGCATGGGTCGTATCGCGTAATAAAAGAGTATCGGTCCACAGGGAGAGCCTAAGTGAATACCAATTTAATTTTTCAAAGTTGATTAACTGAAAAGAAAGTGTTTTTAGAAAGAAGGAATGTTTTAGTAAAGTCTACTCACTCATGATCATTGTAGACAAAAGAGGAGAAAAGGAAATAAAAGAAGAAAACATAAAGTTAAATAGCGAGAAATAAAAGAAAGCGGTAAAGTGCAAAATTATAAATAGCGGAATTGTAGATGACAAGAAAGTAAATTGCTTGAAAAGAAAATTGCCAGTAATTTACTTGACTTGCCAGTAATTTACTTGACTTGCCAGTGGTTTACTTGACTTGGAAATTTAAAGAGCAAGAAAAATAAAAGAGCAAGAAAGTAAATAACTTGGAAAATAAAGGTGCAAGAAATTAAATAGCAAGAAAAGTAAATGACTTGGAAAATAAATGTGCAAGAATTTAAAGGAGCAAGAAAGTAAATGACTTGGAAAGTAAAAGGGCAAGAAAATAAATAGCAAGAATTTAAAGGGCAAGAAAGTAAATGACTTGGAAAATAAATGTGCAAGAAATTAAATAGCAAGGAAAGTAAATGACTTGGAAAGAAAAGGGCAAGAAAATAAATAGCAAGAATTTAAAGGGCAAGAAAGTAAATAAACAAGAATCATAAAAAGCATGAAGAGTAAATTGAAGTCATGAATCATTAGAGAGCCTTTGTCATTGATTTTCTAACAAAATTCAAGCTTAGTTACAAGTGAGGATCAAGCCTCTATTTATAGGAAAATATGAGGGGCAAAATGGTCCAAAAGAGGAAAAAGTGGCAAATCAAGTTGGCCAAGGTAGTCATCAAAAAGCCATCCTCAAGTGGGCAAAAATATCCAACTTTGACTGCACAGTCGAAATCTGGATAGCAGATGCAGTCGAAGTCGAAATCTGGAAGACAGATGCAGTCGAAGTCGAAATCTGGATAGCAGATGCAGTCGAAGTCGAAATCTGGGAGACAGATGCAGTCGAAGTCGAAATCTGGAAGACAGATGCAGTCGAAGTCGAAATCTGGAAGACAGATGCAGTCGAAGTCGAAATCTGGAAGACAGATGCAGTCGAAGTCGAAATCTGGAAGACAGATGCGTCGAATTCTGACAGATCCAGTCGAATTTCTGGGAGATCCAGTCGAATTCTGACCTTCTGAGACATAAGCAGTCGAAATTGCTTCAAAATAAAACCTGAAGGTAAAAAGTAAACATTTGCAGTAAAATAGAAAAAATATAATTAAAATACTAAAAAGACTTAATAAAATAACTATTAAAAAGACTCTAAAAATAGACTTATCAATCATATCAAAAAATCCTCTCACACAGTCCGCTCCTCTCCTACGACCCCCACTTTTCCTGCTTCACCGGTAACCGAACAACAACACAAAAATCCATGCCGCGAAAGCATAAGCACAAAAAAGACCTATAAAAAACACCGTTTAGAGAAACAACAATTAATAGAAATAATAGAGCACGACAAGATTTATATATGTTAACACCTAAAAGGTACTAATCATTAGTCCAGTGAGACCTCGACCGAGGAAAAGGCATAGCTGAGTTAGAATATGCCGATTAACTTAATTTCACGAAGAGCAGTTCTTAGAGAGCCCTCTAGGATTTTTTGGCTTCTCAGTTCTTTCCTTTTCTTCTGAATAACTTCCAAAGTATCACCTATAAATGATATCCATGGCAAAGTTGTTGGGTAGTCCAACGTGGTATGCCTAATTTAGCCGATGATCCATCAGCCGAGTGAACTATTGAAGATGTAAAGAAAATGCACGAGGTCAAGTAAGTGAGGAGTTGCATTGAAGATCAAAAGTGGAGCGTGGAAACGGTCAAGGACACGTCTATGCGATTAAATTGTAGGGAATAGTGGGTAACTTTCATAATCCATGCCCTAGGTGGTTAGTGGGGCAGTTTCTTATGTTTTTAGGGCATGATAGGCTTAGTGAACGTTATTCTTAGCCGAGTGTTAACACCCAAAATAAATTAAGTTGTTGGCCGAGGAAAAATAAGGAGCCTGAGGCTAGGGATAGGTCGAGGTAAGCCATACACATATTGGGGGCATGGATAGAGAGTATTTGCCAAAGAAATAACTAAGGGGAAGCTCAGTATGAATACATAAGAGAGAGATATCAGGAAAGCTGAGTCCTCGACGGAATGATAAAATAGACCGAGGTGACATGGAACTCGGGTGGAGGATGCCTCTGTTACAATGCAGCTCAGCTAAGGCACCAACGGCTGAAGGCCGAGGAAGCAGTGTGGCCGAGGGAGGTGTAGCCGAGGCAAAGAAGGTTTGCTTGGAGCGCAAGCATTCAATGCACGTGGACACAATGTTGAAGCGGTTAAGGTCAGCTAAAAAACGGGCAAGTGAGGTCGGGGAAAATATCTCCGAGTTTCTAAGGATCAGAACAATAAGGGTTTTTGATCTTAGTTAATCCAACGGTGGGCAGTTGTGGGCTCGAGTAGTGGTCGACGAAGGCTTATGTGTGCCTATATATATATATATATATATATATATATATATAGTAGGACTGTACATTCGAAACACATCAATCAATCTACTATTTTTCTCGCAAAGTCTATACTTTTATTCTTTACATTTATCTTTATGTTTTCAACCATTAGATTGTCCAAGCCACGCATCCCTATCGTGACCGGGGTCCCGACGTAGACGGCCCAAAAATCGATTTTTTTAGGAGTCGCCGCCCAATTTATTTAATAGGAAAAATTGAGAAAAACCTAAGTAGAAGTTATTTGGTCTGCGTAAACTAGGTTGGATTCGGGAGTCGGTTATGTATAGGGAAGGGCGAAAACTAAATTCCACAGCACCCCTAAAACATCCGTCCAAAGACAGTTACCCTAAATTTGATTGTGCAACATATCAATAAGTTTAGAAAATTTGTTTACTCCACAAAAAGTAAAATTCGATTTACAAAAAAAATGAAGAAGGGACTAAATTAGAAAAATTAACTTTTGACTTGACGGGGAAGCCCCGCTCCTACGTATCCTCGGGTGCAATGAGGAACTCAAGAGTCATGTAGTTCTTTCTTGGAAAATTTTGTTGGTTGGTTGATTTTATTTTTTGAAGGGATTTAAGATCAAAGCTGTACAGCTAAAGTATCTTAAACCGGGATTGACAAGATGTACATCTCAGCCAAACTCAATTTTAGTTTTTTTGGAAAATAGGTGTTAAAAAAAGAATGATTATTTATTGAAAAAAATTAATTTAGCTTGACGGGGAAGCCCCGCTCCTACGTATCTCTGAAGCGGAGAATCAAAGGCTACGTAGTTCTTCTGTAGAAATGTTTGTGTGTTTGGTTTTTTTTATTTTGAGTAGGGATTTTTGGACTATTGAGCCGTACGGCTCATTCATCCTAGAACGATGACTAACCCGACTGTACGGTCGACTTAGTCCTCTATTTTCTGAAAATGGAGTTTTTTGTAGTTTTGAAAAATGGTTTGATGTGTGGTGGTTTGATTTTATTGGAATAGGGATTTCAGGACCCTTGAGTCGTACGACTCATTCATCCTAGAACACTGACTAACCTGACTGTACAGTCGACTTAATCCCCTATTTTGAAGATTTGATTTTTAAGAAAAAAAAGGTTTGTTTATTTGTATTATTTATTTTTAATAGGTATTTTAGAACTCCTGAGCCGTACGGCTTATTAATCCTAAAACGATGACTAACCCGGCCGTACGGCCGACTTAGTCCCCAAAAAAAATGGGATGACAATGTGGGTTGTAGAAATAAAAGAAAAGGGTGCAATTAGAGACAGGGGTCGTATTATTAAGAGGGGGTGCGTGAAGCAGTAGCCCATTCTAATTTTTGAATAGGCCTGCGTTTTTTTAAAAAAAGGATTCCCAGGGGGTGTGCGCATTCTTAACTGAAGGAGTGCGGTTAATAGGAGCCCATCTTCCGCTTCAGATCTATTGACCCTCGAATTGTGGGCTTCAAAAGGGTGGTTGCAGTAATGAAATAGATGGGGTGCAAATTGTAAAAAAAAGATAAACGAAACTAAAAGAAATAACAAAACAACAGCCCACTACATATACAAAACAACAACCCACTATATATACCAAAATAAACTCCAAAACCCTAATTTTAATCTAACCCTAATCTCTCATTTCCCTGCTCCAGCGGCGCTGCGACACTCTTTCCACTCTAACCCTAATTTTTTTTTGTTTTCTCCTCATCAATGCCGCTCAATCTCTCCTCTCCTCACCAAGCCGCAACACTCTCTTCTCACCTCACCAATCCTAATCTCAATCCCTCTTCGCCTCACCGCCGCTAACAACCCTAATTACTTTGTACTTCACGGTGCCGCTAGACATAAACATGGAGGAAAGGAAAAAAACTTCGAGCATGGAGAGAGAGAGGAGGAGATCCGCGAGAGAGAGAGACTGAGAGGGACGATGGAGATGGAAGACGATAATGGGATGGGTCTGATGGTAGTGGAGCGAGGGTTTCGACGGTGGTGTAGGAAGGGGGTGAAGGTTCGCGGTGGTGAGAGAGAAAGTGGAGGTTTGCGACGGTTGGGGGAGTTTTACGGAGGTGTCTGAGAATGATTTTTGTTTCCAACGGTGGCTTGTGTATAGGGTGCGATGGTAGATTTGGAGGAGGTGGTTAGCGCGGCGGTGATGGTGACATTGAGAGACCGGGATGATTTTGTAGTGATGGGTGAGAAAACGAAGGGTTCTGATGGTGGTTCCTGTGCTACAATGGCGATCTATAGTCAATGGCCACCGCGGACGGTGGCCGGAATGTATAGAGGTAAATTTCAACTCCCTTTTTTGCTTTCCTCTCCTTCTGCTCTCTCGCCTAGCACTGATATGTGTTTCCCTCTACCTTGTTTCCCCACTTTCAATTCGGTTTTGGTTTTTGTGTTTCTGGTTTTGTGACTCTGAATTTATTGGTTTCTGTGTCTGTGTGTCCCAGCGTGTATCTCCCCCCCTTCCTGTTGGTTCTTGAGTCCGTTTTATAGGTGATAACAGTTGTTGTATTTTGTTGTTTTGTGTCCATGGTACAGGTTAGTGGAGCAGAGGAGCAGCAAGGGCAGCAAGGGATGGGCTGACATGTTTTTGCCCAAAATGAGGCTTCAGCAGCGCTGCTATCTGTTAAATTTGTACCTTTTTTTTGTTTTTTTTCTCTTTTGCTAATTAATTAATCCTTTTTTGTATTATTAAAAATTTGTCCCCACATGTAACAGATTTGACTTGTTGTACCCTATTTTGTAAAAAAAAAATTGATTAAAATAAAAATAAACATTTATTTGAATCTGAATTTTTTTCTATAAAACTAACAACAATAAAAGAAAGTCCGATTAATAATAGCGCGAACACATGCCAAATCATCAACAAGTACAAAATAGCACGCGTGAACTAAAAAAAGTGCAAAACGACATATTTTTGTGTTTTTTATCAAAAAATGAAAAATACCGGTTAAAATCGAGTGTTTACAGTTTCCCCTCTGTGCTTAATTTCTTACGATATAATATAAAAAAACAAGTTTTGTTGTATTATCAAAGTAAGAAATAAGTACAGACATGAACCTCGAGTTTAACCGGTGACATGTGTGAATGCGGCGTGATGAAAAGGTTGAATCGATACTAATAACTAAAGAAAAGTGAAATGCTAGAGCAGGACCATTAGCATAAAACAGTGCCAGAGCTGAATCGGTAGCACGAATTTTTTTTTTTAAGAAAACAATGCCAGGGCTGAACCTGTAGCTTGAAAGTAAAATGCAAAGCCAGGGCGTGACCGGTAGCTTGCAGTGCCAGGGCGCGACCGGTAGCACAATAAAAAAATAAAAACAATGTCAGGGCAACACCGATAGCATTAAATAAAAATACAAAGCCAGGGCGCGACCGGTAGCTTGCAGTGCCAGGGCGCGACCGGTAGCACAATAAAAAAACAAAAACAATGCCAGGGCAAGACCGATAGCATTAAAGAAAAATGCAAAGCCAGGGCGCGACCGGTAGCTTGCAGTGCCAGGGCGCGACCGGTAGCACAATAAAAAAAAACAAAAACAATGCCAGGGCAAGACCGATAGCATTAAAGAAAAATGCAAAGCCAGGGCGCGACCGGTAGCTTGCAGCGCCAGAGCGCGACCGGTAGCACAATAAAAAAACAAAAACAATGGCAGGGCGAGACCGGTAGCGTGAAAGAAAAAAGCAAAGCCAGGGCGCGACCGGTAGCTTGCAGTGCCAGGGCGCGACCCGTAGCACAAAAAAAAACAAAAACAATGCCAGGACAAGACCGATAGCATTAAAGAAAAATGCAAAGCCAGGGCGCGACCGGTAGCTTGGAGTGCCAGGGCGCGACCGGTAGGACATTAAAAAACAAAAACAATGCCAGGGCGAGACCAGTAGCATGAAAGAAAAATGCAAAACTAGGGCGCGACCGGTAGCTTGCAGTGCCAGGGCGCGACCGATAGCACAAAACTTAAAAATGCGATGCCAGGGCGTAACCGATAGCATGCAGTGCCAAGGCGTAACCGATAGCACCAAAATAAAATGGCATTACCAGGGCTGACCCGTAGTACAAAATCAAAATGGCCAGTGTCAGGTTTGAACCGTAGCATGGAAGGGAAATTAAATGCAATGCATGCCTTGCTCTGAGTGATTCTATTTTTTTTTATTATTACTTTATTCACAAAGAGACTGGAAAAACACATGCTTCTTGTCATGAAGTGGAATGCATGGTTTGATATGAATTGTATGCATGTTATGACATGAAATGTATGCATGCTATGACATGAAATGTAATAGTTATGCATGCGCATAGAGATGGACATGTTCTAAAGGTTATATTTGCTAAGAACATGTTTTCGTGCATGTTTTATTTGAAACCAATCAAGCTTGTCCTCGATTGGAAACTTATCACTATCTTTGCCTTGCCAGATCTCTTTTCTTTTACGATCCTCATCCTCCAAAGCATGACGCATTTCCGTTTGACCCCTTTTGTCACAGATTGTCATCAGCTTTCTAAATCATGTCAATGATTCCAAATTGACTCTTTTTGAAGCATTACTTAATGAACATGCATAGATTCACGGGTTTTAACAAGCTGGGATTTTCTTGTTTCTGGATTGTTTGTTTCGGGTCTTTGTAGGTTTGGAAGTGAATGTTGTTTACAAAGTGAAAGAAATGGGGAAGACGAAGAGAAACCGAGATGGTTGGGAAAAGGGATTCGGCTTGCCTCGAGGTTAATCTTTTTGAGCATTTCTATTTACTTGAGGCAACTTACTAGGTAGAGATTGTAAGATGTTTTAGACAAAAGGAATGACTACTTGGTGTAAGCAACCCAAGTTGGACTTATGAAGGGTTTTGCAAAAGATTTTCCCTTATGTGGAGTTTGACTCACAAAAAGTTATTGCAAAAATTTTGCCCCAGTATCGGTAAAAAGCATTGCCCCGAGGAGAGACTACACAGGTGTGGCAAACATAGTTTGAATGGTGTAAGGTATTGCAACATTTTTTTCCCAGTTTACTGAAAAGACATTACCCTGAGAGAAGATTACGCTGGTGTAGCAAGCGAAGTTGGACTCATTAAAGGGTCATACAAACTTTTGCCCCAAAATTGGTGTACGGTATTGCTCCTGGGATGAGACTATACTAGCATTGCACGCAAAGTTCGACTCATGAACATCTTGCCAAATGCTTGCCCCAGTGTTGGTGAAAGGCATTACCCTGAGAGAAGACTAAGTTGGTATAGCAAGAAAAGTTCAATTCATGAAGGGTTGTGCAAAAAATTTGTTGGCTCAGAGTGGGATTTCTTGAGACTCCCAAGGTTACCTCAAACCACAAAAATTGCCCCAATGTGCCATTCTGTTAGACTCGAAAGGAAGAGATTACGCTAGTGAATGAACATGTCAAACATTAACTTCTCAAATGTAGCCTGATTCCCCTTTTGTGCCCTACTTTTTGCCTAGACTGCCCTTGGAGGTTTTCAGTCTAGCAGGCTTTGATTCAATTTTTTTTAAGACCCTAATTTTTGCCTAGACCGCCCTTTCGGGTTTTCGATCTAGCGAGATTTGATTGACCCTAACTTTTGCCTAGAGCGCCCTTTCGGGTTTTCGATCTAGCGGGTCTCATTCTTTTTTCTCACTTTCTTATTGTTCATTTTTTTTAGAGCAAAGAATAGTTAAAAGAAAATAAATGATCTATCTCAAAATTAACATTATGAAAATGAAAATAATCATTCAACTTTCAGAGTGGACCTTTAGAGGCTTATAACGTGGCTATGAGTTATGGGTTAAAAAAAGAAGAAGGTTCAAGAATTTTTTTCATGGGTTATGGGTTAAGAAGAAAAAAAAGATTAGAAGGCTCAAGAAATTGTTTTATGGGTTATGGGTTAGGATGAAAAGGGTTAGAAGGCTCGAGAAATTATTTTGTGGGTTATAGGTTAAGACAAAAGGGTTAGAAGGCTCAAGAACCTCTTTCATGGGTTATGGGTTAAGAAAAAAAAGGATTTGGAGGCTCAAAAAATGATTTATGGGTTAAAAGGATCAATGATCTTTAGTGCATTCAATTTCCTATAGGGCTCTGAAACATCACATTTTTCTTGTCAAACCCACCCCTTCTCCTTCTTACATGATTTTGATTTTTTTCACTTCTCTACTTTTTCACTTTTTTTTCTTCATTTTTCACTCCTTCCTAATTTGGCATTGTAACACCCCATTCTAATAATCTTACATATTTAATAAAATCAGAGTTTCTTTTTTTTTTAAAGCAACATAAGAGAGTGCTACATCTACTCCATTAAATCAACAACTTCAAATTGCATAGTTCGGCTAAAAGCCACAAGATACATAGCACCATAAAATACCTGTTTAGTTCGCATCAACTAAATACAGTCACTACCACAGCGGAATAATAATAAGTTCGAAAACAAGTCCAATACATCACCAATAACAGTCTAACAGTATAAATAAAATAACACATAAACATAAGACGCCCCCCGGTGCTACGTATCAGAACATGACACTCCCTACCAGACGAAGGCATAAGGGTAACCTTCACTCGCTAATACCTACACGTTGCCGACATGAGAAGCAACATAAAAGCAGTAGGGTGAGTCTCTTTTCATAATTAATAACATATGGAATAAGCACTGCATAGGAAAAGTAACTAGGCACACCGATTCGTAACAATGGCAGCAACCACATCAAAATTACAATATCCAAACAACATTACAAAATGTATAGTTATGCATGAAATGCAACCCAAACTCCACGGGCACATGCATGTCGGATCCGTCACCAAATACAATTAGGCCGAAGCCTCTGCTCACCAATTAAAATTAGGTCAAAGCCTCTGCTCACCGATAATGCACATGGTTCATGAGACGCCATGACAATGCACCACACAATTCACCAATCCACCATTTAATCAACTCACCATATAACTCACCAATAAACTCACCAAATAAACTCACCAATAAACTCACCAAATAAACTCACCAATAAAACTCACCAATAAAACTCACCAATAAAACTCTAAATAAATCAGTACCAATTTAATTAAACCGTTTTAGGACATTGACACAGAATAGGAGAAAGTGAATAAAATTTGCAATTAGACACCTTGAACAACTTCAGTCCAGAACCATCAGGAAAATAATCCATTTTTGTTTAAAATAAGAACATTTGGATAGACACCGAAATTAGCTTCGAAACGCATTTTGAATCGTCAAATTTGGATAACCGAGTCAAAAGTTATGATTGAAACAAAATCGGGAAAATACTTAGACATTCTGGAACTGGCGCATAGGCGCTGGGCGCCCAGGAGCAGCAACACTGGCCTGGCGCAACTGGCGCAGGGGAACTCGGAGCCCATGCACTAGGCGCCTAAGGCCAACACGGAAAAAAGCTAATTTGACTCCAAAATTAATTTTGCACGAGCCAATTACTCAGACTATGGGAACCCAGCAAAAATTTTGGCAAAATAGGAGACGCAACATTGGCGCCCATGGACTAGGCGCCTAAGGCCAGGACAGGGAACAACTCCTATGACTCCAAAAATTATTTTACACGAGCCATTTATCCAGTGCATGAGAACCCAAAAAGAATTTTGAGAAAATATGCAACACAACAGTGGCGCCCTTGGCGCCCATGGCCAAGGCGCCTAGCGCCAAAACTGGGAACACAGTGAGACAGGCGCAGGAAAAATTGGCGCAGGGCGCCTAGCGCCCATACACAGAATTGGCGCAGGAACACCCAAAAACTGGCGCAGGGGACACGGCGCCCATGCACTAGGCGCCTAAGGAAAACATGGAATACAACTCTTTTGATGGCCAAAATCATTTTACACGAGCCATTTAACTTGAATATGAAAACCAAAAGCCAAAATTGGCAAAACAATCACCAGAAAGTTGGGGCCCTTGGCGCCCATGGCACAAGGCGCCTAGGTGCAGAATTTTCCAGCAACACACACACACACCTAGGGCGCCTAAGGCTCCATCAATTCTTGAGTTCCTCTCAACATAAAAATACCAAATTAAATCCCCAACACCTATTATCAATATGAATGCTAACCATCACGTTTTTCACCAAGAATTCATTCAATCATAATACCAAACAATGGGCATGCGCAATTCCTATTGTGTACAATTCAACACCAAAACAAACATATTTCTAACACATACGAATTTCAGCATGACAACAACATCATAATACACAATTCATTCAAGAAAATCACTCTAAAACCTAACCCTATACGATACTCATCACATAAGCTATTAAGAATGGAAAGAAGAACCCCCTAACCTTATGGAAGTGAAGAACTCGCAAGGCACCCTAGAAATTCACCAACACCACAACGATCCAAGCTCTCCTCCTTCCTTAGGTTCCACGCGAAAGACCCTCCTCCTTTGCCCTAGCACCGCCGCGCCCCTTCTTTCTCACTCTCCTCTTCGCAAGTTTCTTTTCTCTTTTCTTCTCTCCTCTCTTCGAATTCTTTTCTTTCTTTTGCACAAATGAGACACTTGTCTCAAACCCTTGCTAAATTCGCCTAGGCCTAAGTCAATGGGCTTGGGCTTGGGCCAATCCTAACATCCCGGAATTACCATCACCACTCCCTTCAAATTAAATAAAAATAACGCATTAATAAATTAATATAACAATAATAATGCAACACTTAAATAATTTAATCAAATAATTAATTAAATTATTTTGGGTGTTACAACTCTCCCCCACTTAGAAAATTTCGTCCTCGAAATTACCTGAATCAAACAACTCCGGATGCGCCTCCCGCATCTTGCTCTCCAACTCCCAAGTCATGCTTTCGCCAGCAGCTGCTAACCAAACCACTTTCACCAAAGAAATCTCCTTCCCTCTCAGAACCTTCACTTCTCTATCTTCAATTCTAACTGGCCTTGTCTCCACAGTGAGGTTCTCCCTCACCTCCACATCGTCCATTTGAATCACATGAGAAGGGTCAGGAACATACTTTCGAAGTTGTGACACGTGAAACACGCCATGCAAGTTCGAAAGATTAGGCGGCAAAGCCACCCTATAGGCAACACTTCCCACCCTCTCCGTAATCTGATACGGACCAATGAAACGGGAAGTTAACTTCTTTGATTTCAAGGCACGCCCAACACCAGTCACCGGAGTGACTCTCAGAAACACATGATCACCGGCCTGAAACTCTAAATCCTTCCTTCTCTTATCATGATAGCTCTTTTGTCGACTCTGCGACGCTTTCATCTTCTCACGGATTAATTTTACCTTCTCAGTTGTTTCTCGCACAATCTCAGGCCCCAACACTGCACTCTCTCCTGATTCATACCAACATAACGGAGTCCTACATCTCCGACCATACAACGCCTCAAACGGTGCCATTCCAATACTAGAATGATGACTATTATTATAGGTGAACTCAATCAATGGAAGATGAGAATCCCACGAACCTCCCTGCTCAAGAACACATGCTCTCAACAAGTCCTCTAACGACTGAATAGTCCTCTCCGTCTGACCATCTGTCTGTGGATGATAAGCGGAGCTCAACCTCAACTAAGAACCCAAAGCTTCTTGCAAACTTTTCCAAAATTCAGAAGTGAATCTTGGATCTCTATCAGATACAATACTAAGCGAATCGCCATGCAACTTCACAATTGTCTTGATGTAGATCTCTGCCAAGTTTGGAACTGGATAAGTGATATTAATTGGTAAGAAGTGAGCAGACTTCGTCAACCTATCCACAACCACCCATATAGCATCAAATCCTCTCACGGTACTTGGCAAGCCAGTCACAAAATCCATGGAAATGCTATCCCATTTCCATTCCGGAACTTCTAGTGGTTGCATCAACCCCGCGGGCTTCTGATGCTCAATCTTAGACTTCTGACAAGTCAGACAAGAGTACACAAACTGTGCCACATCCTTCTTCATACCAGGCCACCAGAACAACTTCTTCAAATCTTGGTACATTTTCGTAGCCCCTGGATGGATACTCAACTTGCTCCTATGGCTCTCCTCAAGAATCATTCTCTTCATCTCAACATCATCAGGAATGCAGACCCTATCCCTGAATCTCAATACACCTTGGGAATCTAACTTGAAATCCCCATTCACAGCTTGATCATTCACAACTAACAAGTCCACCAACTTTACATCTGACTTTTGGGCTTCTCGAATACTAACCAAAAATTCATTGCCAATCTTCAACATTCCCAATCTGACACTCTGCGGTGTCACTTCACAAACCAGGCTCATGTCCCGGAACTGCTCAATCAGCTCTAATTCTTTCACCATCATAGCCGACATATGCAAGCTCTTCCGACTTAAAGCATCAGCCACGACATTAGCTTTGCCAGGGTGATAGTTCAAGCCGAAATCATAGTCCTTCAGCAATTCTAACCAACGTCTCTGTCTCATATTCAGCTCCTTCTGATCAAACAAGTATTTTAAGCTCTTATGGTCACTGAACACCTCAAATCTAGTACCATACAGATAGTGCCTCCAAATCTTCAGCACAAACACAATTGCAGCTAGCTCCAAATCATGAGTAGGGTAGTTCTTCTCATGGGTCCTCAACTATCTAGACGCATAAGCTACTACCTTACCTTCTTGCATCAACACACCTCCCAAACCCATCTTGGAAGCATCGCAATACACCACAAACGGTTGATCCGGAACAGGCAAAGTCAAAACGGGCGATGTTGTCAACCTCTTCTTCAACTCATTGAAGCTCTCCTCACAGCGAGCATCCCACACAAATGCTTTTCCCTTACACGTCAATTGAGTCAACAGAAGGGCTAACTTCGAGAAACCTTCAATAAACCTCATGTAATAACCAGCTAACCCCAAGAAGCTTCTGATCTCAGTAACTGACTTCGGACTCTCCCATTGCAACACAACATCAACCTTGGCTGGATCCACCGCTATACCGTTACCAGAGATAATATGACCAAGGAAACCTACCTCATTCAGCCAGAACTCACACTTAGACAACTTCGCATACAATTTCTTTTCTTTCAACACTTCTAGCACTAACCTCAAATGTTCTGCGTGCTCCTCTTCCGTCTTAGAATACACCAGAATGTCGTCAATAAACACAACTACAAACCGATCCAAGTAGCTATGGAAGGTACGATTCATGTACTCCATAAACACTCCTGGCGCGTTGGTAACACCAAACGGCATCACAGAATACTCATAGTGCCCATATCTCGTTCTGAAAGCTGTCTTCTGAATGTCTTCATCCTTTACCTTGATCTGGTGATAACCCGACCTTAAATCTATTTTGCTAAACACTTTAGCACCCACCAACCGGTCCATCAAATCATCAATTCTGGGGAGCGGATACCTGTTCTTTATTGTCACCTTGTTCAATTGCCTATAATCGACACAAAGTCTCATACTCCCATCCTTCTTTTTCACCAACAATACCGGAGCACCCCACAGTGACACACTTGGCCTTACAAATTTCTTCTCAAGTAGATCTTCTAGTTGCTTTTTCAATTCAGACAACTCTGAGGCTGACATTCGGTACGGTGCCATAGACACAGGCCTAGTACCATGTATGAGATCAATAGCAAACTCAACCTCCCTCTCTGGCGGAACACTTGGGATTTCATCCGGGAACACTTCAGGAAACTCACACACTACTTGCAACCCTTCAATGATCGCCTGATTCTCAGCAGACAATGACGTCATCAAAGCAAACAGATGAACTCCCTCTTTCATTACCCTATGCAATTGACCAGCAGGCAACAAAACGGATTCTTCTTCTTCGGGAGGAAGGAAACTCACAGATTTACGAAAACAATTAATATGCACATGGTTAACTACTAACCAGTCCATACCAAGAATGACATCCAGCCCTCCCAACGGCAAACAAATAAGGTCAACAAGGAAATCTCTGCCGAAGATTGACAGAGGGCACTTAGCACACACAAGAGAGGTAGTTACTGAACCTTTAGCTGGAGTGTCAATAACCATCTCCCTCATCATAGAAGACAAAGCAAGGTCCAATTTCTTAGTACATAAAGCAGCAATAAATGAATGCATAGCACCGGTATCAATAATAGCAATCAAAGGAATACCATTAATAAAACATGTACCTCTAATCTCACTAGTATCCTCTGATCCTGCGAGAGCAAACACTTTTCCACTGAACTTCTCTTTCTTCGGCTTAGTACACTTGGTACTAATATGACCTACTTCCCCACAGTTGTAACACACCACATCCCTTTTTTCACATTTGGCAGCTACATGACCTTCTTTACCGCACTTGAAACATTTATTATCCGAGCAGTCAAAACTCTTATGGCCGGGCTTGCCACACCTGTAGCACACAACCTTCGCAGGGGCATCTCCCCCACTTGGTTTCTTACTATCAGCATACCTCTGCTTACCCTTACCAGCCGGAACCTCATATGGCTTACCCCGGTTCTGAAATTTACCCCTCTGATCTCTCATGACCTTGGAGTGAGCATTACTATCCTCTTCGAATATTCTGCAACTGTCGATTAAATCAGCGAATACCCGAATCTTCTGGTACCCTATAGCTTTCTTTACATCATCCCTCAGCCCATTCTCAAACTTAATACATTTTGAGAATTCAGAATCAGCATCAGCATAATGGGGGTAAAACTTAGCCAATTCAGTGAACTTGGCAGCATACTCTGTCACTGACATGTTTCCTTGCTTGAGCTCAAGGAATTCTATTTCTTTCTTTCCCCTCACATCCTCTGGAAAATACTTCCGTAAGAACTCCCTACAGAAAACAGCCCAAGTTATCTCCTCATTAGCAGTTTCTAACCTCTGCCTAACCTCCATCCACCAATCATCAGCTTCTTCTGCCAGTGTATGGGTACCATACCTGACCTTCTGCGCATCATTACAATCCATGACACGAAATATCCTTTCAATCTCTTTCAGCCATGCTAGAGCACCATCTGGATTATACTTGCCCTTAAAAACGGGTGGATTCTCCCTCTGGAACGTGGCTAAACTGCGAGTCCCAGCATTTTCAGCACCATTTTGCTGGTTCCCAACAGCCTGAGCCATAGCCTGCAGAGCAGCAGCAAGAGCAGCATCGTTTCTCCCAGCCATTTCAAATTATCACTGCAGCACAAACAGAAAATTAGAACTAATCTAACAATTCCTATTTGCCATAAGACACTATGACAGGACGACTTGGCCGGACAGACCGAACTGCTCTGATACCACTAATGTAACACCCCCTTCTAATAATCTTACATATTTAATAAAATCAGAGTTTCTTTTTTTTTTAAAGCAACATAAGAGAGTGCTACATCTACTCCATTAAATCAACAACTTCAAATTGCATAGTTCGGCTAAAAGCCACAAGATACATAGCACCATAAAATACCTGTTTAGTTCGCATCAACTAAATACAGTCACTACCACAGCGGAATAATAATAAGTTCGAAAACAAGTCCAATACATCACCAATAACAGTCTAACAGTATAAATAAAATAACACATAAACATAAGACGCCCCCCGGTGCTACGTATCAGAGCATGACACTCCCTACCAGACGAAGGCATAAGGGTAACCTTCACTCGCTAATACCTGGACGTTGCCGACATGAGAAGCAACATAAAAGCAGTAGGGTGAGTCTCTTTTCATAATTAATAACATATGGAATAAGCACTGCATAGGAAAAGTAACTAGGCACACCGATTCGTAACAATGGCAGCAACCACATCAAAATTACAATATCCAAACAACATTACAAAATGTATAGTTATGCATGAAATGCAACCCAAACTCCACGGGCACATGCATGTCGGATCCGTCACCAAATACAATTAGGCCGAAGCCTCTGCTCACCAATTAAAATTAGGCCGAAGCCTCTGCTCACCGATAATGCACATGGTTCATGAGACGCCATGACAGTGCACCACACAATTCACCAATCCACCATTTAATCAACTCACCATATAACTCACCAATAAACTCACCAAATAAACTCACCAATAAACTCACCAAATAAACTCACCAATAAAACTCCAAATAAATCAGTACCAATTTAATTAAACCGTTTTAGGACATTGACACGGAATAGGAGAAAGTGAATAAAATTTGCAATTAGACACCTTGAACAACTTCAGTCCAGAACCATCAGGAAAATAATACATTTTTGCATAAAATCAGAACATTTGGATAGACACCGAAACTAGCTTCGAAACGCATTTTGAATCGTCAAATTTGGATAACCGAGTCAAAAGTTATGATTGAAACAAAATCGGGAAAATACTTAGACATTCTGGAACTGGCGCATAGGCGCTGGGCGCCCAGGAGCAGCAACACTGGCCTGGCGCAACTGGCGCAGGAACTGGCGCAGGGGAACACGGCGCCCATGCACTAGGCGCCTAAGGCCAACACGGAAAACAGCTCATTTGACTCCAAAATTAATTTTGCACGAGCCAATTACTCAGACTATGGGAACCCAGCAAAATTTTTGGCAAAATAGGAGACGCAACATTGGCGCCGATGGACTAGGCGCCTAAGGCCAGGACAGGGAACAACTCCTATGACTCCAAAAATTATTTTACACGAGCCATTTATCCAGTGTATGAGAACCCAAAAAGAATTTTGAGAAAATATGCAACACAACAGTGGCGCCCTTGGCGCCCATGGCCAAGGCGCCTAGCGCCAAAACTGGGAACACAGTGAGACAGGCGCAGGAAAAACTGGCGCAGGGCGCCTAGCGCCCAGACACAGAATTGGCGCAGGAACACCCAAAAACTGGTGCAGGGGACACGGCGCCCATGCACTAGGCGCCTAAGGAAAACATGGAATACAACTCTTTTGATGGCCAAAATCATTTTACACGAGCCATTTAACTTGGACATGAAAACCAAAAGCCAAAATTGGCAAAACAATCACCAGAAAGTTGGGGCCCTTGGCGCCCATGGCACAAGGCGCCTAGGTGCAGAATTTTCCAGCAACACACACACACACCTAGGGCGCCTAAGGCTCCATCAATTCTTGAGTTCCTCTCAACATAAAAATACCAAATTAAATCCCCAACACCTATTATCAATATGAATGCTAACCATCACGTTTTTCACCAAGAATTCATTCAATCATAATACCAAACAATGGGCATGCGCAATTCCTATTGTGTACAATTCAACACCAAAACAAACATATTTCTAACACATACGAATTTCAGCATGACAACAACATCATAATACACAATTCATTCAAGAAAATCACTCTAAAACCTAACCCTATACGATACTCATCACATAAGCTATTAAGAATGGAAAGAAGAACCCCCTAACCTTATGGAAGTGAAGAACTCGCAAGGCACCCTAGAAATTCACCAACACCACAACGATCCAAGCTCTCCTCCTTCCTTAGGTTCCACGCGAAAGACCCTCCTCCTTTGCCCTAGCACCGCCGCGCCCCTTCTTTCTCACTCTCCTCTTCGCAAGTTTCTTTTCTCTTCTCTTCTCTCCTCTCTTCGAATTCTTTTCTTTCTTTTGCACAAATGAGACACTTGTCTCAAACCCTTGCTAAATTCGCCTAGGCCTATGTCAATGGGCTTGGGCTTGGGCCTATACAAGTTTTCAGTCTTGCGGGCTTCATTTTTCCTTTTATCTCATTGTACCTTTGGAAATCTAAATGCACTAAATTTCACTGAGGGTCGATCCTTGTCCAGGGTTTGATGAGAGGAAATTACAGGCTCAAAGGGGACAGCAAGGGTTCGTTTTTGGGATAGAGAAAAATGGCAACTCTTCATTTCAAGTCACGATTCCACATTTTCAAAAATTTAATTTCGAAATAACATTCACTCCTTTACACATTCTTTGCTCTTTATTTCTTTTTCTTCTTTTTTGTCTCTTTTTTTTTCTTGCTTTTTTTTTTGGGGAAATGGACCTTCAAAATCCGATATTCGTTCACCGGTTCATCCTCGAATGACACACACAAAAGGGCTTCGAGAATTGTCACCTGAGGCAATCATTGGATTGGGGACCAAATCTTAAGGGATAATGGGATGTAAAGAATGGGAAAGAGCTTTTAAGTCCCTGCAAATTCATTAGTATAAAGCTTCAACAAAGCCAACTTGACTTTACACAACATGATTACAAAATGCTAATGACAATCATATTTTTTTGCTTTGAGCTTTTAGTTCAAGATCTAATTCCCAACCTTATGTCTCCCTTCCCTTTTGAATGCCCCCTGAAATCTTCCCACTCAGTACACTTCCTTACGCCTCTTTCCAACAAGTCTCAAATGAATGATCTGATTCCACGAGTCAACGCTTGATTGATATCCACCTTGATGCAAGCACACAAAATTCAACTTTCTCTTGGAAAAAAAATGTTGATGGACACTCAATGACTTTTAAAGTTCTTTATTTCAAGAAAAATTATGACAAATGAAAATGTGTCCAGAAAAAAAATGATGCTATGGAGTGCATGGGTATATTTTATGTATGCAAACACGTCCTAAGATGCAATATGCATTTGTTTTGTAATGTTTTTTCTTTTCTTTATGCAAGAAATGAAATGCAATTTTTTGTACTTATCTAAAGGAGACATGCTATGAATATTGGGGAATGACAATGTGATTTGTTTTATTTACACATGGAAGTATGCACAACAGGCAACAACCATTTTATGTATATGCAAAGAAAAATGAAATATGAGAATATTTTATGATGTTATGCTATGAAAGTGCATGAACTATGATGAATGATGGATAACGATGCAAGTTTTTTATTCATGAAAATGCACCCATGTTATACCCCAATTTTGCCCGATCTCTTTATAGTATTTGTTTTAGCCCCGTATCACTAGCCCATGACATTTCAAACCCTGTTTTACTTTTAATTCGGACCGGTTTGTCCAATTGGGCCTAGGCCCAACCTTTTGGGCCTGATTTTGTTGGTTTGCCTTATTGGGCTTACGCCTAGTGTTTCAAACCAGTTTAATAAACGGCCTTATGTCTAATGTTTTAGTCATTTGCCTAACTGGGCCTATGTGGCTATTGGACCTATGATAGTAATTTGTCTAATTGGGCCTTATTTTAGTCATTTGTCTAAATTGGGCCTATGTTTAGTTTTGATTGGGCTTGGCCCAATTTAATTATTTTCTTCAATTTTGACCAAAAATAATGAATCTGTCAACATCAAAATAACAAATATAATCAAAAATCAATAAAAATCAATTTACAAATATTTACAATAATCCAAAAATCCAAAAAATTTAAATTAAAAAAATACAAAAATAATGCAATCCGAAAATAATATATAAAAAAATACAAAAAATAGAAAAAACAAAAATACATAAAAATAACAGCAACAACAGCAGCTTCCTTGGGCCTGTTCTTGCGGAGCAAGTTTTCTCAACAAGTCCAAATACCTGAAAAAGGAAAGAAATGGAGAAGGATCAGCAAAAACCCTAATTTTTTACCTATATAAACAAGTTGAATTCAGAGAGAAAACGACAGCAATTTACACAGACAAGAATACACAGATTCAGAACCAAAAGATTAGGGTTTTCACATTGAAACCCTAATCGCAAAACCCTAAAAATCCAAAAACAGCCACACAGAACAGAAGCAGCAACAGTAATCAACGGTAGGAGCAGCAGCAAGCAAACAAAAGGAGTGGTTCAAAGGCTGGAGAAAGAGGTAGGTGTCCATTTTCTTTCGTTTTTTGTTATTTAGGTTCTAATCATGTTTTAGTTCATAATAAATAGTAGTGGCAATTTGAAACCAAACCTAATAATAATAAGATCAAACCAATATGAACCGAAAACTATATATGTTTCAGTCTATGTTCGTTCTATTAGAAATGTAGGATCTGGTGAAACCATGTTGTAAATAGGCCAGGGTTTAAATAAAGAAATCTATAGGTTTGTAAATAGTTTAGAATTTTCAAGGTAGGAACAAATTAATTTTTAGTATTCTGCTTGTGTTAAAAGAAAACGAATATAGGAAGTAACATCAGAAATTAGTTGCAAACAGATTAGGGTTTTGCTTATCTGTTTTTAGAAAAAGAAATGAAAATTAGCAGTTAGAGATTAATTAGTAAAAGGTTTAGTTAAAAAAATAGAGCTAATGTGCTGTTTGCTGTCCTTAAGATAAAAAAACAAGAATTAGGTTTAGTATCCTTTTGTCAAAATTTAGTTAGGGTTCAGATTTATTTCATTTTTCAAAAAGTAATAAAAAGTAATAAAGAACCGAAACATACCCAGACTCTGACCGCCACCACCGGCGGAGGTCATCGCCGTAAGGCGTGGCCGCCGTGCTCCTCCACGTCGTCGTTAACCCCACTGTCGGACTGTCACCGTGTCGGTGTCGGTTGCGTTCCATCACCGCACCATTAACCACCCAAAGAAACAACAAGAAACAAATTCAAAAATAAGAAAAGTAGAATAGGAGGAGAAAACAGTAAACGAAATAGAAAAGATAAGGGGTAGAGGTTACCTCCGGCCACCGTATACGGTGGTTGGCTCTCAAGTCGCCGTCGCGGTCATCTCCCCGTTTACGCCATCGCCATCGTCGAGCCCCGTTCACTTCACCTCTCGTTCTACCTCCAACAGAAATCATATCAACTTCCTTCCCTCCTTTCTCACCATTCTGTAAAGCAGCGCCGTGAGGAAGGGAAGATGAAGGCGTGGGTTGTATCGGTGGTGGAGGAGAGCGAAATTTGGGTTGACGGCGAAGAAAAAGAGAGAGGTTTGGGTCAGTGTTAAACAGCGGTAGACGAAGAAGAGAGGAGGGATGGGCTACGGTTCCGTGAAGTGAGGCGGAGGGAGAGGAGAAATGAGGGAAATCCGGGTTGAGGGATTTGGCCATGGATAACGCCGCAAAATTAGAGAAATGAGAAAATAGGGTTTGAGAGAGTGAGATTTGGGGACGGTGCAGCGAGAGAGAGTGTGAGGATTAGGTTTAGGTTTTTTTCAGAATGCCTTATATAGTGTGGAGACCCAGGGTTGTTTTCGTCTTTTCCTTTTAACTCAATATTATTTACACCTCTCGTTTTCCATTACGCACCTCCCTACGCAAGCCCATAAATTCACAGGCCAGTCTACAAACTGGGCTGCTGCTTTTCACACCCCAGTTTAATGATACAGCCATCTGCTCTAACTGCACCCCTGTTTTATTAATGCAGCCCCTTTTCGTTTGTTACTTATTTCTTTTCAAAACAATTTCTTTTACAAAAAAACTATAAAAAATAAATAGATGAATATTTCATTTTCAAAAAATATAAATAGGGGACTAAGTCGACTGTACAGTCGGGTTAGTCTGCTTTTTAGGTCACTAATGAACCGTTACGGATCATGGTCTAAAATCCCTATTTAAAACGAACAATTTCTAAATCGAAATAAACACAAACACATTTTTTTCCACAAATCAAATTTTCGAAATAGGGGATTAAGTCGGCCGTACGGCTGGGTTAGTCAGCGTTTTAGGACGAATGAACCGTACGGATCAAGAATCCTAAAATCCCTATTCCAATAAAATCAAACCAACACACTTCAAATCATTTTCCAAACTCCAAAAACCCCATTTTCACAAACTAGGGGACTAAGCCGACTGTACAGTCAGGTTAGTCATCGTTTTAGGACAAATGAACTGATCACTCAGGAGTCCTAAGATCCCTATATTAAAAAATACCAACCAACAAACATTTTTCTACCAAGAACTACGTGTGATTTGATTCTCTACCAAGAGATACGTAGGAGCAGAGGGCGGCCGACCTCTGTCAATTGCACTAATAAAAAACCTTTTTCAGTCTTCTCCTAAATAATCATTTTCTTAAATAAAATACCAATTTTCTTCTTTCTTTTTAATTCACAATAAAAGGGTAAAAATAAATGTTTTTCAAAATTAACTTTCGCTTCTACAACTAGTTAGCAGGTAACCTTCGTTAGGAAGGATGTCGTGGGGTGCTAATACCTTCCCCACGCATAAGCGACTCCCGAACCCTTATCTGGTCTCAAGGACCCTTATCCATTCCAAAAGGGATTTTCCAATGTTTGCCCTTAAATTAAACTTTGGTGGCGGCTTCATTTTTGAACTTTCGAGGAATCCTCACCCGGATTTTTCGGTCGCTACAGCACCCAATATGTAGACAATATTTTTCCGGGATGCAACACAATTTTTAATGCCTTTTATACATGAAATGCACCTACTTTTTTTTTTACTTTATTTTAGAAAACCTATTATAAAGATTTACAACTGACAATACACTTTGATGCGTCTACTTTTAAGATATTGATAACATGCTATAATGAAATATGGAGAAATTTTGTGATACTTTTCCATGAAAGTGCACGGGTTTAATGCTATGCATGTAAATTTTCAAAGAGAAAAGAATATGATCCATGATGAATGGCAATGCTAGTTTTTATTTGTTCAAATTTTTATATTTAGTTTTTTAAAAGTTGCAATGCAACTTTTTTTTGAAACAAACAGACTATAAATGAATGACCATGGGATTTTTATTTGCTCATGAAAGTAAGCACAATCTTTAGAATACAACATGGTCTTGAATGCTTGAAATGCAATGCAATTCTTTTTATTCATGTAAGTATGTACAATATGCAGCAACAATTTTTATGTATAGACAAAGAAAAATGAAATATTGAGAATTCTTATGATGTCATGCTATGCATGAACTTAGAGCCATCATGCAGATGTATCAAAAAGAGCCATCATGCAGATGTTTATCCTACGATGCCACATTCAATGCGTTTTTTTTAGAGACGCCAAAAAAAAAGAATATTATTCATTTGAATATATGCAAAGATTTTTTTAATTTTTAGAATGCAACATGATCTTTTATGCATGTAATGCAGTTCTATACAAATTTAGAGATTTTTATATTATTTTTTTTGAAAGGAAAAAAAGTTCAACGAAAATTAGGGATAAGAGACAAACACTACAAGAAAAGTGACCTATAGCGACGGTTAAAAACCGTAGGTAAAGGACGAAAAACCGTAGGTATAGGACCTAAAACCTATACCAACAGACGTTTTTTTCGTGGTCTTTATTTGGCTATACCCACGGCAGAATGGCGTCGCTATAGCCTATAGTGACGGTTTTGCTTACCGTTGGATAAAACCTCAGAGCTATACCCACAGTTGCCTTTCTGTTGGTATAGGTTTTAACAACACTCTTAATTTCTCTACACCCACGCTGAAATTCTGTTGGTATAGATTTTCGTGAAGCCTTCTAATTTGCCAGACCCACCATTTTAGTGACTCCTCTTGTCATTAACGCTTATGATAATTAGTTAAAAGCTAAATATGAAATAAATAAATATATATTTTTTTGAATATGAAATAAAAAAATATATTTATGAAACAATAAAAGAAAATAAAACTCAAATCTTATTAAAAAATAATCTCAAGTCTTACAAGATGCCAACATATTGTAAATTAACATCAAGTCTTACAATAAACTCAATTTACAAAAAAAATCAAATTGCATAAACGTAATTTCTAAGTTTTGTTGGAAATAAAGTTGTATTTGAGGTTTTCCTGGATTGAAACCCAAAGTCCCTGGATCCATTGCTTCTTCACGATCGTTTTCAGTCTTCACCAAGAGATTTTTCAAGTGATAAAATATCAATGGCTTCAACCTTAATATCTCACCAGCACATCCATTATGTATGTTATGAAGAAAGTTGCTTTCATTGGAATTTAGATACCAATTGTCTATGGAATTCTGCATAAATACAAATTTTTACATTATGTAGAAATCATGATCAACTATTTATATTTTATAATGGTATGGAATACCTTTAACAATTTTAAAGGGGAAATGGAAGATAATTTGAAGTTGACAGGAACCAGATTATTGGAAATGGCATACCTTTTTAGATGGCCTTATGGATTGATTTCTAGAATATTTAAGTTGGTAGTAGTCAAGCCAATTCTGCCTTTTCTTCTTCTTAGCAACTAGACCAGAACGTTTCTTTGCATCATAAACAACCTGAAAATATATATCCAAAGTGAAAAACAACAAAAACAGGATTTCAGAAGTACTAATGCTTGAGAAGTACTGCACTTTAAAACATTTACATTGATTATATGGATTTCAGAAGATTTCATTCCCCAAATCATCAAACAGGATATTTATGAAAAGAAGGGGTTGGGCGGGGGGGGGGGGGGGGGAGGGGGGAACTACTACATATAGATCCTTCTCAATATTTTTAAGATAGGAAGTTGTTATTGAGCATGCCTTCAATACCAGAATTTACAAGTGAAGAGTTTGGTATATAAATCCTTATCATAAAAGCAGTGTTACTATGATTATCAGCATATGATATTTGTAACGGTGATAAAACTTGGTATATAAATCCTTATCATATTTGTTACTAAAGTCAACTTTGCACTAGTGTCGTATTCTTAATACGCACTAAAACAAGATATATTTACAAAATTAAATTAAATTAAATTAATTAGCGTGTAAAGTTTACCATTTCAGGGTCATAAGTGATCAGAAGCTTGTTCAATAAATCAAATCCAGAATCAGAAAGAACCGGGGATCCAGTAAATGATGCTGCGGGAAACTTCTTACGCATGAGATTATACCTGAAAAAATATTCCAGTGGTTAATGTCTTAGAAAAGTTGAGAAAAGAAAGTCACCAAGAGTGGTCAGATAGCACGACTAGAACCTCCCATAGTTGGAAGCCTGGGAAACAATGGCAACAGTAGAACAAAACAGTCAATGTCTTACATAAAGGAAATCAGAAAAACTTACTTATGCTTGACAAAATTGACCTTTGCTCGAGGCAGGTTTGAAAATCCAGGTCAAATTGATTCATTTGGTGTGCCAAGAATTCTGAAAATCTGCACATATATATAATGTTAATCAACCAATGCAACTTTAAGAGACACCAAAAGTTGTAAGGCCGGAGGAGACAGAACCATAACTTATTCACTACAAATCTAGGCAATTAAAATATACTTTGTCAAGTTGATCGACTTCACTCCTCCCACTAAACAATGGTTCCTTGGACAACAGCTCACAACCCAGAGACCACATGTCAATGGCTGTCGAATACTGCTTTGTTGCTAAAAGAAGTTCAGGAGCCCTGAGAAACAGATAGACAATTAACCACTAATTAGACGATTTCTTCATTATCAAAGAATGCAATCGGAGACAAGATAAAATACACAATAAACTGAAAGGTCAAATGCCACTAATAAAGCACAGCATTACAATGATGATAGACATTTTGGTCAAGTTTTAAAAAGGATAGAAAAGTATACAAATATTGAAGTAAATGTAGAAAGACAACGTAACTTGCAGCAAGCATGCAATACTACTACAAAAATATTCTTGCAGAATAATAGCAAACAAAGATATTGTTCGATGTAGAGGTGTGACTGCATAACAACATAACTTTCAAATTCACAACATTAGACATACCTTAGACATAATTTCCCTAATCATACCTTAGTATAAGCAGCTTTAGGATGATACTGAAGCATTTCAATCCACATCATTTCCCTAATCAGCTGTTCTCTCCAGTTTTCAGCTATTTCAAGATTGATAGGAACCTGGGCAGGAGGGTTGGACTTGGATCATATAGACCAGCCTGGCATGGGAGATTAAATAAAGATTTTAAATACCATTGTAGCATTTCAATCCACATCTTAAATAAAGATTTTAAATACCATTGTAGCAAAACTTACCAAAAGCATGTCCTATATGGTTTGAGCCTCCAAACTCAACTGTCACAGCCAGGCTGATTACCATAAGAATCCAGTTTATCTCCGGTATGTATCTCTGACCATGGATCCACCTTCTGGAATGTATTGCCTTAACACGAGGGAAACATACAAATGCATGGCATTGTTGTACAATTGAGAATGTCAGAGAGCTGACATCCTGACTTGCAACTATTGCTGCCAAAGCAGCCACGATAAATACTGGCCAAAAGAGGATATCTACAAAATGACGAAAACATCACTGCATGTTCGTGGTGATGTAGCCACAATAAGTTCATTGTGATGTATCTGAGTGATTCAATGACCACCATCAAGCATTGTCCATCTGTTTCGTGGTGCCTTAACTAACAAACTTCTTAACACTAATCAATCTTTCATTCGAATCAGCATTAACTTGCAAGTTTCTAACAATCTTTTAAACTACAAATTCGGTTTAAAAACATCTAAGCACTAATTGACAGTGCTAAAATATAGAAACAGGGAAGATAAGCAAAAATGAAATCAAAACATAAATATGGTGTTGCTTATAGCACTAAGAGTGAAGAATAATTTTCATATATATCACAATACTCACGAGTTCATTTATGAATGTACAAGGTCCCACAAATATGAAATCACTGGGTTCCATCTCCTATACATCTAACATTCTTGTTGGGTCTGTCATCCATTTAGATTCTGCATCTACAAGTAATATAGAAGGCATAAAAACATAAATCATTTTTGTTTACATAAATAAAGTATAAAAATTAGAAACTAATCAAATATAATTTAGGCCTTTTCTCAATTTGTACTTTCTCAATTTCCCATGAGGTTTTCCACCTGCTTAACTCTATCACGAACTCTTGGAGATAGCTACACAACTGGCCTGTCAGGATGGTGAGGTATTTTAGTATTTTCAAGCTATAGGAGAATACAAAGTTCAGTTTGTGAACAACATATAATAAATCCAACTTTATTCTACTCTTGTTGTGTTATCCAATTCTAATCAATAAATAGCTGTGACAGAGAATTAACAGAAAGGAGATTTCCAACCTTAACCAACTCAATAGCTCTTGATGAGAAATCACCTGCATAAAACAAGCTCCAAACATGTTGGTATTTACAGATAGAAATTTAAGCTTTCAAATTCTTAGATCATTAATTAGACTTCAACAACAAAATAAATAATCACCAGAATTCCATCAGACAACATAACACATTTATTTTAAAAGCACTAATAAAAATGAAGTATAAATGATTGTAGAAGGATACATATATATATAAAACATAATACTTACATCTTTGTCTAGCCTCATCTCATATAGAACACTCATCAATTTTCTTGCAAGTAAGCACAACAGAGACTGTTTCTAATTCTGGAAACATGGCAAACGAGTTGACAAAGCACAACAGAATCTGCTTCATTATCACACAACCAAAGCTCACCGTTCACATTACTCAAACGAGTTGAGCAAGGAAGAGAAAAATCATGCCAAAGATAGATCCATTATGACTAAAACCCATTTTAATCTTTATATTAAATAAAAAGGAGAGTAAAATGTTAATTAATTAGATTTTGTGTTCAGAAAGTAAGAGAATTGTGATCACAGTAAAATTACATGTGAGATTTGTTCGGCAAGCGGAAAGCCTAAGTTTAACGAACTCACAGGTTCCTATGACAAGAGTATTGAGAAAAATCTGGAAAAAAAAACAAATTTATACAAGGAATCGAATGAAATAGGTTAGCACTACGTTACTAAAGATTACAGACCACCACCATTAAACACGTATTATTTAAGCAACACTAAGCAAGCAAAAAATGCCTAGACCTCACAACCCACCACCATCAGCTTAGGGCAGAACCGAGAATACAGAGGGCAACAAAAATTTAGGGGGAAACAATGTTAGGCTTTTCCATTCTGAAAATTGATAGCAAAGAAATTTGGGGAAAACAAAGTAGATAAAACAAGCACAAATCTATTTGGGAAAATGCAAGAAAATCATAGATCTGATATGTAGAACAATTGATATTTGGGAAAATCTGAGATTAAAGAGGGGAAGAAGGGACAAATAGAATACTCACGTGTAGAGGAGCAGCAAAGGAGGTGGTCCGGGCCGTGGTGGCGGTGGCTCAGGGCGACGACAGAAGCTGTGTTCTTCTTCGCTTTCGTTTTCGCACGGTGTCTATCTCTTCTCAGCATTTTTGTTCTTTCTCTCTGCGAATATGAGTAAGTTATTAGGGCAACCCGCAAAAAAGACTAAAAGAGAGGGAATTATTTTCAACTCAACCGGGAATGTTTTAGACGAGGAAATTAAAATAAGTCTATACCCTTAGAATTTAACCCGTTGCTAATACCTATACCCACGAATTTTGATATCCACGTGAATAGGAAACCTATACCCTCGGTTTATTAAAAGTTTGTATGTGTATGATACCTATACCTACAGTTTTATCTACCGTCACTATTGGTGTCTGTTGGTATATGTCAAATTTCTTGTAGTGAAAGCTCCCTTTGCAGCCTAATGCATGAAGGAACACATGGTGATGAATGACGAAAATGCAGAAGCGAATGCATGAAATGCGTGTATGAATGATCACTTGGAAAGGTCAGGTATTCTAAATAATTTTTGGAGGCAATGCAGCACGTGACCGATGCAGAGCCTCTTTCATGTATCAGAATGAAGTGCTAAATACGTATCTTTGAATGATGCGAAAATGATGACATAATTTTTGAAATGATGCATGTTGAAACGGTGTATAAATAATGTGTGGATGAAATGCCGTATGGATGATTTAATGAAACAACAGTTTTTTTTAGGATGAGTGAACAGGTGTGTGAATGCTATGTTTTTTACATGCATTTCATGATGTTGCAATTGATGAAGTGCCTATATTATTTGATGATGATTTTTGTGAATGATTATGATTGAATGGAAATGCATGTTAAGATGCTCATGTTATATGACTAAAAATTACTCTTTTTTGTGGGAGGAAATAAAATGCATGACACTCGCAGTGATTTTTTTTTTATGCATGGAAAGGAAAGAATACATGATGTTTGACTTGATTTTGAATATTTTTGTTCGTTGTTTTTTTGGAAAAGGGAAAACAGACGCATGAGTGTTGACGAACAAACTTGCCTTTTGCTCTGATTTTTTTCAAAATATGAATGAATGAATATGCGAATGTATGGTTTCATTCACCGTGTCGGGGAATTGTAAGCTTTCTATTTGAAAAGAAAAGTATGATTCGGGTTGTCTGACTTGCATGTTTTTCACTTTCATCCACTTCTTTTGTATAGAAAAAAGGTTTCATAATTTCCCGACAGTCTTTGAAATGAATGCAACATGAGTTTGTCTATATTTTTTTTTTTGACATGCAAAGAAAATAAGAATGCAGGAGATATGGTTTCAGGACTAAAATATGATTTTTGGGTTTTTTTTAAAAATGGGAAGGAAATTGAATTAGTGTTTGCTTGAATGCAAAAGTATTAAGCTCCTTTGTGTCCTAGAGGGGTCCCTTTGGGAATAGATCTAAGGCTTTTTCTGTCAAGTGAACCTCTCAAAGGTAGCTCTATAGAGTCCTAAATAAGGTTCCTAGAGCCAACGACCCCAATTAAGAGTGCTAATTGCGACAATAGGCAAGCTATTAGAAGTGATAACATCCTCAAAAGGGACCAAACTCTAGGTGAGACTTTCGTGACCACCCAACAGAACGTACATCCAGTAGGCCATCACTACGCGGTCTCGTTCTAATTTAGGGTATGCTCTAGTCCGGGTATAGGACTATTCTCACATGTGTGCAGAAGTGTGATAGTGGAGTGTGTGTAGAAGCAAAATGTTAAATATACCCCCTAGCTGCAAAACAAACAAACACATATACAGAAAATAATAGTCTTCTACCCTAGGGTTTATATCAAGCATAAAATAAAGATATACGAAAAGAAACTAAAAAAATAAATAAAAGTAAAGAGGGGTAAACAAATACACGTACCTTATAATCATTGCACAACCAAACATATCAGGCTTGACTCTCACTATCCCCAGCGGAGTCGCCATCTGTCGTGACCGGGGTCCCGACGTAGACGGCCCAAAAATCGATTAATTTAGGAGTCGCCACCCAATTTATTTAATAGGAAAAATTGAGAAAAACCTAACTAGAAGTTATTTGGTCTGCGTAAACTAGGTTGGATTCGGGAGTCGGTTATGTATAGGGAAGGGCGAAAACTAAATTCCTCAGCACCCTTAAAACATCCGTCCAAAGACAGTTACCCTAAATTTGATTATGCAACATATCAATAAGTTTAGAAAATTTGTTTACTCCACAAAAAGTAAAATTCGATTTACAAAAAAAAATGAAGAAGGGACTAAATTAGAAAATTTAATTTTTGACTTGACGGGGAAGCCCCGCTCCTACGTATCCTCGGGTGCAATGAGGAACTCAAGAGTCACGTAGTTCTTTCTTGGAAAATTTTGTTGGTTGGTTGATTTTATTTTTTGAAGGGATTTAAGATCAAAGCTGTACAGCTAAAGTCTCTTAAACCGGGATTGACAAGATGTACATCTCAGCCAAACCCATTTTTAGTTTTTTTGGAAAATAGGTGTTAAAAAAAGAATGATTATTTATTGAAAAAAATTAATTTAGCTTGACGGGGAAGCCCCGCTCCTACGTATCTCCAAAGCGGAGAATCAAAGGCTACGTAGTTCTTCCGTAGAAATATTTGTGTGTTTGGTGTTTTTTATTTTGAATAGGGATTTTAGGACTATTGAGCCGTACGGCTCATTCATCCTAGAACGATGACTAACCCGACTGTACGGTCGACTTAGTCCTCTATTTTCTGAAATTGGAGTTTTTTGTAGTTTGGAAAAATGGTTTGATGTGTGGTGGTTTGATTTTATTGGAATAGGGATTTCAGGACTCTTGAGTCGTACGACTCACTCATCCTAGAACACTGACTAACCAGATTGTACAGTCGACTTAATCCCCCATTTTTAAAATTTGATTTTTATGAAAAAAAAAGGTTTGTTTATTTGTATTATTTATTTTTAATAGGTATTTTAGGACTCCTGAGCCGTACGGCTTATTAATCCTAAAACGATGACTAACCCGGCCGTACGGCCGACTTAGTCCCCTAAAAAAATGGGATGACGAGGTGGGTTGTAGAAATAAAAGAAAAGGGTGCAATTAGAGACAGGGGTCGTATTATTAAGAGGGGGTGCGTGAAGCAGTATCCCATTCTAATTTTTGAATTGGCCTGCATTTTTTTTAAAAAAGGATTCCCAGGGGGTGTGCGCATTCTTAACTGAAGGAGTGCGGTTAATAGGAGCCTAGTTTCCGCTTCAGATCTATTGACCCACGAATTGTGGGCTTCAAAAGGGTGGTTGCAGTAACGAAATAGATGGGGTGCAAATTGTAAAAAAAAGATAAACGAAACTAAAAGAAATAACAAAACAACAGCCCACTACATATACAAAACAACAACCCACTATATATACCAAAATAAACTCCAAAACCCTAATTTTAATCTAACCCTAATCTCTCCTTTCCGTGCTCCAGTGGCGCTGCGACACTCTTTCCTCTCTAACCCTAATTTTTTTTTTGTTTTCTCCTCATCAACGCCGCTCAATCTCTCCTCTCCTCACCAAGCCGCAACACTCTCTTCTCTCCTCACCATCCCTAATCTCAATCCCTCTTCGCCCCACCGCCGCTAACAACCCTAACTACTTTGTACTTCACGGTGCCGCTAGACATAAACATGGAGGAAAGGAAAAAAACTTCGAGCATGGAGAGAGAGAGGAGGAGATCCGCGAGAGAGAAAGACTGAGAGGGACGATGGAGAGGTAAAACAATAATGGGATGGGTCTGAGGGTAGTGGAGCGAGGGTTTCGACGGTGGTGTAGGAAGGGGGTGAAGGTTCGCGGTGGTGAGAGAGAAAGTGGAGGTTTCCGACGGTTGGGGGAGTTTTACGGAGGTGTCTGAGAGTGATTTTTGTTTCCAACGGTGGCTTGTGTATAGGGTGCGATGGTAGATTTGGAGGAGGTGGTTAGCGCGGCGGTGATGGCGACATTGAGAGACCGGGATGATTTTGTAGTGATGGGTGAGAAAACGAAGGGTTCTTACGGTGGTTCCTGTGCTACAGTGGCGATCTACAGTCAACGGCCACCGTGGACGGTAGCCGGAATGTATAGAGGTAAATTTCAACTCCCTTTTTTGATTTCCCCTCCTCCTACTCTCTCGCCTAGCTCTGATATGTGTTTCCCTCTACCTTGTTTCCCCACTTTCAATTCGGTTTTGGTTTTTGTGTTTCTGGTTTTGTGATTCTGTGAATTTTTCGGTTTCTCTGTGTCTGTGTGTCCCAGCGTGTATCTGTAACGCCCCAAAATAATTGATTAATTTATTTAAGTAATTATTTTAGTTGTTAAGTGATAATAATATAATAGTACATTTGGTTGTGTGTTATAATATAATTTATGTCATATTATACGAGGGGGTTAGTATTAGTGAGAAGTGAAGTGTTAAAAGAAAAAGGGCTCGGGTTAAGTCGCATAAGCTAAGTAGAAAAGCCCATGAGATTAACTAAGTATAAATAGTTAATTTTTAGGGTCTTGCTCACATAATTAGAAAAAAACCAAAGTTGAGAGTGAGAGAGAGGGTAGGCGCGCGGCTAGGAGAGCAAGGAAGAGGGAAAGGAGGCGCACAAGGAGGGGGAGGGAGCTCTAGGGCAAGGATCTTCGATTTCTACAAACTAAGGTAAGGGTGGGGTTCTATCTATCTAATGGGTTATATGAATGTCTCTATGTGGGGTGGTTAATGGAACCCTAGGTGATTAAGATTAGAGAACCTTAGTTTTAAGGATTGATTATGTTTGATGATGAATATATGTACTTAAAGGTGTTTAAACATGAATTGACGATGTCCAAGCATGATTGATGATGATTGTATGTGATTGGTGATGATTAAATGTGTTTTTTACGGTGATTAAATGTGATTAATGGTGTTTAGACATGATTGGTGACGATTAACATATTTGATGATGATTTGGATGTGATTGTTGGTGTTTGGTGTTGTGTGTTGTTGATTTTCAACAAAATTTCTGGTCGTAGAGCGCATAGGGCGCATTCTGCGTGTATTCTGGAAACAATCTAGCAGTCCGAAAATTATGTGGTTTACCTTTTTAGAAACTAGACTTAATGCTTGTTAATTTGGCGCTAGTTTTGTTGCATTTGGAGTTGTATAGCTCGAGTTAAAGGTGTTGCCAGTTAGGTTAAAATTCTGAAAACGATCTGAGTATAGGTTCGGTTATACAGCAACTGGGAACAATCTAGTGGTCCGAAAGTTATGTGGTTTACCTTTTTAGAAACTAGACTTAATTCTTGTTAATTTGGCACTAGTTTGGTTGCATTTGGAGTTGTATAGCTCGAGTTATAGGTGTCACAAGTTATGTTAAAATTCTGGAAACAATCTGGATATAGGTTCGGTATTTCGTGTATAACGTTTTCGTTTGAACTCCGTTTTGAATGATTCTTGATTCATTGAAAACTACACTCAATTTGTTTCGGGTTAGGCTCAATTCCCATGTCATTTGACTGAGTTTTGATAATTCTAGAGGTGACTCAAGCTAGGTCATGTTTGCTGTCACTGTTTTTGCTGTCACTGTAAACAATTTTGTTTTCGCAATATCTTTTGATCCGGGAATCCGATTTGGACGTTCTAAAATGTTTTGGAAAGCTTATTCAGAGGCCTAACTGAATATTCTATTTTTAAGGCAAAAAGTGACTGTTTCTGGTGTCGTTAATTTTTAAGCGTGTCTGTTGATTTAATGGTTAAGTGTCGGCTGCTTGTCCGTGGTTGTTGATAGTTGGGCACCCGTGTGGCTGCCCGGTAGGTGCTGTCCTAGGTGTTGTCAATTAAAATGATGTTGAGTATGTGATTAAGCCAAATTGTTGTGATGTTGCAAATTGTGGTGATGTGGCCAAAGCGCTATAAATTGTTAAGTTGTAATTGTTGACGACGATGTTGTTGTGATTTGGTGTCGTAGGCCTATGACCAGTGTTGTGTATTGCGTCGTTGTCATGATTTTATGTCGTAGGCCTATGGCCAGTGTGGTGATTTACGTTGTTGTTGTGCCGATATGTGATTGTGTTGACATGTTGTGCATACCCGTTGCGTCGCATGCATATCATGTGGATTAGGCTTCGGCCAGCGTTGTGGATTAGGCTTCGGCCAGCGTTGTGATTTAGGCCTATGGCCAGCGTTGTGACTTGGTACCGCATGCATTTGCATTCCATACTGCATGATTGACTAGTGAAATTATGTGACTATTGTGACGAGATGAATGTGATGACCTGACCGAATGCATATTGCTTTTCATACGATTTATTAGATAGTGTGATATCTCACCCCTTCTGTTTGAATGTTACCCCTATGTTGGTAACGTGCAGGTAATAGCGAATGAAGGCGGAGTACCTTCATATAGTCGGGTCGGTGTCGTTGCTCTGATACGTAGCACTCGGGGGGAATGAACGCTCATTTATATTCCTTATGTCGTTACATTTGTTGAACTTAAGTTTATGGCCGTTATGACTATTCATGTTGTGAACCTTTTGGAATTTTATCGTTAAGTTGAACCCTTAATTTTCCGCTGCATGTTAAATGAAAGTCAGTTATTTTTGAAGTATGATTTCGTTGGCGAATTTCAGTTGAAAACTGTAGCACTCAAAATGATTTTTGAAACTCTGATTTATTTAGTAATTTGCTGGGTAGATTTTGGGTGTTACATTAGTGGTATCAGAGCAATGGTTGGTCCGTCAGGCCAAGTCATCGAGTCGTTGTGTCAATTAGCGACCAACTATTGTCTTTCATCCTAACTGTTGTTTCTGTTGTAGCTTTGAGTTGAGATGGCAGGGAGAAACGACACCGCGATTGCTGCTGCCTTGGCTGCCATGGCTCAGGCCGTGCAGAATCAGCAGAATGCTGGAGAGAACGCTGGGTTTCGGAGTCTGACTACATTCCAGAGAGAGAATCCGCCCACTTTCAAGGGCAAGTATGATCCAGATGGAGCTTTGGCCTGGTTAAAGGAGATTGAGAGAATTTTTAGAGTGATGAACTGCACTGGGGAGCAGAAGGTCCGTTTTGGTACGCACACGTTGGCAGAGGAGGCCGACGATTGGTGGTTGGCTACTAGGCAGAGGTTAGAGTCTGCACAGGAGGAGGTTACTTGGGAGGTGTTCAGCAGAGAGTTTCTGAGGAAATATTTTCCGGAAGATGTCCGAGGGAAGAAGGAGATAGAGTTTTTAGAGCTGAAGCAAGGTGGCATGTCTGTGACTGAGTATGCGGCGAAGTTCGTGGAGCAGGCGAAATTCTACCCGCACTATAATGGGGTTACAACTGAGTTCTTTAAATGTATTAAGTTCGAGAATGGTTTGAGGCCTGAAGTTAAAAAGGCAATTGGTTACCAAAAGATCCGTGTGTTCGCTGACCTGATAGATAGCTGCGGGATTTTTGAGGAAGACAGGAATGCGCATCGCAAGATTATGGGTGAGAAGAAGGACAAGCGTCAGGATCGGGGGAAGCCGTATGATGTTCCGGCTGGAAGAGGTGGATCGAGAGTCGCTGAGGACCAGAAGGCTAGTGGGGGAGAACCTCCTACTGGTATTGTGTGTTTTAAATGTGGCAAAGCTGGTCACAAGAAAGCTGCATGCAACATTGGGGATACCAGGTGTTATCGTTGTGGCAAGCCTGGGCATGAAGCGCCCGCATGTATGCATAAGGGAATGATTTGTTTCAACTACAACGACGAAGGGCACATCAGTAATCAGTGTCCGAAGCCCAAGAAGGAGCGAGCTAGTGGAAGGGTGTTCGCGTTGGCAGGTAAAAATTTCGAGGACGAAATTCTTTTAAGTGGGGGAGAGTTGTAACGCCCCAAAATAATTGATTAATTTATTTAAGTAATTATTTAAGTTGTTAAGTGATAATAATATAATAGTACATTTGGTTGTGTGTTATAATATAATTTATGTCATATTATGCGAGGGGGTTAGTATTAGTGAGAAGTGAAGTGTTAAAAGAAAAAGGGCTCGGGTTAAGTCGCATAAGCTAAGTAGAAAAAGCCCATGAGATTAACTAAGTATAAATAGTTAATTTTTAGGGTCTTGCTCACATAATTAGTCCCCAGTGAAGTCGCCAGCTGTTGCGCCCGAAAAAGTCCCCGAGAGAGAACCTTCCTCGTTTACAACTTTTCTAGAATCAATGAAGCCGCCACCAATATTTATTAAGGAAAATATTAGGAAAACCTTTCTTGGAAAGCGATTGGTCTTGCGAAACTAGAGAATAGGGTTCGAGGGTCGGTTACGCGCGGGGAAGGTGTTAGCACCCCACACGTCCTCTCTACTGAGAGGGAACCTTTAATTAAATGTGTGATTTTAGTGTGTTGACTTGAAAGTACTTGATTTTTGCCTCTCTACTTCTTATTGAAAAATTCTTAATGAAAATCTTTGCTTATTATAAAAAAAAGGGGAAAATGGTTTTTTTTTAAAAAAACGCTTGACGGGACATGGCCCGCTCCTACGTATCTCCTGGTGCGATGGAGAACTCAAAGCTACGTAGTTCTTCTTTGTCCTTTTGAAAAGTTTTTGTTTTTTATCTTTTTTTTTAATGAGTTTTTGAAATAGGATGAGCATTAGCGAATGATTAAGCTAGCAGAGGCTATGATGAATCACCACTAAATACTCGAGAAAGAGAGAGTAGTACCGCTAGTCAAACGAACAGGGGTTCTGATGGACTATTGATAACAACTCGCTTTTATTATCTTTCTTGAAAGTGATTTTCGAAAGAGATTGATTGGCCCGAATGATCAAACTAACAAAGGTTATGAGTGATCATCGCTTGTTGTTCTTTGGAGGAAAAAGACATCGCCACCAATGGCTAGACGAACAAAGGTTCTGATTAACCACTAGGGACGATGGGTTGAAAATAGTTTCAGAAAGGAAAAGGTTTTTATTCTTTATCTTGTTGTATTGTGAAAGTTGAGCTTTCATGATGATCAATTGAGCAAAGGCTCCAAGTGACCACCATTAGCACTCCATTGCTAACAATCATGCAAGCAAAGGCTTCGCAGGACTACTAACAAAGTTTGATTTTGAAGAGTTTTCGCAATTGGGTTAATTCTTGTTTAGGGAAAAAGAAAATCTGTTATTTGGAAAAAAAAAGGTTTGTGAAAAAAAAAATAATAAATTTACTTAAGGGAAGGAAACAAAATTTAAGAAAGAAAAAAGAATGAAACAGGGAGGTGCAGTGGTAAAATGGGGTGCAAATAATAGGAGGACTGTATTATTAAAATTGGGGTGTAAACAGTGAGAAGGGTTGCGTTTTAAAATAGGGGGTGCAGAAATCAGGAATTAGCTCCAATGGGCTGCGTAAATGCTGGGCTCTTCCAATGGGTTAAGTTATCAAAATGAGGGGTGTAGGAAGTAATTTGTAAAAAACTTTAAAATTCAAAGAGAACTGAAGCCCATCAACAAGTATCTTTTAATTCACCCCTAATTCATATTCCCTCTAAACTTCCCAGCACTGCATACACTAAATGGAGAGAGAGGAGTTGAAATTCCAGCAATGGAGAGAGAGAGAAAAAAATCGTGGGGGGAGAGAAATTATTTTTAAAAAAAAAAATGTAAGTTTGTGAAAAAGGACTATTTGTAGAAAAAGAGCAAAAGATAGTCACTTGTGTTTGTCTCTTAAAAAAAATTATTTATAAGCCTTTAATTGAATTGAATTTTGGTTTTTAAAAAAGGAAATTATTGCTATGACCAACATTTATATTGAATCGAATTTTGGGTTTAAAAAGGGAATTATTGCTATGACCAATATTTATTTATAAGCCTTTAATTGAATTGAATTTTGGTTTTAAAAAAGGAAATTATTGCTATGTTATTGAAAAGATGATTTTTGCTACATTTCCAACAAGAATCGATGCATTCAAGAAGGAAGCATAATGAAAATTTAAATGGGTGATTATAACAAAATAACAAATATGATACTATATTATTAACATTTTAATTCCTACTGTCACCATAGGCTTTTAACATTCAAAAAAAAATAGAAAATAAAGATAAAAAAATATCAAACACATATGGAAGAAGAAGCATCACAGGAGCAATAACAACATAGTACTTGTTTTGACAAAATATATATGAACTATCTAAAACATGAGTAGTCTAAACAGTAAGCTTTTGGACCATATCAAATAAGAATAAATATTTGCAGAGAACTAGAGATGAGATAAAATGGAATTATTACCAAATGTTCTTGGACAATGAAACTCCTTTTTCAGATCTCACCAACAGTAACAACAACGAAAATAAACTCTATGAAACTTTTAGAAGAATAGAAGAAAAAAAAACTTAAATTTTCTCTCTCTCACTCTTTCACCCAAACATCTCAAAATCCATTCTTTGCTCCTCTTGCTCCTGGATTGCTCTCAAGAGTTCGACCTTCCCCACCCTTTCTTTCAAAAAAAACGCCCCCTCCACTTAACAGATTTGACCTATATTTATACTGAAAAATTTGAATCCTCAATGATGTGCTTTGTCCCTCGTTTTCTTCACTGAGTTTTGTCTAAAGATCTGTTTGTGTGTTAGCCTTGAAGAAAACGAGATGGAAAACATGCTCCTTTGGATGGACCTTCGAACTGTGGAGAGACCATCAGCAACTTGTGTGTTGATGCCAAAAATGGCGATTTCGTGTGAGAGAGGAGAGGAAGACACACCAAATACGGAGGTTTCGTGTGAGAGGAGAGAAAGAGGCACCAAAAATGGTGATTTCGTGTGAGAGGAGAGAAAGAGGGGGGCTGTGAAGGTAGGAGGCGTGTGAGGGAAGATGAAAGAAGGCGTGGAAGGAAGAGAAGAGAGAGTGGACGGCTAGGGTTTGATGGGAGAGGTGGAAGTGATGTGTTGGAAGGAGGCGTGGGAGAGGGGAGAGAAGGAGGCGCCTCTTTTTCTGGATCTGATGGAAGTGAGGTGTGCCTCCTTTTTTTTAGGGTTTCTGAAGTGGGCATTAGGTTTAAAGAGTGAGTGAGGGAAATAAGGCAATCCGAGTCAGGCCAATTCGAATGGGCCTCTGGCAGTGAGCCCAATTCGCTGTAACACAAATAATAAAAAAAAAGTCACTTACACCCCTTTTTTACTAAATCGCCTATCCCTTTCTCTTTTCTTGTTTTTTTCTTTTCTTTTACTTTCTTTTTTTTATACCATTAAAAATATTTACTAACTAAATAGGAAGTAAAGTATAACTTGAAAATGGATTTATGTTTTTCAATTTTTACGAAATAAGATATATAACGACAAAGAAGAAAATCATTATCATTTTTGGACGGACAAAATTGGGGTATGACAGCTGCCCCTCTTTATTTGGATTTTGACAAGGAATATGGATTGGCCGAAACATATTCCGAGGCAAAATCGAAATAAAGAATTTAGAAATCATACCAATTTTGTCCACTTAGAGAAACCTGAGTTTTCCTTTTTCCCTTTCTTTTTTTTTCTCTTTTTTGAATCAACACTTGGAGTGTCGATGAGGAAACCATAAACGAAGTGCTTAACAACATGCACGCTAACTGCGAAAGGCAAGGAAAGCGCTAAATGAAGAAAGCGATAAAGAAAACCGTAAAATGCCCAGGCTGCCTAAAACCTGTAATCCTTAAACTAACCCTTGACGAATCCGAGTTTGCACGTGGCTTTGAGGAGCACACTTCCGAATGGCCTTTTCGAGCGACCGGGGGGATCGTTATCAGCTCCAGAACTGATATACTGATCAATGCACGGCGTCCACTGTATCTTAGGCTGATACAACTACTCCGTTGAACCTCACATGGGGCTGCGGTCCATCGCGTTGCTCGTACACGATGTGAGACCTGGGCAAAAGGGAGCGATGATCTCTCTGGGCTCCAATCCGCAATACGCGCCTGAACGCTCTCTTTTCTTTTCTATTTTTCTTTTTTTTTGTTTCTCTCTTTTCTTCTTCTTTTTTTTGAACTCCCAACTTGGGGGAGCAATTTTCTGGGATCTGAAGGCGAGCATTAACACTGCGGTGTTTATCCTCTCTTACTTGTCTGCAGCTGAAAAAATGATCCCATACATGCAATGCAAATGCCATGATTGCCATTCTCTTTTTCTTTTTCTTATGATGAATGTAATGCAAATGCCTGAATTTCTCTTTTCTTTACTTTATTATTATTATTTTCTATGTCTGATGAGTGCATGATTTTATGTTTGGTGAATGTAATGCATGACCTTATTTATTTATTGCTCTTTCGCTTTTTCAACCTTTTCTTTTCTCTTCTTTTTTATTTTTTCATATATATTTTTCTTCTGTGCTCTTTCGCTCTTTTGGCTTTTCCTTTGCTGGTCCGACCCACTCGCGGGACTTGCGTTATGAGACACCATGATTATTTATGATAATTATTCGGGAGCCGAGCTTCGTCCTCTTGTTTTAATGCAATCAGCGCTTCTTAGTTGATTTTTGTGAGCTTTCTTGACTGAAAGATCATCTCTTTTTGTTGTCATTTTCAAAAATTTCGCAATGACCTTAACACCATGACTTATGCACATTTCCATGATTTATTTATCATCTACCATGAAACGTAGTTTAAAATCAGAAATGAAAAGAAAGCAGTGATAAGACAGCAAACTGATAGAGTGAAAAATTTGGACTTTTATTCATACAGGAGTCAGACGCGCAGAATGTCACGCTGACTGAAAAGGGTATATTGGAAATTTTCCTGAAACTAAGAGAAAGAAAAGGAGAATGGACGCAGCAGATCTTATGAATATTCTTTGTCTCTAGAGCGTTCGATGCCAACCGCTCATACTTATAGCCTTAATCACCCTTTTATCCAAGCTTTTGGAAGCACTGCTTGCCCCTTTTCTTGTTATGTCCAACTTTTCTGACCCTAATTTTTGCCTGGATCGCCCTTTTGGGTTTTCAATCCACTGGGTCGCTCAATTTTGCCTAGGCCGCCCTTTCGGGTTTTCAACCTAGCGAGCTGATTCTTGCTTGGGTCATCTTTCTCTTCTTTCTATATATTTCTTTTAGGCATAGTACTTCTTGACTGCATCTGAGTTCAGTGGGAGTGGGAGGTCTTCACCATCCATTTTTGTGAGGATTAATGCCCCTCCAGAGAATGCTTTCTTCACCACATAAGGTCCTTCATAATTAGGGGTCCATTTTCCCCGTGAATCTTTTTGGATAGGCAGGATTTTCTTGAGCACTAGGTCTCCTTCCTAAAACTGTCGAGGACGAACGTTCTTCTTAAAAGCCCTCCTCATTCTTTGCTGGTACAACTGCCCATGGCACAGAGCGACTACTCTCTTTTCTTCAATGAGATTTAACTGATCTAGACGAGCTTGAACCCATTCTGCTTCTTCTAATTTTGTCTCTATTAGCACCTGTAGGGAGGGTATCTCAACTTCAATAGGGAGGACTGCTTCCGACCCATACACCAAAGAGAAAGGAGTTGCCCCGGTTGAGGTACGCACTGAAGTACGATACCCGTGCAAAGCAAAAGGAAGCATCTCGTGCCAATCTTTGTAGGTTACTACCATCTTTTGCACAATCCTCTTAATATTCTTATTGGCTGCTTCGACTTCCCCGTTCATCTTAGGACGGTATGGAGAAGAGTTATGATGTTTGATCTTAAACTCTGCACAATTCTTTCATCATTTTACTATTCAGATTGCTACCATTGTCTGTGATGATTTTATCCGGAAGACCATAGCGACACACCAGGTCTTTCTTTACAAACTTGGCAACCACAGAACTGGTTATGCTGGAATATGAAGCAGCTTCAACCCATTTAGTGAAGTAATCAATTGCAACTAGGATGAAGCGGTGCCCGTTTGACGCCTTGGGCTCTATGGGACCAATGACATCCATGCCCCACATTGAAAATGGCCAGGGTGCAGTCATGACATTTAATGAAGTCGGTGGCACGTGTATGTGATCGGCATAAATCCGGCATTTGTGGCACTTTCTTACAAAAATGTAGCAGTCTGCCTCCATCTGCAGCCAATAGTAGCCAGCCCTTAATATCTTCCTTGTCATAGTATGCCCGTTGGAATGAGTTCCGAACGAGCCCTCATGCACCTCTCTCATGATCCTTTCTGCTTCCTCCTTTGCCACACACCTAAGGAGTACCTTATCATGATTCCTCTTGTAAAGCACCTCGCCACTCAGGAAGAAATTCATTGACAGTCTTCTAAGCGTTCTTTTATCATTTTCCGATGCCCCTGGAGGGTACTCTCTGTTCAGGATATACTGCTTGATGTCATGATACCAAGGTTTATCATCTCCGCTATCTTCAATTGCTGCGCAGGAGTAGGAGTGTGCCGGCAAACCTCGATGCTGGATTCTGATCAGGGTCAAGTTCTTATCACAATTGATATTAAACATTGAAGCTAAAGTGGCCAGTGCATCAGCCAACTGATTCTCTCTGCGAGGAAGATGTTTAAACGTGATTTCTTCGAAGGACTCAACCAGTTCTCGGATGTGGTCTCTGTACAGTATCAACTCAGGATCTCTGGCTTCCCAATCTCCGTTCACTTGATGGATAACTAGGCCCGAGTCTCCATACACATCTAATCTTTTAACTTTCCAGTCTAGAGCTGCCTGAATACCCAGAATACATGCCTCATACTCCGCAATATTATTTGTGACATAGAAGCTCAATCTAGTAGTGAATGGTATGAAGTGATTGTCGGGGGACACCAGTACTGCCCCAGCCCCGTGCCCATAACTGTTGGAAGCACCGTCGAACACTACTCTCCACCTTTCATTCTCTGGGGATCTTCCTTCTTCAAATAAAGCCAGAATGTCCTCATCTGGGAAATCATACTGCATCGACTGGTAATCTTCAATAGGCTGATGTGCCAGGTACTCAGCTAGCGCACTACCTTTGATGGCCTTTTGAGTGACATAAAGAAGATCATATTCTGATAACTGCATCTGCCATCTCGCAATTCTTCCTGTAAGCGCAGGCTTCTCGAAGATATACTTGATAGGATCCATCTTTGACACCAACCAGGTGGTGTGACTTAACATGTATTGCCTCAAGCGATGAGCAGCCCAAGCCAAGGCGCAACAAGTCTTTTCTAGTAACGAATACCTCGTCTCACAATCGGTGAACTTCTTGCTCAGATAATAAATTGCGTGCTCTTTCTTGCCAGTTTTGTCATGTTGTCCTAACACACAACCCATTGAATTTTCTAGCACGGTCAGGTACAGGATCAAAGGTCTGCCATGCACCGGAGGCATTAAAATAGGCGGATCTTGCAGGTATTTCTTAATCTTCTCGAAAGCTTCTTGGCAATCATCATTCCACCTAGTCTCTTGATTCTTGCACAGCAATTTGAAAATCGGCTCACATGTGGCAGTTAACTGGAAGATAAACCTGGAAATGTAGTTCAGTCTTCCGAGAAAACCCCGAAATTCTTTTTCGGTCTTAGGAGTAGGCATCTCGAGAATTGCACGTACTTTATCTGGGTCAACCTCTATCCCCTTTTGGCTGACAATGAACCCCAATAGTTTTCCTGATCTCACCCCAAAGGTGCATTTAGCCGGATTTAACCTGAGCTTGAACTTTCTCAACCGTTCAAAGAGCTTCCGCAAATTGACAACGTGCTCTTCATCTGTTCTGGACTTTGCGATCATATCGTCCACGTATACCTCGATCTCTTTGTGCATCATATCGTGGAACAACGTGACCATAGCTCTTTGGTAAGTCGCGTCGGCATTCTTCAACCCAAACGGCATGACCTGATAGCAGAACGTTCCCCAGAGAGTTGTGAAAGTAGTCTTCTCCATATCCTCAGGAGCCATTTTAATCTGATTATACCCTGAATACCCGTCCATGAAGGAGAAAAGGGAGTGCTGTACTGTGCTGTCTACTAGGACATCAATATGAGGCAAGGGAAAATCGTCTTTGGGACTGGCACGATTCAGATCTCTGTAATCAACACACATTCTAACTTTTCCATCCTTTTTGGGCACTAGCACGATGTTAGCAACCCACTGCGGATACTTGGCTACGGCTAGGAAACCAGCGTCAAACTGTTTCTTCACTTCGTCTCTGATCTTTAAAGACATCTCAGGCTCCATCCTCCTTAACTTCTGTTTAACCGGAGGGCACTCAGGCTTGACTGGAAGCTTGTGCACCACCATATCAGTATCTAACCCGGGCATATCTTCATACGACCATGCAAAGACATCAATGTAGTCATGCAGGAGTTGAACCAACTTCTCATGCTCACTCTTTTTCATTGAAGTGCCAACCTTGACTTCTTTCTTTTCGCCCTCTGTGCCTAAATTGATGATCTCAATAGTTTCCCCATGTGGCTGAATTACCTTTTCTTCTTGCTCAACCATTCTCATCAATTCCGGTGGAGTTTCCCAGTCATCCTCAGCATCCTCCTCAGCTTGATTAACGGGGTAATCAAAATTAACATATAAACCGCTGGCATCATTATTTTTAGAGGTATTCATTTTAGATCTGCATTTGTGGGAATAGAAAAGCAATGAACAAGCAAAAATAGAGACACAAAATGAAGACGCAAAAAGCTATTTTTATTCATTTGAGAATTCAAAACAACATTTATTGATAGATGATATCTAAAAGAAAACATGCATGCCCCTATGAAAATGTCCTAAGGCCTTGGGCAGAGCCAAAGGATTTGCATTACAAAGATCATTACTTTGAACTGAAAACAACAGGGAAATCAACGATCTTCCAGTTGCCGATTTCTTCTCCTGCAACACTGCGACGAACCAGGCCTCGATCCTCGCCTTCTTCAACTAACTCTTCCTCGATGACAGCTATCTGATTAGGGTCTGGCATGCCAGGACTCCTGAAATTTTGCTTGAGGTCATCTATGTGGACCATCATCAATCGGGGTTCTCTCCCCTGAAGCCTAGCCAATCTCTTCTCACGCTTTTCCTCAGCCATTCTTCTCTTATCAGCTGGAGTGGGCCAATAACCTAACCCACGTCTGTCCTTGTATTCTCGCAGATGCACGGGTGACAGAATTCCTTGCTCAGATCTTCCTAGCCCCTTCCCAATCTGATAGCCATTCTTCAGCATAACTTTTGCTACCGTAATATCAGCCTTGGACCACTTGGGTACCGGTACTGGGGATTCTTCACTTACGAACACAGCGTTCGCAATTTCTAGGGATTGAAAGGCGGATTCGAGGGATTCCTCTACATCTTCAATATAATGAGAGGGGACAGGTTTGCTGATTGTGAACTCTTCCTCCCCACAAACAACTACAAGCTTATCGTCGACTATAAACTTGAGTTTTTGGTGAAGTGTTGAAGGGACGGCGCCTGCTGCATGGATCCAAGGTCTCCCCAAGAGGCAGCTGTATGAGGATTCAATATCCATAATTTGAAAAGTCACACAGAACACCTCAGGCCCTATTTGCATTGGGAACTCCATTTCCCCTATGACTTCTTTCTTAGACCCATCAAAGGCTCTGACCAGGGTTGAGCTGGGTTTCATGTAGGAACAATCCACCTCTAACTTGTTCATCGTTGATCTGGGCATAACATTCAATGAGGATCCATTGTCAATGAGAACCCTGGAGAGTGTATATTCACCGCACTTCACTGAGATATGCAACGCCTTATTGTGCCCCTTCCCCTCTGGGGTGAGCTCATCATCAGTGAAAGTAATGTAATTAGATGCAACGATGTTCCCAACTATACCATCCAATTGATTGACAGTAATATCTTGGGCGACATGGGCCTCGTTCAGCACTTTAACCAAGGCGTCACGGTGGGCTTCTGAGTTTAGTAGTAGGGACATGATGGAAATTTTGGCTGGGGTGTGGTGTAGCTGGTCCACCACTTTGTAGTCGCTCTGCCGCATTATCTTCAAGAATTCAGCAACCTCTGGGTCTGACACCTTCCTATTTATCACAGGCTCCGGCTCTACATTCTTTCCTTTTCGGATTCTCTCTTCTGTTGCCTTAGAAGGATCCTCTTCCTGAGCTTGGGGAACATACACACGCCCACTTCTAGTTACCCCACTACTTCCTGCAATATTGGTGACGTCAAGAGCAGCTTGAGATCTCGGAGCTGAAATTGGCACACTGTAGCTCCATGGGACATCAGTGTTCTTCTGGCTAGGAGCTGGAACTGGGATCACAATAGTCTTTGGTCTTGCCACAGCCGAATTCCGACTGTATGGCACCTCGATAGGTCTCTGCACATCTCTGCCCCCTTCTGATTGGAGGGTCAGAACATCCCCTTCTCTCCCCTGTATACCCACCTGGATGATGTGGCGGTCCATCAGATCCTGTAACACCACCTTGAATGCTTCACATGCTCCTACACAGCTGACATTAGCACAAGCTCCTTTCTGAACACAACCCATCCTAATAATCCCGCATTTGCACAATTCTGCATGAATGATTTCTAGGGGGGTCTGAATATCTTCAACTGATCTGATTAGGGACTGCTCTTTCATATCCATGATTGCATTAGTGGCATGCTTCCCGTGACCAGGCAACGGGTTAGTCGTGATATTTGGATCCTCCTGCTTGAAAGTTATGCCCTTTTTGTCTATCAAGTCCTGCACCACTATCTTGAAGGCTTTGCAATCCTCCACAACGTGCCCAACTGCCCCTTCGTGGAAGGCACAGGTACTATTGGGGTTGTATCCTCTGAAGTAAGGTGGTTGAACAGGTTTCATGGGTCTTGTATTGATGAGCTTATTGGTGATGAGGTAGTTGAATAGGTCTGTGTATGACATGAAATTGGGTCAAAGGTTGTTCTGTTTTGATAGGTCCTTTGGTGGTTGCTTTGGTTGTTGTTTTGGAATGGATGGGCTGTTTGTGTGGGAGTGGGGACTGGGATGTTGGGTGGCTGGTATGGTGGGCTGATAGTGATGGTATTGGTTTCCCCCTCTTTCTTTTTGGGAAAGCCGGGGAATGGCTTCTTTTGGGAACTTGTGTTACTTGTGGACCCCTGTGCAATCTTTCCACTTCTCAATCCGTTCTCCAATCTCTCTCCCAAAATCACCACATCTGAAAAATTGGATGATGCACTGCTGATCAAACGATCATAATATAGCGGTGGTAAGGTTTCCATGAACATAGAAATCAGTTCTTTGTCTAAAAGAGGAGGTGTGACTTGTGCGGCCAAAGCCCTCAATCGCTGGGCGTACTCCTTGAATGAATCATTTTCCTTCTTGCTCATATTCTGCAGCTGTGTTCGGTCCGGCACCATGTCCGTATTATATTGATACTGCTTGAGGAATGCATCTGCTAAATCCTTCCAGCAACGGACTTGGGATGGCTCTAACTTCATATACCAATTAAGGGATGCCCCGGCAAGGCTATCTTGGAAACAATGGATTAGCAATTTGTCATCACGGGAGTAGGTAGACATCTTCCTACAATACATCGTTAAGTGACTCTTTGGGCAGGTCGCACCTCTGTACTTGTCAAAATCGGGGACTTTGAATTTTGGCGACAACACCACATCAGGAATAAGGCATAGGTCTCTGGCCTCCCTTGCCCTGGAGCCAAAGCCTTCAATCATTCTTAGTCTTTCTTCTAACATCTGGAACTGCTCTCTGGTCTGTTGGTGCTCAGCGGAATAGACTTGAGGGGAATGACTTACACCATAAGGAGGTGGAGGTATTGAGTGCTGAACCTGAGGGTAAACGGAGTTTCCGGATACGAAGCCTTGGGTCTGTGGAAAGGCGGCCGGCCGTGGACTGAGGTTCTGAGGAGGAGGCTGAGGTATAACAATTGGATGCGGGATCTGAACCTGGGGTTCACCAGTCATTCCTTCTGACCCGACAGACGTTGGCTGTACATTCTCATCTATTGCCACGGGACCAGCTCCTGGGTTAGCCCCTTGATTTGGAGGACTATAACCCAAAGGAAGGCCGTAAGGAGGCTACTGAGCAGCTTGAAAGTCATTTCCATTTTTCAAGGACAAAAGGAGTCTCATCATCTCGCTCATCTGTGCCTTCATGGCATTCATTTCATTGCTCAAATCAGGATCACCTTGACTGGAGCTACCAGGAGCTGAATGGTTCTGATTCTGTACCTCGGGGCCTTGGCCTGCTCCATTTCCATCCTCTGAGCCTGAAGCTGGAGGATTCTGATGTTAGACTTGAAAGTCTATAAAGTAACCTTAGAGGGGGGGTGAATAAGGTTATAGGTGATTAATGGATTCTTTTTCAATTTAAAAAACTTTTTCGATATTGGTTTGGATTAAATGCGGAATAATAATATTTGACCAATATAGAAGGAGAAGAGGAGTAGAATGAGATGATGGACAGATCAATATTGTATACAGCAATAAAATAGATAATGAGAAGAAGGATAGAGAGATCAGGATAAGATTACAATATGATATATTTGCACAGTTATATTGAGAATTTGATAAGCAGTTATATCAAGTATATGATAATAATATTATAAGCAAATAGAGTGCAAAATATAAAGAGATAGAGAAGAGAGAGACACAGCAATTTAGCGAGGTTCGGGATAAAACCCCTACGTCCTCGGCCTTAGGCTTTTCAACCCTTGGACTTAGTAACCACTATATTGAAGAGAGTTTGATACAAAACAGTCGACCCCAATATAAGTGAATACCCGTGAGATACCCAAGTACACAGCCCAGGATTTCAAAACACCAACTCAAGTACACAGCCCAGGATTTCAAAACACCAACTCAATCACTTGATTGAGAGACCCAAGTACAAAGCCCGGGATTTCAAAAACACCTTGAAATAAAATAAATTACACAATAGAGTTCTATGATCCAATCACTTCAGAGAATGAGTCAATTTAGAAACTGAGAGAGATGAGTGATCTTAGGATATTATAGATGCTCTATAAGATGAGGGATGATCTTGCTTTTGCAACCACTTCAAAATTGATATAACAATAGAAGTTGAGGTTGCTTGAAAGCTTTTAAAAATATAGATATGATTTTGAAAAAAACAAAGCTTTTTGAAAAACAAGATTCAAAACAGTTGGAGCACAGGATCTCAGATCTAGATCTATAAACAGCTTTTGAAAAAAGATATAATAATTTAAAATCAAAAGCTTATAAAAAATAAAACAATGAGGAGCAATAGATCTATAGAGATTCGAATACGAGAGAGTAGAGAAGAAATTGTGAGAATAGGTGTTGTCTGAAGGTGAAGCTCAACCTATGTATTTATAGGCTTAGGCACCGTTGAAAATTTTTGAAAAGCATTTAATATAGGTGAAGAATCGATTCATAGACCAAGTTAAAATGTGAAGGAATCGATTCATTGCCTTTAAAAAATAAAAGAATCGATTGTTTGTTTAGTTGAAATAAGAGAGGAATCGATTCATTTATGTTTGGAAAAATGAGGGAATCGATTACTATGCTTATGAAGAAAGGAGTGAATCGATTTTCAGGCCATATGGTTGTCCTGAGAATCGATTCTTAGTTCATTTAGAAGCATAGGGAATCGATTTCATAAGCTAAGGAAAGACTTGAGAATCGATTTCATTAATCCAAGGAATGACTTGAGAATCGATTCCTAGGCTAAGGAAACCAAGAAGGAATCGATTCTTAGTATATGTAATGTAGTGAAAATCGATTCTTTTGCTTCAAAAATATTTCTTTAGTTTTGGTTGCCACCTTATGCATGCATGCAATTTTGTAAAATATTTTTCAAAACTATTTTTGTGCATCATGCATGTTTTGAAAGGATCATCTCTCTCAATATCTAAAGTGTCACACACTTTAGGTGATAGGACCTTTACAAAGAGTCCTAAAAAAGGCTTAGACACAATATAGGGTTTTGAACTTCTTATGATTCTTCTTCTTCAAGCTTCTCCTTTTTGAGTCTTCTTCCTTTTAAAATAAGTCCTGCACTTTGCTCAATGTGAAAGATTAGTAGATATATGTAATTTGTTATCATTCAAAATAAAGGACTGTTTTACTCTTGGTTCAACAAACTCCCCCTTTTTGATGATAACAAATTACATTATGCATAGGGATTAAAAAATCTTAAAAAAGGCTCCCCCTAAGCATATGCATAACAATAATCAGCATAATACCACATATAACATGAGCATAATATTTTCTCCCCATATATAACATGCATAAGAATATTCTCTCCCCCTTTGTTTTCATCAAAAAGGAGGGGGGGTGAAACAAAATCATAAACTAGCATAGTCAAGCATCCCTAGCTCTCTACGGATTTTACAAAAAGGAGCTTCGGCTAGGGGTTTTGTGAAAATATCTGCTAGTTGGTCATCTGTGCCTACAAATTTTAGTTCAATGCTCCCCCTAGACACATGATCTCTAATAAAGTGATGTCGTATGTCTATATGTTTAGTTCTAGAGTGTTGTATAGGGTTCCTAGCAATATTTATGGCACTTGTATTATCACACAAAACAGGCACATTTTCAAAAATTAGACCAAAGTCTTGCAAAGTTTGTTTCATCCACAGAACTTGTGCGACGCAGTTTCCAACAGCCACATATTCAGCTTCAGCTGTGGACAAAGCAGCACTGTTCTGCTTCTTACTAGACCAGGAGGTCAAACAAGGACCAAGAAAATGACAAGTTCCACTAGTACTTTTTCTATCAAGAGTGCAACCTGCAAAATCAGCGTCAGAATAACCAATCAAATCAAAAGTACTCGATTTCGGGTACCACAAACCAAAGTCTATGGTCCCTTTAACATACCTAAGAATTCTTTTAACAGCTGTTAAATGGGATTCTTTAGGGCATGCTTGAAATCGGGCACATAAGCATACAGCAAACATAATATCAGGACGGGAGGCAGTTAAGTATAAGAGACTACCTATCATACCTCGATACATAGTTTCGTTTACAGGTTTACCGTTTTCATCTTTATCGAGTTTGGTTGCTGTTGCCATAGGAGTGCTGATATCTTTTGCGTCATTCATGTTGTATTTCTTCAGCAGCTCCTTTGAGAACTTTGTTTGGGATATGAAGATTCCTTCTTTTAATTGTTTCACTTGAAGTCCCAAGAAAAAGTTAAGTTCTCCCATCATACTCATTTCAAATTCACTAGTCATCATCTCAGAAAATTCCTTGCACAAATCATCATTAGTAGATCCAAAGATAATATCATCAACATAGATTTGAACTACTATGATATGTTTGCCCTTGGTTTTAAGGAATAAGGTAGAATCAATCTTACCCTTTTGGAAACCATTGGCAATTAAATGTTTGCTTAATCTCTCATACCAAGCTCTTGGGGCTTGTTTCAATCCATAGAGGGCTTTGTCAAGTTTAAAGACGTGATCGGGATTTTTAAAATCTTCAAAACCAGGGGGTTGTTTTACATAAACTTCTTCTTCTAAAAAACCATTTAGGAAGGCACTTTTGACATCCATTTGGTGTAGTTTGAAATCCATGTAGGAGGCAAATGCCAAAATTATCCTAATGGACTCCAATCTAGCCACAGGAGCAAAAGTTTCTTCAAAATCCACCCCTTCGATTTGATTAAAACCTTGAACTACTAGACGACTTTTGTTTAATAAAATTGTTCCATTTTCGTCAAGTTTGTTGCGAAAAACCCATTTAGTTCCTATGATGGTCCGATCGACCGGTTTTTCAACTAAGTGCCAAACTTTATTTCTTTCAAATTGTTCAAGTTCTTTTTGCATTGACAAAACCCACTCTGGATCATTTAAAGCTTCCTTGATATTATTTGGAACTATTTGAGAGACAAAAGCACTATGAAAGCATAAAAGATTAAGAGAAGAGCGAGTCGTTACCCCCTTTGATGGACTACCAATAATTTGCTCCATGGGATGATCTCGAACTGATTTCCATGTTTTGGGCAGATCATCGTGAGTTCTTCCATGGAGATGATCATCAATGTCTTGGGGCTCTTGTTCCACTATAACTTCTTCTTGAGATTCAGCTTCCTCCTCGGCTTCTTCTACACTTTCACTGTTAGTTTCAGGTGATCTATTTTTGATCACTTCAATCACTTCATCCTCATCATTAGCAGCTTTCTTATCAAAAGGGTTAGTTTCATCAAAAGAAACATGAATAGATTCTTGCATAGTTTTATCAATTTTATTGTAAACGATATAAGCTCTACTATGATTTGAATAACCCATAAAAATACCTTCAGTTGATTTAGCATCAAACTTACCCAACTTGTCCTTTGTATTAAGAATGAAGCACTTACTTCCAAAGACTTTGAAGTATGAAATGTTTGGAGCTCTACCATTCCACAGCTCATATGGTGTTTTGTTGAGAGATGGCCTTAAGTATACACGATTTAGTACATGACACGCTGTATCCACTGCATGACCCCAGAAGTATTTGGGAAGGTTGTGCTCATTCAGCATTGTCCTGCTCATCTCTTGTATAGTTCTGTTCTTTCTTTCAACTACACCATTTTGTTGAGGAGTTCTTGGAGCTGAAAAGTTATGATGAATGCCATACTTTTCACACCAAGTCTTGAATGATGAATTTTCGTACTCTCCTCCATGATCGCTTCTAATTTCTTTGATGGCTAAGTTTTTCTCATTTTGTAGCTTTCTGCACAACTTAGCAAACTCGTTAAAAGCATCACTTTTATTTGAAAGTAGGATAACCCAAGTATATCTAGAATAATCATCAACAATAACAAAGACATACTTAGACCCTCCTAAACTTACGACATCAATTTCACCAAACAAATCAAGATGTAGCAGTTCAAGCACATTTTTGGTGGAAATAACGGGTTTTGATTTAAAAGAGGTTTTGTGCATTTTACCAAGTTGACATGCATCACATAATTGGCCTTTTTCATATTTCAATTTAGGTAGACCTCTAACATGCTCATTCTTACTTAACTTAGATAGATGTTCTATACTAGCATGTCCTAAGCGTCTATGCCACAAATCCACATCATCAATCAAGGTAGGCATACATACTATCTCATCACTTACATTATCAAAATCAACATAGTATACATTGTTTTCTCGAAAGCCAGTAATGTAGAGTTTAGAAGTCAGGTGGGTGATAACACATTTATCAACAGAAAGGTGCACATCAAAATCATTATCGCATAGTTGACTAACACTTAGTAAGTTAAATTTAACGCCATCAACTAATAAAGCATCTTTAATTTTAATTGTGTTTTCCTTACCCACACAACCTTTACCTATTACTTGAGCAGATTCATTGTTGGCAAACTTTACAGATCCACTAGCTTTGTTGCTCAATTTTAGAAACAGTGAAGCATCACCAGTCATATGCCTTGAGCAACCACTATCAACCATCCACACATTTTTCTTTTTAGCTGAGGGACCAACCTGCAAAAGAATTGTTTAACACCTAGCACGAGGTACCCTTTTTGTTGGGTCCTTGGGAGTTAGTCATCAAGGGGTTTGCTTTCACAATCCACCTTGGTTTCTTCCAAACAGGTACAAGGGTTCCAAGCTCACATATTTTACGGATAGGGCATGAAGAAGAGCTATGGTTTCCCTTTTGGCAATATGTGCATTTGAAGATAGTAGGTTTATGATTAGAAGTAGAAGCTACAAAGGTGATATTTTTGTTTGAGCTGGAGGTGGTGGAATTTCCTTGGTACCCAATACCTCTCCTATCAACATATTGATGTTGAGAGTGAAGCAACTGAGTCAAGGTCTTTTCACCAACCTCAAACTTTTTCAAAGACTCTTTCAAAAATTCATTTTCAACCTTGACTTTTTCAAAATTTTGTTTAAGCTCAAGAAATTCAAGGTTGAAAGGTTTTGTTTTATGTAGCTCATTCTTCAATTTAACTACCTCATTTTCAAGTGTCTCGATTTGAGTGGACAAGCTTTTGTTGCTCTTTGTTAATTTCTTAGATTTTAACAAAAGAGTTTCATGTTCAAAATAAAGAGCCTCAAAAGCTTCACTCAGATCGTGAGTACTATAGTCATTATCAATTATATCATCATGCATAGAGGAGGTAGAGGGACTAGAAAAGTTAAGGCTTACCTTTGATGTATCATTTGCCATGCTGCAGACAGCATTGTCGGTCTGCTCATCTTCTTCTGATTCACCATCAGTGCTGAGATTGTCCCATGTTGCTTCAGGTGTGTTCTTTGCCATGAGGCAGACAGCATTTGCAACTTCTTCTTCTTCGGTCTCACTTTCAGTTTCTGTATTGTCCCATGTTGTTTTCATTGCTTTCTTTTGCTTAGATTTCAGCTTGTAACAGTTCTCTTTGATGTGACCGGGTTTGTTGCATTCGAAACATCTTGGTTGATCATTCTTTTTCTCATACCTGTCTTCTTTGTTGTACCCGGACTTCTTTGAAAAGTCACCCTTTCCAAACTTTTTGAATCTCATAAATTTTTTGAAATTTTTGGCAAGCATAGCCATATCTTCATCATCGGTTTCTTCTTCAGATTCAACCTCTTTCCTTGCTACTTTAGAAGTTTTAGCAGCAAGGGCAAGAGATTTCTTCTCTTTTACAGTTTCTTTTTCTTGATTCTTTTTGGCAGCCAGAACTACCTCAAATGCTAGCAATGATCCAATAAGGTCTTCTTGAGGTAAAGTGCCAATGTCTTTGGCTTCGGTTATAGCACAAGTCTTAGGGAAGAAATCACCAGTTAAGGATTCAAGGATCTTTCCATTCAAATCCTTGTTGGTGTATTTCTTTCCTAAGGCCCTCAAGTTGTTTACAATTAAATTTAATCTCTGATGCATTGCTGCGACAGACTCACCTTCTTTCATTTTAAAACTTTCATATTCAGAGGTGAGAATTCTAATTTTAGTATCTTTTACCTGGCTTGTCCCGACATGAGTGGCTTGAAGGCAGTCCCAGATTTCCTTTGCACTTTGACACCCTTTTACTCTACCATATTCTTCTTCACAGAGTGATAGATGAAGGATATTCATGGCCTTTGCATTTAGGGATATCTTGTCAAGCTCAGATTTTCTTAACTCACTCAGGTCGATGGTGTAGATGTCTTCCACCGGTACTTCTTCAGCTTTGCCGGTGGCTTGAATTTTTGAAGTGTCACCATCAGTATTACCTGGTTTTGTGATCTTGATCTTCATCGGGATTAGAGGACCATCTACTATGATTCTCCATAGAGTGAAGTCAATTGCCTGCACATGACATTTCATACGACTACTCCAGTAATCATAGTTAGTACCATCAAATAGAGGAGGCCTATTAGAAGACATTCCTTCTTTCATGAATGAACCCATAATCACAGATATATAACAGGATTAATTTAAATTGCGAGATGTAAAGCTCTAAAGCAATTACTAGCTACTGATACCACTTGTTAGACTTGAAAGTCTATAAAGTAACCTTAGAGGGGGGGTGAATAAGGTTATAGGTGATTAATGGATTCTTTTTCAATTTAAAAAACTTTTTCGATATTGGTTTGGATTAAATGCGGAATAATAATATTTGACCAATATAGAAGGAGAAGAGGAGTAGAATGAGATGATGGACAGATCAATATTGTATACAGCAATAAAATAGATAATGAGAAGAAGGATAGAGAGATCAGGATAAGATTACAATATGATATATTTGCACAGTTATATTGAGAATTTGATAAGCAGTTATATCAAGTATATGATAATAATATTATAAGCAAATAGAGTGCAAAATATAAAGAGATAGAGAAGAGAGAGAGACACAGCAATTTAGCGAGGTTCGGGATAAAACCCCTACGTCCTCGGCCTTAGGCTTTTCAACCCTTGGACTTAGTAACCACTATATTGAAGAGAGTTTGATACAAAACAGTCGACCCCAATATAAGTGAATCTCAATTCCCCTGAATTGAGAACCTAAGCACTCTTGCTAAGGATTTCTAAACCAACTCAATAACCCTATTGAGAGACCCAAGTACACAGCCCAGGATTTCAAAACACCAACTCAATCACTTGATTGAGAGACCCAAGTACAAAGCCCAGGATTTCAAAAACACCAACTCAATCACTTGATTGAGAGACCCAAGTACAAAGCCCAGGATTTCAAAAACACCTTGAAATAAAATAAATTACACAATAGAGTTCTATGATCCAATCACTTCAGAGAATGGGTCAATTTAGAAACTGAGAGAGATGAGTGATCTTAGGATATTATAGATGCTCTATAAGATGAGGGATGATCTTGCTTTTGCAACCACTTCAAAATTGATATAACAATAGAAGTTGAGGTTGCTTGAAAGCTTTTAAAAATATAGATATGATTTTGAAAAAAACAAAGCTTTTTGAAAAACAAGATTCAAAACAGTTGGAGCACAGGATCTCAGATCTAGATCTATAAACAGCTTTTGAAAAAAGATATAATAATTTAAAATCAAAAGCTTATAAAAAATAAAACAATGAGGAGCAATAGATCTATAGAGATTCGAATACGAGAGAGTAGAGAAGAAATTGTGAGAATAGGTGTTGTCTGAAGGTGAAGCTCAACCTATGTATTTATAGGCTTAGGCACCGTTGAAAATTTTTGAAAAGCATTTAATATAGGTGAAGAATCGATTCATAGACCAAGTTAAAATGTGAAGGAATCGATTCATTGCCTTTAAAAAATAAAAGAATCGATTGTTTGTTTAGTTGAAATAAGAGAGGAATCGATTCATTTATGTTTGGAAAAATGAGGGAATCGATTACTATGCTTATGAAGAAAGGAGTGAATCGATTTTCAGGCCATATGGTTGTCCTGAGAATCGATTCTTAGTTCATTTAGAAGCATAGGGAATCGATTTCATAAGCTAAGGAAAGACTTGAGAATCGATTTCATTAATCCAAGGAATGACTTGAGAATCGATTCCTAGGCTAAGGAAACCAAGAAGGAATCGATTCTTAGTATATGTAATGTAGTGAAAATCGATTCTTTTGCTTCAAAAATATTTCTTTAGTTTTGGTTGCCACCTTATGCATGCATGCAATTTTGTAAAATATTTTTCAAAACTATTTTTGTGCATCATGCATGTTTTGAAAGGATCATCTCTCTCAATATCTAAAGTGTCACACACTTTAGGTGATAGGACCTTTACAAAGAGTCCTAAAAAAGGCTTAGACACAATATAGGGTTTTGAACTTCTTATGATTCTTCTTCTTCAAGCTTCTCCTTTTTGAGTCTTCTTCCTTTTAAAATAAGTCCTGCACTTTGCTCAATGTGAAAGATTAGTAGATATATGTAATTTGTTATCATTCAAAATAAAGGACTGTTTTACTCTTGGTTCAACATCTGATTCTCTGGCTGAGGTTGATCGGGGTCACTTAAGATTGCCATTCATCTGGCCTGTGAACGTGTCCAATACGGATGTGGTCGCACCAGCTTGCCTTATCTTCTGTTTGAGTTGAAAACATTTTTGTAAGCAAAGGAGCAAATTAATGAATGCAATGTAATGCACATGATTTTTTGTTGTTTTTTTTTTATTTTTTTTTATTTTTTTTTATGTTATTTGTTATTTATTGCCGGGAATCACAGTGCAACTTGCTCTTGCCGTAGGTGTATGTTCGAATATTTTCAAGAACATAACGCGGCTGGGATCAACAAGTGAGATAAACGTACTTCATTCAAGCATCATATCTTTAATCATTCCAAGAACAAGATACAATATCCTTAGATGTGCAATACAACGCTTTGAAAAGAAAAACACAACATCCTTTAGGAAAAGAAAAATTACAACTTCCTAGGAAAATTTAAATCTAAAAACCTATTGCTTCATCTTCTCTTGGTTCTTCTCCATTTTGCTAGCTGCAGCAGCTTCTCTTGCCCTTTCCATGAGTTCCTCAGTCAGAGATCTGCAGTACTCCACGAATTCATATACTCGCACCGGAGTGTTGTAAGGCAGCATCTCAGCTTCTTCCTTTCTCAACCTCTTGGGAACATCCCTCACCGCCTGGTTAGCCAACCATGCCAATTTGGAGAACTTGTTCTTCCACTGCTGAATTTCTGCCCTCATCTCAACTATGATCTCTTGCTTTTCAATCCTACCCATTAGCTCAAGAAGACGGCATTCCCAGTACTAACTCTCCTCTCTTACCTGTCGGTAAGCATCACTGATGTGAATCAGATTCCTCCTTAGCTCATCTGAATTCTCTTGCTCCATCCTTAAAGCCTGCTGATACTCTCTAAGGATGTTCACAATTGCATCTCTATCTTGTCTGATGCACTCTATTTGACTTTCAAGCTCACACGTCACAGACTGAGACTTTTTCTTGAATTCCTCTAGTGATTCCTTTGTAGCTCTCTCACTTTGCGCAGACTTCTTGAACAAGTTCCTCCATTCGTTTGCTCTAACCATGGCCTCACCCACCTTGGCATTCAATCTTTTCAACTCATCTTTGGCACCTTTCAGATATTCCTTCATTTTTTGATTACTTTCCTCTTCTTTCTTAAGCTTCTTGCTGCTTTCTTTAAGGGCTTCGGCCTTGCGTTTGTTTTCGTTCTCTAACTTTCTCTTCTCAGAAATTACTTTCCCCAACTCATCTTGTAAGGCTTTCTTTTCTTCTTCTACCTTGAACAAAGCAGATTTGACCTCACTTAGTTCTTTGAGACTTGGAACGTGAAGCTCTGGGACTTCTGACGATGAATTCTGACGAGGCGGGCCAACACTTTGAATTCTTTGGTGAAGCCATTGGTAGAAAGTAACATCACCCGTTTTCTTTGTGATCTCCGCTTTATCCTTGTAAACTACACCTTCCCAAGCCTTTGAAATTTTCTGAAGCAAGCCTTGGTTCTTTGGATCTTCTTTATCGAGAAAGATTGGGGCCAACATGTCTTCAGTGGGTGCATTCTTCATAGGATACCCAAGCTGTCTGATGGTGAGAGAAGGATTGTAATTGATGCAGCCTTGGGTTCCCATTAAGGGTACATTCTGGAAATTGCCGCACCGGAATAGTATTGAAGATCTATCTTTCCAACACGGATGATTGAACCAACAGACTTTGAGAGCACTGAGATTCTCTAAAGTGTGCACCCATTCTCGTGCACTTCTGGCTTCTACATCACAACACAGGGCATATTCTACTAAGTCCGCAGCTTTCGTCTTATGAGTGACAACATGGTTGAGGAACCAGGTGTAGAGAACATGGAAAGAGCAAGAAACCTTCTTCTTTCCTAACACACGGTGATGAGTGAAGGAATAGTAGGTATCTGCAAGGATTGCTGGCACAGGGTTAATCGGATTTTCTTTACTTATGAATGCTAGAAAAATCCCAATAGCGGTCTCATCAATGAACTTCTCGACCTGAGGGAAAGGGACGATCCCGAAAATAGTTAGGGCTAACAGCTGCTTGAAAGGACCCCACTTCTTATTCTGGGCATAAAACTTCAATAAACCTTCGAAATAACCTAGCGGGAAACCCCTGATACGGTTCTTCTTTTCCTTATGAAGCTCTAATTCCTTCACACTGACTTGCAACAACAAAGAGAGTCTCGGGTCTGAATACCGATGTTTCTGACATTGGTAAGGTGCTAACTCTAACTTTGAGAACCCCAGAATCTGCTCATACTCCTCGAGAGTTGGTGATAACTGAAAGTCTTTGAAGAGGAAGCATCGAATGTCCGGATCATAGAATCGGCTCAGGGCCATAATAGCACTCTCTTGGACATCTAGTTGTAACAATCTGAGGAGGTTACCATAAGCCCTCCCGAATAGATCCCTCTCTTCCGCCTCCAACAAGGAAACAAACTCTTTCAAACCCTCTACATCTATTCTCCTGACAACCGGAAACCTTGAATTAAGTACAATCTCGCTTCTTGATCCCATGTTGCTTTATCTTTCCCGCCTAAGACAAGATTCCAAGTTACCTTACAATCCTGGCAAACAGCTTAGATGCGTGACGAATGATTTTCAAAATTGGGTTTTATTTAATGCAGATGATGCAAATGACGTAATGATGCGATGATGCTTCTTTTTGTGCTATTACAGGTGGTGATTTGAAAATTTTCGCACTATATGCCACCTCATATAGGCGTTTATTGAAAAGGAAAAGCACATCTTTTTTTTTTTACTTTCGAAAATTCTGAAGGAAAAATTGATTGAACTGAATGCAACGATGCAGCACACAATTTGGAAAGCCCTTGTGACCTAAAAGGGGGTAGAACCTATGATCTAAGGTATGTTAGGGATAATCTTCTCATGTAGTTCTATTCACACCCTCACAAAGGTTATCAGAGCCACGGTCCCTCTCATGAAAATCCCCGTAAATGCAGCAAACTGCTAGATACGGAGCATCATGAAAGAGCACAACTCTGATTGAAACTTTCGCGAGTAGCCAAACGGACAAAGGTCCTGATGGGCTCCCACTACTCGAATCCACTCATCCTAAGGTACCCTAACAGACATGGGTTATGGTATCTTTCTCTAATCATATAATCTCAAGGTACAAGTGTGTGCGAAGGGCATTTCCTTAAAAACTACCCTTCCTGCAAATGAAAATCCAGAACAGTCCAGACAATAGAAAGCAATAACATGTCGTCTACCCTAGGGTTCAATACCAATCAAATACAACTAATCTAGGGTGCCGACAACAATAGAAGTAACTATCTATTATATTAAACAAGAGCAAACATAGAAAAAGAATGCATATGGATGCAACATGCTTATGAAAAAGAGGAGGAATATAGGCAAAGCAAGATGTTCAAATCAATCCGACAAACCAACACACTTAATTAATTAGGCTTGACCCACTTTTGAAAAAATGTTTTTCTTTTTAGTCCCCAGTGAAGTCGCCAGCTGTTGCGCCCGAAAAAGTCCCCGAGAGAGAACCTTCCTCGTTTACAACTTTTCTAGAATCAATGAAGCCGCCACCAATATTTATTAAGGAAAATATTAGGAAAACCTTTCTTGGAAAGCGATTGGTCTTGCGAAACTAGAGAATAGGGTTCGAGGGTCGGTTACGCGCGGGGAAGGTGTTAGCACCCCACACGTCCTCTCTACTGAGAGGGAACCTTTAATTAAATGTGTGATTTTAGTGTGTTGACTTGAAAGTACTTGATTTTTGCCTCTCTACTTCTTATTGAAAAATTCTTAATGAAAATCTTTGCTTATTATAAAAAAAAGGGGGGAAAATGGTTTTTTTTTTTAAAAAACGCTTGACGGGACATGGCCCGCTCCTACGTATCTCCCAGTGCGATGGAGAACTCAAAGCTACGTAGTTCTTCTTTGTCCTTTTGAAAAGTTTTTGTTTTTTATCTTTTTTTTTAATGAGTTTTTGAAATAGGATGAGCATTAGCGAATGATTAAGCTAGCAGAGGCTATGATGAATCACCACTAAATACTCGAGAAAGAGAGTAGTACCGCTAGTCAAACGAACAGGGGTTCTGATGGACTATTGATAACAACTCGTTTTTATTATCTTTCTTGAAAGTGATTTTCGAAAGAGATTGATTGGCCCGAATGATCAAACTAACAAAGGTTATGAGTGATCATCGCTTGTTGTTCTTTGGAGGAAAAAGACATCGCCACCAATGGCTAGACGAACAAAGGTTCTGATTAACCACTAGCGACGATGGGTTGAAAATAGTTTCAGAAAGGAAAAGATTTTTATTCTTTATCTAGTTGTATTGCGAAAGTTGAGCTTTCATGATGATCAATTGAGCAAAGGCTCCAAGTGACCAGCATTAGCACTCCAATGCTAACAATCATGCAAGTAAAGGCTTCGCAGGACTACTAACAAAGTTTGATTTTGAAGAGTTTTCGCAATTGGGTTAATTCTTGTTTAGGGAAAAAGAAAATCTGTTATTTGGAAAAAAAAAAAGGTTTGTGAAAAAAAAAATAATAATAATAAATTTACTTAAGGGAAGGAAACAAAATTTAAGAAAGAAAAAAAGAAGGAAACAGGGAGGTGCAGTGGTAAAATGGGGTGCAAATAATAGGAGGACTGTATTATTAAAGTTGGGGTGTAAACAGTGAGAAGGGTTGCGTTTTAAAATAGGGGGTGCAGAAATCAGGAATTAGCTCCAATGGGCTGCGTAAATGCTGGGCTCTTCCAAGGGGTTAAGTTATCAAAATGAGGGGTGTAGGAAGTAATTTGTAAAAAACTTTAAAATTCAAACAGAACTGAAGCCCATCAACATGTATCTTTTAATTCAACCCTAATTCATATTCCCTCTAAACTTCCCAGCGCTGCATACACTAAATGGAGAGAGAGGAGTTGAAATTCCAGCAATGGAGAGAGAGAGAGAGAAAAAAAATCGTGGAAGGAAGAGAAGAGAGAGTGGACGGCTAGGGTTTGATGGGAGAGGTGGAAGTGATGTGTTGGAAGGAGGCGTGGGAGAGGGGAGAGAAGGAGGCGCCTCTTTTTCTGGATCTGATGGAAGTGAGGTGTGCCTCTCTTTTTTTAGGGTTTCTGAAGTGGGCATTAGGTTTAGAGAGTGAGTGAGGGAAATAAGGCAATCCGGGTCAGGCCAATTCGAATGGGCCTCTGGCAGTGAGCCCAATTCACTGTAACACAAATAATAAAAAAAACGTCACTTACACCCCTTGTTTACTAAATCGCCTATCCCTTTCTCTTTTCTTGTTTTTTTCTTTTCTTTTACTTTCTTTTTTTTTATACCATTAAAAATATTTACTAACTAAATAGGAAGTAAAGTATAACTTGAAAATTGATTTATGTTTTTCAATTTTTACGAAATAAGATATATAACGACAAAGAAGAAAATCATTATCATTTTTGGACGGACAAAATTGGGGTATGACATAAGGTAAGGGTGGGGTTCTATCTATCTAATGGGTTATATGAATGTCTCTATGTGGGGAGGTTAATGGAACCCTAGGTGATTAAGATTAGAGAACCTTAGTTTTAAGGATTGATTATGTTTGATGATGAATATATGTACTTAAAGGTGTTTAAACATGAATTGACGATGTCCAAGCATGATTGATGATGATTGTATGTGATTGGTGATGATTAAATGTGTTTTTGACGGTGATTAAATGTGATTAATGGTCTTTAGACATGATTGGTGATGATTAACATATTTGATGATGATTTGGATGTGATTGTTGGTGTTTGGTGTTGTGTGTTGTTGATTTTCAACAAAATTTCTGGTCGTAGAGCGCATAATGCGCATTCTGCGTGTATTATGAAAACAATCTAGCAGTCCAAAAATTATGTGGTTTACCTTTTTAGAAACTAGACTTAATGCTTGTTAATTTGGTGCTAGTTTTGTTGCATTTGGAGTTGTATAGCTCGAGTTAAAGGTGTTGCAAGTTAAGTTAAAATTCTGGAAACGATCTGAGTATAGGTTCGGTTATACAGTAACTGGGAACAATATAGTGGTCCGAAAATTATGTGGTTTACCTTTTTAGAAACTAGACTTAACTATTGTTAATTTGGCATTAGTTTGGTTGCATTTGGAGTTGTATAGCTCGAGTTATAGGTGTCACAAGTTATGTTAAAATTCTGGAAACAATATGGATATAGGTTCGGTATTTCGTGTATAACGTTTTCGTTTGAACTCCGTTTTGAATGATTCTTGATTCATTGAAAACTACACTCAATTTGTTTCGGGTTAGGCTCAAGTCCCATGTCATTTGACTGAGTTTTGATAATTCTAGAGGTGACTCAGGCTAGGTCATGTTTGCTGTCACTGTTTTTGCTGTCACTGTAAACAATTTTGTTTTCGCAATATCTTTTGATCCGGGAATCCGATTTGGACGTTCTAAAATGTTTTGGAAAGCTTATTCAGAGGCCTAACTGATTCTATTTTAAGGCAAAAAGTGACTGTTTCTGGTGTCGTTAATTTTTAAACGTGTCTGTTGATTTAATGGTTAAGTGTCGGCTGCTTGTCCGTGGTTGTTGATAGCTGGGCGCCCGTGTGGCTGCCCGGTAGGTGCTGTCCTAGGTGTTGTCAATTAAAATGATGTTGAGTATGTGATTAAGCCAAATTGTTGTGATGTTGCAAATTGTGGTGATGTGGCCAAAGCGCTATAAATTGTTAAGTTGTAATTGTTGACGACGATGTTGTTGTGATTTGGTGTCGTAGGCCTATGGCCAGTGTTGTGTATTGCGTCGTTGTCATGATTTTATGTCGTAGGCCTATGGCCAGTGTGGTGATTTACGTTGTTGTTGTGCCGATATTTGATTGTGTTGACATGTTGTGCATACCCGTTGCGTCGCATGCATATCATGTGGATTAGGCTTCGACCAGCGTTGTGGATTAGGCTTCGGCCAGCGTTGTGGATTAGGCTTCGGCCAGCGTTGTGATTTAGGCCTATGGCCAGCGTTGTGACTTGGTACCGCATGCATTTGCATTCCATACTGCATGATTGACTAGTGAAATTATGTGACTATTGTGACGAGATGAATGTGATGACCTGACCGAATGCATATTGCTTTTCATACGATTTATTAGATAGTGTGATATCTCACCCCTTCTGTTTGAATGTTACCACTATGTTGGTAACGTGCAGGTAATAGCGAATGAAGGCGGAGTACCTTCATATAGTCGGGCCGGTGTCGTCGCTCTGATACGTAGCACTCGGGGGGAATGAACGCTCATTTATATTCTTTATGTCGTTACATTTGTTGAACTTAAGTTTATGGCCGTTATGACTATTCATGTTGTGAACCTTTTGGAATTTTATCGTTAAGTTGAACCCTTAATTTTCCGCTGCATGTTAAATGAAAGTCAGTTATTTTTGAAGTATGATTTCGTTGGCGAATTTCAGTTGAAAACTGTAGCACTCAAAATGATTTTTGAAACTCTGATTTATTTAGTAATTTGCCGAGTAGATTTTGGGTGTTTCAGTATCTCCCCCCCCCCCCTTCCTGTTGGTTCTTGAGTCCGTTTTATAGGTGATAACAGTTGTTGTATTTTGTTGTTTTGTGTCCATGGTACAGGTTAGTGGAGCAGAGGAGCAGCAAGGGCAGCAAGGGATGGGCTGACATGTTTTTGCCCAAAATGAGAAGGACCAAGGGACAAGGGGAAAGAGGCTTCAGCCTTATCCTTAGTGTAGCAAGGCAGCAGCGCTGCTATCTGTTAAATTTGTACCCTTTTTTATGTTTTTTTTCTCTTTTGCTAATTAATTAATCCGTTTTTGTATTATTAAAAATTTGTCCCCACATGTAATAGATTTGACTTTGTTGTACCCTATTTTTGTAAAAAAAATTGATTATAATAAAAATAAACATTTATTTGAATCTGAATTTTTTTTCTATAATACTAACAACAATAAAAGAAAGTCCGATTAATAATAGCGCGAACACATGCCAAATCGTCAACAAGTACAAAATAGCACGCGTGAACTAAAAAAAGTGCAAAACGACATATTTTTGTGTTTTTTATCAAAAATGAAAAATACCGGTTAAAATCGAGTGTTTACAGTCCCTCTCACCTATCCTAACACTCTTTGGAGGAGATAAGGAACCCACATTCGAGGAACAAAGTTCCTTCGTCGGTGCAATTTCTTGAAGAAAATTAAAGAGGAATCGTAAGTGTTCAAACCTCTGGCCGATCCCGCGGCTAGGAATAAAGTGTTTGACGATAACACCGAGTAACCATTTTTTATCATGGTTAGTTGTATGCTAGTGATCGTGACCAATAGAGACAATTATATATAAATACTTAGCTTGTAAATATTCAGAACACATGGCAATTTTACTTCCCTTTTATTATGCATTGCCTTAGAATAGTCCTAGTTTAATCTAACCCTTCACCAACGCCTAATCCTAACACTATTTGGAGTAGTTAGGGAACTCATAGCTGAGGAAGAGTTCCTTCCTCGACGTAATAACTTGAAGAAAGGGAATCAACAAGCTCAAGCTTATTAGCCGATCCTCAAATAAATTCGAAGATTGACGACACAGTATCTAGGAGGTCTCAGGTTCAATTCCCCACTAGTATCATTTGGATGAGGTAAATGTAATTCTCTTTACAAGTGCTCAAAGAGCTCAAAGATTTTCCATGCCTTGGACTGGGGCGCCATCCCCTCACCCTAAATTTCTATAAAAAATAAAATTAATAGAAATAATGCACAACAAAAGCATATGACATTAAAAACAATTTGCAGCAGAAACGTGATTAAGACATATTATGATTATACACAAAAATAAAAATCCAGCAATTTTATTTAAATGAAAGATTAGGGGATGAGAAGAACACACAACATTTGACTACTGGGTTCAGTTCAATAATGTCCTACATCTTGGAGAGTGAGCAACTCATTCACTATCTTTAAAATGTGAACATATCAAAATTACAAAAAATTGAGAACCCTTGAGATAGTTCATTTTTGTTCAAGATGAACCTAACAATAACTCAAGTCTTTCTTTTCACTCTATTTCTCTCCTTATATTTTAACAATGGTGTTTCCCCCATTCTTTCTCTCTATCACAACACAAGAAAAATGGGAAGAAAATGAAAATCCGTAATAACGATCCTATTTCACATAATCACGATCTTATTTCTTTAATTTGTTGCAAAATCGTAAAATATGATTGGCATCTTTTTATATGTTTTTTTACAAAAGGAATTTACTTCATTTCATTTAAAATAGTAGCAAAAATACTTACTGGGACATCAAAAAGAGTCCGACAGGGAGCTGAAAACAATGCTACCTCTGCAAGAGTGTGAGCCACCTTGTTAGCCTCCATTCTAGAGAACTCTACATGAGAGTTGTTGCTAAAATAAGTAAAAGTCTCTTTACAATGATTTAAAATACAACCATAACCCGAATAAAAATATGAGCACTTGTTGAAGTCACCACTTTGGCATCAAGCTAAAAAACCACGTCCTTGAAATCTAGCTCTCGCACCCACTCCATCGCTAGCAAAAGACTCAATGCTTCACCTTTGTAGACTTCAATAATCGGAGAGAAAGAGTATGTTTTCGCTACAAGAAAATACCATTTTCCTCCCAAAGACACAAACCAATACCCACCTTATTACCTTTGCTATGAAAAGCAGCGTTAACATTACACTTCACAAAACCAGGAGGCGGTTTCCGCCCCTAAACTTGCGCCCCCACCACTATATGACCATCCAAATCAATACTCGTGCCCAATGGACACTCACGCGCTACCATCCAATCATGGAGAAGCTAGTAGGATTCCATATTTCTGGATGTGAAGATTAGGCATCTCACAATATCCAAATCCAATTCCCTATCACATTTCACTTTTCATTTAAGTGATCTTAATTATTATGTTTTTCTGATCCACCCTACACTTGCATATTCATTCTAAATATCGGTCTTAGCAACAAAGCACATATCATAATTTGTAGTATATTCACATACATGATCCCTCATCACCCCTTTTAGTTAGTCTTGTCAATAAGCAGCACATAGCACTGTTTGAAGCAATTTTTGTTTGTTTTTTATTCCCCACACTATATTAGAAGTTGAAACTATCTTAAATTTCCTTTTCTGACTATATCATTAATTTTTAGTTTTAGATTGTTAAATTAGGCATGTCCCAAAAGCTTAAGCTCTTGTACACATGAATGATCTATCTACTATGTTTCTAAAATGCTTTCTCATACTATAAGTGTGGATAATACACATGCTTGTCTATATTATGCTTAAATTCAACTTTATTATTAAAAGAGTGAGGGGCAATACCAACAAGGGTTTGTCCGAGCAGTAACTGAGTTTGAATCCCACCCCCGAGTTCAAATTTTGGGTGTAGCAAAAATTCTGTTGGAGGAGAGAACCACACGAGCTGACAAAGATGTGTATTCCTGGCCAGCCAAATTCTCAGACGTAGATTAGTCATCGACAAAACCAATAAATATTACGCATCAATAACACGATAAAAAAATGTGAGGGCAATGATCTAAACGCTGCCCCCCATTAACTCTAACATGATGTCTTGAAGTACCTATCCCAAACATACAATTTGTTATGTAAAGACATTAATTGTTAATATGTTATGGAATAACTCTGATTTTTTTTTTGCCGGCTTAAAACGAAATGGTAGATAAACATCACATAAAATTATCACATGGTCAACTCGAGTTCGATCTCGAGAGTCGGCAATCTCATATTGTTGAAATTATCAATGCAACTAGCTATGAGGGATAATAATTCTTGATATTTGTGTCACATGCCGTTTATAAAATATTACTAGTTGTTTTTTCTATAATTGGTGGGGTGTAACGATATATTTTTTGTGGGTGGATTAAATTGGAAAATTACTATTATTCTTTTAAAAAATTCTGTATTTTGTTCATATTAACTTAGTTAACTAAGCCACCACCAAAAAACAGAGTTAACCACTTAAGTGTGTTGGATAGTAGTAAAATCATGTATATCTTAGTTTTTGTTGGGGGGATAATTGAATGAGTGAGAAAAATCCTTACAATCAGACAAAGCTGTGGTTCAGAAGAGAAAGTAACATTCCTCCTTCCAAAAAGAAACCCAATTTATTATTTTGTAAAGAAACATATTAAATTAACATCTTGTTCAGAAACTTCTATACTCAAGTGAGAATTTGACAATTCATAGAGGCAAAATCCCCAACTATTAAGAAACATTATCCATAACATTAACATTTCCTCACTTGTGAATTTCCATATCAAAAATCTATTGCCTATTGAATAATGAGAGGCACCCTTGAACTTCTTGACTATTGAGCTATGAAGCCTGGATACCGGATACGATACGGGATACGACACGATACGGATACGGGGATACGGAAAAATTTTGAAAATCAAGATACGACACTGCTGGGATACTTTAATAAAAAATTAAATTAAAATTTAAATATATAAAAACATAACAAAAAATAAAATAGAATAGAAACACAAATAGAAAAAAAACAGATGAAAACTGAAATATTGCATTTTATAGATATGAAAAAAAAACTGCCTAAATAGATAAAAAAAAATCACACAAAATATATGGATGAAAGGATGAGGACAACTGACACACCTATGTATGAGTGACTAGTCATAAAAAGTAATGGTGGACAAGTAACTGAGACCACCCGAAATCGTATACGAATAGTCAGTGGCAGAAATAGATGACATTTTATAGACTAAGATATTCATATTAGTACGTAATTGGTCAATAAAACATAAGCATATCATTAGTCAATATATATTCATCACATTGTAAAATAAATACTTGTGATCTTATCAATTAGAGATAGTTACGTATATTTATCCCACTCATATCACAATGTATTATTTCTTCTATTATTGTATTACGAAAAAACATATAATTTTGTCTTTTAGTTATTGAGGTATTAAAGTGTATCATATATGAGTGACAATCATGTGCTTAGTTGGTAAGAGGTATCGAAAAAGTATCCTTAGTTGGTAAGAAGTATCAAAGATGTATCTGAAAAGTATCGAGTCAAATAATTTTTTAAAAAGAATTAAAAAATTATTAGATACTCTTTGGGTACATATCGGAAAGTATCGGGTGCGTATCGGATACGTATCCGACACGGGTACGTCTCCATTTTTGAAGTATCGGGGCTTCCTAGCTATTGAGTCATTAAGTAAAACATATGATTTTTTATTTTTTACTTTTATATAATTGTTATTTCATAGAATGCACTTTTAAGATAAGGTTGTTTGCTTTGCTTGCTTTGTGGATCTTATATGTTCAACATGTATGTTTGGCCATTAATCTATCAAGCATGATAAGCCCCATCTTTCTCTCTACCACCCCTTATTCCCATCTTCACATGTTGCTTAAATAATTAAATAAATAAATAAACTACCCTATTGAAATTCACATTTTAAATAAGGCACTTTTTTTTACCCCTCTCTTATACCCATACCCCCTTTTTACCCCCAAAATACTCCTAAGTTTTCGTTAAAAAAAATATTTTTTAAAAAATTTCGGAAATACACATATTTCCGGAAAGAAAAATTCTGGGTTTTCCGGAAATACCTCTTTTTCCAAAAATACCCATTTTTGAGGTGTTTCCAGAAAGTTTGAAAAAATGGTTACCGGATTTATCTCTCACACATATATTTCCGGAATGGTTATTGTTGAGGGATTTCCGGAAATACTTCATTTTATTATATTTTCGGAACACATTTTACATTCCGGAAATACAGTAAAATGCGGTATTTTCGAAAGTCCAAATAATTTGTCTTCCGAATTTATCTCACTTTAACGTATTTCCAGAAATTTATTGAATTTCAGGGGTAATTTCGTCCGTTTGGTCAATTTAAGGGGTATGGAGTACAGGGGTAAAAAATAAACTGCCGTTAAATAAAAGGGTTGGTCCCTTGTTATGGTTACAAAAACGCACATTTCCAACTACCCAACAAAAAGGATAAGAGTGTCAGTTGAAGAGATTTTCCTTACTTTTTTCCCTCCCCAAGAAATTCACATTTACCTAGACATAAATTGTATTAAAGGGACAAAGGTTAAATTAACTTATATGCATAAGAAATGATGGTCACAAAAATATGACGATAAGGAAGAATGGGAAATGAGGCAAATGGGTCACAGAAAATATCAATTTCACTACAATCACACATTTACGTTCTTCCAACAAAGAGATAAGATTATGGAGCCACAATGCCACGTGGCATTACCATAGTGGTAGCTAAGATAAGCCTACCATTCAAAAAATTTCCATTCTCGTGTGGACAATATTGCTTTAATATCATCACTTATTGAATCCAATGGTTGAAAATTCATATCAACCAACCTCTTCCATTTTCTACCATTGGATTATAACATCCAAATTTCACCATTATATATACTAGTTTGAGTAGAAGCTGTAAGCAGAAGCACACAGTTACTTAGTGAAGTAAGAAGAAGAAGAAGGTGAAGGAAAAATGGCCGCTTCAATGATTTCCTCCGCCGCTGTTACCACCGTTAACCGTGCTTCCCCGGCACAAGCTAGCTTGGTTGCTCCATTCACTGGTCTCAAATCCTCAGCTGCCTTCCCATGTACCAAGAAGACCAACAATGACATTACCTCCCTTGCAAGCAATGGTTCCAAAGTTAACTGCATGCAGGTAACATATCTAAACATACCCTATCAAAAAATAATTGAATTACATGTTATGTTACATATTTATGTACTTTATTATAAGGTTTATTCAAATTCAAATTTGAGTATGATTTAAGGCATTGTAGACCAAAATTGACGAATATAGATTCTATGTAGTCAATAGTCATTATCAACCGTTGATTCAAATCGAACGGTTGAGATCGATTTACTAAACTTACAATGTGAGCCAAAAGATGAAAATGGATTCCCTATAGTCAAGAGTCATTCTCAACCATTGAGTAAAATCAAACGGTTGAGATCGATTTACCAAATTAACAATCTGAGTCGCCTGATTTGTGTCTAACGACTTGAATTAGCGAACTGTAGTGACTGTTGGGATTTCGATTTGTATCAAATGACTTGGATTAGTTGACTGGAGTGACTGTTGAGATTTCGATTTGAATCTAATGAGTTGAATAAGCTAACTGCAGTGACTATTGGGATTTCGATTTGTATCTAATGACTTAGATTAGCTGACTGCAATGACTATTGAGATTTCTAACCACGACCAATTGTGGTCCAAAAATCGAAACTTTACTAACCCCTTTTGTTCAATTTTATGCAAACAATTTGTAGGTGTGGCCACCAATTGGAAAGAAGAAGTTCGAGACACTTTCCTACTTGCCACCACTTAGCCCTGAAAGTTTGGCAAAGGAAGTAGAATACCTTCTTAAGAAGGGTTGGGTTCCTTGTTTGGAATTCGAGCTCGAGGTCAATTCATAACCCTATATCTTTTTTTTACTACATAATACTACCTCCAGTTCATTTTATAAGTCAGATACATCAGTTATTCAATGAATCAAAAATTGTATTGTCTTTTTTTTGTAGCATGGTTTCGTGTACCGTGAGCACCACAGTTCACCAGGATACTATGATGGAAGATACTGGACAATGTGGAAATTGCCATTGTTTGGTTGCACTGATGCTTCTCAAGTGTTGAAGGAACTTGAAGAATGTATAAAAGAATACCCAACTGCCTTTGTCAGAATCATTGGATTTGACAATGTACGTCAAGTGCAATGCATCAGTTTCATTGCTGCCAGGCCAGCAGGCTATGAATAAATGGATATTTGATATTTGCACCTTTGAAATTTGCTATTACCATCCCTCCACCCACCATCTTCATCATTACTATTTCCCACTTTGTTTGTAATTTTACTTTTGTAAGAACAATTTCCCATTTGTTTTTAATGCTTTTTTTGATATCATCTTCGTGATCAATATCATCAATCATCATCCTTTTGTATGTTTGTATTAATGTTTTCGGATATTTTCTAAATGGATGAGAACTATGAATAAACTACGTTGCTTTGTTACTAAATCCATTATCCTTTAATTTCACTCTAGTGGGTTGAAAAATTTAGTAAATTGAAGTTACTAGTGAAACTCGATTGTAGTTGTGTTGTGATCTTGATATTGTGGAAAATGCAATCAAATATGACTCATGGGACTGCAATTCCAGTCGTAGTCGCAGATACATCAAAAACCTACACATTGTTTTTTAAAATCTAGGATTATTAGTGGCATGCCATCACTCAATCAAATATGACTAATGTGCTTGCAATTGCAGTCGAAATCACTCATACATCAAAAACCTAGACATTGCAAACTGTTTTTTAAAATTTTGGATTATTATAGTGTCATGTCGCTCAATCAATACGATTGATGTGACTGCAACTGCAGTCGTAATCGCAGATACATCAAAAATCTTGACATTCGTAACCAATTTTTAATTATTGGTGTGTCACTAAATGATGGTTAACAATAGAACTTTCTGTATGTTATTCAAACACAATAGTCACGCTTGGATCTTACTTTACTTTACTTTGCTACACACTTGGTGTATATAAATGTTCTTATACTTTGGTCCTCCAATCCAAGAAATAATGTCCATAACTTTAGATTTTGCTAAGCAAACCACTTTGAAAATATGACTAAGGTGCAAATCATTTCTTGTCACTCTAATTGAGTAATCGCTTTCATGGTTTTGTGTATAGTTTCTTACTACTTACTTAAAAATATGGGATAAATTAGCATAACATTTTTTAATTCTCAACAAAAAGGAAAAATGAAGAAAAAAATAACTAATCTATAAAACACTAATTAACATCATAGTATTTTGCTTGTGCCATTTCTCAATGTAGTCACAGCAATTTAAAAATCATTATTTAAAAAAGGTATACAAATTTAAACACAATTAGATTTGATGCTCTAGTACTACAAAAAAGTACTTTTTTTCAAGAATCAAAAGGCATATACCAGAATCTTATCCTTGAAAGATAATTAATCTCAAAATGATTCACTTATTTTTTGTTTGTAACTTATTATTAGTCATGGATATCCTTCTGAAAATTCATTTAGTAGATCTGAGGTGAGACTAGTGATATGTAACTAATATTGACACCTTGGTTGCATTAATATTTAAGGTGGACCCTTTAGATAGGTACATTTGTGAACAAGGCTACTCAAAGATAAAGAAATAGATAAGAAACTCACACTACCCACATCATATATACATTTATCAAACTTGATATTTACGGTAGTTGGATTTTTTCATTCAAATATTTATTTGTATCTTTTTTATATTAAAGAAAGTCATATGTACATAACCTTATCTACATAGCCATGAATTGGTAGGGTTCTTGTACTCATTTCCATGTCCATATTTTGAAGAAGAAAAAAGGTCGAACTCAAACTCATAAATTTAGTCATAAATTATAAATTTAATTATGAGTTTGTAAATCTTGATTAATATTAAAAAAAGGTTAGATTATTTTTTTTAATTTAATATTATAGTTATCTATACGCACTCTCGTGTTTATTAACCAAGTATTTACCTTATCCGTCGTGAGTATTTTACGAGTACCGAGTAGGTCATTACCCATAATCATGAGACATTTTAAAACCTATTTCTTAAGGGGATATAGTGTATTAAGATTGGGGAATTTGGGTTCTCTCCTACACTCTCTCCATCTTCGCCTGCACTCTGTATCTTTCTCTTCAAATACGTAAAATAATATATATCAGAGAGAAAAAAAGTAAGAGAGATGGAAGGAGTGGATCCATATATTTGACAACCTTTATATATCATATCACCTTAAGAAATAGGTTTTAAGGAGGTCGATACTTGTGGTAGCAAGGGAGGTGTCAGAATTAGGCAAAATACACTACTAGAAAAGTTATTTTTAGAGAGGGATTTTAGAGATGGATTAGTATCCCTCACTATTAGTGAGGGATTTAGCTACGAAAAAAGGTAGCCAGCAGTAACTTACGTTTGTGACGGAAATAGAGACCAAAAATATCCCTCTCTAATAATTCCGTAGCTAAATTCGTCGCAAAACATTCAAAAGACGTTTAGAGAGGGATTTTGAGAAGAAAAAGAGTCCCTCACTAATAGCGAGGAATAACAAATCCGTCTCTAACCAAAAATTTGCTCTGCACACAGCGCCCTTTTGTTTTCACTTCCCTCCATTAATTCGTTTAGAGAGGGATTTTGATCCCTCACTAATAGCGAGGAATAAAAAATCCGTCACTAACCAAAAATTCACTTACCCAAACAGCCCACTCGTTTTCACTTCCCTCACTTGTTTTTTTTGTTTGACCATCGTTCTCTCAAACCCTTCTCTCGTTCTCTCGTTCTCTCAAACCCTTCTCTCGTTCTCTCAAACCCTTCTCTGTAAACCTCAACCGTCGTTCATCATCAACACTACCCTCAACCATCGTTCTCTCCAAACCCACTGTAACCGCCATCATCAACGCTCAAAACCCACTGTTCTTCTTCACGCTCAAAACCCTTCTTCACGCTCAAAGTTCTTCACGCTCAAAACCACCATCATCATCATCAACGCTTCTTCACTCTCTGTAACCGCCATCATCAACACCATCATCAACGCTTCTTCACTGAATTTTTGGTGTCGCAATTTCTGGTCTTCATCATCATCAACGCTTCTTCACTTCAAAACCCTAACATTTTTGGTGTTGCAATTTCTGGTCTTCTCCTCTTCTCTCTGCGGGTCGCTCACTCTCTCTGTAAGTTCTTCATCCTCTCCCTTTTTCCCCTCTGTAATTTTGATTAATATTCTGCCAACAACTTCAAGCTTATTTTGTTTTCTCAAAAATGAAAGCCAGTATTCTGTTTTTCCATGAAAGTTTGCCTTCAAATGTTAATTGTCCAACTGGCCCAAGATAGACACCATTTTCAATCCTCTTTCCCTAACAATTCATCAATATATATATAACTCAATATTCTAACTTCAACTGAAGCAATCACAAAACTATTCGAGTTTTTCTCCTCCTAAGAAAATATTTTAGACATAATTTGATGATTTGGTATATGCAAGATTTACAAGAAATGAAACAAATAAGGGTTCTTTTAATTTTTTTTCACTATAAATTAAATTAGACTCATATGTATGTATAAAGAATGAAATATAGAATGGATCATATGAAAGAGACTTACAGCAGCATCAAACCTCTGAACAGCTGTGATTTGTCATGGACTGACTAAAATTTGTTTCTGTGCCATGTGTTTGGAAAATTCATAAATTTCTATGAGAGCTTAACTCAGTTATCAAACATTGTGAGTTGTTGACAATGTTAATATGCAAAAATAAATCATCTAAGCAGTATTGTTGAGTGTGTAGCTAGCATGTTCACCTTCAAAATAAATCATCTAAGCAGGACACTGTTATTAGTTAGTGAATCAATTTAAAATGTGTTTGATTATTTTTTTTTCCAGAATGAGTATGAAAGTCGTATTCTTGAAAGAGACTCACAAGAGGCACTAGGAGATGGTGTGTGTAGCGAGCAATCTGACAACAACATATTCTTAGAGGTTGTTGGAGGTGTAGACAAGAAGAAAAGAATATTTGGTTTAGGTTCTGAAGGTGGAAATCACATTTCTTCTTCCAAAAAATCTATGGGAATCCCTGTGTCTGAATATATGCAAATGAAGACTGCATTTTCTAATTTGACTGCTGAAAACCAAAGTCTTAAGGAGCAAGTGGGTGGGCTTCTTGCAACACAGGAGAAGATGCTGAAATTTATGGAGACTTATTCTCAGAATCATCCCCGCCCGCCTTCACCTCCACTTGCAAACGAGGATGATCAACAAAATGATAATGACTATTATGATGAAGAATTAGATTGTTGATGTATGTTTAGTGTTTTTGAAACAATGATGTTTCTTTTGGATTGTAAGTTACTAGGTTCATGTAATTTTTTATGGATTGACAGTACTTTTGGTTATGAATTAAGACTACTTTTGGTTTCTATGGATTATGCTTATAAGCCTTAATATATCTTCATATAATTTTTAAAGGTAATTTTATTGAAATATATTCAGGTGGAAATATTTGTATCTAAAAACATCTGGGAAAAAATCTGTACTAATAGGGAGTACTAATAGGGAATTTCGTTGGGTAATGTCCTATTTCTGTTAGCGACGGATATATGTTCATCGCTATTAGTGACGGATATATGTTCATCGCTATTAGTGACGGATATATGTCCATCGCTATTAGTGACGGATATATGTGCATCGCTATTAGTGACGGATACGTATTCCTCGCTATTAGTGACGGATATATATTCCTCGCTATTAGAGACGGATATATGTTCCTCGCTATTAGTGACGGATATCTGTTCCTCGCTATTAGCGACGGAAATTTGACTTTTTTATTTCAGATTTGGTTTTGTTTTTAGTGACGGATTATGAGTTTTTGTGAGGGAAATATCCCTCTCTAATAGAGACGGATTCACATATCCCTCGCAAATATTTTAGTGACGCCAAAATTTGTTACGAATTTTGTTCCCTCACAAATTCCGTCACTAACCTTATTAGTGACGGATTTTACTTGTTTAGTGACGGATTTTTGCCGTCTCTAATTCCTGTTTTTCTAGCTGTGATATTAGTGTGAATGTCGCATGGAATCCACTTGAGCAGGGGTGGGTGAAAATGAACTCTGATGGAGCATTCAAACAGCAGGAATACATTGCTGGGTGTGGAGGCCTGCTCCGTGACTCCAGTGGCCAGTGGATTGTTGGATTCACGCGAACAATTGGCCACTGTGAAGTTCTTCATGTAGAGATGTGGGGGATGTTTGAGGGTATTCAGCTTGCTTGGCAGAGAGGTATTTGCAAATTGATTGTGGAGAGTGACTCAAAAGTTCTGGTGGATTTAGTGAACAACAGGTCTAGGGATTCAACGACGCCACACACGCTGGTTAAGAGGATTCGTAGTGAACTTCTTAAGAATTGGGAGGTGTGTGTGACTTTTTTTTTCTTGATAATTAAGTAATTTATTGATATAATCTAGCATAAGCAATTTGCAAAGCTAGAAGGGGTGGCCATAGCCAAGATACACCACACAATCAAAAAACACCCATAGAGCTACAAAACACCTGATGGCCGAAGCCAAGATACACCATCACAAACAAGATAACACCCACTACAAACACCTAGAAGAATGGAAAGAGCCAAAGATACACTAGCCTTATACCAAGATAATCTCAACAAAACACAAAACAAAAGCTAATGATCACCAAAAAAAATCACCAAAAGATACTCCAAGAAATGCCAACACCATAGATGTCCAAACACCACGCCAAAGCGCTAAGTCATAGACACTCCAAGAAAAACGCCAACACCTAGAACAACGCCTTTTCCAAGAATAACACCAACACCTAGAACAACGCCAAAAGGCATCTCAAAAGCATGTGCTCAGCTCAATGAACATCCCACCAGCGCCAAAGCCATAGAAACTCCAGGAATAACGGCAACACTTAGAACAAACACCAAAAGACATCTCAAAGCATGTGCTCAGCTCAATGAAGATCACACCCAACGCCAAAGCCATACTCATATTTACCGGGAAGGAAATAGGTGTGCGGTCTGGCTAGCGAATCACAGCTTGGGAAACAACCTTGGATTCCAAATCGCTAATACTTCTCATAGGGAGATGCACCAGTTGATGGCTGAGGATAACTCGGGGTTCTCTATACCTCGGAGTATTAGTAGTTGTAGCTAGTTTTTGTCTTTTTTCCGGGTGTTAGCCCTCTCTTGCACCAAAAGAAATGTCTCATCTTGCATAACATTTTATTTTCTGATAGATACTGATTTTTGGTATAGAATATTCCACTTAACGCATTCATGTTTACATCCCAATCATACAAATAAATTAAATTTTCTAATTCCCATTTTATGATTTAATTTTAAAAAAGAATTCAATTTTTTAGTTCAATCTTTTAATTCTTAAGTTTTTAAAAACTAATTCTTTTTTAAATAGTTCTATCCAAATTTGAAACAAACAAAGTCTTTGACAGGATAAGTGCTTTATAATTATAATTGTGCGGTCTATACTGACTACTAGTGAGTCAGACCTTCATGATTCTATCACAGCAAAAAAGGGAAAACAAAAAGAAAGTCATTGTCATTTTTTGTCATGACATATCAAAGGTTGTGGTATATTTAATGTGATATGATTTCTGACTTGTTTGGTTGTTTCTGTTGCATTTTATGAATGGAAGGTTAAATAGCTGGCCATGAAAAAATTCTAAACAGAAAACAACATAATATTAATTTGATTTCCTTTCTTTCAAATTTCATTTTATATACTCAGTTATAGGCTTAGATATTTCAGATTTTATAAGCCCCTAAAAATAAACATGAATTCTTGTTGTCAAAAAAAGAATAAACATGAAATATACTTTACAATATGTAAGCAATGCTTAGTGCTTCAATTGTAGACTCACTCTCTAAGTGCTTATATATGGGAAATGACACTCCTTGTGTTTACTTGAGTCGATTAATGCTAGTGTCACATACCATATTCAACCAATACGAACCAACAAGAGTTCGAGTGGTAATTGAGCTCAGGTCCCACCCAAGGTCTCAAATTCAAATATCGGGAGTGGTACAAAAATTTGGGAGGAGAGAATCACACGAACCGACAAAATTGGGGACACGTGGCGTACATTAGTCACTAACAATAATGCATTTTTTTGTATGATTAGTCACTAACAAAGCCCTCCACCAATAATGCATTTTTTTATAAGTTTAACCAAGAACCTGCATTGAGAATACAGCAGCGTTAAAACTCTAAAGGAGTCTCTACCGTTGAGCGTAAAGGATCCTCGGTCTACGCACAAACAAAGAAAAACAAGTATAGTAAGAAAAGAAATAACTTTTAAGTTTATTTATTTATTTATTTATTAAAGAAACCTGGTTTAAAATTATCACAAATTTGACTTGTTGTTAACATGATTTGATTATGTATTGTATACTTATAGTTGTAATTGTTACTAGTATATTTTAGACTTTACTGCACTTTTGGTCACTCTATTTTACCTGAAACGCAATTTTAGTCACCTTATTTAAAAATATATGTTTTGGTCCCCAATTTCATATATTCATGCAATTTTAGTCACCTTATTTAAAAATACCTGAAATGATTATTTTTGTCCCCAGTTTGAATCTGAAGAGAAAATGCAAAAAACTATTACTTTTGACGCCAAAAATCATCACTTTTGTGTCAAAAATTTGAGTTAAGAGACAAAAATTGCAACAATATGTGAAATTTGGGGATCAAAAATCTAAATTTTGAAATAGACTCCACAACGTGAAGAACTAACGTTTGAATTTTGTTAGGTACCCGCATTTAGTGTTTGATTGTGTTTTGACCAGAAGTATCTCCAATAGAGAAAACTTTGGGAAAAAAATGGCACACACATATAGGTTAGGGTGTGCAACTGCACAATTTAAAAATTTGCACCAATACTCTTATAAAAAATATATTTTGACATCCCTAGTTTTATTTTTTGCAGATTCTACTACTATTTTTTTCTTTCCATTAATTCCTAGCTACTCTTTTCTATTGCAGCTCCAAGAGCAGTTGGTAGTGTAACACTGGGGTAGTTTTGGTTATCCAAAAATAATATATGTATTTGGATAATTAGGTATATTTTAAATTTAGCTATACTCCAATAATATGTTATTTAGCTACTCCAACTAACTTTATTTATCTAATGAGATAAAAGAACAATAACAAGTCCATTAGTTTAATTAGTCTCATTTGATCAAAAAAAGTCTATTACTATCACAAACAAATATGGTGATTTTTGTTAACTCGGTGATTTTAGTCTTTTTACTTCACTTTGAAAATTTTGGTCCCCATTTTTCTTAATTTCACAATTTTTCCCCTCAAAATGATATATTATTTGCACTTTTGGTCCTCAAAAATTTTGAATTTTGGAAAAATAGGGGAATAAAATTGCACAATCCATGATTTTTAGCAACCAAAAGTGCAATAAAAAATCAAAGACCAAAATTACCAAATTAGAAGAGCAAAATATGTTTAATTGAGATACACCATCGCTGTAAAAACTTTTTAAGGTAGGTGAGATAAAGTCAAAAAATTTATAATGTGTTGTTTCGTGATTGACTAGCGTTGTATAAAATTTCTATTTGACGATATACATTAATTGTTAAATTAAATCGTTTGACCACCCTAGACCAGGATACTAGATACACCACTGGTGGAGTGGGTTGAGTGTAATTCTCTAAAATCTGAATGCATAAGAAATTCTTGTACACAAGAAAGAAAACAAACAATATAAAGTGAAAGAAGCGGCAAAGGATGGCCACTTACTTGTCTGAGCTGTGGACAAAAAGCAAAAATAAAAAAGGGAGGGACCATATAAATAAGGAGGTGTGAATGTGATAATGACTAAATTGTATGTGTTAGGCTCAACTTTTCCTACTTCAGATTCAAAGAAGCGGTGCATATGGCAACAAATTAAGTGGAGAAGAAGAAATGGAGATCCAAAATGAACATCAACTTGCTATTCAATGTATAAATCAATATCAATCAGTAGCAAGCAAATGACAATCTCTTTCTTTCAAAGGTCTCACTCCTTTCTAAACCTAGCTAGCATGTTGTATGAAGGGAGTGCTATACACACCACCTATTGATTACCCACACACCCCCACAAAAGTGACAAGTGTATATATAGAACTCCCCTTACTCCCATTCATAACCCTAAGTTCTTTTATCTATTGGCGGATATTGACAAGTTATTTTGAAATGACCAACATAATTAAGTTATATATTCAGAAGTTTGAGTTATATAAAAGAGATTAAAAATAAATAAGAATTGCAAATAAATTTAACATAAATTAACATTTGAAGGAAAAAACAACAAGGGTTGGTGCATGCAGTAATTGGGTTTAGATCCTAGTTAAGGTCTCAAGTTCAAATGTTGGGTTTGACAAAAACTCTATTAGAAGAATCACACATACCGGCAAAGCCAGATACTTGTGGCCAGCTAGGTTCCTCAGCACAGATTAGTAACCGACAAAATCGATGGATGTTGCGCATCAATAACACAGTAACAAAAAAATTGAAGAAAAAAAGACCACGAATAGAAGACACAAAATTCTTATGATACAAAAAGTAGTATAATTAACGAGGTGATAGAACTTTACTAATAAGGTTTGGTATGGGTGGTAACTGGGCTCGGATCCCATCCAAAGGTCTTGAGTTTGAATATTGGGTGTGGCAAAAAATCTGTTGGTAGGAGAGAACCACACGGACTGGCAAAGTCGGGATATACACGTGGCCAGTCAGGTTCCTTGATATAGACTAGTCATTGGCAAAACTGGTAAATACTGTGCACCGATAATACGCTAACAAAAAAAGCGGTGATAGAACTATTATTATTTACTAAACCTTGTAAAGGTAATTGCACAATGTAAACGCCCGCGGGTAATGCACGAATTTCTTCTAGTGTTTCAACTAATTGATAGCCTTCTTCACCAAATGTTAGACAACTAGGTGTGTGTAGAATGCTACTCACACTAACGACCAACATGCATTCCAAAAGAACTAATATCAAACATGGTTTCCCAATCCTGAAGAACTATCCAAATGTCTCTATATGCCTTGAAGAGGAGCCGTAGAAGCATTTTGTAGCAAATGTATGACCAATAAAATATTTCCGACCATTGAGAAACCAATTCAAATCAAATTAAAAATTGGTAACAAAAAATATGTAAACCACACAATTTACAAGGCTAGAGTTTAAAAAAACGATGACAAATTTAAATCATAACTATGTACTACACCCACTACATTTCATACCTCAAAATAAATTCTACATTTTTTCAATGGTAGTATTACCTTCAAAATTTGCTGATTTCAAGGAATGAGTAGAGCTCCCAACCAAAGATACCAAATGAAGCTTATTATTAATCAAATAAAGTCTGTTTCAAAGGGGAAAATACAAAATGTCAATGAAAGATATGAAAAGGGGTATAACATAGTTTGTATTAATTCGGTAAGGGAATCAAATATGAAAGGGAATATTTGGTATTAATTCGAAAGGGAATCAAATGATCCTTTCAAGTGGGATATGAAAAGGGGAATAACATAGTTTGTCATCCCTGCAGTTCATTGGTAAAGATCGACTTCCTAGTGCAATGAGCAGAATTATGAAGCCTATTCATGAGGTTGAAATTACTTTAGATTTGATTAATGGTACCTCTTTGAGGAGAAGTTTGTTTGTGAGTTATTTTTGGACTTCAAAAAGATTAGGGCTTGGAAAGAACCTCAGATGAACAAATCTTTCTTGTGAAAAATATGACATAAGAGGCTTTTGACCAATGTGAACTATATAAAAAGGAAATGAGGGTTGCTAAAGATCACGACTAAAGGTTTTTTACTGCAACATTAAGAACTACAACTCTCTTTGGGACAGGGATATGGGATATTTAGATGAGAAAAAATGGTCTTTAGATATAATTTCCGTGCACCAATCTTTCAGACTCCCTAACATATACTGTTATCCCTTACCTCGTAAAGAATTGAGTGCTTGAGCTGCTCAGTTTGTTGGTTTTGCTTGCTCAAATGATGAACACTATTTCTCTGGTGTTTTCCTATATGTATATGAGGAAAATGATATGTGTGTAAGTTATGCTTTGGACTTTAAAAATACTTGGTATTTTAAAGAACCTCAAATGATCCTTTCATGTGGACTATGAAAAAGAAGAGTTGCATTGTTAGTGATCATTGTGGTTTTTTCGTAAAGGCTTCTTAATGACCTTGGATCAATCTGTGTCCAATTTTCTTTAGTCCTTTTTTGAATTCTTCCTATAGATACCTCTTTGAGGAGAAATTTGTATGTGAGTTATATTGCCACTTGTCTGTAGTTAAAATAGGCTTGCAGTGACTTGTCCATATATTTCTCATTGCCGATTAAATATATATTGTCCATCATTATGTACTTCCTACACTTAGTTTTGCATTATTGTCTTTCATATTACAAAACTAGTGTATTAGCCTCGTGCAATGCATAAAATATCAACATTATCAATGGTAGATTATTATTGCCTAAAAAAATTATGTTTAATTTTAAAATAAATAAATTATAGACTAAATTGTATTTTTTGTTCTTTATCTTTCACCAAAGTTTAAGTTTGATCATTTATCTTTTTTTCTTCGCTTTAGTCATTTATGTTTCAAATCTGTCTCTAAATGGTCCTTTCTGTTTGATATGTTTCAATTTGGTCATTCAATTTATATACAATATCACTATACAAATTTTTTTACAACATCCACTAATCATGAAACAACGCGTCATATAAAATATTTGACTTTATCTTAACTACCTTAACAGTCACTAATAACATGAATTTTTATTGGTTGATATTGTAAAAGAAAAATTCAACGATGATGTATACCAATTAAACCCAATAGAAAAAAATTTATTATTTGTTGGTGCGATACGAAATACAATTTTTTTTGACAATGATATTTAAATAATCAATGGAATTGACGTGAAACCATTAAAGATAGAATCATAAAATGGCAGTATATATAAAAGTTGAAAAAGAAATATTATTTAAGTAAAGTAAAGGTTAAATTGCACTTTTGGTCCTTCATCTTTGACTTAAGCTTCATTTTGGTCCTTTATCTTATTTTTTTTCTCATTTTGATACTTTATCTTTCATTTTTGTGTCAGTTTAGTCCTTTATCTTTCATTTTTGTTTCAGTTTGGTCCTCTTAAACAAAAATACAGAAAAATGAAGAACACTATGTGTGTGCTCAAGAATAGTTTGATTTTTTGTTTCTTGAATAACTCATGCAATACGCGACCAAATTGAATGAAACTGGACTTTAACTTGAATAAAACTTTGCAAGGAATTTAATGGAACCAAAATTAAGTTCAGAAAAGTGCTTATGCGCAAAATCACTTCTGAAACCGAAATCTTGAATTTGATGTTCAAAAAACATTCAATCTCAACAATGGTGATTTAGCTATAGACCACCTAATTGAACGATTATTGAGCCTAAAATGCTCAAAATTCAACAAGGAATCAAAATATGGCAAGTATTTTGATCAAAAAAGCACCTAAAACGCAAACACGGTCAAAAAGCAATTCGCATCCATAAAACGTGTTTTGGCTCTTATTTGCTCATTCTTAACCAATTTGCGTCAAACCAATTGTGTTCGACTCGTATTGAGTGCAGAAATTTAACTATATCAAAAGGTTTAAACAAAAAGATATATACAAATTTGTGAATAATGTGAAAAACAGAAACTTTCATTCACGTTTCTGTTTATCACATCGTTCTCGAATTTGCATCGTTTTCGTTGAAACCTTTTGCTTTATTTCAATTTCTGCACTCAATACGAGTTGAGCGCAATTGGTTTGACGCAAACTGGTTGAGAAATGAGCAAATAAGAGCCAAAACACGTTTTAGATAAGCGAATTGATTTTTCACGATATTTTGCATTTTAGCGCTTTTCTATATAAAATACTTGCCATATTCTGATTCCTTGATGAATTTTGAGCATTTTAGCCTCAAGAATCGTTCAATTTGGTGCTCTATAGCAAGATCACCATTGTTGAGATTGAAGGTGTTTTGAACTTCAAATTCAAGATTTCGGTTCCCGAAATGAATTTTCTCATAAGCACTTTTCTGAGCTTAATTTTGGTTCCATTGAATTCCTTGAGAAATTTTATTCAAGTTAGGGTACAGTTTCATTCAATTTGCATGGTCGCGTATTGCATGAGTTTTACGAGAAACAGGAAATCAAAGTGTTCTTGGTGTTCTTAAGCACATTGAAAGTGTTCTTCATTTTTCTGTATTTTTATTTAAAATGACGAAACTGAAACAAAAATGAAAGATAAAAGACCAAAGTGAGAAAAAAAAGATAAATGACCAAACTGACACAGAAATGAAAGATAAATGACCAAAACGAGAAAAAAAAATAAAGGACAAAAAATGCAATTTAGCCTAAAGTAAACTAATAACCAAAAAATAAACGAAATACACTTATTATAGTAGTGGACGACGTTGGTCAAAAATAGTAGTGGACGACTTAGGTGAGGATATTTGGTTATTATAAGAAATGAAAAATTTTAATTATAACTTTTAAAGTAAAATCAACGGTTCAGATTACGTTGTTAATTTTAAAATGTTATGTAATCTGTTTTAAACTTATGTGATTTTTAATTAAAAAGGAAACGATCATACGAAATTTTATAATTAATAACATAATCTGAAATATTAATTTTAATTTAATGGTTATAATTGATTGTTCTCATTTTTCATATGTTCTCATTTAACTCGTCTCCAATAAATAATTAGAAGAGAAAGACTTTTTTCACCAAAAAATTTCAAAAAAAAAAGAAGAGAAAGACTTACTACCTAAAAGGAATGAAATTAGAGAATTGATGGAACTAACAACAACAAACTTTGCTAAAAATTGCGATTGACTTGCCAATAAGCAATCATTCACATGGGTCAGCAACTAACTTTGCTAAAAAATGCGATTGATATGACTTGCCAAGAGAATATCTTCTGAGGATTGGAAATTGTTTTCAATATCTCAATCCCTAAAATTGTGACATCATTGATATTTTATCTAAAGTGTGACCATGATATTCCCTCACGTCTAACATTTTAAAATTTTTTATTGAATTTCTTCTTGGTCAAAAAGGCTTTATTAACTCTTTTTTTGTATTTAACAGGAGCAAAGCCCTAAAGAAAAACAGCAACTAACGTTAAACAAGTCTAGGAATAGAATTCCCTACGACATCATAAAGTAATAACGGCCTTAAGAAACTAAGAAAACTAGGACATTGTTCATAACACTATAAAAAAATTGGTCATTAGCGACGGACGTTTCCCTCGCAAAATGACCAAAATCCGTCGCTAATGGTCATTTGCGAGGGAATTAGTGAGGGACTAGTTCCGTCGCTAAACCCCTCCTCGCTAATGGGATTAGCGAGGGAATTTGAATCCCTCGCTAATTAGTGAGGGAAAATCCCTCGTAATTCCCTCGCTAATGACTGCAACTTTTCAGGTGATGGGACTCAGTTGCAGGGGTTGGTAAATGCGCAGGAATTAGCGAGGGATACTTCCCTCGCTAATTCCCTCGCTAATGACTGCAGTTTTTCAAAAAAAAATGACACGTGTCCAGTGCTGATTTGTATTATTATATATTTATTATTAATTAATGAATATTATATTATATTATATTATTAATTTTGTGGTGATGTGTGGTGGTGGTGGTGGCGACGGTGGTGGTGTGGTGGTGGTGGTGGCGTGGTGGTGGTGTGGTGGTGGTGGTGGCGTGGTGGTGGTGGGGATGGGTGGTTTAGAGTAGAGAGAGAAGGAGAAGAGTAAGGGAGAAAGAGAGAGAGAGAGAGAGAGAGAGAGAGAGAGAGAGAGAGAGAGAGAGAGAGAGAGAGAGAGAGAGTGAGAGAGAGAGAGAGAGGAGTGAGAGTGGTGGTGGTGGGGTGGTGGTGGTGGTGAAGAGTTAGAGAGAGTGAGTGAGAGTGGTAGGAGGTATGTGGTGGTGGTGGTGGTGGTGTTGGAAGAGTGAAGAGAGAGGAGAGTGTGAGAGGAGGTGGTGATGATGGTGGTGGTGGTGGTGGTGGTGGTGGTTGTGTGGTGGTGGAGAGTAGAGAAAGAGGAAGGGAAGAGGAAGGGTGAAGAGGAAGGGAAGGGGAAGGGTGAAGAGTGAGTGAGTGAGTGAGAAAGAAGAGTGTAAACGGATTTAAGGAAAAAAAGAAAAAAAATTGCGAGGGAATTAGCGAGGGAACTATCTCATCATCTGAAAAGTTAAATTTAGCGAGGGAATTAGCGAGGGAACTGTCCCTCGCTAATTCCTGTGCACTTACCAATCCCTGCAACTGATTCCCATCATCTGAAAAGTAAAAAAATTAGCGACAGAACTGACATTCCCTCGCAAATAATTTTACTTTTGCCATTAGCGACGGAAATTCCCTCGCTAATGTCTAAAACTCCGTCGCTAATTCTCAAAAATACGACAGCTCCTATTCCCTTGCAAATTCCGTCGCTAATCCCAATTTTTGCGAGGGACCATTAGTCCCTCGCTAATTTTCGTCGCTAATGACTTCTTTTCTTGTAGTGGAAATAATCAACTCATCCGCTTGACAACACCCAAAAAAAGGCTTTATTAACTTATTCACGAGATGAGTGAATTTTCGTTTAATAATTAACACGGAAATAGGGAAATAAAAATCATGATTGTTCAGTCAAACAAAATCATGAGTGCAACACGTACATTGGACTTCCTCTAAACCATCATATATATATATATATATATATATATATATATATATATATATATATATATATATATATATATATATATATATATATATAAACATTTTCATCTTTGTCCCGAAAGTACGTTATACAGCAGTGGGAAAATGTTAGTTTCCAGTGTTTGAACCTCAGACCTCTTTCTTATATTCATTTGTTATTTATTAGCTCGACAACTAAGATACCTACTTGTGATCAGTAATGGTAGTTAAAAATAAGTAAGAACTTCCCGTTAAAAATAAGTAAAAATTGTGTGCACAAGGAAACGCGGATTTGAACCGGGAACATTCCACTTCCTTCTCCCTTATCTTATCGTTGTACTCTGACAAAAAAATTATAAAATATAGATCATATCTCAATTAGCAAAAGTAATTAATAAAAGAAACATGTAGACAGATGTTATTGCAATGGCAATTGTTTGTAAAAATTATAATCAGTAAAAATTGTCTGCTGAGCAAAATTAAAAAACACTAAATATTAACTATGATTAAGCATTTTGTTATTGCAATGGCATTGTAAAAATTGTGATAGACAGATGTTTTGTTGTTTAGGGATTGGATTTCTACTTACCCATATATATATATATATATATATATATATATATATATATATATATATATATATATATATATATATATATATATATATACTTGAGGTGTTAGCTCAGTGGTAAGAGCTTAACATTGTATCTTCAAATTGCTGAGTTTGAATTCCTTTGGGGAAAGTTGTAAAATGGCCATTAGTGCCACTTAAATTATTTTAATTTCCCCCTTCACCAATTTTTGTTTAAATATATATATATATATATATATATATATATATATATATATATATATATATAAAAGAAAAAATCAACTTTTTTATTTTAAATTCATATTCTTTTGGTTTCCCTTCAAACCATGTTTGTTCTTATTTCATTTAAAGCTAAAGATAATTATATAAACATATCAAACTTAGAACAATTATTAAATTGTTCTTTTAAATAGAAAAGAATTTCCAATTGGGGATGTCAATTTTTAACAGTAAGTAGGAATTCCCACATAGACTGTCCAATTTAAGTTACTTCAAGTTAAATTATTTTATAAAAATATTACCAAAATCAAAAAATATATGTTATAAACATGTTTCAAATATAATTTTAATAATTTCAAGTATGCATTATTTTATTAAGTCAAAAAACTATTGTACACATCCAAAAATATTACCTAGTCCTTATCAACATAACTTTAAATTTACGATTTTTTTTAAGGTTTAAAATATTTGTTTTTTATTTTATGAGATTTAGTTTATTACTTATTACTTTCTGTGGATTACAAGATCTCCGGATATGGATTCTTGCAGTCACTTGTGACTGCAGATTCCTGCATTTAGTACAAATTGGATGGAGAGAGAGTATAGAGAGGTAATACTACAGGATATAAAATGACCAAAAAAACCCCTAAAAAGTAACTACATGCAAGGGAATGTAGGGATTATGACTGCAGTGGATTTGTATCCCAAGATCTCCATAGGATCCACAACGAAGAGAGAGAAAATTTCCTCAAGGTAGGAAACGAGGATGAGATGGGGCAATATTAGGAAGGTGGAGCAGGTAAGTAACCCATGCTCCTGTCCTATTGACATCTCTATCAGCGATACATAGAGAAAGATGATGGTTCTCTTTGTAACATATTTTGAGCGTGGCCCGAGAAGGAAGCTACTAGATTCAACAATCTTACTTGTGGAAATGACGTTAACCAATCTTAGTGGCCATAGTTAAGTCCTTTTGCTCCTCAATAGCACGAGCCGTGCTCTTAGCAAAACTCCACATATAAGGGTAACCCTCGAAACTAATATCAACCAAGTATATTGCTTGAATCGCCTCATGAAACCGTTCATGAAGTGAGCGAGAAGATCTACCTGATTCAAATTTGTAATCTATTAAAGAATGATTCAAGGGTTAAATCCGTGTTTTGTCCTTATAAAATATCTATTTTTTGATTAGAGTCTTTATAAAAATTTTATAAATTTGTAGTCCCTATCTATTATAAAAACGAGTGTTTTTTTTGACAAAAAAAAACCCGCAAAGCTAAAGTTAAACTCGATTCTCCTCCTTACATCACCTCTCATGTTGGCATGCACAAACATCTAGTACAAAAAATAGCATTTGGCTTGTATGTTCGAAATAGGCTATTTAGTATGGAAGCTAGATCCATCCAGGTAACTAAAGCCTTGGCAGATCCAACTAAGGATCAAAATGGATGTCGCCATTAGGGTTTGCACGAGAGTTGGTTACAACTTTCTCTCTCTTTGTTTTGCGTTCTCTTTGAACATCGGCTTCCACGTGACGCATATAATGGATTCAAGTGTATAACAATGTTGAATTCAAAGTAACCAATTATTAGCTTCTATTTGGGGAGATATTGCAACATATTTTCCTTTATCATTCATTTCCTTAACTACATCCAAACACACACACCTCTCTACATGTCACACACACCTGTGTCACCTACCTATTTGCCTTCATTCTCTATGAGAATCATGTGTTTGAGAAGATAGAGTCACGGGCTAGTTCGCATTCGACCCTACACTCTAGTCCCTCAACCAATGGACAGTGCGTCTATTGTCTCGCCGACTTTTAAATCGACACTACAATTTCAGCTTCCATCATCAACTTCTAATGGGGATCGTGGACTACAAAATTAATCAATATGCCCCAATAGACCACAAAGGAAGCAAAAAAAACACTCTACCCTTAATAGTCAAACACCAACTTACTCTAGTCACCCCATGTAGTTCAACTTTACACTCCTTCAAGGGCAAACTTACATCAACTAGAACCCAAATCTACATGTACTTTTTTCATTGTTTTGTGTAATTTGTTTAGTCATACTCCATGAAAGACTCAAGGTAATTCACTATATGTGTACATACTGCAAATTATTGAGTCAACCCATGTAAACTACTCCTTAGCATTCAAAAATTCAAAAATTGAGTACAACTTTGAATACATTTTAATTCAAAATTACCTATTACTTTTAAATTTTAAATTCATATTCATTTATTTCCCTGTCAAATCATTATGGTCTTTTTCATTTAAAAGCAAAATAAAATTTAAAACTCATATCAAACTTGTAATCTATTAGACAGAGAAATACCAACAACACACTGTTTGACACACTCGCTCTAACACTATATGATTCGACGAAATTCATATGAGCCACATTAAATTAATGGGCCCCATTTCTAAAGTTGTGAAAGCGAGATGAATTTTAGTCCATCATAGACATAGAGTAAGTGTTAAAGAGAGAGTAGCAAAGAGTGTTGCTAGTGCTTCTCCTATTAAAAAATGATTCAATAATTCTTCTGAATCAAAAATTGTAGCAAACTTGAAACAAAAAACTAAGAGGGCATACAAATGGTATTTAACATTAAACATACCACTATAATCCATTAGATATTATTAAATATAATAGACATAGTCTAGGATCCAGCTAAATATATTTACATATATTAAAACCAAAATCACCAAATATCTATACAGGACATTCTCCCCATGGTGATAACCTATAAAAAGTTTAGAAGGTACATAATCCAACCCACTTATATATTACACCAAAAAGACCATTCTCTCCTTTATACATCAAACCCTTCTCAACAACACAAGGTTTGCTTGCCATTTGAAACCCTTTTTCCCTCAAACTACTCAAAAGACATTCTCTTTCTAGTTAAGTTAAAGTCATTATCTTTTTTAACTAGTTTTGTAACACTCAGCTCTTTCTCTTTATATACACTTCTCTGAATGATGTTTTTTTAAGCAACAGCAGGGATGCTAGAATTCTGGCGATCCCTGATGTTGAGACAATCGAATCCTTCTACTCTAACCGCAGCCGGTTTAAGTCCAAAACTCGTCCTAACATATCCCCCTTTGCGAGATGCTGAAGTTGGAGATGCCAAACCTGATGATGGTGATGATGACATTGCTGATATGATATTAGCAGTGTTGTTCTCATCTCCAAATCGAGTATCGTGGACCAAAGGATTCGCAGCACGCGTAGGAGGAGATCCACAAAAATATGGTGGAGATGAGGCTGCTTGATTTGCAAACTCCTCTCCTTGACTCTCCTGTTTAAAACAAAGATACCAATTAATCAATCAATAATCAAAGTCAAAATTCAAAGAACATTAACTTCTCCAATATATCAATGCATGTTTGAATGAGTGTTTCGTAAACATGATTTCGATTATAAGTGCGACGTAAACCTTGGTGTAAAATTTTCAACTTAACACAACTACTTCAAAGTATTCAATTACTTAAGGTCGAGGTGAGGTTTGAAAGCAAAATCAATTCTAATACAAAATAATCAAACATAGTAAAATCATGTCTGTCCAAACTTTTACGTTCCCGGTCATGCATTCGAGCATGCACGGGTGTATGAACATTTATCACAAAGAACCCTTTACAATAATTATAAATTCATGGAAATACTACAATTGTAAGGTAAAATTTCAAAGACAGGTTAGAACAAAGTACATGAGTTTTGTTTATAGGAGTTTTGTTTTATGCTCAGTTTATGTTATAAATATTACAAATCAGAACATAAGTTAAATAAAAAAGTGATGTCTATGTTAACAAATGTCTCCAAAGAGACAAAAACCATTTTACAAAGCTCAAATGTATCAAAAGTTACAATGAACCAAAAGAAGGAAATGAATGGAACCAGACGCGAACCAAACAAAACAAACAGAAACGAACCAAAAAGCCAAACGCCAAACGAATTAGTGACCAACCAAACAAAGCGTAACACAAAACAGAACATAGCCGAATTGAGAACAGGAGGCGCACAGAACGCCAGAGTGGAGCGTATCTTAACAAAGAAGAAAGGTCAAAGAAACCCTAAACTCAAAACAAGAGTAGTATGAACCATTGAGAAACGTATGAAAAAAGATAGACACAGGAAAGTAAGAAAGAAACAATAGTGTTATAACTTTTTTGTTAAAAAAAAGGATAACTAAGAAACAAACAATAATATTTGACTTTTTTCATAAAAAAAAAGACATCAAGCCATGTGTTTTCGGCATTTTCTGAAAAATTAATAAAACTTGTTAACTCAGTGTCAAACTCAAGAGTCTATCCGAGTCTGACCAAGTTTAAAGCAGAAACTGAATCTGTACAATGAAACGTAAACTCGTATCGTTTATAACTCACGAGTTTGACAACCATGATATCAAGATTATCCTTATCATAATAAAAATTTATTTATCATTTATTCAACTAGGTCAAAACACAAACTAGACAAATTGTAATTAAGGCATAGGTTACCTTGAACATAATATCCAGCAGTTCAGCCCCAGCCTTTGATTCAGAACCCTCAGTTTGTTGACTACAAAAAAAATAACGCGCGAATCGGACCAAATCGAAACGAATAACAGATCAGACTTTCAAATACTTCCAAAACAAAATTCAATGTGATCAAAACTCAAAAGGCAATCAATTCAATTGATTCTAAAACTTACATGAAATGCCATCGCAAGTGTCTCATTGGCACGTTCGATAACACGCCAACTCGACGTGGCTTAGGGCAAATGAGAGTCTCCTTCTGATCAGCAATGTTAACTGAGCCTCTCATTTCTTCACATGCTGCAAAGGCGTTCTGCTGAAGACTATAGCAGTTCATTTTCAAAACCTGTAGAACGCCTATACACACAAAATACAACACAATTAGACACAGGAAATGTTACACACACATAAATATCTGTATAATTGAAAAAATAATGTTAAAATTTCACCTAGGTTCAACATTCACATACACAAGCAAAATAAAAAATCCTAAAGCATACACACACAATTGAGATCATATTGTTAAAAAATCTAATACCCTAATTCCAATTTTACTAATACATCAATCTAGACTCAACACACTCTCTCACACACACACAAAAGAAATTAAAAAAATTAAACTTTGGGAAGAAATTACACAACCCATTTCACTTAATTCAAAATTTACAAAACCTAAAGAAAAGGATATAATAATTTTCATAATTCAACAACAGATCTGATTTTAAACCTTGAAAAATTCTCAATTTTTTTATCCGGGTCGTGAAAACGTTTGATGACACACCCAAAAAATATCACCTTCAGATTCAACTAAACAAAAAATCAAATTCACCATTTCAAATAAGTAATCAGAATCCCCCATAAAAAAATTAAGTAACGAGATGCAGAATCCGAAAAAGGGTTTTTTAAAAACAGATCTTCAATCACCAAACATAAAAAAATCAAAAGAATCTTTTTTGAAAAACATAAAAAAAGACAACGCAACAAGGTAGTGTTGAATGAAATCTAAGTACAGATCTGTCCTAGGAAACATGTTATGTTTCAAAATGAATTAGATCTGAAGCAAAAGTGGTGTGTGTGTGTGTGTGTGTGTGTGTGTGAGAGAGAGAGAGAGAGAGAGAGAGAGAGAGAGAGAGAGAGAGAGAGAGAGAGAGAGAGACCTTGAGGGAATCCTCGGAGTAGTAGAAATGAAAGTAGCTGGCTGCTACGATGAAGGGAGGGGAACGAAAGAGTAGCACCTGGATTCTATTTATAATGAAGATAAATACGATGTTGTTGTAGTTGTTGTAGTAAAAAGCAGGCAACACGACATCGTTTCCATCTCCTTTTCATTTGTTTCGTATTACCCAAATTGTTCACTTGTCATAGTCTTAATACCCTATTTAGTACCTATATAAGGGCAACCATAAACCAACTCAAACTAATAATGTTAATATATAATTGAAAATTATTATTCTTGTATTTAGATTATAAAATTGCGGTGGATAAAATTGATTTTAAGTGACCGGAATTGATTTTGATAGAACGAGAATTACTGATTTTTATACCGAATAAAATTAATCGAATGTGGGATCTACAAGAGAGCAGGGACGAGGATGTGAGGATAGGGAAGTGAGCTACATGATTATAATAAACTCCTAACTTTTAGGTTGATTGTGATGAATTCCAAACATTTTTAATTATTGATTATGTATTGTTTTTCATTAACTTAAACTTCAATTGTTTTACTCAAAATAAGAAATTTTATTTACGATGGGAAACGAAGAGTATGCGGAGATGGTTAATCGAGCTACAAGAAGAATCACGGAGACAGTGTAACAATGCCAACAATAGGTGATTGAAGTAGGATGGTTGTGGGCGAGCGAACCCTAGCTCGAGAAAAGGCGGGAGGCTTATTTTGAGTTTAAATTTGAACGCGAGTTCTCTATTTTTTTCTCTACCAATCATGTAAGCCATGCAAACGTGGTACGTAGAAAAAGGTACGGTAAAGTGACAGTCAACATCAGGGATACGGTAGTTATTATTATTGTCTATAAAGGGTCAGCAAATATCGGAGATATGGATGGAATATTTTCTGGTTTTAATACATTCACTAAGGATATCATTGGCGTACTGTGATCTAATGGTCCATAGTTGTGATTCTGAATGCACTTTTGAGACTTGTTTCCAATACTAATATTGATTAAGAAGAAAGAGCATCTTAGGGCTTCCCAACTTTACTTTTGTCTTTCCATTTTAGTTTATTTTATAGTTGTTATTATTTTAAATTTTTATTAACAAATTTGATTACTCAATTCGAACCATTCTAAATATGATCAAATTCGTTACAAGGGCAGTCCATCGCTGTTGGCTGCCTTGACAATTTTAGCAACATGAGGGCGTTGGTTCCCGAGTGTGAGCGGTGGTAGTGTGTGTGTATAGTATTTATTTGTCATTTCATGTAGTAAAAAAAAAGATATTATACATGGGCAGGGCAAGGGGTGGCCAATATGGGGCATGGTCACCCCAACTTTCCTAATTTCTTTTAGAATGCTAAGAAAAAATCATTTTATGATACTCGCATTTAAAAGTCTTATTACCTTAGTTTAAGAGTCTTACGTCTTACACCAAGTTAAGAGATGCTTATGTCATTTTCAGTGGCGGACCCAGGACCCTGGGGTCAGGGGTGTCAAATTTTTTAAGGTCAGTGTCAAATGGGTGCAAAACTTGGTCTACTAGTGCAATTTAAAATTTTCAGGAGATTTGGGCTATTTATAAATGGCGGTAAGTGTAATTTTTTTTCCAGGGGGTTCAGATACAAGGTAGGTCCGCCACTGGTCATTTTCCTATCTTAGCATTGTTATTATGCTTAATTATAAATTGATCTATGTAGAGAAAATTTTCTAGTTACATATAAAATTTGAGAAAAACTAGTTAACCATACCAATGAGATTTGTTTGGTTTGTGTATGCAAAATTTTGTATGAATGTTTTCAAATTTATATCAAAAATAGATAACTTGTATAATATACTCCCTCTATCTCAAATTAAGTGTCGTTTTTGGTATTTCACACATATTAAGAAAGAGGTGAAAAATGAAGAAAAGAAAAGAATAATTTTACAAAACTAACTTTATTGGTAATTGGTATATTCACCGTTACCATAAATGTAAAGTATATGATATAATATGATAATGCTTTGAGAGTGATGTTCATAATATCAATCAGAGCCTAATATTGGTAAAAGGTTCATTGAAATTAGAAAATGACACTTATTTTTGGACAACATCTTTAGTAAATGTGACTGTTAATTTGAGACGGGGGAGTAATAGATAGTCTCTCCATTTTCATTTATAAGCAAAAATATCTTTTTTTTTCTCATGTTATTAAATATAAGAAAATCAAAATATTTTTAGTTAATTTATCAAAATTACCCCTATTAATTATTTACTTTTCTTTTCCAAAACTTTAATATTAGAAAAGCCAATAATCACATATACTCTCTCCATTTTCATTTATAGGCAAAAATATCATTTTTTCCCGTGTTATTAAATATAAATAAGTCAAAGCATTTTTAGTTAATTTATCTAAATTAACAAAAAAATTAATATTAGGAAAGTCAATAGTCACAAAGAAAATTTTGGATTTTACTTCTATATATTTTATAGATTTTATCACTTTCTTAAATAGTCTGTCCAACCACTAATTTGCTTAAAAATGAAAACAGAGGAATTAACATGAGAAAAGTAAAACATACTTACGATAAGCACTTGAAAATAACATTAATTTGATAGACAAAAAGACCATTTAACTGTTCAAAAATGAGTGATATGATTATGAATCTATGATCATTTCTAGTAGTATAACCTATGAAGCCTTCAAAAATGGAGACGTACCCGTGTCGGATACGTATCTGATACCGATACGCACCCAATACTTTCCGATATGTACCCAAAGAGTATTTAATAATTTTTTAATTCTTTTTAAAAAATATTTGACTCGATACTTTTCAGATACATCTTTGATATTTCTTATCAACTAAGGATACTTCTCACATACTTTTTCGGTACCTCTTACCAGCACATGATTGTCACTGATATATGATACACTTTAATACCTCAATAACTAAAAGACAAAATTATATGTTTTTTCGTAATACAATAATAGAATAAATAATACATTGTGATATGAGTGGGATAAATATACGTAACTATCTCTACTTGATAAGATCACAATTATTTATTTCTACATTGTGATCAATATATATTGACTAATGATATGCTTATGTTTTATTGACCAATTACATACTAATATGAATATCTTAGTCTATGAAAAGTCATCTATTTCTGCCACTGACTATTCATATTATACGATTTCGGGTGGTCTCGGTTACTTGTCCACCATTACTTTTTATGACTAGTCACTCATACATAGGTGTGTCGGTTGTCCTCTTCCTTTCATCCATATATTTTGTGTGATTTTTTTTTATCTATTTGGCAGTTTTTTTTCATATCTATAAAATGCAATATTTCAGTTTTTCATCTTTGTTTTTTTGCTACTGTTTCTATTCTATTTTATTTTTTGTTATGTTTTTATATATTTAAATTTTAATTTCATTTTTTATTAAAGTATCCCAGCCGTATCGTATCTTGATTTTCAAAATTTTCTCGTATCCCCATATCTATATCGTGTCGTATCTCGTATCGTATCCGGTATCCGGGCTTCATAGATTATAAGCATCCAAGAAAGCAACACGTTTCATTGACAAAAATTTACACAACACCGTCAAAGCTGGATTCCATGAACTCAGAGTAGTATCACCATTCACCACCCTTTTGACTTTTCTTCAAAAATAAGGAACCGTTTATCGGAAAAATAATTGAGAATTTGTTTGTATGTACTATGTATGATGAATTTATCAACACGCGCGTAATTTGCGCAAAGAAATATCGGTGTTTGCATCACTCTATATGGACTAGAGTCAAAAATAATATTTTTATAATATAAACATTTAATATTTCATTCAATATTTTTATGAGACTAAGTCAAAAATAATATTTTTATAATATAAACATTTAATACTTCATTCAATGTTTTTATATGCATGAGTCAAAAAAAAATATTTTTATAGTATAAACTTTTAATACTTCATTCAATATTTTTCTATGAATAAGTCAAAAATAATATTTTTATAATATAAATTGTGGAAATTTTTATTAAATATGAGCCAAATGTATAATATTTTTTAACACTATCTCCACTACAAGAAATAAAAGGTGTTTTTTTTTGGTGCAAAATATAAAAAATAAGCAACATTTTTAAGATGTATCAATTGACCAATTTTACCTCTATTTGAATTGTATAATTAAATGTGATGTCATTAGTTAAAAGTGTTAATCACCATTTAATAAAAATGGTGATTTTGAAATGAAGTTGAGCTTTTAGCCTTATTGAACGAGAATATCGGATTTCAATGTTATTCTTTATCTGTGTAATGTATGAGTTTGTTTCGTATATTTTGGGTCGGTGGTATTTTTTATAATTTTGTGAAATTTATGTGAGTCTCACTAATTTGATGGAGCTTACTCCCTCTGTTCCTAAACTTAAGACCTTGTTGACCAAATCATGAGAATTAGAAAGAAAAAAAAATGATAGCTGAATTAAATTTATTTACTGTAGATATTATTTTACAAGTTTACCTTAAGAGGAAAGAATTGATTTACGTTCCTGTTTCCCTGTGTCAAACTCTTAAGTCATAGCCGTGGGTTCGGCCAGAGGTTTGAACAAGTGTTTTGATTCCTCTGTTCTTCAAGCGATTGCGCCAAAACTGTGGGTATCCTGACTCCTCTAGAAAGGGCCAGGTTGGGTGAGGGGGACTGCGAGGTTTGGATTATACTACAGGCTAATGCATAAAAATAAAGATAAAAATGTGATAAAGAAGATAGATAAAAATAAATGTAGAGTTTTGGTTTGATTGATGTGTGTCTTTTCTGTACAATTGCTCTTCTCTTTATATACATAGGCCCTCGTCGGCCACTACCATAACCATCATTTGCCTACCGTTGGATCAATCTAAGATCGACGACTATCATCGTTCCTAAGCCCTAAGGAGGTGGAGTAACCACCCACGATCTCACTAGTACGGTTAGTGGGGTGAACTCCCTCACTCCGCTCTTCAAGGCTTCGCTCCTTCGCTTGATTTTTCAACTTCTCCCACGTTCTGTCTTCGCGCCCTCTCTTACTTGCCTTCCAAGCAAGCCTGCCCTAACTCTGCCACTTGGCTTACCTACTAGCCTGCGTCCTCAAACAGTAACTCAGGCACCCGAGCCTACCTTGGCTGTGGCACTCTGTAGGTTGAGGCTTTACTCTCTCTAGGCCTCGCTCATTACTCCTCAGGCTAACCCCTTCCTCGGGGAGTTGTCTTGTCATATGCCCCGAGGGCTTCTCTTGATTCTTCTCTTTGGCAATTATCTCTTAAATCTTGTTTGGTGGCCTGCCTCAGCACTTCAATTCCACTCCCTGTCTTCACTCAGCCCTCGGCCTACGACTCGGTTATTTTTGGGTGTTAACAATTGCCCCCCTTTTTGTGCTGTATGACCGCGAGGACGTGACTGATAGTGAAAAAAACCCATTGACATGACTTTATGTGACCGTTTGAAGCGACTAACCTTCAGTTTGGGGACACTTGGTGTTTTCCTTTGCGCGGGATAATAGGGCGGCGCAACGGGATTTGCGAAAACCATAAATAGCTACAGCCACGCATGACTGTTCACTTTTCTTGAAACGTTTCGCTCTTTTGTTTCTTCCTTTACAAACCAGAACCCTTTCTCTCCATCGCTATCGCCACTTCTTTCCATCATGTCTTCAAAGTCAGACTCTCAAAATCGTGAACACAGTTATGGCGGAGAAGACAGCCAACCGAGTTCTTCCTCCTCTGGTCCATCTTCGGCAAATACTCCCTCTAAGGTTTCCCCACAAGATATCCTTGTTGCCGTCTCAGGCGGTGTTACAGTGCGGCCTACCACTTCTGCTGTCCGCGAAGGCTTCGATGCCTTCAAACAAACCTTCCACGCTTTGGTTTGTCGCGGCATACCAATCACCCAAAATTGGTTCACTGTTGATGCCAAGGTGTCAGAAACCAGGGGTTGGGCCAAACCCACCGAAGACTACCACGTCTGGTTCGACAGGATTCGTCCTGTCAAGAAAGATGCTTGGAAAGCCTGGGGCATTCGTGACATGATCGCTCTTTCTACCTTCGCCATCCCCCATAATTTTGACGTTCTTTTGCCTCTCTTGGGCTTCTGGTCTTCCACCTTCAATGCTTTTATTTCCCTGGGGCATGGTCACCCCCACCATTCTGGACGTGGCTGCCATCACTGGCTTGCCCGCATTTGGCCGGTTCGTCCATCCTGCAAGACTGCCCAGGAAGGTGAACTTAGGCCATGTCCATGCTGGAGGGGTTTACTCAAAGTTTTTAATTACGAATTCTAAGTCCGAAGCCACTATCACCGAAGAGGAGCACACTGCCTTCCTCATGTATTTCTTTTGCGGATTCTTTTACGGCACTGCCTCTGCCGGTGTCGTCCAAGAATTGCAGCCCTTCATTGCCATGATGACCAGTGGGGAAGTTTACGCCTGGGCCCCAAATTTTCTTGGCGAGCTCTACCGAGGAATCCAAGTCATGCTCGACCAGATTAGGGACTACGGCCGAGTCTCCAAAATTCAAGGTCCTATGTGGTTTCTTCAGCTGTGGGCCACCCTCTATTTTCCTCACATTCTTTCGGTTGGATTGACTATCCCTAAGTCGCCAACCAATAAATGCCTGGGCCCCCAACTCTCGGCCACCCCTTGTCATAGGCTGACTGCGGCTCAATTTATGAAGGAGCTTTTTAAGATGAATGATGCTGAGATGACATGGTGCCCAGTGTTGGACAAAAGGTACGATCTTTCTTGGATTTTTGCTCCTCTGAGAAAAGAAGACCAACTCCCTCTCACAGAGCGCAGTACTGCTCGTGACAACTGGCGGTCCTCCCTGGTGGCCAGGGACCTGCCGATTGGTTACCTGGCTACCTCCTGTTACAGTAAGGTTCTCGCAGAGTACTGTTATCCCAACTTTGTCTGTAAGCAATTTGGGCTGATGCAGCATGTCCCTCTGCCTTACCGGCTCTTGAATGATTCTCGCCGTAGGGAAGGTTTCACGGATGGTCAGGTATGCAAGATGGTCACTGGCAATTACTACAAGGTTATTGAGAGCGTGTGGGCGCACTACGAGGTGTGCCCGGGGGAGACCAGTGCCTTTACCAATTGGTGGCTTGGTGTTAAAGACCTAGTCTTCCCTCGGGCGCTTGGGGATTATCTTTCCAAGTACCTCGGTCGTCCTCGCACAGCTTCAAACCCCTCTTCAGCACCAGCCAGCACCACCAGCACCGTTCCCTCTTCTGTCGAGAAAACACCTAGGCCTCCAACTTCCACCCAGTGGCCATTCACTCGGTCTCAGCCAACTACGGGGATGTCCTCTATTTTTCATGGTACATTTATTTTCTCGTCCTCATCTCCCTTCTAATTGTAGGGTCCTCTGCTGATCATAATGTGGAAGAAGATGATGGTTATGCTCCCATTACCTTTAGCCGATCGTCTGCTCGGCGTGCTCCAACAGATACTCCTTCGCAGTCAGCGGCCAAGAAGGCTGCCGTGGTGGAAGAAGACACCACTCGTCCTTCCAAGAAATCTAAAGGTACGGTGTTCTCCCGTTTTCCTTCTTCTTGTTTGCCGGCGCTTCAGTTTTTTGCTCATAGTTATTTTACCCGCAGACAACCGATCCCCCGGTTCGGGATGCGCCTTTGATTGCAGATCAGTCTCCTCCTCCTGTGTGCTCTCCTCCCCTTCCTCCTCAGCCAGATCCCAAACCAGTGACTGAATTGGAGGTGGCTCAGTACTTTGCTTCCCAGAGTCATCCCCGGGTAGTTCCCCCTTCGGGAGAAGAATTACAGAGACTAGAGGATGCCCTCCGAGGAAGAATTGTTACTGATCCTACCCAGCTTTCAGACCTGCGGTCTCTCGCCTTCAGGCTATACTTCTCAGATGATATGTCAATGCAGAAGAAGGAGACCCTCGGGGCTCGGGGACATAGCCTATCGGCTTCTAGAGATTTCCCGGGCCTATTCGGCATCCCATGCTGCTCAGGACGCTGCCCAACAAGCACTGGATCGCCTGAATGCCCTACAGGCAGAAAAGAAATTGTATCTCTCGGCCTATGGTTCGAGAAGGAAACAGAACGCCAATTGGTGCTAGCTAAGGAGGAAACGACCAGGCGTCAAATCGAAGAGATTGAGTCCCTTCGGACAGGGCTCCAGTTAGAGCTGCAGGCTTTATGTCCTAGGCAGGAAGAAGCGGCCAAGAATCTGGCCTCAGTCACAGCAGAACAAGCTCGCTTATATAATCAGAGCAAGCCTTTGGATCAGCTCATCAAGGAGCTAGAGTCTCAAAAAGGAGTCTTCCTCTATGACAAGGAGCACGGCCAAAGCGGAGTGTTATCTACAATAGCTTCCTGGGGAAGGCTTCGTATCCGCTTGACAAACTCATCCACCGATGCACCTGCTTCGGCTGTCCTCCCTTCTGGTCAGGAGGTGTCCGAATCTGTGGAGGGGGAAGGCTCTGCTGTAGCGAAGGAGTAGCCTGCCCTCGTACTTAATTTGTTTTTCCACTAGGCCGCTGGTGTGTGGCGAGCCACCATGACAATTTTACTCTTTTGTAGTTACCAATTTTCTTTCCCTTGCACACTTTCCCATAGAGTAGGATAATATGCTTTAAGATATTTGCCATTGATTTTCGTTTCGAACTCTTCACCATCGAACGTAATTAAACGGTATGCTCCACCGTCGTATACTTCACTTACAATGTAGGGCCCGTCCCAATTCGGGGACCACTTGCCAAAACTGGGGATCTTTCCTCCCAATTGGCAGAATAGCCTTCCACACTAGGTCACCCTCAACAAACTTCTTCGGCTTGACGTGTTTGTTGTAGGCTCGAGCCGTTTTGGCTTTATTCATTTCAATTCTGCTGAGGGCAGCCAGCCTGTCATCGTCCACCGAGTCCAACTCCATTAACATGGCTTGTTGGTATTCATCTATGCCGAGGGCATGCTGCCGAGCCACCCTTAATGATGTCACAATGATTTTCAGAGGTAACACGGCATCCTGCCCATACACTAGACGATAGGGATTCACCCATGTGGCCGTGGACTTAGAATTCCTCATTGCCCATAAGACCTCAATAAGGGTCTCGTGCCACTGCCGAGGCTTGTCCTCTATGTTCTTCTTGATGAGCTCGATGATGATTTTGTTGGTAGCATTTGCCTGCCCATTAGCCTGAGCATAATAAGGAGACGAGTGTCTCATCTTGATGCCATATTCCTGGGCAAAGGCCACCACTTGTTCCCCGGTGAACATGGTGCATTGATCGACCGTGATGGTTTCAGGAATGCCAAATCTGTATATGATTTGGTTTTCTATGAACCTAATCACCGCAGCCTGATCGACACTTGCTAAAGGTGCAGCTTCCACCCATTTAGTGAAGTAATCGGTGGACACAATGATAAAGTTATGACCCTTCGAGCTCGAAGGGTATATCTTGCCAATTAAATCCATGGCCCACCCTCTGAATGGCCAAGGTTTGACAATGGGATGAAGTTCATCCGCAGGCACTCTCTGGATTGGTCCATGCAGCTGACAGGCTTCAAACTCCTTTGCAAACTGGAAGCAATCGGCCATGATCGTCGGCCAATAGTATCCATGTCTGTATATCAGCCATTTCATGATGGGGCCAGACCTATGTGCGCCACAAATCCCTGCATGGATCTGTGCCATCACCATATACGCATCATTTCTCTTGAGGCATCGTAATAACACCCCATTGGCGCTTCTCTTATATAGGTCGTCCCCTATCAAGATGTACTTCAACGCCCTTTGCTTTGTCTTGAAGTCAGTGTTGAACCAAGGACAAACACTCTTTGTTTTGCATGATAACAAATTACATTTTGTCTACTAATGATTACAGTTGTATAAAAGTACAGAACATAAAAAGCAGGATATCTCAGAGTGCAGCAGCTTGGAGGAGAAGCTACTAAAAGCTCAAAGAAGACCTAATTGTTTATCTGCTTTTGATAGGACAAATTGTAAGATCCTATCACTTCAGTTATATGACTTTTAGCAGTTGAGAGATGATGTTTTGAAAAATGTTTTAAAAAATATAACTGTTTGTGTTAAAAGCCTGGAAAAATATTTTATTCAAAGGCATGCGTGCATGAGAATGGCACATAACAAAGGAAAATGTTTTTAAAGCAAAAAATCGATTTCATGCTTACTTTACAATGTCCATAATCGATTTTGCCCTTAGTTGGTTAGAGCACATAATCGATTTCATGCTTTCTTATTTGAAATAAAACAATCGATTACTTACTTACTTCCTTATTAAAACAATCGATTTAGGAAGCACATGATCGATTATTGGCTATTTTTTGAAAGGAAATAATCGATTTCTTCTTGAGTATGTAAAGCATACAATCGATTTTAACATCCTCTATTTTGAAGCAAATAATCGATTACATACTCCTTGTTTTAAGCAAAGAATCGATTACAATACATTCCATTTTCAGGCAAAGAATCGATTATGCCGTTTACACCTTCAGAGCACATAATCGATTACAATATCTTGTGTTTTAGTCCAACAGTCAATTTTTTACATTTTCTATAAATAGGGACCTTGGATCTCAAAATCAAACACACCACTACACTTCTCTTCTACGTACAATTTCAGATCTGAAAAAGAGCTTTCATTGTAAAATTTTTATTTCAAAGTTCGTCAAATCTAAATCAATCATCTCTCTCTCTACTATATTGTTATGCTGCTGGAGTGATTGGTTCATAGATCTGTATTCATCTATATTGTTTGTTTGTCGTGAAATCCTGGGAAGTGTTCTTGGGTCGTTCAATCGGGAGATTGAAGTGGTTATTGTGAAATCCTGGGAAGCATTCTTGGGTTGTTCAATCGGGGAGATTGAAGTGGCTGCGAAATCCTTAGCGGGGAGCTCGGGTTCTCAATTTGGGTAAATTGAGATTAGCTATAGGGAAGTTGCTTGCTTGTAAAATATTGAAGAAGTTCTTCTCATATAGTTGTTGTTATCAAGTCCAAAGGTTGCAAAGCCGGAGGCCGAGGATGTAGGGCTTTTATCCCGAACCTCGTAAAATTCACGGTGTATCTCTTTCCCTACTCTTTTACTTTACCGTTTATATTTGCCTATAGTTATTTCTGATATCATTGCGCTGCATATATCTGTTTATCGTTAAAATCAATTATAGTGTGGTTAGCGTAATATATCATTGTAACTAGATCTGTCATAGGCATAGCTTGCATAGGTAGTGCATATAGTTTAAATCCTATTTTCCGCATTTGATTTAAACATGCGTTATAAATATTTGAAAATTAAAAAGAATCAAATTTTTAGCGTATAACCTTATTCACCCCCCCCCCCCCCCTCTAAGGTTATCATATAGTCCAACAGTCAGTGTCAGCCGTTGGATTGTGGAGGTACTCCGTCAATACTCCAATCCAAGCATTGGAAGGGTCCTCCTTGGCCGGAACTGAGGCATCTTGTTGCCATACCTCGACCACTGACTCCTTGTAACCTGAGGCTTGTTGGGCTAAATCGTTTGCCTCTTGGTTCTCGCTTATGGGGATATACATGATGACCGCATCGGTGAACAATTTCAACAAGTTATGCGCCGAAGCTCGTAGTTTTTTAAGTTTCGTGTTATAACACTTGTATTCCCCGGCGATTTGTTTGATCACCAATTGTGAATCCCCATTGATTTCCACATATTGGGCTTTCATGACGGCCAGGATGTCGAGTCCCATGATCAAGGATTCATATTCAGCCTGATTATTGGAGGCTCGAATGCTCGATCCCCTATCCGGCACATGAATCTTCACGTTCGACCACAGGGGCTGGTGATGACCGCTCCAATACCTGCTCTTGTTTGGGTGCTTGAGCCATCAAACATGAGGACCCAAGGCTTTAGGCCCAGATAGTTAATAGACTCGGCTGGGGTGTCGTGTATCTCTACACACGGATGTTGAGCCAAGAAGTCAGCCAAGGCTTTCCCTCTGACGGCTCTTAACGGCATGTACGTCAAAGCAAACACATTTAACTTAATGACCCACTTGACAAGTCTTCCATGTAAGACGGACCTATTAAGAAGGTACTTGAAAAAATCAACTTTGCACACAACCAAAACTTCCTTAGGTAATAAGTAATATTCCAGTTAGTACAAGAATTAAATAAAGACAAACAAAGCTTCTCAATAGGGGAATATCTAGTCTCAGCATCATTGAGAATCCTGCTAAGATAATAGATAGCACGCTCGGTGCCATTATCATCATCTTGAGCTAACAAGCAGCCGATGGCTTGATCTTCGGCCGCAATATATAGCTTCAGAGGCTTCCCAGGCTGTGGAGGTACCAAGACAGGAGGATTAGTTAAGGCAGCCTTGATCTGGTCAAAGGCCTCCTGCTGCTTGGCTCCCCATATCATTTCCTCAGTGTTCTTTATCCTCAACAGGGGTGAGAAAGCTTTCATCTTTCCAGCTGAGTTGGAGATAAATCTTCTTAAGAAGTTGATCTTCCCTAGTAAACTCTGCAGCTCCTTCTTATTTTTGAGGGGTCTTGCCTCAAGGATAGCTCGAGCTTTGTTCTTGTCCACTTCAATGCCTTGGTTGTGTACCAAGAAGCCTAGAAAATTGCCTGCAGACACGCCAAAAGCACACTTAACAGGGTTCATTTTGAGATTGTGGAGTCTCATCCAGTTTAGAGCTTGTTCAAGCTCCACTAGGTGGGCTTCAAAACTCTTGGACTTGACTACCACATCATTAATGTATACCTCCATGCTTTTATCAATAAGGTCGTGGAAAATAGCATTCAAGCCCCTTTGGTACGTGGCTCCTGCGTTTTTTAGGCCAAAAGCCATTACCAACCACTCATAGATACCTAAGGCGCCAGGGCACCTAAAGGCAGTCTTATGGGTGTCAGCCTCGGCCACATATATCTGGTTATACCAGAATAGCCGTCCATAAAGGTCAAGATGGCATTGTTAGCCGCAGCGCCGACAAGCATATCGGCCACAGGCACACCATACTCTTCTTTGGGAGTGGCCAAGTTCAGATCTCAGTAGTCAATACAAACTCTGACCTGGCCATTCTTTTTTATAACAGGGACTATATTAGACAGCCATTCTATGTACCTGGCAGTTCTTATGAATCCTGCCTTGAGCAATCTTTCGACCTCTACTTTGATTTGTGGCATTAGCTGCGGATTGAACCTCCTCGGTGGCTGTTTATGGGGCTTGCAACCTTCCTTGATGGGAAACCTATGCTCTACCAAGGCTCTATCAAGGCCTGGCATATCGTGGTAATCCCACGCAAAGCAGTCACGGTAGTCCTTTATTAGAGCCACCATTTGATCTCGTTGTTGAGGTTGTATTTTACCACTAACCTTAGTCATCCTTGGCTCTTTTTCGCTTCCCAGGTTCACCTCCAACAGAGGGTCTTGTGCTTCAAAAGTGGGCATCTTCCTTTAGATGGGCTCCAGGTGGGGAGGCTCGGCCAACGTCCCATTGAGGGAGTCATCCGAATCCTCTTGGTAGGGGTGCTCCTTGAATTCCTGCTCTTCATCTATTATCCAGCAGGCTCTGTACCTCTGGTGGGAGATTAATCATTATCCTTATTGCTAGTCCGTGGGTCGGCCAACATTTTGAATTCAAAACCCCTTTTGGTCCAGTCACAAGACTCTATGCCACATTCCTCATAATTCCCTGGGATGGAGATGGGGTGCAAATGAGGAGAGTAGAAAACAACCTCGAACATCTTTACCTTTGCAGGGAATGGATTATGGTATGCCTCTACTATCTCCACTTGATCCCCTATCCATATCATTAGCTTTTGATGTAGGGTAGAAGGGACGCATTCGCTGGTGTGGATCCAGTCTCTCCCCAGAATCACGGCATATGAGGGCTTTCCTTCTATGACGTAGAAGGCCGAGCGACCCGACTGTCACATCGGCCACCAACACTCCCAAGGCGTGGGATGGGTGGCCCATGAAACTAGTCATGATCATGGTGGTTGGAATGAGGTCCTCGGCATTCTTCCCCAACTTTTTCATAGTGGCTAATGGCATGATATTCAATACAGCACCGCCATCTACGAAGACACGATTAAATAGCCTCTCATTCAAATGGGCCTTGATCTACAATGGTTTTAGGTGTCTAATCATGTCTGCCGTGGGTTTCTGAAACAGCATACCCTCTGTAACTGCTCCCTCGAGCTCTGTAAAGGCAGCCCACTCGGACTCTTCAGCAAAGACATCTCCCTCGAGAGCCATTGGTTGATCTCTGTTACCCCAGAATTCTGGTGGAAGAAGGCTCACCATTTCTATATCAGCATAATACTCATCATTGGCCTCGTCCATGATATCTTCTAGGATTCATCCTGTCAAGGAGTCTCCATCAAAATTCAACGGGCCGAAGGGATTTTCTTCGGCTTCTCCCAAGAGGTCATACTCTGCCAGTTATTCTTTTGTCATAGCCCCTTCAACTTGATCTACGTTGGCTGGCTGACGTGGTTTGGGGCTGTTGGGCCCGTATAGACATTCTATCACTGCCTCAGTCAGCGGGCTATGGGGTGCATCCACCATTCCTATCTTGGCATTGGGCTGTCGTCTCAGTGGGTACACTAGGGCCAGCTATGCCGTGGGTTGGCGATTCTGAGGCTGTTTCCTCAGCCGGTTTAGGGAAGGCCTGTTCCAAAGCATAGCCACAGTGGCTACGGGAATGGTCTGGGTATTTCCTCCTCTGGCCGAGGTGAGCATCTAAAGCGTCTCCATCATTCTGTTATAAGCCCTCGCCCTTTGCTGCCTCCTCATCTATGAACGAGATTTAGAGGCAACCCCAGGCGCTGGTGCTTCCACTGCTTCCTGCGTCATCCAATGATCCCGTGGCACTTCTGATGGTGGCTTCACAGTTCTGACAACCCTTAATTCACAGTCGTTTAGCACAGTGATGTCTACTGATGTTGAGCCTTGGGCCTCGGTAACCTGCGCCACCCTTCTTTCCTCTTGGGGACGAGGTTCTTCGCCTGGGTTTGGCATGGTGGCTTGCCCAATTGAATCATTGGCAGCTCTACCATGCCCCCTAGGCGAGGTATGCTGGAACCTTTCTCTCACATCCCTGGTCCGAGACATGCTTTTCCCAGAATTACTCCCAGGGTTAAGCTTGGATAGATGTAATTCTCTGAGATCCTGAACAAGCTTCCCTAGCTTTGGTAGTTTCTTTTGGGTCCCTTGGGGTTGGGTCGGCCCTCCCAACTGCAGTTTCTCCTGTAAGAGTGCCATGCGGTCTGCCACCGTAGCTCCTCTGGGGGGTGACCCCAATCGATCGAGACAGACACCTTCTTTTCTGTGGGGGGGGGGGGGGGTCTCCTTCTTGGGAACCCATACATACTTCTTCTTTCTTTTCCCGCGGTCACTTCCTGAGAGAGAGACCATGCTGATGTTCACGTTAGGGAAAGGATCAGTGTCGATGCTCATCTCCTGTGTTCCTTTATCGGCCATCTTGAACCTCCATTTCTTTATAGCCTCTTGAATGGCTCTGCGGAAGATAATGCAATTGGAGGTGGTATGATTGAATGAATTGTGCCACTTACAGTACTTCCTCCCTTTTATTTCTTCACGAGGGGGAATCTTATGGCCGTCGAGGAGCTTAATCTATTTATCTTTGAGGAGATAATCAAATATTTGATCAGCCTTGGAAATGTCAAAGGAGTATTCAACCTTGTTCTCTGCCTCGTCCCTCTCCTTTCCCTTGGCAGGTTTAAGAGCAGGGCAGAGATAAGCTTTACCTTTGACTATCTCAGCCACTAGGATGTCTGCCGTGTAATCGGCTGATTCGTCGTAGTCTGAGTCCTCAGCTGCGTCAACTACCGATATTAACTGAGGCCCTCGACCCCTAGCAGCCCTCTTCCTTTCTCTTTTTTGTATAAACTATTCAATCTGTACTACCTTGGAAGCCAAGCCACTGAGGTCACTACAAGCTTGTCCCACAAGCTTCTCCTTCAATTGAGGGTGCATTCCAGAGATGGCCATGGAAGTAAGTTGAGATTCTGGAAATGGTACTGAGCACTTTCTGGCCATCTTTCTGAATCTTTCAATGAAGTCGCTCACTGCCTCATCCACCTTATGCAGTAAATTCATGAGATCGGCTGCGGTAACTTCAGGCTGTGGCCAGTAAAATCTATCATGGAAGCACATTTTCATGTCTGCCCAGGTCTGTATAGAATCAAGTGGGAGAGAAGAACACAAAGAGAAGGCAGTCCCTATCAAAGACAAGGGGAACAGCTGCAATTTATGGAATTCATTCTGGTTTCCTTCCCCACATTGGGCCGTAAATCAGTCGATGTGCTCCAGAGTAGACTTACCATCATCCCCAGAGAATGTGGCAAAGTCAGGGGTTTTGAATCCTCTGGGCAGAGGCACCAATCTGTCCACCCATTCGGGGTAAGGCTTCTTGTACACTGACCGGTCGAGCGGTTTCAACTGAACACCGAAAAACCTCTTGATGGTGTCAGCTATCAAATTAGGGTCCAAGAGTTGGGCCCCCGATGGTCTTTCAGGTGGAGGCGTTGGTCGCCACAGTGTATCTGGGGGACCCTGCGCCCTTGGCTGCGGTGGTACCTGAGGTGGAGCGTCTATACATGGCTGCCCAGGCACTACTTGGGCCAGGTTAACAAGGCCAGTTCCTGGTACAGATGCTTGAATGCCTTGGTGAGGTGGAAGTTGATTCCATGGCTGCTCGGCCAGGGCAACACTCATCTGTGTCTGTATATAGGAACCTGCCGGGTAGGTACTGAGTGCTCCAGAGTACGGCTGACTAGGAGGTAGGCTTGTCGAGCCAGGTGGGCTTTGGGCCCATGGCTGCTGACTCGGGCAATACCCACTGATCCTGCCATTCCCTGATTCCGGGGCGAAGGCTTGCCCCCTGCGTAGGCCCGGTAGTTAGCCGTGGCAGAATATCCATAGGATGGTCCTTGTGGCAAACCCAACGAGCCCACTGCCTCGGGTGGCCTTCGAGCCAATTGCACTTGTCCCTACTAAAGAGAAGCCGTATTAGTGACATTCGCCAAAAACTGTCCCCTAGTGTTGGCAGTGGCAAAAGTACTAGGCTGAGGAATCACAGGAGTAGGGCATACCTGATGAGAGAACGCCTGCTGAGGTCCAATCAAACTCTCACTCGGTGAACACTAATGCATGCCTCCCATAGAAGTATAGGAAGATGCCTGCTGAGGTTCAACAGGGTTGGTGTATGGCAGGGACTGATGCGTGCCTCCCATAGAAGTAGGATGTCCTCCCTGCGGTTGACCAGGGAAAATGGGGTTAGTAGCGTTGCTACCTTGCGTTGCATGCCTGTGTTCCAGTTCCTTGGCCTGCTGCACCTCATTGTGCACCATAGGTTTAACTATGTCAGCCAATTGTTGGGACACTTGGTACATTAATTATATCACGTATCCTCATATCTATCTGTTGCCGAATGAATGATGTAGTCATCACCACGGGCTCCTCCTCTTGATGAGGCGGTTCATTCGATTCAGCAGTAACCATTGCAGTAGTATTCCCTGAGACACCTACTTGCTCCATGATTTTGGCTTTGGCAGCAGTTGTCTTCCTTGATGTCGAAGGTGACTCCATGTTTAAGTTTCTACCAGTGCGTAAGTGCATACGCCAATGATAATCGAGTCCAGGCAAATCAACGCAATGGTTTGTTTACGCGTTCTAGTCCCACCGGGCGTACCAATTTAATTCCCTGTGTCAAACTCTTAGGTCCTAGGCGTGGGTTCGACCAGAGGTTTGAACAAGTGTTTTGATTCCTCTGTTCTTTAAGCGATTGCGCCAAGGAGGGAACTCCGCTCTTTGACTGTGGGTATCCTGACTCCTCTAGAAAGGGCCAGGTTGGGTGAGGGGGACTGTGAGGTTTGGATTATACTACTGGCTAATGCATAAAAATAAAGATAAAAATGCGATAAAGAAGATAGATAAAAATAAACGTAGAGTTCTGGTTTGATTGAAGTGTGTCTTTTCTGTACAATTGCTCTTCTATTTATATACATAGGCCCTCGTCGGCCACTACCATTGCCAACATTTGCCTACTGTTGGATCAATCTAAGATCAACGAATGTCATCATTCCTAAGCCCTAAGAAGGCGGAGTAACCACCCACGATCTCATTAGTACGGTTAGTGGGGTGAACTCCCTCACTCTGCTCTTCAAGGCTTCGCTCCTTCGCTTGATCTTTCAACTGCTCCCACGTTTTGTCTCTGTGCCCTCTCTTACTTGCCTTCAAAGCAAGCCTGCCCTACCTCAGCCACTTGGCTTACCCAGCTAGCCTACATCCTCGGACAGTAACTCAGGCACCCGAGCCTACCTTAGCCGTGGCACTCTATAGGCTGAGGCTTTACTCTCCCTCGGCCTCGCTCATTGCTCCTCGGGCTAACGCCTTCCTCGGGGAGTTGTCTTGTGATATGCCCTGAGGACTTCTCTTGATTCTTCTCTTTGGCAATTATCTCTTAAATCTTTGTCTGGTGGCCTGCATCAGCACTTCAATTCCACTCCCTATCTTCACTAAGCCCTCGGCCTACGACTCAGTTATTTTTGTGTGTTAACAGTTTCCATCACAATATTTATTGCAAGATGCAAAAAAGATGTAACATAACTAGGGGTATGTTGATAAATAAATAATTAATACAGTTGAAAATTTGAAAGGAATCCTGTAAAAACATACAAAGAAAAATCTAAAAAAGGTCATATTTTAGGTACGAAGGGAGTATTATTAGGCTCAATTTGTTAAAAAATAGTGGATGAGCGGATGAGCTAGCGGATAGTGAATAAGCTAGCAGATAGAAAATCACGTGTATGGTAAAATTAACGGCTAAACTAACAGATAAATATACAATGGAATTAAAAATAGAGATTTGAAATTGTTTAGTTTGATTTCGAGAGGATAGAGTAGTGATTTAAAAAATTAATGAGGGTAAAAAAGACAAAAAAGTGAGACGATATACGCTATAAGCAACGTTTCAAATAACGCTAAACGTTAGTGCTTATCAAACACACCTATTTATCATTCGCTAGTCAAATTCGCTACCCGCTAGTGGATAAGTCTTGCTAAACAGAGCCTTCAAGTTGTGAAATTCAAATGAATTTTATTTAATACTTAGTCCATTCAATTATATTTGAAAAGAAGTTGAACTTTTAGTCTTATTGAATGAGAATAACGGATTTCAATGTTATTCTTTATCTGTGTGACACATGAGTTTGTTTCATATACTTTGGATCGGAAGTATTTTTTTATAATTTTGTGAAATTTATGTGAGTCTCACTAATTTGATAGAGCTTACTCCCTCTGATCCTAAACGTAGGACCTTGTTGACCAAATCATGAGAATTAGAAAAAAAAATGATAGTTGTATTAAATTTGTTGACAATTGATATTATTTTACAAGTTTACCGTCAGAGGAAAGAATTGAATTATGATTCCATCACAATATTTATTGCAAGTCGCAAAAAAGATGTAACATAATTAGTGGTATGTTGATAAATAAATAATTAATACAGTTGAAAGGTCATATTTTAGGGACGAAGGGAGTATTATTAGGCTCTATTTGGTAAAAAGTAGGTGATGAGCGGATGAGCTAGCGGATAAATTAGCAGATAGAAAATCATGTGTATGGTAAAACTAACGGTTAAACTAACTGATAAATATACAATGGCATTGAAAATAGGGATGTAAAATTGTTTAGTTTATTTTAGAGAGGATGGAGAAGTAATTTAAGAAAAATAATGAATGTAAAAATGACAAAAAAAAGTGACGCGCTATACGCTATAAGTAACGTTTCAAAAAGCGCAAGTTGAAGTAGCTACTCAAAAAGACCCTTAAAGCTAGTGCTTATCAAACATGCCTATTCATCATCCGCTAGTCAAATCTACTATCTGCTAGTGGATAAGACTTGCTAAATAGAGTCTTAAAGTTATGAAATTCAAATGAAATTTATTTTATACTTAGTCCATTCAATTATATTTGATGTTTTAAAATATAGTCTTCTCACAAAATAATCCATACCAACATTGTGTGGCACAAGTGGTGCATACTTGGGTCCCTTAACCATTTGATCTTGTGTTCCATCTATGGCCGGTGCGTATGAAAAACATTTGTTGAGAGAGGTCAATCCTTTAAATGGATCTCTGATACCTCAAAGGATTAATCTGCACGGTCGTCATGAAAGATACTTTGGTTTACCAAAAAAATCCATACTTAGCAAATACCAATATCAAAGTTAATAATTCACCACTCATAATGAAAATACTCACTATAATATTCCAAATATTAGTTTTTTTTTGTTCAAATCATTATTAGATAGTCATGGATTATCCTAATGCTTTACCGAAAGACTATTCTCAACTCGTGTTTAGAAGCAAATCTTATTGGCTAACACCGAGTTTTCATTGCGAGAATCGAACCTAGAAACACCAGATCGACCCTGTATTCCAAGTAATTCAAGCCACTCGATCCAAATATTAATTTAACACTATGATTATAATAAATTATTAAAGTGTTAATAAGAGTGTTGCTAAATTATCTATTGTCATTTGACGAGGACCTGATCATACAACCAGTGACGGATCCAGATTTTTTACTAGTGGGGGTAAAATATAGTCTATAATATTTTTTAAAGAACAAATATTGCGAGTTTTTACAAAATACATAATTTCATTATTGAAAAATCTTAAAATACTTAAATTTCTACAAATTATATAACTAAAAGGTAAAATTTAATACCGACTTATTTTCTATTTTATTCATCTCTTGTGAATTTCTAGATTTAATTTAAAAATAATCTTATAGGAGCAACTCTTATTTTATATGGGAGTAATGTTGTTATATATATATATATATATATATATATATATATATATATATATATATATATATATATATAACCAAAATAAATTTCAAGTGGAGGCAAGGTGCCCACAATTAATTTAAAATGAATTCGTCCATGCATTCGTCTATATAATAAATTAAGGTCGTCACGTGGTACACATTCAAAATGTTAGACTTGTGTCTCATCCCTGAACTTACAAGCTTATATTTTGTTTGACTTTTCATTACTCTTTTAAAATAAATAGACGAGGAAGTGGTAGATATGACATGCGAGTGAGATAGAGTAATGAGAGAAAGCAGAGAGAGAGAGTGCTTAATGGACGAAAAAAATTGAGAAGTATCAAAAAATTAGGACTTAATAAAACACAACAAATTATATGGTGATGCGAAAGCTGGTTCATAATTTATACTTCACAAGTAAGTGATTTTAAATATCATTGTCGTATTTTTGATTAAATTTTTTTCTCTCATGTGTGAGTGAGAGTTCTCTCGAGAGTGTAGACTTTTTCGCATTTTCTATCAACTGAATAGTGAGCGTTTCTCTGACCATGGATCATTTATCGTTACAAGAGGGTGAGGAAGTAGAGTTTGGCGTGGGGGGTGAAGAAGAAGTGGAAACTCGTGAGTCTCTACGCCTGGTGGGGCGTTTTCTTACAGATCACAGCATCAGAGTACCTATCACGAAGGATAGGATGGCAGATATTTGGAGGTCGGGATATGGGGTTACGATCAAGGAGGTTGAGCCAGGTCTTTTTGCTTTCGAGTTCTTTCATGAAATTGATATACAAAAGGTGCTGAAAAATGGACCTTGGTCATTCGACAAGCACACAGTGGTGCTGGTGTGGTTCCGGAGAATGTGCCACCGCAGGAAGTTCCACTTAACCATGTTTCATTTTGTATCCAAGTACATGATTTACCATTGGGTAATGGGTTTTTTGCCTGAGAATGTTGGCAAGGTTCTAGGTAATTTTATTGGTGAGTTCTTGGAATATGATGCTCAAAACAACTCAAATTATTTGTGTTCATATATGAGGATCTGTGTTATGGTAGATGTTACTCAACCATTAAAGCGAGCCAAGAAGGTGCGTAAAAAAGGCTGTGAAGCTAGATTTGTTACTTTCAAGTATGAGAGATTAGACAAAGATGGGAGATTAGAGATTTTCTGCTATCTTTGTGGGATGTTAGGGCATGCAGAGAGTTCGTGTGACAAGCTTTTCACTATGGCCATTATGATGGTGAGAGGGGTTGGGGACCTGAACATAGGGTGGAGATACGTCGTGGTGGAGCCGGCTGCAGGTCGAAATGGTTGCGCGGCGGAGTAGGGGATGATTTGGTAAACCCTACACAAGCCTTCAATGCACTGTGTAATCCGGGACAAAACTTAGGCGGAAATCAAGGGAGTAATAACCAATCCGTTTTTCAAAACGTAAATAACAGTCAAGGGGGACCCAGAGATCAGAGTCTGAACCAAAAGAAACAACAACAACAACAACAACAACGGTATGCCAGGCGGTATGTACTTTAAGGCAGAAATATTTAAAAATCCTCACCTCTTTATCCCAATTAAAAGCAATAATAAGCATAATGATCTTAGGGGGTCCACGGAGAGGAATAAGGAAATAAATGATGAACCAATGATAATTGATGCTGGCCGAAAAAGGCAAAGGGCTAGTGGGTTTGATCCGGCTGAACTCAGTAACTCGGTACTAGCTGGAATTAATAATACTAGTGCAGGTGGTGGTAATTGATATGATCTAACATGATATCTAAGGTTTAGGATCTTGAAAATTGGCAAATCAACAATTTCTCACAACAAATTCAAAAGGAAGATGAACACAAATCAACAATCACAAAAGAAAAGACACAAACACTTACATGAAAGAGGAAGAAAGATCAAATGTGGAATAGACTTCGAATGGAATGGAGATTGAAGATCACCACACCTTTCTAGGAAAGGCGATAAGATCACTCTATCCTTAGGCTCTCCTAGCCTCAAGGATGTGAGCTTTATAAGTTCTCATCTCAAGAACCAAGGAGAACTTCATGATGAACCTCACCTCCCATATGCATGTACTTGTCTTGTCCAGGATTACACGGTGCATTGAAGGATTTATGATGAATTCATTCAACAAATCATCCCTTGAAAAACGAGCAAATGATTTCATTCAACATAAAAGTTTTACCAATCCGTTTTATGCCTGAGAATCTTGGCAAGGTTCTAGGTAATTTTATTGGCGAGTTCTTGGAATATGTTGCTCAAAACAACTCAAATTATTTGTGCTCATATATGAGGATCTGTGTTATCGTAGATGTTACTCAACCATTGAAGCGAGCCAAGAAGGTGCGTAAAAAAGCCCGTGAAGCTAGATTTGTTACTTTCAAGTATGAGAGATTAGAAAAAGATGGGATATTGGAGATTTTCTGCTATCTTTGTGGGATGTTAGGGCATGCAGAGAGTTCGTGTGACAAGCTTTTCACTATGGGCCATTATGATGGTGAGAGGGGTTGGGGACCTGAACATAGGGTGGAGATACACCGTGGTGGACTCGGCTACAGGTCGAAATGATTGCACGACGGAGTAGGGGATGATTTGGTAAACCCTACGCAAGCCTTCAATGCACCGTGTAATCCTGGACAAAACTTAGGCGGAAATCAAGGGAGTAATAACCAATCCGTTTCAAAACGTAAATAACAGTCAAGGGGGACCCAGAGATCATAGTTTGAACCAAAAGAAACAACAACAACAACAACAACAACAACAACAACAACAACGATATGCCAGGCGGTATGTACTTTAAGGCAGAAATATTAAAAAATCCTCACCTCTTTATCCCAATTAAAAGCAATAATAAGCATAATGATGTTAGGGGGTCCACGGAGAGGAATAAGGAAATAAATGATGAACCAATGATAATTGATGCTGACTGAAAAATGCAAAGGGATAGTGGGTTTGATCCGGCTGAACTCAGTAACTCGGTACTAGCTGGAATTAATAATACTAGTGCAGGTGGTGGTAATTGATATGATCTAACATGATATCTAAGGTTTAGGATCTTGAAAATTGGCAAATCAACAATTTCTCACAACAAATTCAAAAGGAAGATGAACACAAATCAACAATCACAAAAGAAAAGACAAAAACACTTACATGAAAGAGGAAGAAAGATCAAATGTGGAATAGACTTCGAATGGAATGGAGATTGAAGATCACCACACCTTTCTTGGAAAGGCGATAAGATCACTCTATCCTTAGGCTCTCCTAGCCTCAAGGATGTGAGCTTTATAGGTTCTCATCTCAAGAACCCAGGAGAACTTCATGATGTACCTCACCTCCCATATGCATGTACTTGTCTTGTCCCGGATTACACGGTGCATTGAAGGCTTCATGATGAATTCATTCAACAAATCATCCCTTGAAAACGAGCAAATGATTTCATTAAACATAAAAGTATTTCAAGTATATCAAGGGAAAAAACAAGCCTTCACTCTAAGTATTTGAATTTCTCTTTTGCAAAATGAGCAAATGATTGCATTCAACATAAAAGTTCTAAGATTACACTGGGTTTTCAAGTATTTATATTGTGGACTTAGGGATCCTAGGCCCACAACTAAAGTTCAAAAGAAGGGTTTTTTTTTGTACCCCCACAATATGACCTTATACCCCCACAAATTTTGTTATTCCAAAAATACCCTCGTGAATTGGTCTTTAACGGATTTACCAAATTAAAAGGTAAATCCGTGTTAGGAAAAAACCAAAAACGGATTTATCTAATTAGTAGATAAATCTGTAGTTAAAAATACACTACGGATTTATCTATTTAGTAGATAAATCCGTAGTTCATTTTCTCAAACCGGAAGTACCTACAAGCAACATACTTCCGTTTTGTTATTTCTCAAACCGGAAGTAATTAAATTATTTAACATTGCAAATGGATATATGTTGTCAAAAAAACAACCAAACGGATTTATTAATCAAAACGGATGTATATTGATCAAAAACCATGGAAATGGATTTAATGTTCACGGATGTATATTGATCAAAAAAAAAATGGAAACGGATGTATATTCATAAAAAAATGGAAACAGATATATAATTTTCTCTTGTAATTCCGTTGGAACCAAAAAAATTGGAAACGGACCGTAGTGTATTTTTTAACTACGGATTTATATATCTAATAAATAGATAAATCCGTTTTGATTTTTTTAAAAAATAGATTTATATTTTATTTAGATAAATCCGTTAGTTATAATACTAAGGGGCATTCTGGGAATATCAAATTGTGTGGGGGTATAGGGGGAATAGGTGGGGGTACAAAAAAAAACCCCCAAAAAAATACAAAACAAGGCCCAAGGCCACAAACTATGCTACTAGGCCTTATCCACTTATCCAAGGACAACATGTCTCAATTAAAAGTGTCTTATTTATTGAAAGAAAAACAAAGCATAGGAAACACTAGAGTTGGTTATCTAGAAATTTTCTACTATTTACATGGTTACCTTCAATGTGCTCTTGTCTTAATGATTAAGGTTGAGCACTTTGAAGTATATAATCTTGAACTCTTGTTGACTCTTTTTGGTCTTAATCTTCGTGATTTTCATCCGAGCTCCATGCATGTGGGCTCACATCAGTAATGATGGGCTCACATCAGTAATGATGGGCATGCAAGTGATACTGTGTCTCAAGAACAACTCGACCAGAACTTTTTATGGCTAGGTCCTGGCAAGCAGGCCTGCCGGGAGCAATGAATATCTTCAGTTGGAACTGTCAAGGCTTGGGCAACCCGAGTGCAGTTTCGTCCAATCGTGACCTCGTTCGGGTGTACCAACCAGACGTTATTTTTCTTTGCGAAATATATGCAAACTGAATTGAAGAGATTAGAACTCGTCTGGGTTTTGATAATGCCTTTGCGGTGGATAGATTTGGAAGAAGTGGTGGTTTAGCATTGTAGCGACCGAAAAATCCGGCGGAGGGATTCTTCGAAGTTCTTGAAATGAAGCCGCCACCAAATTTTAGTTTAAGGGCAAACATTGGAAAATCCCTATTGAGTGGATAAGGGGGTTTTGCGGATCAGGTTTAGGCTCGGGAGTCGTTTATGCGTAGGGAAGGTATTAGCATCCTACGACATCCTTCCTAAGGAAGGTTACCTTTTAACTAAATGTGTAAACATTTATTAATTCAAAAATAATGTTTTTACCCTTATAATAATAAAAAAACGACTCGATAAACAGTTAGTTATTTTTGTACTTTTTGAGAAAAAGGAGAGAAGTGAATTAAAAGAGAAAAAAAAAGGTTTTTTACTAATGCAATTGACAGAGGTCGGCCGCCCTCTGCTCCTACGTATCTCCTGGTAGAGAATCAAATCACACGTAGTTCTTGGGTAGAAAATGTTTGCGTGTTTGGTGTTTTATTTATTTATTTTTGAAATTGGGGAGAGGTATCCGTAATGACCAAACAAGCGGAACTCAGAGTGGTCAACACTCCTGGCCCGTTTTGAAAATTAAAATTGTTATCAACGGTCAAACAAGCGAAGCTCAGAGTGACCATTAGTAACAATCCATTTTTGTGTGAGTTTGATTGTTTGAAAGAAAGAAAATTAGTTTGAATACAATATGGTATAATAAAAACAAATTAGGCTGTAGTAAAAATACAAGGGGTGTAACTAGCAACAGGGATATTGCTCTGTCAAAAAACAGGAGTGCATTTAGATACAAGTCGAGTTTTATTTTCAAAAGCTTTTTAGGCTGGGGATGTTGTAAAAGAATGGATGGTGTGAAATAAAAATTTGGTGTTTGAAAACTAGGAGGTTTCTAACAAAAATGGTTTTTGATGAGCAATGAAAGATAAATAAGGAAAAGCATTCACAAAAGCGGAGTAGGTTGTAAATCAGTAATAAGGGGGATGCATTTAACAGTAGGGGTCGTATTATTAATGCTGGGGGTGCAGTAAACAAATTGACTTACACTGTTGGGTTTTGAGGTCGGATCTGCGAATTGGGCTTCATGCAAGAAGGGGTCCATACGATTAAAAAGAAGGGTGTAAAGAACAATCTGATAAAAAACTTTAAAAAGCAAAAAAAAGCCAAAACTAGAGCACTTTAAAAAACCTAAACCTAATTCTTCACCATCCACACTCTTCACGGCGCCGCACCAGATGGGGTTTGAGGAGAGAGAAATAGTTTTTCGGAGAGAGAGAAAATGAGAGAGGGGAAGAACGAAATCTGAGGGGAAGAAAAATGGATGGCGTGGGAGATGAGGAGTGAGGTGAGGTAGTGAAGCTGAGAGGGAGAGAGAGACGGTGAGAGGGACGGTTACGGTGGAGAGAGAGATAGAGACGCTGTGAGGGGAGAGACGGTGGCGAGAGGGAAACAGAAGGGGCATGCGACGGTGGGAGAGGAGAGGGTGACGGTGAGAATGATGGAGAGAGGGATGGTGACAGCGAGAGAGGGGAGAGAGAGGCGCACGGCCGAAGTATGAGGAATGCCGCCGTTCGGCCGTTCAATGACCGGCGATGGTGACGTTGACGGTATCGGAGTAGGGCGCGAAGGACATGGAGATCCTCGCGGGAGGGACCGCGTGGAACGATGGCCGGTGGTGGTACACCAGTCACCGCCGTTGTGTTCGCCGGAGGGGGGACAACTGTGGGTGGTTACGGCGTCGGAGACGAGGACGATGGCTGGTACAACGGTATTGTAGCTGCAGTGGGGTTACTGTGCTTGGTTGCTGTGCTTGGTTGACGGCGAGATGTAGTGGTTGGGTTGTTGTGTTGGTGGTGAGAGAGTGAAAAAGGGATTTTCGTGGGTGTTAGTGGCTGTTTGGTGCTTGCTGGGTGGTAACGTGGTGGTGAGATGAGGATGTTGGGAGAATCTCACGGTGGCTGAGAGTGGTGGTTGTAGGAGAGATGGTGAGTTTTTTGACGGTGGTGAGAGGGAGAGAACGAAGTGGTGGTTGTAGTGGTTCTGTCCTCTGAATTTTTGTTCCTCTTCCCTCTCTTTGTTTTCTGCGAATTTCTCTCAATTTGTGTCTGTATTGTGTGCGTATGTTACTGGGTTTTTTTTCCTCCTTTTGCTGTTGTTGCTCAATTGTGTTTATAGGCAGATTTTGTGAGGAATCCAAGGACAACAATTAGAGAAAGGACCAAGGACAGCAGCTGGCTGACCAAGGACAGTCGCTGGGTGGAGGAATCAAAAGGACGAAGGACAGCTATTTGAATGGACAAAGGACAGCATGCAGCTGGATGGGGCACTGGTAGTGGGACAGTCAAGGGAAAGGACGAGGAAGGAAAAAACAAGAGGACCAGCAGCTAGGGCTGCTGATGCGCCCTCTTCCTCTTTTTGTTGAATTTTATTTTAGACTTTTGTACTATTTGCTTTTCTTTGGTTTTTGTCCATATGTGTAAAAGACTTGGTTATGTAATAAAAGGGATTTTGGCTTATTCAGCTTTTGCCTAATTTTATATTACATTTTATTTATATCTGTGTTTTATGATAATAAGCAATATCAACAAGAAAACGAGTACCACAATAAACGTCACACGTTGAGCGTTAAAGACACGCGCACGATTAAAGCGACGAGAATAAAATCTTTTTTTTGGATTTTTTACGATTAGCCGGACAAAATTAGGGTATGACAGCTGCCCCTCTTTATTTATATTTTACTAGGAAACATGAAAGGTTTCCAGATTTCTCGAGTAAAATAGAAATAAAGATAAAAAAGACACTAATTTTGTCAAGACTATGGTTTTTTAGAAACTCTTGAAAAAAATGAATTGACATAGAACGAAAATAAATAAGGGTTACTGGGGATCTGAAGGAGAACTGGGGCCCTGATGGTCTAATTCGCAGTCGATGCTTGGCGCATTGATTGGAGTTAAACTGAAGGGCCGACGGGGTCTGAAGGGCATGCCTAAGCCTGATGGACCAATGGGTCTGATGGAGCGCGAACTAGCAATGGTACTAGTAAAACGGTCTGCTTGGGGGTGGCCTTTTTCGAGCGACCATGGGGGCAAGGTCAGGTCATTGACCTGATTTGCGCACCTCGAAGGATGTTCACTGTGTTTTCTTCTAGGCGGGCACAGCTAGTCTGAAGGACCTGGGGTCGGATGATCCGTCGGTTGCTCGATAATGCGACGTGCGATCTGAATTGAAGGACCATTGATGGTCTGAAGGAGCGCTTGGGCTCTGAAGGACCACTGGGGGTCTGCAAGAGTACTAGGACTCTGAATTGAGATATGAGACCAACGCTTGGCGTACAAACTATTGGGATTGACACATGGCGTACTTGCCTAGAACATACCTAATGAATGCATTTACCTGAGAAGGGAAAAGCTATCTATATTTGGCATGTCTAAAAATGCAATGAATGATGTATTCGTGCAATATAGGTATGTGAAATGGTAGGTGTCCGATGGGATGAATGAAACGTGGCAGATGATGTGAGTTGAACTTGGTGGAACATGGAGGTTGACAAACAACGTATGTGAATGCAGATAAGATATGAATGTGTTGTGCTGATTAATTCTGGTGGAATGATGAATGTAATGGAATGAGCGATTTTTTCTCCTTTTGCTTTTTTTTGCCTTGTTTCCTTATTATATAATGAGTGTATGAAATGCAAAGTGCGAATGTGATACAAATGTAATGCTTTGGTGCAAATGCCATGGTGAATAAAAGAAAACATGCGAATGTATGATACAATGATATGATTAGTGGTACAAAAAAAACCCCTTTTTTTTGGGGCAACGACGAGACCGGCACTTGGCACATCTATCGAAGCAAACAATGTTACGCATGCAATGTGATGAACGTGCAATGATTGGTATCTGACGATGAATGAAATGGGGCAGACAATGGGTGTTGTAACCGATGGAATGGGAAGGTTGACAAACGATGTATGAGATATGAATGTGACTGTAATGATTAATTTTTGGTGTGATGATGAATGTAATGGATGGATTTTTCTTTTTTCTTTTTGCTTTTTCTTACTTATTTTTGCTTCTTTTCTTGATGCATGCAATGCGAATACTTCGATGCAAACGTAATGGTGAATAAAAGGAAACACATGAATGCATAGCAAATGATATGATTGGTGATGTAGAAAGCTTTTTGGCAATGTTGAGACCAGCACTTGGCATGTCTATCGGAGCAAAAAAGTGTTATATGCATGTATGCAATGTGATGAATGCGCGATGCGAAAGTAAATGGACTACAAAAAGCCTGTGAATGATGGATGCTGAAGCTGGTTGAAAACAGAAATTGATAAGCCGTGTATGCGACGGTAGATGACATGTGAATGCAAATGTAGTGCTTAGATGCAGGTGCTATGGTAGATGCATGATTGCATGGTGGAATGATTTATGCTATGATTTGTTGATGATGCAGAAAGATTTTTTCTTTTTTGTAATGATGAGAAATGAGACTTTTGATGCGAGAAACAAAGAGGTGAAAATTCTGGAATCATCATTTATTGGATTTGATTTGAATTCAAACTTTGGTAATCTCGAGGTTGTTATTTCCAGACACTGATGTGCAAAAGTATTTGATTGCATTTGCAGGCTCCTTCACATTGTTCTTTCGTTATGGTGTCCCATGATGACTGAATTTTAGGTCTACAAAGTTAACTACGCGAGTTTCCAACTTCACATTATTAACTTGTGTTTTCTCTCTTTGAAGCATTGTTTAGCAAATATGCATAATAGTGCAAATACGAATGAATGAGTCAGTTAACTTGGTTCTTGATCCAGGGTATGACAGATATGACACGTGACAGGTTTTTGCCAAATACTATTGTTGCTAGAGTGTTCAAAGCTAAATATTTCCCAGGTAGTGATTTTATGGGGGCTTGCTTGGGCCATAATCCCAGTTATGTATGGCGTAGTATCTTCCCTTCTCGGGTAGTGGTCAATTTGGAAGTGAGATGGGGGATAGGAAATGGTGAGAGAATTTCTGTATGGAGGGATCCGTGGTTGAAGAATGGACAAGACAGCTTTGTGAGATCGCTTATGATTGCTGGAACTGAGGATCTTTGTGTGAAGGATTTATGGAATCATGAGAATAATAGCTGGAAGGTGGATTTGATTGATCAATATTTTAATGAGGCCGAAGCTACTGCAATCAAGAAGATGCCTCGGTTTGATGTTAATGAGGATGATCAGCTATACTGGTGTAGGAGTAAGAATGGTTTATTTTTGGTGAGGTCAGCGTACTATGCCATAATGGAGGTTCTTACTGACAGCTCGAATCTTCGTATTGAAGGTGACTGGATGTGTTTGTGGAGACTGAAAATTCCTCACAAAATTAAACTACTCTTTTGGAGAGCAGCAAAGGGAGTATTACCTACAAGGAGTAACTTGTTGAGAAGAAATGTCATGTGCGAGAACCATTGTCCTATGTGTGACGGGAATCCAGAGAACAAGTGGCATGCTTTTTTTTTATTGTAATCACGCGGAGTCTATGTGGGAAGCCAATGGATTGTTAAACGAAGTCAGAAATGCGATGGCAACGTCAGAGAATTTTCGCGAATGCTTATTTAAACTGATCCGGAATTTATCTAAATCGAACACGTTCACTTTGGTGATGATGTTTTGGGTTTTATGGAGACGAAGCAATGAAAAGGTGTGAGATGGTGTGATGCAACCTGTTAACACAACAGTGGCAAAGGCGGTGGAATACTTGCATGATTGGAAATGGGCGAGGCTACGGAATCAACGTTCAAGTGCAGGGAATATTCAGCAGCAATCCGAGGAGATAAGATGGCACAAACCAATTGCTGGGTGGTATAAATGCAACATAGACGCTGCCATGTTTAACACTAACAACAAATATGGTTTGGGAATGTGTATTCATAGTCACGTAGGCGAATTTTACAAAGGGAAGATGATGTGGTTTCACGGTACTCCAACACCTCAGGAGGAAGAAGCGGTGGGACTTAGACAAGCACTTCTTTGGTTAGTTGAGTTGGGATTGACATCGGTATACATTGAACTTGATTGCTTATCAATTATAAATGGTGTGAAGAATGGCCTACAAACTAACTTGGAGTTCGGTGCTATTATTTCCTATTGTCGAAGTTTTCTTTCTCGTCATCAAAGCCTCCAGGTTAGCTATATATGTTAGGGGACAAGCAAATCTTGTTGCTCACACGCTTGCCAGGGCATCACGATTACATGCTAGCTCTATGATTTTGAGTTTGTTTTAAATAGATTTGTTAGTGTTGAATTTTTTCAATGGCCAAGTGTGGGAGCCCGGAAGGAAATCTTGGCTTGTTTGATGTTGAAATGTGAGGTGTTCACTCCACCAATCCTTTCGCTTGAAGGGAACATTGTTGAGATGTCAAGATTCACCGTAAAACAAGCGTGGGATATCGGAAGGGGAACTTTCTTTCCCACCGCGCTGTTTGAATCAAGCTCCAGCACGCCTTTCTTTCCTATAGCCCCCCTATCATTTTGGATCCATTACTCATTGGAAGCCATGTCTTCAACCAACTGTTTGGCTTCTTCCCAAGTCTTGGTACCTAAGGATCCTCCAGCTGAGGCATCCAACATCATTCTTGTTTGTGGTCTCAGCCCATGGCAAAAGGTTTGTAACTGTAGGAAATCTTCTATGCCATGACCGGGACACTTCTTGAGTAGTAGCTTAAATCGTTCCCAAGAATCATACAACGATTCGGACTCTCCCTGTGTAAAATTGGAAATATCAGCTCTTTTCCTTATGAACTTGGAGATTGGGAAGAATCTCTCCAAGAACTTGTTCTCAAGGTCATTCCAAGTGTTGATTGTCCCTGGGAGAGTGTTCAGCCAATCCTTGGCTCTCCCTGTGAGAGTGAAAGGGAACAGCCGGACCTTCTTTGCACTATCGGTTACTCCCTCAAGGTGTGTAGTCCCACATATCTCGTAGAATTGGAACAAGTGCTGATTAGGGTCTTCGGCATCCGACCCAGAGAATTGCTCTGATTTCAAGGCTGTGAGCACAGAGGATTTGATATCAAACTGGGCTACGCCCACTGGCTGAAATGCTAATGCTTGGGCACCTTGATTTCTTCGCCCGAAGTCACCTAGAGTACGTCGTGGTGGAGGTGGAGGATCAGCCATCTCTTCCTCTTCACTCGAAAAATCTTCAGGTATCGAGGTAGAGGTTGATTGTACCTGTGACAGTTCCCTTGCTTGCTGCTTGGTAAGCTTAGCCTTTCTTCGATTTGCCTTTGCTAGTTTTTCAATTTCCGGGTCAAACAAGAGTTCTTGTGGACCCTTGCTCCGCATGCACAAATCTCTGAAACACTGAAGCAAACGTCAACAAATTCAAGAAACCAACAAGTAGCAAAATTAAGTAACTAAAAACAATCAAAAACTAAAAATCTAGAATCAACTCGTTTGCCTTGTCGACAACAAAGTCAACAATCCCCGACAACGGCGCCAAAAACTTGTTAGGACTTTGGCAAGTGTACCAAATGTCGTCGCAAGTAATAAAATACGGTAAGTAACCGGTCGATTCCACAGGGATTGCGCGTTGAAAACAGTAGCAAAGTTGTAAATTCTTAGATTGTAAAGGTTTTGGTAATTGAGTAATCAGTAACAGTACACAAACGTGATTTAAGAATACGAGAAAAACGACTAGGGATCGAATCCTCTCACCTCGCCTATCACATGAACCTTAGCCAATTCAAGTTAATTATTCAATTTCTAGATTCAATTCACTAATTAAGGTCAAGGGCAATTCCTTGCCTCAAGACCCCTATTACCCTAAGAGTTACCCTAATTCCTTAGGTGAGTCATGCCATAGGGTAACGCATTAAGATTAAGAATTTTAATGAATTCACATAAGCTACCGCATATTCCTATGATGATTACTAGCATGTGATCTAACTACCCAATTTCCAGCTACTAACTCATATTCCTATGCAATCACTAGCCTGGATCATCACAATTATCATATGTAATTGAAAAGCATTAAGAACATAGGTATTTAGACAAAGTAAATCGAATAACAACTGAATTGATTAGAACAATGGTTCACATGATAGGGTTGGGAGATTCATCTCTCCCTAATCTAAGCAAATTAGTTACAATCCATCCTAAGAGTAGAAACCAACATAAAATAGAAAACAAATATAAAGGAAGACATTAGAACCTTCAATCCCTTGTTCCCAAGTGGTGAGAAGGCCCCAAAATCGCACCCTCCAGCTGCTCCAAATTGTGGCTCAGATCCCAAGACGAAGTCCCCTAAAAAAATGCTGAAACTGCTTTAAAAACCCTAATTTTCACGCACCATCGCGACGCGGCCCGTGCCCGTCGCGTCGCGAAATAGGACAGAAACATTTGGCTTCGCAAAACTCCTCCTGGTCGCGTCGCGAACCCTCCTGGTCGCGACGCGATATTGAACAGAAATCAAATCCCTCCATTTTGCTGCATTTCCGGGCAAGTGTCTGGTTCGCCGAATGATGCCACAACAAATTAGAGGTCTTCAAGTCCAATTTAGCTCCAAAAGTGAAGGGATTACTTACAAATGAACTTCCTACTACAATTATCTAAAACTAGACTAAATCCCCAGATAATGACTGTGATACAATGAAAAACCTGCACAATTGGTCCTAAAAATACATAACTTACATCATATGATTGAGAGTCAACACAACCCCAAACTTAAACTTTTGCTTGTCCTCAAGCAAACATTCAATTCAGACTGTGGCTGTTTTTTCTATTTAGCTGTTACATATAATACATCAACCTTAAACACATCAGCACATCAACTATCATCATCAACCTAATACAGTGGCAGGACAACTGAATTGGAAATACCGAATCATAAGCAGGCAGCATTCTCAAGTTTTCTCTGTACGCACATCTCACCAGTGTTTCACTCTTGAGGTGTTTCGTGTGAAGACATAGCTTCTCAGTGGTTTTGATGAAGACAACAACAATCAAGAGATCATTTGTGCAAGAGGAAATGGATCAAATATGTTAAAAGTTACAATTTGCTCAAAGTTATCAAAGTGCAAGAATTGTCTATAATTGATCAAAGGTATATGACATTCACATCTTACTTTTGATTACAAGTGTTCAAGCTATCATACATGCATGCCATAAGTTTTAAAAAAAATATATAATAATAAAATAAAATATTTTATGTATGGCAACTTGGTAAACGTTATACTTGATTACCAAACGTTATACCAAACGTTATATACGTGTTATATTATGCATGCCATGAGAATAAAATATATATGCCATGAGTTATTCAAAAATTGCAACGTTATGCATGCCTTGAGCTTTCAAACGTTGAACGTGATAATGAATTCATTTTCATTTGAATTCATGGCAAATTTGGTAAACACGTTAACCGTTTTTCAGCCAATTCATTTTCAAATATATGAACGTTAATCGTTAAACGTTAAACGTTATATTTTGAGAAAAGATTGTAACGTTAATACTTGATTAAAATCTTTCAAAAAATGAATAACGTTGCTATGAGTAACGTTCCATGAGTAACGTTGCAAGTTGCTTTCAAAAATTGGAACTTTTGGTACTTTGACAATGGCAACTTTTGGCAAATGGTACTCTTTTGAAAAGGTGTTTCAAGGCCTATATAAACTTCAGTATTTCAATTCTCACACAACCAATCTCTCTGGCTACAATTTTCACATACATACATTCTATTGAAAACTTTCAAAAATGGCAAGTGTTCAGACCAGATTTTTATAGTGAAACTTTTGTTCCAAAACTTTCATTCAAAGTCATAAGTTTCATATCATACATGAAGAACACTTGTATATCATTGTGAGACTTGGTTGTCACAAGAGAAAAGATCAATCTTGTATTGATACATATCATTTCAAACACTTTCTACAAAAATTCAGATTTGTATAAACTTGACCTTGCATTCCAGGATTGTTGGAGCAAGTGTGTGCATTGAAGAGGATTGTTCTTCTTGCACTTGGTTTTTAGATCTTAAAGGTTTTAAGAGCCTTTGATCTCCCTATAGGTTAGATAGTAAGCATCACAATTGGTGTGAATAGGCTGTACAATCATTCTAACTATAGTGAAATCTCTTGCTAGTTGGCGAGGGGACTAGACGTACTCTCCGGATTGTGGAGGGGAACTAGTATAATTCTCTTGTGTCCTTTTTCTTTCCAGCACTTTACTTTTTCCATACACTCACCATAAAACAAGATTTTATCAACCAATTTTAAAACCGAAAAAAATCTCTAAGTACCTAATTTACCCCCCCCCCCCCCTCTTAGGCGCAATCTATACTCACATTTGGTATCAGAGCAGGTTATAGGTAACCTGCTCCTAGAGATCCATAATGGCTTCCGCAAATCTGGTATTTAAAGATGGTGGTAGCAATAACAAGCCTCCATTGTTTTGTGGTGAATATTTCGATTTTTGGAAAATTCGCATGAAGGCTCATTTAGAAGCACAAGGAGAAGAAATATGGGATGCTGTCCAAAATGGTCCTTTTGTTCCTACAAGTGTGGTCAATGGTGTTGGTACTATAAAGCCTAAAGGTTCATGGAATGATGATGATAAGAAAAGGGTGCTCTATGACAAAAAGGCAATCAATCTACTTCAAGGTGCACTTAGCATGGATGAATTCTTCCGCATTTCAACATGCACAACGGCAAAAGAAATATGGGATACATTGGTAGAAACACATGAAGGTACCGCCGAAGTTAAGAGATCTAGATTGAATACCTTGAGTCAAGAATATGAACTTTTCAGAATGCAGCCCGGAGAATCCATCCTTAATTTGCAAAAGAGATTCGTGCACTTGACCAACCACTTGAAGGCATTAGGTAAAACTCTTACTAATGATGAACTTAATCTTAAAATTCTTAGATCTTTGACCAGGGAATGGCAACCAAAAGTAACGGCGATATCCGAAAAGAAAATCCTATCCAACATGTCTCTTGCAACATTATTTGGAAAACTTCAAGAATATGAGACGGAACTTGGAATCTTACAAAAACATGAAAGTCAAGACAAGAAAGCCAAGGGCATTGCCTTGAAAGTTGATTCTAAAGAAGTTGAGAAAGATGACGATTCGGGAGAAGACGAAAATGTCATGCTACTTGTTAAAAGGTTAGGGAAATTCTTTGGCCATAAAAATAATTTTGGCAATTCTAACTTTGTGAAAAGGAAGAAATTCTCAAAAAGCAAGGATAAAGAAGCATCCACTTCAACACAAGATGTCACATGTTATGAATGCGGCAAGCAAGGTCACATAAAGCCGGATTGTCCGAAACTCCTCAAGAAAGGTGGTCTCAAAGACAAAAAGAAATTTAGGAATAAGAAGGCCTATGTTGCATGGGATGATAATGAGATAAGTTCTTCATCCGATTCGGATAGTGACGAAAGTGCAAATCCAGCATTGATGGCTTCACACCATTCCGATGATGAAGATGGCAATGTAAGTTCTGATTTCTCTCTTTTTGATAATGATGTACAAGGTATTATAAATGAACTCTTAAATGAATGCAAAATTCTATATAAAACTATATCATCTCAAAACAAACAAATCTCATCTTTAAAAGAAAAAGTTGAGACAATGGAAAAAGATTTCAATAATGAAGAGATGAATAGTAAACAAAAGGAGAATTTTGTATGCAATACTTGTGAATCTCTTACTCTCCAAATTGTCCAATTGAAAAGAATTATTGAAAGATATGAAAAAGGGCAAATTGGATTGGAAGGTGTCCTTAGCCAACAAATTAGATATTCAAACGATAAAAGTGGGCTTGGTTATTCAAAGTTTTCAAAACCAAGTTCTAGCACTACTATCTTTGTTAAGGATAGTGACCAATTTTCCAATGTAAAAGTAAACAAGCCTAAAGTAGTTCATCAATATCCTAAGAAGAAAAGATTTACTAAGAAGAAATATTATCCTCTTAGATATAGAAGTAACTTTGTGCCTACTTGTTTTTATTGTGGTATTGTTGGCCATACACCTAATGCTTGCCATGTTAGAAACTTTAGTGTGGCTAGTGGGCATTATGTGTGGGTAAAGAAAGGTACTAACTATGAAGGACCCAAAGCAACTTGGGTACCTAACAAAACTTAATTTGTTTTGTAGGTATGCTTGAAGACCACATCAAATCTATGGTATCTCGATAGTGGTTGTTCCAAGCATATGACGGGAGACATCAACAAATTTTCAAATCTAAAGCTTAAGGCCAAGGGTTATGTTACCTATGGAGATAACAACAAAGGAAAGATTCTTGGCACAGGCAAAGTTGGTGCACTACCTTTCACATCCATTGAAGATGTTCTTTATGTTGAAGGACTAAAGCACAATCTTCTTAGTATTAGCCAACTTTGCGACAAAGGCTTCAAAATCAACTTCACCAAAGATGAATGTTTGATAGAAGATGAAGCCACAAATGAGGTTAAACTTAAAGGTAAAAGAATCAATAATATTTTTATGATATCCCTTGATGACTTATCTTTGAAGGTTAAATGTCTCATGGCGAACAACAATGATTCATGGACTTGGCACAAAAGAATAGCACATATTCATATGGAGCATTTGAACAAATTAGTGAAGCATGATCTTGTCATTGGATTGCCTAAGATGAAATTTGTCAAAGATAGACTTTGTGATGCTTGTCAAAAAGGGAAACAAACCAAATCAACTTTCAAATCTAAGAATGTGGTGTCCACTACAAGGCCACTACAATTGTTGCATATGGACTTATTTGGTCCATCAAGAACAAGAAGCTTCGGAGGTAATGTGTATGCTTTAGTTATTGTTGACGATTTTTCTAGATATACTTGGACATTCTTTTTAGTGCAGAAAAGTGATGCATTCAAGGCATTCAAGAAATATGCAAAACAAATCCAAAATGAGAAATCACTAACAATTGCCTCCATAAGAAGCGACCATGGTGGAGAATTCCAAAATGCTTCCTTTGAAGACTTTTGTGAAGAATATGGAATATCTCACAACTTCTCGACACCATTTTCTTCGTGATCATGTGCTTCGTGGAGATGTCGAAGTTACATTTGTGGATACGCATAATCAATTAGCAGATATCTTCACAAAGCCTCTCGCAAGAGAACCGTTTTACAAAATTCGGCGAGAACTTGGGATTTTAGATGAAGGAGATGTGTAATTCGTCTATTCTCATTCATTATATATTATAATAAAGTCAAGTTTTTCCTATCCTTTTTGTTAATGACAAAGGGGGAGAAAAATATGGCTCTGTTTTGGTTTCTCTAACAAATTTTGCAGATTTCAAAACTCTCTAATTATGGATTAAGGGGAAGCTTTAATCCAGGGGGAGCAGTCTTGTGTAGAGAAACAAAAGTACAACTAATTTTCACATATCGGGTTGTCATCATCAAAAAGGGGGAGAATGTGAAGACATAGCTTCTCAGTGGTTTTGATGAAGACAACAACAATCAAGAGATCATTTGTGCAAGAGGAAATGGATCAAATATGTTAAAAGTTACAATTTGCTCAAAGTTATCAAAGTGCAAGAATTGTCTATAATTGATCAAAGGTATATGACATTCACATCTTACTTTTGATTACAAGTGTTCAAGCTATCATACATGCATGCCATAAGTTTTAAAAAAAATATATAATAATAAAATAAAATATTTTATGTATGGCAACTTGGTAAACGTTATACTTGATTACCAAACGTTATACCAAACGTTATATACGTGTTATATTATGCATGCCATGAGAATAAAATATATATGCCATGAGTTATTCAAAAATTGCAACGTTATGCATGCCTTGAGCTTTCAAACGTTGAACGTGATAATGAATTCATTTTCATTTGAATTCATGGCAAATTTGGTAAACACGTTAACCGTTTTTCAGCCAATTCATTTTCAAATATATGAACGTTAATCGTTAAACGTTAAACGTTATATTTTGAGAAAAGATTGTAACGTTAATACTTGATTAAAATCTTTCAAAAAATGAATAACGTTGCTATGAGTAACGTTCCATGAGTAACGTTGCAAGTTGCTTTCAAAAATTGGAACTTTTGGCACTTTGACAATGGCAACTTTTGGCAAATGGTACTCTTTTGAAAAGGTGTTTCAAGGCCTATATAAACTTCAGTATTTCAATTCTCACACAACCAATCTCTCTGGCTACAATTTTCACATACATACATTCTATTGAAAACTTTCAAAAATGGCAAGTGTTCAGACCAGATTTTTATAGTGAAACTTTTGTTCCAAAACTTTCATTCAAAGTCATAAGTTTCATATCATACATGAAGAACACTTGTATATCATTGTGAGACTTGGTTGTCACAAGAGAAAAGATCAATCTTGTATTGATATATATCATTTCAAACACTTTCTACAAAAATTCAGATTTGTATAAACTTGACCTTGCATTCCAGGATTGTTGGAGCAAGTGTGTGCATTGAAGAGGATTGTTCTTCTTGCACTTAGTGTTTAGATCTTAAAGGTTTTAAGAGCCTTTGATCTCCCTATAGGTTAGATAGTAAGCATCACAATTGGTGTGAATAGGTTGTACAATCATTCTAACTATAGTGAAATCTCTTGCTAGTTGGCGAGGGGACTAGACGTACTCTCCGGATTGTGGAGGGGAACTAGTATAATTCTCTTGTGTCCTTTTTCTTTCCAGCACTTTACTTTTTCCATACACTCACCATAAAACAAGATTTTATCAACCAATTTTAAAACCGAAAAAAATCTCTAAGTACCTAATTCACCCCCCCCCCCTCTTAGGCACAATCTATACTCACATTTCGGGTATTCACTCAATTCACAGTACCTGCATCATCGTTTCATAGGCTTGACAGAGTTCTATATCATTCTATACAAATGAAATGCATACACACATTTTGAGGACTTTAAGGGTTATAGGGGGCTTAGGTAAGGGTGGATACATTTGGACAAGTAGGTTGCACTTGGAGTTAGGCCTACCTCTCTTTTTTTCAATTTCACGCAATTCACTTACTCACCCATTTTCCCAAAGCATTTAACAAAACAAGAGAAGGATTTTATTTATTTATTTATTTTCTCTTTTTTTTATGTATATATATATACATATATATTTTTTCTTTTCTTGTTCCTTCTCTTGTATACCACCCCAAACTTATATTGTTGCTATTCTACGAGCAACCCCAAACTTAAAAATTTCCCCACTCTCACAGCTTTTGTTACCTAACTCCAAGTTAAGAATTAACTAGGCTATGATTTTCAGAGAAACAGTATACAATTTTTTTAACAATAGGCTCAGAGGGGCTAGCAGAGGATAAACATTAATTAGGTGTGGTTTGAAAGGCTCAGGGGTGCCAAAAGAAATGCCTCAGTGTGTATGAAAATCAAATGCAAAAACAATTAAGCACAATGTCAAGTTCTGCAGACTAATGCAGGCAAGGAATACACACAATATATATAAGAACGTGTTTAGGCTCAAACCTCACAGTTGGGATCGTAGAGATGGAACTTGAGAGATGCTGCTCACAGATGATAGAGAACTTCCGCAACGTTTGTCATGACCCCTGCTATTACTTGATGATAAAACTTGAAGTGCGAGTGTCAAAAGGAAAAATGCAAACATGCGACCCCAAATGCCACACATCATCACTATTGAAGCTGCTTTAACAAAACAAAAACAAACTATAGGGCAGTGGTGCCCCAATATCACAGAGTAAGTTATAATAATAAGTACACACCAAAGTGCGAAATAAAGTCAAAATAGGGCAAAATACAACCAAAAGTGCAAGTAAAAATGTCTGAATAAAACAGTAAAATAAATTGAGCCTCCTGCTCAAGGAAATGAAATGTGCTCCTCCAAATACTCATCCCCTGAAAGAAGTGGATCCTGGGGGTGCTGCTGCTGCTCTGCATGGGGTACTGATGAAGATGAAGCGGCGGCTGCTCTGTTCTCTGCCATATACTCCTCAGCAGCACGGTGGACTCTGTATGATGCCAGATGTGAAGTATCTATGCCCTGCTGCTGCAATGACAGAGACGACCCGCACCAGCTGGCCATGAGGAGGTCATACTGGAAAGAGGAGTCGGTCTGAAACTGCTCCCGGTAAGATGGGCCCGCTGGCTGCTGCGGTGCTGGAGGTGCTGGCTGCTGTGGTGCTGCTCCATCCATGGGTCCATCGGGCTGCTTCATAATCCAAGCGGCAGTTATAGGTTCCCTGGGATCAACTAGCAAGTCGTCCGAGTATTCAGGGCACCCCTGTTGTGAACACAAGGCATGAATCACAGAGGCATGCCCCAATCTGGTCCTCGGACATCTGACAATCTCAGCTATGCTCTCAGAAATAGCTCTGCCCAGGTTTACCCGCTCGCCTCTCATGATAGCCAATAATCTCATGGCCACTTTGACCTTCACATTTGTAGAGTTAGAACAGGATATGATCGACTGATTGAAAAATGCATTCCAGGCCTTTGGGATTGGCTTCAGCCCCATGTTGCAGAAACGGCGTGGAAGGTGCATGGATGGGGCCCATTGTGCCCCCGGACGACACAGCTCTCTCAAAGTCCCCTCATAATCAATGCTCCTGGGATCAACGGCAACGTGGCACATAGAACAGTACTGCGCTGTAGGTAGCCCCAACAGGCTGTTGATGCTATCCGCGGAGTAGGACACTGTCTTACCTCTAACATAGACGGATGTAGACCTGTCCTGCTCCTCCTCCCAATAGGCGTTTGAGTAGAACTCCCTGACCAGGCTCTGGTTAGCCTGCTTAATTCTTGCATTGAATGGAAGCCATCCCAACTCCCGCAGTGTGGAAGTGATAATCGGAAACTCATCTGTGGATAGGTCAAAGGCCCTCTCCGGATTGATCTTCTTGCCCTTGACAACCTGCTGGTACCTCTGCTCATGAACGGGGGACCTGAATCTGTCAACCTCTGATGGTGAGGCCCCCCTCCTCTTCCTAGATGTGCCGGTCTTTGCTCTTTTGTCCATGCTAGCACTTGTTTAAGAAAAATTTCCTGCAGGCAAATAACCAGAACCCAGTCCAATTGTTAGTTCTCGGTGGGTCCCGGGTGCGGGCCCCACTCCAGCAGAGAAAAATAATCAACAGCCAAAACATAGTTTCTGGACTCAAAGTCATCTACCCTAAGGTTGTGAATATGTGCAAACTTAGAAACAGACCAAAACCGCAAAACAGACTTCACTTAGACATTTCCACAAACATTTGAGTTGCTTAGCCAAAACTCATTGGAGCAATTTCACAAACACTTGGTGAACACCAAAAACTTCATTGAGGCATTGTAACAAACACTTCGTATACAATCAAAATCAACAGGAATCCAACCCCAATTCGATTAACAAGGCCCCCCTAATTCAGAAATAACAGCAAGCATGCAATGTAGAGGGGTGGGGGACAACAATCCAACTCCTAATTCAACCCCCAACTTGCAATTCGTGTCCCCCTAAATCACTGAAAACTAAAGAAGAAAATTGAAAATTAAAGATGGAGATGGAGGGGGATTGTTACCTGGAGATGTAGACAAGGAAGAATCCGTGTGAGAGTGTGCAAATGCACCACCAAATAAGAGCAAAACAGTAATGGGGGAAATGGGGGAAGTGGCGCACCAGAGAAGAAACAGAGGCAAATTTTGATGAAAATTGATTTGTGTTCGGACTGTCCAGTTTCTGGGCTAAAAGACGTTGCATCGCGACGCGGCCCGTGTGCTTCGCGTCGCGAGATTACACAGAAACCGTTTCAGTTTTAAAAATTCTGAAGTATCGCGACGCGACGCGCCTTATTCGCGACGCGAAATCAAACAGAAACTTTTTTCCAGCAAAAAGTCGACCCATCGCGACGCGATATCATTGGTTCGCGACGCGAAATAACCCAGAAACATTTTCTTTGAGATTAATTCCTTTTCGCGACATGAACACAAAAATTTTCTTCTCATGTCTAAGACTAACAGCAAACTAAAGTGAATTAAAGACTTAAATTGAGATTGAATTAAAGACTTGGTACCTCAGTGGGTTGCCTCCCACTCAGCGCTTCTTTAACGTCACTAGCTTGACGGTTCAGAAGATGTCTCACATTGGCCCAGGTGGAGCCTTTGGCTTCTTAAGTGCCCCATTCACAGCTCCTTCAGAACCTTCTCCATTGAATTTCCAGCTAGGCTCACCCACCACTTCTTTTAGATCTACCCACTCGCTGGATGACTTATCTGGTGGCGAGTGAATGTGCATTCTGTTTTTGGCTTTGAGGCTGGGTTCCTCAACACTATAGCACCCTTCCTTTTTCTCATCCTTTCTTGCTGCCTTGATCACTTTTAGGGTTACCTCTTCATCTTGCACTCTCAGCTTCACAGTCCCATCTGCCACATCTATGACAGCTCTACTGGTGGCTAGGAAAGGTCTTCCCAAGATGAAGGGGATGTCATTTTCCCCATCCATTGAACTCTTGACCTCAGTGTCACCATCCAAACGCAGAATCACAAAATCTACCGGGAAGAGGAATTTTCCAACCTTTACTAAGACATCCTCCACAATACCATACGAATGCCTTATTGACCTATCAGCCAGTTGCAGGGTCATGTGAGTCGATTTGACTTCACCTCCCCCAAGCTTTTTCCACATTCCCAAGGGCATTAGGTTTATGCTTGCCCCCAAGTCACAGAGGGCCTTATCTATAGTGACATCACCAATTGCACAGGGAATGGTGAAGCTTCCTGGATCCTTCAGCTTAGGGGGAATTTTGTTTTGAATGATAGCATTGCACTCCTCTGTTAATGCTACCGTTTCGTTCTCTTTTAACTTTTTCTTTTTGGTCAATAGCTGTTTCATGAACTTCGCATAGACCAGCAACTTTTCCAGGGCGTCAGCAAAAGGTATATTGATCTGGAGGCTTCTGAACACCTCCATGAACTTGGAGAACTGCTCATCCTTCTGATTTTTCTTGCTTACCTGAGGATAGGGCAGTTTCATGTACGATGGGGTTTCTTTGGGTTCCACTTGAGGTTTGTCTTTCCCTGCTCCCTCACTCTTTTCATTTGTTTCCTCATTCTTTTCATTTGTTTTCTTTTCCCGGGGCTTGGTTACATCAGACGGTTCCAACCCCTTACCACTTCTCAGATAGATGGCATTGCAATTCTCATTCCTCGGGTTATCCACAGTGTTGGCAGGGAAACCACTTTTGGATGTCTCCACAAGTTGCTTCGATAACTGACCAATCTGTACCTCCAAATTTTTCATTGAAGCTTCATGGTTTTTCTCCATGTTTTTCATTACCTGCTCTTGAGCTTGGAAGGTATTTTTGGTCATCTGCATAAACTGTGTCAATGCATCCTCTAACCGAGAAGGTGGTTTCTGCTGTTGATTGACAGGTGCCTGAGACTGTTGTTGGTTGGAACTCGTGCCTTCATTATTATTTTTCCAAGAAAAGTTGGGATGATTCTTGCACCCTGGATTGTAGGTGTTAGAAAATGGATTCCCGCCTTGTCTTTGGAAGTTTCCCATATAGCTGGCTTGTCCAATGCTTCTCCATAAGCTGCACAATCACCTTCGTGGGATTCCCTACCACAATAATTGCACCCGCCTGCTTGCACTGCTTGTACTGTTGCTGGAGCTTTGAAACCTACTTCACACGCTGCCGCTAATTGCTTAGTGAGAGCCTCGATTTGCATGGTCGTTATTTTCTGTTGGGCTAACACCGCGCTGTTTGAATCAAGCTCCAGCACGCCTTTCTTTCCTATAGCCCCCCTATCATTTTGGATCCTGTACTCATTGGAAGCCATGTCTTCAACCAACTGTTTGGCTTCTTCCCAAGTCTTGGTACCTAAGGATCCTCCAGCTGAGGCATCCAACATCATTCTTGTTTGTGGTCTCAGCCCATGGCAAAAGGTTTGTAACTGTAGGAAATCTTCTATGCCATGACCGGGACACTTCTTGAGTAGTAGCTTAAATCGTTCCCAAGAATCATACAACGATTCGGACTCTCCCTGTGTAAAATTGGAAATATCAGCTCTTTTCCTTATGAATTTGGAGATTGGGAAGAATCTCTCCAAGAACTTGTTCTCAAGGTCATTCCAAGTGTTGATTGTCCCTGGGAGAGTGTTCAGCCAATCCTTGGCTCTCCCTGTGAGAGTGAAAGGGAACAGCCGGACCTTCTTTGCACTATCGGTTACTCCCTCAGGGTGTGTAGTCCCACATATCTCGTAGAATTGGAACAAGTGCTGATTAGGGTCTTCGGCATCCGACCCAGAGAATTGCTCTGATTTCAAGGCTGTGAGCACAGAGGATTTGATATCAAACTGGGCCACGCCCACTGGCTGAAATGCTAATGCTTGGGCACCTTGATTTCTTCGCCCGAAGTCACCTAGAGTACGTCGTGGTGGAGGTGGAGGATCAGCCATCTCTTCCTCTTCACTCGAAAAATCTTCAGGTATCGAGGTAGAGGTTGATTGTACCTGTGACAGTTCCCTTGCTTGCTGCTTGGTAAGCTTAGCCTTTCTTCGATTTGCCTTTGCTAGTTTTTCAATTTCCGGGTCAAACAAGAGTTCTTGTGGACCCTTGCTCCGCATGCACAAATCTCTGAAACACTGAAGCAAACGTCAACAAATTCAAGAAACCAACAAGTAGCAAAATTAAGTAACTAAAAACAATCAAAAACTAAAAATCTAGAATCAACTCGTTTGCCTTGTCGACAACAAAGTCAACAATCCCCGACAACGGCGCCAAAAACTTGTTAGGACTTTGGCAAGTGTACCAAATGTCGTCGCAAGTAATAAAATACGGTAAGTAACCGGTCGATTCCACAGGGATTGCGCGTTGAAAACAGTAGCAAAGTTGTAAATTCTTAGATTGTAAAGGTTTTGGTAATTGAGTAATCAGTAACAGTACACAAACGTGATTTAAGAATACGAGAAAAACGACTAGGGATCGAATCCTCTCACCTCGCCTATCACATGAACCTTAGCCAATTCAAGTTAATTATTCAATTTCTAGATTCAATTCACTAATTAAGGTCAAGGGCAATTCCTTGCCTCAAGACCCCTATTACCCTAAGAGTTACCCTAATTCCTTAGGTGAGTCATGCCAGAGGGTAACGCATTAAGATTAAGAATTTTAATGAATTCACATAAGCTACCACATATTCCTATGATGATTACTAGCATGTGATCTAACTACCCAATTTCCAGCTACTAATTCATATTCCTATGCAATCACTAGCCTGGATCATCACAATTATCATATGTAATTAAAAAGCATTAAGAACATAGGTATTTAGACAAAGTAAATCGAATAACAACTGAATTGATTAGAACAATGGTTCACATGATAGGGTTGGGAGATTCATCTCTCCCTAATCTAAGCAAATTAGTTACAATCCATCCTAAGAGTAGAAACCAACATAAAATAGAAAACAAACATAAAGGAAGACATTAGAACCTTCAATCCCTTGTTCCCAAGTGGTGAGAAGGCCCCAAAATCGCACCCTCCAGCTGCTCCAAATTGTGGCTCAGATCCCAAGACGAAGTCCCCTAAAAAAATGCTGAAACTGCTTTAAAAACCCTAGTTTTCACGCACCATCGCGACGCGGCCCGTGCCCGTCGCGTCGCGAAATAGGACAGAAACATTTGGCTTCACAAAACTCCTACTGGTCGCGCCGCGAACCCTCTTGGTCGCGACGCGATATTGAACAGAAATCAAATCCCTCCATTTTGCTGCATTTCCGGGCAAGTGTCTGGTTCGCCGAATGATGCCACAACAAATTAGAGGTCTTCAAGTCCAATTTAGCTCCAAAAGGGAAGGGATTACTTACAAATGAATTTCCTACTACAATTATCTAAAACTAGACTAAATCCCCAGATAATGACTGTGATACAATGAAAAATCTGCACAATTGGTCCTAAAAATACATAACTTACATCATTTGATTGAGAGTCAACATAGGACTATCCCGAATGTTGCTAAAGGACTGGTTCTGCAGCGGGTGACTCCGAAAGGAGCGGCAGTCACCTTACCCCTTAGCTCGGCGCATGCTCAAAGCTCGGCTATGGCTATGGTTCCTGGGAGCTCAGCCCGGAACCGACTTCCATCTCCCCCTCCGACCGTCCAAGTACCGGTCGATGCTGTTCAACAGCTCGTCCTGTTCCTAAATCGGCAAGCCGAGGCCAACCGGCAGGAAAGCCAACGCTGCACCCAGTTAGAAGCTCAGATCGCTGAGATCCGGGCTCGTAACATCCCAGATCGGAGTTCCTCTCGGTGAAACTCTTCAAGTGGAATGACTCATGGCCGCGGCCGCCGTCGATCTCCGGCTTGGAGGAGATACCATCACCGCACTCCACCTCGTTGTAGAGGAGCGCGGGGATCGGAGACTCCCCCAAGTCGGACCCCTGATGATTCCTATGGTCCTGAGGGTTCCCCTCGGCTTAGCTCGTTTCTGTTTTCCTCTTCTCCGAGGCGACGTACCAGAAGTCAAAAGGTCTCCGAGGCAGGAACGTCAGCGCCCTAGCTCGCGGGGATCCCCCGACAAGTACGACTACCGACGGTCTCCACCCCTTGAGAGGTCGGCAAAGCGTAAAGGACCTTTCACAGCTAAGATCAACTACTTCACGGTGCCAAAGCACCTCGAGAAGCCGCCCGAGGGTTTGAAAATGCATGATGGGACTGGCGATCCGGATCGCCACCTCGACTACTTTGACACGGTATGCAATACCGTAACGTTCTAGAGGAGATAAAGTGCCGAACCTTTCCCCTCACTCTAGAGAAGGCGGCTCTAGACTGGTTCAGAGCTCTTAAGCCAAATACGATCTCCTATTGGGATCAGTTAGCCAAGCTCTTTTCCGACACTTCGCCCACTCGAAGATGAAGCCTAAATCTCGGAAGGTATTGCAGGCAATTTGGCAAGGAGAAAATGAGTTCCTTCGGGACTACATAGAGAGATTCAATAGAGAAGCTGCTCAAGTCCGGAACCTCAACGACTCCTTCCGTCTTTACTTCATGGAGGCTGGTCTTCGTGAAGGAAGTATATTTCAGATAGACGTCGGGGTCAACCAAGCTGAGTCACTTGCCGAGTTCCTCCAGCGATCTCAGAAGTATATCGATCATGAAGAAGGGATTAACGCAGGAAGGTCACGTTTCACCTAGGTCCCGGAATCAGCCTACGGGCGTGATGTAATCCGACTTTGTAAATGTTTAACCATCTAATATATATGGATCGACTACAATTTTCCTCACAGTGATTGCTTAGTAAAAGTGAATTCCGAGGTTGAAGGGAAGGATTTGGGATCGGTCGAACGATCGCCTTAAAGTTCCACGCTAAAACCGGAACCCGAGACACCGAGCTCGACATCGCTAGAGGTTTGGGAGCTCCTCCAGGTCGGACTCCGGATGATTCCTACTATCCGGAGGGTTCCCCTCGGTCCAGCTCGTCTCTGGCTTCCTCTTCTTCAAGGCGGCATTAAATTGACACCTCGAGTCCCTCAGGTGGTCACGTTTTTAACATTACCGAGGCTGGTGGCAGACATCCTCGATGGTATAAGCCCGACCTCGAAGATCTTTAACAAGACCCGTATCTCGGGCGCTCCGAGGCTGGTGGCAGACACCCTCGCTGGTATAAGCCTGGCCTCAAAGATCTTCGACAAGACCCGTATCTCGGGCGCTCCGAGGCTGGTGGAAGACACCCTCGCTGGTATAAGCCCGGCCTCGAAGATCTTTGACAAGACCCGTATCTCGGGTGCTCCGAGGCTTGTGGCAGACACCCTCGCTGGTATAAGCCCGGCCACGAAGATCTTTGACAAGACCCGTATCTCGGGCGCTCTGAGGCTGGTGGCAGACACCCTCGCTGGTATAAGCCCGACCTCGAAGATCTTTGACAAGACCCGTATCTCGGGCGCTCCGAGGGTGGTGGAAGACACCCTCGCTGGTATAAGCCCGGCCTCGAAGATCTTTGACAAGACTCGTATCTCGGGCGCTCCGAGGCTGGTGGCAGACACCCTCGCTGGTATAAGCCCGGCCTCGAAGATCGTATCTCGGGCGCTCCGAGGCCGGTGGCAGACACCCTCGCTAGTATTAGCCCGGCCTCGAAGATCTTTGACAAGACCCGTATCTCGGGCGCGCCGAGGCCGGTGGCACACACCCTCGCTGGTATTAGCCCGGCCTTGAAGATCTTTGACAAGACCCGTATCTATGGCGCGCCGAGGCTGGTGGTAGACACCCTCGCTGGAATAAGCCCGGCCTCGAAGATCTTTGACAAGACCCGTATCTCGGGCGCTCCGAGGCTGGTGGCAGACACCCTCGCTGGTATAAGCCCGGCCTCGAAGATCTTTGACAAGACCTGTATCTCGGGCGCTCCGAGGCTGGTGGCAGACACCCTCGCTGGTATAAGCCCGGCCTCGAATATCTTTAACAACAACCGTATCTTGGGCGCTCTGAGGCTGGTGGCAGACACCCTCGCTGGTATAAGCCCGGCCTTGAAGATCTTTGACAAGACCCGTATCTCGGGAGCTCCGAGGCTGGTGGCAGACACCCTCGCTGGTATAAGCCCGGCCTCGAAGATCTTTGAGAAGACCCGTATATCGGGCGATCCGAGGCTGGTGGCAAACACCCTCGCTGGAATAAGCCCGGCCTCGAAGATCTTTGACAAGACCCGTATCTCGGGTGCTCCGAGGCTGGTGGCAGACACCCTCGCTGGTATAAGCTTGGCCTCGAAGATCTTTGACAAGACTCGTATCTCGGGCGCTCCGAGGCTGGTGGCAGACACCCTCGCTGGTATAAACCCGGCCTCGAAGGTCTTTGACAAGACCCGTATCTCGGGCGCTCCGAAGGTGTGGAAGATACCCTCGCTGGTATAAGCCCGACCTCGAAGATCTTTGAAAAGACCCGTATCTCGGGCGCTTCGAGGCTGGTGGCAGACACCCTCGCTGGTACAAGCCCGGCCTCGATGATCTTTGACAAGACCTGTATCTCGGGCGCTGCGAGGCCAGTGGCAGACACCCTCGCTGGTATTAGCTCGGCCTCGAAGATCTTTGACCAGACCCGTATGTCGGGCGCGCCGAGGCTGGTGGCAGACACCCTCGCTGGTATAAGCCCGGCCTCGAAAATCTTTGCCAAGACCTGTATCTCGGGCGCTCCGAGGCTGGTTGAAGACACCCTCGCTGGTATAAGCCCGGCCTCGAAGATCTTTGACAAGACCCATATGTCGGGCGCTCCGAGGCTATTGGCAGACACCCTCGCTGGTATAAGCCCGGCCTCGAAGATCTTTGACAAGACCCGTATCTCGGGCGCTCCGAGGCTGGTGGCAAACACCCTCGCTGGAATAAGCCCGGCCTCGAAGATCTTTGACAAGACCCGTATCTCGGGTGCTCCGAGGCTGGTGGCAGACACCCTCGCTGGTATAAGCCCGGCCTCGTAGATCTTTGACAAGACCCGTATCTCGGGCGCTCCGAGGCTGGTGGCAGACACCCTCGCTGGTATAAACCCGGCCTCGAAGGTCTTTGACAAGACCCGTATATCGGGCGCTCCGAAGGTGGTGGAGGACACCCTCGCTGGTATAAGCCCGACCTCGAAGATCTTTGAAAAGACCCGTATCTCGGGCGCTCCAAGGCTGGTGGCAGACACCCTCGCTGGTATAAGCCCGGCCTCGATGATCTTTGACAAGACCTGTATCTCGGGCGCTGCGAGGCCGGTGGCAGACACCCTCGCTGGTATTAGCTCGGCCTCGAAGATCTTTGACAAGACCTGTATGTCGGGCGCGCCGAGCTGGTGGCAGACACCCTCGCTGGTATAAGCTCGGCCTCGAAGATATTTGACAAGACCTGTATGTCGGGCGCGCCGAGGCTGGTGGCAGACACCCTCGCTGGTATAAGCCCGGCCTCGAAGATATTTGACAAGACCCGTATCTCGGGAGCTCCGAGGCTGGTGGCAGACACCCTCGCTGGTATAAGCCCGGCCTCGAATATCTTTAACAAGACCCGTATCTTGGGCGCTCCGAGGCTGGTGGCAGACACCCTCGCTGGTATAAGCCCGGCTTCGAAGATCTTTGACAAGACCCGTATCTCGGGCGCTCCGAGGCTGGTGGCAGACACCCTCGCTGGTATAAGTCCGGCCTCGAAGATCTTTGACAAGACCCGTATCTCGGGCGCTCTGAGGCTGGTGGCAGACACCCTCGCTGGTATAAACCGGGCCTCGAAGATCTTTGACAAGACCCGTATCTCGGGCGCTCCGAGGCTGGTGGCAGACACCCTCGCTCGTATAAGCCCGGCCTCGAAGATCTTTGCCAAGACCTGTATCTCGGGCGCTCCGAGGCTGGTTGAAGACACCCTCGCTGGTATAAGCCCGGCCTCGAAGATCTTTGACAAGACCCATATCTCGGGCGCTCCGAGGCTAGTGGCAGACACCCTCACTGGTATAAGCCCGGCCTCGAAGATCTTTGACAAGACCCGTATCTCGGGCGCTCCGAGGCTGGTGGCAGACACCCTCACTGGTATAAGCCCGGCCTCGAAGATCTTTGACAAGACCTGTATCTCGGGCGCTCCGAGGCTGGTGGCAGACACCCTCGCTGGTATAAGCCCGACATCGAAGATCTTTGACAAGACCTGTATCTCGGGCGCTCCGAGGCTGGTTGCAGACACCCTCGCTGGTATAAGCCCGGCCTCTAATATCTTTGACAAGACCCGTATATCGGGCGCTCCGAGGCTGTTGGCAGACACCCTCGCTGGTATAAGCCCGGCCTCGAAGATCTTTGACAAGACCCGTATCTTGGGCGCTCTGAGGCTGGTGGAAGACACCCTCGCTGGTATAAGCCCGGCCTCGAGGATCTTTGACAAGACCCGTATCTCGGGCGCTCCGAGGCTAGTGGCAGACACCCTCGCTGGTATAAGCCCGGCCTCGAAGATCTTTGACAAGACCCGTATCTCGGGCGCTCCGAGGCTGGTGGCAGACACCCTCGCTGGTATAAGCCCGGCCTCGAAGATCTTTAAGAAGACCCGTATCTCGGGCGCTCCGAGGCTGGTGGCAGACACCCTCGCTGGCATAAGCCCGGCCTCGAAGATCTTTGACAAGACCCGTATCTCGGGCGCTCCGAGGCTGGTGGCAGACACGCTCGCTGGTTTAAGCCCGACCTCGAAGAATACTGTCCTAAAGGCGACATTAAACTGACACCTCGAGTCACTCGGTGGTCACATCATTTCCTGACACTCCGAGGCTTCCGCGGGTGGGGGCAGACACCTTCGTAGCTATTAGCCCGGCCTTGTAGAAGGTCGCAATCTAAAGACTGAATCCCGGATGTTCAGTGGAAGCTTGAGTCACTCAACGGTCATCTCTGTCTCGGGAGCACTAGCCCGGTTTCGTGGATCTCGGACAAGGCTTATAAGTCAAGATCGCCTCACAGGCGACCCGACTTGGGGGGCAACTGTTACGGATTGGCCCAATTCACAATAGTGAGGCCCATAAGCAAAAGCAGATCCATTAACCAACGGCTAAGATCTAGGCCCTAGATCGGACGGCTCTGATTCATTAGGACAACACACTTTTACTCTATAAATAGGCATTCAACGCAATGCTCAAGGTACACACTCTTTCCTATTCTTTACCTCTAATCAGTTCCCTAGCTGACTTGAGCGTCAGAGTGTCCCCGCAGGTACCAACTGCCCCGGATCGGAAGCGGAACTTGGTTGATCAAGACCAACCCCTACCAACTATCTTAGATCGGACCTTGTGTCTAAGATCGGATACAGGTCCAGAGATTCAGTACAGAACAAGTTTCATTGAAAAAATGCCAGTAATCGTAAATAAAGATCCTCCTAGAATGCAAGTTCTATCTAGTAGAGATGAAAACTTCTGGATAGATCGATTTTGATTCGAGTAAATAGTGTTCCTATATCTTTAAATGAGTAGGACTGTAATCCTCTGGTTGGTTTTGTTTCTAATACAGTTCCTGCTGTTGATCTGGATTGTCATACGACTCCCATAGATATGAATGAAGTTGTTAAAACTCCTTTGGTGGGGAATGCATCTATTTTGTAAAGGGAGTGATGTTATTGCATACCATTTTTTGCTTAAAAAAAAGATGAAATAGAAAAATATATATGATATTTTTAATTTGATAGACAATGTTAGTGGGCGTGGGGGAAATGTTAGTTTCCACGGGTTGAACCCGGGACCTCCTTCTTGCACTCATTTGGTGTACGCCTTCAGTATCCCTTAGCTCGCCAACTGAGCTGTTCAATTGCATTTTTAGTCCCTCAACAGTTTCAATTAGGCAATTTTAGCCCCTCTATTGTATTTTTAACGATTTTGGTCCTTTGATTTTCTCGATTTGGCTATTTTGGTCCCTATATTTTTTAATTGCACTTTTGTTTCTCGAAAAAACCGTGTATTGTGCACTACTTGTCCCCGAGTATCCTAAAATCCAAGATTTTTGGAATCAAAAGTGCAAAACATCTATGATTTTGAAGGATAAAAAATGCAATTAAAAAGCGCGGGAAGCAAAATCACCATATTGAGAAAATTGGATGACCAAAATTGTCAAAAATAAAATAGAGAGATCAAAATCACAAAACTTGAGAATGTTAAGGGACAAAAATGCAATTAAACTTTCAATATTTTAAAAATACTTTGCATTATGGCACAGCAGTCAGCCATAAACCATTGTTTCTTATTTATAATTGTTTTTAATTTTTATAACAAAATTTTATTTGATATTACTATTCATAATGTTATATTTTATATTTATCAATGCATAATTCAATGATACTTGATTTTTATACTATTTATAAGATTAATAATTTTTTATTTTATATTTATTTTTCATATAAAGGGTCAGTGTTGCTGATCATAAAAAGGTCGGTGTCTACCAAGTGGGTGTGGTACAAGTGGTAAGTTGTTTGGGCCCCTTAAGGAGATGTCAGCCCTTAAATGAACTCCAGTACCTCGAGGGATTAGTCTCCACAGTCGCCATGGAGGATACCCGGGTTTACCCAAAAAAAGGTCGGTGTCTTTTTGTTGTTGATAACTCTATTTTATATAGAGTTATTTACGCTTTCAAATCTAAATAATTGTGAGAATCTCAGTAATAATGTTTTGTTAAATAAAGAAATACAAAAAAATACAACTCTTAGAGTTAAGAAAGGTTTAGACACACTTCATGACTATTTTATATGAATTGTGGTATGTTATGTGTTTGATCAATTGCCTCAGCAATAGAAGCAGAAGCATTGCTCCAGCAATAGAAGCAGAAGCATTTCCCCAGCATTGCTACCAGCATCAATTGCCCTGGCAATCTTCACAACACAAAATGCCCCAGCATCCTAGTGATGACGTCATGATGCGTCAAAAGTAAGGCAAGTGGCCATGTGGGAGAAGTTCGGCGCCTACCATAGACTCCATAGCCCACAAGAGTCACCATTCTAATTGACACTTGTCCTCTCATCAATGGACCTCTTCTCTCAACATGTTAGGTGATCACATGGAGGCTTTGGAGATTAAATTAAAATAAGGAAACCCTAACTTCCTCTCAAGGTAACCTTGGTGCTCAAGACAACCTCCAAAGAAGCCTATAAATACATCCCTTCATCTTCATTCCAAAACATCTCAAATTTTAGGAAGTAGTCTTAGATATAATATTCTGGTTCGAAGGAGAGGAAGAAATTGACAACTTCTCTCTCTACTTTTTACCATCTTGTATTGTTGTTTCATTGCTCCAGCATTACTAGGCAGAATATCCAAAAGAGCTCCAATTGTGTAATTTCTATCTTATTTTCCTTCCTTTGTATTTTCAATCATATGAATATGACTTGTAATATTTATCTGAGCTTAGTTATGTCAAGTATGAACTGAATACATTAGTTGGGATGCCTTAACTTCGTAATGAATCTTTAAATAGTATTATGTTATATTGATGCTTGCAATTTAGTTCTTGTACTATAATTCTTTCAAACTTATTTTAAGGTTGATCACTTAGAATAAGTAGGGTCACGAATACAGACATGGTTTGTGATTTGAACTCAAGAACTAATATGAGTAAATGTTTTAATAGAAGGAAACTTTGTTAAAACCATACTAATACCTAGACATAGGATAGTATAGTCCATAGGGTGATACTGTGGGGACTTCATATACATGGGTGAACTTATTTAGAGCTTAGACATGAGACTTATAATGAAACCCTGACGTTAGCTGCTGAAAAGCACGCATCACTTGCTACAGCACCCATTGCAGGAGCAATCCATTGCAGGAGCAATGCATTGCAGGAGTGTTTACCGTGGTTTTTGGTAAACACCGCTAGTTACACGTGTGTGTTGCTTGCGAGATCAACTAGAAACATCTCAGAACATTTGTGAATTAAAGTTTTATTAAAATTATTGATGTTTATGATGATAACTGTTTTAATGGAATAAAACAATGAAGAAATGCATGTGTTTAAGAAGAAATGCAGAAATGTAGCGAAGTGCAGGAAAGTGCAGATAAAGAAAAGAAGATTGAAAGCAGTAAAATGCAGGAATTCGTAAAGAAAGCAAATAAACTGTAGAAATCTTTAAAGAAATGATAAATACATTGCTGAATTTAAAGGTTGGTACGCAGATTCATACATTGAATTCCTTTGACTCTGTTTTCTCTGATGCGGAAGTAAGAGTTTTGCGGAAGTTTATGTAGAAATGAATTGTGCGACCTTTTTCTCTACAAGAAAACTCCTATTTATAATAAAAGAAAAACAATAACCGTTCAGCGGTTTTTCTAAACAAAATAACTGCTATTTTGACTAGATAAGATCAGATAAACCAAAACTCACTGCATCAAGCATAGCATATTTACACATAAGAAAATGAAATGTTTCTATTGTGAAAAAACCCAGAAACTAGAGATAAGGTATGAAAAGAGTTTATAAAGAAAGGATATCTCTCACCTTACAAGTCAGTTTTGGGGGACAGAGTTAGGTTCAAAATCCTAAGATAGAATCAAACTCTATCCTAGATCCATTGAGTCAACTAACGTTGTGATCAAAATGTACCAAGCCCAATAGTGATGGACATGAGGGGTTGTATTGGGAAAAAACCCAAGTCTCAGAGATTAGAGATAAATTATGAAAAAAATTATATAGAAAGGATTTCCCTCACTATAGAAGCTGGTTTTATGAAGTAGTTAAGCCTAAAATCCTAAGAGTTCTACCAACAAATATAGGCAAATTATGGCAACAAATATAGGCAAATTATGGCAACAAAAAAAAACGTAAGTTAAAAGCTTCAGTTTCCCTTTTAGCTACTAACTGAATCTTAAGTAGATGACAACAGAGATGAAAATCGTGTTACCGTTACTCTGCTTGTCGTTCGTATAGTTTCCCTTGATATAATGGCAGCAAGTAGCCTAAAATGAATAAAAGAGGTTGGAAGTCATTCTACGGGCCAAAATGTGCAAATTGATTGGGCAGTAGTGGGAATGTGTTTTGCAGATGAAATTCATCATCTCTTAACCATTTTGCTGAGATTATTTCTCACCTTCTCCCTGTGTAAATTAACAGAAGGATCAAGATGAAGAAATTTCATATATTTAAAGCCTGTGTTGTAATGCACAAGGCTTTTTCTTTAAACTTACTGTGAAGTAATTAAGGCTACAAATCCTAAGAGTTTCTACCAACAAATATAAAAACATTATGGCAACCCAAAAAAAACCATCATAATTTAAATGCTTCAGTTTCCCTTTTAGACACTTACTCAATCTTAAGTAGATGACAACAGAAATGAAAATCGTGTTACCGATTGTATAGTTTCCCTTGATATAATGGCATCAATTATCCTAAAATGAATAATAGATGTTGAAAATCATTCTACGGGCCAAAATGTGCAAATTGATTGGGCAATAGTGGGAATGTGTTTTGCAGATGAAATTCATCATCTCTCAACCATTTTGCTGAGATTATTTCTCACTTTCTCCCCGTGTTGTCTATTCTCTATAAAGGTAGTTAACAGAAGGATCAACTTGAATAAATTTCATATTTTTTAAGACCATATAATACAGTATACAAAGATAAATTCAAAACCTACACTGCAATTCAAAGCTTATCAAAGCTTGCAATGTGAGGACTGGACCACCTAATGATTCAAACCATTGTTGACCTCCAAATGCAGGCCTTGTAGTATTAAACTAGGATTTCCCAGCTGAAACTGAAATGCAGTTGCGACAACTTGATTCTTTAATCAAATGGAGAATTCTAGTTCTGGCTGTGCCTGATCTTCAAATTGTCAGAATGTTGTGTGTCCGAGCTAACAAATTTGTAGATCCTTTTCAAATACCCAATTATACCCATGCTTCATAACCTCAACAGAAGAAGGAGTCATGTCCATATTAGCATCTATGAAGAGTCTTTCCGAACTCTTGGATGACTTCAATCTCGATCTCAGAAAATTTAAGAATGATTCAAGGGGGAAATAGATTAGCCACATGTGAGTTGATTTGACCTTAATAAAATCACTATTAAGAATTACTGGATTGTGGATTTGAAAACATTCGCCATCTTTTCCCCGACTAAAACGTATTGTTAGATCTAAGAATCCCCTTGTAGTGCTAGGTGCCACAAGAAATACAGCACAGTAAGCAAAGCCAATGACACCATTGTCTACCATAATAGGAGGTGGGTCTATCAATATTCTTGAGCTACCCAATCTCTGACTTTTAAACCACCTTGGTATCTCACTTCCAGGAATAATAGTATCAACATGCCAAAAAGGTGCAGATGATTGTTGGTTTGCCCGAATAAATTGTATCATCCATGAATAAGTCATGTTACTGCAGCGTACCTTCTCACTCAATCTAGAACAATTGAAAATATACAATCCTCTTGCTCTCCAATATATATCATCTGAAATGGTGGTAGGTGAAGGCAGCATGGTCAAATATTTTAAACACTTGCAGTGCTCCAAGTTTAAATATTCAAGTTTAGAAAGTTTCTCGAGGCTAGGCAGTGTCACAAATTTGTTTCCCGCTAAATTTAATCTTCGTAACAAATGTAGGCATCCAATGGCATCAGGAACTTCCCTAATATTGCAAAAACTAGCATCAAGTTCACACACGGAATGGAAGGGCAACCTGATCATCGATTCAAAAACAGAGAAAAGATTTGGATTCTTGACTGCTTTAGAACATCCAGAAATATTTAAATCTCTAAGAGAACTGAGACCAAATATCTCCCTTGGTATGCTTTTTAAATTTTTGCAATCTTTCAAATTCAATATAACAAGCTTTCTTGGAATATCATTAGATGGACCCAAATGCACAAGTTTTTCACATCCTTCGAGATTTAGCCTCTCAATATTTGGGAACTCACTAAAATTCGGCATGATAATTAGATTCTTGGAGTAGCTAAGGTCCAGAAATCTCAAATTGTGGAGATACTGTGACACCAAAAAATCAAGAAAAAAAATAAAGACATTATTTTCTTTAACATATAAATTTACCTTCAAAAGGGGAAGGGGGCAGATAATGAGTTTTCTTCCCTGATTTGTTTATGTTTCTCAAAGAAAAAGAATTAAAAAGATAATTCACAGTACCTTCTTGCCCTTCCATAGTTGTTTGAGTCTGCTAGACGGCAATTGAAGATCAACGAGCTGATTGGGATGAAAACTTGATGGCAAATACTCAAAGGGATATTCATGCAACCGAACATATCTTAATTCATTAGAAAGACGGTCGAGAATTCCTAAAGAATTCGCCTCCTCGAGGATGAGCAATCTAAGATGACTCATTTTTGACAATGTCTCACCGATAAATATTTCCCCTTCAATATTAGGAAGTTCTTGATGATTTAAAACTATGGCTTCAACATTCTTTTCCTAAAGCATTGCACAAAGGAAAAAAACGTAAATAATTTCAATATATATAGCGTTTATGAAAATGGAAATAGGTTTTCTATTTTCAATCAACTACTTTACCATATTCTCCTGCACGACATTGTCCAAATTTTTGTGCTGCCATACCCTGCTCCACTTTCTTGGATTTTTTTTTGAATTTACTTGAACAATTTGTTTGCCTAGCTCTTGCAACAAATCATGCATTTGAACGATACCTTCTGGACCCTTACCAAACTCAATTGTAATCAGTGAGTTGTCAATGAGAACTCTTAATCCAATATCAGGATGAAGTCCACAACAATTCAAAATATGTTTGATAGTCTTCTCCCCCATACCGATGAAAAAACAAGCAATGTCAAGAAATATTTCTTTTTCCATTTCATTTAGCCCATCAAAACTTAATCGCAGCACATCCATGATGTCATTGTTTGGACTTTCTCTCAATCTAGCCAATGCACTTCTCCATTCGTAGATATCTCGACCAAACAAAAAAGAGCCCAAAACTTTAATTGCAAGTGGTAGGCCACCGGCATAATAAAGTATGCTATTTGCCAAGCTTTCATAATCACTCATGATATCAGTCATGATATAATTATAATCATGTTTAAAAGCTTTTCGACAAAATAACTGAAGTGAGTCATCCTCGTTCAAGAGTGGAACTTTGTATACAGCATCCACTCCATATTGTTTCAAAATGTGCTCATCTCTAGAGATTATAATCATTCTACTCCCTGCACCCAACCTTTCACGATCCACAGCTAGTTTCTCCAGTTGCTCACCTTGATCAACATTATCAAGAATTATAAGGGCCCTTAATCGACATAGCCTACTTTGTATTAGACTAGTTGCGTCATAAAGATTGCATATCCCAATGGGTTCTTCACGTAGAATTTGACGTAGAATTTGTTGTGGTGCACCAATTGGACCATCATGTCTATAAATTTTGCTTACATCATCAATAAAAACACATGCATCGAATTGATGAGAGATTGTGCCATATAAAATTGTAACAAGAGTTGACTTTCCTATCCCACCCATGCCACTAATTCCTACAACCCGAACATCATCAACTGAGTCTAAAAGTAAAAGATTTTCTAATTCCCCGATAGGAGAATGTATCCCAACTACATCTTTTGGAAGACTTGAAAATTTGTGATCCAATACATTTATTATCTCTTTAACCATCTTTTCAGTCTCTTCATATTGTGGCCTGAAAATTTGAACAAGTAAACCAATAACACAAAATTATCACATAGGGAAACTAAAACAAAACGCACGTGTATAGGACAAGATGATAGAGTTTCTTTTTTATTTCCATTTTGAAAACTCTTGCCCGAAAGTAAAATACACTTGACCAAATGTTGATCTTAACTCTTGTAGAGATTAGATACCACTCTCTTTCAACTCTTAACTCTAGTTTGAAAAGGGAAAGCGAATTTAAATATGTTAGAATAACATGAGTCAAAGCAATCAAACGTAGTTCATGTATAGATTTTCCCTGTACTATATCTAGTTACCTCTTGTATAGTTTTAGTCATCAAATAACAATACAAAACTCCATTATACAAAATATATTAGTACATAGCTTAAAGCATTTGCGATTAAGTAAATTTGCTATTCAAAGTGCAAGTAAACCATCAATATTAGGGAAGATTACTTACTTATGACGCATATCCCAACCAGATAGACTGGCAACTTGTGTCAGCGCGCCCCTCCAATTTTGCACCATATCCAATTCTTGTTTGAATCTTTCTTCATGTTTGGCAAAAGCTTCAGCATAATTTCCTACGTTTTGACGTCGCACCAAAGAGGGATCAACATCATAGAAAACAGGAAAAACACGCTTTCTTGAATCTCGAACGCATTTAAGGATCATTTCCAATTCTCGCAAGCACCATGTTGAGGAAGCAAAATTCTTTGAGAACACCACAACATAAACAAGAGATCCTTCAATAGCACGAACGAGCTCAGGTTCCAACGATTCACCTTTTGTGATCATTGTGTCATCCCTGAATACGGAAATGCCTTTCCTTCGGAAGGCGCCAAAAAGATGATCCCTGAAATTGAGGCGAGTGTCACCTTGAAAGCTGACAAACACGTCATATTTCTTTGTGATGCTTTGGATGCTACTACTAGCCATCTCAATTCAATTGTTGAGGATGATAACCAATGGATAATGATATGATTAGGAAGTCTCAGAAGCTGCAGTGGAAGGTGTATGACAAGAGATGGAGCCTATGAATGAATTCTTGTTCAGTTGATGAAATATTGAATATAAAATATATCCCTTGAAGTTGAAGCTATACAAATTACACACACGGAGGACACCCTATGAAAGCACATGTTAATGTTAGGCTAAACAGATATTTATCCACACACAAAAATGGTAAACAGAACATAAATAGATAGGGAATTGATAGTGACAGAGTAATAGAGTAATCACTAAGCAGGTCGCATGGCATAGTTAGCTAGCAACATGTATAAATACACACAGAGACGGTTGTAACTAACTCATAACTAACTAATTCAGTCAAACTAATTTCTGTTACAAAGACGGGAAGGTAAACGATCTGATTGTTGTTGATCAAAGGAAACAGTCTCGGTATCGTCTTTTTCTGTTACCTGTGACGGAGCACGGCGGTGCGGCGCGGCGGAATTGAGCTTTGATCGTATGGTCTTTGACTTTTTTTGAAGAGGTTCCAGCCTTCTAGGGTCTGAGCTTCTTTTTATAGTAGAAGATTGTAGACTCCTTCCGCTCCTTCCTTCACTTATAGAAACAGAAATAGTGACGCCATGAAACAACTTGGAATTGAACCCCTTTGTTTTGCACCTTTGTTTCTTTCTCCGGTCACTCAAACACTCCATCGCTCGTCCACACGGTGTAGCTTCTGCGTTCCACACCTCCATTATTTTATTGCTTTTCTTAAAAAAAAAAACTAAAATATATTTATTTTTAGGTTTAATTACTGGGTCTTCCAATTTCTAAAATTAATATCTTTCCCTAATCTGGTCAAACATTATGTTGACTAAAAATAGGGCTCTTGGAGACACTTGGATAAGCCCCCATGAAGAAGACGGAATTAATTTTCTTAATACTCCTCTCATAATATATGTTCCATATATATATATATATATATATATATATATATATATATATGTGTGTGTGACCAAACAAGCTTATGCTTGTTAAGTTGTTGTGTTGTTTAAATATGCCTCTGAACCAAATAAATTACATTTGCCACCAATCATATTATGGTTCTATATGCACTCATGTCCTTAACTCTGCTATATCAAAAGGAATGCATAACCTCAGGGGGAGCATATGCATAATTTCAGGAGAGCATATATTAAAACATGGGTAAAAAAATTATTATATCAGACAACTTAAAATCTTCTCAAAATATTTGTCATCATAAAAAAAAAGGGGGGGGGGAGATTGTTGAGACAAAATCCCTTGGATTAGTTTTGCTGGAAACACAACATTTTGACAAGTGTTTAAGTTATCTAACACATTAGTGATCTAATGGATCTTCTTGAGTGATCTAAAGTGCATGATACTTAAAAGATATCTCAAGAAGGTAATGTGCTAGAAGAGACCATCTAAGAAGGATTTGAGGATGAACCCAAGAAGAAAACAATGAAGTTACAATAACTTCACTAGTCAAGAAGACTCTCCTCAAGTAAAAGAGCCTAAATAGATCAAAAGGCACAACAAGTGTCTTAAAAGAAATGAATGATGATCAATAGAAGACACATGGATGAAGTTGGCCAAAATGCTTCTCAAGATGAGAAGATAAGTTCTTCATAAACAGAGATGAACATACAAGAAAATCCTCAAGATGAATAAACTTAATGACTACAGAAGAACTCGCAAGTGATCTCAAGCTGAGAAACTCTTTATAGTAAGAAGACACTCTTCAGAATCTCTTCAAACCAAATGAGCAATAGTAAGAATATTCTTGTGACATAGTAGTTTTAGCCAAAGACTTCTCACAGTGAGAAAATGGATACTTAGGGATGCTCTCATAAGATGACAGAACAAAAGAATATCCAACAAAAGGTTGTGAAATCATTACAAGCGTCTTATGGAAGACTCAAGTCAATCTAGTATGGTCATACATCCTTGAAGTGACACATGAAAAGTGTATCAGTCAATCAGAGTATAAGAGCTTCTATTCCATAAAAGATATAATCATCTCAATAAGCTCAGATCTTAAGAAAATACATGTGAAGTCAAAAGGAGTGTTCAGAAGATATAATCATTAGATCAAACTTTGTTAAATACAAAGTGAACTCATGAGGTCCTTTGTTGAAGACACAATCAAACCAATACAAGAGTTTCAGAAAATACAAATTGCTATATAATGGTAAGTGACTCAAATGATCTTCAGAAGACGTTCAAAAGACTCTTCAGTAGGCAAAGTTCAAAAGATCCTTAGAAGACATGTTCAGAAGACCCTTCAGAAGATATGCTCAGAAGATACCTTAAAAGCTATATAAGAGCAACAATGTCACAAGACCAATTCTTCATGACAACACTTACAATGATTACTCAGTTCCTCAGAAGGTTGGTATTCAAGTTTAGAAGCCATTCTCCAAAAGATTGATTACGTTCAGAAGTTACATCGCTCAAAAGCCACATCGCTCAGAAGCTTCCAACGGCTACCTACTGCAACAGAGTACGGACCTGCAGAAAGCGCAGGAAAGTGTACTCGATTAACGTTGGAAGGCCACAACAGCTAGTTTATCTTCGGAGGTGTTGTTTAACGGATCTATTGGGTAAAGAACTCTATAAATACCCAATGGGTGTCACATTCAAAGTGTGAGAGTAGATTGCAAGTCTGCATCAATAATTCCCTTCTTACGGCTTCACATATAGCTTCTAAAGCTTCTCAAAAAACTTCTGAAGATCTATCATCTCTCTCAACTATACCTAGTGAACTTACAAACTCACATGAGAATATCTATGAGTATGTATTAGCTTTGGAAAGCATAGAATGATAGATATCATGTAATCATCCAAGCTAGTGTAATTCCCAAATAGAACCCAAATACTACCTTATCTTTGTACCTTCTTAACAAGGAATTGGTTGCTAGATTGTTAATGAATAAGCCTAAATAGGTCCTTAGGGGTTAGTTCCTTCCTAACATGGCATTGGTTGTTTGATTGTTAGTGAATATACCCAAGATTGGTTCTTAGGGGTAATACAGTTGCTAATGTTGTAGAAGAAAACTAGTGGAACAGTTGATAGGACTGTAGAAGAAAACTATCATTGTTGTAGCCAGTAAGTGGCTTTTAAACTATTTGGATGGTAGTGGAATTCTCACTACGTAGCCCATGTGATTTGAGTGAACCACTATAACTCTTAAGTGTTCTTTACTGCTTTCCTCTAAAGTTTACTTTGCATAACAACCAGCTCTAAAGAGATAAACCTTCTTCCACTCCATTGTAGGAATTATCCTACAATCTCAAGTCAAACGAGATTGAGCTATCATATTATGTTGTTCTACAGCCATCTCATCCTCCTAACCAAGTAGTACAATAAACCAACTTGATCACTAGTGTAAGAAGATTGTACTTCACTCTCTAATCATCTTATCTTCCCTACACCATCCAGTATCTAAAAAGATGCCTTTCACAATCTCATACATCATGTTTATCTTCTTAGTACACTGACCTACATCCTTCAACCTATATCTATACGCATTCAATTGAATGTTTAACTTAGAAGATAGTTTCTATCTTCTGATGCTCTTAATGGTCTACTCTTAAGGAAGACAGATTTATCTTCTTGCTTAAGTGTTTTGGTTGATCAAAGTCAATAGTTTTAAAGGGTCACAATTGAACCCTCCTTTCTTGTGACTCCATTTGACTTATATTCACTTCAAAACCCTCTCCTCGGGATAGCGGAAATCAATGTGAACTCTCTCCTCATAAGGCTTAGTTCTGTCAATGTGGGGAACCAACTTACGGAGAGCGTCCACATCCTCTTTCCTTCAGATCGTCGACTCCACATCTACGGAAGAATCGACCCAAAACAATCAGGGGGATGTCGTACCTTGCTCTAGTTCTTCTTTGGCTTGTGGAAAGATAACATGACCTCTCTCAGGAAGGCCATCGGAACGCTGCTACACTCGACGTTTGTAATCCTCCTCAATTCCCTCGGAGAACCTTCATTTGTCGGACGTGTAGTATCGGCCAGTGCGGTGGAGATCTCTTCAGAAACTTCCTCAACCCCTGTAGGTTGATAGAGGGAGAGTCCACCAACGAAGAAAACGAGAAAGAAGAAGAGGAGGAAAGGACTACGGTGGGTTTCTCAGGCAAAATCACACAAAGAGGAGTGGGTTCAGGCTCCATAGATAAAAATAAACTTAATAAACAACGGGGAAGAGAAAACTAACCTGGAAAACTCGAACAGTCAGAAACTTGACTAATGGAGAGCAATAATTCGAAGAGGTTGCAGGAATTTTGCAATGGAAACTCAACGAATTCACAAAGAAAAAAAGAAGAAAGAGAGCTTCTCTCCCTTTTATAGGCAACACCCTCAAACTTGGGGAGATCTGAGTCGTTGGCGCCTACTTTCAAATCGTGATCCAACGATCAAGATCATATCCAGAAACCGACGCACCTGATCGCTTCGATCGAGAAAGGCCACATCGGTTCCAATTCAGAAACACGCGCCTGACGAGACATGAGCCACCAACCAAAATGTCGTATCAAGATGTCCCTGCATTAAATGAAACGCTACGCGAATCTTCTTTCAGAAGCGCAACGATTCCACTACCTCGACAACTCGGTTCGGTAAGCAACAACTCAGACATTCTTTAAACTTCAGTTTCCAGTAAAACAAAAGTCTAGGGGGCTTGTGTTATGGTTACGATTAGCTCTGACCTAATCTAGTGCCGAGCTCCCTTGGAAGTCTCAGAGTACGCTAAGACCGACCGATGTGGTTGGGTAAGACAGGAACGACTTCTCATAAGAAATTATGAGCTAAAGATGAGCATAATCGAGTCCCTGGGATGACCTCCTCGCCTGCCCCGAGTAGCGCCTTGGAATCAGATCCACACTCATACAGGGGTTCGAACTAACCCTAATTCCTCCCAACTTGCTGAACAAGTAACGGCTCTTTGATAGCCAAAGATATTACTACCTTAGCAGTGACTTGCAATCCAAGCAGCGTAGGCCTCCTGCAGGTAGGGTTAGCTCCTTGGGCCCCTAATAACCCTAGACGGACCATCTATAAATAGGGGTTCTCACCCCAAGTTTGACAGAAGCCTAAGAGCTCACAAAATTCTGATTATTTGCACTCCTCTCTTAAAAACCCTAATACTAACTTAGGCATCGAAATGTCTTTGCATGGGACACTTCCGACGTCGGTACTCGAAGACATCAGCAGCCGTACAAAGCCGCAATCCACCGTATGCCGCCGTCAACCACCGTCTCAGTGGAGGAGAGCCACCATGATGGAGAATCTAGCATCAAAAAGAAGCTACTCAAAACAACTTCTCATTTTAATCAATTTTTATATTATTTTCTGATTTTTATTTTTTTGAAAAGTTGTAACAAACAGATGAAAAACTTCTAAAATAAATTAATTTTAAAAAAGTGATTATTCTTTGGTTTAAATATGTTTTTAGTCCCTGCAAATATACATATTTTTCAAATATGCCCTTGCAATTTTTTTTAAATACGTCCTTGCAAAATCAACTCGTTTTTAAAAATGTCATTCTGTTAACTTTCCAACCAAAAAAACTGACGTGGCTAACGGAGATGACGTCAGTAGTGACATCATTGCCACGTGTCCTCATTTAATTGGGCCTATGTGCATTCATCAATCTGGAAACGCAAATCTCCAATCATCAATCTGGAAATGCAAATCAAATCAAATCCCTTCAAATTTCGCAATCCAATCTCCATTCCTAGACACAAATACAAATCAAATCAAATCCAAAAATAACAACCCCAAACTACAAACCCCAAATTTGAGATTTTATTTCTGAAAATAACAACCCCATATTTCAGATACGATTTCAGATTTCGTTTGGGAGTGAAATCGATTTCTGTTTGCGTTTTCCATTTTCGTTTCCAGATCGATTTCGTCTTCAATCTTCATGGTTCTTAGATTGCATTGTTTTCTTTTTCGTTTCCAGATCGATTCTCTTCTAGATCTGTTGCGTTTTCAATCTTCATGGCTCAATTCATTTTCTGTTTATGGAACAAGAATTTCATTCTCTTGAAGATGAAGATGAAGAATCAGTTTCTGGAACAAGAAATTCGTTTTCTGTTTATGGGCTGATGATGTGGCATGTCAGTGCCACATGGCAGATGTCCAATTAAATATTGACACGTGGCAGTGACGTCACTGTTGACGTCATCTCTGTTAGCCACGTCAGCTTTTTTGGATGGAAAGTTAACCGAAGGGAATTTTTAAAAACAAGTTGATTTTGCTGGGACGTATTTAAAAAAAAATTGCAGGGGCATATTTGAAAAACAGGTATATTTGCTGGGACTAAAAACATATTAAACCTTATTCTTTTAAATAAACCGTAACAAACGGGCTTTAAATAAACCTTATTCTTTTATGCTGGTTGATTCAATTTTAACCACTAAAAGCATTTTACACAATATCATATGATTAATTTTAGTGGTACACCAATGACTTAGGCTCTATTTGGCGCGTCCCATCAACTAGCGGATAGCTTTTAGCGTTTTTTGAAACGTTACTTCAAGTAGCGTTTTAGCGGATAGTGTTTTGGTTTTTCTAGCATTTTTACCCTTATAATATTTTTTAAAATTACTTCTCTTTCTTCATTAAACATTTTTTAATCATTAAATAACTTAATCCTTAATAAATATTTTTGGCTAAATTATAGTTTTTGTCCCCCTATTTTCAAAAATTCAGATATTTGGTCCCACTATTTTAAAACTCGGACATTTAATCCCCCAATTTTAAAAAACTCAGAACATTTAGTCCAAAGAGGGATTTTTCAGTTTATTTTGCTGAGCTGGCTTTCTGCCAAAAAAAATGCTGATGTGACCCTCATTAAATGATGTGGCACCTGACACGTGCTGCCACATCAATTAATGAGACATAAGCATGCCACGTCATAATTTAATTAATAAAATATTAAAATTAAAATTAAATTATAAAATTAAAATATTTAAAATTAGAAAGAAAATTAAAAAACTTAAAACAATAGTTCTGAGCAGATTTCTTCTTTTTAATTCTAATTCTAATAAAAGCAAAACAAATCTTTAAACAAGAAAAAAATTAAAAATCAATTATCTAGTATCATGAATGTTATTCGATATTCACGCCAACATCAATCTCCTTCAATCTTCACCATGGCAACATCAATCTCCTTCAATCAACGATATTCAGTATTACTTCCTTTCTATCTTCACCACGCCACCAACAACGCCAACATCAATCTTCGAAACAAGCAAGATCCTGCACGGCAACTAAGCTGAAAAATTGAATCTTCAGCAAGATCCTCGCCGGCACCGTCGGATATGTCGCCACCGATTCCGCTTGCAGATGAAAAACAAGAATGAAAAATTAAGAAAAAGGGTTTAGATCTGGTGAAGGAAAAAGTGAGAGGGTTTAGGAAAAAAGATCTGGAGAGAGGGGTTGAGGGGAAAGTGGTCTGGATTCTGGAGAATACGAAGACGAGGGTTTAGGAAAAAAATCAAGGCCAACCCTCCTTCTTCTCAACCCACCATCATCAATTTTATACAACCCACCACGATCCCAAGTAGGTAGCTCAGTTGGCGAGCTAAAGGATATCGAAGAAGTGCACCAAAAGAGTGCAAGAAGGAGGTCCCGGGTTCAAACCCCGGAAACTAACATTCCCCCACCCGCTTTAACATTGCTTATAAAAAAAAATCAATTTTATGCAACCTTCATTCATTGTCCTTTTATTTTCTGCTGGGTAAAACCCCCAAATCTGCTTGGCTTCTGCATGATGACAGATCTGGTTTCGTAAAACCCACAACCCGATCCTTCTTCCCATCGTAAAACCCACAAATCTGGTTTTCCATTACAACAAGTAACATCAGACCTTGGAACTGAAAACTTAACGATCCAAAACGAAAACGAAAACGGAGCCAACGAAAACGAAAACTTACGATGTTCTGTGAGGTATTGAGGATGAAATTTGAAGAAGAAAGGTGGATGAAATCAACGATGAAATATGAAGAAGAAATCGAGGATAAACTCTGAAGAAGGGAAAGATAAGATCTGGACATTTTGTTTCTATTAATTTATTAATTATTATTTTTTACATATTTTAATAAATAAATAAATGACATGGCAATTTGACGTGGCTCATTAAATGACGTGGCAGCCATGTGTGCTGCCTATATCAGCTGCCACGTCATTTAATGAGAGTGACATCAGTATTTTTTTTGTCAAAAGGCCAACTCAGCAAAAAAAAGAATAATCCCTATTTGGACTAAATGTTTTCAGTTTTTTAAAATTGGGAGACTAAATGTCTGAGTTTTAAAATAAGGGGACCAAATATCTGAATTTTTGAAAATAGGGGAACAAAACTATAATTTAGTCAATATTTTTTTATGTCATTTTACATTTATCAACTATTTTAACCACTTATTTTATAAAACACATAATATGCTATGAGCTAGCTGATCCACTAACCAACGGGAGTTGGCCCAGTGGTTAAGGTTTGTCCTTCCCTGGGTCCCGCTGGGGGTCGACTGGGTATGCTCCCCAGTTCGATTCCCGGATGGAGCGAATTTTCGTTGGCCACCTCGGTAGATTACTGGGGGCAGATTAGTCTTTCATTGTCAACGTTGGGACACTGCCCGGTTCCAGGAGTCTCCGGGGGCTCGCCCCTTTCTTTCGGCTCACCAAAAAAAAAGCTAGCTGATCCACTTTGGTCATCCGATATTTACTAGCTTATCGAGCCTTAATTGATCATTCACGAAGCCACCTAATTGGATACCTAAATAAATAGCGGTAAAATTGTAAAATAGTTTAAAAATAAGGACAACAGTGGAAGTAAGTACTACTAATCATCAAGCTCTCTTCTTGTATCTCTACTTTCGGTCTTTTCTTTCCCTTTCTCATTAATCAAAAGTCATTCACTTTCATCTTCTTTCCTAAAACCAAAGAAAGTGGGGTTTACTACGAAATTCAGAATTTTATTTTCGGAAAACATTGTTCTGATCTTCATTTTCTCTCTGCAATTCTCTGAAGGATTCGTATTTTGGAGCTTCTTTTGACAGCATTACATAGTTTGGAGCTGAAAATCATTGTTTCGTTCAGGTAAATTAATCTCCATGCATATTGTAGAATCTTTTGTTTTATTGCTTGTTAATGATGTGTTTGGATAAAACGTAATATCATTCAAGACTTTGAATATTTCTTTTTTTGCGATGCTGTGAAAATAACTTCTAATTTGATTTGGAGTACTTTCCTCTCAATAATTTCCCCCAAAACTCCCCAAGATTACTGATTGCTTTACTTTTTGTACTTGTTTTTACTGAATCTTGGTTTTTCATGTAAAGTTCTTATCTTGCTCTTAATTGAGAAGCAGAGTGAATAAATTTTCTGGCCAATTGGATATGGTTTAGATTAATTTTGCATAAAAATATTGAATTTGATCAAAATTTATCAACTTTTTAGGCCTATTGAAAGCAATGTGGAGCGATTCAGGTGGAGATGACGGTAGTAAAATGCAGGATGATAAGGGAGGAGAAATTGCTCTAAAGAAAGCTCCATGGACACAAGCAGAGGATGCAATTTTGATAGAATATATCGAAAAGCACGGAGAGGGAAATTGGAATGCAGTTCAAAAGAATTCAGGACTTGCTTGCTGTGCGAAAAGCTGTCGTTGGGCGAATCATTTGAGACCAGATCTGAAAAAAGGAGCATTTACTAAAGAAGAAGAACAGCAAATTGTTGAGCTTCATGCTATTATGGGAAACAAATGGTCTCAAATAGCTGCCAAGGTTTCTAGTAACTTAACTTCTTTTAAATTTTTTCATTTTATATCAGTGATATTTTATGCGTTGAATCCTTTTTCTTTATCAGTTGCCAGGACATACAGATAATGAGATAAAGAACTTTTGGAAGACAAGAATTAAGAAAATGCAACGAGCTGCTTTAACAACCTACCTTGACGAGACTGAGATATATCGACAACAAGTGTCAAATGGCGATCAAGAAAACCTAAATCCCAACGTCGCCTTGACAAATGAAGCCGGCCAGCACGATAATGTCTCACAAACACCTGATGTGGAATTTAGAAGATTGACCTACCTTGACGAGACTGAGATATATCGACAACAAGTGTCAAATGGTGATCAAGAAAACCTAAATCACAACATCGCCTTGACAAATGAAGCCGACAAGCACGATAACGTCTCACAAACACCTGATGTGGAATTTAGAAGATTGACCGTCCCACCAAGTTTATACGACCCGTCATTATACATGCCTATGCCGCCTGTAAGTGGCATGCTTCCACAGCTTGAACAATGTACATACTCATCTCAATATAATATGTTGCCAATGCCAATGCCAATGATGCATCCCTCAAAGAGGCTTCGAGGATCAGATATGATATACAATAGTTTGGATCCATCTGCTGTCCCAGGATTTGATCAGTACGGCACCAGCGATCCGTATAAACTTACAGGCAGCCATGCCGATTTAAATGGCAATATCTCTGCTTCTTCTGACCCCATATATGGGGACTTTAAGGTGGAGCTCCCTTCACTCCAATATTTCGAGGCTCGAAAACGTATTTGGTCCACGTCTGAGTCCTCACTTCCTCCTTTGCTTGAGGCTCCCGATACACCGGAGTCTTCTATTCAATTTCAGCCTAATCAGTCAAGAACCGTTTCGCATCAGAACAATGACAGTTTGTTGGAATCGGCGATCTACGGTTCTAATGATTTGAATGGCTCGAATAGTGTTGATTCATTCCTAGAGAACAATGATCATTGTGTATTCAATGAAGTAGTTCAGAATTCAACTTTGAATCCTTCTGAAACACAATGGGATGAGCAAGAGGAGTTAAGATCATCACTAGGACCGTATGCTGCTTCTGTTGTAGCTGACTACACAAATATTACCTCTCAAGGTTAGTATATTATTCATAAAGTTATTTGTAATTATGAACTATACCCTTATCTATAGGATTTCATTAATGATTTTTTTCCCCATTTTGGCAGATGATAAGCATGGAACATTAACTGAATTTCCAGCTGATTCTCCCAGTCAAGAAAGTCAAAATCTGTTAGAGTTTTTGTTGGACCCCGATCCTGCGCCTGACTTGAGTTTTCTTGACAAGAACAGCGGCGCATGACATGGCTTCATATTCTTGTGGACTCTCTAATCACACTACTATCAATATCTTCAGTAATGATGATATGAGAAGGTTTCTGTGTGAGATTTTGAGTTTATTATGTTATGAAGTTGATGTTTCCACTCTATATCTAATGTTGACATTAATTGGAAGAAGCAGTGTGTTCCTAATCTAATAATGTTACTAAATGTTGTTTTAGTTTAACAATATAGTCTCCTCAGCTGCATCCTGATTGCATAGAATGAAAACCTATAACTTAAAGTTTCAAATTGTAAGTTAGAAGAAGATAACTTACAGTTTCAAACTGAAATTGTTCATTGACATTGACATTCTGAGTGAGTTCAATTGCCTTGAAGGCATGCTAATAAAACAAATGTTATAAAGGTAGTGAGTTAAATATGAGTATAGAATAAAATGTGAATTGATGTAGTCCATTTCATAATCTGCCCATAATTAAATCTAGTTTGTCCTTCAGGATAAGGACTATAAGGACTGGATCCTCTCCTTCCACTTTTTCTGCATCTCCCTCCTTCCTCTCTATCTCTCTCTTAATTTCACTCTTTCTTATCATGAAAGAATTATAAATAAATGATGAGAGTGAAACTAAGAGAAAGATAGAGAGGATCCAAAATGTTCAGGATACACCATGTCACTATCCTATATAACAAAATATGACATTATTGTTAAGCAGCATCCTCTAAAAATAAACAAATATTGTCTCCCTAATCAGTATTACCAATATCATCAGGTATTATTAAAAGCATCCTCTGAAAATAAGATGACTAAAAATTCTGCAAAACCACATCCAAAGACACTAAGATTCAACAAAAAGAGAACAACTCAAACACTCAATATCTGAGTATTTAACCCTTTCACAATGAGGACAACTCACACTCAGTATCTGAGTATTTAACCCTTTCACAATGTTAGACTAAAAACTCAATGTCTGATGCACACGAAAGAAAACCTTCTCAATAGCATAAAAATCAATGTACCATACACAAAGACATAAACAATTGTTGATTTAAAAATATAATATTTGAATGGTCGGGATTTTTCAAGGACAACTTTCTGTTTATAAGATATGGCGTTTTAAAGTGAATTTGCATAGAAGGGCCTACAAAACAAGGAATTTATAGAATTGGTTCAGACCATTGTTGGCTACCCACGGTCACAAAGTGTCCCAACGCTTTTAAAGAATGACTAATCTCCGCTCGTGTTTAGGATTAAACTTCGCACCGGCCAACAATATGCAAACAAGAATTTATTATAAATTATAAATTAAAGCAAGTACTTTAAGCTCAATTATTATTTTTAACTGGGGCTCTATTTGGCAACACCAATCTGCTAACTTATATGCAAACATTAATTACAAACGTCTATTTATGTCATTTTATTTTTATAAGCTATTTCAACAACTAATTTTACCAAACACTTTAAATTCAATCTGCTAACTTATCCGCTATCACCTCATCTGCTATAAGCTAGCTTATCCTCTAGATTATCTGCTATCCGCTATTTTTTGCTATATAGAGCCTGAGGCGCACGATAAGTCCATTAATTTTTAAGTGACTTTTATTCAAGAAATATTTACTAGTTTATTTTTTATTAGCCTCTGGTTATCTTATTTGAATTGATTTTTTTTAAGCGAAAAGAAATTTGTTAAAAATTAGAAAAAGGACAGAGGAAAGCTCACAGGGGGACTAGACCAAAACGCTTGTCAGGAAAATAAAATAAAATCTAAGCAATAATAGGGAGCCCTTGCCTGGTTACGGCTAATGACCCCCTAAGACAAACCATCCTATAGACAAAAAGACTAACTTACAATAGCTAAATCAAAAAGTGATGGACACATAATTCGTACAAATCTCTGAATGAAACTCTTTTTACCGAAGTTTCTTTTTTTGGGTCGTCGACACAACCTATTCGAAGTTATCCTCCCACACAACTGTTTCATGGGTATCAGCAGCCATAGGATCAACAACATCATCTAACACTATGTTAGAAGCTAAAACTCTCATGTGAGATGCTACCAACATGTTTGAAGTTGCATCAGACTCTAAGGCTTTTAGCGAATCTAGCATGGTAGTGGGAAATCGGGTGGGGGATGATTCTATAGAATGAATGACATGAGTTTCCACATTACAACCACTAATAGTACCAGAGGTATGAGAACTCTGAACAGATGTTGCCTTTGTACCAGAGGTACCCTCATCTAAAACGAAAGAGTCTTGGACAAATTGAACAGGATCTGATTCTATGTTAGCTTGCATGGTAACTTCCCTAATCACAAGGGGTGAAGAATCCCCTTGCCGCCTATTCCAATCTTTTGATAGTTCCTTGAATCCCAGATAAGGATTATAATCCAAACAGTTTTGATGAACATTTCTTATGTCTTTAAGAGCTTCCTTATTCATAGTTGTGTGAGCATTTATTACCTGAGGCTTTTGCTTACGGCTCACATCCTTATTAACCTTTAACTTAGGAACATGTCTTGAAACCTGCTTTGGCTCCGAGTCTTTTTGCTTCTTATTATTTTCAACAGTTATGTGAGCACTTAGGATTATTTGAGTTGATTTTAAGTATTAATAAATTCAATTTAACTAGTATTAAGAAATTTATACTAGTGTTTTTTGGATTAGACTAAAAATGCAAGTCTGACTCGATTGGCCCCAATTGGTCCCTATTTGACCGTATTGGTCTTAATTTTGATCTGATGGGGTCTCTATATTGGTCCCTATTGATTTATATTTAATCCTATTGGTCCCTAATGATCCATTTGGTGTCTATTGGTCCTTATTTGACCCTATTGGTCCATATTTAACCGTATTGGTCCCTTTGGATGCATTGGTTCCTATAGGGCCCTTGGTCCCTATTGGACACATTGATCCCTATTAGTTCCAATTAAATAAATGTTGTTTCAGACTTGCATTTTAAGGCCGAGTGTATTATATGAAAACATGCATGATGTGCAAATATACATAATCGCAACAACTAAAAAAGAGTAAGTAGAGATTGTTCCACGAGGATTGTTGAGTTTTTTTTTCTATATTTAAGTTAGCAAGTAAGCTAATGAGTATAAACAAAAGATAAAATAATCATGTGGTAAAGCATTTTATAAAACCAGTTAGGATGTCTTTTACGCAAGTAATTTCTCAATAAAGTGTGGTGCTAAATAAGTGCTATAGCACCTAAGCACATGCATAAAAGTGTGCACCTTTCAGCCACTTTTCTATAGGTTCATCAAAAGCACTTATGTCTAAGCTTTACTTAAGTTCACCTCTAAATTCAAAGTACAACAAGTTCACATTATGGGCATATTTTTCTATGTTTAGGTTTAAATAAGATTAACTAAAGTGTCGTTTAATTAATACAACCCATATCAACTATTGAGTTCAACAAACTAACCATTTTAGAATTAAAATGTAAGCACTTAATGAAAAGTGACCAAGCATAAAATCAAGTTTGGAAATATTGTATCACAAGAGTTGAAGGAACTAAGCAAACATTTAACATTTAAACCATTCAAAGATTCATCATAAGTTAAAGCATCCCAACTTAACGATACTAAAATGTTAACAATAGGTAGCGTTTTTTGTGCAAGCGCTACTCAATCCCTTTTCGTGTTTTAGCAATACGTAGCATTTTTTTTGTGAAAGCGCTACTAATCCCATTCTGTGTTTTAGCAATATGTAGCGTTTTCTCTGCATGCGCTACTCAATCGTATTCTGTGTTTTAGCAATAAGTAGTGTTTTTTCTCTAAGCGCTACTTATTTATGTTCCCTTTCTTGCATTCAGTAGCGTTTTAAAACAAAGCACTACTTATGGTGCTCCTTGTTTTTACTTTAAGTAGCACTTCCAAACAAAGCGCTACTAAAGATGTAACATAAGTAGGATTTTGTTAAAAACGCTACTGAAGAGTGCACCATTTTTTTAAACATATGGCGTAGTGTTAGCTCATAATGAGCATAAAATTCACAAACACAAAAGTGGTATTGAAATAACAACAAATAGATTAGCAAGAGTATCATAAATCACTACAAGAAAATTGACCTATAGCGACGACAAATCACCGTGGGTAAAGGGTTAAAAACCGTGGGTATAGCACTGAAAACCTATACCGACGGAACATTTTGTCGTCGTCTTTATTTGGCTATACCCACGGATAAACAGCGTCGCTATAGCCTATAGTGACGGTTTTCTGACCGATGGACAAAACCAAATAGCTATACCCACGGTCACGCTTCTGTTGGTATAGGTTTTAACATGACACTTAATTTCGCTATACCCACGCCAAATTCTCCATCGGTATAGGTTTTAATTTCGCTATACCCACATCAAGTTCTCCATCGGTATTGATTTTAGTTGTAGCTCCTAATATGCTATACCCACCACTTGTAAAGAATTTATTTGTAGATTTTGGTGACACCTCTTGTCATTAGCACTTACGATAATCAATTAAAAGCTAAATATAAAATAAATACATTTATGAAACAATAAAATAAAATAAAACTCAAATCATATTAAAAATTAATCACGTCTTACAAGCATTTCAACATATTGCAAATTAACATATACTCTTACATCAACTCTTACAATATTCTCAAAAGCATGTTAGCATATTGTAAATTAACATGTACTACTACATCCAACTCTTAGGATAATCTCAAAAGTTACAAAGAAAACAAATTGCATAAAATTAATGTAAAAGCTAAGTTTGACAACATAAAATCAACTTCTAATCTTCATTGACGCCATTATCTCCATTAGTGTCTGGACTTGGAGAATTCATTTGCTCCGGGGCACTAGAAGCAGTTTGAGCCTATTGAAAATAAAATAAATACAACTCAGCTTAGTTGATTTTTCCATACCTCATTTATATAAAATCTAGGAGGATAATATATTATACCTGTCTTGCCACTTGTAGAATATCATCAACATCTTCTCCAGAAAATCGATTTTGAATCAATGTCATAACATTTCCCAAGAGGCTTTCCATTTGACTAACTCTACTGCGTAATTCTTGATTTTTAGACAAAACAACCTTTGATTTGTAACAACCATTGATTCTACTCCTATGCTCCTACGACTATTTGTAACTCAACAGGAAACCAGTATAAAGTCAAGTTTAACCATATAATGGAAATGTATAGAAAAACACATGCTGCAATCAAGTAATGCTCAGAGTATCTTCTTTATATCAAACACAAACTACATTCAGCTTGGTTAGACAAAGAGAAATAAGAAAACTTATAAAACTCTGAGATTTTCTCTAGCTTACACCAAACCCAATATATAGGGGATCTATGAATCCAGTTCTATGTATCTTTCCATTACACAAATTAATGCTTTAAAATGAAGATGCGGAAAAATATTCATGACTAGTGGTAGCAAAGGTTAACAGAGTAAGAGTAAAGAAGGCATTGATTAAGTAATGCATCCATCCTATAGATATAGAGAAGAAGCAAACCTGCATAGCAGAAACACTTTGCCAACTGAAGAGAAGCTGCATTCCAGTTCTCAGTATCACCACAGTGCACGTCTTTAGAGTTAACCACAGGTAACTAGACTGAACTAACACTAGAGGTTTCTGCTATAGTTAGCTTTTTAGCAGCAACTGCCTTTAGCCTGAACCTCTCAACTCTTGAGCCAATAACACATGGCCGATTTAGGCATTAACACAGACTTCCTTAGCATAGCTATGAACGGAACAGCTGCATGGACAGCAGTGAACCATGATGGCGATACAAGTATGTGTTTCCTGCAACCCTTCCTATCATAGCCTGCCACCTTGCATGTTGATGCTGTCTGAGATGGGACAAAGGGAAAAAGATAAATGTTAGCCAATAATTGTGTAAGTTAATTAAAAAGCTAAAATTGCAGTGAACAATTCATGGAATACTTTACTAACATTAATGATAAAGCATATCACTTTAGGCCATACCTTGTCACACCTCCATAGACAGATGCCCCTCTTAAAAATCCACAACACTTCCTGTCCAAGTATCAATTGAGTACTACAAGTATCAATTGCAAAAGCACAGGTTACAAGTATCAATTGAGCATAAGCAAAAATGTAATGCAAGTAAAAATAAGCATTAGTGGTATCAATTGAGTACTACAAGTAAGAAAATGCATAAGTGGTATCAATTTTCCAAGTTATAGGTATCAAATTATCTATACCATATGACTTAAGTGGTAACAAGTGCCTAATCATTATAGCCCAGCTAACCTGATTGGATAAACCATTTAAATCCAAATAAGCTTCTTTGGCAGAGAGAGCTCCTGAGGTAGAATGCTCCTTAATGTAACCCATCAGCCTTGCATCCATATAAGTTCAGAATGCTCCTTTTAATGTAAGCTTACTCAAGTAAACTGCAATGTGGAAGAAGCCAGATTATGAAACACACAATATTGTTGAGGTTCCATATTGTTGATCTCACAATAAAAGAAGTGCATATATAGTGTAGTTAATATCACAAACACAACTAATCTTTTGGTGGCTAAGCAATGCTTTTCAACATTTCAAATTCCTTCTCGATAGGTTTTTAATACAAGGTCATAGTAGCTTTAATCAATAATGTTAAGTTGTTTTCTATGAAACATTTAACAATGTACTTCTCAATGGGTTCCCTGAGGCCCTACTGTGAAGTGGTTCATGAGGAATTATGTCATTACAAAATACATATATGTTGAAGGTCACTTAACAAAAGGTTAAGAAGCATGCAAAGGAAAACATAAAATGTGGAACTTACAAAATTATGTCATTATATTTATGAAGAAGGTCTGTTTGAGTCCCACAAACCCATTAGAAGCTTCATCTGGTTAATAGCAGAATGCATACCTATAAAACTCATACAAAAAATAACTTTTATGATTTAACAATATAAATTTGTCAGAAAAAATGATTTAACAATATAACTAAAAATACTAGTGAGTACCATACATCTTGATATTTCAGGGGCACTTATAGGAAATGAGATGAATGTGGAAATCCAATTGTGGAGATATAAAATTAGGAATAAAACAAATTACTATGAATTTTAAATTAAAAAGGAAAATGAAATGATACTGCAAGTACAGTGAATACTCTCTCTTTGCCTCGGCCAGAATTATACCACTGTTGTCAATAATAGCAAACCTGGCACTGGAAGTAAAGCCATGAACGGGAACATCAGTGGTGGTAAAGTTGACCTCCCCTAACCCTAAACCCCTAAAATTAAAACATGTATATCCTAAATCAAAAGAACAAAATGAAATGCTCACAACAAAATTGAATTACATATATAGAAAATAAATCGATAGTTATAGCCAAGAAACAAAGCAGATGCATCAAAGAAAATCAAACAGAAACATAAATCACTACCTCATGGAAGAGAGAGGTGGCGACGCGAACACGAACGCGATGGAAGAGAGAGGTGCTGACCAAAGAACCGTGAGCGACGGTAGGTTAAAAAGAAGGGGACGAATTTTAGACCACGGGAAAAGAAAAACGGAGGGAGTGAATAAAAAGGGAGTGTCTGCGCAGGGAAGGGAGGCTCTACGCAGAGGGAGAGGGTGAGTTCGAGGTTAGTGGGATGAAGAGGATTTCTGATTTTAGGGTTAGAGGGAGGAAGAGAATTCTTGAGAGGGTGAGTTCGATGGAATTTCTGGAAAGTGATTTTAGGGTGAGTTAAGATTTAGGCGTTGTTGTAAGAGTCAAAATGTTGTAGTGTGGGTAAAAAAATGGGAGGGGGAATTATTTTGGTAAAAAAAAAGAGGGAACTTTTGATGAAAGTGAGAACAATTTCCGCTAATACTTATACCCACGGTTATTTTTCCACAATTTTTCACGTGAACCTATACCCACGGTTTTTTTTAACTTGTTGTAGGTATAGGATACCTATACCTACGGTTTTATTTACCATCGCTATAGGTCTCCGTTGGTATATGTCAATTTTCTTGTAGTGAATGTGAACTTCAGCTCTTTCAAACTGAAGATGCAGAAACATCCCCCAACTTGCTTCACAATTTTGTTGTCAGATTAGTGCTACAGCACCACTTCAGCACTTGTTCGCCCAAGCTTTCTTCATTGGAAGCATGGATGGTAAGAGAAAACACTATGTCTAAATGTATCCCTCGTTTCCAGCCTTCTTACTTCTGAAAATGATCTTCCATTTATATTTAAAGAGAAACATGGCTAGTCTTCCATTTTGTCTTTATGTGCTTTTTACTTTTTTGACTTTTTGGCATTTTATCCCTTTAAAAACAAGCAACTAGCAGCTCAAAATTAAGCAACCATCACTTGCCAGCCCCTCTCAACAGTAGTAACAGTCCATATAGTGTTATTCAACCCAGACCACCCTGTGATGTGACCGATTCGAGTCACTAGTTGGATCGTGTATTTTTCGGACCCGGTGTGACCCATACGGTTTAGGCGTTGAATCGGTGACCCGGCCGGGTTGAGTGACCCGGACCAGGTTGTGCAGTTTTGTTTTGTGTTGTTTTTATTGAAACGACGCCGTTTTGCGTTTTTGGTGCAGATTTGATTTTTTTTATAAGCTAAAAACGACGTTGTTTCACTCTTTCAGATCAGATCTAAAATCGAAACACATTTCTTTTCTCCTTTTAACGAACTGTGAGAGCTGTGAAGTGAACTGTGACTAGAGACCTAATCTCTCTCCCTCCCAAGTTCTCCACCATCGTCCCAGCTCCGAGCTCGCCGTGATAATTTCATTATTTTTTCTCCTTGATAACTTTATTATTTTTTATCTTTAGTCATGATTTCATTATTTATATATGCTGATATGATTTCAAATATGCCACGTGCTTTTTACTATCCTACTTACGTTTTATGTTATCTTTGAGTTTATTAGATTCAAATTTAGTAACATGGCACTAAGGCTTCTAATGTCATGCCAGAACCAAATGGACTCAGCTTCTAAAGTTTTTCCATTTCTACCATGTTGCTATTCTTTTTTAATTTTAACTTGTTAGGTTTGTAGAATCTGTACAGTTTGTGTTCTTGTGTCTAAAGACTAAGAGATAAGATAGTCTCTCCAAGATTCTGAATAAGGGGCTCGATCTAAACATTTTAGACAAGTTCTCTATAATAACTTAATGTTTTGTACAACTAGTTTTAACACCCGTGCTCAGCACGGGCTTGCTATTTTTAAATTTCTATATCTCTTAAAAAAACAGGAATACTATTATTATTATTATTATTATTATTATTATTAATAGGAATACTACTACTATTAAATTTCTATTATTATTATTATTATTATTATTTTGACCAAATTTATTATATTATTATTATTAATGATGATTATTGTTATATTATATATGATGTCTACAACTATCGAGTAGAAGAACTATGGACAACAGCTCTAACCAAGCAGATACCCCACTGGTCAGTTCGCAGTTTTATTAATATGTTATTAACAAATATGCGATATAATACATTGTATTTATTTGAAATAATACAAATGTTGCAAATGAAATCGTGTTACTTTTGTACTAAAATATTAGATATAGTATTTGCTTACTTTGCTTACAATCACCACTGTGATGTTTTCCATAGTTAGAACATCTTCTGGCCTTTGAAGAATCGAAGAATTGCACCTGCTTTTTCATTTGATGAAGTTATCTTAGGACTTTGCATTCGGAGTTGATAATCCAACTACCTTCTTTCCTTTCCAGTGCTCTCTTTGAGATCATCCTCGGCGACATAGTCTGGTTTCTCTAAGGCATTATAATTGGTGAGAGTATAAGAACCTGAGACCCTGAGTCATATAAGCACGAAGGCCCATCTTATTCATATGCATCCTCTATTCCTCATTCGGAGCATACTTTACCACTTGGTAAAACTGAGACAACTTCTCAAACTTAGCGATGTATTAAATCTACTCCGTATGCAGTGGTTGACAACCTCAAGTCTCCGCGCCAGAGACCCCTATTATACACTTGAATGCTGAAGACACCCTTAAAATGTTAGATATAGTATTTGCTTACTTTGTTTCTTTCTCGGTTATACCATACAACTCGTGTGATGCAAGGGGAGTGCCAGTATTAATGAATGCAAAAACACTAAACTGATATTTGTTAGTAATAAATCTACTCGTATGCGGTGGTTGACAACTTCAAGTCTCCACGCCAGGAGACCCCTATTTATAAGAGTGTCAATGACACTGTCATTCAACAACCCTAAGTGTAGTGATGCAAACTCTAAATCTGGTGGTCTCCGCTAATTTAAGGGTAATTATCTGGTCTAGTTTGCTAATAGTGATGCCATTACGTTTTAGACATGTTATGAAATAGAGGTCGGGAAAAAAACCAATATGCAACCCAATGCTGAAGACACTCTTAAAATGTAAGATATAGTATTTGCTTACTTTTTTTCTTTCTCCGTTATACCATACAACCCGTGCGATGCAAGGGGGCGCCGATATTAACGAATATAAAAATACTAAACTGTTATTTTTTTAGTATTAAATATACTCTGTATGCGGTGGTTGTTATTGACCAAATGTATTATATTATTATTATTATTATTATTATTATTATTAATGATTATTATTGTTATATTATATATGATGTCTACAACTATCAGAACGATATTAAGAGTTCCACGGGGTCTAAATAGCAATTTTGTTTGGCCCAAAAGGACACATGGATATACAGGATCTGAATGTGACCAGGTGTTCTGCACAAAAAGGTCAAATATCACACCAATAGATGAAAAGGACACATGGATATATAGGATCTTAATACATGAAGAATTATTAAAAATATAGTAATGGATATATCACACCGATAGATATAGTTTTATCCCAAAAATACAAAAAAATTAAAGAAGCAACATGCACTCATTTTTATCCCAAAATAAAAATAGCAAGGGACAACTAATTTAATTACACTATATATAATATATAATTCACATTACTTAAGTACTATATAATTTGGTAAAAAAAAAGAATTCTATAAGAATTTTACTCTAACGACGTATTCTCAAAAATCCAAGTTGGATCGGAGAAGTAATCACAATTTTAATATGTTTTATTTATTTTTATTTTATTTTAACTCAATAAATTATTTATTTTAAGGTAGCTTTTAGGGTGAATGATCAATTAAGTCACTCACCAACGCAACGACCAAATTGAAAGTAAGATCTAGCATAAAATGCTATAAATGATTTAGATTACATACCAATTCATACAAGCTAATCACTGATAGTATTTTATATTATATCATGACGTATATTTGACTGGTACACCGACAAATTAGTTTGTCTTTGACTTTAGAAGACATCTTATATTAAATATAATACCTAAATTATTTATTCATTTATTTTAAACTAAACCTAATTTCATGGGGTGATGGATCCTAGAAGTAATCACACTTTTACTCTAATGGGTGCATTCTCAAAAAAACAAATTGGATCCTAGAAGCAATCACACTTTTAATATTATTGTTTTTTTATTTTAAGGTGGCTTCTAGGGTGATTGATAAATTAAGTCTCTCACCGATGTAACAATCAATTGACCGTAATATCTAGTATAAAATGTTATTAATAGATGAGATTATATATTGATTGATACAATACCCACCACGATTAGTATTTTATATTACATCATACTGTATATTTGATCGATACACTGGTAAGGGTACTGAGATCCATTTAAGGGGTTGACCTCTTGCACTAAGTATTTTTCCAAACGCACCGGCCAATAATATGGATTGAAGAGAAAAGGATTTTCTAATTTTTAAGTTCAATTAATGGAACTGCTACATGAAAGTAGACATGATACGTAGTGACAGTGGCTTTATTGAAAGTGGAGATTAATGATCGAGTAGATGACCTTGTGGACAACGGCGCTAACCAAAGCAGATACCCCACTGATTAGTTCACAACTTTATTAGTATTTTATTAATAGAAAAGCGATATAATACATTATATTTATTTGAAATAATAAAAATGTTGCAAACCAAACTGTCTTACTTTTGTACTAAAATATTAGATATAGTATTTGCTTACTTTGTTTCTTTCTCGGTTATACTATACAACCTGTGCGACGCAACAGGAGCACCAATATTAACGAATGTAAAAACACTAAACTGATATTTGTTAGTATTAAATCTACTCTGTATGCAGTGGTTGACAACTTCAAGTCTCCACGCTGGAGACCCCTATTTATAAGAGTGTCAATGACACTGTGTCATTCAACAAACTCTGAGTGTAGTGATGCAAACTCTGACTTTGGTGGTCTCCGCTAATTTAGGCGTAATTACTTGGTCTCGCTTTAAATGTGATCGCGGCGAGATATTTGCTATTAATGATGTCGTTGCTTTTTAGACACGTTATGAAATAGAGGCCCGGGAAAAAAAGTAATATACACTTAAATGCTGAAGACACTCTCAAAATGTTAGATACAATATTTGCTTACTTTGTTTCTTTCTCGTTTATACCATACAACCCGTGCGATGCAATGGGAGCGCCAGTATTAACGAATGTAAAAACACTAAACTGATATAGAGGAAAAATTAACTACTACATGGAATTGAACTTATTAGTGTGCTAGGTACGACCTAGATACTTTAATAAAAAATAAATTCAAATATATATAAATAAAAACATTATATTCAAACATAAATAAAGATGGGAGTAAAGATATATTTATTTACAATTGTTCATATAGAAAGAAAAAAACCGCACAAAAAAGAGAGGAACAGAAAGGAGCGAGTTAGTAACGTCTTTCAGGAAAAAGATGCTAATTGACTATAGTATCGAGTTTTGTTGAGAAATTGAGTAATATCTCATAAATTATATCTTAAATTTAAGTGCAGTACTCATGGATAAATTATATCTTAATTTAGATATTTCACTTTTTATAATTTAAAATATATTTTACAAAGATAAATGAAAAAATATATATATTTATTTTCCTATCTTGTAGTTTCGAGCTCAACACATTTTCAGAATAAAATACCCAAGAGTATTTAGATGAGATGGTAGTGGTCTTTTTCAACTTAACCAGTGTCTTAGGTTGGATTTCAAATCCAGCCTTGTACATGCAGCAGTGTTAAATCTTTTGGGTTCGAATCCAGATTTGGGCATGCAACAGTGTTAACTCCTTTTGGTTTGAATCCAGCGTTGGGCATGCAGCAATGTTAATATTTTGAGGATTACGCCCATTGTGGTCCTACCTGACTCGAGAGATTAGTCTCTGTAGTTGCGCGTAGATGATATCCAGTTTATACCAAAAAAAATATTCAAAATAATTTTTTAACTAAAAAGACATAATAAAATAGAAACTCAAAATTAACTTTTCAGATGATACTGACTCAACAAACATCCTATTTTCCAATATATGATAAGTTCATTATATCATGTATCGCATCTTTTAAACGGTGAGTTTGGTGTTTTGATGATCCCTACCTTATCGCAGCTTTTGATGAATCCCTACATAGAGTGTATCGATTTTGGTATTGGTCCACATATTAAAGACCCACGTATTCAAATAAGCAAAAGTGATATCCATTTGGTTTAACTTTAGGTACATAGAGTGTATCGACATTATTTCCAATCATAAATGAAAAAAAAATCTTATATTCTTTGATGATATCATAAGTACCAAGAATGTACTCTGTTGGTTGTAAATTCAAGTCCATCTAGCTATAAATGTAGAATCGAGGACTGATTTATCTACAACTTATCTCATTCTGAACAACAACAAATAACCATAGAGGTAGTCGGTACTCGGTAGGACTAAAAAGTAGAAACATGTTATTTTGGTCAAATATTTTTTCGAAAACGTGCAATAAAATTTTGTTTATTGTTTTTCAGATGAATGGGGATAATTTCGGAAGTGCTGGTATTCTGTCTAACCCCCCAATTAATTCAATAGTGGAGTCTGTAAATGATGATGACATTCCAGATCACTGGTACGGCGATCCCTGGAATGAGTATGAAGATCCAACGGATAGAGAACTTATGTTTTATCACGAAAACATTGAGCTTTGTGACACTGTTGTGAAGACAGTGACTAATCTTGATATTATGAGTGCTTTCCTGGTATAAATATTTACTTTTTTCTATACTTTTTATAGTACAAAACCAATTTGTATTACTTCATTTGATGTCATTCGTACAAAACCAAGTAATCCAATATTTTTAATCACAGATGCAAAGAAACTGCTATACTTTAAATTGCACTAACCACATGGATAATAAAATTGAACTCCTTTGAATTCTTGACTGACTTTGGTATATATACATCAGCATCCCATCAAAATCGAACCAAATTAGGTTCAAATGCATTGCCAAAGAATAGTTATTCATCTGTCAACAAACACATAGATATAGAATTCATTAGTATTGGCCTCCCCCCTTTCCAACTGTCACTTGTAAACCTCTACATTATATACCACTTGAAGAAATACTAATTTTCAAAGTATTTCAAGTGAGGAATCAAAATCTTAATATTCTTTAAATAGGATTATAAACCAGTTAACTACCTTTTAGGATTTTAATTTATATTCAGGTGCCTTTTAATGATGTATTAGCTTGATTGCTTATATTGTTATAGTTAAGTTGAGCATATAAGAAAGGATTCTAAAAACTAAAGATAAATATATAGTAACTTTATCAGGATCAGCCTGTTCTCAAGGAGTAATTTACACACATATAGCACTTTCAAGTTGCATTTTTTCTCCAACTGTCCACTGAAGCAAACAGCAAGATACATGGTAAACATCCTTTTTACAGTCATACATGTTCTTTGTCAAAATAGCAAAATATATGAAGTGTACAGTTGACATGTACATAAACAATAAGATACCTATAAAGATCCAAGCATGTTGTGTAGTTTCTTTATAGTCTGAGACATATTTAGACAACCCCTATACACTCATCCCATTATGATTATCACTTTTAAGTCATGATTCACCAAACTGTTCTGATGTTGGACATTACTAATCTCAATCAAGGTGGGAAGCTGATACAATTGGGAAAGGAAGGAAAAAACCTCAAAAACACGAAAGTTTTACTGATATGCTGGAAAAAGCACATAAGCACAAAAGAAGAACAAATAATGAAAGTTTAAAACATATTAGAATACCTTGAATGAGGTTGGAACTGTCTATTTGTGTGTGCTTTCTAGAAAAAACAGCTCCAACTACAACGAAAGTAGTAAAAAAATTAGCAGCAGTAATTGAAACAAAATAAATTGGAGCTCAAATGAAGAGAAAAGCTACTAATTAAAACCTGCAAAATTAAAACCTATCTAAGTGAAGAAATGAAATAAAATCTGTATAAAGGATGTATTAAGGTTTACCGTAATTTTTTTTTGTTGGTATTAAGGTTTGTCGTAAATTTCAGTAAGACTATGGATATAATATGGTTTGACTTTAATTTCAGTTGCATATTTAGGATTACACTTTCTGATTTGATGTCTTTGTAAGCTCATATAATTATGATTTGTGGGATATATAGCCAATGAAACATTTATATTTATATTTCAATATAAGAGAAGGATTTGTGTCAAAAATTCTCCATAGTTCTCATTAGAGTAGCCTATGATGTTACAGTTAGGGAGAATTTTATAAAACAATTCATTTCAGGAGTTTAACTAAATCTGCTTACGTAAGCATTCAAAACGACAGTAGCAATAGTTAGTGAGATTGGAGTCATGCTTTTTATATGGTAAATATGGATAAAAATCCAATTTGCCAAGGTTTGGTTTCTGTTTTTTAATTAAAGTAACCTCATTCAACCAAATTTGTCTACCAAGAGATATACCAGTTTAATAGAGAGCCTCAAAGTTGACTAATTCAGGAGCAAGCTGTCACTCATTCATTCATGGTTCCTTCAAACTTTGTCCAGAAGAATAAATACATTATTTAAATCAAAATTTCATCTGGCTAAAATACTTCATTAGAATTTGGAATATGTAAATCAAAATTTCAGCACCCGGGATTAATAATATCATGACTACACTATCAAAACCTCCAAATCAAACAAAGTTTTTCATCTTAAACATCCGGATCAAACAAAATTTGATAATATTTATAAGATAAAATTCCTACTTTATTCAAGTTCTCCTGTCATATTCTCTTCATTGATGTGGAAAGTAAGGAAACCAAACCTATATATGTATTGCCATGTCTTCTTTGTCACTTGCAGACTTTTTACAAGTGGGGGCAATAACCTGCCCAGAAAAATTATCAATATAAAAATACATTGTATACCCACAAAAAAAATGGGGGGGGGGGGGGGGTGGGTGGGTGGGGGGCTATAAACTGCCCAGAAAAATCAATCTTGTTTGAAGAGCATAATTACAGCTGCTTCAATTGGAGAGTTGTAAATTTCACCGTGTTTCATTTTTACAGGAAAGAGCATAATTATTAAAGTAAAAACAGAATAATGTTGTAGAAGTGTAGAAGTCAAAGAGCGGTGAGGAACGAACAGCTCAGTTGGTTATCTAATAAAATTTAGACACTAAAACGTCAAAATGGAACTGACTGAAATATGAAAACTGGTCAGCTTTAAATAAACTCCCTTAGAGTAATAGGAAATAGTATAAATATAGCCTTTTTGCATGCAATGAATTAAAACTACCTTCTATATCTCGTACTACCTTGATTTCAATTTTAAATAAAGCACCACAACATGTGAAATAAAAAAATGTTCAATTAAGCATATAGGTAGACCCATCTAGATTGAAGAAGCCTTCCATTTCTTATTCTCATTGTAATGAGTGCTCCAAGAAGAACTCTTTCTAACATCAATATAATTTTGCCTTGAAAAAAAATTGTTCAGGTCAATCACATCATCACATGTTGCCAAGCAATCTAAAGCTTTCTATTCTTGTAAATAGGGCAAGAAGCAATGATAAATCATCAAACTTTGGGTCCCTTTGTTAAAATAAATTAATGAATAAAATAATGATTATGTATTTATCCGTTAGAGAAGTGGAAGACTATGAATACATTATATGATCACCTCAATACATTATAGGGATCCATTCATGTCTTCAATATCCTGCAATTGACCAAAGGAACAATCAACAAATATTAAGTAAAACCCTCGTTGTAAAATGATATGAAAACAACTACAATGTCAAGTAAAACTCAACATAGAACCCATAACAATTATATATTCTAGGTTAATAATTTACAGAATACAAAGAAATTAGTCGGTGGACAGTTGAAAAGAAGCCATGATTAGACAATGAAACATGAACTTGAAGCATAAAAAATTCAATGCTATCATCCAAGATTTAATACAAAGTTGTGATCAAAGATTCAAAGCTATTTCCAAGCTACCCAGCCTATAGAGAATGATCCATATGTCTAGATAATACATATCTTTTAAATGCATATGAATAAACGGAATTATGAAGTAATGAGTGCACCAAGTTTTTCCCATAAACAAAGAAACGTGATATTCAAAATTAAAGATAAAGTTGGATAGAAAGAAAAGCTAACATTTGATGAAGAAAATGGGAACCTTTTGTGTTTTCCAAATCAACCACCCTTCCCAATCAGCAACAAAGCAAATTAAGGTAATTAAAGTAAGCACCATCCCAAGAAAATAACAGATGACAGTAACAACAAAGAGTGGTAGGTTAGTTGAAAACTGAAATGCATAATCCACCTTATCGTTCACAACAATAGGCATGGGATGTAATATTTAATATTTAATGGTCATACACAAAGAGGAAAATATGGAACTCATAAAGAGAAAAATGCAAAATTGGGTCTCAACTGGAAGGCATAGATTTCAAAAAATATCATAACTTCAAGGTTAGACAAAGATATTGTATTTTCTGAAAATTAAAACCAATCATTCTTAAATTTATAAAACAATTATTTTCCAGAATGTCTTTTTATCATTCTCTCAACATTTTTCAAAGGCAAGTAATTTTATATGTAGTTTCAGCATTTCCATTGTGCCAGCATAATAGCATTCACACCACTATATATATGACAACAGCATTTGTACAAAAATGTAGGAATTAATTAATAAAACTTGTTAAACCTGAAACAATTGAATAGCACAGCAACTCATCATCAATTTGGATATCAAAAGAAAGCTAAAAAATGCCAAGCCTTAAAATATATGTGCTCCTAATTGCAAAACCATTCCAATTAATACCTTAGAGTAACTATTCATATCAGATGGACTTATACATAATAAAAGCACTTCTCATATAGTGTTGGTGCAAACTTTTTTTAAGGCTGGTGCAGTTCAAAATGTTAAGGCTGTAACAATAGGTCTCTGACTTTAGAACCATAGCAGATTCAATACTTTAGAACCACTAACAAACACCTGTATCATTCAATTTGTGTATAACCATTTCAATTTGTATCATTCAGTAGATACAAAAGTAGGAGAAGGAGAATAAATGAAACCTGTTTGTGAAGGACACTACAGAAACTCAGAACCTCCATGGCTGGAAAACAACAAAAATAAAAAAATTAGAGACTTTGATGTGAGTAAATTGTTTAAGTTCATTATATGGAACACTAATTGGTAATTGACACAGCTTCAAATAACATGAAACAGAATAAATAAATCATAATTATAAAAGAGAGAATACATTAAACATTCATATTAGATATTAAGTTGCAAATTATTATTGTTAGCTTAATAGATATGCCAACTTAAAAAGACTAAGCTTACAACTTATAAAGAATATACAAATAAGAAGACAACTAAGTTTCTTGATTTTGGTTATCTGTTCCAGGAGTTAAGAAGCAGTGGTTGTAATTGTAGATGGCTAAAGTGAAAAAATCAAATCATATAATCATTAATCAAATAGCTTCCATGGGAAAGAAATCAAAAGATTCTAATAATTGAGCAAAAGGCATTAAAGAGATCTTCAATAGTCACATGTTTGAAAATGACAGACTAATTTGTCCCTAAACAATTATTAGGCCTAATTTGCCTCGCAAAGAAATTGTTAAGGACTAAAATGACCCTTTACTCGAGGATGTATTTCAAACTGGAATCATCATACACAAGTGTCTTTATGGTTCAGAAACACCATTACTACAGTATTAATAATTGTTCCAATACATGGTAAAATTATTTGCATCAATGAGAAAATACACTCAGGTATCCATACAATTCATATATCCATTACTAAACAAAAATTGATATAGCATCATATCAAGCAATTCAAGATAATAAAATGACAAAATTTCATGCCGGCAAAAACTAAAGCTCTTTGACGTGGACTTTATCAAGCAACGAAAACAGCAAAAACTGGAAAACTACTTACTGAACTATCAAAAATTAAATGAAGAAAGAGATTTAGAAATAATATGAATAAGAAATGATAAATAATCATTTCAACAAACACAAGAAATGATAACTTTCAACAACAAAACCTGAAGTTAGGGGAATCCCTAAACCCTAAGAAAAGCAACATAACTTAAAAGAGCATAAAACAGAAACATAAGAACATAGAAATCTTAAACTACAAAACCTAACAACACACAGAAAAATAAGAACACAAAAACCACAAAAGAGGAAGACAACTGAGATATGATTGACACTTACATCCAGATAGCGACTCACCCCTTCATCACCTTCACACAACATCACCACCCCCAGCTCCAGCTCCGATAGGCTCTTGTTGCCGCTTCCCATCACCGCTTCCAGTCGTCGCTTCACCTCAACCTTGATTTTAAAATCTATCCATCATGAAAATCATTTACAAATTTGTCAGCCCCAAGTTCTAAAAAATCAGTAAAACAAAACACGGGAATAAATATGCTTATTAGTTAAATCCCTAAAACTGAATCCTAAAAACCCTAAAATCCTATTTTTCCTAAAATCCTAAAACCCCTAAAATCACTCAAGAAAACTAAAAATATGGAATCCCAAATATCATTAAAACCTCAATCCATAGAATCCCTAAAATTGGTAGAAATCGTAATCGAAAAAGGATGACAATGGAAGAAACATTTACCTCCTATTCAAGAACCTGAAAAACTGATGAAGAATCTGGAAACACTGATGCGTCGTTCCCATTGTTGACACTCCATTGTTGTTCGGTGGAGAAAAAGACGTGTCCGTACGCAGTGGTTCTTGAAGAATATATTTCCTTGGTTCATCAATGCAATGGATCAGAAGATGAGGGAATCCAATTTTTTTGAATCAACGGAACAAATGTGAAAGTGAGAGAGAAACATGGGGAGAGAAAGGAAAGGAAAGTGGAAGAAGATAGATTTAGGGTTTTGATGGTGAGCTGAATTTAGATAAATGGTGGCCTGAGAAGGAAGAGATCGTTAAGAGAGAGAGAGAGAGAAAGGCGTTTAGGGTTTTGATTTTCTGTGAGTGAACAAAGATGAAGAAAGGAAAGGGAAGAGATAGCGTACAGAAAGAGAGAAAGAGAGATGCGAGACTTGAGAGGGAGTGGGCCAGGAAAGGATTATAATTGGGTGTGGTAACTGAGATTTTAGCGCGCGAATACCAGCTGCAGAGCGACTGCAGGGCGGTATTCGCAATATATATGAGATTTCTCCTTAAGGACTCAATCATAATTAAATTTCAAATTTAGATCTTTGAACAGATTAGTTTCTAATGTAGTAAGTTTATCTCTATTTTTTTTCAAAATACAAGAAGAATCTGTTTGTCCTTTGTGGCAGCTACTTCTTCATATCATCTCAAAATAGTTGTTGTTGGTGCTAAAGTTGAGGATTTGTATGGATGGCGTCGAGGACAATATGGAAGCTAGGACTGGTAGATTCAGAAGGAATGAAGTGACTAAGCACAAGGAACCCATGGTTTTTAGTTGAAACTTAAGAAGCACAGTGGTTGTTCAAGTGACTCTAGGACTTTCTAGAGGTTTGCTTGTAACTCTTTCTCATTTATTGTATTACCAAAAAGACAACAGGAATTTAGTGGAGGTAGGTCTCTGTAGTACATGTACACGTACTTCCTGGTTTATATAATTGATATTTTTTGTCATTAAATCTTAGTGATATTATACTTAATTTCTTTTGCGTGCATATGAATAAAATTACCTCCCAATATTTTTTTTTAAATTTTTTATGTCCACGGAAATGCCAACGGGAGTGCCAATGAGAACGCCAATAGGAGTGGCAATGAGAGCGCCAACGGGAGAGGCCACGGGAGTGGCAACTATTGAAGGACAAAAAAGTGAGGGACAAAAAACTGAATGAAAACTGCAATCATAAGCTGCAACTGACGCAGTAAAAGGCTAAAAAACAGCAAATTTTAAAACCAACTTTTTTTTTAGTTTTTTTTTTCCATTTTTTTTTTCAGTTTTTCTTTCCATAAAAATCACTTTTTGTCAGTTTTTTTTTACTAAAAACATAATTTTTTAACTATTTCTATAATTTACTCAAACTATTAAAATTAATCAATTTAACTACTACCAATTGTCAAAAAAAAAACCATACCTCTAACAATAGTTTCAAAATTATTTATTCCAAAAAAATAAATTATTATATTAATATCACACTCAATAATTAAATAATTTAAAATTTACTATTTACTATAATCTCTCTATTAAAACTACTAAAATCAATCAATTTTTCATGTAATAAATAAAATCAATCAATTTAACCACACTTACAATTGTAATATTAAATCATATAGAAAAAAGGAGAAAACATGTGGCAACGGGAGCGACAACGAGAGACTGACAACGATATCGGCAACGAGAGCGACAACGGGAGTGCCAACGGGAGTGCCAACAAGAGAGGGAACGAGAGAGCCAATGAGACAGGGCTGCATATTTTACCTTTTACTCCATTATTAATATTAATTATAAGACGATATCGATTTTGTTTTAACTTTTTGCAACACACTATTTTAGTAAATTTGCCGCTAAAAGACAAAATTTGGGATACAACGAGAGCGACAATGCGAGACTGGCAATGAAATCGACAATGAGAGCGACAACGGGAACATGAGTGGGAACAAGAGAGGCAGGGAGAGCGTCAACAGAGCGCCAACGTGGATGCATATTTTAAAAAATCTTATTTTCTTTTTTCTTCATTTTTACTCCATCTAAAATTTATTATTTACAATAATCTCTCTATTAAAACTATTAAAATCAATCAATTTAAGCACTAATAATTATAAAAATACAACTTTAGCCACTACCAAACTTTACAAAATAACTTACTTATAATTAAACGAATATGATTTAATTAATATTAAATCATATAGAATAATATGAGTTAACATGTGGCAACGGGAGCGACAACGAGAGACTGGCAATGGGAGCTGCAACGGGAGTGGCAACGAGAGAGGTAACGAGAGCGCCAACGGGAGTGCCAACGGAAGGGTCAACGAGTATGCAAACGGGAGTGTCAACAGAGATGCATATTTTACCTTTAATGTCCAAATACATTATTATGGAATAATGTAATTCTGATTATCAATCTCCTTTATTTTCTTCGACTCAATATAATTTTCATTTGTATCTTATATGACATAATACCTATCTCTTTCCACTTTAAATTTCAAATCATACATTTTGGACATTGTTCACAACTTATTATTATCTTCCAAATTACTATTATGACTTCATAACAATACACCGACCATACGCACGGGTAAAATACTAGTTTAGTTGAAACCTAAGAAGCACAGTGGTTGTTCAAGTGACTCTAGGACTTTCTAGAGGTTTGCTTGTAACTCTTTCTCATTTATTGTATTACCAAAAAGACAATAGGAATTTAGTGGAGGTAGGTTTATGTAGTACATGTACACGTACTTGCTGGTTTATATAATTGATATTTTTTGTCATTAAATCTTAGTGATACTATACTTAATTTCTTTTGCGTGCATACGAATAAAATTACCTCCCAATATTTTTTTTAAAATTTTTTTATGTTCTTATTATCAACAATAACGGTTTTAAAACGTTGTATATGATAAAATAGACAACAACTTTATTTAGGCATCGGTCAAAAACCGCTGCCAATGATTGCAATGATCTTACACTATTGTTGTAGAGTATTGCAAAAACCATTGTCTTTGTCGTATTAATGGCAACGGTTTTTCAAAGGGCGGTGCCATTGCAAATAAAAAACCGTCAAAAGAATATGAAACACCCTCATATACCATGGTTTCAGTACTGTTGCCAAAAGATGAGAGAAAGGTTTTTTGAGCTTAGAGAACGGTTTTCAGGTGTTGCAACTCAAAATGTTGTAGTGTCTATAACAATGATTGTTATTAAAGATTGCAATTGGAAGATTTGTCGAAAAAAATTGCAATGGGAAGTGAATGGACCACAATTACATTTTTTATTGAAAATTGTATAGGGTTGTTCTACAATTAATGCATTTGTGTCTTTTTAGTTTTTCAATATTGCGTAACGGGAGAAATTAAATGGATCGCAAATTGGAAGTAGAGCCACAATAAAAGCTTGCTTGAGAAGTAGAAAGTGAAATAGTTGCAATAAAGGGTCATTAAGAATAGTATAGGGTCATTAACCAATAAAGGCAAGCATGATAGACAACTATTATGGAAACAATTTAAATGACCCAATTACCCTCTGTTTTGGAGGACTTTTTCTGCCTAAATGCTAACTTTTTGGCCGGCTCCATATTCTACTTTTATATATAAAGATTATGTGTAGGATAGAAAGACAACCCAAGTATTTCATAGAAAGCAACCCACCTTCACACTCATGTAGGTACATCCATCAAGTGCGTCTCAAAAGTACTGCCACAAAGGCTATGGATTCATTATGACAGGTAACTGTATGTTGATGAAGACAGGCAACTGCGCAATGGAGTAGCGGGTGGCCGCCGCCGACGGCAGCTTGACATCACTTTCACGAGAACGCACTAGTGGAAAAAATGAATTTTATAACTGTCATTTATATTGGTTAAAAACGGCCTGATGTTAAAAGTGACGCGGTGCAAAAACCATCTTTCATATCGGTTCCATTGCATAACCGTTATAGAAAGTGCAAAAATTTAGGCTTCCATAACGGGTCACAAAACCACCCGTTGTAGAAATGAAAAAAATTAGGCTTAACATCTTCCACCATTTGCTCCCTCTCACTCTCATTCGCATAGTCTCCCTCATCTCTTCCACCACCGTTCGCGTGCACCTCCCTCATCTCTTCCACCACCGTTCCACCACTGTTTAGCATCTCACCATTCGCATCTCTTCCACCATCTCTCCCTCTCACCATTCGCTTCCACCACCTCCCTCATCTCTTCCACCACCGTTCCACCACCGTGTGTGTGACTTCGGGCGAAGAGATACAACGGGCGAAGAGAAGAAAGGGCGACGGGAAAGATCGAAGAAAGACATCCTCGGTGACGAAGTTGTTGCAACTCGCTGAATCTCTCTTCTTTGCTCTTCAACATTTCGTTTTTGCTCCGATTGGTAGTGCTTCCTCTACTATATTCTTCACTTTCATTATTTTCTTCCATTTTGCACATTTGTTAGGGTTTTCGTTTTGATGCTTCCTCTACACCCGTTTCGTTTTGCTGTCTGAATTGGGGTTTTGGGTTCTCTGTTTCCCTAATCGCACATTTGTTAGGGTTTTGGGTTTTGATGCTTCCTAATTGCTGTTTGATTTGGGATTTGGGTTGCATACTATAGTTGAAATTAGGTTTTTGGGGTTGTCTTTCAGTTATTCTAATCACCAGATGATTTTAAAATGCTATGCTAGTTTGAAATATTTTGATTTTGTTTGTTATTTAGGGATTTTATGCTTTCTAGCATTTTTTTTTCATTTTTAGGGTTTTTCTGATTATTATAGATTATTTGGGATTTTAAGATTTTGGTTTTGTTTGTTTTTAGGGATTTTATGCTTGTGTTGGCCATTGGTCTCCAAGTAGAAGTAGGAGTAGCTTCTCTGAGAAAGATCCAAGCACAATCAAAAAGAGCAAAACAGGTACACACTTCACTCATTCAAAATCATGCTGTTTTGTTGTTGTAAATGCTGACATTAAGACAAAATCATGATAACCATCCTTGTAATTGTAATGTACAGAGAAATTTACCAGAAACTCTGAGCAGGTTAGACGGCGAAGAATGAACCTTGACCATCCTCGAATCATAGATGTCAACAATTATAGGTATCCTGTTTCTCTCCTCTTTAATTAATTTACTAATAAAATCTTGTTTTGCTGTGTTCAAATTCTCACCAGTGCTTTATCTTATTCTGTGATCAGCATTTTTGTTGCTACTTGGAATGTGGCTGGAAAATCCCCACCAACTAATTTGAGCATAGATGATTGGCTACAAGCCTCACCTTCTGCAGATATTTATGTTCTTGGGTAAGATTTTGGTACTTGTTCATATCTTTTCCAAGCAAACATATATGCTACTTGTTAGTTCTAATGACACAATTCTACCTTTGTATTGGAGATTTCAAGAGATAGTTCCCTTGAATGCTGGTAATAACTTAGGGGCAGAAGACAATGGCCCTGCTAAAAAATGGCTTGCTCTCATAGGAAAGACTCTAAACAATCTCCCTGGTATCATGTGTTGGCAGAGGATTGATGGGTTATCTTGGAAATAAGGTAAATTATATTTATGTTTGCAATAGTTTTGGGATTTTCCACTTGATCAAATAGTTATACGTACCCTTGAAATGCATATATGTAGTAGTTTGGAATCATTAATTTGATGTGGAGCAGACGAAATCATTTTCTTGAAAGGTATCAATAATTTTTCTCATTGTTGATTGTTATAATTCATATCCCTGACCGTGTATCCTTGTTTCTATATAGATATTTTTTCTACTTAGTTTTCAACTATTGGTCTCAAGTCCGTGGATACTTCTGAGAACTTTGCTTTGTGTATGGTGAAAGGTAAATCTAAATAGTCTTTATGGGGTATAATTAAGAAGCCGGTGTTTTCTGTGAACTTAGCTATGGCACTTCCCTTAAATGATGTTTATATGTGCCATGGTTCTATTTCTCTTTTGATATTCAAGAGTAGTAAGTCTTTTAAGAATTTTCTCAAAGTTATTGATGGGAGTTTCTTACATGCCCTTTACACCCCAAATGCACATATCCAACCTACCTTGACACCTAATAATCAAAAGAACCTGCGTGACATCTAACGATCAAGGATAATCTTCCTAAAACCTGCAACAGTGGTACAAACTTATATATAGTTGTCCATATATGTCACATTTGCATACATATGCCTTTTGCCTACCACTGATTCTAAATGAATTCACTGTTTAATATTCTCTCTCTCTCTCTCCCCTTGCAGTCTTGGAATTCAATATTGCTGACAGCCTTAAGATTTGGGGTACTCTTTTAATTGATCCAGAGGGTCCATTATTGAGTAATAATAGGCTAATAGGTAAATGTCTGCATTGAATTCAGATCCATTTAAAATCCCCTTTATACTTATTGTGCCTGTGGTAGATCATGAAAGTTTGAATTTATTCAATTTATCAGCACATTCTAAAGAACAAATAAAATGACTTTCATATATATGATGATGCAGATTGTGTATGACAAGGACAAATTTAGCTTGGATGACAAAATGGGAGATGCTGAGTTTGTGATTAGTCCATTTCTTGAAATGTTGAATCTGGTGAAGTGGAGCTTCAGTTGCATTAGATTGACATTCCTGGTTCAAGGGGTCTGTAGGTTATAAAATGAATAGTCATTCTGATAGATCTGTTGATTGCTAAAGCTGAACAAGGTTGTGCTGGAGGTTGTACTATGTTATAGTAGAGGAAATTGATGTAATTATATCCCATAACTTGACAGGTATGTGGATTGAAATGGTCCTGTGATGACAGAGAACTTGCTTCTGGTGGTAATGATAATCAGGTGTGATGTACCTCTCTTTCTGTCTTTATTTCTATACAACTTGCTTGTTTTTCTCTTATAGTACTAATTACGTCTTCTATGCGAGCAACTTTTAGTTCGGAATCAACACTCTCAGCAACCGGCTTTGAGACTTACAGAGCACACTGCTGCTGTGAAGGCCATTGCTTGGTCACCTCATCAGAGCAACCTTCTTGTGTCTGGTGGTGGAACTGCTGATTGGTGTATTTGTTTCTGGTAAATTTTATGCCTTTAATTTTATGCCTGTAAGTCAGTGATATTCTTAATTCTTAATTTTACTTGGATAATTGCATTCTTGATACTACCTTCATTGGATGCAGCAGAAGTTGTTGACTCACTTGTGAAGATACTAGTTGACCGTATGTAATTTTTAACGAAATGTAATTTTTGTTCATTATGATAGTTTTGCTTAGTTTATGTTAGAAGTAATTTTTTTGGATAGTTTTGGTAATATGTTATGACTATGTACGTCAGACACCATCATGCAAAACATTTTTTATGGAAAACAATTGATGTTGTGCCGAAGATTTTGTAATATGTACTTGAGATTGTGATGTTTCATTTTTTAATTATATGAATATTTGAGATTATACAGTATATAGTCCTGTCTCGCGTATGCTGATCAGAAACACGTTTTTTTTTAAAAAAAAACTCCACTTTTAATATCGGTTCCTCTGGATAACCGATGTTAAAAGTACTTTTTATATCGGTTCCAACAAAAAATCGATGTCAAAAATATGATTATATTTGATAAAAACGGACTTTTCATAACGGTTCTAGGTGCAACCGATATAAAAACAGCTTTTAATATCGGTTCCTCTGGATAACCGATGTGAAAGGTACTTTTTATATCGGTTCCAACAAAAAACCGATGTCAAAAATACGCTTATATTTGATAAAAACAGACTTTTCATAACGGTTCTAGGTGCAACCGATATAAAAACAACTTTTCATAACGGTTCAAGAACCGATATGAAATGTACCTATTTTTTATATCTCATTTTTCGGCTGCGGTTCAGGAACCGATATGAAATATCAATTTTAACCGATATGAAATGCATTTTTTCTATTAGTGACGGTGCATATGCCTGAGAAACAAGAAATGGTTCATTGGGAATTAGATCAAAACTGGGAGCTATTTAAAATTGATTAATGCTGGAATTATCCATATATTGTGCATATATACCACTGTTACTTGGAAGTTTCATTTATTGTCTTGGAAGTCTAAGGTTGATGACGGTGAGACGTGAGACGTAATGTTTTGCATGGTGGGTCTGTAGATTGGAAGAGCGAGTCTCTCTCTCTCTCTCTCTCTCTCTCTCTCTCTCTCTCTCTCTCTCTCTCTCTCTCTCTCTCTCTCTCTCTCTCTCTCTCTCTCTCTCTCTCTCTCTCTCTCTCTCTCTCTCTCTCTCTCTCTCTCTCTCTCTCTAAGTGTTCTCCTTCTCCAAAAACTTTTTCTCAACTCCCTCATTTTTAATCTCACAATCTACAATGAAGGAATGAAGTGTGACCCACTAACTAGTAATCCCACACCCCCACTTGGAGACCAAAAAGCCTCGTGTATATTCTTTGGTGTATTTGCTTGTAGAGTTGTCTTTGATACTTCTAGTGGCAACCAATTGTAACTGCTGAGAGAGCTTTCTCTGCTATGAATATCATTAAGAATCGGATGCGAAATCGTATGGTAGATGAATGGTTGAACGATTGTTTAGTTACTTACTTAAAAAGTGAGATAGTTTTGAAAGTATTGACCATGGATTATCTGCCATACTTTCCTCAAACAAAAGCTTAAGTCCCATCTCATGTGACATTCTAGAACTAATTTCCTTGTTAGACCTTTAGTGAAAGTGTCTGCTAAGTCCTTCTCGGATCTTACAAACTCCAAGGAGATCACACAGTTTTTCAACAATTCTCTTATTGAACCGTGTCTAATGCATATTTGTCTCCTTTTTTCAATATAAACATTGGTGATGGCAATCCCAATAGCTTCTTGAGAATCACAATGAAGAGAAACCGATGTATACCGTGTTCCCCACAATGTTATATCCATCAACAAGTTCCAAGAATCACATCAACTTCTCCTAGATCTTTCATATCAATATGAGAGGATAGAAATAATTTGTTATAGTAACATCGCTAATCTTTTAGTTGACATAAAAGATTAAAAGTATCTTTCATTTAAAATATCAGATAACGCATAAGCGTTTTTGGAACGAGCAAATTAATTTTGACTCTCAACTGACTCAATAAAATAAACCAGGAGTATCCTGCTCGATACTAAAACCCGAAATTCTTTTCAGAATATCAATTGAGTCTTAAGGCTTCAAAATATATATAAGCACATGGAAACCGGTATACTAAAGTATACAAAACATACGTGAGATAATGCCTTAGTAAATAAACCCCTAAGACATAACTTTAATTTCCTTAAAATAATAATACCATTTCTCTTACGCAATATATAATGATATAAGAGAAGCAGTTTCCCAAAACTCAAGAATTACATCCTTATAACTTTCCATTGCATAACTTTTGATCCTTTTCTAAAATACAATATACTCCCTTAAAGAGTATATTATTTAATACCAAATAGTCCTGAACTTAAAACAAAACGTCTTTACTAACATAGTAGATACATGCATAAGTATGAATATATAACCTTCCGTACAAAATATTATAATAGTAAAAGAATCCCTTAGTTTCCAATATATCAAATACTCTTGGATGTTTTTACAAAATCATAGATGGTTCCGTCATGTCTCAGAATACAAAATACATAGATAAGTACAAAAAAATGGCCTTACAAAAAAGTACATAAAAATAAATATATCATTTTTCAATATAGATTGTTAGTTGATACAATTTCTTTAAAAACCGAAAACATATCTTCATCTCTTTTGATAGTCTGGCTTCCCTGCTTATCTGAAACCACAAACACATGCATGAGGGGTGAGATTTCGAGGAAATCTCAGTGAATTCCTAATACGCACCTCACCAATATCTTTTTAGGTGTCTTTTACCAATTTTTTTAGACAGTAGTGCACTCCAGCCAATGGTGTAGTCTTACATGAATATAAATGCTACATCACCTTCCATTCAGAGACCCCGTCATCAGACAATCTAGAAGGGCTTCACACGAGTAGTAGACTCAAGACCATGACCTCCCTCTTTACTTACACCATCCATCCTTTAGTCATTTTTAAGATCTTTTATCAAATGCGTTGAGACCTTTCTCTCAACCTATATACACCTATCTCAATGGATAGTTCTTCTGATATTACGTGTTAGTGGTTCTCTCTCGATAGTTAGTCAAACACAATGGAACATATGCATACATGTAACATGTAACGAAATGTGGCAATAAAAATCCAACACGATGCTAACATGCAGATCAAATGAAACATATGCATACATGTAACATGGAGGTTTGTTGTGCTTTGTAAATCTTTTGTCTACGAAGAGGGATTAACATTTGCTAGTAGCTACAATCAGGTTAAAAGTTAAGGGCTCTTTCTTGCCTGTAATTTTTACAGCTTGAAACAATACTATTTTTCTAAACTTATTAGTTGTAGTTGACTACTTCATAACAATAAATGATAGGATGTATCATCTTTATATAAGTACTTGGCATGCTTTTAAGAATCGATACCATAAGATTTTAAAAATTTAACTAACTATTAAATCCTAACAAAGAAATTTTATAGTATCTCCCATGTCATGTGCTATACATTAGGACTTTCTTGAAACAAAAGATAGTAGCAAGAAAACATGTTTAATGGTGGACCATAACTACAAAAATACAATTACTATTTTCCCACAGAAATTCCCACTTGTGACAACTATTGAACATGCTGCTAAACCCTCTAAAACTGCTTTGAGATCCAACTCAGGTTCCTAAAAACTAAAAGAAGCAACTTATCCGAAAACACTTGCAGTTGGACTTCACAACCTCACAGTTTGCAATCGGAAAGGAGGTAGAATTAAGAGTATTTCTGGTACTCAAAATGTAAAGTTCTTACATTGGAAAACACCAACACCCACCATGTGATAGTTCTGATCATCTACTCTTCAAATATTCATTTATCTTTAGCTAAGCTTGGCGTGCATCTAATTTTTAGCTTGCTAGTGTAAAACGTGAATATATTTATACCTCGCCTGGATGTATGATGCTCTCAGTCACTTCTTTACAAATGAGGATCGTGCCATATAGTTTAACTGAAATAAAACCCAAAAAACAAAATAAAAAAAAACAAACCATTATAGTTCATTGACTGAATTTCAAACAAGAAATTGAAACATTCAAAGTTAGGAGATATCAGATATCACACTAACATTACAATAATTCACCTGCGAAATGTGCTCTGCAGCTACAACCCTGGGCTTCACAACCTCACAATTTGCAATCACCAGTGTGTTTTGGACACTTCCATCAATCTAATAAAAAAATTATAATTATAAAACTCAGATCATTTCCCTAATGAAAGAGAAAATGTATATTAGATAAAAGCTTATTAGTTCCAAAGAGCATATTAGTCATTTTTCATATCAAATAATACTTCCTTAAAACTCCTTGTCATAAAAGCTAAGAAAGGAGAAATATCAAATATACCATAAATTCTAGACAATGACATTCAAACTGATCAATGTGTGAATTTAACCCATTCACAGATTTAAGTATGTAATCCGTTCACAATGTCTGAGTAAAAACTCAATGCCTGATTCAAAGTTAACAAACCCATGCTAATATCATTAAGAGAAATTCACATATATATATATATATATATATATATATATATATATATATATATATATATATATATATATATATATATATATATATATATATGCACGAACAGGACTAAATGGAGAGCAATCAACACAAATAAATAAAAAGCAATAGCAAAATAGAAAAAGAATCAATCAGCTACCTTTAGAATCAGCTACTAATTGGGTTTCATGGTTATTAGCTCTTCCACCATTTGTAGAATCCCAAAAACTCACATGGCATTGTTTGTCAGATGTATCTCAGTACAAAAAATAATACAATCATCCATTTAAGAGATATAGTTAACTTTTCACAGAATAAAAGGGATGAATAAGTTAAAACAGATTTGAGCTAACTAAAACATAAAGTAAAAGGTAAAAATGTACATGCCTACCAGCTTTCAATTGGGACTGTTGTTCCAATGCTTGAAGCCTCAATTAATCAATATGTACTCATTATAATTTTAAGCTCTGAATTATCCATCTAGAGACAAGTGCAGTACGAAAAACCACAGAATGAATGATAGTAGCATACATGATTTCCTCATCTCGTTTCCACTCTTTCTCATCTCCGTACTCTTCAAGGTCTGAACTTTTTAGTTATTTTCTCAGATTCTTCTACTCAGTAGATTATTCTACCCAACAATGATAGATCGAAGCAGATGAGATTTCCAAGCTAGAATGCTGAGATTTCCACACTCACACCTCACACACTCACTCAGTCACAGAAAAGAGAAGATGAGAGAACGAGAGAGAGAGATCAAAAAAATGATTAACTGAATTGTATTATATTCAAAAACAGAATTACAAGAGTATATTAACTACAAATCTGATCTAACTAACTTTCACTGTAAACTGACTAAAATGCCCCTGAATCTTATATGGGTAGACAGAATTACCCTTTATTCTATCACTCTACTTTAATTCTGTACTTCAGCACTGTAATAAGAAAAATACAGACACAATCATATACACTACACAGACATAGTGCTATAGCACTTATTCACAATACTTGGTGCTACAGCACCATACACAGCACCAACACTTCACTTGGCACAGCACCTGCACAACATCTTCACATCACTTCAACTACACCCAACTTGCTCCTCAATGTCTTGAATTGATCAATCTTCAAGGGTTTTGTAAAGATATCTGCTACTTGCATAGCAGTTGGACAATATTCTAAGCTCAACTTGCCTTTGCTCACTTGTTCCTTAATAAAATGAAACCTTGTTTCTATGTGTTTGCTCCTACCATGAGCAATTGGATGTTTTACAAGATTAATGGCAGATTTGTTGTCTACCATTAAAGTAACAGCTCCACTCTTCTTGATTTTCAGTTCACCACATAAACTGTCAAGCCACTGACTTGACATGCTGCCATAGCAGCAGCAATGTACTCTGCCTCACATGAGGAAAGAGCCACAACTTGCTCTTTCTTTGAGCTCCATGAAATGGGTGCATTCCCATACATGAAGACATATCTTGCTGTGCTTTTTCGGTCACTCTTGTCACCGCACCGGTCTGAATCACTAAATCCCAGCACTTCAATTTCATCTGCTGCACTGTTGTTTGGGAACAGAATACCACAGTCAAGAGTGCCTTTCACATATCTCATTATCCTCTTAGCAGCAAGGAAATGAGATAGCTTTGGATCCTCCATGTATCTACTAATCAATCCTACAGCATAGGACAGGTCTGGTCTTGTGCAGCAGAGGTATGTCAGAGAGCCAACCATCTGTCTGTATAGAGTTGGATCAACTCCTTCTTCATTTGTATCTTCCACCAAGTTGACACCAGTGGCTACTGGTGTACTAGCAGGGTTACAATCCTGCATTCTAAACCTTTTGAGCAAGTCTCTAGCATACTTGTCTTGATACATCACCATTCCAGCATCAGTTACCTTGAATTCAATTCCTAAGAAGTAGGAAATGAGACCCAAGTTAGTCATCTCAAATTCTCTCATCATCTCTCCTTTAAATGCAGCAATCTCACTCTCATTATTCCATGTCACCAGCAAGTCATCCACGTACAGACACACTATTGTCAAGTTAGCTGCAATGGTACCCTTTATGTAGACTCCATGCTCAGTCACACATTTAACAAAGCCAAGCTTCAACAAGAATCCATCAATACGTTTATTCCAAGCTCTTGGAGCTTGTTTCAAGCCATACAAGGCTTTATTCAGTCTATACACTTTTCATTCACCTCCTTTCACTTCAAACCCAGGGGGTTGACACACATAGACCTCTTCTTCAAGAGAACCATTCAAAAATGCCGACTTCACATCCAGGTGATACATGGACCATCCCTTCTGACTTGCTACGGCAGTGATAATTCTCACTATCTCCATTCTTGCAACCGGTGCAAACACCTCATTAAAATCGATGCCAGCCTTTTGCAATAACCCCTTGGCTACTAACCTAGCCTTGTACTTGGAGATCTCACCATTGGGATTCATTTTCACTTTGAATACCCACTTCACTGCTATGGGCTTCTTTTTCTCAGGCAGGGACACTAGCTGCCATGTCTTATTCTTTTCAATGGACCTCAACTCTTCTTTCATAGCACCAAGCCACTTAACATCTTTCATTGCTTCTTCAGAATCAGCAAATAGAGCTAGATGCACTAGCTCACCCTCCCCCCTATTGCTGAGTCTGATGTCAAGTCATAACCCTGTAATCTAATAGACACTTGTCTAGCCCTCTGTGATCTTCTAACCTCTTCTTGCTCAGTACCTGCTGCATCAGTATTAACTTCAGGAACAGGAACTAATTCATTCAATGAATCATTCACTGATGCTTCAATCACAACTCTTGAAGGCATCTATTCTATTCCTTTTTCCCAATTTCAGTCCTTAGACTCATCTACAATCACATCTCTGCTTACTTGTTTATCTCTGGTTAATGGATTATATAGCTTATAACCACCTGTTACTTGGTAACCAATCATAATCATTGCTTCACCTTTGCTATCCAATTTTCTTCTCAGTTGATCAGGCACATGCTTATAACAGGCTGAACCAAAAACCCTAAGGTGACTCACTCCTGGTTTATATCCTGACTAGACTTCTTCTGGTGTGATTTTGTCAAGTCTCTTAGTTGGACTTCTGTTCAGAATGTACACTGCAGTAGAGACAGCTTCTGCCCACAGAAACTTTGGTAAGTTCTTTCCCTTCAACATGCATCTTACCATATTCATTATTGTTCTATTTCTTCTCTCAGTTGAACCATTATACTGAGGAGTGTATGGAGGAGTTACATCATGAACAATTCCCTCCATTTCACAGAATTCATTGAACTCATTACTTGTATACTCCCCTCCACCATCAGTTCTCAGAGTTTTTATCATCAAACCAGTTTGTCTTTCAACCATTTTTTTAAATTTCTTGAACACACTTAACACTTCATTTTTCCTTTTAAGCATATAAACCCACATCTTCCTAGTGAAGTCATCAAGAAATAGTACAAAGTACCTGCTTTCATTAGGGGATTCACACTGCATTGGTCCACACACATCTGAGTAGATCATTTCCAGCTTCTCCTTGGACTTGGTTTCTACAAAATTCTTGAATGATGTTCTGTGTTGTTTTGATTCAACACAATTTTCATAGAGTTCTCTTGCATTAATCAGTGGCAGTCCTTTAACCATCTTGTGTGTATTCAAGTCATGTAAGTCTCTGAAATTTAGGTGGCCATACCTGTGACGCCACACCCATTCATCTTGATTCACTACTGCAGCTAGGCACTTATGTTCAAGTGCTTCAAGTGTTGCTTTGAATGTCCTGTTTTTAGACAAAGGAACATCAAAGATTACACTGCTCTTGTTCTCACTGTCAAACAGCTTGAGCCTCTTATCCTTCATTGTCACTAAGTGTCCCTTCTCCACTAGTTGTCCTAAACTGAGCAAATTGCTCTTTAGTCCAGGCACATACAACACTTCAGAAATGCATGATTGTGATCCATCTTTCATCTTTATCATTACATTCCCAACTCCTTCAGCTACCATTGTTCTTCCATCAGCAAACTTGATTCTGTTCTTCTTAGTTGCATCAAAATTAACAAGCCATTCTTTATGGCCTGTCAAGTGTGTGGAGCAGCCTGTGTCTAAGTACCACTCCTCAATGGTACATTTGTCATCTGCTGTGGTCACCATGAGCATTACTAATTCATTGTCCTCATCATCACCCTGAGCAAGATTGGCCTCATCACCTTGGGATTCTTTCTTTGCATAGCACTCATCTGCAAAGTGTCCCCACTTATCACAGTTGTAGCACTGAATATTCTGCTTATCAAACTTCTTTCTACCACCTCTGCCTCTGTGATTACCATTACCTCTGTAATTTCCTCTAACTCTTCCTCTCTGTGGTTGATCAGACCTATTATCACCTTGACCTCTTCCACCATTCACAGCATAACTGCCTCTGCCTCTATTATTTCTTTGTCGGCCTCTTCCTCTATAATTACCTCTACCTATACTACTCTCACCATTATTCTTTGAGCCAGATTGTGCAAACAGAGCCTGTTCAGTCACCTTACTCTTATTTCTTTCAAGCAATCTAAGTTCTCTAGCCTCTAATGTGCTTTGTAATTCTTCTAAACTCATGCTAGATACGTCTTTCGATTCTTCTATAGCACGGACTATATAATCATACTTTTTAAGGAGAGAGCGAGTAATCTTTTCACAAACCTTGCCATCAGTTAGGGTTTTGCCTTGTGTCGCCATTTGATTCGTGATTGACTTCACTCTCTTGAAGTAATCTGCTACTTTCTCGTTCTCCTCCATTGAAAGCAGTTCGTATTGCCGTTACAACATCTCCAAGTTCACCTTCTTGATCTGGTCACCACCAGCATAACACTTCTCGAGTTTGTCCCATGCTTGCTTCGCCGAAGTCGCCTTTGAGATCTTCTCGAAGTTCGCATCATCAACACTCTGATGTAAGAAAAAAATCGCCTTCGAATCCTTCTTCTTACTATCCTTGTACGCATTTCGCACTGCCTCGGTTGCGTGTGCACCAGGCTGTGCCGCGACGCCGTTTCTTATAACCTCCATCACATCTTGACAATCAAACAGCGCCTTCATTTGAATATTCCATCGTTCCCAATTTTTGCCATCGAGAACTGGCAATTGCGCAGGGAAGTTACCTCCATTCGTGCTCACCTTCATTTTCGCTCAAATCGTGTTCAATTCACTGAATTGATGAAGAACACTCACTCGCACTCGTGTTTCCCAAATTGTGAATCAAAACCTCACTGATTCCACTCGTGTTTCCCGATCCCAAGCTCGATGAAGCTCTAGATACCAATTGTTGGAACTAGAAGCAACAATCGTGCATATTATCAAGCTAGAATGCTGAGATTTCCACACTCACACCTCACACACTCACTCACAATCACAGAGAAAAGAGAAGATGAGAGCACGGGTGTTGACTCTCTGTCGTATGATGTAAGTTGTCCAATTTTAGGACCAATTGTGCGGTTTTTTTATTGTATCGTAGTCGTTATCTGGGGATTTAGCTTAGTATTAGAAATTTGTAGTAGGAAATCCTTTTGTAAGCCATTCCTGCATTTTTGGAGTTATTTTGTACTTGAAGACCCCCAATCTGTGTGTTATCATTCGGCGAACCAGACACTTACCCGGAGATGCAGCACAATTGGGAAGATTTCAGTTCTGTCCAATTTCGCGTCGCGACCATGAGGGTTCGCGGCGTGAAGGAAGCATGAAACAGGAGAAAATTGGATTCTGTCCGATTTCGCGTCGCGACGGGCTCGTGTCGCGACGCGATGACTTGCTGAAGTTAGGGTTTTTAATTCAGTTTCGCGTTTTTTCAAAGGAGATTGGTCATTGGAGCGCAGCCAGAGGTCTTGGAGCAGAGAAAATGGAGATTTTGGAGCTTTTCACCACTTGGGAACGAGGGTTGAAGGTTCCTATGTCTATCTTTACTTGTATTGCTTCTTTTACTCTAGTTATGTCTCTATTCACCATGTGTAACTAATTTTCTAAGATTAGGGAGAGATGATTCTCCCCGAACCTATGTTATGGATACTTTGTTATGGTTAATACAATTAGTTGTTTGAATTATCATAAGTCTATGCCTCTGATTGTAATGCTTTATAGTTACATATGATAATTATAATGATCTAGGTTATGTTATCGCATAGGGATATGGGTTGCATGCTGGATATGGGGTATTAGATCATGTACTTGTGATCACCATAGGAATATGGGGTTGGATGCATGAATTCTCTATTTCTTAAGTTTATTGCTTTAACGGTTGGCATGATTCACCTAAGGAATTAGGGTAACTCAATTAGGTAAAAGGGGTTCTGAGGCAAGGGATTGTCCTTAACCTACTATAGTGAATTGAATCTGGTAGTTCAAACAATTATTAGCTGAAGGTTCATAACATAGGTGAAGGGAGAGGATTCGACCCCTAATCGCTTTTTCTCATCATTTCAACAACAGTTTTTACTTCCGCGTTACGCAATTACAAATCAAACCAATTTTCACAATCTAGAATTAATAAATTTTGCTATTGTTACAACACGCAATCCCTGTGGAATCGACCGGTACTTACCGTAATTTTATTACTTGCAACGTTTCAGTACACTTGCTGAACACTTAACAACGGGAGAGAGAGAGAGATCAAAAAATGATTAACTGAATTGTATTATATTCAAAAACAGAATTACAAGAGTATATTAACTACAAATCTGATCTAACTAATTTTCACTGTAAACTGACTAAAATGTCCCTGACTCTTATATGGGTAGACAGAATTACCCTTTATTCTATCATGGGTGATGCGTGAAACAGAATCACTGCCAATAAAGCATTTCAGTGCAGTGGTGATGTGGCCCTTACTAAATATAGTTAGTTGGTTAAGTAGTTAGGGAAGTTTGTTAGTAGTTATAATTGAGTTGTTAGTAGTTAGAGTGTGCCTATAAATAGGCTTGATGTAATCACTTGGTGTATAACACTTTTATCATTTACTTTGATGAATATTAGAGTTTCTTAATCTTTTCCCTCTCTTATCTTCCATGGATGCCATATGTTCTTCAATATGGTATCAGAGCAAACATGGTATCCTCCATGGATATTCCTTCCATAGCATTCCGCTGAAGGTTCTTCATTTTTTAATCAATTTCTTTTGGTTTCAATTTTCACTTTACTTCCATTTTTTCTCAATCTCTTTCTAGTTTTCTTTACGTTCTTCATCTCTTTATTTTTGTGATCTCCAATTTTTTGTTTTCGATTCTGATTCTCCAATCTTTCTTCTTCTTTGATCCTGATTTAGAATTGTTCATCTTAATCTTGGTTCAATTTCACATTGAATCACTCCAAGGTTACGCTACGATTTCGTTTTCGGGTCGCTTTTTCCTTATTTGTTTTTCTGATTCTTGAATTGATCCTGATTCTATTCTTGATCTTCCTCTTGCTTCTTTGAGAGTTTCTGTTTCTGCAATTTGCCATCTCCAATTCGATTCTTGAAGTCTCAAATTCGATTCTTGAAGTCTCAAATTTCTTTCAACTCAATTTGCGATTCTTGTAGTTCAGTTTTGCGATTTCGCTTCATTGTCCTCCTTTCATTTTGGTTTCCGATGATTGTGATCTGAAGCGGAGTTTCGTTTTCATTTTGGATCCAGTTTTGTAGGTTCTGGATTTTCCTCTTTGCGTGAATCAGTTTATTCATTCTTTTGTGATTTTCGATCCTCTTGCATTTGCGATTCCACATTTTGTTTATGTATTCATCTCCGTTTTCTATCTTACGATTCCATTTCACCGCCATTCGATCTCTTTCTTCATTCTCTCTATCTCTGAATTCGTAATGTATTTGATCCGTATTTGGACATTCAGATCTTTACGTTTTTTGAAATTTTGTGAAGAAAGAAGAAAGGATTTCATATAAATTTGTTGGCAAAACCAGCATCATCACTCATTGTTTCATTGGGTTGTAGGGATTGTGTACATGCTAAAAATTAGCATATTGTATTGCGGGCTCTGTTGTCTATTGTAGTTTATGGGAGTTTGATTATTATGCTGGTATTTTTTTTTTTGCAAGTCAAGCTCTGGTTGTTGCCCTTTGTGGTGGTAATGCGGAGAATGATGCGGTTTTGTTGCGATGGTTACTGTGAAATAGATTCACACTGCAATTGTGGAGTGATGCCGATGCACCGGCTTCCGCAATAGCAATGTTGCGGCGGCAACACATGTTGCGGACCGTAATTTGAAACACTAAAAGCAGCTAAGGGAGGAGAGAAGATAGAGAGGGAATGAGAGAGAGAAGAAAATGGGAGGTTGTCTATAGATGCAGGAGCGTGAGAGCTAGAAGACGGGATTAGAAATGGGGTGAGGGTGAGAGCAAGAGAGATGACAAATCAAGAAGATCAGAAAAAGAAAGATGAAATTGATGGGTTTACAGAAAGAGGAGGCAGAGGGATGAAAAGATGTAGCCCGAGGTGGAAGATGGGTTTGAAATTTTTAGGAAGAGAGAGTGTGGCTCGGTTCATAGGCTTCTGAGAGAGACTAAGTAAAAAGATGTCCTTTCTTGCAGGAGGAACACCCATATAGTGGTAGGAAAGGTTTTGGTATACAAAGTAGGGGTGTTCAAAACCGAACCAACCCAATAGAAAATCGCAAACCGAACCAAACCAAACCGAAAACCGCAAACAGCAAAATTTATTCGTTTTTTTTACAAAGTATGAAATGACATTAAATGGCCCGCGCTTTTTGTTTCACCAACCAAACCAAACCGCAAGTAACACTAAGACTTATTGACTTACAACATTCCTTACTAACTTATTAGCCCAAATCCAACTAAAACGCAACTCTCACTCACTTACTAGTCCATATCCAATTGATTCCTTGACTCACTTACAAACAATCCATATTGTTATGATATATTTAAAAATTACAATAAAACATTTAATTCAATTTTTTTTAAACACGGTTGTAGCTATCTTAAAAGAATTAAAAGAGAGTAATTTATATACTACATATATTTGAGCAGATTTTTTCTTAAAGATTTATGTTAGCCATTTTTTTATTGTAGTTAATTTTAACTCCGTTTTAAATTACGTTTTGTCTCGGAAAAAACCGAACGAATCTAAACCACATTGGTTTGGTTTGATTTTTTTTAGGAAGCCAACCGAACCAAACCAAACCGCATATAGTTTTACCTTGCGGTTCGGTTCACTTTTTGTCTCAACCGAACCAAACCGCGAACACCCCTACAAAGTCGAATGGAGTAAGTAGCCAACATTGGAGGGAAAACCGATTTTTTGGATTTGAAAATTGGCCTCCACATGTGTGGTAGTGTGTAACGTAAACAACTAAACATACCCATTTTGTCAACCTAGGCCATTTAATGTCATTTCATAGCCACAATGGCAATAAAATGTAATGGGGACAAGCACAATTTTTCAATGTAGCCTTTCTGCATGTCTTGATGACACTACAGTATCCTATGAAACAAATATAACATTCACAAAAGCTAGAAACCCCCCCCCCCCCCCCCCCCCCCCCAATTGCACCAAGATAGTGATATATAGATGGCTATGATTGCCTGTGTTACAAACAGTGAGGGAATATTGCCGCCTAAAATGCTGGATAATAAGAAGAGATGTTGTGCCGCGGAAACCACTGCCTCAAAATTCGACTTGACCTCAATGCAATCTTAATTGTCGATGCTCCCAAGGTTAACACATCAAGCCTATAAAGGCGAAATTCTTTTTTTGACAACAATATATTCCTTTTTTGATTTAGTCATAGTCACTTGTATATTATATATAATCCCACACATATTGGTCGTTTTTCTCTCTCAAATAGAATGTAGAGAGAGAAAGTGAAGTCAGAAACTAGCTCTAGGTGTAATCAGTCAGCTTAATAACAAAACCTATCTTCACCCTTTTACAATGAATCAAATCATTCAAACCCGTCCCGAGAATTCCTTCTTCATAATAGGAGCCATCAGAGAGCAAGACGAAATGCCTCTGAATATGATGATTTTCCTCCCACCGCACCAGCTACAACCTAAAACTTGCAGAACCCGTTGAATTTTCTCATTAGTAAAACAAATTCACGTGTCGCAGTTTTATTGGTCTTCATGAATAAGAAAGTCGAAAACAAAAATTTAAAAAGTATTGGTCGAGTAGTCTAGGGGTGTTCGCGGTGCGGTTTGGTTCGGTTTTGAGACAAAAAAGTGAACCGAACCGCAATGTAAAACTACATGCAGTTTGGTTTGGTTCGGTTGGCTTCCTAAAAAAAACCAGAACCAAACCAATGCGGTTTGGATTGGTTCGGTTGGTCCGAGACAAAACATAATTTAAAAACGAAGTTAAAATTAACTAAAATAAAAAACGGCTAACATAAATGTTTAAGAAAAATGAGCCAAGGAATTTGAATGAAATGTTTTATTGTAATTTTATTGTAAAATAGCTACAACCATGTTTAAAAGAATTTGAATTAAATATTTTATTGTAATTTTTAAATATCTCACAACAATATAGATTGTTTGTAAGTGAGTCAAGGAATCAATTGGATTTGGGCTAGTAAGTGGGTGAGAGTTGGGTTTTAGTTGAAATTGGGCTAGTAAGTTAGTAAGGAAGGTTGTAAGTCAATAAGCCTTAGTGTTACTTGCGGTTTGGTTTCAAAATTGATAGCCAAATTAGGGGTCATTTTTGGGGTTTCTCTCTGTCGCTAACTGAGAAGGAACTAGGGTTTTACGATACTCTTCTTCCTCTTTGATCTTTCCTCAACCAAATCCAACATGAGTCGTCATCCCGAGGTCAAGTGGGCTCAGAGAGTCGATAAGGTCTATGATGGGATCACGACAAGTGTACCAGATCGTTGCAAGTAATTGTACGGAAAGACCGAGTGTCGAAATCAGGGACTGCAGTTAATTATCAGTTTAACAATTTAACTTCTAAATTGAAAAGGGACTAAATTGGATTTGTTTGACAAGAAATTAAAGTGATAAAGCTGTAAATATTTTTAGTGATTTTAATTTATAACGATAACAAAGAACACAAGTGTGAATTTATATGAATTAAAAAGCGTTGGGGACGAGTTTCAATTTACTTCACTCTTATATCTAACGAATCAAACGTGTTATTGAACTTATTTTATGAGCTATGATCAAATTGTTATAATTATTCTAATCCTAATTCCTTAGGTAAGAGAACTTTTATTCCTAATGAAAATCTCTAATTCTTTAGGTGACCTTAAAGAGAAATAAGCAGCAATAACAACAATTATCTTATGATTCTACCAATGACTCTTCCTAGACTAGAGATAAACATATTTCAATGCTCAAGCATATGTAATTCAAACTTCCATTCATAGTCACATATCATAAATCATCCTAAGAGTGATCAAATCCTAGAAAGCGTTAAGGACAGAGATTGAAACATAAATAATAACATTCATTCAAATAATAGAGGTTTGATTCAACAATATAAGAGATTTACAAGAGGAAATTTAGCTAGACATAGAAATAGAAATAACAAGAGAAAAGATCAAACTAGAGGGAGAAGCTGACAACATTGATGCTCCAATGACTTGTTCCCAAGCTTGAATCATCAACGGAGGTCACCAGAGTTCGAATCCTTGTCGTCACGGACTTCAGAGCGCAAAACGAGACTGTTCCCAATGATCACAATGACCTAAAATTCGAGTTACGGGCTTAAATATGAGTTGGGTAAGTGACCCATCGCCTGGCGAGCAGGATCCATTGCCAGGAAACCTGAACAAAAACAAGGAATTTTTAACTCCATCGCCTGGCGAGCAGAACCCATCGCCAGGATACCTATAGAAAAACAGCGCCCAGAAGAACCATCGCCTGGCGAGCAGAATCCATCGCCAGACTACCCAAAGCAAATCAGCGACCAGCACTCAGCCACCATCGCCTGGCGAGCTAGTCCCCTTGCCAGGCGACCAAAAGTGAAAATTTTCCTTTTTTGTATCTGCTGAACCGCTAGGTAAGATCTTGTCATAGCTAGGCTAAGGACAACAAAAACACACGAATTAAAGGTACCAAGTATCTCAAAAACACGTAAACAAAAACCAAATTCAATCTAAAAACTAACAAACAAAAATCAAACTAGTACGATCTTAAAACACACTATAATTGAGACAAACTTAAGAAAAACTAATTAAAAACTAGTCAAACTATACATATAATGCAGAGCAATCACAACCCCAAACTTAAGTCTTTGCTTGTCCTCAAGCAACAATTCACATCAGGCATTGGGTTAGAATCAAAACACAAGTTCAACAAATGAATTTCCACAAATCACCATTATTCAAGCATTCCATAACACTGTGCATTCAAGAAACCAAACTGCCCAAAACTCTTGCTAGCAAGCAAACCAAGCTAAAGCAACAAAAATAACATGGGCAGCCAATCATCAACATCAACCCTCTCCTCACACTCTCACCAATTCACTCTTAAGTGTATATAGGGTAATGCGCTCAAATCACAATACATATATATCCTACCATAGGCTTGAACAAAGTTCTAAGAAAAACAATCACACACAAATACCCCACATATCATGAGGACTTTATGAGGGTTGTAATGGGGCTTGGGCAGGGTGGATAACTTTTGGAATCTAGGCTTTCTTGATTGGAATTGAGAAATGCATTAGTGACTCTAGATCCTAACCTTACTCATCAAACCTCTTCAAAGGAATTGTCCACGAGAAAAATTGTCCTGCTTCACTTAGATCATATCATTACTCACCAAACTTATTCAAAAGAATTACCCACAAGGGAAAGTTGTCCTTTTTATCTTTTCTATTTATTTTTTGAACTTCTTTTTTCTTTTTTCTTGAATTTTTTTTTTGCTTTTTTTTTTCTTCTATTTTTTTTTGAACATTTTGGTACTTTTGGTATACTCACCCCAAACTTAGAACAATTGTTTGTCCTCAAACAACCCCAAACTTAATTCCTAGCTAGGAATCCAAAATGACAACACATCCCTCAATTCCAAACAAGTGGGACACTTGGTTTTTCAGTTAATGACTTGTAATGAGGGTTATAAACAACAACAAAAAAGGATTGAAGGCTCAAATGGGCTGCTCAAAGGTCAAAATTTAAGGATAGGCATTTTAAGGCTCTAGCTACCAAGAAAACAGAAGTCTTCAATCATGTACATGTGTGTATATGCGATGCAAAAGCAATCAAGAACTAAGTTCAAGTTCTGAAGAAATACACATGCACGGACACTCACAAATCAAGAAATTAAGTGTTTAGGCTCAAAAGCTCACAAGCTGTGAGAGAGTCAAAGTAATGAAATGGATGCCCAATATTTTCTTGTTATACCATGCTCAGTTTGCTGGGAATCAGATATTTGTCCACAGTTGAGTGTTCATCATGCACATGCTAACTTAACTTATTAAATGGTGATCTGTAAGAAATTTAAATGCAAACAAGTGTTAAAAATCAATCACCCAACAACCCACAAAGTCATTGATCAGCAAAGTTAACTAGAGTTATGGGGTGTTACTGCTCACACATCACACGTCACACGCAAGTCTAACAACATTCAACAACACACATTACGAGACTTAAACAGAAAGAACAGTACAAAATGAAAAAGCTAAAATTAAGTAAAATAAAATGCAAAAGAGAATAGATAGAATACTCCCTCGCATGGGTTGCCTCCCATGAAGCGCTTGTTTATTGTCCTAAGCTTGACGTTGAGGTGATTATCTAATTTGGCTCAGGTGGAGGACTCTGCTTCTAAGGTGCATCCTTCAGTGCTCCTTGGGTACCTTTTCTTTTAAGCTTAAGTTTCCTCTTTCTAGGAGTTGCATGAGGGGAATAGAACAGAGGATCCACTGACATAGTCACAACTTCTTTTTCCTTAGTGTCACCCCCTTTTTCAAAATCTTTTGATACAACAAGTGAATTCTCAAGAGGTGAGTGGAGGTCTTGATCATGAATTCTTTTTTCAATTATGGGATCAAGCACCTCAATACAATAACACCCTTATTTTTCCTTTTTAGGGTCCATGTCCTTGAGAACATTGAAAGTCACAACTTCATCTTGGACTTTCAATGTCAAAGTTCCATCTGCCACATCAATCACAGCTCTACGGTAGCTAGGAAAGGTCTTCCTAAAATCAACGGGATGTCATTGTCTTCTTCCATGTCAAGAATCACAAAATCCATCGGAAAGATGAATTTGTCAATTTTCACAAGGACATCTTCGACTACCCCGTATGGATGTTTCACCGAACGGTGAGCTAGATGCAGAATCATCATGGTATTTTTTATCTGACCAATCCCCAATTTTTCGAAAATGGAGAGGGGCATTAGGTTGATACTTGCTCCCAAATCACACAGTGCTTTCCCAAAAGTTCTATCCCCAATAGTGCAAGGAATAGAGAAACTTCCGGGATCTTTGAGTTTTTGTGGAAACTTCCTTTGCAAAATTGCACTGCACTCCTCGGTGAGCATGACCGTCTCCTCATCCACAATCCTCCTCTTCTTTGAAAGGATATCTTTCATAAATTTTGCATATTTGGGCATCTGTTCAAGAGCTTCTGCAAAAGGAATATTAATTTGTAACTTTTTGAAAACATCTAAAATCTTACCAAATTGTTTTTCATCTTGCTCCTTCTTCATTCTTTGAGGGTAAGGTAGCTTGATGATTGGCTTTGGAAGCTTAGAATTCTCTTTCACAGTAGTATCCTCTTGCACCTTAGAAGGTTCATCAATACCGGCAGACTGCTTCTCATTTTGCTCTTTCTTTAGTCTCTGGGGAAATGTAGCTTAATAATTGGTTTTGGCAATTTTGGCTTCTTTTTTACATTAGAATTCTCGTCAACACCCACAGGAGCTTTGTCACTAGACTCAATCACTTCTTCTGGACTCTTATTTGCTACAACTTCAATTGTTTTGCCACTTCGTGTGATTATAGCATTCGCTGTTTCACCACCCCTTGGATTAGGAATAGTGTCACTTACAAGTGACCTTAAGATAGATGAGTTGCAAGGAACCTTAGAAGCACATGAAATGCGAATGAGTGACAGACTTGATGATAAGGAACCACAACAGGCGCTTAAGGCTCAAACTAGTAATAAACATGAAGTTAATAAGAAACAATGGTGGAAGAATAAGAAAGGAAAAGAGAATTGGAATAACAATAAGAAGAACTTTGAAAAAGGTGAATCCTCTAAACCTAAGGAAGGCAACTCAGGAAAGTTTAACAACAAGAAGAAGGGAGGATTTGATAAAAGGAAAATACAATGTTACAATTGTGATAAGTACGACCATTTTGCTGATGAGTGTTGGAGTGATAAGGGAAAGAAGGATCAAGAGAAGGTAGAGGAAGCTAATGCAGCTCACGGTGAGCCTGATTCTGAACCAATGCTGTTGATGGTGACTGTTGAGGATCAGGTTCCATCATCTGATTATTGGTATATGGATACTGGCTGCAGTAACCATATGACTGGGCGTAGAGACTGGCTTACAGGTTTGGACACTAACAAGAAGACTAGAATTAGGCTTGCAGATCACAGTAGCTTGCAAGCTGAGGGAATGGGAAACATAGTTGTTAAAAGAAATGATGGCAGAAACATAGTGATAGAGAATGTGTGGTATGTGCCTGGGTTAAGTTCAAATTTATTAAGTGTAGATCAGCTCCTATAGAAGGGATTTTCAGTTAACATGGAGGATGAGACTATGACATTGCTTGACAGCAACAAGACTGTAGTACTGAAGTCACATATTGAGAAGAACAGAACATTCAAATTCTGTATTGAAACAGCTGAAGTGAAGTGTTTGAGTGCTGTCCAAAGTGATGATGAAAGTTGGTTGTGGCATAGGAGATATGGACATCTCAATTTTAAAAGTTTGGGGGAATTGAGAACCAAAGAAATGGTAATTGGTGTACCATGTGTGAAGCAACCAAGGGACAGCTGTGAGGTGTGCATGAAAGGTAAACAGGCCAGGTTACCTTTTGCTGCAGAAGCACCATCTAGAGCCACTCATGCATTAGGAGTAGTGCACTCTGATGTATGTGGGCCTCTAGAAGTTCCTTCATTAGGAGGAAACAAATATTTTGTGACATTTGTGGATGAGTTCACAAGGATGCAGTGGCTGTACTTGGTGAAAGCCAAGAATGAAGTGTTGGAAACCTTTAAGAAATTCAACTGTTTGCAGAGAAACAGAGTGGACAGCAACTGAAGATACTAAGGACTGATGGGGGAGGTGAATACACATCCAAGGAGTTTGAGCTATTCTGTGAGAACAGTGGAATTGTTCATGAGAAAACTCTTCCATACACACCACAACATAATGGACTAGCAGAAAGAAGGAATAGAACCATACTTGACATGGCAAGAAGCATGTTGAAACAGAAAAATCTGCCAAAGAATCTCTGGGGAGAGGTTGTAACTACTGCAGCCTATTTATTGAATAAGTGTCCAACAAGGAAGTTGAATACTGTAGTGCCAGAGGAACTGTGGTGTGGCAAGAAACCTGTGGTGAATCACTTAAGGATTTTTGGATCCATTTGCTATGCACATGTGCCTGATGCAAGAAGGAGAAAACTACATGATAAGAGTGAGAAGCCGATCCTGGTTGGATACCATCCAACAGGAGGCTACAAGCTGTATAATCCTGTGACAAACACAGTCACAGTTAGCAGAGATGTATTGGTGAAGGAGGAGGAAGTGTGGGATTGGAATGGTGTGCAGGATCCTAAGACTTCATCCTCAGCACCTGTGACAGTGTTTCAACAGGAAACAGAACCTGTAAGTCATTACAGTGAAGGTGAACAATCTGATGATGAAGAAGCACCAGAGTTAGAATCAGAACATTCTGATGAGGGTGAGGATCAGAATATCAGACCAAGAAGAACAAGGCATCTGCCACAGAGACTTGTAGAGTATGAGATAATGCCAGACAATGTGGTGAGTAGTGAAGGGGAGCTCATCCATTTTGGTCTACTGGCAGATGCAGAGCCACTGAGTTACAGAGAAGCAGTAAAAGAATAGGTGTCGAAAATTGCTATGGAAGAGGAGCTGAAATCCATAGAAAAAAATAATACTTGAAAGTTAGTGAAGCTACCAGCTAATAAGAAACCTATAGGGCTGAAATGGGTGTTCAAAGTAAAAAGGAATCCTGATGACTGCATAAGCAAACACAAGGCCAGATTAGTAGCTAGAGGATTCTTGCAAAAGAAAGGTCTAGACTATGAAGAAGTGTTTGCACCAGTAGCAAGGCATGAGACAATACAAATGGTGATTGCACTGGCCTGTAGCAAGGGATGGAGACTGCTGCACCTAGATGTCAAGTCAGCATTCCTCAATGGATCCCTGGAAGAAGAGATTTATGTTGCACAGGTTCCTGGCTTTGAAATCAGTGGCAAAGAGGACTGTGTATACAGGTTGTTTAAGGCTTTGTATGGCCTTAAACAAGCACCTCGTACTTGGAATAAGAGGATTGATTCATTTCTAATTCAGAATGGTTTTAAGAGATGCAAAGTGGAACATGGTGTGTATGTGAAACACAAGCAAGGGGAAATTGCAATGCTGATCTGCTTATATGTGGATGACTTGCTGATTACAGGTGGATCAGTACAGGACATCACTCAGTTCAAGGCAAGAATGCTCCAGGAATTCGAAATGACAGAGTTAGGGAGGTTGTCATATTTCTTAGAAATGGAGCTGATTAATGTAGAAGGTGGGATGGTGCTACATCAGTGCAAGTATGCATCTGAAATTTTGAAGAAGTTTGATATGAGTAACTGCAATTCAGCAGTAACACCAGCTGAGCAGAATGTGAAACTACTGCAAAGTGAAGAGGAGGAGGACATTGATCCAACACTGTACAAACAGGTAGTTGGCTCCCTGAGATATCTTTGTAATAGTAGGCCTGATATTGGATTTGCTGTTGGCCTAGTAAGCAGGTTTATGACTAAGCCTAAGCTGTCTCATTTCCTTGCTGCAAAAAGGATAATGAGGTATGTAAAAGGGACTTTGAAGTATGGTGTTTTCTTCCCTGCAAACACAGAAAAGACTGAACTGGAATTGTGTGGATTCTCAAATAGTGACTGGTGTGGGGATAAGGTAGATAGAAGAAGCACAACTGGTTATGTTTTCAGGTTTCAAGGAGCAACAATTTCGTGGTGTTCCAAGAAACAGCCAATAGTGGCTTTATCATCTTGTGAAGCTGAGTATGTGGCTGGTGCAGTCACAGCTTGCCAAGCAATTTGGCTTAATTCTCTGTTAGAAGAACTGAATCTGGGTGTGCAGAAGCCAATCAAGGTGTGGATTGACAACAAGTCTGCAATAAGTCTTGCAAAAAATCCTGTTTCACATGGGAGGAGCAAGCATATTGAAACTAAGTTTCATTTTCTTAGAGAGCAAATTCAAAAAGGGAAGATAAAAGTCTGCTACTGCCCTACTGCTGAACAACTTGCTGATCTGTTGACAAAATCAGTGAAAACTGATCAATTTATCAAGCTGAGAAATAAGCTAGGTGTAGTTATGTTTTAATGTTTGTAGTGTACTATGAATTAAGGGATGGTATTGTAATAAACTTCTAACCGAGTTGACTGGCTACTTGCTCAGCCTGTAATCAATCTATGAATTACTCCTTATTGAAAACTGGAAAAAGAGAAAGAAGAGAAAGATAACACACTGTGTTATTGAAAACTGGAAAACTGACTTTGGTATTTAATTAACAGTATTTATTACAATTGAGTATGAATAACAAACTTCTATCTGTCTGTGTTCATCTCTGAAATGGTGAAAAGCACAATTCTGTGATAACACATCGCCTGGCGAGCTAGTCCCCTCGCCAGGCGACCAGAAGTGAAATTTTTCCTTTTTTTGTATCTGCTGAACCGCTAGGTAAGCTCGTGTCATAGCTAGGCTAAGGACAACAAAAACACACGAATTAAAGGTACCAAGTATCTCAAAAACACGTAAACAAAAACCAAATTCAATCCAAAAACTAACAAACAAAAATCAAACTATTACAATCTTAAAGCACACTATAATCCAGAAAAACTTAAGAAAAACTAATTAAAAACTACTCAAACTATACATATAATGCAGAGCAATCAGTCTACATCACTGTGCAATTGGCTGATTCGAAAATTGCAAAAGTTGATCTTACTTCCGATGGTATTTTTACCTTTACTGGAAGTGTTGGGACTGGTGACAATCAGTATTTGCGGTTTGGTTCGGTTGGTGGAACAAAAAACGCTGGCCAAACCAAGCCGCACGGTTGATTGAAAAAAAAATTAATACATTTTACGGTTTGCGTTTTTCGGTTTGGGTTGGTTCGGTTTGCGGTTTTCTATTGGGTTGGTTCGGTTTTGAACACTCTAGAGTAGTAATCTCATCTCCCTTTTGTCTATCTTACCTTTTCTCTTCACCTCCCACAAACTCTCCTTCAACTTTTTTTGACAATAAGCTCACCTTCAACTTTTATTCCTGAATTTCATAGTCACCTATTCTCCGAATGCAAAGTGGCAATAGAATTGTGGCAAAAGGTAGGCTTGAAGTTTTTGACTTTCCTCACATAGACGCCTTACAACACTTTATACGGTTAAATAACATTGCTTCAGAGAAAAAGAAGAAAAAGGTTAAACACTTAATATGGCTAGTAGGAAATTGGGTATTTTGGAGTGCTAGGGAGATTATCTTGGTTTGCAGGAAGAAATGTTGAATCCACTTTCTTCAGATGGAGCACTAATCCCCTTCAATACCTTCGTCTAGCAACTTGAACACAAGGTATTGGTAATTGGCTGTCAAGGATTGTGGTACAAGTGTGAAAGGTTCGCGGCAGCTATAGTGATGGGGTGTTGTTGCTATTATTTTGAGTTGTTGTTATGTAGGAGCTACAATTATTCAAAAGGATAGGAGTTGGCAAACAGTGACGGGGATATAAAGGGATAGTGCATCAATGTTGCATTTTTTTTCCTTGGCAAAGGCCTCATGATGTTTCATTTCATTTGCTGGTGGGTCATGTGAAGTTGGTGTAGGACCAAATTGTGATAGATTGAGTTGGTTGTTATAACATGTATTTATCATTTTGTTTGGGGCTCTTTTTTTCTTTTTAGGCTTTTTTTTTGGGTTTTGGCCACGAGAGATTTTAACGAGACTCTTAAACTTATATGAGTTGAAATACCCATTGTACTCCATTTAATAAATCCTTGGCTTATATAAAAAACTGTGTCAATTTGTGATTAATTGAAAACCTAAAAAATTTAGGATCATGTGCATAACGGAAAAAAATTGCGGTGAATTGTTGTTTTCACTTTCTTGAAGTTACATAATGAATCATCTATAGAGAAACACATGTAACATCTTTTACATAATGAATTTCTACAAACTTCAATTGGTTATATTTTTTTTTTTGGCAGCTTCAATTGGTTATATAAAAAATGAAACTAAAAGGTTTGTCCTATATTTTAGTCAGTCAAGTCAATATATCCTTTTTTGAGTTAGTCGCAATCACACCGTATCATGTACGTCACACAAAAGGGTTTTATTTACCCATTGTGTAACACCCCAATTTCTACATTCTTATTTTTTTATTTTATTTTACATCTATATACATCATATTAGATTTTTTTATATATTATAAATAATTATATCTATAAATTATCAACATTTTGGGATTACTATTTTTATTATAAAAGTGTTAAATTTAGCTTTAGTGGTTGATAGAATACTTTGAAAATAATTTGAGCAAGTTTTAGACTTTTATTAACCAGTCTCCTAGTTTCACTTTTTACAGTACTCTCATGCATTGGCTGGTTTTTATAATTTCTAATGAGGAGACCCATTTATCGGAATTAAACTAATTCCTACCCTCCCTTCCCTCCCTCATGAAGTCAACCGCAGCCCCAAACATAAAATTCTGTTTCTCTTATCTTCTCCGGTGCAAACTATTCACGTACAATATTCTCCTCCTATGAGCATTCTGATGTCTTTCTCTCATGCTTCAGTGTATTCACGTGTAGCATAAGATAATTCTTTATCATTTGTTTGTCTTTTGTTTCATTTCTTAATTCTTAATATAAAGCCTCCACGTATGGCATATGTCCAAGGATTTGAATCCTTACAATTTGATTGTGTCGTCTCATGTCTCACTATTTAATATATTTTTTGATCAATCACTATTTAATATATTAAACCTTCATGTGCTACGTTCCACTCCTTTGCGTGATTCATCATTCAACTTTCAATTGCCATCTCCGATAAATAGAGTTCACACTTCCGTGGCTTTTGCATTTCAGATATTCGCCACCTTCATCTTACATTAACCAATCAAAGGCTTTGTTCTGGATCGTTCTATTAACTGCATATGGACAGCATATGGACAGTTAAATGTCATACTCCAATCACTCTTCACTTGATGCTGAACATTAGTTTGCGGAGAAACAACAACTGATTAGTGGCTGATCAAGTTTTCAAGAGTGATTTGATTTGTTGGGTTTGGCCGTTCAGCTCTGGGTTAGTTGTCATTTGGAACCTATTGCACTACTGTTTTTGCTTTGATACGGACCACTGCGGTCATCGTTCGGGAAAACAAATGTTATTTTCTGGTTCTTCTCGTTAAAACCCTTAGGAAGCACTACTCGTCAGTGTATCGCGACAAAGTTGGCGTCACTCTACCGAGTCGGTGAGACACTTTCTTTTTTTTGTCAAGTTTTAGTCTATTTTGCCACATAATATTTTATTATATATTTAACATTAGTTTTTATATTCTACCTAAATTTTACAGTCTTATTTCGTTAGCTCAGTGAAACTGTTGCCGAACAGTTTAGATATCAACTAGTTCGTGGAGCAGACTGTCGTGCTCAAATTCCTTTTTATTTTGTATCCCAAGAGATCGTCGAGGCTGGTACGGGGGATGATCTTCAGGTTATATTCGGGCTGTAGGGTACCATTTAGGTTATAGGGATTTCAACTAATCCCTTGAACACCTAATTAAATATGCATATGGCCTCATAAAATGAGGCCAGCACCTAAGAGATTGTTGTGAAACATTTGATTTATAATTCAATTATTAATAATGAATGTTGCATTTATGTCTGTTATGGATATTGTTTGTACGCGTGTGTTTTTATTGAACTCCTCAGTTGTAGTGTTAATTGAGTATCCTATGTGACATGTCGATATGATACTTATGCGTGATTAAATGTTGTTATTATGTTTGTTGAAACTGGTTAAACTGAATTGTCTTGTTGTGCTTGTCATGTATCGGAATTGAGACTTGAGTCATAAGTTGATATGTTTTGAACGATTGATTTACTATAAATATAAAATAATATTGCTCCTTTAAGGATTGATTAAAAAAAAGCCAACAAGTAGTGTAATCTTTGATATTTAAAAATACTGTATACTATACTAAAAGAGAAAACGACAGAATTAGAGCTAGTAATTAAATTCTAAATCAATTTAAAATAACAAACGGTGTAGGTAAAACACGCATGTCTTTGTTACTATCTTGGTTATACTAAGTGATATATGATTATAACTTGATATCATTGTGATGAGCTACCTAGCCTGTAACAGGTGAGAATGGGGCTCAGGTGATACTGTGACTACACAGTGTTTGTGGTTGTGATATGTGGTTGTGCATGTTGTGATATGGTATCCTTGAGTCTGAGTCACCTAGCATGTCAGAAGCGAGAATAAAAATCAAGTCGTGTTATGGCAAGCCTAGTATCTTTGAGTCTGAGTTACTAAGTCTGTGAGAGGCGATTCGATACTCAAGTGATGCCACAGTGGACCAGGTGTGGTTGAGTCTCAGTTAGCTAGCCTGAGAGTGGCAAATAGAGTCTCCAAGTCTGAGTTACTTAGCCTGTGATGAGAGGCAATAATGGTGTTTAAGTGAAATATAACTCACTTAGTTTCATTGAGTCTGAGCTACCTAGCCTGTGAGAGGTGAAGATGGTGCTCAGTTGCTATGGTGTTTGGTTACGTGTCATGGAGTCCGAGTCATCTGGCCCTAGGGTGAGGCAAAGATGATTCTTTTTTTTTCTCTCTTGAGCCTAGGGAGAGACATTTTTGTGTTGGCATTATTAGACATGCATATCATACCTTCATGACACGTGATGATTGGTGATTTATGACTCGTGATTATCTCGGAAAAAGATTGATGTTTGTAATGACTTGCTGGATTTACCTTATATAATGGTTTATAAATTTCAACCGTTTGTTATTAAATGAACAGAAGGTGTAACCTAAATGTATTTGAAATACATGTTTCACGTGTATGTTATTAAGTGAATTTAGTGTTGTGCGTGATTAGATGAGACTAGTGTCTTCCTTGATGGTTATCTTATAGTCTTAATATGGCTCGAATGTAATTCTCACCGTACAACCATATTTTTCAAATTATTTTTGATGGGTTGCGTGTCTTGCCTGGTAGTCCATTTCAGTCGGACGTTTTTGGATATGGGACGTAGGTCCTCATGTCCTCTTGATTATATGGTGTCAAGCTCTGACTAGGTCTAATGTCGGGATGATGGGTTTTATTTCGATGTATTTTTATTAAAAGCGAATTATCTATAAGTATCTATAGATGTAAAGAAAGAATGATGCACATGGTACCTTATTCCCGAGTGCGGATCCAATATGTAAATCCTTTCTAATTTTATTTTATTCACGTTATATTGTTTATTTCAAGAAGGTCCTCTAATTTTCCATAAATTCCTTTATTAAATTATTTTTGGGAAAGGGGTGTCACACATTGCACCCCATACCCCCCAAATTGACAAAATGGACGATATTACCCCTGACTTCAAAACTTTTTTTTTGGAATTACGTCCATAGATATAAATTCGGAACTCAATTTATTGAGATTTCCGGAAATACCCTAAAACGAGATAAATCCGGAATAAATTTTTTTTGGATTTCCGGAATTACCTCATTTTAGTGTAATTCCGGAACACAATATCCCTTCCGGAATTACGCTAAAATGAGGTAATTCTGGAAATCCAAAATTTTTTTATTCCGGATTTATCTCATTTTAGGGTATTTCCAGAAATCCGAATAAATTGAGTTCCGGATTTATACCGTATTATGGTGTTTCCCGAATCCAAAAATAAGAAATTAAACATTTATTTTATTAATTAAAAACACCGTCTACATTGACTGAAAATAACAGATTACAACAACAAACAAAACAAGTGTCGATCCAGTTACAACCATGTAAATAAGTGTCGATTTCAGTTATAGATTGGTTAAAACACTATAAAATAAGTGAGGTTAAAACCATGTAAATAAGTGTCAATTTCAGTTATAGATTGGTTAAAACACTATAAAATAAGTGATCCATAGATTGGTTAAAACCATGTAAATAAGTGTCGATTTCAGTTATAGATTAGTTAAAATACTATAAAATACGTGATCCATAGATTGGTTAAAAACATGTAAATAAGTAGCGGTGTTCGCGGTGCAGTTTGGTTCGGTTTTGAAATAAAAAGTGAACCAAACCGCAAGGTAAAACTACATGCAGTTTGGTTTGGTTCGGTTGGCTTCCTAAAATAAAACCGAACCAAACCAAACCAAACTAATGCGGTTTGGATTGGTTCGATTGGTTCGGTTTTTTCCAAGACAAAACTTAATTTAAAACGAAGTTAAAATTAACTAACATAAAAAATGGCTAACATAAATCTTTAAGAAAAAATCTACTCAAATATATATAGTATATAAATTACGCTCTTTTAATTCTTTTAAGATAGTTAAGACAATGTTTAAAAGAATTTGAATTAAATATTTTATTGTAATTTTTAAATATAGCACAACAATATGGATTGTTTGTAAGTGAGTCAAAGAATTAATTGTATTTGGGCTAGTAAGTGAGTGAGAGTTGGGTTTTAGTTGCATTTGGGCTAGTAAGTTAGTAAGGAAGGTTGTAAGTCAATAAGTCTTAGTGTTACTTGCGGTTTGGTTTGGTTTGGTTTGGTTTCTATAATCAAAACCGCTAACCGAACCAAACCGCGCGGTGCAATGAAAAAAAGAACCGAACTAAACCAATAAGAAGCGGTTTTTTGCGGTTTTCAGTTTGGTTTGGTTCGGTTTGCGGTTTTCTATTGGTTTGGTTCGGTTTTGAACACCCCTATAAATAAGTGTCGATTTCAGTTATAGATTGGTTAAAACTATGTAAATAAGTGTCGATTTCCGGCGAAATTCTTGTAGTGAAACATGATACTTCCGGAATTATGCCAAAACACATAATTCCGGAAGCCAATTTTTTGACTTCCGAAATTATGTGTTTTGGCATAATTCCGGAAATCTTTTATACCCCATTTTCTGGAATTACCTCCAAAGAGGATAATTCCGGAAGCCAGTTTGGCTTCCGGAAATACCTCTTTTGAGGTGATTCCAGAAAACTCAAAAAAATTGGCTTCCGGAATTATCCTCTTTTAAGGTAATTCCGAAAAATTTTAAGAAAATGAATTTTCTTTTAATTTTTTGAGGAGTATTTTGGGGATTTAGACAATTGTGGGGGTATAGGGGAGAAAAAAGGGGGGTAAAAAAAAACCCCACACAAAATAGTTAGCTTTTGTCTTTTCTAAGAGAGAGTGAAAGGCTGAAAGGGTCACACTTTTATTATGACGTTGAAAGTTAGATAAGAGGCTGATTTGCATCGTTTGAGCTGTTTGCCTTCGAACTGGATCTTCCACCCTCCGTCTAACCTTCGTACTGCAATTGCTCGGGATAGATCGGCTGTTGTTCTGTCTTGAGTGTGTTTTGGAGTTTTTGTTTGCCTGGGTGATCTTCATCTTCTTTGGTTGATATTTGGGTTGATAATTGCTGCAATTGCTCTGTGTTGTGGTATTGGGGTTTGGTGTTTCCATTTAGGGTTTGTTTTCCCTTTCTATTCGTTTGCTGCTTTTGTTGCTCGATTTTTGAGTTGTAATTTTAGTTTTTGTTTTGTTAGTGCTGATCTCGGTTGGCTTTTGCTTAGTGGGTTGTCTTTGGACCACTAGTTTTAGCTTCTCTTGTAGAGTGTTTGGTTTGGGCTTGGCCCAGTTTATAAATCAGTCACTTTTGGACCAAAAAAAAAAGTTAGATAAGAAAATTGAAAAAGTACTAGTCTCATCTCCTTTTGGATAAAAATCAGCTTTCCCTAATTTCCTGTACCACTCTCTACCCCCCACCAATAATATTTTGACACCTCATTTAATAATCCATCTCATCTTTAACTGAGAATTGAGACTATTAACGGAGTTAAAAAACCAAAGACTATTAACAGAGTTAAAGAAAACTGTTAACTGTTTCTCCTTTAATAATCCATCTCATCTTTAACAGGATGTAGGAAGAGTAATTAAAGTATTAAACCAAGGGAACAGATGTAGAAAAGTATGATGTTAATAACTATGTAAGAAATTAAAGAGGGAAACGAAGTCCAAGAGGAGATGAATCACCGGAATTAAGGGGGAAGTTCAATGTCTAAGAGATGAATCACTGCATCAGCAGACACCCGGTGGAGACACGACGCACTTGTTGTTGGGTGAAGAAAATGATTAACGCAAAATCTGATTTTACTCTTCATTGATTGACGAATTTATACAAATGAATCAGATTACAACTAACACCCACTTGTTTAACAGAATCTGTTCTAACCAGCTTAACAACTAAAACAAACTAACTAATCAATTGTACATGGGCCTAAAGTTATTACAGTAAGACCAAAACATTTGGCCCAATACACAGGTCCATACACAAGAGATCCATCAAATCCTCCCTTAAACTGAATGCTATCAGTACTTCAGTTTATCATTTCTGCTGCACATACCCATCCAATCTCGTATATGCAAAAAGTTTGACAGCTTCAGGGGCTTGGTCATCACATCTGCAACTTGTTCATTTGTATTACAGTATACCAGTTCTATTACTTTGTCATTCACTAAGTCTCTTAGGTAATGAAAACGCACATCAATGTGCTTGCTCCTACTATGAAGCACAGGATTGCGAGACAACTTAATGGTGCTGCTATTGTCACACAGAACTCTGGTACACTTGTCTTGAGGCTCACCCAATTTCTCAAGGATCCTTCTTAACCATACAGTCTGTGAGGCACGGACTGCTGCTGAGATGAACTCAGCTTCAGTGGTCGAAAGTGTGACCACAGGTTGTTTCTTGGCAGTCCATGAGATAGCTCCAGTTCCTAGCAGGAACACATACCCAGAGGTGCTCTTCCTATCATCCACATCCCCAGCATAGTCATTGTCTGTGTATGACAGCAGTTCCAACTTTCCTTTGCAGCTGTAGAATATTCCCAGGTTCACTATTCCTTGTATATACCTCAGTATTTTCTTCACAGCTTATTGATGCATATGAGTTGGTTTTTCCATGTACCTGCTGACCAAACTCACAGCAAACATAATGTCAGGTCGAGTAGCTGTGAGATACATAAGACTACCCACCATTTGCTTGTAGGTAGTTGAGTCTACTTCTTCTCCATCACCCTCCTTGGACAATCTACACCCAGGCACAATGGGGCTTTTTACAGAATTGACATTCATCATGCCAAACCTCTCCAATATTTCTCTTTGGCATATTTTGATTGACTTATAAAAATTCCTGCTTCTGATTGATTGACTTCAACTCCAAGGAAGTAGCTCATCTTCCCCAAGTCAGTCATGTCAAATTCCCTAGTCATTGAGGCCTTGAATTCAGATATCATGGCAGCATTATTCCCTGTCATGATCAGGTCATCAACATACAAACTGATTATGATCATACAACCATCAGTTTTGGTTTTAACAAACAGTGTATGTTCATAATGGCACTTATCAAATCCTTCTTTCACAAAGTAGGACTCTATTTTACTATACCAAGCTCGTGGAGCTTGTTTAAGCCCATACAAAGCTTTCTTTAACTTGTAGACCTTATGCTCTTTCCCTTCCTTTACATTGCCTTGAGGTTGTTCTATGAACACAGTTTCTTGTATATCTCCATGTAAGAAGGTGCTTTAACATCAAGTTGATAGAGAGTCCACCTTTTCACAGCTGCTAAAGCTACAATGGTCCTGATTGTGTCCCACCTAGCTACTGGTGTGAACACCTCACTTTAATCAACGCCTTTCTTTTTGTGAGTAGCCTTTAGCCACTAATATGGCCTTGTACTTTTCAATCTTGCCATTTTAATTGTATTTAGTCTTATATATCCATTTGACACCAATGGATTTTGATCCCTTCAGAAGAGTAGTGAGTTCCCAAGTATCATTTCTTTCAATAGCCTCTATTTCCAATCTCATAGCCTCCTTCCACTTGTTGTCTCTGATAGCTTCATCAAAGCTGGTGGGATCTTTAGTTTGAACAAAGAAAGCTAGATTTAGTTCATCTAACTCTTCTTCAGTCGCATAGTCTTCTAAGTAGGCTGGTTTTCTTCTAATCCTCCCTTACTGTGAAGTTTCAGTTTCAGCTGTAGTTGAGCTTGCTTCACCAGCTTGAGAAGTCATCTCATGTGTTGTTGTGGCTGTTTCTGGTATAATAATCTCAGCCGTGTCTTCACTTGCAGCTTCACTATTCTCCATTTCTTCATGATTTTGATCATTTGCAGTGTCATTGTCATTTAAATTAGTGACTTGAATTCCCTGTTCTTCAGATTTTTCACTCCACTGCCACCCTTCCTTTTCAATGAAGACCACATCCCTACTTACAATAATTCTTTTGGAGATGGGATCTAACAGCCTGTATGCTTTTGATTCCTCACTAACCCCAAGAAGTACGCACTTCAGACTTTTGTTATCAAGCTTCTTTCTTTGATTGTTAGGTACATGGACAAGGCCTATACAACCAAAGATCCTGAAGTGGTGAACATAGGGCTTTATGCCACTCCAGGCCTCTGCTGGAGTCATGTCTTGCACAACAGTAGTAGGACTTCTGTTTTGAACATAGACAGCCCAGTTAACTGCCTCTGGCCAGAGTTCCTTTGGTACTTTTCTTTCTACTAGAGAGCTCCTAACCATGTTCATAATAGTTCTGTTTTTCCTCTCAGCCACACCATTTTGCTGAGGTGTATAGGCTGCAGTCAATTGTCTCTTGATGCCATTCTCACTGCAGTACTTATTGAATTCATTTGATGTGAATTGTCCCCCACGATCTTTTCTGAGACACTTTATGAACTGGCCACTTTCCTTTTCCACTCTTGCTCTGAATCTCTTAAACACTTCAAAAACTTCTGATTTTTCTGTTAAGAAGAATACCCAAGTGTTTCTGCTGTAGTCATCTATGAAGGTCAAGAAGTACCTCTTGTGGCTATGTGATTTAGGTTGAATTGGACCACATACATCAGCATGGACTAGTTGAAGTGACTGACTGGCTCTCCAGGCGCCAATATTTGGAAAACTGTCCCTTTGTTGCTTTCCAATTTGACAGTTTGTACATACCTCTACTGTGTCTGCAATTGTAGGAAGCCTTTTTACCATCCTCTTTTGAGCTAGGAGCCTCTGTCCTTTGAAACTGAGGTGACCATATCTTGAATGTCACAGTTAGGTGTCTTCATTTCCTGTGACTTTGAGACATCTTTGAAACATAACAATAGGCTTAATCATGAACATTCGATTTGATGACATATTGGATTGAATGATTAGACCTTTCACAGGATGGTATACCAAGCAAGTATTATTTTCTAATACAACAAAAAGACCCTTCTCTTGCAATTGTCCTAGACTTATCAAGTTGTTTTTCAGATTTGGTATGTAGTATACTCCACTAATAATCAACACTATTCCTTCAATCTCAAGCTTGATGTTTCCCTTTCCCTTGACTACAAGTTTTGAGTCATCTCCTAATTTTACTGTGATTCTAAAATTCTCATCAAAATCAGAAAACCAATCCCTAATTCCACACATATGATTGCTACACTCTGAGTCAATGAACCATACCTTCCTTTCAAGAGTTTCTTGTGTGTGTGGAACTGTTTCTTCAGTGTGCGCCATCAACAGCAGAGGTTCTTCTTGTTCAAATTCAGCATAGTTGGCCTTCTCATCCCACTCAGGACATTCTGATCTGTAGTGTCCCTTCTTTCCACAGTTGTAACACTCTATAGCATCTTTATTGGCCTGTTGTCTTCCTCTGCCACGACCCCCTCTGAAGCTTCCTCTACCTCTTCCACGATTTCGTGCCTGACTTGACACTTTCAGGACCTGTTCGTCCTCTTTATCATCTTCCACATTGTTCATCAATTGACAACACCTCCACATTGTTCGATTCAGCTATCGCACACACCACGTAGTTGAACTTCTTTGTCATTGATCTCAAGATATTTTCAACTACCACCGGTTCTTGAATCCTTTCACCGTGTATTTTCATGCTATTCACTATTGCGAGTGTTCTTGCCAAGTAATCGTTAACCTTCTCCCCTTCTTTCATCTTGAGGGCTTCAAATTCTCTCTTCAGAGTTTGAAGCTGAGCACACTTCACCTTCGTGTTCCCTTAAAATTTGCGTTTCAACGAATCCCAAATAGCTTTGGAGGAATCTTTATCAAGAATCGTCTCGATGATACTGTTGCGTTAAAAACACACTTAGAGCAAGTGTACTCTTTCGCAGAAGTAGTATAAAAGATTATCGTATCCACAGGGACTAATTAACAAGTACCAAACTAATCAAGATTGTCTATTGTTCAGACGAACTAATAATTGAGTTGTAATAAAAACAAGTAAAAAGAAATAAATAACAATAATTAAAATACTAGATTTAATCGATGGAGAGAGGTCTAGGGTCACGGTTTCACTTGCAAGATTCGATTCCCCTATGTCTAATTCTACCTGAATTCCTTTATTTTATTTAATTACCAATCCCTTTACTAAAGCTATTAATCCGTTTGGTCATTCGCGATTAATATTCTTTTTCCTAAACTAACCCTTGTTTGGTCATGCAAGAATTTAAGTTGAGGAAAAGCATAAAGAACGAAAAGGTTGAATGATTGGAAGACTAAATTAAAGTTTGGTCATGCATTAACTATAGCCCCAATTATCCTATAGGTCCACCAACTAATTACAGTACGGTCGCTGATCAACTAGTTGATTATGAACATACAAATGGTGATCAATCCTAAGTACGTGATTAAATTACTAGGACAATATTAATTGAAATAAAAATAGGAATTCAGATTAAAAATTAGAACATAAAAAGGTCTCTAATCAAGCAAGATCGACCTAAGACCCTAGAAGAGGATTTAGCTATCCATAGTGTTCAAGAACAATGAAATAAAATTAGGAGTCATAAATTACAGAGATAAAAATAACCCGGAATAGAGAAATTTCTGATCTTGAGAATTTAGTCTCCTTTTTCTGCTCCAGCGCTCTCTCACAATGTCAAAAACGGTACCAAATACTCTCTTTTCTCCTTGCCGGTGCTACTGTTGAGCGTCAACGTCTGTTCCTTTTCTCCTTTTCTTGTGCGGCACTTTCTTCTGTAATATTACGGCCTGCTTCTTTTTATAATAGCTTTAGCTTGTGAGTATAACCTAAGCTTCATTTGTCATGGGCCTTGAATTCTTTTTGGGCCTTCCATTTGATTATGCATTGGACCTTTTCATAAACCAGCAATCCTAGCTAATTCCACTTCATGCACCTGAGCCCATATCTTTTCCATTTTGTCGTGGACTTCACTCTCAACAATTGGGCCATACATATTGCTTGGCACTTTTTAATTCTCCACAATTCAACAATCAGCCATATACATACATATATATATATATATATATATATATATATATATATATATATATATATATATATATATATATATATACATATATGTATATATATGAAAGACTTAAAATGGCTTTTAGTTCCCTTTTTATATTTAATTCTTTCCTGTCAAATATAGAACAAATTAAGTCAATAATGTATTCAAGTGATAATTATTGTTCTAAAAAATGACTAAAATATGTCCCTAAAAATACACTAAATTGGAGTTTATCAACTCCCCCACACTTAACATTTGCTTGTCCTCAAGCAAATTTTCTGGCTCAATAAAATTTTTCAATTGAATGATAGAGACAGCCAAATAAGGGACCCAAAACTAGAAGCGCGATGACAAACATTAGACAATATAACACATATGAGGTGTCAAAAGGTTGCCCAATTAGAGGCTCATGTCCCTGAAGAATGCATTTCTGTGAACAGAGGCACTCGCTCATAATCTCTCTAAGTGTCTAGGGACTAGGGAAATTTACACTCAAGTTTCCACAAAATGCACATTACCATAAGCTTGTTATTTGACCAAATCTCCACTAAATAGTTCACATGCATGCAAAAATGGGGTGTTATGGGTTGTAATGGGGCCATGGTGAATTCATGTAGGGTAGGATATAAGAAGAAAGGGATAATCAAAGGGCTAAAAAAACAAGAAACAAATAGTAACCTTTGGAATCATATATGGAGCTCCTATCTATTTTACAATTTTTGCCCAAACTCCAAATTAATGTCACTTCCATTCTTCAATCTTTTTCTATTGGGACAACTATTTTTGATTTGTCTTTTGCTCTTGAGTAGACTCTTTTTTTTTGCTGGATTTGCCATTTGGCTCTTTCATTCTTTTGATGTGCCTTTTCCTCCTTCTTGCTTTCTTTCTTCTTTTTTTTTCATTTCATTTTTCTATATTTCTCTCGGGAGGAAAATGAACTTGTAACCATATGAGCCACTCTTATTTTGTTTTTATGTCCTGATGAGATAGACAATTGAAATACAGGACAAAATTGTAACTTTCAATAGTTGCTCCAAATTTAATTCAAATGGTTACCACAAAAAAGAAGAAAAAATTATATTTGGGTACCAAAGAAATATATAACAAATAGGCTCAAAGGGGCAACTAATGGATAAATTCAACAAACAACTCCGAGGCCAGAAAAGTACCTAAATTCCCCAAATCTTTTTACATGATGCAAATAAATTTTCGCCTTGAAATGGTCAAAAGACAAATTCTAGAATGTAGCAAATTGGGAAACACACTCACAGAAAGAAAAGGGGTAAAAGTTCATGATTTAGTATCAATCCCCTTATGAAGGCTCAGATCTCACCTATAGAAGCTAGTTCACAAAAAGTACTCAACATGGACAAATGCTAATTATCAGCTTCCTAAGGACAACCCCACGGTTACAATTAAGCACAAGTCTGTCAAATAAATTAATTATGGGATCCCCTAAAGGCAAAATCTCTATTTTTTTCAGTTTTATATCCAAAACTAGCCAGAAAAAAAATGCTATCAACACATGTAGTGGGTATGTACATTAATAGAGATCAAGTGACAAGATATAATATCCGCCCCCACACTTGCATGAAGCATGGTCCTCAATGCAAAATATTAAATTGGCACAAAAATAAATAAATGAGGGAGAGTAAGAGTGACTTCCCTGAGAGAGCTTGCAGTCTGAGCTTATTCCTAAAAACAAAACAAAACAAAATAAAAATAATTGAAAATAAAACACAGGTTGCCTCCTGCGAAGCGCTTGTTTAACGTCGTGAGCCTGACGATAGTTTGTGCTTAATCAGGGGGCTCTCCAAGAGCAAATTTTACATCTAACGCAGTACACCTTCTTAACTTTCTAACCATGTGGTTCACATTGTTCTTTCTTTTTCCACGTGGTGGATGAACTTCAAAGGATGGTGAAATTTTTATTTTATCTCCATCCACCATTATGCTAGGATCCTGCAAAATAAGACTTTTTTCCAAAAGGTCCTGCATCTTTAATTCACTAAAAATGTTAGTTTCAACCACATCATCAAAATAAGGAGAAGTTAAAGAAGAGAAAATTTCATTGGAATTTAAAGCTTTAATAACATCATCTTCTTTACCACTCCTCAAAGTTACCTTTCCCCGGTGAACCTCAATCACAGCATCACCAATGGTTAAAACAATTTGGCCAAAAATGGGCGCTTTCTCCTCTTTCTCCAAATCTAGAACCATGAGATCTTTCTCACTGTCCTCACAAATGCTCCTTTTAGTAGGATCTTTTGTTTCAATATGACTCCCTTCAGTAGGAGCTACTATTTTGATTTGACTCCCTTCAGTAGGAGTCTCCTCATCTTTCTTGAGAGCTTCTTCCTCCAGATTATATTCCATAGAGACGCCTTCATCTCTCGAAGGAATACTTTCTTTGTATTGCTCAGCTTCTTCATTTTGGGTAGACTTAGTTTGTGAAGGAGTTTCTTGGGCCTCTTGAGATAACAAAGCAATGAGAGTTGAGATTTGACCCTCCAAAGCTTTCAAATTTGTTGTTCATGGCTCCAATTTGACCCTCCAATCTTTCAAATTTTTCATTTGTCTGCTGCATAAATTTGGCCAAGACCTCATTGACATCCGACTTTTCGTCCTCTTGTCTTTGCACTTGTAGTGACTCATAATTATCCCAGTGGGAGGAATAAGGAGGTGGCTCATAGTCATCCCAATAGCCTGAATAAGGTTCATAAGGAGGAGGAGAAATTTGAATCTGTCATTGAGACATATACCAATATGACTTCTCTAAATTTCTTTGTGCCTCTGCCTCTCTAATGTAGTCTCCAAGAGTTTTAACCATGATTTAGACTTTTCTCTGGAAAACAAGGTAAATTGCAGCGGTCTCTTGGGAAAGTATTAGTAACTTCTTTTTTTATATATATATATTTTATTTGATAAGATAAAGAAAAAACAAAATTTAAAATTAAAGCAAAAAAAAATGTCTAAAGCAATAAAAATCTCTTTCGTTTAACATTGCTAAATTAATCCTCGGCAACGGCGCCAAAAACTTGTTGCGTTAAAAACACACTTAGAGCAAGTGTACTCTTTCGCAAAAGTAGTATAAAAGATTATCGTATCCACAAGGACTAATTAACAAGTACCAAACTAATCAAGATTGTCTATTGTTCAGACGAACTAATAATTGAGTTGTAATAAAAACAAGTAAAAAGAAATAAATAACAATAATTAAAATACTAGATTTAATCGATGGAGAGAGGTCTAGGGTCACGGTTTCACTTGCAAGATTCGATTCCCCTATGTCTAATTCTACCTGAATTCCTTTATTTTATTTAATTACCAATCCCTTTACTAAAGCTATTAATCCGTTTGGTCATTCGCGATTAATATTCTTTTTCCTAAACTAACCATTGTTTGGTCATGCAAGAATTTAAGTTGAGGAAAAGCATAAAGAACGAAAAGGATGAATGATTGGAAGACTAAATTAAAATTTGGTCATGCATTAATTATAGCCCCAATTATCCTATAGGTCCACAAACTAATTGCAGTACGGTCGCTGATCAACTAGTTGATTATGAACATGCAAAGGGTGATAAATCCTAAGAACGTGATTAAATTACTAGGACAATATTAATTGAAATAAAAATAGGAATTCAGATTAAAAATTAGAACATAAAAAGGCCTCTAATCAAGCAAGATCCACCTAAGACCCTAGAAGAGGATTTAGCTATCCATAGTATTCAAGAACAATGAAATAAAATTAGGAGTCATAAATTACAGAGATAAAAATAACCCGGAATAGAGAAATTTCTGATCTTGAGAATTTAGTCTCCTTTTTCTACTCTAAAGCTCTCTCACAGTGTTAAAAACGGTACCAAATACTCTCCTTTCTCCTTGCCGGTGCTACTGTTGCCGTCAACGTCTGTCCCTTTTCTCCTTTTCTTGTGTGGAACTTTCTTCTGTAATATTACGGCCTGCTTCTTTTTATAATAGCTTTAGCTTGTGAGTATAACCTAAGCTTCATTTGTCATGGGCCTTGAATTCTTTTTGGGCCTTCCATTTGATTATGCATTGCTAGGATTGCTGGATTATGAAAAGGTCCAATGCATAATCAAATGGGCCATACATTTTGTCGTGGACTTCACTCTCAACAATTGGGCCATACATATTGCTTGACACTTTTTAATTCTCCACAATTCAACAATCAGACATATACAAACATACATACATACATATATATATATATATATATATATATATATATATATATATATATACACACATATATGTATATATATGAAAGACTTAAAATGGCTTTTAGTTCCCTTTTTATATTTAATTCTTTCCTGTCAAATATAAAACAAATTAAGTCAATAATGTATTCAAGTGATAATTATTGTTCTAAAAAATGACTAAAACATGTCCCTAAAAATACACTAAATTGGAGTTTATCAGATACTTATGTCAATGGCATGAAAGAGATAATTTTTAGCCTTTAAATCTTTCAGCTTTGCTTCTTCGTTGATCTTTCTTTGTTCTTGAGTTGCCGCTTCTGGAAGCGTCGGAATTCCGTCTTCCACGATGTTCCAGTATTCTTTAGACCTGAGTAAATTCTCCATAAGCATCGCCCAGTGATCGTAGTGACCGTCGTACTTCGGTATCGCGGGATGACCATAACTGCTGTTTGCATTTTCCGTCATGATCGCACTCTCTCCTTACGCACACTATGTGTTTGATGAAAGTTCTCACTGTCACTCGTGTATTACTCACGTATCAGGCCCCTTGCGGAGCTCTGGTACCAGCTGTTGGGTGAAGAAAATGATTAACGCAAAATCTGATTTTACTCTTCATTGATTGATGAATTTATACAAAGGAATCAGATTACAACTAACGCCCACTGGTTTAACAGAATCAGTTCTAACCAGCTTAACAACTAAAACAAACTAACAAATCAATTGTACATGGGCCTAAAGTTATTACAGTAAGACTAGAACATTTGGCCCAAATACACAGGCCCATACACAAGAGATCCATCACTTGTGGGGAGGCAGCGGCGCGGCAGACTTGGGGTAGTGGAGGCATGTCGACGTTGAAGAGAACGTTGGTGCTTGACAGTGAAGATGAGGGGAGAACGGGGGTGCTTGACAGTGTTAATAGTCTTTTTTTATACAAATGAAAGAAGACAGTGTTAATAGTCTAATTCTCAATTAAAGATGAGATGGACTAATAAATGAGGTGTCAAAATATTATTGGTGGGACAGAGAGTGGCACAGGTAATTGGGGACAGAGAATTTTTATCCATCTCCTTTTAATCTCTCCTATCTTTTCTCTTCACTTCCCATAAACTCTCCTTCAAATTAGCTTCCGTTCTAACTTCTCTTTCCACAAGCTAACAAAATATTAATAAAAAATAAATTAACTCAGTTTTTTAAAATATTTAAAATACTTAAAATTTATTATTAGAGTTTAATTTAAATTGACTTAAAGACTATATTTTGCTTAAAGACAAAAAAAAGATAAGACTAGGGAACCCTAGCAACAACCACGAGCAGACCCTCGACCCGAGAGGCAGGAGAGCTCCAAATGCTGAAAGCCCTCATATGCCTATTTACATATTTTGCTAGGAAGTCCGTACAAGAGTTGGCTTCACGGAGAACATGATGAATCTCCAAACCAGAAAGCATATCGACAAGGGACGTGATCTTCGACAGAAGGGAGGCGTAACCATGATTCATATGAAGATCCCGATCGAGGATGAGCTCAACAACGTCACCACTGTCTGACTCGCAGGTAGAAGTAGAAATGCCCAACTGGGGCAGAAGGGACAAACCATGAAAGATAGCAATTAACTCTGACATAAAAGCACCACCTATCTCGTAAATTTAGGGATTGGTTTTTAGAGGTTTTTAAAAAATTCCAAGTTGTTTTGTGTTAGTGTAACATAATGAAAATCACTTTTTTTTAAAAAAATCATTCTAGGAAAAATGATTTTTATGATAAGCTACTCAAAACAGCTTCCCATTTTAATCAATTTTTAGATTATTTTTAGATTTTATTTTTTTGAAAAGTTGTAACAAACAGATGGAAAGCTTCTAAAATAGATGACTTTTTTAAAAAATGATTATTCTAAAAGACGTTGTAACAAATAGGCTCTAAGTCGGTCCTTCATTGGGGAATTACCAAAATTGACCATAAGATATAGTATAAAACTTCAACAATGGTTGAGATTTAATACTGATTGATTCAGTCTTAACCACTCATACCATTTTACACAATATACTACGGTCAAATTTAGTGGCACACTGTTAAGGAACTTATTTAACCCCTCACCCTAATATCCACCTAATTGAAAACCTTACGAAATAACGGTAAAAATGTAAAATAGTCTAAAAATAAAGACAACAGTTACCTTTTTTCATTCGGCTATTGAAACTAAATTTAGCAGTGTTTTAAAAACCGGACCGGAGAGTGAACCGGAGAGACCTCTGGGTCATGGTTCAATCGGTTCACTCGGTTGAACCACGGTTGAACCGGATGAACCGGATAATAAATAATTCAATAAATAAATATATATAGTATACACTAAAATGCGTTAGAAATTGTACTAGTTGAAATTGAAGAGGGATCCATATTGTCTTTCCCGTAAATCAAGATAAGAAAGGAATGCTGAATGAAATTGTTACTACATTGAACCGAAATTGTCAAAAAATAATAATCATAATAATAATAATATATGGGGAACTGTACTAAGCAGTAGCTGCAGTAGCCTTTTTGACAAAAACGAAGCTACAGCTGTATGCATCAGTAGCCTTTTTGATAATAACGAAGCAGCTGACAGAAAAAACAGTTAGAACAATGTGCATTTTTTGAACCGGCGGTTTTCTAAAACCGCCCCCGGTTCCCAGTTTATCCGGTTTTAAAGCGGTTCAATCCGGTTTCTCCGGTTTTTTCCCGGTTCTCATATCCAGCGGGCGAATAGGACAGAACCGAACCGCAGACACATCCGGTTCCCGGTTGAACCGGTTCAACCGGCCGGTCCGGTCCGGTTTTAATAACATTGAAATTTAGTACTACTAATGACCTTCTCTTCACCAACTTCCCTTTACACAGCTGTATCTACCGATGACCTTTGACATGCAAGATTTGGCTGTCCCTTTCCAAAAGTTCTTTCCCAGATTTTGTCTACTTGTGGTATTTCCAAGAATTTCAATAACAAAGTCTTGAATTATATTTCTTGCTCTATTAATAAAAGTCGTAAACTTTCCTTCTCTACATCCTCCATTCGGATCACCTCTCCTCTTGAACTTATTTTATCTGATGTTTGGGGACTGTCGCACCCCGAAAAATCCTTGGAGGGATTTTTCTTCGCACAACGGGATTTTAGAGTCGCCACCAATATTTTTTTAAAGGTAAAACATCGGAAAAACCTTTTTTGGAAAGCAATGGTCTTTGGAACCATTAGATTTGGGTTCGGGGGTCTAATTACGTATGGGGAAGGTATTAGCACCCCATAACGTCCCTTCAAAGAAGGGTTACATTAATTAAATATGTGATTTGCAAAGTTGATTCAGAAAAATGCTTTGTTTTTACCTCTTTTGTTGATGAATGACTTAATGAAAAATCTTTAGTTTTCGCGCTTGACGGAGAGTATCCGCTCCTACGTATCTCCCTGTGCGATGGAGAATTCAAAGCAACGTAGTTCTTGTTTTTGAAAAAATGTTTTATTTTGGAAAAGTGTTTGGTTTTTGAAAGGAAAAATGTTTTTGGTTTGTTGTGCTTGACGGAGAGTATCCGCTCCTACGTATCTCCCGGTGCGATGGAGAATTCAAAGCTACGTAGTTCTGGGTTGTCTAGAAAAGGTTTTTGTTTTTTATCTTGTTTAATTGTGAAAGTTGAGCTTTCATGATGATCAATTGAGCAAAGGCTCCAAGTGACCACCATTAGCACTCCATTGTTAATAATCATGCAAGCAAAGGCTTCGCAAGACTACTAACAAAGTTTTTGATTTAGTGGAAATCTTTAGAAAAATTAGGCATTCATGATGATCAATTGAGCAAAGGCTCCAAGTGATCGCCACTAGTACCTCATTGTTAATAATCATGCAAGCAAAGGCGTCGCAAGACTACTAACAAAGTTTGATTTTGAAGAGTTTTCGCAATTGGATTGATTCTTGTTTAGGGAATGATTTTGATGCTTGAAAAATCTTTTGATTGAAAGTGGACCTAGACTACACACATTATGACACGATACATAGATAGGCAAGGAATAAACCCAAGTTGAACATTTTGGCAAAAATGCATGAATGGGCAAGAAAATGAACCTAAGTTGCACATCTTATTGAAGATGCTAGGCAATGGGATGAACCTAACTAGGCATTTATGACACAATATGTGAATAGGCAAAGGCATTTCAAAGCACAAGTGATATCAAACTTCTAATGAATCACTTGCAAAACCCTAAGGATTTCACATCAACATTAGACATAAGCACCCATGTGGTATCCTTTTGATGTCATCAATGTCTAATACATTTCTTCAATCAACCACATGGAAGGAATAAATTAAAAGGGACATTTGCCTCATGCAAGATCATAGGCAAGTCTTAAGACTAAATTGACAAGTTTAGGCAATTAGGGTGTTGAATCCCTTTAGGTAATCTTTGACACTTGGGATATGCACAAGTGCATAGGTGTCAAATCCTCTTACCAAATCATCAACACAAAACCAAAAATTGTTTCAAAACAATTACTTATTTGCAAGACCAAAAGCATTTCAAAATGATTTATAAGTTGTTTTTGGTAATCAAAGCAATTGGTAAGGAAAGGAAACCTAAATTTGCATTCTTGTTCACTAGGAATCACAAAAGAAATTGAATCCTCTTAGGCAATCCTCAACACTTAAAGTGTGCATCAAAGCACAAGTGAGAGTCCTCTTGCCAATCATCAACATAGGTCATGATTTGCAAGCAAATTCATGAGAACAACAAGTTTTAAGCAAACAAACATCATAATCAAGGTTCAATTCCAAGTAATTGCAAGATTAGACAACCAACTCATCAAAAATCCCATAAACCCTAACTTCTTTCTAATATGCGAAATGAACATAAACCTCAAATCATCACTTTATTCATGAAAACAACAAGAAATGAGTGAAATAACAACAACACACAATTTATTCTAAAGGAGAGAATTATTCCAAGCACCCAAACCTCCCGAAGTGTTTGTCAAGATACTTGAAATACATCTCTGACTCAACAACAACAACTATGCTAACATTATGACATTAAAATGCAATGGGATGCCAAAATGAAGTGATGATTTACATCTTTGATGCTAAAATTGGAAGATGATGCTAGGTTTTAAAGTATACCTCAACTCCAAGCTAGAATAAGGAAGGAAATGAGATGAATGAATGCAAAACCCCTTTAATCTACTCTTCAATCTTCAACCTTGAACTTGATCCTTGAATTTGAAGGTGAATCTTTGAGAAGAATGCAAGAAGGATGGAAGATTTAGTGTAGGAAAGGTGTTTTAATGGATGATTGAGTGAGGAAATTGAAAAAGATGAGGTGAGGGAGGGGAGGAGATTTCGAAAGTGAGAGGAGAGGAGGAGGTTTTTGTTCAAAAAATGAACTTGTTCCCTTGTATTTTGGGAGAGTAGGCTTATATATGGTCTTGGGTGAAATTAGGGTTAAGGGTAGAATAGGAATGGGATGTTCTATTAAGTAAGTTTGCAATTTCTTATGAAGGAGTGAGTATGAGAGGATGGTTTCATTTACAACAAAGGGTATGAGTCTCCATGAGAGTGTGTGGGAATTAGGGATGTGTATGAAATGGGTAGGATTAGGGATAGTACAAGAATATTCTTAAGGAATAATTGTACAATAGAAGAGTGTGGAAGAAATTGTGGAGAGAGAGAGAGAGAGAGGGAATTCGAAATTGTGGAGGGAGAGAGAGAGAGAGAGGGAATTCGAAATTGACAACAAAAATGGGGAGGGAAAATTGCTTCTCCTTTTTGGTCTTTTGTCTTATTGAGGACACTTTGTACTTTCTATTTGAATTTTGAATTTTTGGGCATGCAAATGATAGTGCGCACCTATTGAAAATGTGTCACATATTTGGGCACCATAAAAATATCTCTCTAATTATTCATGACAATAAAAGTTGTCATTTAATAATCGGGGAATATTTAATGATCCTTTTTCAGCTTTCTTGTGCAATAAAAATGGGAAAAATGCCTTTTAATTATTTTGAACTAGGATTTTCTTCCGAAAAATTATACGAAAATTATCCTTGATAGAATAAATTGTATTTTTCATCCTTGACTTGGTTTAGTTCAAAAATAATTAACTTGCTCTCATTTGAATGCCCACAGATATTGAAACATGCACTATTTTATTCCCTAAAATTCTCAAAAATTAATAAAAATGTTTTTTTCTTTTTTGGGTGCCAAAAATGGCCTTTTTGAAGATTAAAATGCATGCCAAATGGCAAGGGCAAAAGGGAAGCTCACGCAGTTACGACTGGCGCGTGCGCGTAATTCAAATAAAAATGCGAGATAGGGGACAAATACACATAAATGCGAAAGTCCATTAACCTACACAAATTATGAATTACCCTTATTGTTTCCATTTTTGTTTGAAAAAAGGTTTTGACTTGGGCGGTCAAAATTAGGGTATGACAGGGACCATCTTCCATAATGTCCATCAATAGCTACAAATACAACCCATTCTTTGTTGATCATTTCACACGCTACACATGGATTTATCCTCTTAAAAGAAAAACTAATGTAGCTATAGTATTCCCTCAATTTCACTCCAAAATTGAAAAGTTTTTCTCCCACAAAGTCAAATCCATTTACACTGATGGTGGAACAGAATATTTCAAACTCAAACCATATCTCCATAAACAAGAAATATCTCACTTCATCAGCCCACCTTATACACCTAAACACATTGGCATTTCTGAACGCAAACATCGCCACCTTATACCTCTCTAGGCATTTGGTATTCCATGAGTCTATCACTACAAAAAACGGAACAGATTGCGGGGGTTTTTAAGTCGTTTAGCGGGGGTTTTAAACCCCCGCAACGTATACTGCGGGAGTTTTAAAAAACGCCGGAGAATCAAGTGCCGCAATCTGTTTGCGGGGGTTTTAAAGAAACGCTGGTATCGTGCCTTTTAGTGGGGGTTTTTCTGCGGGGGGTTTTAACCCCCACAATTAGTGGAGGTTTTTTTGAGGGGGTTATAAACCTCCCTAACCTGAGTGATTTGTAGGAATTTTATTTTTGTGGAGATTTTTGATTGCCATATAGTTTATAGGACTTTTTTGTGGGGGTTACAACCTCCTATAATATTAGACACAATATTTCTTTTGCAATTTAAGAATTTTTTTTCCTTATCTCATTACCATATTTTTATCACTAATTGACTATACATACATCTTACATAACACTTCCAAAACTTAATCAAAAAACTGAAAATTTCATTAAAAATATAATTGTGATAACATAAACGTAACGTCAAATATCTAAAATATTTGATATCATTCAACTCAAAAACATAATAAAAAAAACACATTGTAGCTCAAATATCTATTATCAGACAGCTCAAAATGATGATAGCATCAAAGAAATCCTATACTAAAGAATCCTAAAACTATTAAATGTTGCTAGGAGCACCGAATGATCCACTTGCATCCATTGGAGAATAAGGTTCACTTGCATGATCACTTTCCTGAAATAACAAAAGAAAAATTGACTCATTTCAAATATCAAAAACCAAAGTAAATGTCTATAAGCAAAGAGAGATAAAGAGTCTGACAGAGATGCAAAATTGACATGGTTTATTGTTGCTCATTCACTCTGATAAACAAATATAAACTCAGACAAGTGAGCCCAAAAGACGAAAAGGCACCCCCTCTCCAAGAGGTAGTAGTACCTCTCTCCAAATCAGAGACCATTAAAAACCACAAAACCTACAGCATCTATATTCTGGAGATGCACCTCTAGATGGTAAACACACTATTCATAGAAATTCAGATCCATCAACACATTCAGATCCATCAACCAATAAAAACCACAAAACCTATAACATCTATATACTGTTCAAATCCATCATAGAAGTCCTGAATAAATGTTAGCTAAGTAATTTTTACAAACTCAATAAAAATATTCATCAACACATTGATATAGTGTGCATGATGAAAATATTAGTATCAGTAGGTTCCATATGTGTATCCATTCAAATATGAGCCATATCACACCCAATTAAGAGACATATCACACACATGGAGATGAAAGAGACAACCTGAGCTAATGGATATATCAAAATAGATAACAACAAATACAATATCTATATCAAAATATACTTATATCAAATCATATAGCATCGGTCTTTAAATTGCATCACTCTTGCAATTCACTTATCAATTATAGTACTAGATACAACCTGAGCTAAAGGATATAAGTTTGATTAGAATGCCACATCAGACACGTGGTCTACAGAGAACAAAGAACAAACTAGAACCTTTAAGAAGTTGGCAACTATATTGTTGGCAAATTGCTCAAGCTAATAATGTCTTCCAAGTTTCAGGAGGTCCATAAAGACCAACACCCTGGAGAAGTAAATTCAGTTTCTTTTCCTTCTGATATGCATCTCCTATTTTTTTGGTAATAGATATGCATCTCCTATTTTAATTTTGGAGATAGTTCAAACTACTATTCTGGATACTAAGCTAGATGAGCATGTGAAGAATAACTCAGAGTCTCAAAGAATGATTCAAGCAAACACTAGATGTTATAGGCAAGCAGGCAACAACCCAACATAATGAAAAATAACTCCCTCAAAGTAACTACACAAAGTATCAAATCCAAATCATCATCATGATTGAGGCAACGCCTCTCTAAAAATAGCATAATCTAGCTAAAGAAAATATGTGATTCACAATAGCGTATCCAAATGAAATCAACTAAGAAACCATACCAAGCTTAGGATACGTCAAAAAATAGTTGAGACTAAAATTGGTTAGTGAGTAAAGTGAACTGATAAACAAATTTAAAGCTTAGGAGTACGACAAAAAATAGCAACTTTAGTACCTAGAGAGCAGCCAATTGAGCCTTCTCGTTAGAAGTATCTCCAGTCTCTCCTTACAACCCTGACACAACAGAAGTAGAAAACAAAACAAAAAATAAAAACACAAATTTTATTAACAAATTAACAAGAAATAGCCCATAAAAGATTAATGTCAATTGTCACCGCCATTAGGGGCATGAGAATATTGATAGATAAAAGTAATCAGTATGAAATTAGCAAGAACATATATTGCACTCTGCCTACACAAGAAGAAGAAGAAAAATAGAAGCAATGAAGCAAAAACACATTGGACCAAAAACCTGACATTGACAGTACAACGAATGAGCTTACCTGTGGAACACTATTTAAATCACCAGCTATAATAACATGGATGTTGCCCCATTCTTTTGATAACTTGAAAGCTCTATCAATTGAAACACTGACCTATCCATTATGCCACATAGCAACCTACCAGAATCAATAAAATAGGTTAGACAACTGAATTAATTAAATATAATGAAATATATTTTGTTTGAGTGAGGCAAAATAATTTGCAGCCTAGCCCAACATTTGAAATTTAAGGGGAAAAAGCACATGCCCAAATGCAAATACTTACAAACACAAAATCAGCAAAGGTAACTCATCACAACAAAAATCAGCAGAAGAATAGAAGAACCACGCACAACGATAAGCCATAGATCTAATTTCTCTTAGCACCCTAACCTCACAGTTTTGTGGAATAAAAAAAAAATAAAAAGCTAAAACACCACGCTGGGTTAACATAAACAGATCCATCAATGAAAATAAGTCATCACAACAAAAGAATAGAAGAACCTCGCACAACTATGAGCTATAGATCTAATTTGTCTCTCAACAACGTTAAAAGACGGCGACGACGATAAAAGACAGCAACAACAATTAGAGACGGCAACGACAATAAGAGACGGCGACGAAAATGAGCAACAGCGACAACAATAAGCCATACGACAACGAAACAAGGCATATTTATACTAACAAATAATCAAACATCACAAAATCACAAAATCAATTAACTAAAAACAAAATCACAGAATAACAGAATAATCAAACATCACAATATCACAAAATAACAAAATAACAAAATCACAGAATAATCAAACATCACAATATAATCAAAAATAATCAAACATCACGGAATAACAAAATCACAGAATAACAGAATAATCAAACATCACAATATCACAAAATCAAAGCAGAAAAGGAAGCCAAGACATTTACCTCAAGATAGCAAAAGATTCACGCCGAGCAAAAGAGTAGCTGAGCCGCACACAGTGGGTTTCATGCCGAGCAGTCGCTGGTTTCACACCGAGCAGCACCGTGGGTTTCTCTCACAGAGAGTTGAAGACTCGCTGGTTTCACGAAACTGTGGGTTTCACGAAACTGAGGAAAGAGAGAGGGGTTAGGGTTTCGCGAGATTGAGGGATCCCAATTTCATCTTGAGAAATCTGAAGCAAGGTGGGGTAAGAATGAATCGAATAGGGAGATGTTGAAGAGGGAACGACGTGAGACTGAAGAGGGAACGTCGAGACTGAAGATTGAAGAAAGGAAGAGGGAACGTCGAGACTGAAGATTGAAGAAAGGTAGCGAGAAGAGGGGGGCGAGACTGAATCGAATAGAATAGGGTTGTTTTTTTGACGAGATTTTTTTGCAATCTTGTTTTTTCTTTGCAAACAGCATTTTTTGACCCAGCTGAGGTGCGGTTCCTTTTTTAACACCAAACTGGGGGGTTTTTTAAAACCTCCGCAAAAAAACCCCCGCAATCTGTTCCGTTTTTTGTAGTGTATATTCCATTTCACTTCCACTCAATCGGTCCCCAACCCACCGAACTCATACCCAAACAAAACCTACCCATATCTCACCATCCACTCATTCTTCAACAACTCTATGCAAACGTGCCTCCTCCAACTACTCCGCCAATCACCCCTCCAAACTCCCATGCATCTTAAGACACCCCTCCTATAACTGCAAATGCACCACCCACACCCACATCCTCCACACCTTCGATTGATCAGCCCACTTCCCAACACCTCACGGATTCATCAAATAAGTTGGGCTCGCTTACATTGCCACTGGTTTCTCGCCCAGTCACAAGAGAAATGAACAAAATCCGTGAAACAAGACCCAAGTACCTTCTCACCACTAAACATCCTCTCCCACTATCTTAAGGGAACCACCTTCCATGATTGACAGATATAAAGCCCATGGTTTCATCATCTTGATAAACCTGATCAGGTGTGTCACCTCAGGGAGTCTATCTATGGCCTCAAGCAAGCACCACATGCGCATCAAACTGTGCTTAAGTTTCTCTGTGACTATGGTTTTGTCTATTCTAAGTCTGACTCATGTCTATTCATTCTCCAAAACCGAGACATGGTGTTATACACGGTGGTGTATGTAGATGATATCATTATCACAAGAAACCCTATTGCAAAGGTCAATGAATGCATCACCAAGCTTCCCACCACCTTCTCCATCATGGATATGGGTTCACTACACTACTTCCTTGGTGTTGAGGTTATTACCACCTCCACGGGCCTCTTTCTCTCCCAACAGAAGTATATTACAGAGTTGCTTGAAAGGACAAAGATGATTGATGCCAAAGTTGTTCTTACTCCTCTTTAAACTTCAATCACCTTAACAAAACATGATGGGTCCACCGCCACCGATGCTACCTTTTATCGCAGCACCATAGGCAGACTCCAATATCTATCCATGACACAGCCGTATATTGCATTCTCCGTCAACAAACTTGCTCACTTCATGCAGCGACCGACCATCACTCATTTGACAACACTTAAGAGAGTTCTATGCTATCTTAAGGGAACCACCTTCCATGGTCTTCTTCTTAAGAAATTGTCCAACTCTTCCCTCATAGCATATAGTGATAGTACTGATTGGGTAGCAAATAAAGATGCTTATACCTCCACATTAGCTCACCTTGTCTACTTTGGCTCTAATATCATCTCTTGGAAATCAAACAACAAGAAGTAGCAAGATCATCTACTGAAGCATAATACAGAGCTTAGGAAAACACTGCAGTGGAGTTGTCTTGGATCCAATCCCTTCTTTCTGAGTTAGGTGTACCCTCTCCCTCCACACCTTCTATCCTCTATGACAATTTAAGTGCTACATATCTCACCAAAAATCTAGCATATCACACTCACACATGAAGCACATCTCCATTGACGTCCACTGTAACACGCTAGTATCTCTAACATAGAGAAAATACCAAGACGCACAACATTGCATACATCAGAGATAACTTCCAGCTTCAGATATTGAACACAACTAAAACTTTGATGAAAGATCATCAAACAGTCACTTGAACTTCATAACTTAAATATAAAATACTTAAGTTCCATGTCTTATAAACTTCTCACATCCTAGTGTTCAATATCCAATAAACAGAAATAGCGGAAACGATTTACAACTTTTAGTACGAGTACAAGTCATAATATCGAGAATACATGAAAGTTAGGAAATAACATAAGCAATGACTAAGTCTTCAAGTTCTCCAAGTGAAGCACCATCTAGCCATGCTTCTTTGCTTTTGATTTTCCCTGTGTCTCTGTAAAAACCACAAAACATAAACAGTGAGATAAAATCTCAGTGAGTTCTACCGATACCCCTTACTACACTCGCGGTTCATTATGCATTTCTTAACTCGTAACTCCGATTTGGATAGCTACGTGCAAACTTTTCTTGGCTTAGCACAACACCGATAACCATTTACTCGATTCCTGGTGAACCCGATCCGCTAACCTTGCGCTAGCGGGCAAACATGAACGGGGCCTAGGGTTCGGGCTCATGACTTCCCTGCCTTAGTATGCTAATCTCTTGGGTCGTCACCCTTTCTTTGATATAAATATATATATATATATATATATATATATATATATATATATATATATATATATATATATATATATATATCACATGTCATTTAACTTTACCTTCGGTAAAAACCCTATCTTTAATGAACACAAAGTCCATTCCATTATCATGTCATTATTATCATTACATAAGCCTTAACTTTAACTTGAATGAATTTATAGCTCCTTGGGTTATCATGATCTCTGTGTACGCTCACTTGTAACTAAATGTACGGTTATCATAATTTTCATAACATAAACTTACTCGTTTTCTTACATGAAACGAATTGAAATACATAATTTATAACTCAAGGATATCAACCATTTGTGCATCAAATAAGTCCCAATATAATTAGGATATCTTAGGCTGGGTTAAGGAAGGAATCGGGGATGAGATCACGTCGAAACGGAAGCGGAAAATCACTTTTTAAAAATGCTGTCAGGATGGGGAGCACGGGTCGTGCGCTTGGGCGCATGGACCAGGTTGCACTGTGCGCTTGTTACAGTTTCAGGCGCACAGGTCGTGCGCTGGGGCGCACAGGTCGTGCGCTGGGGCGCACAGGTCGTGCGCTGGGGCGCACAGGTCGTGCCTTCACTGCAGATTTTCCAAAACTCTGTTTTTCTCCAATTTTCGCTAAACCGTTCGATCCGATTTCTTTCCCTAGGCACGATCGAGCTCCAATCCAAAATCAATATACCGTGTGAGTGATTCTAAATCCCTAGGAACCTTCCAATCCTACCCCCAACTCTTGATCACCCAAATCACTCATCACATAAACCCTAAAACATTGGAATGAGAAGATTGAAGGAACAATAGGTGTTATTGAAGCTTTATTTTCATGTGTGATGATGAGAAGGATGTTGAAGAGAAAATTTCAAGTGGTGGGTGTGAGTTTCGAGCTCTCTCTCTCTTCTTCTTCTTCTTCTTCTTCTTCTTCTTCTTCTTTCTTCTCTTCTCTCGACCCACTCTCTTTTTCTTTCTTTCTTTTATTTTCTTTTCTCTTTTAATAGTCAAATAAAGTGATAGTGAGGGTGTGATGGTATCAAATGACCATTGTGCCCTTACTCTATTCTTAATTCCTAAACAAAACCCCACTTCAATCAATATTTAATTTAACAACCAATTGATAAAATTATCAATCAAGCACCATAAAATAATTAAATGGTTTAAACATCAAAATAATTAAATTAATTAGTTTGGGATGTTACATCCACTTTGTCCGTGATTTGGTACAACAAGGATAGCTCAAAGTTCACCATGTTAGCACCACAGACCAACTTGCATATTGTCTCGCCAAACCTCTTTCCAAAGTTCGACATCACTACTTATGGAACAAGATTGGCATTTCTGACAGCACTCCAATCTTGCGAATTTAAGCACTCCAAAATTCGACATCACTACTTAAGTGCAAATCACTCAAGCATTTCAAAATCCTATATAAACCACCAAACATGAGAATTTTGGTGCTTATTGTTGTGCTTGATATATATACAAAAATGGATGTGCAAGTATACACAATCGTAACAAGTAATATAATAGTAAGTTGAGATCGTACCCACAGGGATTGAATTAATTTCAGAGTCTAAATAGGTAGTTTTAGTGAGGAGTAACAAAATGGAATTAGCTCATGCTTGACATTACTGAAATCATAATCATGTTCATATAACTAACAAATACAAAAGACAATAAATAGAGTAGAGTGTACATGATTAATTGCCCCTACATCAGCCAGCTCAGTAATGCTGCAGTATTGTCTTCCTTGTAGTTACTTGAGGACGAAGGAAGAAGTTGTCAACTCCTTCCCTCTCCATGGAGACCAGCTCCATAGATGAATTTAAGTGATATTTTGTGTCTTCTCAGGTCTGTTTGTGAATGAGGAGATGATGAGTATTTATAGTCTTCAAAAGTGAGGTCCATTGAACTTGAAAAAGTAAGTTCTTTGAACTTGTTTCCACTTGCTTCAATTTGACTTGATTTGATTGTAAAACTATCACCAAAGGGGTCCTATGGCGTGTGGACAAGTGTCCCTAAAAAGTGCAATTTGCAAGTGAAGCTGCAAATTGGGTGGCGCTGAAGTTGGCAACTTGGGCAACTTGCTGTCTGGTGACATCATCATGGTAATGCTGTGGCATCCAGTGCTCTTGCATATGATGCTGCGGCATTACAGTTTCTCTTGATGCTCCGGCACTGATCTTTTTCTCTGATGCTGCAGCATTCCCATCTTCTTCTAATGCTCTGGCATTACTCTTTTCCTGATGCTGCGGCAATCCGTTTTCCGTAATGCTATGGCATCAAGTGCTGTGGCACTAAACAAGTTGTGAGAATACCATAAAACGTCTAAAATGTGCCAAGTTGTTTGTCAAAGCATTTTTTTCCTTTGTTTTACGTTTCTTTGCATATTAAGTTATTTACAAGACAATATTCTTAAGATTCAAGTAATAATTTGAGTTATAGAAGCACAAATGATTCTATATAAAATAGAGTCATCACTTATCTTCGAGACCGCAGTGATATAATAACTTTATTAATTTGAAAATAAATTTGGAAAAAGTAATTAATATTACATTAATTATTTAGCAGTATAATTTTTTTTGACGTGGAAATTTAGCATTATAATTATTTTGCAATTCACATTTATACTTCCATATGATTTTACTCTCAAGTGTTTATTTTGCATTCCTCTCTTACATTTCTTTCTATCAGTTTTAACTCAATTCTCTCTCTTCCATCAAGAAAATGAAGAAAAACATATCCACACATAGCAATGCAGCCATCAAAGTAGCCATCTTCCCTTAGAAAACACCTTCACCACTCCATGCATTTCCTCACAACCAAAATAATCCACCTTCTTTTTTCCTCTCTCTCTCTCTCTATTCTTTTGTTGTTTTGTCATTTTTCTTACAAAAATGAGCCTTCCAGTAAAAAGGGCTTTAACCAAGAGAAATGAGAACAATATTGTGGAAAGAGTTTGCCGTCATCACATACTTCAATTCACTTGTGGAAGAGCACTTGGTGGTCACTTGTAGATACACTACAAGGATCGAAAGAAGACAACCTTCACTAGGAGGAAGGGTAGATCCAAAAGGAAAAAAAACAAAACTACTAGTAGTGAGATTGAGAATATCGGTGTTGATCTAGTAAACACTTTATTTTCTGGATGGGAATTTCATGGAAAAAGAGGCACCAAAGCTTCACAAAGAAATATGACAATAGTAAATTTCATCTTCGTGTTGATAGACAAGAGATATTTGAGTTAACACACAAAGAAATTTAATAGAGGGAACCATTGATCTCCCTTCTCCTCTCCCAATTAACATTTTTGGAGAAGAAAATTCTTGTTTTGTCATTACTAACTCTTTTGCCTGAGCTAGCATAGAAAGTATCCAGAATGTCCTTGTTGAGGCTAGCATTGTCATTATTAACTTCTGCAGGAAAAATTGCATAAACCTACAGGAAAAATGATAAAAGCACTAATGCAGAAAAGACATTTAGCGTCGGTTATTTTGGACATTTAGCGTCGGTTACTAACATTTCCTTTATCTTTTAATTAAATAAATCCGTTTTGTGAAAAAATTCAAAAACGGATTTATCCGGTTTTCAAAAATAGCAAAACGGATTTACGTAAGAAATACTTAAATCTGTTTTTGTTATTTTTTAATAACGGATTTATCTATTATTAGATAAATCTATTTTGAATTTTTTCAAAACAAATTTATCTAATAAATAGATAAATGATAAGGTAATTGTAATTTTGTAAACTGGTCACGGGTATTTGCGTCTTTTCACAGGGTGCGTGAGGGTATAGATTGATGGAGTAGGGGTACCCAAAAAAAACCTTAATTGATACTATCCTCCATTTGAGGGTCCATATAGGAATAGGCCAAATTAAGGACGAATTCATCATGGGCTAGAAGACAGTCCCCCTTGGGCTTAATAGAAATTTTGATGGTTTTTTGGTGATTGCTTTCCCCACACCCCCTCCTACTCAAAACACACCCCTTCACCCTACACATTTACCAAACTAACCCCACTTAAAATTGATTTTCCCCCTCTACCCCTCTCCCTCTTCTTCTCCTTCAACACAACACACCCCTCTAAAATCCCAAACCTCCCCCCCCCCTCTCCACTCCAAACCCACCCATCCTCACCTTCATCATTCACTCCTATTCAACTACCCAACATTGGCAACTAGCTCAAGGTAATAACCCTACCAAACTTTTTTCATTTTGGTTCTGTTTTCAGTTTTTCACGCCATCTTTTTTTCTGTATTCGCGCTCCGTTCGAACAGGGTCGTTCGAACATGTTCGAATGATCGTGTTCGAACAAGTGTTTAATGGGGTGTGACTTTGCTTGGTTCGAACACCATCATTCGAACACCATCATTCGAACGTGTTCGCATAAGGCCGTTCGAACAGTGTTCGCATAAGGCCGTTCGAACAGTGTTCGCATAATCCTAACTGTAGCAGATGAGATGTCAACTGACGTCGTAGAATCCCAAGATTTTACTAGTTCGTTCAAAACGGATACGGTAATAATGAATTAGTTGTTTTAATTTTATCGAACTATTCAATTTATTTAACTGACACTTAGTAATTGAATTTCAGTTATTCCCTAGTCGTGAGGAGCTGCTGACGTGGGTGCGTGCGGTTGGAAAATCTCTTGGGATGGTGATTGTTATAGGAAGATCTGACACCGGACGACGATCAGGTAAACAATACTGCATGTTGATTTGTGAACGCCTACAAACCCACACACTTCAGGTTCCACTCCTACTTTGTCAACGTGTCCAGCACCTAATCCATCAGAAAGCAAAAAGAGAACTCAAGCTGACAGTGCTACTACAATCCCTACTCCTCCACTACATAAGAAACCAACACCCACACCTATTGTTACAGAAGCTGCTGCTACTACTGTTTCAACAGCTCTTATTTTGACACCAACACTTACTTTGACACCAGCTCCTCATCCAAAACCCACACCTATGGATGCTGCACACATTGATGTTTTTAATACTTACATAATAGGGATGCCAGAATACATGCGTTCCTATGTTCAAAAAATTGTTAATGTGGTAGGTGATGGAAATTGTGGCTTCCGATGTATTGCTGCATTTCTTGGTAGGGGTGAGGAGGCTTGGCAGTCAGTCAGAACTGATCTGATGGAGGGGCTTAACCAATACAATGACTTCTACACTAGACTGTATGGTGGTATTGGTAAGGTCACATTTTTGATGAAGGCATTGTTGAGGACACATCATGGCAATAATGTTGAAGATAATTGGTTGACTACACCAGATATGGGCTATCTAATCAGTAACAAGTACAAAGTCGTCCTGACTTGTTGGTCACCTAATTGTTGTTACACAATTTTTCCATTCAATGTTGCACCATTCAGAACTGCCCGACAGTTCAACATCCTTTTGGTACCAGAACACAAACACTTTGTACAGGTAAACTGTCTTCTATTTAGATTCAATGTAGTAATTCCAAAACATTACATAACATTCTGTTTTTTGTTGTCTTTTTGAAGGTCTTTATGAAGCCTGGAAGTCCAATGCCCTTGCCGGATTTGATATGGAATACTAATAGGGCACCCATAGCAAAGGGTTGGGACTCGCTTTTTGTTGGCCGGATACAAAAGTGGAAGAATTTGCTCATACAATCACAACCCCCCCCCCCATCCCCTTCCTTGTGTAGATTTAAGTAAAGATAGTGATGGTAGTCAATGTTAAGTTAGGTTTATAATTTTGGTACACAATGTTGTATAATTTTGGTACACAATGTTGTATAATTTTGGTACATAATGTTAAAGTTAGGTTTATATTTTGAAATCACCAAAATTGTGTGCTGATTTATTTAGTTTCTGTTTCTGCATAACAGTGGTTCGCATGTGGCCATTCGAACGCCTGTTCGAACGCACCCATTCGAACACGTTCGAATAAAGCCATTCGAGGCAGCCAAAACACACCCTCACACCATCAGTTAACAATATTCCTTAACACGGATGACATTATTCGAACAGGTTCGAACGATGTCATGCGAACAATACAAATTCCTTAACACGCACAACGTCGTTCGAACTGGTTCGCATAACCTCGTTCGAACAGTCACTTAACCCGTGTTACACGAGCGTCTCAGGCGAGGTCATTTTGGGGAAAAATAAGTTCGGGGGTGTGCGAAGAGTAGGAGGGGGTGTGGGGAAAGCAATCACCGGTTTTTTTTACCCCCACCACATGCCTCTATAATCCCACAAAATTTGATATTCCGAGAATACCCCTATAAATTTTATCACACGGATTTATCTAATTTAAAGATAAATTCGTTTTTGGTTTTTTTTAAAACGGATTTATCTTTAAATTAGATAAATCCGTTTTTAAGAATAAAAATTACCTAATTTCGTTTTTTATATTTTTGCAAACCGGATTTACCTAAGCAACACATAATTTCGTTTTGGTAAATTTATAATAACGGATTTACCTATTTATTAGATAAATCCGTTTTGAAAATACTCAAAACGGATTTATCTAATAAAGTAATAGGTAAATCCGTTCCGTATTAAAAAATAACTATTTTTTATTTAAATTTTTTAAAAAAGGTTATAAAAACACTACTAAAAATCTGTTAAAGAGTCAAAACTAATCTAAAAATTATAAAAACACTACTAAAATGTCTTTTCTGCACTACATGCTTTTATGATTTTTAAGTTTTAGTAACATTATTTTTATTTTTTATTCTTTATTATTTTAAAATTTACTTTACAGAAAATAGTAAAAGTCCACCTTCAGACCTTTTTTGAGAGGTCTATATTAGATGCACCCATAAAAATTTACAATATATGACTTTCTCGATAATTGAAATAACAATTAATTATTCTTACTTTGTGTAAATTAGTGAATAGTTGGAAGGTGGCCTTCATATGCACAAGTAAGATTACTTGTGTAGTATAGGGAAAGTGGCTTTAGAATGGTTGATTTAATGTTATAAAATTTGGATGGACCAGATATTGTTTGGGCTACTTGTTGACATGAAGAGGATATGTTTTTTTTGAAGGAAAATGGTAGAATGAAATAATTTTTGAATACCAAATTATACTTCATTGTCAAAATAGTTATTATTTTTTAATATCAAATTATAACTTCTATTCCTGATTGTTCAATAAAATTTTGAACTGCATTTAGGGTTGTGCATGGTACAAAATCCATACCACACCACACCATACCTCTTTCAAATCCAGTTCTGGTTTACCATTTTTTAAAAACTGGTTTACATTTTTAAAACCGGTTCGAAACCGGTTATGAACTGGTTCAAAACTGGTTAGCCACTGAAAACCGGTTTACCGTTTTAAAACCGGTTTTTAGCTTCGGGAAATGGTTTACTGGTTCTGAAAACCGGTTTTTTGTTACAAAAAACGGTTTTTTGTTACAAAAACCGGTTTCCCATTTGAGAAAAATGGTTTTTACTGGGTGCCAAGAAAATAAGCATCCTGTTAAATTTAATAGTCACAATTCCTGTTAAGCCATGCAATCAAGCTTGTATCCAACTATCAGAACATGAACGTGATCAATTTAATAAGCTTGTTCAAATACACATCACACATGTAAATATTTCTTATACACAGTGCATTAATAAGCAACATCAAAAATAATATCCATAAGAAAATAAACAACTCTGAGATAAATGAGGATTGTTTTGGTCTAAAGATATTCTTGAGAACTTGACAGGTTTCAATAGAAACTCCTCTGCTCCTTCCTCTAAGCAAGTGCCAATCAAATTTCAACCAAAGTCAACAAATGAAACAAAACAAACAAGAGAAAAAAACCCTGAATAGATAGACTTAGGGGTTCAGCATATAGTGTATAATTGATAATTGATGAGAAGAAAATAAAAACTAAAATCAGAGTGTTACTTTCTGTTGCTATATGAGTAAAACCAGTGCACTCTGTCTTTCTCTTCTTCATTCCCATAGACAAAAAGCTTAACATCAATGATGGAAAACCTCTGTTTTCCAATGTTCTAAGTAATCCTAGTCAACAATTGCATATCATCCTTCTCCCTGAGATGCATGTTCTCTCCATCCACCCATTCATAGATATACTTGAAGCCACAGTTTTGCAACTAGACGATGTGTCGTACCAGCAAGCAGGTCACATTTCAAAATCGTTTTTCCCAAGTTCGAAAGTGAGAGCCTCATTAAACGACACCGTATGGTCTACGATTTCCTCTCCAGTAAACTTCAATCTGGACTTCATCCCCAAACAACTTTTTAGAGAGAGAGAGAGAGAGAGAGAGAGAGAGAGAGATCTGAAACATAGGAAGGAAGGAAAGATAGATGAAGGGCAAAAAAGATCTAGGAGAGGAGAAACGTCAGATCGCGAACAACCATCTGTTCTGGCGGGGAGAGGAGAAACGTGAGGCGGTGGTCTCAGCGGTGGTGGTGCCGGCGGCGGAAGGAGAGACGCGAAGCGGTGGTGCCGGCGAAGGAAGGAGACGTGAGGAGGTGGTTAGGGACATGTTCACTTAGAGGTTAAGGCGGTGGTACCAGAGGTGGTGCCGGCGGGAGAAGACATGTGTGGCGGCGGTGTCGGCGACTGAAGGAGGGACGTGAGGTAGATGTTAAGAAGAGAGATGTTAAGAGACTTTTCTCATTCTCAGTCAAATGGTATTTACCGGTTTTTAGAAGTGGGATACTGTTGTTTCCGGTTTTTTTACTTAAAATACTGGGATGGATTTTTTTACAAATGGTATGGGCTTTTAATAATGGTCCAGTATGGTATGTCGAATGGTTCAAATAAACCGGTGTCTTTTGCACACCCCTAACTGCATTGCTAAAATTACATTGTTTTTTTTGACTTTTTTCTAAACTGTTACTAGGAACTAACCTAAATTTTTTCTTAAGTAGTACCTGATGATCTTTCCTGCCTTGGGCAGGGGATGACATCCCCTCACCCTAAAAATTTTGTAACAAAAGTAAAGGAATGACAAAATTATCAGAAAAGAAGGAATGATACTCACAAACTATTACCACATAACCTATTTATCCATCTCTAAAATTCTATCGGAAAACTAATTAATACAAAACAAAGAACTTGTGTCGTAATTTCACAAATTAATTAAAATCAAATGACAATACACCTAAGACTCAATTTTTTTTTCAGAAGCTTCAATTTAAAAGAAGACAAAATAATAATAATAAAACCACTTAGAATACACTGAACATATAAATAATATAAGCTCGGCATTTCATTGGCAAGTATTGAGTATTAATCTTCATTTCCCGTCTTAGGAAGGTAGTTAAGTTGGCAATAAGGGACGACGTGAAGGAGTTGCAAGAAGGAGGTCCAGGGTTAAAATTCTGGAAACTAACATTTCCTTCTTTCCTAACTAATTACTAACCACTAACATCTGCCTAAAAAAGTCTTCATTTTCTCCCTGAAAGCACCATTTAGCATCGGTTGTTTGAACAGCCGATGCTAAATATAGACGTGGTGGCAATTTTGAAATTAAATGGAAGTTTTCAATTTTTGCGCCTACCTTTAGCATCGGTTGTTTAAACAATCGATGTTAAAAGTACTTGCGTCTGACATTTAGCATCAGTTGTTTATACAACCGATGTTAAATGCGTATGTTTAACACATTTAGCATCGGTTGTATAAACAACCGATGCTAAAGGTCCCTTTCTATTTCTAACGCGTTATCATCTATACTCTCTGAACTTTCGTTCTCTCGTTCTCTCACTCTGAACTCTCGTTCTCTCACACTTCACTGTCGCCATCAACAATCTTGACTGTTGTCGTCGCCTTCCTCGCCGTCGCCGTCCTCGCCTTCCTTGCCTTCGTTGCCGTCAACGTTCTCCTCTCTCTCAGGTTTGATTAATTGCTTCTATAATCAAGTTCTGAAACCCTATTTATTCTCTAATTTTTCTGATTCGTCGTTCTGTTCTCTTCCTCCGCGAACCCTCGTCCCTAAGCACATCTTCGTTTGCGTCTTCAATGTTATAGGCATCGTTTTCGTCTTTAGAGAAATCTTCAAAGGAGCATCGTTTTCATCTTCAAAGCAGTAAGCATCTCTGAAATCAATATTTTCGTTTTCGTTCTTCTTGTTTGCGTCTTCAAAAACTGATGCTTCATTTTCGTTTTATTTTGTTTGATACCCTAAGTATCATAGCTTGAAACCCTAATTATTTGGTATGTGGTGTCAACTTTTGAAGTGTTTGTTATTTTGAAGTGATTGGTACCAAATATGAAACCAGATAAACAAAACATCAGTTTTGAAATGAAATTTTTTAAAAAAATTGGTATCAAAACTGACGCTTTCTTAGCTTTGAAGTGTTTGTTATTTTGCTATGTTATGGATTTAACTTGATTGGACTATTTCTGATTTTGATTTTTGAATCTGAAAGTCATTTAATCTTCGAGATTCGTTACTGTGAAGTTTTACTTTCTTTGATAACTCCGTCTGGTTGTCGCTTTTGGTAATCTTAATCAAAAATGAAGTAATTTCCAAGATTTTCATTCAAGCATGTTTACGTTCCAATAACTCATTATTTGTTGCAGATTCTGGACTCACTTGGTAATGGCTTATGCTTTTACCCTCTGGACGTGTTATATCTTGAAAAGGGAGTATCAAATAGTTGCGACAATGGGATTGTGTTTTCTTGCTTCTGAGCGACGCCGTCCTGACCAGTTCACAGTAAGATCAAGTTTTATCACCGTTACAAATATTATATGCTGATAATAATAGTAACATTGCTTTTATGATAAGGATTTATATACCAAACTCTTCACTTGTAAATTCTGGTATTGAATGCATACTCAATTGCACCTTCCTATCTTAAAAATATTGAGAAGGAACTTTATGACAATAAATGATTTACTACTTGCTTAAATATCAGAACTATAAAAGGATTTATATGTAGTAGTTCCCCCAACCCCTTCTTTTCATAAATATCCTATTTTATGATTTGGAGACTGAAATCTTCTGAAATCCATATAATCAATGTAAATGTTTTAAAGTGCAGTACTTCTCAAGCATTAGTGGTTCCTAAGATTTGTTAGGCACAAAGTCACAGTGCTCTTAAATGACTTTGCTATTTCATTTTGTTCGCTATGCTCCTTATTCAAGCCACTACTGTACATTTGTGCGGGTACTTGTTAGGAATGTGCCACACGATCCTGATGAATCAGTTAGTGAGCTAGTGGAACATTTCTTTTTGGTCAACCAGCCAGATCATTATCTCACTCATCAGGTCTTATCCCTTTTGCAACCTGCTACATATGGTGTTTTTGTACTATTTGCTATTAGCTTATCTTGGGTTATTTAACTTTGCTACTAAGTTACATATGGTGATGATTGTATATCCAAACAGTGGAGAGACTTATATTGCTGAGAGCCACCAATGGGTGGTGAGTATAGTTGACATAACTCTTATTTGTCAAGTCACAATATGTTATGTATTTGTCAAGCCACCAATGTCTTATTCTGAAAAGTTTTTACCTCAATAGGTTCAATACTAGTCCCCACCAAACCTCGGAAAGTTACTGTCAACAAAACTGAAGCAAATGGTGGCAAGTGGCAAACTAATGAAGGTAAATTTTCTCTGTTACTTTACTTAAGCTTGGCTTCTTGTAGACAATGAAACTAATGAATGACATTTTGTTGCAGGCTGGTTACAGACACATTGACACTGCTGCTCAGTATGGAGTTCACTTTCTTGGGAAGTAGAACTCTAGTTATGCTATCTTTTCAATAATGTTTTCAGCAACTAATTTGTTCAAGTTAAGATTATAATTTGTAATTTTGATGGCATAATGTTGAATTTTGATGTAATCTGTGTTTGAATAATTTGTTCAAGTTAAGATTATAATGTATGAATTTTTGTTATCTTTGTTTTTGTTTTTAAAGTTTGTTATGTGTGTCGTGGCTCTAAGATTGATAATTGTAAAAGCAGCTTGATATTGAACCAATTGTGTGAATCATGCCGCTTGTTCGTTGGGATTTCAACAAAATATAAAAAGAAACTAGACATTTAGCATCGGTTGTTTCAAACAACCGATGCTAAATGTCATTTTCAGAACATTTAGCATCGGTTGTTTCAAATAACCGATGCTAAATGTCATTTTTTAGGACATTTAGCATCGGTTGTTTCAAATAACCGATGCAAACTGTCATTTTCAGGACATTTAGCATCGGTTGTTTCAAATAACCGATGCTAAATGTCATTTTCAGACATCATAAACAGTGATGAAATGGACATTTAGCACCGGCTATTTAAACACCCGATGCTAAATGTCTCACTTTTAGCATCGCGATATTTAGCGTCGGTAAATGTCCAAAATAACCGATGCTAAATATCTTTTCTGCACTACATGCTTTTATCATTTTTAAGTTTTAGTAACATTATTTTTATTTTTTATTCTTTATTATTTTAAAATTTACTTTACAGAAAATAGTAAAAGTCCACCTTCAGACCTTTTTTGAGAGGTCTATATTAGATGCACCCATAAAATTTTACGATAGATGACTTTCTAGATAAATGAAATAACAATTAATTATTCTTACTTTGTGTAAATTAGTGATTAGTTGGAAGGTGGCCTTCATATGCACAAGTATAATTACTTGTGTAGTATAGGGAAAGTGGCTTTAGAATGGTTGATTTAATGTTATAAAATTTGGATGGACCAGATATTGTTTGGGCTACTTGTTGACATGAAGAGGATATGTTTTTATTTTTTAAGGAAAATGGTAGAATGAAATAATTTTTGAATACCAAATTATACTTCATTGTCAAAATAGTTATTATTTTTTAATATCAAATTATAGGCTAAAGTGCTCCCGGGGTCCCTTATCTTTATTTAAAGTAACGAATTGGTCCTTTATGTTTTTTTTGTCCCAAATAAGTCATTTATCTTTCAAATTTTTGACACATAAATCATTTTCCGTTAACAGTACTGATTTATGTGTAAAAAAAAGGATTTATGTGTTAAAAATTTGAAACATAAAGGATTGATTTGGGACAGAAAAAGGATTTATGTGTCAAAAAATTTAAAACATAAAGGACTGATTTGGGACAAAAAAAAGATAAAAGACCAAATCGTTACTTTAAATAAAGATAAGTGACCCCGAGAGCACTTTAGCCCAAATTATAACTTCTAATCCTGATTGTTCAATAAAATTTTGAACTGCATTGCTAAAATTATATTGTTTTTTTTGACTTTTTCTAAATTGTTACTAGGAACTACCCTAAAAATTTTCTTAAGTAGTACCTTTCCTGCCTTGGGTAGGGATGACATGATCCCCTCACCCTAAAAATTTTGTAACAAAAGAAAAGGAATGACAAAATTATCAGAAAAGAAGGAATGATAGTCACAAACTATTACCACATAACCTATTTATCCATCTCTAAAATTCTATCGGAAAACTAATTAACACAAAACAAAGAACTTGTGTCGTAATTTCACAAATTAATTAAAATCAAATGACAATACACCTAAGACTCAATTTTTTTTCCAGAAGCTTCAATTAAAAAGAAAAAAGAAGACAAAAAAGTAATAATAAAAAACCACTTAGAATACACTGAACATATAAATAATAGAAGCTCGGCATTTCATCGGCAATTATTGAGTATTAATCTTCATTTTCCGTCTTAGGAAGGTAGTTAAGTTGGGGATAAAGGACGACGTGAAGGAGTTGCAAGAATGAGGTCCAAGGTTAAAATTCTGAAAACTAACATTTCATTCATCCCTAACTAATTACTAACCACTAACATCTGCCTAAAAAAGTCTTCATTTTTTCCCTATTCAATCAAATAAGAAATTATATAATAATTCAATTCAAGCCTTAAAATACATAAATGATAAGGAAATCTCCTGTCAAAAAAGAAGATAAGAAAAATCTTATAATAAATAAAAAATAAAAAATTGCTGAACCCTTGGATTTAACTAGTGCCACGTGTCAAATCTATAATGCATAAAATGGAGATGTCTCTTTCCTCTCCAAATGGAGAGGATCCGGACCCGAAACCTAGGGCGTTCATCTAGGGCGCGTGATTCAACGGTAATGTTGTCTATAAATAATGACAACAATTACCTTTTTCATTGTTTCAGTCGCCTATTGTTGAAACTTGAAGTAAGTAGTACTACTAATCAAAGCTCTCTTTTTCATTAATCAAACTCATTCACTTTCATGTTCCTTTCTACTAATCATTTCACTTTTCGGTTTTTTCTAATCTTTTTGTTTGTGTTGCAAGTTTTGATCTTTCATTTTTCAAATCTCTGTTATGTAGGGTTTTTGACTTTCATCGAATCGTTCAAAGATATTAGATTGCTCTACAATTTTCTGAAGGATTCGTCTTGTGAAGCTGAAAATCATTGTTTTGTTCAGGTGAATTAATCTACATCCAAAATTTTGCCAAGATTTTTTTTTTTAGGTTTTTGGTTAGTAAGTAATTCAAGACTTTGAATATTTCTTTTATTGCGATTTTGTGAAAATAACTTCTTATATTAGCAAAAATAGTAAATAAAGTTCCCTAAAAACACGTTTTTAGAATTCAACTAGTTTCATCTCACAATGACAGTGTGACTATCAAGAACTCTGTAAAATCACTTGCCAAAGTATTGTTTATGCCCAAAAGATGAGGTTTTGCTAAATACTTCTTTTTGCTGAATCTTGGATTTTCATGTAAAATTCGTATCTTGCTCTTAATTGAGAAGCACCGTGAATAAATTTTCTAGCCAATTTTTATTGGTTTTACCCAGGGTATCCACCGCCGACCGCAGTGACTAATCCCCTCGCTGAATTGTAGGTGCCTCGAGGGGCAGGAGAGCTGGCCCAGAGTTTTAACGCTGCTCCGTACCCAAGGTGGGGATCGAACCCCCGACCCTTGGTTAAGGGAGGATCAGCCCCAACCGCTGAACTCCACGCTCTGGGTTAATTTTCTAGCCAATTGCATATGGTTTATATTAATTTTGCATAAATATATTGAATTTGGTATGTTATTCAGTATGTAATGAATGATTATTAAATTATAAAACCCTATGCATCGCAGAAAAAAAGGAATTTAGTTTGCAGTTTCTTTGGAAGGTTTTTTAAGAGAAATTTAGTCTGAATTGTCTCTAGAGAAACACAACATGAAAAATTTCTGTTGGTTTTATAAAAAATTTAACTTTTTTACTACTTGAGCTGTTAAATGATTGATTTGGAAAAGATATCTAAGCTTCTATGATTATCCACTTCCTTTGTCTTAATTATGTGTTCAAATCTTCAATTTTATCAATTTTTTAGGCATATTGAAAGCCATGTCGAGCACTTCAGGTGACAATGACGGTCGTGAAAGAGGCAGTATGTTGAATTTGATGTCGAGCGCTTCAAGTGGGGATGTTCGTCGTAAATTGGACATGGTATTGAAAGCCATGGCGAGCATTTTAGGTATCGACAATAATCGTAAAATGTCTAATGGTCGTGGATCATCATCAGTGGAAGAAGCCGATCAGGGAGGAAATCGTAAAATGCGCAAGGGTCGCCGATCATCAACAATGGAAGAAGCTGATAAGGGAGGAGAAGTTTCTCTAAAGAAAGGTACATGGACAGAAGCAGAGGATGCAATTTTGAAAGAATATGTCGAAAAGCACGGAGAGCGAAATTGGAATGCAGTTCAAAAGAATTCAGGACTTGCTCGCTGTGGGAAAAGCTGTCGTCTTCGATGGGCGAATCATTTGAGACCAGATCTGAAAAAAGGAGCATTTACTAAAGAAGAAGAACAGCAAATCGTTGAGCTTCATGCTATTATGGGAAACAAATGGTCTCAAATGGCTGCTAAGGTTTCTAGTAATTTAACTTTTCTTTTAAATTTTTGTCTGTTTATATCATGTTCATTTGAATAAGGAATTTTTGCTGTTCTTTGAGTTATGACTTATATTTGAAGTTCTATTGTTATAGGCAGAGACTGTGTTGATTCAGAATATACAGCATTAGAATAACATATGTTACTTTGGTTTCTAACAAGAGTTTTTTTTTTGTTTGTTTTTTGAAACTCTTAACTCATAGATACTCCAAAAATATTTTACATTTTACATCTGTGATATTTTATGCGTTGAATCCTTTTTCCTTTTCAGTTGCCAGGACGTACAGATAATGAGATAAAGAACTTTTGGAACACAAGAATTAAGAGAATGCAACGAGCTGGTCTAGCAACCTACCCTGACAAGACAGAGATATATCGACAACAAGTGTCAAATGGCAATCAAGAAAATCTAAGTCTCGACACCTTGACAAATGAAGCCAACCAGCATGTTAACGTTTCACTAACAGAAAATTTCGATATACCTGATGTAAGTGACATGGTTACACATCTTGATCAAAGCACATACGCATCTCTATATAGTATGTTGCCAATGATGCATCCTTCAAAGCTCTTTCAACTTCAAGGATCAGATATGATATACAACAGTTTTGATCAGTATGACACCAGCGATCCTAGGTTGTTGTCTCGGTATCGTCCCGTTGTTAACACCAGCGATCAGTTTGGAAATGACCTTACAGGCAGCCATGCCGATTTAAATGGCAATATCTCCGCTTCTTCTGACCCCATATATGGGGCCTTTAAGGTGGAGCTCCCTTCATTCCAATATTTCGAGGCTCAAAAACGTATTTGGGCCACGCCTGAGTCCTCACTTCCTCCTTTGATTGAGGCCGTCGATACACCGGAGTCTTCTATTCAATTTCAGCCTAATCAATCACTTCCTGATTCATTCCAATATTTCGAGGCTCAAAAACGTATTTGGGCCATGCCTGAGTCCTCGCTTCCTCCTTTGATTGAGGCCGTCGATACACCCGAGTCTTCTATTCAATTCCAGCCTAATCATCATCAGAACAATGACGGTTTGCTGGAACCGGTACTCTACGGTTTTAAGAATTTGAATGGCTCGAATAATGTTGGTTCATTCCAAGAGAACAATGTTGATTCATTCCAAGAGAATAATGATCATTGTATACTCAATGAAGAGGTGCTAAGGTCGTCACTAGGACCATTTGCGGCTTCGGTTCGATGGGATGAGCCAGAGGCGCTAAGGTCGTCACTAGGACCGTTTGCTGCTTCGGTTCAATCAGATGAGCCAGAGACTCTAAGGTCCACACTAGGACTATTTGCTGCTTCAGTTCAATCAGATGAGCCAGAGGCGCTACGGTCGTCGTCACTAGGACCATTTGCTGCATCGGTTCAAGCTGACTACACAAATATTACCAATTGCATGTACTCAATGGAAACCACTGAAGGTTAGTATATTATTTATACTATTTAGTTGTAAATATAATTATGAGCTATGACCTTATTTATAGGATTTCATTAATGATTTATTCCCTTGTTTGACAGATGCTGGTGATAAGAAGCATGGAGCATTAACTGAATTTCCAGATGATTCTTCCAGTCAAGAAGATCTCAATCTGATAGAGTTTTTGTTGGACCCGGATCCTGCGCCCGACTTGAGTTTTATGGACAATATTTACTTCAACGGTGATTCTTGAGAAGAACGGCATGTGACATGGCTTCATTTTCTTATGGACTCTCTAATCACACTACTAGATCAAGTTTTACTTTTGTTTTGTTTCTGTTTTTAGTAAAACCTTAAATATCTTCAGTAATGATGATATGAGAAGGTTTTTGTGAGACTGAGTTTATTGATGTTATGAATTTGATGTTTGCACTCTATATCTATTGTTGATTTTTGTAAAATGGTATTTGAAATTGTGTGTTATAAGCATTGTGTTCCTAATCCAAAAAATTAACTTATGCGTTTACTATGAATAAAGTTATGAGTAAAGACCCATTTTAGTCCCTGACAATTTTTTCACAGGACAAATTGGTCCCTTACAATTTTTTGGGACAAAGAAGTCCCTGACATTTTCAAAACGGGGACATATTAGTCCCCGTTTTGAAAATGTCAGAGACATATTTATCCCAAAAAATTATCAGGGACCAATTTGTCCTGTTAAAAAATTGTCAGGGGCTAAAATGGGTCTTTACTCTAAAGTTCTAAATAAGCTGCAAAAACATTACAAGGCTAAGTTAATTAATCACAATTTATCAAGTCAGTTGCAACCAAAAAATTAGTAGCATTTTGCTGTCAAATCTGTTTTTGTGGCCTTTACCTTACATTCACAAGATTCTCATCATTGTAATCTTCGAATGCCAATACACATAAATAGCTAGAGAGATAAGCATGAACACCCATCTAAATAATTGTCCAGCTCCCTGTGAGCCAATCATCTAGGTTATCTTCAAGGTGTCTAAATATGATTATTAAGGCAACAATATTTCAACAGCACAAAAACATACACAAAGGGAAAACAGAGAAATAGTTAGAAGCCAGTTTCCCAAGTTTTGCAAGGGACTTGCAGTTCAAAAGAATTCAGGACTTGCTTGCTGTGGGAAAAGCTGTCGTCTTCGATGGGCGAATCATTTGAAACCGGGTCTGAAAAAAGGAGCATTTACTAAAGAAGAACAGCAAATCGTTGAGCTTCATGCTATTATGGGAAACAAATGGTCTCAAATGGCTGCTAAGGTTTGTAGTAACTTGACTTGTTTTAAATTTTTGCATTTTATATCAGTGATATTTTATGTGTTGAATCCTTTTTCTTTTTCAGTTGCCAGGACGTACAGATAATGAGATAAAGAATTTTTGGAACTCAAGAATTAAGAGAACGCAACGAGCCGGCCAAACGAGCCGGCCAAACAATCTTCCCTGACGAGACAGAGAGATATATCGACAACAAGTGTCAAATGGTGATCAAGAAAATCTAAATCTCGAGGCTCCTAGTTCGTTGTCTCCGTATGATCTTATAGGCTGCGATCAGTTTGGAAATGTCCATACAGACAGCCATGCCGCTTTATATGGAAATATCTCTGCTTCTCCTGACCCCATATATGGGACCTTAGAAGTGGAACTCCCTTCATTCCAATATTTCAAGGCTCAAAAACGTATTTGGCACACGCCTGAGTCTTCTATTCAATTTCAGCCTAATCAGTCAACAACTGTTTCTCATCAGAACAATGATGGTCGACAACGTATTTGGCGCACGGACGGGTCCTCACTTCCTATGCTTCAGCCTATCGATACAGCGGAACCTAATCAACCAGATCATGTTTCTCATCTGAACAATGATGGTCAGAAGTTTGAAGCAGTAGAGGATTTAGCTGAATGTAATAGGAAGACTTGAGTGATTATAAATACGTTGAAAGAAAATGAAATTTAATATAAAATATGCACCCCGTTGGTGTTCCCGTTGGCGCTCTCGTTGCCTCTCTCGTTGCCTCTCTCGTTGGCGCTCCCGTTGGCGCTCTCGTTGGCGCTCTCGTTGCCTCTCTTGTTGCTGCTCCTGTTGGCGCTCCCGTTGCCTCTCTCTCTCTCTATATATATATATATATATATATATATATATATATATATATATATATATTTCATTTTAATTAAATTATTAATTTCTATCAAGAAAAGTTAATTTGAAAATTTTGGAAGTGGTTGATTTTTTTTATAATTTTTAGTGGTAAAATTTATTGCTTTTAGTAGATTCAATAGATTAGAAAGAATAGCAAATTTTAGATCATTTAATATTAATTTAATTATTTTAATTAAATTACTAAAATATGAAAAAACAAAGTTATTTTGAAATTTTTGTTAGTGGAATAATTTTTTTCGACAATTGTTAGTAGTTAAATATATTGCTTTTAATAGTTTCACTAATCGTAGCTAATTTAATATTTATTTAATAATATTAATTAAATTTTTAGAAACATAAAAAAGTTATATTAAAATTTTGGATGATGGTTGAATTTTTTGTTGACAACTGTTAGTATTAAATTGATTAGTTTGAGTAGTTATATTAGAGTATAATAAATAATAATAATAATAATAAGTGATTTTTTTATGTTTTGTGGAAAAAAAAAGCTGACAGTGTGTCAGCCCTTCAGTCCTGTTAGCGCGTCAGTTGCGTCAGCCCGTCAGTCCCATCAGCCTGTCAGTTGTGTTAGTTTTTTTTATGCATCTGTTTGTTGTTTTGGTATTAGTTAGTCTTGTGTCGGGAAGAGACAAAAACTGAAAAAAGGGAGACAGAAACGGTAAAGTTGCTAACGGGTTAATGACTAAACTGTAAAGTTGATAAGAGCACTAAAATTGTAAATTTTCTAGCCGTTGATTTTATTATAGAGAAAGTAGATAGATTACTTACTTAAATAGTGTGCCTAGCCACCATTTGCTTAAATATGAAAATGGATGGTGTACCATTTTTTGCTTAAAAAAATATGAAAATAGAAAAATATAAATTATATTTTTAATTTAGTATTTTTAAAATACTTTGCATTATGCTGCAGGCCATAAACCATTGTTCCATATTTTACAATTGTTTTTATTTTTATAAGAATAATTTATTTAATATTACTATTCTTAATGTTATATTTTGTTCGGTACCGTATCTCCAGCTACGTATCCGATCTTGGATAGATAGACCGGTCCGAGATAGTTGGTACGTGCGTCCTTGGTTGTCCGAGTTGGTGCTCCGGTCCGAGGTGGGGTGGTACCTGCAATGACACTCCGACGCTCAAGTCAGTGAGTGAGTCAATTACAAGTGAGAGTATGTGAGAGATGAATACCATTAATGTGAGCATTCAATGCTTATTTATAGGTATCTGGAGTGGAGGAGGGCCGTTGGATCTAGGTCTGCAATCTCCACCGTTGGATGAATTGGATCCTTTGGTGTTGGGCCTTTTGGTGGATTGGCCATTGAGGCCCAATCCATAACAGTAGCCCCCCAAGTCGGGTCGCCTTAAGGCGAGCTAGACTTGTCGTTTAGAGATTTCGTCGGGCCCAAACTCGGGCGAGATACTTCACGGTATACCGGGCCGATCTGAGGGACTCAGGTCGCGCCGAGTGACTCGAGACTGTCCGCTTTGAGAGATTTCGGTCACGGCGGGGTCAAGAGACCGGGGCGAGCCGAGGGAAATGAAGCGATCCGGTCATAGCTGCGCATTGATTTCTGTGCCAGCTGGCAACGTCATTGATGGGATGCGTCGTTCGAGGATGATTGGGGTAATGATGGCGCTTGGAACGACGCGCCTGTCTAGGGGCTAGCCTTGGAAAACGTAGCCTAGGCCCAGGCCCATCTGTGGCCCTCTTACTCCCTATAAATAGGAGGGGGGATCCCCCTTACTTGGATTGTTTTTCTGCGAATTGCTCTGCTTCCGATCTTAAAGTCGTTCCGGAGCTTATTTCGTTCTTCAGAGTTGTGCTGAGTCTCGGTGACGCCTTTGCTGTTCGCGACCTGCCTCAAGTGTTCGACGAGCTTCGTTTTTCATAAGGTTAGTTTTCCTCTTTTCTTTATTGCTTCCGGCTTTAGATCACGATCGGGTTCTCTCCGGACCCGCATTTGTAGATACAGAGTGGGGGTCGTCAGGTCGGGTTCCGACTTGGTTGTGGACCCACTGTTTACGTATCAACCTGACTCGTCAAGCCCCCATTTCTGCAGGACCGATCTGGCGAGGACGAAACAAACCCGTCGGGTTGCTGACATAGATCGCCCTAATTTCGCACAAACAATGGCTTCCGGTATTGGAGAGTCGATGGAAATTCGTGCTAGTCCCCCCGGGTCGGCTATTCCTGAGGTTCAAGACGACTTGGGCTCCGCTCCTACTCACGCAGAAGACCGGTCTCCCGGGGTTCCCAGCAACGAGCCGGTAGATGAAGGTAACACAGAGGTGGTGGTCCTTGATTCGGGTGATTCTGACGCCGAGCCCGACCGTGAAGAACAGGGTAGTACTAGTTGGAGTTCGGAGGAGAGTGAGGCGGAGGTGGCTGAGAGCCGCAACAATGAAGACGGTTTTGGGCATTGCGGGGAGCCCGCGTATGAAGAAGGTGACTCCGACCAATATCCCCGAGCCGGAGTAGGGCCGGTCGATGTTCCCTTGTCCCTACCTCTCACTGTTCCCCGGGAGTATTCCTGGGTGTCGGAGGCGTTGAGGGGGATTCCGTCCCTCTATAGGACCGGGGACGATATGAGTTTCTTCGTCAATCGCCTTTCCCGGAAGGATCAGATCTGGAATGTGGAGGGAATGGCTGAAGACCAGCATGTGGCCGTCTGGCCGAAAGCTCTGAAATTTGTTATGTACGGGGTGACGATCCTTGATATGCACGTTAGCCCCCCGTTCACCGCCTTTCAACAAGAGGCTTTGGAGATCTTGAACCTCGCTCCTTCCCAACTACATCCCAACTCATGGGCGTTCCTCCGGGCTTTTGAGTTGATGTGCATTCATCTGGAGAGGCCAATCTCTTGTGACCTCTTCTTCCACCTTTTTGAGGTTAACCGGAGGCATGAGGATGGAACCAAGGATCGGTGGGAACATGTGAGCTTCCGGGCTAAGAGAGGGGTAAAGATTTTCATGCCTTATTCCGACTCTCTGAAGAACTGGAAAAATAAGTATTTCTTTGTGGAGCCCGTGAATGAGGAGGCAGTGAGGCACGTCGGCCAATATTCTGCGGACGGGAAATCACTGGAGTTCACAAAATTTCAACTGGGGTGGTCTCTCTCTCATTTCAACCGGAGGCCTCATTCCTACACCGTCGGCTTAGGGCGGCTATCCCAGGTTGATCAGGACTCGTTGGCGATCTTGACGAACTTTGCCGACCTGATTGTCTACCGGGATCCCAAGAAATTCGGGATTGACGTAGCCCGATTGGTTGGGGCCGGGTCGAAATCTCAAGTAGTCGCCGTTCTTGGTAGGTTTCTTGGTAGATAACCCCGCCCATCATAATTTTTTGACTGCCGTTTCTTCCTTATTTTGCAGATAGCATGGGGCCTGACAAGTTCTCCCGCCTGGCGGCTCTTGCAGAAAGGAAGGCCGGGGTTCAAAAGGAAAAACCCGTTGCTGCCGTTCCGATCAGCACCATCCCGGAGGCAGGCTCGGCTAGAGCAGAGGATCGGGCTGCGGATCTCTTGCATCGAAAAAGGGAGCGCCCCTACCGCAAGCAGACCCTGCTTCTACTTCACATGCTCCAGCTGCTCGGGCTTCAAAAAAGGGGCGTCATGGGAAGCACCAGACTTCTAGGTCTTCCGGCATTTCTATTGACGCCGACTTCCTGCAGAAGCACTTGGAGGATTCCCGGGTCGACCCGGTTGAGGCGTCTCTCAGGTTATTCCGGCATCTGGCCGACGTGACCAAGCTTCAGAAGGTCGAGGCTGAGAGTCAGGCGAAAGGTGACCCCAAGTTCCGAGGTGCAGTCTTTGATTTTGCTTCTTGGTTATTTCTGTTGTTGACTTCCTTGTTTCTGCTATTACAGGAGCCCTATTGGAGAGGGACAACGAAAGAAGAGCCCGGGAGGAATTGCAAAAGAAATATGAGGTGCTGGAGAGGGACCAGACCGAGCTTAAAGCGGCTGCGAAAAAACTTGAAAAGGAGAGGGACTCTGCCCTTAACTTGTGCATGGAGCATGAGGTTCGAATCCAAAACCTCGAGAGTCAAGATAGGCGGTCTGCCGAGGTGGTTTCTTCCCTGAGGGCTCGGATTCATGAACTCGAGGCCGATCTTGTGAAGGCGAGGCAGGCCCAGGTCGGGTCTAGCGCTGATTCCTTGCCTCGGATTGCTGAATTGGAAAGAGAGCTTCAAGAGGTACGTGCCAAAGCTGAAGCCGTGGAGGACGAGATGGTGGAGGTGGCTCAAATGGCTGTGGACGTGGCCGGGGAGAGCTTCGAAAAAGCCCTTGCTCAAGTCACTATCATCCACCCATCCCTTCCTCTGGACCGGGGAATTATTCGCTTGGAGCATGCCGTGGAAGACGGGTGTATTGTCAGGCCCTATCGTGACTCTGAAGCGTTCGATATCATTTACCCTCCCCCTTCCTTGCCGTGATTGCTGCTGATGGGGAAGCTCTGAATTCGCTGCTTTTTGGGTTCCGGGTGGAACCGGTGGGGAAATAAAGCCCCGGGTTCCGGGCGGAACCGGAATTTGTAATATATCACCATCTTTTTGAACTAGAGGACCCGGCCGTATCCGGGATAATTTGTAATGGAAATTTATTTTAATGTGCCTCAGGTTTCATTTACCTCGGTTTAGTCTTTATACTGTTGTTTTACATTCCTGCACTTGCGTTTGATTCGCTCAAGTGGTAAGCGTCGTCTTAGGGACAGTTTACCGGAACTCGGCCCAGATCGAACTCGTCCCTTAGGGTTGTGGCAACCTCGGCCAACAGGTTGTTTTGCGTAACAATGATCGCCCTCGGGGCAGTTTACCGGGACTCGGCCCAGATCGAACTCGTCCCTTTAGGGTAGCGACAACCTCGGTCAGCTAAAAGAAGATAAACTAGGTGATAAAATCGGGGAACTATCGGCGTCAGACATGAGTTTTCTGAAGCCTTTGTCGGCGAACTGTGTTCCGTTGTCCGTGACTACAACCTCGGGGATCCCGAATCTAGTCATTATATTTTTCTTGAAGAATTTGATGCAATTCTTAGCGCTGATGATGGCCAAAGGCTCAGCTTCAATCCATTTGGTGGAGTAATCCACCGCTACTATGAGGTATTTGATTTGGCCGGGGGCAGTTGGGAATGGTCCCAAGAGATCTATTCCCCACCAAGCAAATGGCCACGGCGAGCTTAAGCTGGTGAGCTCCGTAGGGGGCGCTATGTGGACCTTGGCGTGGATCTGACACTTACTGCACCTCTTTACATAATTTCTTGCATCGGTCTCCATGGTTGGCCAGAAATATCCCGCCCTTAATGCCTTTCGAGCCAGGGATCGACCTCCAAGGTGTTGCCCGCATATTCCCTCGTGGATCTCGGCCAGGACGTAGTCCGCCTCTCCTCCTTCGATGCACTTCAACAGCGGTGCAGACAAGCTTCTTCTGTAGAGGCTTCCATCGATTATGGAAAAAGAGGAGGCCTTCCTCCGGAGGATCTTGGCTTTGCTCGGGTCCGGAGGCTCGTTCCCCGTTCTGATATAGTCTATTAATGGCGCGATCCAACCCTGGCTTTCTTCCACTACATTAACAGAAAAATTTGCTTCCGGGTTCAAGATTACGCTCGGCTTGCTCAGTGTTTCCTGGATTATCGACCGGTGGTTCCCCGGAATTTTGGTGCTGGCAAGTTTGGAAAGTATGTCAGCCCTGATATTTTCCGATCTTGGAACGTGCTTCACTTCCGTGAATGTAAAAAGGGAGAGCAGCTCCTGCACTTGGGTGAGGTACCTTTGCAAGATCGGATCTTTAGCTTCGTACTGTTTCCCGATTTGGGATACCACCAATAATGAGTCGGTATTTAGGGAAAGCCGGGAGACCTTGAGATCGATCGCAAGCCGGAGTCCAGCTATGCACGCCTCATATTCCGCCTGGTTGTTTGAGGTAGGGAAACCGAACGTGAGTGATACTTCGATTACGACGCCCGTCGGGCTTTCGAGCATCAACCCTGCACCACTTCCTTTTGGATTTGAGGACCCGTCTACGTGAAGTGTCCACACCCCGTCATCCGGATCGGCGGGTGCCATCTCTGTGATAAAGTCGGCAAGTATCTGGGCTTTCATGGCCGGTCTTGTTTCGTATTTGATTCCGAACTCGGAGAGTTCTACTGCCCATTTGATCATTCGTCCTGCTAAGTCGGGTCGGTGCAAGATCTGCCGAATTGGATAATTAGTCCGCACCACGATTTGATGGGCGACGAAATAAGGTCGGAGGCGGCGTGCCGAGATGAGTAGAGCAAAGGCGATCTTCTCTATTTTCTGATATCTCACTTCTGGTCCATGCAAAGCTTTACTCACGAAGTATACCGGGCTTTGTCCAGCTCCGGTCTCCCTGACAAGCACGGCTCCGATTGCCTCATCTGAGATGGCTAGATACAAAAATAGATCTTCCCCTGGGCTCGGCCGACTTAGTATGGGCGGTTCGGACAGGACCTTTTTGAGCCGGGAGAGTGCCTCGTCCCGCTCTGGGGTCCATTCGAAAGTTGCTTCTTTCTTAAGCAGTTTGAACAATGGGAGCGATTTGAAGGCGGCGTTGGAAATGAAGCGAGATAACGCAGCTATCATGCCGTTGAGTTTCTGGAGCTCTTTCTTAGTGGACGGGGTCCGCATATCTGTTACCGCTCGGCATTTATCCGGGTTGGCTTCAATGCCCCTTTCCGTGAGATAGAAACCCAGGAATTTTCCAGCCCGGACTCCGAAAGTGCATTTTTCCGGGTTTAACCGCATATTATTTTTTCGGATTTCAGCAAAATTCTCTTCCAGGTCGGATATATGGAGGTCTTCCCTCTCGCTTTTTGCAATCATGTCGTCGAGATAGACTTCCACGTTACGACCGATCTGATCTCTGAATACCTTGTTCATCATCCTTTGATAAGTGGCCCCCGCATTTTTTAAACCGAATGGCATGACCCGGTAGCAGAAATTACCGCGGTCAGTCATAAAGGCCGTCTTCTCTTGGTCGGGGGGAACATCGGAATTTGATTGTATCCGGAATAAGCATCCATGAACGATAGTAAACGAAAACCTGAAGCATTATCGACGAGCCGATCAATGCTAGGAACAGGGAAGGCGTCCTTAGGACAGGCCTTATTAAGATCGGTGTAGTCAACGCACATTCGCCACTTTCCATTGCTTTTCTTAACAAGTACAGGGTTTGAGAGCCAAGTTGTATACTTGACCTCTTTTACAAAATCAGCCTTAATTAAATCTTCAACGACCTTAGCCGTAGCAGCCGCTTTTTCCTGGCTTTGAGCTCTTTTGCGTTGGGCGACCCATTTTGCCCCGGGGTTCACCGCTAGCTGATGACAGGCGACCTCGGGGGGAATCCCGGGCATGTCCTTTGCTGACCACGCGAAGAGATCGGCGTGGGATTTGAGGCAGAGGGTGAGCTTTGCTTTTACTTTGTCGGGGAGATCGGATCCGATCTGGACAGTTTGGGTCGGGTTCTCTCCCAGCTGGATTTGTATGAACCGTCCATCAGGTTGAGGTCGCCTAATTTTCTTCTTTAGCTCTCGTGCTAACTCGTCGTCGCTTTCTTCCTCGGAGCTGTCCGGGTCATATCTTGCATCGAGGTCTGTGACGTTGACCTCGGCCGCTGGACCGGTTCTTTTCTTCTTTGGACTATTCTGAGTCCTTGCCTCTATGGGGGGAACCCCCTCTTCGGAGGCCTGCATGTCCGCCTTGACATGCAGATAGAAGCATCTTTGGGCGGACTCTAAGTCGGCGTCAAGGGTGATAACTTCGTCACTCAATGAGTAGAACTTCATCTTGAGGTGAACCGTTGAAGTTACGGCTCCTAGCCTTCCAAGGGTGGGCCTCCCGATGATACAATTGTAGACTGAGGGGCATGGCAATACCAAGAACTTGGTCTTGACCGTCCTTTCTAGTGGCTCCTCTCCATAGGTGACCATCATTTCCAGGTAGCCGAGAGGTTTGGTCCGAGACCCGTTGAAGCCCGAAAGATCCGATCCCCGGTAAGGGGTGAAGTCCTCCTCTGAGATCTGCAGTTTTCTCACCAGGTCGATGAAGATGATATCAGCGGAGCTCCACTGGTCGACCAAAATCCTTCTTATCTCATGGTTTGCCATGACCGCCCTGATTATGAGGGGTATGTGCTTATTTGGCTTGCCATCCAATAAGTCTCGGTCGCTGAATGCCAAGGGTGGGCGCTCCGGGCCTGAGCTGATTGCAGAGGTGGAAGCGGCACACATGACTTCCTTCCATTTTCTTTTCATTGTTTTGCCGATGCCTCGTCGGGGTAGCCCCCAGATATCATCATCATCACAGGTCGGCCCTTTGATTTTCGATAATCGCGCTCGTCCTCTGAGCTCTCTTCTCGTTTTTGTGGGGCTTTACCCTTTCGTTTCGGATCGGCTTCTTCTTCCTTAACCTCGGCCTCGTGCCTGGGTGCTTTAGCCACGTACTGGCTCAACTTCCCTTTCTTAATCAGGTCCTCGATGTCATCCTTCAAAGCATTGCATCGATTGGTATCGTGCCCTTTGCTCCGGTGATACCGGCAGTACTTGTTGGATCTCTGTCCCGGCCTGTGTGGGAGAGGATCAGGGAACTTGACTTCTTTGAACTCAGCGTTCATACATTCCGCCAGAATCCTGGCCCTTGTCTCATTTAGGTCGAAATATTGCTGGTGTCGGTTCCGAGGTCGGAGCCTACTGTCGTTCCGAGCCTCCCTTTCATAACGGGCCTCTGCTGCCTGACGCACCGGAGCCTCTCTTTCATACCGAGGCTTGCTCGTTCCGGGGTCGGCATCTGACTTTCTTGCAACAGCGCCTTCTTCATGGTCAATGTATTTCTGAGATCGCTGGAGGAACTCGGCAAGCGACTCAGTTTGGTTGATACCGACATCGATCTGAAACAGACTTCCTTCCCGCAGGCCGGCTTCCATGAATAGTCGAAATGAATCGTCTAAGTTCCGTACCTGGGCCGCCTCCTTGTTGAATCTTTCAATGTAGTCTCGGAGAGACTCGTTCTCTCCTTGCCGGATGGCTTGTAAGACTTTCCGAGACTTAGACTTCATTTTGGAGTGGGCGAACTGGGCGGAGAACAGCTTTGCAAGCTGGTCCCAAGATGATATCGAGTTTGGCTTGAGGGCTCTAAACCAATCCAGAGCCAATTTCTCAAGGGTGAGAGAGAAGATTCGGCATTTTATCTCTTCTGGGACATTCCGGTATTGCATCATCGTGTCGAAGTAATCTAGGTGTCGGTCGGGATCGCCCGTCCCGTCATGCATCTTTAAACCCTCTGGGGGCTTCTCTAAGTGCTTGGGCACCGGAAAATAGTCGATTTCCGCTGTGAAGGGTCCCTTCCGCGTCGCTGACCTTTCCCTCGGAGGAGGCCTTCTGATAGGGCAGGGGATCCGGGAGACCGAGGGCGCCGACGTTCATGCCTCGGGGGACTTCCCCGGCTTATAGAACGTCGCCTTGGGGATGAAGATGCTAATGATGAGCTTTGGTGAGTTGAGTCCCCAGGGTAATAAGTCTCGTCATAAGTCTCGGTTGGGGGAGTTCCAGATTCTTGCCTTCCTCTTCTGCGTGGTGGCGAACGATGGTGGTGCCTCCTCCAAGCAGGGGATCGGTGACGTCTTTTACTAGAGGTCCTTCTGCTAGGAGAGTAAGTTTGAGGGGAAGACCGATCCGGGATATCTCTGGCCCGGACTTCGGCCATCTCGGCCTCCAGCTGGGAGTAACGCTGACTCCTTTGATCAGCCTCGGCCTGCCTTGTCAGCAGTTGGATGAGCTGTTGGACAGCATCGATCGGTACCGGGACAGTCGGGGCTGGAGGTGGAAACTGGTTTCTAGCAGAGCTTATAGGGACCATCGCCCTGGATGAATTCCGGCCATGGGCCGAGCTGCGAGGGAGAGTAACCGCTACCCCCTCCGGGGTTTCCTGTTGCTGGTCGGGTCGGACCACGACGCTGGAGACGTTTCTCCGTCGTAATTCCGGAGCCATTTCTGATCAAGGAGGTTGGGGGAAAGACTAGAGTAAAAGGCCCTCCCACTGTGGTCGCCAATGTTCGGTACCGTATCTCCAGCTACGTATCCGATCTTGGATAGATAGACCGGTCCGAGATAGTTGGTACGTGCGTCCTTGGTTGTCCGAGTTGGTGCTTCGGTCCGAGGTGGGGTGGTACCTGCAATGACACTCCGACGCTCAAGTCAGTGAGTGAGTCAATTACAAGTGAGAGTATGTGAGAGATGAATACCATTAATGTGAGCATTCAATGCTTATTTATAGGTATCTGGAGTGGAGGAGGGCCGTTGGATCTAGGTCTGCAATCTCCACCGTTGGATGAATTGGATCCTTTGGTGTTGGGCCTTTTTGGTGGATTGGCCATTGAGGCCCAATCCATAACATATTTTATTACTATCGAAGCATAATTCAATAATACTTTATTTGACATTATTGGTAATTTTTGATATTTTTCATATTAAAGGTCAGTATCTTTTAAAGAATATTATAAGATATACATTTGTTTATATAAATCCAATATCTTTATATATTTATTTTATATGTTAATCGAAAAGGAGGATAATCTAACTTTGTCCTTTTTTGTCAAGTTTTTGCGTCCCCTTTTATAATAATAAAAAAAATTATTTCATATACACTATCAGTGTTTAACTTTTTTACACTATTAACTAATCATAAAATGCTATGTCATTAAAAATATCAACTTTTTTTTAATTATCAAAAAAGTCACATACCTTGATATGTGATTAATTAGTCGTAAATTTTATACCGATGTGCACAACAACTGAACTCTAATAAGCAAAAACTATGTTACATATCTTCTATCAACATATATTCAGTTGGTTTATGTTTGTTCGCGATAATATTCGGTAACAAGATTTAGTTGAATAAAGCAATTGGTATATTTATTTTGCATTGAGGCTTTTTTATATTAAGTGTGATGTAATATCTATTCACAAAAAAAAGTGATGTAATATCTTAATTCCGATCAAGACACTATTATTAGCTATTAGTTACAAATTATTTGCCAAATATGGTGGGAAATTTTGAACAAATCATCATTCGAATTAGATATGAAAGCTTTTTTTTAAAATCGAATTTGAAATAGGAAAAATTAAACCAAACAGCTTGATATGTCCAACTTAAAATCTATTGTACAAATACATAACAAAACAGCTTCACAATTATCAATGCTACCCCCGTTGTCTGAAACAATAAGGATAAAGGGTAGGGATGGCAATTCAGCACATGCCCATAGCGTACCCGCATAAATTATCTGCAAACATGTGGGTAATTACCCGCACACATGGGTGCGGGCACAGGTACAGGCACTATGGTGCCCAACTTGCTCGGGGCCTGCACCTGCATACAATGAGAAACATGCCGTATTATTTATTTTTTTTGGATCTAGAGACCCCCTCCGATATCTTGGGAAAAGAGGCCCTGAATAAGAAACATGTCGTATTACTATTAATCATCCTAATATTACAACTTTATCAATATACAATTTTAAAAATGAAATGATTTTTTTATAAAACACTAAATCTAACTACTAATTAAAATTTTGGATGATTATATTATATTGTATTTTATTTATAAATCCAAACTATTATTACAATTTTAAGTATATCCAATTTTAAAAAAATAAATCCAAACTACTAATATTATGGATGTTTTTAATTCACTAAATGCAATCATTTGTAATATTTTAATTAGTAGATATGAAAAAAAAAATAACTTTTTAAATTGAATTATAATGTTTTATATTATTTATTGTTTTTTTCTGTTAAAGTGCGGGTAATGAGCATGTCCATGGGCACTTGGTGTCCAGAGGGTACGAGGATAGACACTATAGTATCCTACTCATACATGTGCGGGCTCGGGTACATGTACTAAAGTACCCTGCACATAGAGTGATATAAACTCAGTGAGTCTCGGAGACAAAACATGCAATATAAACAAGTCACATAAATCATCCATAATATAACTTTCTTTACAAGTAACTCATTTCATCAACCATTCTTTTTGTCACCGATAGAGTTATCTTATAAATTCATTTTAGGCTAAATATATATTTTGACCCTTTATCTTTGGGGTTGTGGTCACTTTGGCCCTTTATCTTTTTTTTTTTCTCATTTTAGACCCTCGAGTTTTTTGTGTGTGTCATTTTGGCCCCTGCCGTTATGTTTATGTTTTTTTAGGCAAATTTTTAAGGACGAAAATGAAATCAATTAAAAACATAAGGGCCCAAAATGAAATCAATTAAAAACATAAGGGACTAAAATGAAATCAATTAAAAACATAAGGGACCAAAATGATAACGGCAGGGGCCAAAATGACACACACACAAAACATGAGGGTCTAAAATGAGAAAAAAAAAAGATAAATGGCCAAAGTGACCACAACCCCAAAGATAAAGGGCCAAAATATATATTTAGCCTTCATTTTATCATCACTGGCTTTTTTTAGTGGATCCTTACTTTGATTGAGTTATTCTTAGCAATAGCCTTTCTTCTTCACTAAGCTAATTTTTGACTCCATCTATGTCTTCTCCCTATTTGCACGTGCAATATGCAACCACCAAAATGCCTTCTCTTTTATATCAATTGTTGAAGACCCCATTGCTTTTGAACGAATGAAGTTTCAACTGAACATTCCTTTTCCTCTGCTCACCATGAACTGTTAAAATTTGATCCCATGGCAAGAATATGATTGCTAATCCTCTCAGTAGCAGCAAAATGTGCAAGAATATGATTCCTTTTGAGTGTATAGTCCTTGTACAAGAGAGAGACTGTTTGGAGAGTAAAATGTGCATGTATGTGTGGATCCAACTCAGTAGCAGCATGGAATGCAGATACAACAGTGTGAATCTCATCCAGACAATGACTATATTGATTGTCCACCTAAGTAAAAAAGAATATTACTATTAGCATATTAGATTGAAGACTTTTATATATTACATTTCAACTTGTTATAATTTGTTTTTATAAATTGTTGTCTGGATCTACTAAATGTAACATCCTAATTCACTATCACTTCTATCATAAACTCCATGTTTTCAAACTGTTGTCCTGATCTAGTCATCTACCATTTTGATTTAGAAAAGTGAAAATTTCAAACTAAACATGTTTGCATCTCTAATTCGACCGGGACGGTAACTAATTTTACTTACTACACCAAAAGGCTGTAAGAGTTAGTAATGTACCATCTGTAGAAGCATCAGCAGTTGGGATTTCTTTGATTCAGCAGCATGCCTTTGCAATGGAGAGTCTACATTTACTTCTGACATAGAATTCGCATCGTGATTTATCGCACTATCCTTCTCATTGGTGTGAAAGCAGAATTCGATTTATTTCCTCCAACTCTAACACCAACAGATGAATGATTTATCTCTTCTAGATTTTCAAATGAGTACTTAGGAATTTGAACAAGTATCTCCTGAATTCCACTAAGGTATCTTGATCCAAGAAATGCTGGTGAAAACTTGACATGTTTATGAGACCCCAAACACAGAAAGTTCATACTACTACATGAAGCTTGTTCCATTCATGCTATTTGTTAAATCGGAACAGCTAATCTCTGAACACTGACCTGTGGTTGGAGATGATGCAAGACTTGATGATAACTCATTACTACAATTAGAAGAACTATAAGAAAGATTAGCCAAGTTAAGCTAGTTTTTGACTTCAATCTATGCCTTCTCTTTCTTGTTCTTCCTCTCTCGCACCCTTCTCTTTCTCCATTGGAAATGCTCTAAGACTACCACCTCTAGAAGAGAGCAAAAAGTAAGCACATAGCTCAGGGCAAAGTGTAAGTATAAAAAGTATAAATGCAACATCAAGAATGAGTCACTTCAACTGACCTCTCCTACTTGGAATCCATCAGAGCACCAATTGCTGTTTATTACAATAACTATGGATTGTTTTCACAATCGCCAACAATCAAACGATGAACATCCTATAAATAAGGAAGTTAAATGACTGTTAGCAACATTAACATTTCATAGAAAGGCATATTACAAGCCAGATGAAAGTCCAGATTAGTTCCTTTTGCTAATGAAATTCATCATCTCTTAACCATTTTGCTAAGATTATTTCTCACCTTCTCTCTGTATTGTTTCTTCTCTGTGAAGAAGTTAACAGAAGAATCAACTTGAATCAGTTTTATATATTTATAGACCATATAATATAGTATAAAAAGATAAAATAAAAAATTATATTGCAATTTAATATCTGAGGTGGATGAAGTTGCTAGTTTAGCATTTCTTCTCACCTGATTGCCAACTAGGTGGAATTTACTCTGATCTTCAAATTGCTAGAAAGTTGTGGCTCTGAGCTAATGAATTTCTGTGAAGCATAATTTCTAGATCCTTTTCAAATACCCAATTATAACCATGGTTCATAATCTTCACAGAAGGAGTATTGCCCATGTCAGTGTCTCTATGACGAAATCATACAAATCTCTGGCTGTCCTGGGTACGAAGCTCAGAGAATGTAAGAATGATTTCAGAGGAAAATAGATTAGCCACATGTGAGTAGATTTGGTTGTAATAAGACCATTATCAAAAATTAATGGACTGTCGATGTTAAAACCATATTCACCATAATCTACCTGACAAAAACGTATGCTTAGTTTTAAGTTTTCTATATATATATATATATATATATATATATATATATATATATATATATATATAGCTTTCATAAAAATGGAAATAAGTTTGCTATTTTCAATCAACTGCTTTACCATATTCTCCTGCACAACATTTCCCCATAATTCGGTTGTCCAAAGCCTGTTCCACTTTCTTGGATTTTTTTTTCTGAAATGCTTTGAACAATTTGTCTCCCTAGCTGTTGCAACAAATCATGCATCCCAACTGTAGGTTCTGAATACTCATATTTTACATCGCTTGTAATAAGTGAGTTGTCAATGAGAACTCTAAATCCAATATCAGGATGAAAAACATGTTTAATATTTTTTTCCTTACCACCGACGAAAAAGCAAGCCATGTCAAGAAATATTTCTTTTTCCATTTCCTCTAGCCCATCAAAACTTATTCGCAGCACATCGCTTGTAATAAGTGAGTGTCTGTCTCCTCACTCGCTCTCTCCACTGTTCTGAAGTCCATCTCCACGGTTCTCTCTCTCTCTCTGTGTGCGACCTTTCTCCACGGCTCTCTCTCTCTGCGTGCGACCCTCTCTCTGGCTCTCTCTGTCTCTTCGCAAATCGCAACCCTTCTCTTCCTCCGCCACTGGCTGTGTGTCTCTGAATTGAAGCAATTTACAGGTATGGAGCTTTGAGCTTTCTTCTTCTCTCTTATTGATTGTTTGATTGAAAACCCTAATTGTTTAATTTCTGATTTTGGGTGTTTAATTTCTGATTTGGGGAAATTTGATAACCCTAATCACTGTTTTCTGTGGCCATTGCTGTACTGTAAACGTGACCTCATGTATTAGGTCGTTATATGTCTGGTTTTCCTTTGGTGGTTGTTTGTTAATTGTTATATTTTTGCTAATGGTGATTTGGTGTTTAAGTAACACGTTATATCTTTGGCTTTCATTTGGTGAATGTTTGTTTGCTATATTTTTACTGATAATGATTGATTTGGTGTTCGATTAACACCTGTTCTGTAAAGTCTCTAGAAAATTAGAAATTGCCAGTGTTATTCTTCATTTCATCTGCCTATTTTGAATTATAGTTTTTTTAAACATAAAATGTTAATAACCTAAACTGTGTGAAACTCAATTTTTTTCAATTATAGGTTTGATATCCCCATTGGTTACCCTTACACCATAAGATGGAGCCTAGATACCTACTCTCTGTGCAACATGTAGTATGATGTGAAATTAAATTTTCATCTCCAAATTATTGTTAACTTGCAAGTTGCGATCCATATAGTTTGCCAACCTCCTCCTTGACCACAAGCCCTTTGATTCCAAAGCTTTTCTGCATAACCCAAATTTTGAAATTTACTCCTTTAGCTTAGTAACTGACACTCAATCATCTGCGAAAAGCATGCATCGTGGCATTGGCTCTTGAATGTGCCTAAGAAGGACATCCAACACCAAGGTGAGGATGCATGGACTCATACCGTTGGTCTAAACCTACTGTTATAGGAAAATTTTCTGTTACATCTCCATGCGATTGTGAACTAGACTTCTGTATATTAGATATGTTTGATTATTAGATTCAAAACATTTCCTTGCACCTTTTTTTATCTGCTGATTTTTTTCCCGGAAAATGAGTTGTTTGATACCTATTTACTTTGATATCCCCATTTGTTTGATGCCTATTTTCTTTTCTCTCTTTCCCTTCCTCTTCATGCTCTTATGTTATGTTTTAGTAGCCTTAGATATTATGAATGCAAAGTCAGTAAAACATGTATTGGCAACTAAACAATTATGAAATGTATAATTTATTTATTTAAATATATTATAGTTGTTTATAATTATATTTTAAGCAAATTTTGTATTTAAAAAATTTGACACCCCGACCCCGGGGTCCTGGGTCTGCCACTGTTCACATTCCCTTTTTTCTTTTCTTTATTGAAAAGTAGGCCTGGACAAAATTGTAAACCGACCCGAAAAACCGAAGACAATGGGCTTATTCGGTCGGGTCCAGACGGGTACACGGGTTGGAGAATTGGGTTCATGCGAGTTGGGCTGGGTGGGTGCGGTTTTTATTTTTGGGCCTGTCGGTGACCAGACCCGCCCGAAGTACATGTATTCTGCTTTGACTATTTTGAAATTTATAGGCAGTAGCACTGCAGTAGTAGTATCAGAGGAGCAGCAGAGGCGTAGAGACACGTTTCGTCATCTGTGTGGCTTCTTTAAAAATAAAAGATATAATAATATATTATATATTAATATTATATTACTATTATTATTATTAACATCTCTGCCTCACTCACCTCAGTACTCTACTTACTCAGTCTCACTTTTCAATTTTCAATTTTCATTATTCATTTCACGGCTTCACACTCAAACGGCAAACACAAACACAACAACACAACGCACAACCAACGAAAGCTGAAGCAAAGGAAAAAACCCTAACCTAACTAGCGCCACCCACCTCCTCCAACCTCCATGGCTTCTTAGTTCTTTCACCCTATTTCGACCTAATCTCCATGTGTCCATCTCTCACTACTTGAATCCATCTCTCACTTACGGTATAAACGTTCGATCTTCTTCCTTTTGTATTTCTTTCAAATCTTCTTTCTTTCTTTTGCTAGGGTTGAAGGGTTTCTCATTTTATTTTTGTTTTTGTGGTTGCAAATAGTTGGGGTTTCTGTTTTGTAAATATATCTTTTTCTAGATTAGGGTTTCTGTTTTGCAAATCTATCTCTAGATTAGGGTTTTCTCAGTTAGGATTTGGTATTTGTTCTCTTATTTTTGCTTTTCTATTTTATCTCTGTGATATGGTTTTTCTATTAGGGTTTTTGTAATAATTTTATAACTTTATGTATTTTCGATTTTAGTTAACTCTTCTGCTTTATTTTTCAATTTTATCTATTTTAGTTGTTTTATTAGGATATATTATTTGGTTGATAATTGCTTACATGACTACTTTCATACTTGCTTGAGTTAAATTGGATATGTTCTAAGTTTATTTTAGTTTGCTTATGTATAATTGTTGCTTAAAACTGTTTATGTTGTATAGTTTATGTTCTATGTTTATTTTAGTTTTGTGCTTGCTTATTAGTGTGCTTATTTGATCTTTAATGATAGTTGATAATGTTTCATGTGAATGTTTCATGCTTCTTGACTAGTGTGCTTCCTTTTGATACTCTTTTGTTGATAATTGTTTCAGGGATGGAGCCTTCTACACTAATTATGCCAAACTTAACTTAAACTAGTGCTACAACTGAACCTTCCTCCAACAACTGAACAACAATTTTGGCAACTATGGCCCTTTCATCTTTGTATATTGTTTTGGGAGCCCAATATAGATTTGTGCATCTTCCCAACCAAGACCACCGTTGAACAGAGCTCACGGTGCACCGGCGTGACTGTGCGGCTAGCTAAAGTCAAGGCATGTTCGCCAAAACCAGAATCCGCACTTTCTGCTCTTACTACCTTCACAACACAAGATCAATATCGAGCCTCAAAGTAGTGTGGCGCAAGGATCCAGCACTTGACAGAGTCATAGAAATCGATAAGCGTTTTAAACAATGTGCTCGCGTCGTGAAAGAGGTTCTAAACGAACCAGGTCAAGTAATCCCTCTACGTTACCTTGAGAAACGTCGCAAAAGGATGCGTCTTAAGGTGAAAGTCGAAACCTTTTTGAATCAAAATCCCTTTTTGTTCGATATCTACTATGATCGCATTAAACCTAAAACTGAACCCGTTAGGTTTCTACGTGTTAGTGATAAACTCCTTCATTTTCTAGAGGAAGAAAAACGGGTTTATAGAGAGAATGAGCCTTTAATTGTTTCTAAGTTATGTAAATTGTTGATGATGTCAAAGAATAAGGTTGTTAGTGCTGATAAATTACTTCATGTGAAGAGAGAATTTGGTTTCCCTAATGATTTTTTGGTTGATTTGGTTCCTAAATATCCAGAATATTTTAGGTTAACTGGTTCTCCTGGAGAGGGAAAATCGTTTCTGGAATTGGTTGATTGGAATCATGAGTTTGCAAAATCTATTATTGAACAAAGGGCTGAAGAGGAAAGTAAGCATACTGGGATAAGGGTTAGACCTAGTTTCAATGTGAAGATGCCACCAGGGTTTGTGTTGAAGAAGGAGATGAGGGAGTGGATTAGGGATTGGATGGAGCTTGATTATATATCTCCTTATGAGGATGTGTCTCATTTGGAACAAGCTTCTAGAGAAATGGAAAAGAGGTCTGTTGGGGTTTTTCATGAGTTGCTTTCGCTTTCGTTGTATAAGAGGATTCCGGTGCCGATACTTGGAAAGTTTTGTGATGAGTATAGGTTTTCAGATGCATTTTCAAGTGTTTTTACTAGGCATTCGGGTATATTCTATATGTCTTTGAAAGGTGGGATTGAAACTGCAATGTTGAGAGAAGCATATAGAGGGGATACTTTGATTGACTTGGATCCATTGCTTCAGATAAAAGATAGATTTGTTCAGTTGTTGGAGGAAGGTTGGCAGCAAAAACTAGAGCAGTTGAGGTTGAAACAAGAGAAAGTTAAGAAAGATTTGGAACTTGCAGCCTCGAGAGTTAGTGAATAATAATGGAATACCAGCATGCGGATACGAAGAGCTTTTGATTTGGAAATTTATGAGGAGAAAAAAGCTTGACCATTGCTGGCAAGTACGTTTCTCCTTACTTTGCTGGATTGACTGATTGTTAATCTTAGATACATGAATTATTTTAGAAAAACTGAATGGTTGCCTCTTAATACCCTTGTTACTGTAAAATGTTTTATTGCTTAGTTATATACTATCAAAAGCTCAAAATTTTGTTGTTGAATTTTTCGTTTGTAAGGCAGCAGAAAATTGCTATTAAATACTTGTTGACTACATCAGTACAATACAGTCAATGTCAAAACTCAAGAGTCATCCTAATTTTAGAATTGCAGAAGTTGAAGTATTGCATTACATTCTTGAAATGTAATTTCAATCTAAAATTATTCCTTGAAATTATTGGAAGCTGAGTGTTAATTTCAACTAATTCCATTTGTAAGAATGCACTTCTAGCATAAACTTGCCCATGGTGTTGAATTGGGCTATATGTAATTGCACTGAAATTAACCAGCCTATTAAATACATGAAAAAATACTTAAGTTTGGATAGCTAGGAAGGATGTCATGAATGAACTTGAATTTTTCTAACTCATTGTGCTTTGGAATTTAGGAATTTAACAACGTCATTCTCTGGATAATCCCTTTGGTCTCAGACCAATCTTGCGCACGAGTTAAAATATGAAAAAATGCTGAAATTTGCTGGAGACATCCACTGTTGGATTTGCTCTTATTATTCAAAGTGAAAGAAACATATATCTGTAAAGGATGGAAAAATTGAGATATATCTGTAAAGGATGGAAAATTTGAGCTGCATTCTTGTATGATGACCAAGTTCTGCTTCCAAATTATGTTCTTAGAGGAGCAATGTTATATTGCTTTCAGAAACAACTGGTAATAGGCTGAGCAAATGTGTAAATAACTTAAATTTGTCACAATGTTAAATTTAAGAGAACTTGTTGTATCAAACTCTCATCTAACCACAGCTTTGAGGTTTAAAATTATTTACAACTTCTGTGATAATGACTTAGTTTGTATTAGCAATTTTGCTTTAAAATGGAATGAAATGAGAAATATTTTTGCCTGTATTTTGGCCAATCTTTGTTGAAGTTATGATTATGTCGAAGTACTCAGCACTTTGATAGACAGTTTGAAAGCTATGTAGAATCACTGATGATTTCGGATAATCTGTCATCTTTGTTTAAGTGATTACTGCTGAGTGTGCGGATGAAAGCAGAAAATCCTATTGACAAGCATTTTCCCATTGGATATCTGTTTCTTTCACTCTATAATGTCCAATTTATTTGACCTTTTACTTGAAAAAGTCCTCCAATTGTTTTTGGTGGCATTTATCCTGGGAGAGTATATAAACTTACCCGAATGCCTAGTAAAAACACTTGAAAATTCATTTGAAAACCTATACTCATCACAAAACTTTCCAAGTATCGGCACCGGAATCCTCTTATACAGCGAAAGCAGCTCATCAAAAACCCCAACAGACCTCTTTTCCATTTCTCTAGAAGCTTGTTCCAAAGGAGACACATCCTCATAAGGAGATATATAATCAAGCTCCATCCAATCCCTAATCCACTCCCTCGTCTCCTTGTTCACCACAAACCCTGGTGTCATCTTCACATTGAAACTAGGTGTAACCCTTATCCCAGTATGCTTACTTTCCTCTTCAGCCCTTTGTTCAATAACAAATTTTGCAAACTCAGGATTCCAATCAACCAATTCCAGAAACGATTTTCCCTCTCTAGGAGAACCAGTTAACCTAAAATATTCTGGATATTTAGGAACCAAATCAACCAAAAAATCATTAGGGACCAAATTCTCTCTTCACATGAAGTAATTTATCAGCACTAACAACCTTATTCTTTGACATCATCAACAATTTACATAACTTAGAAACAATTAAAGGCTCATTCTCTCTATAAATCCATTTTTTTCCTTTAGAAATTGAAGGAGTTTATCACTAACACGTAGAAACCTAACGGGTTTAGTTTTAGGTTTAATGCGATCATAGTAGATATCGAACAAAAAGGGATTTTGATTCAAAAAGGTTTCGACTTTCACCTTAAGACACATCCTTTTGCGACGTTTCTCAAGGTAACGCAGAAGGATTACTTGACCTAGTTCGTTTAGAACCTCTTTCACGATGCGAGCACATTGTTTAAAACGCTTATTGATTTCTATGGCTCTGTCAAGTGCTGGATCCTTGCGCCACACTACTTTGAGGCTTGATATTGATCTTGCGTTGTGAAGGTAGTAAGAGCAGAAAGTGTGGATTTTGGTCTTGGTGAACATGCCTTGACTTTAGCTAGCTACGCACAGTCACGCCGGTGCACCATGAGCTCTGTTCAATGGTGGTCTTGGTTGGGAAGATGCACAAATCTAAATTGGGCTCCCAAAACAATATACAAAGATGAAAGGGCCATAGTTGCCAAAACGGTTGTTTCATCTTTTTTTGCAAAAGAGCTACTCATCTCTTTAGAAAAAAATATGGGTTACTTGTTTAAGCATTATAGGCTAGTGTATGAGAAAAAGAACGGATCTGGCCAGTCATCTCCTAGTCCAACAATTCCTGTTTCCCAAAATGCAGCCCCTGTAGTTGTTGAAATTTCTTCAACACAAGCCAGGGCAGCAACATTTATGCAACATCTTCAAGAAAAAGATTCGATTGACAAGATGAATGAGTTTGAGTGGTACCTCAGTGAACCAAACATTGTTGATGAGAAATTTCAGATTCTGGTTTGGTGGAAACAAAATTCTTCTCGCTACACAATATTTTCCACTTTAGTTAGAGACCTCATCGCCACACCTGTTTCCACGGTGGCTTCTGAAAGCGCATTTAGTACGGGTGGGAGAGTTGTAGACAGCTTTAGAAGTTTCCTTAAACCTGAAATGGCTGAGACTTTAATCTGTACTCAAAATTGTTGAGGCCTTCCATTTGTCAATTCAAAGATCTCCAACTTGATGAAGAATATGAGATATACTATTAATGGAAATGTTTCTTGCACTTTTTTTTGCTTAGTATTTTAAATCTGTGTTTGTATACAATTTATAATTATAATTCTTTTTAATGCTGGTGTTGTTTTTATTTTTTATACAAGAATTACTTAATTTAATTGTTCAATTGCCCAGAGGGCAGACTGAACTGTGCACCCGATTCTTCTGATCTTCCAGTTGCAGAACTTGACTCAACTGTACGAGATGGTCTTGACATTGGTGGCAATAGGTTTGTTTTGTATTTTGACTTGCATGCTAGTTCAAATAAGTTGAGCTAAAGACCTTTCAGTTCTCGTGTTTTTAAGTAAGTAGACTGAAACTTCTTGTTTCTATGTAGGGATGCTTGTATTAAGATGTCAGACTCTATTCCCCACGTATCATATGTCTATGTGGGCTTGCATCACAAGAGGTGAGCTTGCATGCTTGTTTTCTGCCTATGTCTATGTTCTTTTGCATAGGCCAATATGACATTAATTGGACAAAAGGGATCCATATAACAAAGTTGTTTAGTGAAAAATCTGGAAATGTTAATGTGTCCTTATCTTTCAAATTGAAGAATTTGCACTTAATATTTAAAACAATTATCATATAATCAATGGAATAAGTTTATTTACATTGTTGTCTTAACTTTTTGTTTTATTTATTTAGCTGTGGAAATGGAGCTGGAACATGTGTGAATGGCAGTGGAAATGGCCCCCAACCATGTGGAAATGGATCAAAAGGCAGCAAAGTTTTAATTAAAAAGTTTGAAATTGTATTAATCTGTTTAGCAAAATTTTCTGTTGTGTTCTCCTGGTCTGTAATAGTTTATTTACTACTTAATACTTAAGTATTTAATTTCCTAGATGTTACAAACATCCTAGTTCAGTTGGTGTTGTTGGAAACAGGCTAACAACTGTGGTAAGCTGTTCATTAGAATTATAATGGCTGTAAAAACTACTATGGTGACAGCTCAATTGTTATTCTAAACTAAGTGTGGAAAGCTAAATTGTTTTTTCTAAAGCAGGTGATTTATCATTTTTAAATTAAAATAGATGTTTTTTTGTTGAAAACTGATTTTTTTTTTTACATTTATGCTAATTGGGACTGTTATGAAATGGGCTTAAAAAATTTTGACTTTTAAAGAAATTGAAAAACAAACATTTTGTATGAAAATTTTCCTGTTCAAATTTGGCCCAACCCGTTTATACCCATCTGCCCAACCCGCCATGCCCACGGGAACCGAACTGAAAGAACTGCATGTGTTTTTTGGGCGGTTATGGGCCTGCATATTTAAACCGCAGATTTGACCGGATTGATATTTTGGGCCTGAACCCACCCATACCCGCCTGATGTCCAGCCCTATTGAAAAGGGAAGAAATTCATCCGAGGATAAAACGGCTTGAAACACCTTTCTTTTCCACTGTTTGCTTCAATGTAGGAAGGAAGGAAATGTGTGAGGAGTGATTTTAAATATCTTGGGTGTTTGATTTGCTAACGGGAGGGAAGGGATTTTAATCGAAGAAAAATGTAAAATTACATTTTGTTATGGAACATAGAGACGTAGAAAAAACAAGGTCGTTTAGTCTAGCTATGCCCCATCTTTTAATGTTTTTTTTACCATTATTTTGGTTTCTATTTTTAAATATTTGTAATAGCAAGTCGACCTAGTGGACAAACTCGGTGTTGGCCAGTGCGCAATTTGATCCTAAGCACGGGAGGAGATTAGTCTTTCGTTGAAAACGTTGGGACACTCCGTGGATAGCCAGCAATAGTTTGAACCAAAAAAAAATCGACCTCTTGACCTAGTAATGACTTGCGTTAGGCTAAACTATAAAAAACACAGCCTAGTGTCTAGCTATACAGAGGAAGGAAGGAAATATGTGAGGAGTGATTTTAAGTATCTTTAGTGTTTCATTTGCTAATTGCCTTTGAAGGAAGATGAAGAAGAAAGAAGAAGGAATGGATTGGGTTTTTTGTTATTTTTAATAAAATATTAAATAAAAAATTATGAGTCGGATTAAAATATAAATGTTGGAATTGCCAAATAAGTATATAACTGCCACAACGGCTTTTTTTAACGAACTTCGATGGAAAATGAAAAAAAAGACAACCAACAGTGTAAAGACCTAAGTGGTAAAAAAACATAAATGACCAATTCATTAAAAATAAATAACTTAAAGCACCCCCTCCCTGATATAATTTAGCCTAGTTTTTATTATATTTTCAAAATTTTACAAAATCAGTTTTTTAAACCATAAAAATATCATTTTGAAATTGATTTTTTATTTTTAGCTTTATGCCAATGCCGTATGACAGGTCAATGAAATTCATCATCTCTCAACTATTTTGCTGAGATTATTTCTCACTTTCTCCCTTTGTTGTCTATTCTCTATGAAGGTAGGTAACAGAAGGATCAACTTGAATAAATTTCATATATTTATAGACCATATAAATAACTGGATCAGATTTCGTATAAAAAATAACTGGATCAGATTTCGTATAAAAAGATAATCAAAATTTGTATTGATTATCCATATATGTCTCAAAATTAACAAGTTTGCATGAGTTTATAAAACTTGTATTATACATGAGTTTATAAAACTTTGATTATCTTTGATATAATACAGTATACAAAGATAATCAAAACTTGTATTGCAAAGTGGGGATTGGACCACCTGTTATGGATTGGCCCAATCCACAATAATGAGGCCCAACACCAAATGCAGATCCATCAACCGATGGTTGAGATCGCAACGCAAGATTGGACGGTCCTGATTCATCAGGTCAAACACCATCAAACTCTATAAATAAGCATTGAATGCTTCATTAAAGGTACACACTCTTTCCTACTCTTCACCTCTAATTAGCTCTCTGGCTGACTTGAGCGTCGGAGTGTCCCCGCAGGTACCACCTGCCCCGGATCGGAAGCGGAGCTCGGTTGATCAAGACCAACCCCTACCAACTATCTCGGATCGGACCTTGTGTCTAAGATCGGGTACAAGTCCAGAGATACGGTACAGAACATTGGCGACCACAGTGGGAGGATCTTGTACTCTAGTTCCTCTCCCATCTCCTTGATTGACGATGGCTCCGACCTTACGTCATAGGACTGTTCTGAATGTCGGTGAAGGGCCGGTCCTGCAGCAGGTGACTTCGGAAGGAGTGGCGGTCATCTTACCCCTTAGCCCGGCGCATGCTCAAAGCTCGGCTACGGCTGTGGTTCCTGGAAGCTCAGCCCGGAACCGACTTCCATCTCCCCCTCCGACCGTCCAGGTACCGGTCAATGTTGTTCAACAGCTCGTCCGGTTCCTAAATCGGCAAGCCGAAGCCGACCAGCAGGAAAGCCAACGCTACACCCAGTTAGAAGCTCAGTTTGCTGAGACCCGGGCTCTTAACATCCCGGATCAGAGTTCCTCTCTGCGCAGCTCTTCAAGTGGGACGACTCATGACCGCGTCCGCCACCGATCTCCGGCTTGGAGGAGATACCATCACCGTACTCCACCTCGGTGTAGAGGAGGGCGAGGGTCAGCGACTCCCCCAAGTCGGACCACCGATGATTCCTATGGTCCTGAGGGTTCCCCTCGGCCTAGCTCGTTCCTGTTTTCTTCTTCTCCGAGGCGACGTACCAGAAATTTGAAGAGGTCTCCGAGGCAGAAACGTCAGCGCCCTAGCTCGCGGGGATCCCCCGGCAAGTATGGCTACCGACGGTCTCCACCCTTTGAGAGGTCGGCAAAGCGTAAAGGACCTTTCACAGCGAAAATCGACTACTTCCCGGTGCCAAAGCACCTGGAGAACCCCCCTGAAGGTTTGAAAATGCATGATGGGACTGGCGATCCGGACCGCCACCTCGACTACTTTGACACGGTTATGCAATACCGTAACGTTCCAGAGGAGATAAAGTGCCGAACCTTTCCCCTTACTCTAGAGAAGGCGGCTCTAGACTGGTTCCGGGCTCTTAAGCCAAATACGATCTCCTCTTGGGATCAGTTGGCCAAGCTCTTTTCTGCACACTTCTCCCACTCGAAGATGAAGCCTAAATCTCGGAAGGTATTGCAGGCAATTCGTCAAGGAGAAAATGAGTCCCTCCGGGACTACATAGAGAGATTCAATAGAGAAGCTGCTCAAGTCTGGAACCTCGACGACTCCTTCCGTCTTTACTTCATGGAGGCTGGCCTTCGTGAAGGAAGCCTATTTCAGATAGACGTCGGGGTCAACCAAGTCGAGTCGCTTGCCGAGTTCCTCCAGCGATCTCAGAAGTATATCGATCATGAAGAAGGGATTAACTCAGGAAGGTCACGTTTCACCTAGGTCTCGGAATGAGCCTACGGGCATGATGTAATCCGACTTTGTAAATCTTCAACCATCTAATATATATGGATCGGCTACGATTTTCTCACACTGATTGCTTAAGTAAAAGTAAGTTCCGAGGTTGGATGGAACGATTTGGGATCGGCCGAGCGATTGCCTTAAAGTTTGACGCTAAAACCGGAACTCCACCTAGGATCGGAACTCCTGATGATTCCTACGGATCCGAGGTTTCCCCTCGGCCCTGCTTGTCTCTAGCTTCCTCTTCCTCGAAAGCGACGTTCCAGAAGCCGGGAAAAATTCCCGAGGCAGGAACGTCGGCGCTTTTGCCCACAGAGATCCTCCGACTTTAAATTGACACCTCGAGTCCCTCAGGTGGTCACGTTTTAAATGGCCGAGTTTGCCATTACCCTGAAGGGCGAGTTCGATCTGGGCCGAGTCCCGGTAAACTGCCCTGAAGGCGACTTTAAATTGACACCTCGAGTCCCTCAGGTGGTCACGTTTTAAATGGCCGAGTTTGCCATTACCCTGAAGGGCGAGTTCGATCTGGGCCGAGTCCCGGTAAACTGCCCTGAAGGCGACTTTAAATTGACACCTCGAGTCCCTCAGGTGGTCACGTTTTAAATGGCCGAGTTTGCCATTACCCTGAAGGGCGAGTTCGATCTGGGCCGAGTCCCGGTAAACTGCCCTGAAGGCGACTTTAAATTGACACCTCGAGTCCCTCAGGTGGTCACGTTTTAAATGGCCGAGTTTGCCATTACCCTGAAGGGCGAGTTCGATCTGGGCCGAGTCCCGGTAAACTGCCCTGAAGGCGACTTCAAATTGACACCTCGAGTCCCTCAGGTGGTCACGTTTTTAACATTGCCGAGGCTGGTGGCAAACACCCTTGCTGGTATAAGCCCGGCCTCGAAGATCTTTTGACAAGACCCGTATCTCGGGCACTCCGAGGCTGGTGGCAAACACCCTTGCTGGTATAACCCCGGCCTCGAAGATCTTTTGACAAGACCCGTATCTCGGGCACTCCGAGGCTGGGGGCAGACACCCTTGTTGGTATAAGCCCGGCACTCAAAGATCTTTGACAAGACCCGTATCTCGGGCACTCCGAGGCTGGGGGCAGCCCTATTTGTAGCTATAAGCCCGGCCTTGAAGAAGGTCGCCACGAAGGTCCGACCTCAATTTCAAAAACTCTCACAAAGTCCATATAAGGCATCAAGTCTAGCTCGCCCCAAGACGACCCGACTTGGGGGGCAACTGTTATGGATTGGCCCAATCCACAATAATGAGGCCCAACACCAAATGCAGATCCATCAACCGATGGTTGAGATCGCAACGCAAGATCGGACGGTCCTGATTCATCAGGTCAAACACCATCAAACTCTATAAATAAGCATTGCATGCTTCATTAAAGGTACACACTCTTTCCTACTCTTCACCTCTAATTAGCTCTCTGGCTGACTTGAGCGTCGGAGTGTCCCCGCAGGTACCACCTGCCCCGGATCGGAAGCGGAGCTCGGTTGATCAAGACCAACCCCTACCAACTATCTCGGATCGGACCTTGTGTCTAAGATCGGGTACAAGTCCAGAGATACGGTACAGAACACCACCTAACGATTCAAACCATTGTTGACCTCCAAATGTAGGATTTCCCAGCTGAAACTGAAATGCAGTTGCCGCAACTTGATTCTTTAATCAAATGAAGAATTCTAGTTTTGGCTGGGCCTGATCTTCAAATTGTGAGAATGTTGTGTGTCCGAGCTAACAAATTTGTAGATCCTTTTCAAATACCCAATTATACCCATGCTTCATAACCTCCACAGAAGAAGGACTCATGTCCATATTAGCTTCACGTGTGATTTGAGTTGTAGAAACAATCGTAGTGTCCAAATAGGCTTCTATGAAGAGTCTATCCGAACTCAGAATGTTTAAGAATGATTCAAGGGGGAAATAGATTAGCCACATGTGAGTTGAGTTGACTTTAATAAGATCACCAGTATGAATTAATGGATATGAGATTGGAACATAATGATTGCCATCTTTTCCCGTTGAAACACGTAATGTTAGATCTAAGAATGCCACCTTCGTATTGCTAGCTAGGCAGTGTCACAAATTTGTTTCCTTCTAAATTTAATCTTCGTAACAAATGTAGGCATCCAATGGCATCAGGAACTTCCCTTATATTGCAAAAACTAACATCGAGGTCAAACAAGGAATGGAAAAAAGGCAGCCTGATCATCGATTTGACCAATTTAGAACCTCCGGAAATATGTAAATCTCTAAGAGAATTGAGACCAAATATGCCGTTGGGTATGCTGCTTAAAGTTTTGCAATTTTTTACATTCAAGTGAACAAGCTTTCTTGGAACATCATTAGATGGACCCAAATGCAAAAGTTTTTCACATCCTTCAAGATTTAGCCCCTCAATATATATATATATATTATTAATTTTAGGTCAAAAAAATTATTTTTTGAATGAATTTTTTTAAAAAAGTTTCTGGAAAAAAATATATTTTAAAAAATATTTTTTGATAAAAAAAGTATTTTTATAATTATGCAATGGATTTGGGATTTTTAAAAAAAGTATTTTTGAGTGGCTTGTATTTTTAAAAAAAGTATTTTTGAATGGCTTGTATTTTTTTTTTTTCGTTTTTTTAAGGAGATTACATCTTTGTGTTGATCATCTATTCCTCCAATGTTTGTTTGCCTCTAAATTCCATTTGCTATCTCTCTTGGTCTTCACAAGTGAACATGGTAGTTTTGTTTTAGAAATAGAGTTGGCGCCCTACTATATATTCAAATTAGCGGTATACCCGTGCTTAGAAATTCATCTTATCATCACCGGTTTTTTTAGTGGATCCTTACTTAGACTGAGTTATTAATTCAATACTTATGTTACATAAATAATTAAATTACTATACGCTGTCAGATACTAATTCCAAACAAATCACGCACGTGCGTGTGCGCGCACACACACAAATATATATATATATATATATATATATATATATATATATATATATATATATATATATATATATATATATATATATATATATATATATATATATATATCATCTAGAAAAGGTTTGAGTCAAACTTGAAGTCCAAAGTTGCATTTCAGTCAAATATCAACTACCTAACCTAGTGCCCTTCAATCATAAGACCAATACATATATAAGTTCATCCTGATCCAACCACCCACATATTTACCATTTGTGTAGAAATTTAACATAACTCAACATACAATTTAATCCAATTTCCAGCAATCTAATCATTACCTATGATGCAGAATTTTCCTACTAGTTTCATACGCAAATTTCCAGAACAAAGAAGCATTTTATCAGTACAAGGGTACACAAGTTTATTAAGTTTCGCATGCAGTTTCAACTATAAGTCAAACACTCCATCAATGTCAAGAGCAGAATTTTCATTACAAACTCACATGCAAGATCTACTTCAATTGAGCATTTAAAAGCACCATACACCAATCAAGCATTCAATATAATCTTGGGAGAAGAATTCCACCAACATCAATTACCACACAAATCCAACCAAAACATGACATACAATTAGATAGCTAAGTGCAGAATTTGTCAATAGATGTTCGTAAACTTTGGAGATTTTAATAAAATGCCAAAGGATGTCAAATTTTAGTAAACGTATCCCTTTTTGTAAATCTTAGATTGTCTAGTACTCCTTCTGTTACAGAATAAAAGCAAAAACTGGTTTACAAAAGTTGAAGTATCTTGGCTACAAAATTTGGACCAGATACATGAACAGTTCAATGTTGTTACTGTTTGTATAGTTTCCCTTCATATAATGGCAGCAATTATCCTAAAATGAATAAAAGATGTTGGAAATCATTCTACGGGCCAAAATGTCCAATTTGATTGGGCAATAATAGTGGGAATGTGTTTTGCAGATGAAATTCATCATCTTTTAACCATTTTTCTAAGATTATTCCTTACTTTCTCTATGAAGGTAGTTAACAGAAGGATCAAGTTGAATAAATTTCATATATTTAAAGACCATATAATACAGTATACAAAGATAAAATCAAAACTTGTATTGCAATTCAATATTTATCCCTAGTATTAAACTTGTATTGCAATTCAATATGTTAGAATAACAATGGTCCTTCAATCCAGATCGCACGTCGCGTTATCGAGCAACCGACGGATCATCCGACCCCAGGTCCTTCAGACTAGCTGTGTCCGCCTAAAAAACATAGTGCACGTCCTTCGAGGTGCGCAAACCAGGTCAACGACCTGACCTTGCCCCCATGGCCGCTCGAAAAAGGCCACCCCCAAGCAGACCGTTTTACTAGTACCGTTGCTAGTTTGCGCTCCATCAGACCCATTGGTCCATCAGGCTTAGGCATGCCCTTCAGACCCCGTCAGTCCTTCAGTTTAACTCCAATCAATGCGCCAAGCATCGACTGTGAATTAGACCATCAGAGCCCCAGTGCTCATTCAGATCCCCGACGATCCCTATTTACTTTTATTCTATGTCAACCCATTATCTTTCAATAATTTCTAAAAAAATAGTCTTGACAAAATTAGTGTCTTTTTATCTTTATTTCAATTTTACTCGAGAAATTTGGAAACCCTTCATATTTCCTAGTAAAATATAAATAAAGAGGGGCAGCTGTCATACCCTAATTTTGTCCGGCTAATTTAAAGCTTACTAAAAAATCCAAAATATTGTTTTTATTGTTTATGTGTGTCGTTCCCAGTCATGTATAGGCGTGTTACTTCTCATTGGTGCGTGTGTGCTATTGTTAATAATGTACACATTTTAGTCCCCGTTGCGGACAGGTGTTCGCGTATTGTTGTGTACGAGTGTTTATTTTAGTACGCGAATTCGCATATTCTCGTTGTAGACGCGCGTTCGCGTCTCGTCGTATACGTTTGTTTTTCGTCGTTGTTATCGGTTTAATTTTGTTCTAAAAATCTAATAAAAATCAGATTGTGAATAAATACTTTTTATAATCAGTTTTTTTTACAAAGTCAACTTTAGTACACATGTATAGACAAAAAATAAATACAAAATAATACAAAAAATTAATTAAAAGCAAAAGTACAAAAAAAATAAATAAAATGAAGGGGCTGGCAGCTGGCCACTGCTTTTATGTTTTGAGAATGAAAACAAGTCTTCTTTCTTCCCGTTCTCTCCTTTTTCCCAATTTGCTCCAACAGGACAGCTTTGCAGGCACCACCTTGCTGCTGCTCCTCTGCTCCATTAACCTCCTCTGCTCTACTACTTTGATTCCCTGCAAAATCATAACAACAAAATTTGTCCCATTAATTTACTATTCTATAAAAGACTCAGCTGAGATACAGAGAGGGGGGACGGAGATACACGATGACACAAAAAACACCCAAGGAAACATACACAGCAATACGCACAGATAAGAACACCGAAGCATAACCATGAAAATTCCACTTCCTATCAACACCGACCCCAAACTCAGTGAACCCAAAAATCAAAGAAAATACATATACTTGAATATAACGAAAGAGAGCAAGAAAAAAAAAACAACTGAAGAGCACATACCATCGTGCCGAAGTCGGTGCCCGATTCCGTTGATGGTGGCTGCCAACGTTGCAGCACCTTCCCCCCACGTGCAACCTCTGTTTCAAATCCAGACACCACTGTCGCACCCCCTCGGCAGCGAAAACCCACACCAAAAACTGTCGCCGGTGAACCTCCGGCGAAGACCGCCGCCGTCAGCTTCCCTCCGCTCTCCTTCCACTGCCGTCCCTCTCCTTCTCTCCCCTTGACTCTGTTTCTCCACAACGTCGCCGGAGCCCACCAAGGCCCCCCCTCCGGCGTCGTCCCCCCATCACCACCACAACTCTGTCTCTCCCCCTCATCGTTTCGCGTTCTCTCTCTCTCTCATCCGTCTTCCCTCTCGCCACTATCGCGTCGTACCACCGTCGAAAGCCCTTTAGTTTCCCTCCTCACCGTCGCAATCGCCGCCCAGCTCTCCTCCATCGCGTCGCACAACTGTCGTCTCCCTCCCTCCGTCATCGCACCCTTTCTCTCTCCGAACAGCACCACACTACCGCCGCCGTCGCGCACCGCCGTTGTTGGTCACCATCGCGATCCTTCTCCCTCTTCTCTTCCTCTGCGCGTATCTCTCTCTCTCTTCGTAATCTCCTCTTCCAGCGTAACTCTTTCTCTCATTTTCCCTGTTTTCCTTCCTTGTTCAAAACGGCGCTGTTGAGTTGGGGGGAATGAAATTAGGGTTATGTGTTATGTTGACATATGATGGGCTTGGGTCTCCAGATGTTGATTTCATAAAAAAAAAAAGAAGCAGAATACTACTCGCACCCATGTTTTCTAAAAACGCTCCTTTACTAATCATACCCCTTCTTTTCGTAAGTTAACCCCCACGCGAGCCCAATCTGTTAAAACGCAGCCCAGTTCATGGAAAACGGACTGGGCTCGCTGACTGCCATCTTTATTCATTATATAACACATATCAGCTAATTGCACCCCTGCGTTTAATCATTCAGTACCCTCCTGGATGAGCCCAATTTGCAGCTTTTGAACCCAAAAAATGTGAACTGGGCTGCACTACTAGTTGCATCCATTTTTTAATAATACTACACTCCACAACTAATTGCACCTCTCCCATTTCTATTTTACAACTTACAATGTTCTCCCCCTTTTGCTGAATCAAAGTCATTTTCATTTTCTAATAAGTTAAAAAACACCAACAAACAAAACTTTTTTCTACACCAAGAACTACGTGCGATTTGATTCTCTACCAGGAGATACGTAGGACCAGAGGGCGGCCGACCTCTGTCAATTGCATTAATAAAAAACCTTTTTTCTTTTAATTCATTTCTCTCCTATTTCTCAAAAAGTACAAAAAATAACTAACCGTTTATCGAGTCTTCTTTTATTATTATTATTATTATTATTATTATTATTATTATAAGGGTAAAATCATTATTTTTGAATTAATAAATTTTTACACATTTAGTTAAAAGGTAACCTTCCTTAGGAAGGATGTCGTAGGGTGCTAATACCTTCCCTACGCATAAACGACTCCCGAGCCTAAACCTGGTCCGCAAAACCCCCTTATCCACTCAATAGGGATTTTCCAATGTTTGCCCTTAAACTAAAACTTTGGTGGCAGCTTCATTCAAGAACTTCGAAGAATCCCCTCCTCCGGATTTTTCGGTCGCTACATTTGTGTGTTGGTGTTTTTTATTATTTGAATGTTTTTGAAATTTGAAAGACATTCGAAGTGACCAAACAGATAAATCTAGAGTGGTCACCACTAATGACTTATTTGAAAAGGAAGGTATTCACAATGTTCAAACGAGTTAAATTCATAGTAACCATTGCAAATAACCGATTTGTGATTGAGTGATTTGATTATTTGGAAATGTTTACTTGGAAACATGATTTTAAAAAAAAAAGATTTAAGATTGTGTGAAAATGAGTTGGACTCATTGATTTGTAAAATGTGCGAAGATGAGTTGGACTCATTGGTTTGTAAGATGTGTGAGGATGAGTTGGACTCATTGGTTTGTAAAAAAGAAGAAAAGATTGTATATTACAAAAAAAGATAATAAAAATGAGAAGGTGAGAATGCAAGAAATAAATGGTGTAAACAACAAATATTCATTAGTGAAAAATAAAAAGACAGAGGCAAAACCTAGACACAAATGAGTTATAAATAATAGCCCATGACTTAAAAAAGAACACAAAACATGAAGGAAAAAAGGGGGCGCAGAATCAGAATGGTGAGGTGTAAATTGTAAACAGTTCCCTAGCTGACTTGAGTGTCGGAGTGTCCCCGCAGGTACCACCTGCCTCGGATCGAAAGCGGAGCTCGTTTGATCAAGACCAACCCCTACCAACTATCTCGGATCGGACCTTGTGTCTAAGATCAGATACAGGTCCAGAGATACGGTACGGAACAAATATAATCTTGTGAGAAGAATTCTACCAACATCAATTACCACACAAATCCAACTAAAACATGACATACAATTAGATAGCTAAGTGCAGAATTTGTCAATAAAATGTTCGTAAACTTTGGAGATTTTAATAAAATGCCAAAGGATGTCAAATTTTAGTAAACGTATCCCTTTTTGTAAATCTTAGATTGTCTACTACTCCCTTTGTTATAGAATAAAAGCAAAAATTGGTTTACAAAAGTGGAAGTATCTGGTCTACAAAATTTGGACCAGATACATGAACAGTTCAATGTTGTTACTGTTTGTATAGTTTCCCTTCATATAATGGCAGCAATTATCCTAAAATGAATAAAAGATGTTGGAAATCATTCTACGGGCCAAAATGTCCAATTTGATTGGGCAATAATAGTGGGAATGTGTTTTGCAGATGAAATTCATCATCTTTTAACCATTTTTCTAAGATTATTCCTTACTTTCTCTATGAAGGTAGTTAACAGAAGGATCAAGTTGAATAAATTTCATATATTTAAAGACCATATAATACAGTATACAAAGATAAAATCAAAACTTGTATTGCAATTCAATATTTATCCCTAGTATTAAACTGGGATTTCCCAGCTGAAACTGAAATACAGTCACGACAACTTGATTCTTCAATCAAATTAAGAATTCTACCCAAATTTTGAGAATGTTGTGTGTCCGAGCTAACAAATTTGTAGATCCTTTTCAAATACCCAATTATACCCATGCTTCATAACCTCAACAGAAGAAAGGCTCGTGCGGAAATAGGCTTCTATGGAGAGTCGTCTATCTGAACTCAGAATGTTTAAGGGGCAAATAGATTCAAGGGGCATATAGAGTAGCCACATGTGAGTTGATTTGACCTTAATAAGATCACTATTAGTATTAAGTATTTCTGGATTGTGGATTTGAAAACATTCGCCATCTTTTGCCCAACTCAAACATATTGTTAAATCTAAGGATGCCCTCGTAATCGTATTGTTAGGTGCCACAGAAAATACCGTACAGTAAGCAAAGCCAATGACACCATTATCTACCATAATGGGAGGTGGGTCTATCGATATTCTTGAGTCACCCAACCTCTGATTTTTGAACCACCTTGGTATCTCACTTCCAGGAATAATAGTATCAACATACCTAGAATGTTGGTTTGCCCGAATGAATTGTATCATCCACGAAAAAATCATGTTACTGCAGCGTTCCCTATCACCCAATCTAGGACAATTGAAAATATACAATCCAACTCTAAGCCTCCAATATTGATTACCTGAAATTCCTCTATCCCTCCGATATGGATCATCTGAAATGGTGGTAGGTGAAGGCAGCATGGTCAAAGATTTCAAACACTTGCAGTGTTCCATGTTTAAATATTCAAGTTTAGAAAGCTTCTCGAGGCTAGGTAGTGTCACAAATTTGTTTCCTCCTAAATTCAATCTTCTTAACAAATGTAGGCATCCAATGGCATCAGGAACTTTCCTAATATTGCAATAACTAACATCGAGTTCACACAAGGAATGGAAAGGCAGTCTGATCATCGAGTTGAATGCAGAGAAAAGATTTGGATTTTTGGCTGCTTTAGAACATCCAGAAATATTTAAATCTCCAGGTATGCTTTTTAAGTTTTTGCAATTTTTCACATACAATGAAACAAGCTTTGTTGGAATATCATTAGATGTACCCAAATGCACAATTTTTTCACATCCTGTGAGATCTAGCTCCTCAATATTTGGGAACTCACTGAAATCTGGCATGGTAATTAGATTCTTGGAGTCCCTAAGGTCCAGAAATCTCAAGTTGTGGAGATACTGTGACACCAAAAAACCAAGAAAAAAAATAAAGACATTATATTCTTTTACATAGATTATCTACAATAATCTACTAATCAACTCAAATAATCAATTGAAATTATGAGATAACTGCACTGATACATAAAAAAACACTGGACAACTGCACTGATATATAAAAAAATACGGAGATAATTGCAACGATATATATATAAAAACACGGAATAGTTGCACTGATATATAAAAAAACATGGAATAACAACACTGATATATAAAAACACACGGGATAAATGCACATATTGTTTTTAAATGATACTTTTACATTTTTAGTTTTAATATTTATCATTTTTTTATTTGAAACTCCTTTTTTATCTACTTTAAATTTTTCTTTATTTTCACGGGGTAATGTTCAGACTATTTAAATACTGTCTAAATTCATTCCTAAAAAGAACACGACAGCACATGTCTGTATGCAAGTCATCCTCTATATTTTACAATTGATTTTAGATTAATGAGATTTCAAACTAACATTTCTATTTGAGGTGATCGTATGACGTAACGCGATCGGCCCGTGCGGATGCACAGGTATAGTACTAGTTTAAATAAAACCTAAGTAAAGTGGGTGAAAGTCTTCCAACAAATAAGTGAGGTGGTTGTTCATTTTTAAATTAGAGAAAATGCCTATGTCATTTAATCATAATTCATACGGAAGTGAATGTAATTTCTCCTTAAATCTATGGCTATACAAATTTGAAGACCCTGCCATTTCACTTGGATTTAGCCACAACCAAACTTTAGTTAGGCCACTTAATCCCATTTATGAACATGTTCTAGTAACCCCCCGATTTTCGGGGGATTAGGTGAAGATTACTGCCATAATCAAGAACTTGTACTCATGTGGATACGTGACATGTTATCTACCGTTAATCTAGATTTTAGACACTTGTGTTAGTGATCACTAGGGGTGTGCATCGTACACAAACCACACTATTTTTACAAAGAGGTTATGGTGGTTTATTAAAACTGGTTCTAATTTGTGAAATGGTTTGGAACAGGTTCAAAATTGATTCATTATCGGTTTAGAATAAAAAATCAGTTTACGGGTTTCAATGCTTCAAATCCTATCCATTCCACCGCTAGATGCTCTCATTTTCATCGAATCAACAACACTCATGCCATTTATCTCATCACTCACTCGTTAGTTTCATGAATCAATGTTAACAGATTCACCAACACCATTGATTCTCAAAATTTGATTATAAGCTCCAAATATTTTTTCTATTGCATCATCATAATTATTAGAAATCTTAGGGAGATGTTGCTTTGACTGAAACTTGCGCTCAAGAATGCAAATCGAGAAAGAGGAACATGTAAAGGTATATCGTTTTTTGTATTATTCAAATTCAAATGTTTCAAAAAGATCAATAAGAGGAAAAAAAACATAGAACCAAAACAAAATATTTTATATTTTCCTTATGAGATACTTCCCTGTTCATAGCTAATTCTCATGAAAGAGATCTTCCTTGCTCGCAAAAATCCCTGTTGGAAGTCTGGGACTCTATTTTGAAAATGAAAGTAGAAGAAGTGGTAATTTACCGTATGGAAAAGTAGTATCCCGGTAATCCATTTAAAATGGTATGGGTTATTTATAGCAGTCCGGTAAAGGTTTTGGTATAGTTTAGGTTTACCAATTTCTATGCACACCCCTAGTGATCACCGATAGGAGTTTGTTGGCTTTGGTTTCCCTAATGATATATTGCTCTTTGAGTCGAATTTATAGGAAAAAATTGTCCGAACATCAAGACCCGGCCTCCTTAGAGGGGATGTGGTCGTGGTCACACTCGTGGTCGCGGTGTGCATGGAGATGTTGTTGGTCGGCGTGGATTGGATGTCGAAGCAGCCGCTGTTGAGGTACCTAGGCGGATGCGAGGAGAACCGGGCATGGCCAATTTTGTCGGATCATTTCCACTCGACCATTCTCTAGCCTCGGCTAGGCTTTTCTCCTCGGCCAACCGCTAAGCGAAATTTGGGTGTTAACAAATGTAAAACCCCTCCCTCTTTGGACTAAATGTCTTAATTTTTTAAAACAGGGGGACTAAATCTCCGAGTTTTAAAATAGGGGACCAAATATCTAAATTTTTGAAAATAGGAGGACCAAAACTATAATTTAACCTAACATAAATTATCAAAATTGAAAACAGGTAAAAAGAAAAATGACCAAATAAATACTATTCTCCTTCCACAAATTGATAAATTAGGTTTTCGGGGTTTCCTCAAATGAGTCAACAATCTTCTTCCTATTTCGAGTTTATTGATCATGTTAGAATTTGTTCATTAAGGTAAAATTAATAACTAAATCCCATGATTTAAATAATCCAATTGAACATATTATTTAAAATTGTAATAACCTTAAAAACTATGAATCTAACTAAAAAAAATTAAAAGAATAATAATCATATAAAAATATTTATTTAACTAAGAAATTTGTAATAATTAATTTTCACAAATAATTTTACATTCATTTAGTAAATGTAGTAAAAAGATGAAAATATAAAACATATTCTTGTTGAAAAATTTATTTTTCATTTTTTTAGGTGTTGATTATGAAAATGTGCCTTCGTTTTGTTTTTATTTTCAAAATACTGGTCACTCTTTAGTAAATTTCAAGAGAATTGGAAATCAAGATTGTGCTTTCCTAATATGGATTGTCGCATGACTCCCATATATATGAATGAATGCTGAGACTCTTTTGGTAGGGAATGTAGGGAATGTATCTATTTGTAAGGGGAATGAAGCTGTTGAAACTTCAATGGCAGGGATTGCTTATTTTATAAGGTGAATGAAGTTGATGATACCTCATTGGTATAGAATATATATGTTCTACTAAGGTGAATAAATTTGGGTGGATCCTCTATTCCTCCAATGCAAGTTTGCATCTAAATCCCATTTGCTATCTCTATACGCTGTCAGATACTAATTCCAAACAAATCACGCACGTGCGTGTGCACACACACAAATATATATAATCTTGCATTCAATATAATCTTGTGAGAAGAATTCTACCAACATCAATTACCACACAAATCCAACCAAAACATGACATACAATTAGATAGCTAAGTGCAGAATTTGTCAATAGATGTTCGTAAACTTTGGTGATTTTAATAAAATGCCAAAGGATGTCAAATTTTAGTAAACGTATCCCTTTTTGTAAATCTTAGATTGTCTAGTACTCCCTCTGTTACAGAATAAAAGCAAAAACTGGTTTACAAAAGTTGAAGTATCTGGTCTACAAAATTTCGACCAGATACATGAACAGTTCAATGTTGTTACTGTTTGTATAGTTTCCCTTGATATAATGGCAGCAATTATCCTAAAATGAATAAAAGATGTTGGAAATCATTCTACGGGCCAAAATGTCCAATTTGATTGGGCAATAATAGTGGGAATGTGTTTTGCAGATGAAATCCATCATCTTTTAACCATTTTTCTAGATTATTTCTCACTTTCTCTATGAAGGTAGTTAACAGAAGGATCAACTTGAATAAATTTCATATTTTTTAAGACCATATAATACAGTATACAAAGATAAAATCAAAACTTGTATTGCAATTCAATATTTATCCCTTGGTATCTCACTTCCAGGAATAATAGTATCAACATGCCTAAAATGTTGGTTTGCCCGAATGAATTGTATCCATAGTTATCAAAATCGCGATTTTAATCGCAAAATCGCACGATTCTACGATTCTACGCACCCCCTACGATTCGATTTTGATGCAAAATCGGAATGCATGCGAAATCGTGCGATTTTTGGAAGTATCGTACGATTCCACGATTCTGTTGCGAGTCCACGATGAAAATCGCAAATAAAACGCGTTTTTGGAACACAAAAAAACGGGTCGGGTTGCGACCCGGTTTGCGTTTTTACGCAAATCTACCCTTCGAACCCTAAATTTCTCACTTGTTTCTCGTTTGTCTCTCTCTCTCTCTTGTTCGTCTCTCTCGTTCGTGTCTCACCCTTATCCCCCAGAGTCACCGTTCTTCTCTCTGCTTCTGCTCCTGTGCGTGCGTCGTCTTCTGCGCTTCTGCTTCTGCGCTTCTACTTCTGCGATTCTGCTTCTGCGCTTCTGCGATTCGCAACTCGCAAGCTCTCTGCTCCTGCTTCTGCTTCCCTCACAGTTCGTTTATCATCTTCAATATTGAGGTAACAATTTGTCAATTTCAGTTCAGTTTACAGTTTACACTTTACACTCTGTTTCAGTGACTCTGTTTCAGTCTGTGTATTTTGTTTAAGTTTGCTGCATTTTTTTACTTTCTATTACAGTGTTTGTATGGCTGGAACGGGCAGTAGTAGACCTCCTACTTCAACCGCATCAACCCCAAGTGTTGGGACGAATTCTAAACGCCGAAACCCGCCGAAAAATGCTCCCGGGCAGCGACAAGATGTTGGTTGGCAACACGGTAGACTTATCGAAGGCAGCGGTATTGAATGCAGATATTGTCGCAAAGTGTTTACTAGTGGGGGAATCTACCGATTGAAGCACCATTTAGCTTGCACAAAGAAAGATGTAGGAGAGTGCAAAAGTGTCCCGGATAACGTTCGGGAGCAAATGTGGCATCTTGTAGTTGAGTTGCAAAAGAATTTGATTGAGAAGAGAAATCCAACTCCACTTGAATTGGATGAAGTAAATTCAGTAGAAGAAATTGACACTGGTAAAAGAAAAAGGGTTGAACTTCGACAACCACATATTTCAAATATTTTCAAGAAGGGCGTCACTTCTCAACGAACACTCAACACTGCATTCAAGCGGGGGGAGAAGGAAATACTGGATAAACAGGTTGGAGAATTCTTTTATGATAATTGTATCTCGTTTAATGTTGCAAACAATGATAAATGGATACAAATGGTAAAGGGTATTTCTGCATATGGAAATGGATATCAACCACGGTCCTATCATGAGATTAGAGAGCCATTGTTGAATGCAAAAGTTGAGGATACAAATGCCATCAAGGAGGAACATAGAGTGTATTGGAAGAAGTTTGGGTGTACCATTATGACAGATGGCTGGACAGATCAGAGGAAGAGGACTCTCCTCAATTTCTGCGTACATAGTCCTAGGGGGACATTCTTTTTAAAATCAATTGATGCTTCTGGGATTTCAAAAACAGCTGATAAGATTTTGGAGATGTTGGAGGATGTTATTGATGAGGTCGGGGTAGAAAATGTTGTCCAGATTGTGACAGACAATGCTGCTAATTATAAGTTGGCTGGACAGATGCTGATGGAAAAGAAGCCTTACATTTACTGGACACCTTGTGCGGCTCATTGCATTGATTTGATGTTGGAGGATTTTGAGAGCAAGTTGCCAGTTCATAAGGAGACCATTGCTAAAGGTAGGAAGATCGCAAAGTTCATATATCTTCGGTCTGGTCTTGTAAAGTTATTGCATCACTATACGGGTGGAGGTGAATTGATTAGACATGGTGCCACACGTTTTGCCACATCTTATCTGAGTTTGGGAAGTCTGAATGATAATAGGGGATCACTTCTTCAAATGTTCACTTGTACACAATGGAAGGGAAGCCAATTTGCAAAGCTGCCTATGGGAAAAGAGGTTGAAGAAGCAGTCTTAGATAAGAAATTTTGGCTTAATTTAGTGATTTGCATAAAAGGTGCTTTTCCATTGCTTAAAGTTTTGCGAATGGTGGATTCCGACGATAGTCCATCCATGGCTTACATATATGAAGCAATGGATCAATGTAAAGAGCAGATTCAACAAGCTTTCAACAACAAGAAAACGAGGTAGACTATTTATTTATTGCAAAATTTAGGATTTAGTTTAGTATTTTACCACAAACTAATTGAATCATTTTTTTTTCATACATTAGATACATGCCTTTGTGGAAAATTATTGATCATAGGTGGGACAAACAACTCCATAGACCTTTGCATGCTGCAGGGCATTATCTCAATCCAGTGTTGCATTACCAACCCAACTTCACACCTGATGCGGAAGTGTCCAATGGGATGTATGACTGTTTGAAAAGGATGTTGAATTATGATTATGACAAGATAGGTGAGGTTGATGAGCAGCTTGAGGTTTTCAAAGCTAGAAAGGGTTTATTTGGTGATGAAATAGTTAGGCGTGCTCTAAAAACGAAGACCCCGGCTCAATGGTGGGATTCTTATGGTGATTCAACACCATTGTTAAAATGGTTTGCTATGCGTGTCTTGAACTTGACATGTAGTTCTTCAGGTTGTGAGAGGAACTGGAGTGCATTTGAGATGGTATGATTTCAAATTATTAGTATATTTATTTCTCATAATTGTTATGTGATAGGTACTTCAATTTAGTTTTTCTAAATTGTGTAGGTCCATAGCAAGAAAAGAAACCGATTGAATGTGCCAAAAATGAACGATCTTGTCTATGTGATGGTAAATGGAAGATTACAAAAGAGTAAGACTGAAAGGAGAAAACGCTCTCTAGATATTGAAGATATCAATGATGATGATTGGATCACGGGTCAAGATGAGGAAGATGAGGACTTTGTTGATTTAGATGAAGAATTGGTTGGTAATGATGGGAATCATGGGATTGGTAGTAGTAGTGCTACTGCTACATCCGCTGCACCTGTGGATGAACTTGATGTTGATAATGGAGAGGATGATGGAGATGATGATGAAGGTTATGGTGAAGGTCATAATGGAGATGATTATGTGGGAGATGATTATGAGGGGACCGATTATGGGGCATATGATGGCATTAATGATGATATTAATGAAGATGAAGAAGAAGATATTATGGGTTCTATGCCTAATATCACTTTGAATGATTTGATTTAGACTTTATGATGGTTGTTGGTTTATGTCTAAGACTTTGAATGATTTGATTTTTAGGCTTTATGATGGTTGTTGGTTTATGTCTAAGACTTTGAGTAATATCTGCATTTTAGTAAAATCTTACGATTTTACTTGCGATTTTACGATTTACGATTTTGTTTAACCCCTTCCGATTCTAGTTTTTGATACTTTTTTTTTTGGGTAGAATCTTACGATTCTACTTACGATTTTACGATTTCCGATTTTACTACCCTGCTTACGATCTTGCGTAGAATCTCGATTTTGATAACTATGATTGTACCATCCACAAAAAAGTCATGTTACTGCAGCGTTCCCTATCACCCAATCTAGGACAATTGAAAATATACAATCCAACTCTAAGCCTCCAATATTGATTACCTGAAATTCCTCTATCCCTCCGATATGGATCATCTGAAATGGTGGTAGGTGAAGGCAGCATGGTCAAAGATTTCAAACACTTGCAGTGTTCCATGTTTAAATATTCAAGTTTAGAAAGCTTCTCGAGGCTAGGTAGTGTCACAAAGTTGTTTCCTTCTAAATTTAATCTTCGTAACAAATGTAGGCATCCAATGGCATCAGGAACTTTCCTAATATTGCAAAAACTAACATCGAGTTCACACAAGGAATGGAAAGGCAGTCTGATCATCGGGTTGAATGCAGAGAAAAGATTTGGATTTTTGACTGCTTTAGAACATCCAGAAATATTTAAATCTCTAAGAGAACTGAGACCAAATATCTCCCTTGGTATGCTTTTTAAATTTTTGCAATCTTTCAAATTCAATATAACAAGCTTTCTTGGAATATCATTAGATGGACCCAAATGCACAAGTTTTTCACATCCTTCGAGATTTAGCCTCTCAATATTTGGGAACTCACTGAAATTCGGCATGATAATTAGATTCTTGGAGTCCCTAAGGTCCAGAAATCTCAAGTTGTGGAGATACTGTGACACCAAAAAACCAAGAAAAAAAAAATAAAGACATTATATTCTATTACATAGAAATTTACCTTAAAAAAGAATTAAAAAGATAATTCACAGTACCTTTTTGCCCTTCCATAGTTGTTTGAGTCTGCTAGATGGCAATTGAAGATCAACGAGCTGATTGGGATGGAAACTTGATGGCAGATACTCAAAGGGATATTCATCCAACTCAACATATCTTAATTCATTAGAGAGACAATCGAGAATTCCTAAAGAATCCGCCTTCTTGAGGATGAGCAATCTAAGATGGCTCATTTTTGACAATGTCTCACCAACCGATATTTCCCCTTCAATATTACGAAGTTCATGATGCTTTAAAGCTATGGCTTCAACAGTCTTTTCCTGAAACATAGTACAAAGGAAAAAACATAAATAATTTCAACATATTTATATATAGCGTTTATGAAAATGGAAATAAGTTTTCTATTTTCAATCAACTACTTTACCATATTCTCCTGCAAGACATTGTCCAAATTTTTGTGCTGCCATACCCTGCTCCACTTTCTTGGATTTTTTTTTTGAATTTTCTAGAACAATTTGTTTGCCTAACTCTTGCAACAAATCATGCATTTGAACGACACCATACTCAATTGTAATAAGTGAGTTGTCATTGAGAACTCTTAATCCAATATCAGCATGAAATCCACAACAATCTAAAATATGTTTAACATATTCCTCATTTCCACCGCCAAAAAAGCAAGCAATGTCAAGAAATATTTCTTTTTCCATTTCCTCTAGCCCATCAAAACTTAATCGCAACACATCCATGATATCACTGTTTGGACTTTCTCTCAATCTAGCCAATGCACTTGTCCATTCAGAGATATCTCGACCAAACAAAAATGAGCCCAATAATTTAATGGCAAGTGGTAGGCCACCAGCATAATCAAGTATGCTATTTGCCAAGCATTCATAATCACTCATGATATCACTCAAGATATAATCACGTTTGAAAGCTTTCCGACAAAATAACTGAAGTGAGTTAGCATGGTTCAAGAGTGGAACTTTGTATACAACATCCACTCCAAACTCTTTTAAGATGTGCTCATCTCTAGAAATTATAATCATTCTACTCCCTGCACCCAACCATTCACGATGCACGGCAAGTTTCTCCAGTTGCTCACCTTGATCAACATTATCAAGAATTATAAGGGCCCTTACACGACATAGCCTACGTTGTATTAGACTAGTTGCGTCATAAAGATTGCATATCCCAAGGGGTTCTTCACGCAGAATTTGACATAGAATTTGTTGTAATGCACCAATTGGACCATCATGTCGATAAATTTTGCTTACATCATCAATAAGAACACATGTATCGAATTGATGAGAGATTGTGCCATATAAAATCCTAACAAGAGTTGACTTTCCTATTCCACCCATACCACTAATTCCTACAACTCGAACATCGTCAACTGATTCCAAAAGTAAATGATTTTTTAATTCCCCAATAGGAGAATGTATACCAACTACATCTTTTGGAAGACTTGCAAATTTGGGATCCAATGCATTTATTATCTCTTTAACCAACTTTTCAGTCTCTTCATATTGTGGCCTGAAAGTTTAAACAAGTAAACCAATACACAAAATTATCACATAAGGAAACTAAAACAAAACGAACACATGTATAGGACAAGATAACAAAATTTTCTTTTTGTTTCCATTTTGAAAACTCTTGCTCGAAAGCAAAATACACATGACCAAATGTTGATCTTAACTCTTGTAGAGATTAGACACCACTCTCTTTCAACTCTTAACTCTTGTTTGAAAAGGGAAAGTGAATTTAAATATGTTAGAATAACATATGAGTCAAAGCAATAAAATGTAGTTCATGTATAGATTTTCCTTGTACTATATCTAGGTACATCTTGTATAGTTTTAGTCATCAATTACAATACAAAACTCGGTTTATAGAATATATTAGAACATAGCTTAAAACATCCACGATTAAGCAAATTTGTTATTCAAAGTGCAAGTAAACCATGAATACTAGTGAAGATTACTTACTTATGACACATATCCCAACCAGATAGACTGGCAACTTGTGTCAGCGCGCCCCTCCAATTTTGCACCACTTCCAATTCTTGTTTGAATCTTTCTTCATGTTTGGCAAAAGCTTCAGCATAATTCCCTACATTTTGGTGTCGCACCTCAGATGGATCAACATCATCGAAAACAGGAAAAACAGGCTTTCTTGAATCTCGAAAACATCTAAGAATCATTTCCAATTCTCGCAAGCACCATGTTGAGGAAGCAAAATTCTTTGAGAACACCACAACATAAACAAGAGATCCTTCAATAGCACGAACGAGCTCAGGTTCCAACGATTCGCCTTTGGTGATCATTGTGTCATCCCTGAATACGGAAATGCCTTTTCTTCGGAAGGCGCCGAAAAGATGATCCCTGAAATTGAGGCGAATGTCATCACCATGAAAGCTGACAAACACGTCATATTTCTTTGTGATGATTTGGATGCTACTACTAGCCATCTCAATTCAATTGCTGAGGATGATGAACAATGGATAATGATATGATTAGATAGTCACAGAAGCTGCAATGGAACTTGTGGAAGGTGTATGACAAGAGAGAGAGCCTATGAATGAATTCTTGATAGGTTGATGAAATTTTGAATAGTAGAAATATATCCCTTGATGTTGAAGCTTTACAATTACACACACAGAGGATTCCCTATGAATGCACCTGATATTGTTAAGGTTAAATAGATATTTATCCACACAGACAAAAATGGTAAACAGAACATAAATAGATAGGGAATTGATAGTGAGACAGTAATAGAGTAAACATAGTTGTATGGCTAAGAAGGGTTTAAGCTTACTTAGGTGTTGAGCAGGTGCCATGGTTGTAACTAACTCATAACCAATTCAGTTTTACTAATTTCAATTACAGTGATTTTACCTGTTAGGAAGAACTACGACACCCACTCGAAATTCGCTACCATCTGAAACTGCGGTGATGGATCGGCAGCACGGCGAGATTGAACTTGATCGTATCGCCTTCGCTTCTAAAACGAGCTGTCTCTTCTTTCTTTGAGTTGAGTTGAGGAAAGGAAGAGGGTCTGAGCTTCTTTTTATGGTAGTAGAAGAAGATTGTACACTCCTTCCGCTCCTTCCTTCACGTTTTCCTCCACCCACCCGGTCGGTGTAGCTTCTGCGTTCATACTCACTAATTTCAAATCACTTTCCTTTTCCTTCAACCAGAAGGATACCCGTGAATACGGACGTCTAACATTTTTGTTCGTCACAAAATACATTTTTTCAGAGTCATAAATTATGATAACAACATGTAACTTTTTCCCGCTTAATCAAATGCAGAATATAGATTAATTATACCATAAAAAATTACATGAAATTATAGCAACAACATATAATGTTTACCCGCTGAAACTAAAAAATAAAAAATAATTTTTTCGACAATATCTAGTACTTTATTATTGCGGCTCAAAAAATGATTATATCGACAACGTGTTACATTTGCCCATAAGAAATCAAAAATAATGAAATTATATCGACATGTAATGTTTACCCGTTAAAACTCAAAAGAAAGATAAAAAAGTATTTATAAAAAAAAACAAACTAACCGTTTATAATAGAAAGATATTTTTCCATCCAATATTTTAGATATGAGTAGTTTGGTATTTTTGGTAGTGATTGAGTTAATTAAATAGATACTTGATAGTTGATAATTAGATAGATGGTTGATGATTAATTGTTTGATTAAATAGATAGTTGATGATTAATACTTTAATTCAATAGACAGTAGTAGATAGAATAAAAAATAAAATGCGGGGAGAGAGAGAGAGAGAGAGAGAGAGAGAGAGAGAGAGAGAGAGAGAGAGAGAGAGAGAGAGAGAGAGAGAGAGAGAGAGAGAGAGAGAGAGAGAGAGAGAGAATGAGTTTTAAATGTGAGATAAAAAAATTTAAAAAATGGAGCGAGAAAGTGAGACTCACAAAAATAAATATGAGATAAAATAATAACAAAATTCCAAAGTTGCCTCAACAAAGAAAAAAATTAAAAAAAATTAAAATATGATGTGAGAAAGTGAGACTCACGAAAATAAAATATGAGATAAAATAATAATAAAATTCCAAACTTGCCTCAACAAAGAAAAAAATTAAAAGGGCAAATTGGTAATTTTATCAACCCTTTATTTTCTTAAATAGTAATAAATAGTAATAAGTTGATTTCAACGTGCTTTTTGACAAACCTCTATGTAGCTTTTTTGACTGAAGTTTAATTTCACGTTTTCTTCCAAATTCTCAGTGTTTCAACTTAGTTCACCTATCATATCAATTCAATTTAATCCCTAATTTTGTAAAAGTGTTTCAACTTGGTTCATCTATCATATCAAATTAGTTTCTCTATTTTGCAAAAAAAGACTAAGTTTAAACAATTTTGCAAAAGACAGTGACTAAGTTGATATTTTTTCCCGTTTTGATCTCTCATCTTCCATTTTGGTATTATTTTTGTTCATTTTTGGTGTGCTTCCTCTAGCAGATGAGGGACCAAAATGACACAAATGGAAGATGAGAGACAAAAACGGTAAAATGAAGATGAGGAACCAAAACAGAAAGAAAAAAAGATAAATGATCGCAATGAATCTCAAGTCAATGATATATGACCAAAAGTACTATTTAGCCTATTGTAATTGTCACGACTAAATTAAACTTTTGTGAAACTTTAGAACTAAATTGACTAAAAGCTCTTAATACTCCCTCCGCAAACAAAATTATTTTCTCAATTATTAAGAAAATTAGTTAGTGCAATCAATTATCTGGTTTTACCTGTGAGGGGTGGACCAGTTGGTTCGGCCTCACGCTCCTGCAAGCCAGGACGTGAGTTCGAGTCCCGCTTCCCCTCGATTTATAGCCTATGCAAAGCGGATTTGCGTTGTGGGCTGGGTAGGCAACCCGTAATCCCTCCAAAAATCCTCAATGAGGTTGGTGGTTGGCTCTGGCCTTGCATGGCTCAGTCCTTGCCCTAATCTAAACTTTTTTGTACCAAAAACAAAATTATCTGGTTTTCATACAAAAATTTAATCAAATTTACTATATATATATATATATATATATATATATATATATATGATATAATAGCATTAAATGCAGTAAAATTAATTAACTTTTTCTTTTTTTGACGTGAAAATAATTAACTTTCAACTCTAATATAATAAAATTATATGCTAACACTTTTACATTTTTAGACATCTTAAAATTTTGACAATTGTCAAAAATTTGGGGTAAATTCATCATTTCACCACTAAAAGACAAAACGTCGCAGCGTTTTGTCAGATTTAAAAAATAACAATTCAGCTGACGCATGTCTCCCGTGTGTCAGCTTTTGTTTTTTTTACATTCTTTTTAAAAACAGTTTTTTTTAAAAAAAAAATTTTAAAAAAAATTTTTAAAAAAAAAAAATTAAAAACTGTTTTTTTTTAAATCTCTTTTCATAATTTTTTTGAGTTTTATTGTCAAAAACATAAAAAAAAATTGATCTTTTACTATAAATCAATTAGTCACTATTTTTATAATCTTCTCAAACTACTAAAATTAATCATTTCCTTTGACAATGGTAATATTAATCATTTTAACCACTATCCATTGTCCAAAAAAGACGTACATTTAACAAAAGTTTAAAATTTAATTTTTTTAAAAAAAAATTAAATTATTAAATTAATATTATACTCAATAATTAAATAATGTAAAATTTACTATTTACTATAATCTCTCTGTTAAAATCATTGAATTTAACCACTAAGAATTGTAAAAAAAACTTTAACCCCTACCAAAAATTACAAATTAACTTTTTATAATTAACTGAATATGATTAAATTATATAGAAAAAATAAGTCATAATACGTGGCAACGGGAGCAGCAACGGAATTAATTAAACGAATATGATTTAATTAATATTTAATCATATAGAAATATATGAGTTAACATGTGGCAACGGGAGCGACGAGGAGACACTTACACTAGGATCGGCAACTAGAGCGGCAACGAGAGTGGCAGCGACAGAGGTAACGAGAGGGCCAACAGAGATGCAAACGGGAGGGCCAACGGGAATGCATATTTTACCTAAAATCTCATTTTCATTTCTCTTCATTTTTACTCTGTTATTAACATTATAAGAAATACCGACATTTTTTAAACTTTTTCAAACACAACTATTTTAATAATTTGAAAATATAGTCTTTTATCAACTTTTTCTCTTTTTTATTATATTTTGCAACTGTATTTATAATTTCATACTAGTTGCTTATAAAAATGATTAACAATAAAAAGATTTATTTTCTTATAAGAGAGAGAGAGAGAAAATAGTACATTTAATAATTTGTGTAAGGTATTTAATTTTTAAGTACTCCTCTTTTATCATTTTAATCCTCACTTCTCTTCATTTTTTTTATTTGAAGAAATAGTCGGGAAAAAACTCATGAAAGCTATTACACTTGAAGGGAATATTCATTGGCCAACATAAGCCAATAAAGGAGAAACATCTATTCTTCTTGAAAGCTATTTTTATTTGATAAATATATTGTAAAACTTTTTGTTTTGTAAAATCTTTTGTGTTGAGAGTGAACCAAATAATTCTATTTGATTGAATTTGTAAACTGCCTAGTAGTGGCATTTCTTTAGAGGCTTGAGATCAAATCATTTTAAGAAGTTAAGAGGATATCCAACAACCACTAAATAAGAACACACACTCACAAATAATACCATCTGAATTGAAATTACGCAAAATTTTCATATCTAGACAAAACGAAAATATATAGTAATTCATCCTACATAATTTAAGTATCATTATAGCCATAATCATCTAAGATGAATTTTCAGGAAGTTGGGACCGAGTCTTCTCCGTGAGTAATTTATCAAATTTAGCAATTCTAGAGTCCAAATTATAGAAAAAAATTGTCCGAACATCAAGACCCGGCCTCCTTAGAGGGGTCGTGGTCGTGGTCACACTCGTGGTCGCGGTGTGCATGGATATGTTGTTTGGTCGGCGTGGATTGGATGTCGAAGCAGCCACTGTTGAGGTACCTAGGCGGATGCGAGAAGAACCGGGCATGGCCAATTTTGTTGAAAAAATTATTTTTCATTTTTATTGGTGTTAATTATGAAAATGTGCCTTCGTTTTGTTTTTATTTTCAAAATACTAGTCACTCTTTAATAAATTTCAAGAGAATTGGAAATAAAGATTCTGCTTTCCAAGAATTTGGTGAAGCTAATGGTCATCCACAACAAGGTGAAAAATGGTTACAAAGTATGTCCCAAAGAATAAAAGGAAAGATATATTAGTTGAGAATAAGAGTGATTCTGCAAGGTGAAAAATGGTTACAAAGTATTTCCCAAACAATTTGGCTGAGGCTTTCAATAGTACAATACTAAATGCTAGAGATAAGCCTATTATCAATATGTGTGAGTGGATTAGGAATTATTTAATGGATAGGTTTGCTAAGCAGAGTAGAAAACTTCTTAGATGGCCACATAGAGTTATGCCTAAGCCTAGGCAGAGGTTGGATAGAGAGGTTGAGGCAAGTGGAAATTGGTTGGCTACATGGTCTGGACCTAAGCTTGAGTTTCAGGTCATTCACGCATTTGGTACTAGGGCTTTTATTGTTGACCTAGGGGAATTGACATGCAGTCACTACAAGAATTTCTGCAATTACCGGTGTAACACCCCAAAGTGTTACAACCGGCGGCCAAAATCCGCCGGTAATGACAAAAATCCGCCGGAAATTGGGCATTACCGGGGGATTTTTTCCGCCGAAAATTCACCCGCAACCTTTTTAGGTCATCAATCAAAGGTTGCAAATATATGTCAATACCAGCTGTTGGATTAGTTGGCCCTGGTATTATAGCATTTAAAAACATGTACGGTTTAGACATACACATTTCAGGAGGTAGGTTGTATGGGGTAACAATAACTGGCCAACAAGAATACGGTGTTGCTGACGCGTGAATATATGGTGTGAAACTATCAGAGCATAAACCAAGCCGAACATTGCGTGGATCATTGGCAAAATCTGGATGAACACGATCAAAATGCTTCCAAGCTTCACCATCAGATGGATGGCGTAATTCACCAGAATTATTTCTATTTTCATAGTGCCACGTCATTTTACCCGCAATTTCCATTGAAGTGAACATCCTCTTCAGTCTTGGTATAATCGACAAATAGAACATTGCTTTCCTTGGAACTGGTTTGCCTTTGCTTGTCCCTTTCCTGCTGACACGATATCGTGGCTCTTGACAAAACTTGCATTGCAGCAACTCTCCATCATTTATGCCAAACTCATTGTTATAATAGATCATGCAACCAGACACACAACAATCAATTCTTATAGATTTTAAACCAAGCTTCGATACCAATCTTTTAGCATCATAATAACTCTGCGTCTCTGCGGCAAAAGTCCTCTAACAGGGGTTGCATCCAACATCATTTTTGTCATGTATTCCATGCACAATTCCACAATGTTAAATTGAGACTTAAGACCCAACAACCAAACACACATTGATAACTTAGAGTCTGTAGATCCTTCAAATAATGGTTTATTTGTCTCACTCAAAAAACTATAAAACCTCTGAGCTTCCTCGTTTGGAACTTCTTCAGCATCATATTGTGGTTCTTCGAAATTCATATTTACACCGACAGCATCAGATATCATCCCCTGATATACATCAAACGGCGGTTGATATCCAGTAGTCATTGGATTACTACTTGATGTGGAAGCTACGACTGGACTTGACGCGAGATGACCTTGATCTACAGCTTGGACAGGAACATTATCAACCGCAGGAACTCCAGCTGCTACCTCGCCATGACGGGTCCATATCCAATAATCTGGCTTAAACCCATTATTGTACAAATGAAGTCGAATATCAGCTTCCTTTTTTATAGATCGAAACACACATATGGAGCAAGGACATCTAATTCCACATTGTCGCTCAAATTCTTTTTGACGCTTAGCAAAAAGAACAAATTCTTCGACTCCTTGCACAAAACGTCGTTTCAACCCAGTTCTTCCAGGATATATTCTATCATACATCCAACTACGATCCATTTTTTTGGGTACGTTCCTTAAATATAACATACACAACACAACATATATCACGTGTATTAGAATAATACACATTAGTATGGATATTTTAGATTTGACCAAATATATATAAATGATAATATATTTTTAGTAACATTTTATTTTACTAAAAAATTTATTTTTTTACAAAAAATGCTAATAACAAACAATTATTATAATTTATTTTATTTTATTTTCGAATAATTTCTATAACACCAATAATTTCCATGAATAAAATTTAGGTTTAAAGGTACTTTTAGTCCCTGCAAATGTCACAATAATCCAGTTTAGTCCCTGCAATTCCAAAACTTTTAAAATAGACCCTGCAATTACTAAACGCTACTACTTTTAGTCCCTGCTGTTAGTTAAGGGTTAACACTGTTATCTTTTGATGATGTGGCACACCCCCCACCCCCCCACCCCCCCCACCCCACCCCACCCCCCACCCCCACCCTTCTTCTTCCTCGTGAACCCCCCCACCCCACCGACCCCACCCCACCCCCATCCCACCCCACCCCAGCCCCTCCCCCTCCCCTTCGCCTCTCCTCCCCTTCGCCCCTCCCCCTCCCCTTCGCCTCTCCTCCCCTTCGCCCCTCCCCCTCCCCTTCGCCTCTCCTCCCCTTCGCCCCTCCCCCTCCCCTTCGCCCCTCCTCCCCTTCGCCCCCCTCCCCTTCGCCCCCCTCCCCTTCGCCCCCCTCCCCTTCGCACCTCCTCACCGATCGCTCTCGCTCGCCGTTCTCCGCTCGCTCTCGCTCGTCGTTCTCCGCTCGCCGTTCGCTCTCCGTTCTCTCTCTGCGTCTCTCTCTCTCTCTCTCTCTCTCTCTCTCTCTCTCTGCGAACTCTGGGGGTGGGGGAGGGGTCACGGTGGGGTGGGGGGGAAGAGGGGGAACAGTGGGGTTGGGGTGGGGAGGAGGGGCGAAGGGGAGGGGGAGGGGCGAAGGGGAGGGGGGCGAAGTGGAGGGGGGCGAAGGGGAGGAGGGGCGAAGGGGAGGGGGAGGGGCGAAGGGGAGGAGAGGCGAAGGGGAGGGGGAGGGGCTGGGGTGGGGTGGGATGGGGGTGGGGTGGGGTCGGTGGGGTGGGGGGGTTCACGAGGAAGAAGAAGGGTGGGGGTGGGGGGTGGGGGGGGGTGGGGTGGGGGGGGTGGGGGGTGTGCCACATCATCAAAAGATAACAGTGTTAACCCTTAACTAACAGCAGGGACTAAAAGTAGTAACGTTTAGTAATTGCAGGGTCTATTTTAAAAGTTTTGGAATTGCAGGGACTAAACTGGATTATTGTGACATTTGCAGGGACTAAAAGTACCTTTAAGCCTAAAATTTATCTTATTTTCATGAAAAATTTCGGCTAATAACATCAAATAACATTAAAATAATTTGTTTTTAATTTTACTACAAAATAACTAATAATTTTTCGGTTTTTAACTAATAAATAAAATAATTCGTATTTTAAAAATCTCAAAATTTTGAGATAATTATTATTATACAAATAGTGTAAACATAATTTAATTATTACAGAATAAATAAAATTTATTTTATTTTTGTAAAAAACTTATAATTTATAATAACACCAACAAATACATTTAATAACGAATAAATTTGTTAACTAACCGGTAATGCAGTGACTAAACTCCAAACTAACAACTCCAAAGTGGCAACTCCAAAGTGGCAACTTCAATCAACTGCAAAACAAATAATAACAAAAAATATTAAACAACACATATTTAAAAATTAAATATTAACTAAAACAATCCAAATTTAGTTAAAAAACATACCTTAAACAAAACTGACTTCGAAAAGAGTGAATCGAGAGAAAATGAGAAGAAAATAGTGAGAGATTTGGGAGAAAAGAGTGAGATTTAGGAGAAAAGAGAGAGATTTAGGAGAAAAGAGAGAGATTTCAGAGTAGAGAGTGAAGAGTGAGTGAAGAGGAAGTGAGGAGGGGTTGGAATATATAAGGGAAGAGGCGCCAACGGCTATATTCGAAAATCCGCCGGAAATTATGCTTACCGGCGGATATTATGTTTACCGGCGGATACCAACGGATATTTCCCAACTGCCAGAATGTACCGGCGGATAAACTAGCATTACCGGCGGATTTTGAATTTTTAAAATGTAAATAATATCCGCCGGTAATAGGCGTTACCGGCGGATTGTTTTGCGTCCTGTTACCGGCGGATATTATGTTGCTTACCGGCGGATTTTCAAAATTTAAATAATAATATTTTTTAAAAGCGGCGGATATATCCGTCGGTAATTGCAATTACCGACGCATTTTTTTTTAAAATTCTGCGTAAAATATATCCGCCGGTAAGCGAACAAAATCCGCCGGTAATTTAACAGTCGAAATACAATCCGTTGGTAACCTTGTCAAATCCGCCGGTAAGATACTGGGGGATCCAGGCCGCCGGTAACGTGCCAAAATCCGCCGGTAATTTACCGGCGGAGTAAATCCGCCGGAAATTGCCCGCCGGAAATGACTGAAATTCTGGTAGTGAGTTGTGGTTTTTGGCAATTAGTTGGTATTCCCTGCAAACATGCATGTGCTGTCATAGCCTATAGAGAACAAAAACCCGAGGATTATGTGGATTCATGCTATACTAGATTTAGTTATGAACTTGCATATCGTAATGGTATTAGTGCGATAAATGGCCAAAATTTGTGGCCAAATGTGGAAGTGGATCATATGCTGCCACTGCAGTACAAAAGAGGCCCTGGTAGGCCTAAGAAACTAATGAGGAGGCAACCTGATGAGTAGGGTTGTTCATGAGAACAAAAAAACTGAACTGAACTGCCGAACCGAACCAAAACTAACCGAACTATTAAAAACAGTTTAGAACCGAACTGTTATTTTAAGTTCAGTTCAGTAACCGAACTGTTAGGTAAGTTCAGTTCAGTAACCGAACTGAACTGTTAAGGGCTTCAGAAAAACTAATTGTTTATGCAGGAATTACACTGATTCATTCATCTCCTCCTCCTGAGTGAGCTGATCTGGAAAAGAAGCGCATGCAAAAGACAAGAGGAGTGCTCCCCTCACGTAATGGCGTATTTAGCTTTCCAACGTTTTCGTTTCTTTGTTCTTAGCTGATTCAGATTGCTTCCCACATGGTTTCTGATCAACGTTCATTCCATTGCATAAGTTCACATCGAATATTATTGTTTCTCCTTAGAAAACGGAAAGTCCACCACGGTCACTGTGCATCCCAGAAAGAAATGAGATTGCTTCTTTCGTTTCCTTTCAGCTTGTGATTCAAAATCTTGGTCTTCGTGTGGTCATCAATTAATTAATGGGTTCTTTTTTTGTTTTATTGAATCCATTGACTGGCTGAACATATTTATTATTTTCCTCATGCACCACCAAATTCTTTCCAATATTATTTCTACCTTCAAATTCCACTAGCATCATTCACACCGGAAACGAAACTAAAAAACTAAATATTTAGCTCCCCTCACCTTCTATTAAAAGTTTAGTTTTTAAACAGTTCGGTTCGAAACAAAAAAACTGTGAACCGAACTGTTAATATAGTTCAGTTCGGTTCGGCAAACTGTTATTGCAGTTCGGTTCAGTTCACCGAACTGTTTTAGTTGGTTCGGTTCAGTCCAGTTCTCACCCTGAACTGAACCATGAACGGCCTAAGTATGAGGTGTGTCTATCCATGAGGGCTTTCATTTAAGCTTTGTTCTTCATTTAAGCTAAAAACAAATAAATTAAAGTTCTTACATGTTGCAGCACCACAAAAGCATAACCACGAGAACCTGCTGACCGCCACTACAATAAATCCAATATTATAAAAAGTTAAATCCCACAGATTGACAATAATATATGTAAAAGATTAATCGTCAGTGGCTCTAACACAAAAAACATGGGCATACAAGATGATGTATAAATAGAGGGAAGGGAATGTATCACTTGCTGAATGAATATTTACACGCATTAAATGCAAGTGTCATAAAACGTTTTTCTCCAAATTAACCTTATATTTACTTTGTGCAATTTTAGTGTAACTTAATTAGTTTGCCCATTTGTTTAACTTACCCGTATATTTTTGCCTTGTATGTGCAATTGAAATGACAGTTTGGTTTTCTGAGTTTCTTTGCTTGTGCCACTGGTTTATGTTAAATGTAATGCATTGATTTTCTTTTTTTTATTGGTACACACTATTGTCTCACTTATATTAGTTTAATTTAGTAAGCAACTTATTTGCTGATAATTAGTATTGCCACAACAAGAAAAATACTATACATGATTTTCTTGACAAACAAGGCTATTAAAAACATGTCATTCCAGCCCAAAGAGTAGGACACCATTTTCCAAAGAAATGTCAATGACATATTATCCTAGTAGCAGCTTCCTATGCCTGTAAGACATGATTCACAATTTTTTCTACCCTAACTTTATGCTTCACCTGCACATTGATGTCAAAGAAAAGTTAAGGAGGACAGAAAAAAAAAACACTGGCTTTAAGTGTGATAAACATCCATAACTTACAAGCAAACATAAGTAAATTGAAAATAACATGGAAAAGAAGACATTCATTTTTGTTGGCGGGATTTACTTCTCTTTGTTATTTAAGAAGCTGTTGAATTTGTGATTCTGTGTATCTCAATTGGATCACACTAGGATGTATTTATAATAGAATTGCATTAAATACAAGAAATCATAACTGATTATTCTAAGCCTAAATGATATGATAATAATCATGATTGATATGCACACCTAAAGATGGTGTGTACATGACTAGGATTCTAACAAAAGCATTTCCTAAACTAAGAACAAAATAAAAGCAAACACAAATTCCTCAAAAGTGGGGATGATGGAGCAAAGTCAGAGAAGTCGGATATCATGTACAAACATTGAGACCATTTCTTTTGTCCAATTTGAGGTTACAATCAATTTCCATTTGGCAGTACTAGTTCAGAGACACTAGCATTAAAGCATTAAAGAAACAGTATTATGAATGAGGTCCATACCTCCACATCACTTTTAACAACTACACTCTATGTTTGCTCCAATGGTGAACCTCCAAAAGTACAACAAAATATTATTTTTTTTTTGAACTCAAGAACTGAGTTATTTAGGAAGAACTCCATGTTGGAGAACTCCAACCATGAATTCCAATGAAAACCAACCATTGGAGATGCTTTTATATTCGTGTTGTTCTTAATTTGAAAAAGACACTCAACTCAACTGCCATATGAGAAACAAAGAATGCTATGAAGGCTGGCAATGGCAACAAGGCTAATAAAAACTAATAAAAAAAATTTAACCATCTGAATATGGCACACATCAGAATTTTTTTTCTCATTCAGAAATTTTAACCATACTAGATACAAAGAATGCTATGAAGGCTGTAAATGGCAACAAGAATAATAAAAACATATAAACCATCAGAATATTTTATTCATACAGCATCTCTAAAGCAAACATTGCTTACTCACTCACACCTCCGTTGTTCTATTGTGAACTTTACCTTAGAAGAAGCTCTGGCTGTTAAAGCTGATTGTCAATTTAGCAAAACTGCCTTTTTTATCTATAGGGGGGTCCTGAACAATATACACAATCATAGCTACAAAGGTATCAAAGTAAGAAAAAAGTAAGCTAAAAAATGCCACTGGGAGGAAATATAGTTTTCATCTTGAAAAAGAACAGATTTTATATATATATATAGACAAATGGAAGATAACATCGTAGGAACTCAAAATCAGCGGCAGAAGCATCAGGAACCAGAGGCAAAAGCAGCCAACTAAGATCCACTAGTTTATCCATAAGCAACAAGATTTATGAAGAAATCGATTCAAAATCAAAAACTCCAGCAAAGCTACCAGAAACTTCAAAACAACAACAGCAGATGAAAATGAGAACAAACAATATGAAAGCTTACAAAGTGAGGACTGGACCACCTAGTGATTCAAACCATTGTTGACCTCAAAATGCAGGCCTTGTTGTAGGATTAAGCTGGGATTTCTCAGCTGAAAATTAAATGCTGTTGAGACAACTTGATTCTTTAATCAAATGAAGAATCTCGTTGCTGGAAAGTTGCCAGAAAGTCGTGCCTCTGAGCTAATGAATTTCCATCATGCATAATTTGCAGATCCTTTTTAAATACCCAATTAAACCCATGTTTCATGACCTTTACAGGAGTGAAGCCTACTTCAATGTCTATGATGACTTTACTCAAATTCCTGGGTGACATGTCTTTAAAGAGCAGAAAATCTAAGAATGATTCCAGAGGAAAATAGACTAGCCACATGTGAGTTGATTTGACAGTAATAAGATCACTATGAAGAATTACTGCACTGTTGATATGAACATACCAAAAGGGGGCAGGTGATTGTTGATTTGCCCGAATGAATTGTATCATCCATGAAGAAGTCATGTTACTGCAGCGTTCTCTGTCACCCAATATAGGACAGTTGAAAATATATATTCCTCTTCTCCTTAGATATTTATCATGTGAAAAAACAAGAGGATCAAAGAATTCAAACACTTGCAGTTCTCCAAGTTTAAATATACAGTTTGGAAAGCATCTCGAGGCTAGGCAGTGTCACAAATTTGTTTCCCCCTAAATTTAATCTTTCTAACAAATGTTGGCACCCAATGGAATCAGGAATTTCTCTAAGATTGCAAAAACTAACAACGAGTTCACACAGGGAATGAAAAGGCAACCTGATCATCGATTTGAACACCGAGCAAAGTTTCAAATTCCTGACCGCTTTAGAACACTCGGAAATATTTAAATCTCTAAGAGAACTAAGACCAAACATGTAGTGGGGTATGCTTAAATTATCGCAATCTTTCAAATTCAAGAAAACAAGCTTTCTTGGAACATCATTAGAAGGACCCAAATGCTCAAGTTTTATACATCCTTGGAGATTTAGCCTCTCAATATTTGGGAACTAACTGAAATCCAGAATCATAATTAGATTCTCCGAGTTGCTAAGGTCCAGAAATCTCAACTTGGGAAGATACTGTCTCACCAAAAACCCAAAAAAGAAATAAAGATGTTATTTTCTTTATATAAATTTATTTATCTTCAAAAGGGAAGGGGGAGGATAATGATTTTTTCCTCTTATTAGTTGATGTTTCTAAAAGAAAAAGAACAAAAAAGATAATTCACAGTACCTTCTTGCCCTTCCATAGTCGTTTGATTCCGCTAAATGGCGAGCGAAGCTCAATGAGTTGTTGATAAGGATGAAAACTTAAGGGCAAATACACAAAGGGATATCCATGGATTTCAACATATCTTAATTCATTAGAAAGCCAATTGAGATTTCCCAACAAATCCACATCAACGAGGATGAGCAATCTTAGATGACTCATTTTTGACAATGTCTCGACAATCGATATTTCCCCTTCTATATTAGCAAGTGGATGATCATACAAAACTATGGCTTCAACGTTCTTTTCCTAAAGCATTGCACAAAAGGAAAAAAAACATAAATTATTTCAATTTCAATATATATATATATATATATATATATATATATATATATATATATATATAAGTTTTCTATTTTCAATGAACTACTTTACCATATTTGCCCTCACAACATCTTTGAATTTTTTGTTTTTCCATACTCTGCTCCATTTTCTTGGGTTTTTTTTTAAATGTCTTGAACAATTTGTCTGCCTAGCTTTCGCAACAAAGCATGCATTCCAATAGCACGTTTTGAATACTTTTCTGAACACTCATCAGTATGATCGCTTGTAATAAGTGATTGTCAATGAGAACGCTTAATCCAATATCAGGATGAAATCCACAACAATTTAAAATATGTTTAACAGTTGTCTCCTGCTTACCGACGAAAAAGCTAGCAATGTCAAGAAATATTTTTTTTCCATCTCCTCTAACCCATGATGTCATTGCTGAATGATTCAAGATCAAGTTTGTACTTTATGGAAGTCTGGAAAATTCAGAGTCTGTTAGAAGCAAACCAATCTAGTAATGACAGTGTCATTAAAGAAATGTCTATGAGGATGAAAACCAAGTTTGACAAGTATTGGACAAATTATAGCGTTGTACTTGCTTTTGGAGCTATTCTTGACCCACGGTTGAAGGTTGCCTTTTTGACTTATTGCTATGAAGCACTCGACCCTTCAACTCGTTTAGAAAAGGTCAAACATGTGACAGACAAGTTTGACAAACTCTATGAAGAATATGCAACCAATTACACTAATTCTAATACTTCTCTTTCTCAATCATTCATCGATTCTACCTCATCGCCTATCTCTAATGGAGAGAGAACAAAGCCCAAGCGGGCAAAAATTGTAAGTTTTTTATGCTAATTTAATCATTAAATTTCTAAATTATGTTTACATTATTGATATTGATATAGATATATTATGCATAGAGGGTTTTAATCAATTTCTAAGTGAAACTAGTTCTCCCTTTGGTAAGAGTGAAATAGAGGTATATTTGAAAGAACCAAAGATCGATCTTGATGAAGAACACCCCGAAGAATATGATGTTCTTCAATATTGGAAGGTTAATAAGAAAAAGTATCCCATACTCTCCATTATGGCACGTGATATACTTTGCATTCCCATTACTACGGTGGCATCGGAATCAGCTTTCAGTATTGGTGGGCGTGTTCTTACCAAATACAGAAGCTCTACACTTCCGGAACACATCCAAATGCTAATTTGCACTAGGAATTGGTTGCATGGATATGTCGAAAATCCTAGTGGTAATACTTTGTCTTATAAATTTGTTTTGCATAGTTATCTAAAGATTGGTTTTGTAATTGTATCTCAATTGTTTGCATTTTTAGATGAAGATATGTGTGCAAAAGAGGAGTTCGAGTTTGATGTGCACGATGTTGATTTGCATTGATTCAGGACTTCAGGTATTGCTCTATCATATTCACATTCTGGAATCTCTGTCATATTCACATTCTGGAATCAGTTTTGGAATCAATTTATTGGATTGAAATGTCAGTCCTGGTGTAGTTAGAGGGAACTTGAGTAATATAGAGTTTCAGTGCTGTACTTCTGTACTTCTCGAATCTGTTTGTTTCAGTTCTTCTGTTTGTTTCAGTTCTGGAATCTGTTTGTTTCAGTTCTGTACTTCTGTTAGAGGGGACTTGAGTAATATAGAGTTTCAGTGCTGTACTTCTGTTAGACAATTCAAATAGTGCAAGAGAAAATTGTGGGGACTTGTATCATAAAAAGGAGGGATATTGAGTAGCAAAAATTTATCTAGAGATAACATTAAAATCAAACTTTCGTGTAAATAATGACATGCTGCTGTTGGGTGTGTGATGTGTATGTATATGTATATTTTTCCTGCAGTATAATAATTGAAAGTTGAATCTGATTGTTCTTTCAGGGTAACCAAACAGAACAGAACTGCAGGAATTCTTGATTCATGGCTGATGGCTTCTAAGTAAAAACAACTTATCAATGATGTCCAGAAATATTCATCGTTCCCAAATAGTGCAAGAGAAAATTGTGGGGACTTGTATCATAAAAAAGAGGGATATTGAGTAGCAAAAATTTATCTAGAGATAACATTAAAATCAAACTTTCGTGTAAATAATGACATGCTGCTGTTGGGTGTGTGATGTGTATGTATATGTATATTTTTCCTGCAGTATAATAATTGAAAGTTGAATCTGATTGTTCTTTCAAGGTAACCAAACAGAACAGAACTGCAGGAATTCTTGATTCATGGCTGGTGGCTTCTAAGTAAAAACAACTTATCAATGATGTCCAGAAATATTCATCGTTCCCAAATATTGTTTATGACAATATATCTTGAAATGAATTAATGTCCAGAAATTATTTCATTGTACTCATTCCAACTTTTAATCTACACTGTTATTATATAGAATGGTTTATCCTTTAGATATGTGCTTTATGTAGCACAGTATATAGAATGTTTCCTACACAAAATATAATCTGCATTCTTGTCTCACTAAATGGTTTATCCTCGCTAATTGTATGATATCTAGTTAGATGATGACATTTGGTTTGATTGTTTTTAAGGCCCATGGGCTAGGTTGGGCCCATGAAGTTGAATGGGATTTTTTCAAAAAAAAAAGGAATTTAGGGCCTGTGGGGTGGGCCGGGCCCACAGGGCTTTATGGGGCTTGAGGCCAATATGGGGCTTGTGTTAGTGGGCTTTTAGGCCCATGGGCCATGTGGGGTTGGGGCTGGGCTGGCCCATGCAAATTGACGGCTCTAAATCTATCCAATGCACTTTTCCATTCAGAGATATCTCGACCAAACAAAAATGATCCCAATGTTGGATTGTTGGTAATCCACAACTTAGATTAACTTTAAATTACAGCCTTAGATTAAAGGTAATCCAACAGCCAGGAATTAAATGACTTAACAGTCCCTGTTTAGTCAAATTAGTTACAGCTGTATAACAAAATTAGTTCCTAACTAATTGTTCAGTTTGTTAACAGTTTAACAAACTGAGTTTGTTATCTACAACAAACTCTAATCTATCACCTATAAATACATTTGTAATAGCAGCAGAAATGTACAGATATACACAGTGAATAAAAAATAGTTTGCATTTTTCTTTACATTCAATAGTCTTCAAGTCTTTCTTTCTCTGAGTGATCTGCAACTTGCTTCCCTCTAAGGTTTTGTGAGACAGCCTTATTTCAACAGGAGGTTGAAATAGCCTTGCAAAACAAAGAGAAAAGCCAGTAGTTAGTATCTGTTTTCTGTGACTGAAAACACTGAAAAAGAAAGGAAAGGAAGACAGCAAAGAATCATATACCTGTTTGTAATATTCTGGGTGTGTTTCAAAGTGTTGAAACTCACAGTGATCATCAAACAACCATTCACAATTCATATAAACAAGAAAACCAGCAACAAGGTTAGGGTTTATATGAAATAAACCGAAAACAGCAAAATAGAAAGTAAAGAAGGTGCGATTATACCTTCTGGGTTCGTGAATCTCTACAATCTTCCCAGGTGGTGAAGATTCGTGTTCAGTCAGATCTTGAAAGGCCCTTGCAGTAAAGTAACAGATACAGAAGTTAGGGTTTACTGCTCGTAGCAAACAGTGAAATCAGAAACTGAAACTGAAGAGAAATCAAGTGTTCTACCTTCGATTGTGCAAGGATCCTGGTGTGTAGAGTCAAGATCCATCAAAGATTGTAACAGAAACAGAAAAGAAAGAAGTAAGCCAGAGTTTGAAAAACCTAGGGTTTCGAACTGAAAAGAACAGAGAAAATTTTTAGAGAAATAAAGCAGTTACCTGATCTTCGTGTTAAAGGAGACCCTCGCTGTGAATCTGGGCGTGAGTCTTCATCAGATTCCAGGTGGAATCAAGAAACCCAGGTGGTGGTCTAAAGGAAGAAGACGAAGCCTCAGAGAGAATTCAAGAACGGAGAGAGAGATTCTTTGAAATAATGAATTAGGGTTTCAGAAATTTGGTTTTTATACAGATCCGGTTTGTGACCCATAACCCGCTTCCAACCCGCGTGTAGTAACAGTGAGCGACCCGCTGGGTTTCGCAGATCCGTTTTTGGAACTCATCTGGGCTGCAGAGTATTTTTGGCCACTGTGGGCCAAACCAGTGGATTGGGCTTCCTGCTAGCTGAACCTCTGAATTGATGAATACAACCTGCAGGTAAAATCAAATAAATGTGTAAGAAATGCAACATGGTATCAATGAGCTGGTAACAATCCAGGGAAAAACAGTAAAATTTCTATCTCTATATCTTCTTTAAAATTTTCTTTTAAGGTTCTTTTACCTGCACAATCTGATTGTGCAGTTTTGTGATCTAACAATTTCTGTGTTTAAAGTGTTTTCAGTTCTAAAAGATGGCTAGTACTGGGACAGGTCTAAGCACACAAATCCCAAAGCTTGATGGGAAAAACTGGGATAGATGGAGCCTCCAAATGAAGGCCATTTTTGGCTGCCATGGTGTTCTCAGAATTGTTAGGAATGGTTTTGAACCATTGGGTGAAGAACCAACTGTTGCTGAAACTAATTTGTTCAATGAAAACGAACAAAAGGACTACAAGGCAATCTATCTCATACACCAGGGGTGTGATGAGGCAAACTTTGATAGGATTAGAAGCTATGAGACTTCTAAGGCTGCCTGGGATGCCTTAGAGAGGTATTACACTGGTGCTGCCCCTATCAAAGAAGAAAAGTTGCAGGCTCTAAGGGCTCAGTATGAAACACTAAAGATGAAGGAAGGAGAAGGTATTTCTGATTTCTTTATAAGGTTAAAGAAAATCACTAATACTATGGCAATGTATGGGGAAACTCTTACAGAAAAGGTGATTTGTAAGAAAGTCCTAAGGTCCTTGACTAAGAAGTTTGGCTGGGTAGTCAACAGTATTGAAGATACAACTCTACCAGATGACTATAAAGTGGAAGAGCTCCAAGCAAAGCTTGAAGCAAAGGAGCTAAGGATCAAACTGCTAGAAGGTGAAGAAGAAGATGAGCAGGCCCTACTCACCAAGTCTAATGGCAAGAAGTGGTCAAAAGGCAGCAAAGGTAAGTCAGGTAAACCTAACTCTAAATCTAATTTCAATAAGAAAAGTAGCAATGCATCTAAGAAAGATAAATCTAAAGTGCAATGCTACAGATGTGATGAATATGGGCACTATGCTACTGAGTGTCCTACTAGAAAGGACTCTAAGCCCAAAGAAGCTGAATCTGAAGCCAGTGTGGCTAAAGAAGATTCAGATTCAGAATCTGATCATGTAGTTTTTAGCATGATAATAGATGACTTAGAAGAAACAGAAACTAATGAAGTTTCTGTGGATATAGTTGAACTTGAAACAGAAACTAAGGAAGTCTCTGTATGTTCAAAAGATAAAACAGAAACTAAGGAAGTTTCTGTGTGTTCTGTGACTGAACATGAAGCAGAGACTAAGGAAATTTCTGTGATCCCCAAGGATAAACTAGAAGCAGAATCTAAGGAGGTTTCTGTGAGTTTAGAATCTGAGTTTTCAAAGGTGGTGAATTTTGAAACTGTGGAGTTAGAATCAATGTTTTCAAAAACTGTGAATTTTGAAAATGTAAGTGTAAAAACTGTGTTTTTGGAAAATGTGAATTCAGAATCCATAATTTTTAAAACTGTGAGTTTAGAAACTGTTGATTCTGAAACTGAAACAGATATACACAGTGAATAAAAAATAGTTTGCATTTTTCTTTACATTCAATAGTCTTCAAGTCTTTCTTTCTCTGAGTGATCTGCAACTTGCTTCCCTCTAAGGTTTTGTGAGACAGCCTTATTTCAACAGGAGGTTGAAATAGCCTTGCAAAACAGAGAGAAAAGCCAGTAGTTAGTATCTGTTTTCTGTGACTGAAAACACTGAAAAAGAAAGGAAAGGAAGACAGCAAAGAATCATATACCTGTTTGTAATATTCTGGGTGTGTTTCAAAGTGTTGAAACTCACAGTGATCATCAAACAACCATTCACAATTCATATAAACAAGAAAACCAGCAACAAGGTTAGGGTTTATATGAAATAAACCGAAAACAGCAAAATAGAAAGTAAAGAAGGTGCGATTATACCTTCTGGGTTCGTGAATCTCTACAATCTTCCCAGGTGGTGAAGATTCGTGTTCAGTCAGATCTTGAAAGGCCCTTGCAGTAAAGTAACAGATACAGAAGTTAGGGCTTACTGCTCGTAGCAAACAGTGAAATCAGAAACTGAAACTGAAGAGAAATCAAGTGTTCTACCTTCGATTGTGCAAGGATCCTGGTGTGTAGAGTCAAGATCCATCAAAGATTGTAACAGAAACAGAAAAGAAAGAAGTAAGCCAGAGTTTGAAAAACCTAGGGTTTCGAACTGAAAAGAACAGAGAAAATTTTTAGAGAAATAAAGCAGTTACCTGATCTTCGTGTTAAAGGAGACCCTCGCTGTGAATCTGGGCGTGAGTCTTCATCAGATTCCAGGTGGAATCAAGAAACCCAGATGGTGGTCTAAAGGAAGAAGACGAAGCCTCAGAGAGAATTCAAGAACGGAGAGAGAGATTCTTTGAAATAATGAATTAGGGTTTCAGAAATTTGGTTTTTATACAGATCCGGTTTCTGTGACCCATAACCCGCTTCCAACCCGCGTGTAGTAACAGTGAGCGACCCGCTGGGTTCCGCAGATCCGTTTTTGGAACTCATCTGTGCTGCAGAGTATTTTTGGCCACTGTGGGCCAAACCAGTGGACTGGGCTTCCTGCTAGCTACACCTCTGAATTGCTGAATACAACCTACAGGTAAAATCAAATAAATGTGTAAGCCACATGACAAAATACCCGCCTATTTATACGAGTTAGCATTTCACCCCAACAGCAAGAGACCTAAAGAGAAGAAGAAAAAGAGAGGGAGAAATGGAGGTTGCGAGAGATGAGGGAAAAGAGCGGAAATGATAGTGGGGAAACAGCGGTGATCAGGTGGAGCACGGCGGCAACGTCGTTGGTGTGCTGGAGATGTTCGATATGCAATTGGTAGCGGAGATGAGTTCCGATGGTGAGTTCTCAAGCATCGTCCCCTCCCCTCCTATTTACATTTCTTCTTATTTCTCTATGTTTCTATTTTGCCTTTTTCACTCTCTATTGCTCTGTCTTTTTGATTTTCTATCACCAACCAAGTTTCACGTCTTCTGAGAACAATCTCTGGGTTTCATTGTTTTGCTTCTCAATGTTGCTTTCCTATTTTCTAACTTTTCTTTCTATTTTTTTCTTGTGTGAAAAGACAGTGTTCCTCTTTCTCTATATAAACCATTGCTGCCTACGGTGGACTGCGTGATGTCGCCTTCCACGTGTTCGTCACAACTGTTCATCGCGATGGACTGCCGGATGTCGCCTTCCGCGTCTTCGTAGCAATTGTTCATCGCCTTCGGCAGAACAACTCCTTCGTTTTTCAACTCGCAATCTTGAAGAAGTTACAACAAGAGCAAAAGAAGTTTATCAAGACCAGCAATGTATGAAGGTTGGAGTATTATTAGAGTTTGTGCTATTAATTAGCAATGGTTTTTAATTGAATCATTGTTTTAATTTTTGACCCTTTTTAGGTAATAATTATTCATTGTGAGGCATAACGTACAGTGTTGTTTTAATATTCTGAGGTTAGGAATTTAGTGCATGAGACATGGTGTTGGAATGGACAAGTTTAAGTGGCTTTTTAAATCGATAACAAGGTAGGACCGCTTCAATCTGTTAGGTAAGTATTTTGATTGTTCAAAATCATTTAAATTTGATTTGATCCCCTTTCGTTGAGTTTGAATGCTTGCTTGAAATCACCTCTATTATTGAGTTCACGGCGGATTTTGGAGCGAGACTTTTGGATTCCTCTACTTGGAGAAGAATCATTTGCATCAGTTTCTGAATTTGATGAGTCTTTGGCAGTAAATGGTTGAGAAAATATGGGAGATGGGAAGGGTGGATTTTTTACTCTAAGTTGAGTTCAAAAGATTTCTCATCAATTTTCTCATCATCTTTGAGACAACCTTCAAGAGCAAGACCAATGCCTTTTGAATCAGCTTTGTCCCATGAACATGTTTTGTTAGGAACTGTTTTTTTGTGTTTTGTTGTCATATGAAAATGGATTTCCAAACCCATAAGGTGATAAAATTCTTGTGTCAAGAATTGAAGTTAGACTTTTCAAAGCTTCAGTTCCTAAGGTGAAGTCATTGAATTTTGGTGAACCAAATAGAGAAGGGATAGTTCTACTAGCATTTGGAGATGCTTGTGAAGTGTGATCAGCCATCAAAGTTGGCTTATTCATTGCTCTTGATCTGTTCCTCAGTAGTATAAGTTAATTTTACCTGCAAAACAATTAGATTCAAAACAAGAAAGATAAAAAAAAAATGATTTTGATTATGAATGATTCAAAACAAAACACTCTGATCTATCAAGGTTGTTATGCTACAATATAACATAGACAAGACAAGCAAAGGAAAAATAAGAATGAATTAATGTTTCTTCTATGTTTCTAACCTTCAATTGGTTTTATTTTTATGTTGAAGTTTGATCCTGAAGGATTTATATTGGTTATCCACTCTAATAAGCTATTTTTATGTTGAAGTTTGCTAATGTCAGGTAGCAGTTCCTTGCTTACAGTCAATTGAGAATTCGTGGAAGATTCGCGAACACCGAAGAATCCGAGGCTGAAGAGCTCGACATAATGTGGTCTTTTATATGGACTTGCATCATAAGTTCATGTTTAAATCCAAAAATTTAGCCTAGTGTGGTCCAATATTTGTTTTGCTTAATCCTTGGAATACCTTCACTGCTAGATTAGAGTAATGCTTTAACGTTCCATGAAGTTTAATCTCATATTCTTTGAATTTAAAGATTTATATGCTGCAAGCAACAATTTTATTGCTTGAATATTATTTGCTCTTTTAATCTTCTACACATCAGCAATGCTTTAGAGATGAGAAGTTGTTTGCTATTGATATCATCCTTCAAGTTTATCTTATAATGGTCCCTTGCCAGACTTGATCTCGCTGTCTTCTTTTCTTTGGAGGTGCTTGCATGTATATTATTATTATTCACAAATGCATTCACATAAATGTTAACCAGTTATAAAATTCTTATCAGTTTTATATATCTTACCTCTTTACCAAATATTTCTAATGATTGTCATGTTCAAATCAATTTTTCAAATATTTATAATGGTTGTTATATGTTCACATCGCTTTTTTGCTGTTATGCCTAATGTAGCTTATGATTTTCATTGTTGCAGCGTGCAAATAATGGTCTGAGAAGTGAAATATAAGAATTATAAGAAGGTTCCAGGAATCAAGGGTCAAGATCATGTGACTAGATTATGATAACCCAAACTTTGAGGTTCTTTTTTTCCATCTTAATTTCTTTTGGTCCCTTTCCCTGAGAGAATTATCCAAATCACACTTGTGTTTCTATTCCACAACACTACATCAACTGCTGAGTGTTTTTGAGTCAAAGAGATCATATCTTTTCTGCGTGCACTTTCATATGGTGTGAGAGAGAGAGACAAAATTTGCAACGAAAGGTTTCAGAGAAAGGGAAACTTTATAGACCACTTATATTTATGTTGTCAGTTTCTTCTTCTTCAAAGTTTGTATTGGAGCACTTATATATATATATATATATATATATATATATATATATATATATATATATATATATATATATATGAATGTGAATAGTCATGACATATTTGTTGATTGCAAAGTGTTTGTTGTGCTATTCTTTGGCAAGTTTAAGTATTTATGTTGTTGACTCATTTATTAACCATGTGTTTTACAAGTTACTAAATGTCATTCGGTCTGATTTGCATTTGTTCTACCAGTTATCATCTCATAAACCTCCACACAACTCCAAGTACAATCTATTCCGGTGCGTATTTGAAGTCTATATCTTGCTCTCCCCTGTTACTATTTTCATTCATTTAGATAAATCTTCTTTTAACGTAATCTTTTCACACATGTTTTTCATGTTGGTGGTTACTATGGGTATGCTTAAGACTATTCATGCATCTCTTATTTGATAATTCATTTGTTAATGCCTAATTTCTAATTTTGTTGTTCATAAAGTATGTTTGTATTATAGGGGTGGATATTCCATCACTATGGTATGCAATTTAGTCCTCCATTTGCACATGAATTTATTTGGTTTCACTATGTTGCCTACAACGGCTTATGCATCTATTAGAAACTAATCAGAGCTAACTGATGAGAATGCAGAATTGTAAGAACTGATAAATTAGTCACTACTTTTCCAAAGGGAAGAGGTCAACAAAACTGACTTCATTTCCAGTGATGCTTCGCTTGAAGCTGGTAAGTTTATTTATCTTTAATAGCTCTATAATTTTAAAAATGCTCCAAAATATGACAGTACTTTCAAAAGTTGGCCTATTTGTATAATCTTATAGAATTTATTTTAATTACTGATCAGCAAATATTTAAAGCATGGTTTGTGAAATTGAGTGTAATGCGTGTTTGTTCCTTTTTGGCTTCTTTCATTGTATAGCTGCAGGATCATTGGAGTTGATATATCAAGCCATGTGGGCATGTGGCATTCCACTCGCAATTTTATCAGGTCAATAGTGTCTGTTTGGTTTGAGAAGTTGTAGGTCCAACCCAATGGTGTATGGGTAATGATTAATCAGGCCATGTAAAAGGACAAATGTTCTTCAATTTTATTTCTTTTTTTCTAAGCTGCCTTTTGTTCAGCCCTTCAAATTTATTTAGGATGATAAGGAGTCAGTTTGATTTCTAATTATACTTATAATTTTTGTTGACAAATATTAACTTTTCTAATTATACTTTACTTATAATTAACAAATATTAATATTGTATTTACATCCACTGATACTAGCTCACCTCGTGCATCGCACGGGTAATGAGGCTAGTACCTCACATTCTCTCTCCAAATCAACTTGAATATTCCCCACACTCCCTCCCAATTGCCACGTAGGCAATTCTGTTATCATCAAAGTGCGTGTGTGCCTTGTGGTTCCCAAGCAATTGGTTTCCACTTCTTTCTTTCATAAACATTTGTACTTTTCCCACTCTGCCCTTCAGCAGGAATGTTCTCATTATATAGCCAATGATAAGAACAACTAATTTGTGTAACTACCTAACTAGTGTAACTAATTAGTATAAACTAACCTGTACATCTAATTATTTTACTCGGACCAACTTCAGTAGTTTTACTACTGATCACACATGTTAAACTCGTGCTGAATATCCAATTCAGCACTAGGAATCTACTAGCAAAGTGTTAGAATTCTATTGTAACTAGCAAACTGACTTTCCAGCTGTGATGCACGGATACGTGGAAACTGTAGGCGTATGCGTGTCAGATACGTATCTGACACGATACGTTAAAATACGCCTAAAATACGTACTCAAGAAGTGTCCAGAATTAAAAAAAAAAATTTAAAAAAACAACCAGAATACGGCTGAGATACGAATTGGGGGGGGGGGGGGATATCCCGTAAAATATGGATTGGCGATACGTGCTTCCTATTTTTAAGCACAATTTTTCTATAAAAAGAAAGAATCGAGGAATCAATTTGTAGCCAAAAAAACCTAAAACTTCTCGGCTTTTGTTCTCCTTCTCCAAAAGCAGTTTGCTTCAGCGGCGCCGGTGGTGTATTGTTTTTTACTGGTTCGGAAAGCTTCTAAAACGAAGGTATTCTCAGTTTCTCACTATTCTGTATTTGTTTGTGATTGTAAAGGATAGGTTGTTGTCTTCGTTTATTATGGACTATGGTCTTCGTTTTTCAAACCTATTAATATTATTATTAAAATAAATTGTAGCCTTTTGAAAGTTTGACCATTTGTTGCTTATTAGACACGTAGCTATCTTAGACTTGATGTGTCCTTTATCTGCCTTATCTTTTTTATCTACACAGCTTTACTACTTTTAAGATATAGAATAGTATTTGGTACAGAGCTTTATATTATTTTATCTAATTATCTACTAGAGTAAGCCTTTTATATGTTATTATTCTTATAGAGTAAGAACTTGACTTGGGTCTTCTTTTTAATTTGTAAATTATTTGGTACGGAGATGATATTGATACTATTCCAATTCCTTAGTTTGTAGTTTGAAAATTTATGATTTGTAGTTTTATTGATTGGATTTACGTAAGACATAATTTGAAATGTCTATTTATATTTTTTATTTATAAATATTTTGTGAAATATTAGTCTTTTATTATACGTATCCCAAACGTATCGTATCCTATATTTTTCAATGAATAGCGTATCGCCGTATCGAATACGTATCGTATCCGATACGCGTATCGTATCGGTGCATCATAGCTTTCCAGTCAGTTAGTTAGAAGCTGTTAGCCTTAGGCTGCTGCTTAACTGATTGTTAGCTTATCTAGAAGTCACATAAATACTTTTATTCATTAGTTTGCAAAGTAAGAAATATCATTTTCCAGTTTAATGAAATATCTCTTCATCACTATCGTTTCTCTCTAATGTTTAGATCTAGAAATCTGCAATTCTAACACGTACTGTCTATCTCTTTGTGAATATATAATAAGTGTGTGTATTAACTACAATATCACAAGGCTTGAAAAGGTTTTACGTTATCATGTCATAAAGCTTTGTTACATGTTGCAGCACCATACATGCTTGTCTCATCTCCTTTTCAGTTTCATATTCCACAAAAGCATAACTACAAGAACCTGTTGCCTGCAACTTCTAATAAATGAAAAACCAAATGAAGAATTCTGGTTCTGGCTGTGCGTGATCTTCAAATTGCGAGAAAGTTGTGCTCCGGAGCTAACGATTTTCTGTCATGCATAATTTGTAGATCCTTTTTAAATACCCAATTATACCCATGCTTCATAACCTTTACTGGCTTTTCAGAACGAGTGGAGCCCATGGTAGTGTCTATGACGAGATCATCGAAACTAACGGGAGACATGCCTGCCATGCTCAATTTGTTTAAGAATGATTGCATTGGAAAATAGATTAGCCACATGTGAGTTGATTGCACCATAATAAGATCTCTATCAAAAATTACTGGACTGTCGACATTAAAGCCGTACTCGCCATAATCAACCTTGCAAAAACGTAGTTTTAAGGATTCCCTCCTATTGCCAGGTGCCACAGGAAATACTGCACAGTAAGCAACCCCAATGATATAATTGTTTTCCATAACATCAGATGGGTCTATCCACAATCTTGAGCTACCTGATGTCTGATATTTGAACCACCTTGGTACCTTACTTCCAGGAATAATAGTATCAACATACGAAAAGGGGGAAGATGATTGTTGGTTTGCCTCCCGAATGAATTGTATCATCCATGAAGAAACCATGTTGCTGCAGCGTTCCTTCTGAACCAATACAGGACAGTTGAAAATATACATTCCTCTTTCCCTCAAATAGTTATCCTTTGGAAACACAGGAAGATCCCACTCGGAGGTGGCAGGTGAAGGCAGCTTGGTCAAAGATTTCAAACACTTGCAGTGCTCCAAGTTTAAATATTCAAGTTTGGAAAGCTTCTCGAGGCTAGGCAGTATCTCAAAATTGTTTCCTCTTAAATTTAATCTTTCTAACAAATGAAGGCATCCAATGGCATCAGGAATTTTCCCAAGATTGCAAAAACTAACATCAAGTTCACACAAGGAATGGAACGGCAACCCGATCGTCGATTTGAAGACAGAGAAAAGGTTTAAATTCCTGCATGCTTTAGAACATCCGGAAATATTTAAATACCCAAGAGAACTGAGACCCAATATGTCATTGGGTAGGCTGCTTAAATTTTTGCAATCTTTCACATTCAAGTAAACTAGCTTTCTTGGAACATCATTAGGTGAACCCAAATGCTCAAGTTTTGTACATCCTTCGAGATTTAGCCACTCAATATTTGGGAACTCACTAAAATCCGGTATCATAATTAGATTCTTGGAGTCACTAAGGTTCATATATCTTAAGTTGGGGAGATACTGTGACATCAAAAACCAAGAAAAAGAATAAAGACATTATATTTTTTTTATATATAAATTTACCTTCAAAATGGGGAACACAGTGATTTTTTTCCTGATTTGTTTATGTTTCTAAAAGAAAAAGAACTAAAAAGATAATTTATAGTACCTTCTTGCCCTTCCATAGTTGTTTGATTCTGCTAGACGGCAAATGAAGATCAACGAGATGATTGGGATGAAAACTTGATGGCATATACTCAAAGGGATATTCATGCAAATGAACATATTTTAATGCTTTAGGAAGACAATTGAGATTCCCTAACAAATCCATCTTGCGGACGATGAGCAATCTTAGATGACACATTTGTGACAATGTCTCGCCAATTGATATTTCCCCTTCCATGTTAGGAAGTTGATGATGCCACAAAACTATGGCTTCAATGTTCTTTTCCTAAAGCATTGCACAAAAGAAGAAAAAAAACATAAATAATCTCAATGATATACATATATATATATATATATGTGTGTGTGTGTGTGTGTGTGTGTGTGTGTGTAGCTTTTATAAAAATGGAAATAAGTTTTCTATTTTCAATCAACTACTTCACCATATTTGTTTGCAGAACATTTCCCCACATCACATTTTCCCATAGCCTGCTCCATCTTCTTGGATTTTTTTCTGAAATGTCTTGAACAATTTGTCTTCCTAGCTCTTTCAACAAATCATGCATCCCAACTGTAGGTTTTGCATACTCATACTCCACATCGCTTGTAATAAGTGACTTGTCAATGAGAACTCTTAATCCAATATCAGGATGAAATCCGCAACTGTTTAACACATGTTTAACAAGTTGCACCGTGTCACCGACAAAAAAGCAAGCGATGTCAAGAAATATTTCTTTTTCCATTTCCTCAAGCCCATCAAAACTTATTCGCAGCACATCCAAGATTTTTTTGTTTGGACTTTTTTTCAATCTCGCCAATGCACTTTTCCATTCAGAGATATCTAGACCATACAAAAATGATCCCAATACTTTAATTGCAAGTGGTAGACCCTTGGCATATTTAAGTATGCTATCTGCCAACAATTTATAATCCCTCATGACATCACCCATGATATAATTATAATCACGTTTGAAAGCTTTTTGACAAAATAATTGAAGAGAGTCATCATGGTTCAAGAGCGGAACATTGTATACAACATCCACTCCATACTCTTTCAAGATGTGCTGATCTCTAGTAACTATAACCATTCTACTCCCTGCACCCAACCATTCACGATCCATGGCTAGTTTCTCCAGTTGTCCACCTTGATCAACATTATCAAGAATTATAAGGGCCCTTACACGACATAGCCTACTTTGTATCAATTTAGTTGCGTCATGAACATTGCATATCTGAAGGGGTTCTTCACGTAGAATTTGACGTACAGTTTGTTGTAGCGCACCAAAGGGACCATGATGTCTAAAAATTTGGCTTACATCATCAATGAAACAACATGCATCGAATTGATGACATATTAAGCCATATAAAATGGAAACAAGAGTCGATTTTCCTATTCCACCAAGACCACTAATTCCTATGACGCGAACATCATCAACTGAGTCCAAAAGTAAATGATTTAATAACTCTTCGATAGGAGAATGCATCCCAACTACATCTTTTGGAAGACTTGAAAATTTGTGACCCAATATATTTAAAATCTCTTTAACCAGATTTTCAATCGCTGCATATTGTGGCCTGAAAGTTAAAACAAGTCAACCAATAACATTTATCACATGAGGAAACTAAAACAAAATGCACATGTATAGGACAAGATAACAATGTTTCTTTTTTTTTCCTTTTAGAAAACTCTTGCTCGAAAGTAAAATACATTTGACCAAATATCGATCTTAACTCTTGTAGAAATTAAACACAACTCGCTCTCAACTCTTAATTCTAGTTTGAAAAGGGAAAGCTAATTCAAATATATGTAGTGCATGGCTTAAAACATTTGCGATTATATATATTTGTTATTCAACGCCTTAAAGTTTGTTTAAGTAAACCGTCGATACAAGGGAAGATTACTTACTTATCACACATATCCCAACCAGATAGATTGGCTGCTTGTGTCAGCGCGTCCCTCCAATTTTGCACCATATCCAAGTCATGTTTGAATCTTTCTTCATGATTGGCAAATGCTTCAGCATAATTTCCTATTTTTTGACGTCGCACCTCAGAGGGATCAACATCATAGAAAACAGGAAAAACACGCTTTCCTGAATCTCGAACACATTTAAGGATCATTTCCAATTCTCGCATGCACCATGTTGAGGAAGCAAAATCCTTTGAGAACACCACAACATAAACAAGAGATCCTTCAATAGCACGAATAAGCTCAGGTGCCAGCGATTCGCCTTTCTTGATCATTGTGTCATCCCTGAATGCAACAATGCCATTCCTTTGGAAGGCAGCAAAAAGATGATCCATGAAACTGAGGCGAATTTCACCCCGAAAGCTGACAAACACGTCATATTTCCTTGTAATGCTACTAGAAGCCATCTCAATTCAATTCAATTGTTGAGGTTGATGAACAATGAATGGATAATGATATGATTAGATAGTCTCAGAAGCTGCAGTGCAAGGAGTATGACAAATTAAACTGTAATAACAAAGAAGGAATGATTTAGAGAACTAGATTTTTGGTCAGTTAATGAAAATATATCTCTATGAAATGTCAGGAGCTATACAATTACACACACAGGGGAGATCCTATGAATGCACATGCTACTTACTATTAGGGTAAACATAAATAGGGAATTGATAGTGAGAAAGTAACAGAGTAAACACATTAATAGGAAAAAGTGTAAGTAGTTTTACCTTGTCACTCGAAAACTCGCTAGCAGGTTGGTGATGGATTGGCGGGGCAGCCCGGCACACACTGCGGCTGCTTCTGAAACGAGCAAGTCGGGGAGAGAAGGATGTTTCTTCTGTATTAAACTCTAATACAAAAGAAGGAATGATTTAGAGAACCAGATTCTTGGTAAGTTGATGGAAAATTTATCCATATGAAATGTCAGAAGTTATACAATCACACACACAGAAGAGACCCTATGAATGCACATGTTACTAACTGTTAGGGTAAACAGATATTGATACACAGAATATAAATAGGGAATTGATAATGAGAAAGTAGCAGAGTAAGAGTAAACACATTAATAGCAAAAAGTGTCACACGAAAACTCACTGGCAGGTTGGCGATGATCGGTGGTGCGGCGCGGCGCGGAACGGCGCGGCTGCTTCTGAGATGAGCTGTCGCTAGCAAGTTGGGGAGAGAAGGATGTTCCATTGCAGGGTCTGAGACGTTCCTTTTATCAGCAAAAAAGAAGCGCTTTGTTTTTTCGTTTTGCACTTTTCGCCGATCTATGGACTAGACTCCCGCTCCTTCCTCCACTTTCCATTTCTCCTTTTTGAAAAGTGAGAGATTAAACAAAAAAAAAAAGATAATGAAAATAATATAGACAAGCAGACATACTGACCCCCCTTGAAACAACTTGGAATCATCACATTCCCTTTTTTTTCCAGAAAAGAGAGAAATTCATCCGAGGATCACGCAACTTGAAAGACCTTTCTTTTCCACTTTGTGTGTGTGGGGAAAAATCCTCTAATTTGCCTTAATTTGCCAATCAAAGTCAAATGCATATTAGTAACATTGATTTACTATATTTATATCCAATGGATGAGATTGATGACGGACAACTTGTCATCAATTAACTATCTCTTTAACAAAATAAAGGTAGGTCAGACTGAGGGTGTTCGCGGTGCGGTTTGGTTCGGTTTTGAGATAAAAAGTGAATCGAAACGCAAGGTAAAACTACATGCGGTTTGGTTTGGTTCGGTTGGCTTCCTAAAATAAAACCGAACCAAACCAAACCAAACTAATGCGGTTTGGATTGGTTCGGTTGGTTCGGTTGTTTTCAAGACAAAACATAATTTAAAACGAAGTTAAAATTAACTAACATAAAAAATGGCTAACATAAATCTTTAAAAAAAAATCTACTCAAATATATGTAGTATATAAATTACGCTCTTTAAATTCTTTTTTTTTAAATATAATAGGGGCTCAAAGGCCCGAAACGAAAACCACGAGTCACACGGAAACTAATCTAGGAGTAGAAACTCCAATACAATCATCATGCAAAAATTGTAAAATGCAAAAATAGTTAAGACAATGTTTAAAAGAATTTGAATTAAATATTTTATTGTAATTTTTAAATATAGCATAACAATATAGATTGTTTGTAAGTGAGTCAAAGAATTAATTGTATTTGGGCTAGTAAGTGAGTGAGAGTTGGGTTTTAGTTGCATTTGGGCTAGTAAGTTAGTTAGGAAGGTTGTAAGTCAATAAGTCTTAGTGTTACTTGCGGTTTGGTTTGGTTTGGTTTGGTTTCTATAATCAAAACCGCGAACCGAACCAAACCGCGCGGTGCAATGAAAAAAAGAACCGAACTAAACCAATAAGAAGCGGTTTTTTGCGGTTTTCGGTTTGGTTTGGTTCGGTTTGCGGTTTTCTTTTGGTTTGGTTCGGTTTTGAACACCCCTAGGTCAGACGCTAAATGAAGTCAAGTACCTCCAAGAGAAAATACATTGGGAAACCAAAAAAATAAAGGTAGGTCAAATTACCAAATTGCCCATTTAAATTTTTATTTTTTGAGGGTAAATTTGTAAATTCATAATTATTTTATCATACTTTTTATTTTTGTGGCACCCACTTTCTCCAATCATCTCTTAAATTTTTTTATCTCAAATTTAAAACCCATATTTTTACTCTCCGTCTCTCTTTACATTTTATTTTTTTTAATCTATCCACTTTCTATTTAACCAAAACACTAATCATCAACTATAAATTTAATCAACTGAATCACTAACAAAAATACCAAACTACCAATTTCTAAAATATTGGATGGCTAAATAGTTTTACCATTATAAATAGATATTTTGTTTTTTTTAAGTATTTTTTTATTTTTCTTTTGAGTTTTGACCGGTAAACATTAATTACATGTTATTGATAAAGTTTCGTTATTTTCGATCTCTTATGGGTAAATGTTTTTTACATTGTAGACATCATTTTTTTTATATTTTTTGGTATAAACTGGGTTTCATCTGCGCGTAACTACAGAGACTAATCCCTTGAGCTGTGTACGTAGGACTAGATTGGCTGGCAAAACTCTCCCTCAAGAGATGTAACACTACTGCATGCTCAAGTCTGGGTTCTGTTTTCATTAATGTCTTTATTTCTTAAAAATGAACATGTTTCTTTCGAGTCGCGACAAGAAAATACTAGATATTATCGAAAAAATATTTTTTATATTTTATTTTTTACTTTCAACCGGTAAACATTGCATGTTGCTAAGATTTCATTACTATTAATTTTTTATGGTGGAATGTTACACATTGTCAGAATGATTATTTTATATTACGCATTTGAGATGCAATGTTAAACTATTACATGTTACTGTAATAATTTTTTTACTGATAAAATGTATTTCATAATGATGAAAAATGTCAAATGATGAAAATATTCTAAAGTTATGAAATTTCATTTCTTAACAACTTGAAAGATTTATTGTAATTAAACTTTGTCTAGGTCTATTTAGACAAAAAAAATATGATGTTACCCGTGCGTATGTGCATACGCACGGGTATACTTCTAGTTTCAGATAAAGTAGACCAACTTTATCTTATTCATCAGAAGACCCCTATATATTTGATACTCACTAAATTGTCCATATAATTTTATGAAATTATATATATGGTTTTATTTTGTAAATATGATTTGTTATATTCATTGAGTTTAACCCAATAAAAGCACTTTCCGCTCTGGTTTTTCTGAAATATTTTGCTTATCTTTGAATCATCTGGTTTTTGCTCTTTTAATGGAAATAAGCAATAATAACATGATCAATGCTTGATGTTAAGCCTTTTGACACTATTTTTACAAATATTTTGAATTTGGTTGGACCAGTGACATTATAACATTTCAACAAACAGTAGATAAATAATAATATCGGGCAGATATAACTTGCTCTTTGAACATTGGAAAGAAAATTTTCTTGAAAAAATAAAGAACAAGTATTATTATGTGTTTAAGGTATTTGTGTGGTTTAGATCAAAGAAGAGGAAAAATAATAAGAAAAGAAGAGAGAAAATTCCAACATGGCATATATACTAAAAGTTTGAATTGATTGACAAGCTGTTAAACATGGTAACCGGTATTTTTTGATTTACCGCAAACTATGGAGTTTTAGGTCCGAATAACTAATTTTTTTTATAAGAAAGGGGGAGCACAAGAAATACTCCACCCATGTTGTTACATCTTAGTGAGATGGGGGCCTCATTAAAACCTCCAAGGGCCAAAACTCTTTGGGAAAAAGACCCAAGGAGGAAAAAGAGTACCCGAACGACATAACTGTTCAATTTACAGATAAAAGATACATATTTGTTGTGTTTACGAATGAAATGAAAAATGAAAGGAATGTTAATATATGAGTGGGAATTAATTTTGTTTGAATGTTTCAATTTAATCCCTAACTTATATAACTTAATATCAATTTGGTGCTCACGAATACAACCCATTTTTAAAAAAATGAGTATCAATTTAGCCGGTCTATAGACTAGACTACCACTCCTTCCTTACTTTCCCTTTCTCCTTTTTGAAAAGTGAGAGGTTAAACAAAGAAAGGATAATAAAAATAATATAGACAAGCAGACATAGCGACCCCTTGAAACAACTTGGAATTTTCACATTCCCTTTTTCTTTTTTTTCATTGAAAAGGGAGAAGGGAGGAAGAAAGGAAATGTGTGAGGAGTGATTTTAAATATCTTGTCGGTGGTTCGAGCACCCCTAGTGCTCCGTTAATGAAATTTTTGCTTATCTAAAAAAAATATCTTGTCGACTGTGGCAGTAGTGACGTCAGCCACATTAGCATTTTGCAACGAGGCATAATTGAGAGAGATGGGAAAGAAAATGAACAAAATTGCAAGGATGACTAAGAGTTTTTTTTGCTAAGACTAAACTCAAAACACTACATATTTGTATGGATGAAAAATATATTTAAGCCTTATTATTATTATTATTATTATTATTATTATTATTATTGTTAAATTTAGTAATCATAATAGGTTTAATTATGTTTTTCGTCACTAGAAAATAGTTTTTTGTTTGTCATCCCTGTAATTTCCTGAATTATTTTTTTTGTCCTTGCAAAACTTTTGTTTTTGTTTTTTGTCCCTGTAATACATATCTATTTTTGGAACTAGTCCTCATTTTGTCTATATTTTAGGGACAAAAATTAAATTGGTCTTTAATTTTAGGGACTAAAACCAAACAAAAAATATTATTATAAGGACTAAAACAAAATAACTAGGACTAAAAGAAAATAAATCAATATTGTAGGAACCAAAAATAAAAAATATTTTTGTAGGGACGAAAAACTAAAATCACTATATTTGTAGGGATGAAATTTAGTATTTTAATAATTGTCCTAATCATCTCTACATTTACATCTTGGGGTAGTCTCCATGTCAGCATGATGTCATCCTCCAACTGGTTTTGGCGCCAAGATTTCCTCCTTCCCGCCTAAAAGCTTCGGCCAGTAGAAGGCCGCCACGTGGTCCATATTGGATGCCAGGTGTGTCTTCTCACCAGCAAGGTTCTTCTTGTCAGGGAAGGAATGCCACTCCCATGTGAAGTTTTCAACTGAAAAGACAGGTACTTAGAGAAAGAATAGAACCATCTTGTTATCTCTTCATTTCCTTTCTTTCTTCCTCTCTTCCTCTCTCGCCATCTCTCTTTCTTTTTCCCTTTTCACATTATCTGCTCTCTAATCTCTCACGCTCTCTCGCTCTCATCTCTCTCGCTCTCTCGCTCTTCACGCTCGCCATTCCTCTCTCACCATCTCTCTTTCTCCTTCCTCTCCATCAACTCTTTCTTCCTTCTCTTTTCAGTCTATCTTTCTTCCTTCTCTTTTCAGTCTATCTTTCCTTTTATTTTCCTCTCACACAATCCTTCAATCCTCCTCTGCAACCACTCCTCATCCTCTCATTTTTATGTCTTTTTTCTTTACCTACAACAAATGCTAGCGCGAGAGAAGAAAGGAAGTGTAACTGTTCGAGGTCAGTGAAGACAACGAGAAGATCGTGGATCTGACAAAGGATGAGAAGGAATCGAGGAGAGAGGACGACGAGCAGCCATGGCTGACTGGATGAAGGTTGCCGCAATAGGGAGCTCACTTGAAATTGCCACTCTATGGATGAGAAAGGTATAATACTTTGTTCTCAATACCTTGCATGTTTTGTTCTTTCTTCTATTTTGATTTTTTGACATGAATTGCAAAATGATATGTGTCGTTGCTGGAAAAGGAGAAAGAAAATCTTCCTCTCCCTTTGGGTAACCTTTAGGAACTCGGCTTCTCACACACAAATGTTTCGTACACGCATTGAGGAGAGAAAATGTGTGGTGGAGTGAGAAAGGGAGAGAGTGATGGAGAGATGATGAGTTGAGTGAGAGAGAGGACCCCGAGAGAGACGTAAGAAGTGCTGCATCATGCATGCGGTGGTTGCCATGCGATGAGGCTGGTGGCGGCGCACCGCTACCGTGATGGTTCAAAAGAAACATTTTTCTTCAGCATTTTCTGTATCTCAGGTGAGTGTCATTAGAACATCTTTCTTTTCCTTTTTATTCAATTCTTATTTCTCATTTGAGATCAAGCGAATCCATTTAAATAAAGTTCAGTTTCGTTTTATTTTATGGTTCTTCGGAAAATGAAGAGAACGCTGATTTATTGGAAGGTGACTATATCCATTCCACTCTCCAGAAGAACTTGAGTGACAATCTTGTTAATTGCATAAGTCAGACTCTTGGGATTGATGATAAGTCTATTTTTAGAGTCTTTTTAATAGTTATTTTTATTAGGTTTATTTGGTATTTTAATTATATTTTTGAGCTATTTTACTACAAATGTTTACTTTTTATTCTCAGGTTTTATTTTGAAGCAAAAGAGAAAGTATGAGCTAAAATGAAGAACAAAGAAAATATTTGAGGAGGAACCATTTTTGAGACAACACTAGGCACTCTGCAGGGTGCCATGGGCGCCAAGGAGCAGCACAGCGCAAACTGGCGCAGCACAAGGCGCCAATAAGCAAAACTGGCGCAGCACAGCAAAACTGGCGCAGCACAGGGCGCCAAGAAGCAAAACTGGCGCAGCACAACAAAACTGGCGCAGGACAGGGCGCCATGGGCGCCAAGGGCGCCAAGGAGCAAAACTGGCGCAGGACTAGCGCAGGACTGGCGCAGGACAGGGCGCCATGGGCGCCAAGGAGCAAACTGGCGCAGGACAAGGCGCCATGGGCGCCAAAAAGCAGTCAAAAATGGCTGCGGCCACTTGCTTGATGGCCAACCATGCCAACTTGATTTTTCACTTCTTTTTGACCATTTTGCCCCTCCACTCAAGTGGTTGATGGCTATCAAAGCCAACTTGATTTTTGACTTATAATTGACCATTTTTCCCCTCCTCTCAAGTGGTTGATGGCTATCAAAGCCAACTTGATTTTTCACTTGAAATGACCATTTTGCCCCTTCCCTCATATTTTCCTATAAATAGGACCTTGATCCTCACTTGTAAACAAGCTTGAATTTTGTTAGAAAATCAATGACAAAGACTCTCTAAGATTCATGACTTCAATTTACTCTTCATGCTCTTTATAATTCTTGCCTTTTAAATTCTTGCTATTTACTTTCTTTCCCTTTTACTTTCTCGCTCTTTTACTTTCTCGCTCTTTTACTTTCTCGCTCTTTTATTTTCTCGCTATTTACTTTCTCGCCCTTTTATTTTCCAAGTCATTTACTTTCCTTGCTATTTACTTTCTAGCCCTTTTATTTTCCAAGTCATTTACTTTCCTTGCTATTTACTTTCTTGCACTTTTATTTTCTTGTCATTTACAATTCCGCTATTTATGATTTTGCAATTTACCGCTTTCTTTTATTTCTCGCTATTTAATTTCATGTCTTTTCTTCTTCTTCTTCTTCTTCTCTCATATTTAATATGAGTGAGTAGATACAAAGTCTTGGGTTATTGGGAGTAATCCAATGATAGGTCCCTAATAATTCCCAAGACTATTCTCCACTCCAAATTGTTTTATATTTCAATCTAATTTTATTGTCCTTCAAATCTTATTTTAAACATCAAACGAAGAACCGAAAGGTGAAGTATTGATGTTGGATCTATGAAATTAGACAAGGGAATCAACACATGAGAATAGTTTTGAAACTCTTGAGACATTATAAAGGTGTTATGCTTAATGGGTTTTGGTGACAATCAACCATGAGAATAGGCTTGATTGTTAGTTCAAAACACGCTCTTGTACTCCGAAAGGAGACATTAGTTATATTCGCTGCCTTGTCTTTGAAATATATTACTCTTATAATTTGTTGAATAGTCTAAAGAAATTATTTTGGTTCCTCATTGTTGTGATAAAACTATAAACCTGAGATTGTTTGTTTTTTTTTATTTCTAAATTTTACAACTCCTAAAAACCATTCCTTCTAGCTAATCAACTTTGGAAAATTAAATTGGTAATCACTTAGGCTCTCCCTGTGGATCGATAACTCTTTTATTACGCGATACGACTCGTGCACTTGCGAGCCTATCAATTGAATAAACTCAAAATCTCTGCTTCAACTAAGATTTGATAGGTTTTTGCAATTTTTCAATTTTTCAAGATTAATAATGCACTATTTGGGGTGAGTTGCAAATTGTGGAATAGTTGATATAGTGGCCACCAGAGTGTTCTTTGCTTTATCTTGTCATGCTTTTTTTTTGTTTCTTTTATCTATGCTAATAATTTTGTTGCTCATTTTTCTTTAGTTTGTTCATTAATTTGCAGAATACAGAACTGTTTTTGGAGTTGTTGGACCATTGGTAATACTTGAAAAAGTTAAGGTATTGACAGTCTGCTTGCTGTTATTCTCATTGATTACTCTGATATGTTAATTTCCTCAATGTAAATATCGTAACTTTTGCATGGGGTGACTAAATTTTGTATTCATCAACTGCATCAGGGACCCAAATATCAAGAGAATGTCAATATTCGTTTAGGTGACGAAACTATTCGACTTGGACAAGTTCTGGAGGTTGATGGTGAAAAGGTTGTTGTTCAGGTGAGAGTTAATAGAGTTCATAAACATCTTCTGTACTTTCCTATTATCTTCAAGTTGATTAAGATTGATGTGTTTGTTTTTATTTCCTAACCACAATGTTTTGAGTTTGTGAGTAGTATTCTTAGTAGAAATGCCTTCTCTGTCTACTTTGTTCATGTGGCTATATTGATTTTAATAGCATACCATTTTCTCATTGTCTAATTTGCTACTTTGCTAACATTATTAACACCACTTGATATTCTATTCATTTTTAACTGCTTATCAATTGGGTATCCATTATGATGGCCTCGTAGTTGTGGAAATTGTCCATTTCTTAGATTTTCAGTATAGATTCTGATTGTATTTTGTATTTTTGTATTTTTGGATATAAAATTGATGAAAAATGGGGAAATGGATGTGATAAATTTTGTGGCTTATGTGATGATGAATTTAGGAACAAGTTTAAAACAAAACAAAAGAAGAGAAGAAAATGAATGTTTAGGATAGGGGCGCCACCTTGTCTAATCCAAGACTAGGATAAACCTATGAGGGTGAGGATCACCACAAGAAGCGTGGTTTCTTGATAAGATCAGATAATGGTTCAATCCAGAACCAAAGAGCAAAAACTCTCAATTTCACACAAAGTGATTTTTTGACTAAAATTATTCTTGTTAATTAATACATATGGTGCACCCCTATATAAAGGTAGGAGAGATATTTGCTGAATACAAAACAAAGAAGAAATCCTTAACATTCTCTAACTTCAGCCAATTAATCTAACATTATTGCCTAGGCTGAATTAAAATGAAATAATGCAAGAAATGGTTACAAAGACAAAGCAATGAATGATAGGTAGTTTCAAATGCTGAATTGAATAACTTTGCTTGAATTTGTAACTCCTTCTTTTAAATGTCTTGTCTTCTCTTAGTGCTTTGTCTCTTCTTTATGACTTGGAATTTACAAAACCAAAAAGACTCTCATTGATCACCAAGCATCCAAGGTTGACTATTCACCACTAAATAAGTGATATTGCACCCATTTCAACCCTAATTTTCGTGCTCCTCATTGTATGTTTCAGCCCACACTTTAAATTAACAAAAAACACACCACACAATAGCAAAGACAAAGCTGGCAGCCCATACTACAAGCAGCCCATGCTTCACACTTAAAGAGAACACTCAACAAAATTGTTGTGTTTACTGTACCTGAAATGATAAAACAACAAACCAGCCAGCCAATTTCCCAAAATATAATTGCAAGAACAGAATTTACGAAGAACAGAATTAACGCAATATCGCAACAGAACCGTAAACAATTATCGCAATAAACGAAGAACAGAAATTAACAGAGAAACAGAATTACAGAAGAAAGAAAATGCAAGAAACCGAAATTAAACAAAGATAAAGGAGAAGAGAAGAACACCAATAATTTGGTAACCCAATTCGGATTTCTCCTACATCTAGGGGTCTGAATCCGAGCCAAAATCCACTATGATGATGAATGTTACATCACTGTTTCTCTCTTACAGTTTTTCAACCCTCGTTGTTTCCCTCTTTTTCAGAGAACAAGAACGGAGAAGAGGTTTTTTGGTGTGAAAGAAAAAACTGAAGAAGAAAACTGTTTGATTCTTCACTCTCCAATCGATTTTATAGAAATCGAATTGGACCTCAACGAATCAATGAATGGTGCAAGCTTCTCTGCGCGGAAGCTTCTGTTCTTCGCGCGAATGCCGTTTCTGATCTTCTACGGCTTTCTTAATTTCGTTTCATTTGACCCGAGCCCATAGAGCAACAAAACAGCAGCAAGGCCCATACACAGTTATAAGAAAAAACAGCCCAATCACCTTTAATAATTGCACCACCGAAAAATTCTAATTTGCACCACTCCACAAATCTCCACCTTGGTGCAAATTCCATCATAGTAGAATAACTTCATAGGTCGAATTCAAAGACCAAGACATCACTTACTTGATGTCAACGCCAAGCAAGTCTAGGCAATGCCTAAACTTACTCACAGGAACCGATTTAGTGAGCATGTCTGCGGGGTTCTCACTTGTGTGAACCTTGACAATTTCAACTTCCTCTTTCTCCACAATGTACCTAATGAAATGGAACCTAACATCTATGTGTTTGGTTCTCTCATGGTACATCTGGCTTTTGCTCAAGTGAATAGCACTTTGGCTATCACAAGATATACATACAAGATCATCACTTATGCCAAGCTCACTAACCAAACCTTGAATCCACAATCCCTCTTTGATTGCTTCTGTGAGAGCAACATACTCCGCTTCGGTAGTTGACAATGCCACAATGTGTTGTAGGCTCGCTTTCCAACTAATTGTATTCCCTCCCATACAAGGTAAACACATATCCGAACAATGATCTTCTTTTGTCAAGATCATTTGCATAATCGGAGTCTACAAAACCATGAACCACCTTTGCATCCTTTTCACCCTTGCCATACACCAAACCAACCTTGGTTGTCCCGTTCAAGTACCTTAGAACCCATTTGACCGCTTGCCAATGATCTTTGCCAGGATTTCCCATAAACCTACTTGTCACACTCATTGCTTGAGCTACATCCGGTCTACAACAAATCATAGAATACATTATGCTACCAATTGCATTGGCATATGGAATTGCCTTCATGTATTCTTTGTCCTCCTTATTTGTAGGAGTTTGAGTGCTAGACAACTTGAAGTGTGGTGCTAAGGGCAAAGAGGTAGCCTTAGCATCACACATGTTGAACCTTTTGACCACTTTATTCAAGTAACTCTCTTGAGATATGACTAATTTCCTTTTGTCCCGGTGCCTTGTTATCTCCATACCTAGAATCCTCTTAGCCGGACCAAGATCCTTCATATCAAACTCACTTTTAAGTTGATTCTTCAATTCTACAATAGAAGTCATACTCTTGCTTGCAAGCAACATATCATCAACATACAATAACAAGTAGATACTGTTATCATGAGAGAGATGTTTGAAGTAAATGCAACAATCAAATTTACTTCTAACATACTTATTTTTTGTCATGAAAGAATCAAACCTTAGGTACCATTGTCTAGGAGATTGTTTAAGTCCATAGAGTGACTTCTTTAGATGACACACCCAATCTTCTTTCCCTTTGGCTTCAAAACCTTCCGGTTGTTGCATTAAGATACTGTTGTAAATAGTGTAATATCATTGTAATTATTTATCCGACCCAATTATCAGGCCCGTTAATATTAGGTTCAGAATAGCCTATTTAAACAGATTAGCGTTTGTACTCCAGACACAATTGAAATAATATTCAGTATAATTTTCTACATGGTATCACGAGCTCTCGGTTTTAGAGGTCTCGCTTCCGCATAAACCCTAGCCGCCTTTATCGCGGTAAATACTTACCACCTTCATTGTGGTTCTTTTGTTGCCTTCATTGCAACATCATCTTACTGTACTGTGAAGTCCTTTCCTTAGAAACATAATCTTCAAGCGCTAAAACAGAACCTATTTGTTCATCACTAAGCATCAACGGAAAAAAAAACCCCAAAACGTCGTCACCCACAGCCTGTTTTTCGTTCACCGCCTGGCCCATCATAACCTCCATAAAATTCTGAGCAACCCGTTGAAATCTCACCGCCGTCCGCCGTCCCACGCGCAGCCACAGCTCCGGCCTTCCTCCGACGCGTTTACTCCACGCGCCGCCCTACATTGGTTTTTTGGCGACGGTCTTTTTAGTCACTTTAGTGATCGGCACATCCTCTTTCTGATTTGGGGGTTCACTTTCCGATCCGGGCACTTTTATTCTTGAGCCATTTGGAGCTCCTTAGTTCTTGGCCATCTCTTGGGTCAGTGTTACGTTGTTTTTTACTGGAACCTCTTTTTTTTTACGGCTGTTGCAGTTTTTTAGCAGTATCTATTTCAACTTGAGCACTTTTGTTTGTGGTTGATTTGAAGACTATACCTTGACCATTCTTAGGTCATCGTTGTTGCTGCTCAGTCCTCATTACTTTACTCCACTTGTGGTATTTTCACCTGCTGCTTGTTATTTCTAGATAGTTATTGCATATGGCCGATAGAATCGCTATTGATTACTCTTTATCATTCACCGAGGATGAGGTGAATCGTTTGAAGGCCCTACTTGACTCTCTCAGTAAGCCTTCTGGAACTTGTTCTCTACCAACGACCGGTATTAGCGTATGCTCCTGATCTTTCAATGTTTGCAGTAAAATTCCTAAGGATGCTTGGATTTTGGACTTTGGTGCCACCGACCACATGACATTCAATTCCAGTTTATTTTCCTCCTATACCTCATCTGAGAGGAATTGTTATGTTACAATTGCTAATGGTTCTTATGCCCGTATTGATGGCTCTGGGAGTGTTAACTTGCAACCTTCACTTCAATTACAGGATGTGCTACATGTTCCCACACTCTCTCACAATTTAATATCTGTTCGTAAACTCACTCGTGATCAGAATTGTAAAGTAACATTTTTCACTTCTTATTGTGTTTTTCATGATCTTACCACGGGGAAGACAATTGTAGTTGCTAAGGAAAAAGGAGGGTTATACTACTTATCTGATGAACCAGATTGTTCGAAGGTGCTGGCTTCCTGCTTGCAGACCGAGTCTTCTGAGTCTTCTCATTCTGCCGCACAAATTTGGCTTCAGCACAAGCGTCTTGGTCATCCTCCATTCTCTTTAGTTAAGTCTATGTTTCCTTCTTTGTTTTTACATCATTCAGTTAAGTCTTTTAAATGTGAAGTTTGTGAGTTAGCTAAGCACCATCGTGTCTCTTTTACTCCTAGTTCCACTAAAAGTGCTGAACCTTTTGATCTTATACATTCTGATGTTTGGGGACCTGCACCTATTTCTAATGTTTCGAGTGCTAAATGGTTTGTGTCATTTATTGATGATTGTACTCGAGCAACTTGGGTTTTTTTAATGAAGGATAAATCAGAAGTACCAGAATTATTTATCAGATTTTATCACATGGTGCAAACACAATTTGGCAAAGGCATTAAAAGAATTCGCTCTGACAATGGCAAAGAATATGCAAATCAGAGTCTTTCAAATTTTACCAGTCAACAAGGAATTCTTCATGAGTTTACATGTGTCGACACCCCACAACAAAATGGTGTCGCAGAAAGAAAGAATCGTCATTTACTTGAAGTTGCTCGAGCCATTCTCTTCCAAATGACAGTTCCTAACTCATACTAGGGAGAAGCAGTATTGACTGCTGATAACTCTATTTAATATAGGTTATTTATCCTCCTAATACTTAAGCCAAGCTTACTTCTCAAGTAATTTTAGTACTTAAATATGTGAATATACGAATATTAGAATAAATATAGGTTATAAGTCAATTCCTTAAACCTTGGGCATAATCAAATGCCTTTGTGAATATGTTTGATGTTTTGCTTTAGCGCTGCAGCGGTATGCTATCAAGGAGACGCTACAGCGTTATATGACGGCTGATCAGTGAGATATTTGTGTGACCACTTGAGGACATGATGAGTCACCACCCTTATCTCTTCCTCTCAGCTGGATATTTTGACTTTCAAGTGGATGTTAAATTACACTTGGCGCCTCCTAAATGGAACCCATGTGATAGTTGGTGTATTCCTGATAACTCTATTTTATATAGAGTTATTCATACAATCAAGCTTGAGTTATTGCTTATTTTCAAGAACATTTATATATATTTATAGCTTATTTATCAAGGAACAACATTCTAAGTATTCAAATTGGATAAAGGGCAATGATCTAGGCAAAATACACAAATCTTGTTAGGTTTGATGTTTCTGTTCAGTGCAGCTACTGCAGGAGTGGAAACACTGCCAACACCAGGAGTGGAAACACTAGGAGTGGAAACACTGCCAACACCTGCTAAATTCTGCAGTTTATACCAAGACATTCAAAGACCATTTCAATGCTTCCACACTTGATTTGTGACGTCATGCCTAGTCACCTGGAGCTGAGCCACTTGCTGAAGTCGGCGATACACATAAAAATCAAGTTGCAAGACTCAAACTTATCTAAAAGACATGTGCACTTCTCCAATGGACCTCATCTTTTGTTATGCATGCAAGCGACCAAACCTGTGCAGCTTGCTTGATTGGTTGTCAACAAACTAACCATGTTCGGTTCCCTCAGCTGATCTTTCACGCCAAAGGAAACCCCTTGCAAGAGGAAAGCTTTCAAGCCTATAAATAGATATCATATCTTCACAAGAAAATAATCCTATCTTTTATCATCTTTCACATCTTTAAATCCTTTATCTTTTCGCTTAGTTTAGGTTTAGTTTATTTTCATTTCAAGTTTCTAATGAGAGGAAGGTGAGGAAGTGCTTGACAACCATTCCCTTCACTTCTACTTTGAAGAAATTCGTGTAAGAAATCTTTATTGTACTTCAACTTGGGAACTTAATGCAAAAGATCTTCTATTCAAGTAATCTCTACTCTTTTAAGTTCTTTTGCTTTATTATTCATTTACTTATGTTCTTTGCACATTCTTTGCTTTATAACATGAGTAACATGAGCTAAATTCCCTTAAGTTGAGATGTTCTAACCTTGTAATGAACTTCTAAATGTATTATGGTTTATGTAGTGTAAACACTTTAAACTCTTGCATAATACTTCTTTCAACTTATTCTGGAATTGATCACTTTAGAATAGGTAAAACTTGTGGCAGCAGACATGGGCTACATTTATGAACTCAAGAGTTAATAGGGACAAGTATTTAATAAAGGAAACTTTGTTAAATACATGCTAAAACCTAGACATAGGATAGCATATTCCTTAGGATAATAAAATTACAAGAGTGAACCTATTTAGCAACTTGGATCATTGTTAGGAGGCAAGGGAGGAATTGACAAACCTTTCTTTACTGTAGAAAACAAAGATCATAAGAGCTTGTAATGAAACTCTGAAGAGAAGTGCTGAAAGGCACAAACTGATGCACCCACATCCAGTGTTTCCACACTACATACTCCATTAAAACACTTAGAAGTAAAGTACTTGGTGAAAACATCTCAACTACTTTTTCCAACTGATTTCTCACACATTTTATTGCTTATTATTATTTTACTTACTTTGAAAACTCCAAACCAAAAATACTGAATAGTGTAGACACACTAAGTGTACACTTTGAGCTACAAAAATTTACAATACATAATCCCTGTGGGTTCGACCTTTCTTATCACTTTATTACTTGTGTGACTATGTATACTTGCATATAATAAACCACACCAAGTTTTTGGCGCCGTTGCCGGAGATTATAGTAAAATTTTGTTGTTTAAATTGTTAATTTAGTGTTTTATTAGTACTACTGGTATTCTGTTTTCTGTGCAGAAACACTTAGTGCAGAAACACTCAGTGTGGAAACACTAGTTTATGCCCAGAGATAGACCACCAGAATTTGATTGTGATCCAGAAATTGAGAGAAGATTTAGGAGATTGCTAAGACAACAAAGACAAAGACAACAAGACTGCAGAACAATGTCTCACCACAGTGAAGATGCCTCAGTAAGAGGAGGACCTAATTCACATCAACAAACTGAAGGTGGACCAGATCACAGACAACAATTCATTCAAATGGGACCAATAGGTATGATTAATGATAGAGATAGACCTATGAGAGACTATGCTCAATATGACCAGCAGCACATACAAACTAGTATTGCTAGACCTCAAATTGATGCTGTTCATTTTGAATTTAAACCTATGATGTTTCAAATGTTGCAAACAATTGGTCAATTTGGTGGATCTCCACATGAAGATCCCCATGAACATTTAAAGCAATTCATAGAAGTTTGTAGTAACTTTATCATTCCTGGCATTAGTGAGGATGCATTTAGGCTTAAGTTATTTCCATACTCTTTGAAAGATAGGGCAAAATCATGGCTAAATTCTATGGAGCCCAATTCTATTCATACATGGAATGAATTAGCTGAAAAATTCTTAAGCAAATATTTTCCTCCTATTAAAAATGCTAGGATGAGACATGATATTACATCTTTTAAGCAAAAAGAATTTGAATCATTGTTTGAAGCATGGGAAAGATGGAAATAACTTTTAAGAAAATGTCCACATCATGGTTTACCTGTCATTATACAAATGGAAACTTTTTACAATGGTCTAGAACCACAAACCAGAGTGATGCTAGATGCATCAGCTGGTGGTGTTCTTTTGAATATGTCTTATAATGAAGCATGTGATCTTATTGACAAAATTGCTACAAATGGTTCAAGTTGGCCTACTGAGAGGGTAAGTGCTCAAAAGAGAACCTCTGGAGTACATGAGATTAATGATATATCAGCCCTATCTGCTCAAGTAGCCACTTTAACAAATCTGATCAAACAGTGCACTAGTGCACCTACATCTAGTGTAGCAACACCTAAAGAAAACACTGCAGCAGCTATAGAACAAGCCCCTCCAGGAACTACAAGTTGTGTGTATTGTGGAGGAGGCCATCTATATGAAGAATGTCCTAGCAACCCTGTCTCTGTCAATTATGTAGGTTACAATAAAAATAACAACCCTTACTCTCATACCTACAATCCAGGATGGAAGAACCACCCAAATTTTAGGTGGAACAATTCTAATGCACCTGCACAAAGTGCACCTGCACCAAGTACTCCTCCTGGATTCCTACCTCAAAGCCAACAAAGATCAAACCCACCTGCCAGTGCTAATTCTCTAGAAGAATTGCTTAGATCATTCATTAGTGAAACTAGAACTGCTAGGCAAGCTCATGATATATCAATTAAGAACCTAGAGAACCAAGTAGGGCAATTAGCAACTGCTTTGCAGCAAAGACCAGCAGGTACTTTGCCATCAAACACAGAAGCTTCACCCTCACAAAGGCAAGGTAAGGAACAGGTCAAAGCCATATCTTTGAGAAGTGGCAGGGATCTAACAGAACCATATGAGCCTGAAGGTACAGAGAAGGGAGAAAAAAATAAAAATGAAAAAAATTCTCAAGATGCAGAAACACCTGGTGTTCCTACATCTCCTACTCCAAGGTTAGTATCAGAATACCCTCCTCCTCCTTTTCCTCAAAGATTGAAAAAAAATACATGAGGAGAAGCAATTCAGTAAATTTTTAGATGTTTTAAAACAATTGCATATCAATGTTCCCTTGATAGAGGCACTTCAACAAATGCCAAACTATGCCAAATTCATGAAAGATGTGCTTTCTAAAAGAAGAAGATTAGGGGAATTTGAAACTGTTGTTATGTCAAAAGAATGTAGTCTGATTTTACAAAACAAAATTCCAAGGAAGCTAAAGGATCCAGGTAGCTTTACAATCCCTTTTTCAATAGGTAAGTACTATACAGGAAGAGCATTATGTGATTTAGGTGCAAGCATCAATTTGATGCCCAAATCTATCTTCACAAAGCTAGGGATTGGAAATGCAAAACCTACCACATTGACACTATCTTTGGCAGATAGATCAATAGCATATCTAGAAGGAATTATTGAAGATATATTGGTACAAGTTGACAAATTTGTGTTTCCTGCAGATTTTGTTATACTTGATTTCATTGCAGATGAAGAAGTGTCAGTCATACTTGGAAGACCATTCTTGGCAACAGGGAAAACACTGATAGATGTGCAAAAAGGAGAGCTAACCATGAGAGTGAATGATCAAGAAGTAAAATTTAATGTCTTGAATGCTTTGAAATATCCTGCAGAGGAGAATGAAGAGTGTTCATCAATCTCACTTGATCATTTGGTAGAGAAGCAGTTTCACAAGCAGTATGATCACCTTGCCAATGCACTAGCACCTGATGTTTCTGCATTGCCTGCTGAGAAATTTATTGAAGAAAGCATATTGCCCAAGGAACAAGCTACACCTAAGGTATGGGTTAGAACTTATGAATCTCTTAATTTAGAAGATCCCAACCTTAAAGAAAATGTACCCTCTATTGAACAACCTCCTAAGCTAGAATTAAAAGAACTACCTAAGCATTTAAAATATGTTTTTCTAGGTGAAAATAAAACTCTTCCTGTAATCATAGCTTCTGATCTATCTTTAGAACAAGAGCTTGATTTAATTAACACCTTGAGAAAACATAGAAAAGCTATAGGTTGGCAAATGTCTGACATTAAAGGGATTAGCCCCTCAACATGCATGCATAGGATAATTTTAGAAGAAAATTCTAAAAATAGCATAGAAGGGCAAAGAAGATTAAATCCAATAATGAAAGAGGTTGTTAAGAAGGAAATAATTAAATGGCTAGATGCTGGTATTATCTACCCTATTTCAGATAGTGCATGGGTTAGTCCTGTGCAATGTGTTCCTAAAAAGGGTGGAGTCACAGTTGTAGCCAATAAAAATAATGAATTAATCCCAACCAGAACTGTAACAGGGTGGAGAATCTGTATGGATTACAGAAAACTCAATAAGGCCACTAAGAAAGATCATTTCCCCTTACCCTTTATAGATCAAATGTTAGATAGGTTAGCAGGAAAGGAATTCTATTGTTTCTTAGATGGTTATTCAGGATACAACTAAATAGCAATTGAACCTAAAGATCAACAGAAAACCACCTTACTTGTCCTTATGGCACTTTTGCCTTTAGAAGGATGCCTTTTGGACTTTGTAATGCTCCTGCTACTTTTCAAAGATGCATGATGTCAATCTTTTCTGACTTCATTGAGCAATCAATGGAAGTCTTCATGGATGACTTTTCTGTTTTTGGAGAAACATTCTCATTGTGTCTTTCAAACTTAGACGAAATTCTTCAGAGGTGTGAAGACACTAACCTAGTGCTTAATTGGGAAAAATGTCATTTCATGGTAAAAGAAGGCATTGTGCTTGGTCATAAAATATCTAAAAAAGGTCTTGAAGTGGATAGGGCAAAGATAGAGGTAATTGAGAAACTACCACCTCCATCAACAATCAAAGGGATTAGAAGTTTTTTAGGTCATGCAGGATTCTATAGGAGATTTATCAAAGACTTTTCAAAAATTTCAAAACCATTGTGTATGCTTTTGCAACATGATGTGCCTTTTAATTTTGATGAATCTTGTGTAGAAGCTTTTCAAAAACTAAAAAAGGCCTTAGTTACAGCACCAGTTGTAGTCACTCCAGATTGGAGTAAGCCTTTTGAACTCATGTGTGATGCTAGTGACTTTGCAGTAGGAGCAGTCCTAGGGCAAAGATATAACAAAGTGTTTCATACCATATACTATGCTAGCAAAACACTCATTGAAGCTCAAATGAACTACACTGTAACAGAAAAGGAACTATTAGCAGTGGTTTTTGCATTTGAAAAATTTAGATCATACTTGGTAGGCACCAAAGTAATTGTGTACACTGACCATTCTGCCATCAAGTATCTAATTTCTAAAAAAGATGCAAAACCTAGGCTAATAAGATGGGTTCTATTACTTCAAGAATTTGATCTTGAAATAAGAGATAAGAAAGGAGTAGAGAACCAAGTGGCTGATCACCTCTCTAGACTTGAAAGTGATAATGCAGGTACAATTGAAGAAATCAAGGAAAGTTTCCCTGATGAGAAATTACTAGCAATTACCATGAATACAGCCAGTGTTTCTGCACCCAGTGTAGCCACACCTCATGTTTCAACACCATGGTATGCAGACATAGTAAACTTCCTTGTAAGCAAAATTGTACCATGTGACATGAACTATCAACAGAAAAGAAGGTTCTTCCACATAGTAAAACAATACTATTGGGATGACCCTTACCTATTCAAGATATGTCCTGATCAAATCATGAGAAAATGCATTCCTGAAGAAGAACAGCAAGCAGTGCTCCTGCATTGTCATGCTGCACCATATGGAGGTCACTTTGGAAGCCAAAGAACAGCAGCTAAGGTACTTCAATCAGGTTATTTCTGGCCTACTCTATTTAAAGATGCTTATTATATGGTCAAAACCTGTGATAAATGTCAAAGAAGTGGCAATATATCTAATAGACATGAAATGCCTAGGACTAATATTCTAGAAATAGAACTTTTTGATGTTTGGGGCATGGATTTCATGGGTCCTTTTCCACCTTCTTTTGGCAATAAATACATCTTAGTGGCTGTAGACTATGTGTCTAAATGGATTGAGGCTGTAGCACTGCCAAATAATGATGCTAAATCTGTTAGCAAATGTAACACCCCGGTATTTCTATCTACTAAAAATACCCAAGCGCACCTTAGTAACACATCAGAGATATATTTCCTGCTTAGACACTGAATATCACTATAAATTTTTCGCTGAATAAAACTCAAACAGTCTTATTTAGAACAAGACAATATGGTTCTCAGACCATATACCATCAGCATTTATAGCATTCAGTATCATACAAGAAAGCGGAAGAAAGATATACACTAAATACATAATGTCTTAGTATACAGACAACAAAAGGGAAATAAGCTTAAACATAAAGCTAGGCTATCAGCAACCAGTCCGAGTTCAACCTACTCGTGCCTCTTGGATTTCCGCTGTCCCTGTGTCTCTGTAAAACAACAACATTTAAACAGTGAGATACAATCTCAGTGAGTTCTACCGATACCCCTACTCGCTCTCTCGGTACTTGTTTAAAAACATTTTTAACTCAACACGGCACCGACTGCGTGACCGCTACATCCCGGTGAACCGCATTATTTTACACATAGCATTCCACCGGCTGCATGACCGCTACATCCCGGGGAATCTGCTATAACTCAGTACGACACCGGCTGCGTGACCGCTACATCCTGGTGGACCGCACAACAATTAATTTAACATAACACCGACTGCGTAACCGCTGAATCCCGGTGAACCCCCCTACCAATAGTACATTCTCCCATTGGCATGGAGCCTAGGGAAGGGGATCATGACTGCCCCGCCTAGTATGTTACACATGGGTCGTCACCCAACTCGATATACTATATACGTATATCTACAATACAGTGAACCCACGGTCCATCAAATCAGATAATCAATGAAACACTTTAATCCACATTTTATAAAATTCAAGTTCACACTCGCACTCTAGTTGACCACTTTTCGACACAATTTTCAATATCAAAAACAGTTCATTTCGCCTTAAAAATAGAATATTCAGTTAGGCCTCTGAATAAGCTTTCCAACGCATCTTAGAACACCTCAATCGGGTTCCCGGATCAAAAGTTATCGCGAAAACAAAATCAGTGTTTGGTTGCTGAAATTCTGCCAACTGGCGCGCGAGTGGCGCGTGGCGCGCAGGAGGCGCGCGAACTGACAGCAAGTTCTGCCCACTGGCGCGCGAGTGGCGCGCGGCGCGCAAGTGGCGCGCTAACAGACAGCAGGGGGGTCTGTCAAGGGCAGATTTTGGCGGTTTCGCGCGAAAACCGCGATTCCGCTCAATTTCGATTCTCGTTCCGACTGAAAACAGATTTGACAACCAATACAATAGACCCAATACAAACCACACAATCAATCAATCCAATCAAAAACTCAATCAAAACGGATCGTATCAAAAACGACATATTTTCCAATTAACGGTTTTTAAGTCAAAATCTTTCGAAATCAAATCACCAAAAATTCCATTTCAACACGACACAACTCGAGACTCGCTCCGATTGATTCCTAACCCGAAACAGACAATATCCAGAAATATTCCAGTCCAGCGAAAGCGATAAAACAGTTAATTAATTAATTCGAAACGTAATATCCTAAACGTGAGTAGAACTCACCCTTGAAGCGTGAACCACGATCGAGCCGAAATCACCGAGTAGCCACACGAACGCTCCCCGCTCCGGCGACACCCAATCCGCTTTCAAAGCTTCCCACTCGATCACGAAACCGCTTTTGACCAAAATACCGATTTCCCCGAAATTCTCCACGGACACTATTCATCATCTTCCTCCTCATGAAGCACTATTCACACAAAACCCAATTTTGAACCCTAACCTTCAATTCTTCAAAAACTCCAAATCGGACTTCAATATTCGCGTATTCCACCTTGAGCTCGCTCCTCACCACCATTCTAGGCTTTCCTTTGAGCTTGAACCACAAAACCTCCATTTTTTCCTCTCAAATCGAAAATGGCAAAGTGAGAGAGAGAGAGAGAGTTGATGATGTTGATGTTGGTACCAAAACGAAGAGGAAGTAACGCTGAACATTTTTCGTGTTGGAAGGAAGTCGTTTCGGTGAACTGAAGTCCTCCCTTTTTCCTCTTCTTCCTCCATGCCCCTTTCCTCTTCTTTCTCTTTTCTCTCTTTTCTCCTCTCTGTTTCTCTTCTCTCGCTGCTTCCTTTCTTTTCTTTCTTTCTCTTTCAATTAATTCTTTTCTTCTCCTCTCACACACACACATGTATACATATATATATTTATTTAATATATAAGCTGTAACGCGGTCAAATTACCATATTGATCGAAATCTCCTATTTCGATTCCAAAACTTCCTTGATCCGTATTATCCGGTTAACGATCCGATGACAACAAATAATAACTTTAGCACTCGATAAATTTACCCGTTAAGTACTAAATTAATTTAATTGGGTTAACACCCAAATAATTCTATTAATTATTTTGCGGATGTTACATTCTCCCCAACTTGAAAGAATTTTGTCCTCAAAATTTCGTCAAGTCTTTCATCCGACTAACCGAGGATCGACATCCTCAGAAAGGTCTTAAATTGCTGGAACTCAATCTTGAATTAACGAAATGAGTGTAGAAAATCTTCCCAAGTTGGCACATCAATCTCCAAGTATGATCCACTACTACTTTGATACAAACTCTCTGGTTACAAATCTACACGAGAAACTCATCATTCGCCTACATAGGCTCGGCACCGCGTTTGAAAACACTTCCGAAACTTCATTCCAATTATCCTCGTTTGCTCCCCAACTTTGATTAATCTAAATCAAAGAGTCTAATACGAGACACTTGATAGAAATACGGATTGGAAAATGAGATCCACATACTGGTACTCCACGGTAGTGGTAAAAACAAACACAATTTCCTCGAAGGGTGTAAACACGTTCTCAATAAATCTTCTAAAATCATAACAGTTCCCGTACACATTGAAAAACGTGACGGAAAGTCACTGAAATTCCTTGACTCGCTTCCAAGTTTTCGTGATAATACTTTTCGAAAGAAGATGAAATGAGGATTTACCAGAAACGTTTATCTTAAACGTAGAAATAAACCGTGGGAACATCAATTAATTTCGGAAGTAATGAAAATCATATCAGTTGTTCTCAAAACAACTATCAGACAGAACGCAAAACCCTTCTTCCTTTATTGTAACTTTCCTCACAATATATTCATCTACGACGCACGCAATCCCTTTCCGAATTAGCCAGTAGCGTTGAGTTTCCCCTCAACCTAAGCACGCCTTCTATGATTTTCCTCAATCAGGTCCTATTAGCCTCTTGATTCGTTCCCAAAATTAACTTTAGCATGCGGGTTTTCACAAAAATGATTTTTCAAAACTACCATACCGCACGCCAAACTTCACTTTGGAAATTCCAGTCCCTTGCAGCAGATCCACCAGTTAATCCTCTGTTGCTTATTCGCAACGTGAAAAACAGCCAGCAGTTACCTTACTCCCATATTCGTATTCACGTCTGACTTGTCAAACGGAATCACATAATACTATTTCATTGTTAACCTTCACAAAGAAGAGGTTAACAAACTAATACCTCGCCACTAATACATCTGATTTACATCTCTGTACATCTTGGTGGATCCAGGGTGTACAGAATATAAACTTCGGTGTGCTTCCTCTAACACCCGCCTTCTATTATTCTCATCATCGGGCGCACAGATTCTACCGTTGAAACAACTGGCTCCACCACTATCCATGGTAAAATCTGGAAATACCTTTTGTGATTGTAGCTTCTCATCAACTTCCTGTGCTAAGCGTATAGAATCCCTTAGGGAACTAGAGATCCTTATATGGCTCAACACTTATCGGTTCCTCATTGATCTTGAATTCAGATTTAAGTCTCCAAAAGACTCTGATAATTCCATCCCATGCATCAATAAACTCGGTCATGTTGATGGATTTCCTACTCAGTGCACCAGTTACAACACTGGCCTCTCTTGAAGGTTACATCAACACGAATTTATGATCCTCCAGAAACGCAACACACTTCTCTGCCTGCTATTCAGTTCTTTCCGATCAAACAGATACCTTAGACTCTTGTGACCACTAAAGACTCCGAAACGAGACCCAAACAGGTAATGTCTTCAAACCTTCAGTGCATACACAATAGGTATTAACTCCAATTCATGAGTTGGATAATTCCCTTCACGAGTCTTCAATTGCCTGGATGCACAAGCTACCACCTGATGATTCTGCATGAGAACACACCCTAAACCCTTCCCTGAAGCGTCATCGAAAATTTGAAATTCCAATAACGGATTCGGAAGAATCAGGATTGGAGCAGAAGTCAAAATCTTCGACTCTTGAAAACATTCTTCACAATCGGCATCCCACGTAAACGGATGACCCTCACGAGTTAACCGAGTAAGTGGAATAACTAACCGTGAGAATCCTTCGATAAACTTCCTGTAGTAACCGGCTAGACTTAGAAAACTTCTGATCTCTGCGACTGATGTCGGTCACTTCCATTCCACACCGCTTCCTTCTTATTGGGATCTACAGAAACTCCCGACTTGGGAAATCACATGTCTCAAAGACTTTACCTCTGACACCCAAAATCACACTTCGAGGTTTTCAAGTACAACTTATTTTCTCGGAGTACTTTCAGAATAATGCGGAGATGTTGGACATGCTCCTCAATGGTCTTAGAGTACACCAAGATATCATCACTGAAAACTACAACAAACTGATCCAGGTAAGGGTGGAAAACCCTGTTCATGTAATCCATGAATACCGCTGGAGCATTAGTCAAACCGAAGGGCATCACTACGAACTCGTAATGTCCATACCAAGTACGGAAGGCTGTCTTCGGAATATCTAAGACTCTAACTAATAATTGATAATAACCTGACCTCAGATCAATTTTTGAAAATACCACAGCACATCAATTTGCTCAAGCAAATCGTCTATCTTTGGTAAGGGATATTTATTCTTGATCGTCACTTTGTTGAGTTGTCGATAATCAATGCACAATCTCATGCTACCATTTTTCCTTTTGACTAATCACGCCAGAGCACTCCTTAGAGAAGTACTCGGTCGAATGAATTTCTTTAACATCGACTCTTCAAGTTGAGACTCCATTTCCTTTAACTCTAAAGAAACAAACAATAGATATTGATCCCGTGCCAGGAACCAATTCTACCGTAAACTCTACCTCTCGCCCTGGAGGTTCAGAAGAACTTCATCGTGAAAACATCCAGAAAGTCATTCACGACCTGAACGTTCGCCAAATCTAAACTAGTTTCAGTGGATGCAGATAACATACTAACATGTGCTCCCGCACCTTGGAATGAAGATTGACCGTCTAAGGTGAACTAGGTAACCGCTTCAGAATTTGTCCTAGACAATTCAACTGATTCTGAAGCGAAGCTGATAGTTGATTAACACAGTCGATTGCAACATGATTTACAGTTATCCTATTCATACCCAAAATGGTGTCCACACTTCTCATAGGCAAACAACAAATTCTACAACGAAATTTCTGCCTCCTATGACAAGTAGACAATTCTATACAAAGATTAGGTCTGGACACGACCCTTCGCAGCAGTTAAAATAGTTATCGGCTAGGATAGCGGAGACAATGCTAATTCAAACCGATCTACACATGCTTGTGCTATAAAACAATGGGTTGCACCCGAATCGTATAATATACTAACGGAGTTATTGAAAGCTGATCTCATACCCCTCAGTAGATTCTCTGCAGTCGTAACTGTCTAAACATCCAGAATGTTGACTCGTCCTTGCCTTAGAGCTGCTTGTAACTCCTTGGAACTCTTTCTTGCAGGGCACTTTTTACCATAGTGACCCTTTTCATTATAATAATAGCATCGATTAGATCTTTGCTCACATCCACCACTGTGACGCTTTCCACGCTTAGAACATCTTCTGACCTTTGAAGAATCAGAAAATTGCACCTGCTTTTCCTTGGACGAAATTATCTTAGGACTTTGCATTCGGAGTTGATAATTCAACTACCTTCCTTCTTTTCCCATACTCCTTATGAGATCATCCTCGGCGACATGGGCTGATTGCACTAAGGCAACATAATTGGTAATAGTATAAGAACTGAGACCCTAAGTCATGAAAGCACTTATGCCCCTCTTATACATCTGCATTCTCCATTCGTCATCCGGAGCTTACTTTACCACTTGGTAAAACTGAAACAAATTTTCCAAACTTAGCGGTGTATCCTTCCACCGTCACGTCACCTTTCCTGAGGATGCGTCGGTTGGAGATTCCGATCTTGGTCGAGGATTGCGTCTTGATCATCCTTCTATAATTCCGCTTATGATGCACTAAGTATTAAGTTGATCAGGCTCAATGTCTCTTAGCATCACAAGTGTAATTACAACAAGGACTAACAAGGAATCGACTCAACCCTAAACTAAGTCCGACTAGGTCGAACTGCTCTAATACCAACTGTAACACCCCGGTATTTCTATCTACTAAAAATACCCAAGCGCACCTTAGTAACACATCAGAGATATATTTCCTGCTTAGACACTGAATATCACTATAAATTTTTCGCTGAATAAAACTCAAACAGTCTTATTTACAACAAGACAATATGGTTCTCAGACCATATACCATCAGCATTTATAGCATTCAGTATCATACAAGAAAGCGGAAGAAAGATATACACTAAATACATAATGTCTTAGTATACAGACAACAAAAGGGAAATAAGCTTAAACATAAAGCTAGGCTATCAGCAACCAGTCCGAGCTCAACCTACTCGTGCCTCTTGGATTTCCGCTGTCCCTGTGTCTCTGTAAAACAACAACATTTAAACAGTGAGATACAATCTCAGTGAGTTCTACCGATACCCCTACTCGCTCTCTCGGTACTTGTTTAAAAACATTTTTAACTCAACACGGCACCGACTGCGTGACCGCTACATCCCGGTGAACCGCATTATTTTACACATAGCATTCCACCGGCTGCGTGACCGCTACATCCCGGGGAATCTGCTATAACTCAGTACGACACCGGCTGCGTGACCGCTACATCCCGGTGGACCGCACAACAATTAATTTAACATAACACCGACTGCGTAACCGCTGAATCCCGGTGAACCCCCCTACCAATAGTACATTCTCCCATTGGCATGGAGCCTAGGGAAGGGGATCATGACTGCCCCGCCTAGTATGTTACACATGGGTCGTCACCCAACTCGATATACTATATACGTATATCTACAATACTGTGAACCCACGGTCCATCAAATCAGATAATCAATGAAACACTTTAATCCACATTTTATAAAATTCAAGTTCACACTCGCACTCTAGTTGACCACTTTTCGACACAATTTTCAATATCAAAAACAGTTCATTTCGCCTTAAAAATAGAATATTCAGTTAGGCCTCTAAATAAGCTTTCCAACGCATCTTAGAACACCTCAATCGGGTTCCCGGATCAAAAGTTATCGCGAAAACAAAATCAGTGTTTGGTTGCTGAAATTCTGCCAACTGGCGCGCGAGTGGCGCGTGGCGCGCAGGAGGCGCGCGAACTGACAGCAAGTTCTGCCCACTGGCGCGCGAGTGGCGCGCGGCGCGCAAGTGGCGCGCTAACAGACAGCAGGGGGGTCTGTCAAGGGCAGATTTTGGCGGTTTCGCGCGAAAACCGCGATTCCGCTCAATTTCGATTCTCGTTCCGACTGAAAACAGATTTGACAACCAATACAATAGACCCAATACAAACCACACAATCAATCAATCCAATCAAAAACTCAATCAAAACGGATCGTATCAAAAACGACATATTTTCCAATTAACGGTTTTTAAGTCAAAATCTTTCGAAATCAAATCACCAAAAATTCCATTTCAACACGACACAACTCGAGACTCGCTCCGATTGATTCCTAACCCGAAACAGACAATATCCAGAAATATTCCAGTCCAGCGAAAGCGATAAAACAGTTAATTAATTAATTCGAAACGTAAAATCCTAAACGTGAGTAGAACTCACCCTTGAAGCGTGAACCACGATCGAGCCGAAATCACCGAGTAGCCACACGAACGCTCCCCGCTCCGGCGACACCCAATCCGCTTTCAAAGCTTCCCACTCGATCACGAAACCGCTTTTGACCGAAATACCGATTTCCCCGAAATTCTCCACGGACACTATTCATCATCTTCCTCCTCATGAAGCACTATTCACACAAAACCCAATTTTGAACCCTAACCTTCAATTCTTCAAAAACTCCAAATCGGACTTCAATATTCGCGTATTCCACCTTGAGCTCGCTCCTCACCACCATTCTAGGCTTTCCTTTGAGCTTGAACCACAAAACCTCCATTTTTTCCTCTCAAATCGAAAATGGCAAAGTGAGAGAGAGAGAGAGAGTTGATGATGTTGATGTTGGTACCAAAACGAAGAGGAAGTAACGCTGAACATTTTTCGTGTTGGAAGGAAGTCGTTTCGGTGAACCGAAGTCCCCCCTTTTTCCTCTTCTTCCTCCATGCCCCTTTCCTCTTCTTTCTCTTTTCTCTCTTTTCTCCTCTCTGTTTCTCTTCTCTCGCTGCTTCCTTTCTTTTCTTTCTTTCTCTTTCAATTAATTCTTTTCTTCTCCTCTCACACACACACACACGTATACATATATATATTTATTTAATATATAAGCTGTAACGCGGTCAAATTACCATATTGATCGAAATCTCCTATTTCGATTCCAAAACTTCCTTGATCCGTATTATCCGGTTAACGATCCGATGACAACAAATAATAACTTTAGCACTCGATAAATTTACCCGTTAAGTACTAAATTAATTTAATTGGGTTAACACCCAAATAATTCTATTAATTATTTTGCGGATGTTACTGCAAATTTCCCCAAAGAAATATTTTTTCAAGATTTGGTACTCCAAGAGCAATCATCAATGATGAAGGCTCACATTTTTGCAACAAACTTATTGAAAATCTTCTTGCAAAATGTGGAGTGAAACATAAGATTGCTACTGCCTATCACCCACAAACAAGTGGACAAGCTGAACTTTTAAATAGGGAAATAAAAAGAATGCTTGAGAAAATGGTTGGACCAAATAGAAAAGATTGGTCCTTACACTTAGATGAAGCATTATGGGCATATAGGACTGCATTTAAAACTCCATTAGGAATGCCCCCCTATAAGTTAGTTTATGGCAAGCCATGTCATCTCCCTGTTGAATTAAAGAACAAGTCATATTGGGCTATCAAAAAGTTGAATTTTGATCTCAAAAAGGCAGGAGAGAAAAGGTTTCTTGAGCTAAATGAATTAGAAGAATTTAGGCATTTCTCCTATGAGAATGCAGAAATTTATAAAGCTAAAACCAAAGTATGGCATGACAAGAAAATCCAAAGGAGAGAACTTAAAGAAGGAGGAATGGTTCTATTGTACAATTCTAGGTTGAAACTCTTCCCTGGAAAACTGAGATCAAGATGGTCAGGACCATTCAAATTAGTTAAAATCTACCCCCATGGTGCAGTTGATCTATATGATGCAACCACTGATACCACTTTCAAAGTAAATGGACAAAGAGTGAAAATGTACTATGGAGAGCATGTAGAAAGAGACAAGATCACCACTCACTTTACAAAACCTTAGACCAAGGTACAAGTTGTAACACCCCTTTTCTAATAACCTTACTATTTAATAAAAATCAGAGTTTTTTTTTTTAAAAAACAATCTAAGCGAGTGCTACACTTACTTCATTAAATCAACAACTTCAATTTTCATAGTTCGGTTAAAACCACAAGATACATAGCACCTTGAAATACCGTTTAGTTTGCATCAACCAAATACAGTCACTACAGCAGCGGAATAATAACAAGTTCGAAAAACAAAACCAATACAGCACCAATAATAGTCTAACAGCATAAAGACAATAACATATAAGCATAACACGTCCCCCCCCCCCCCCGTGCTACGTATCAGAGCATGACACTTCCTACCAGACGAAGGCATAAGGGTAACCTTCACTCATTATTACCTGCACGTTGCCGACATAAGAAGCAACATAAAAGCAGTAGGGTGAGTCTCTTTTCATAATTAATAACATATGGAAATAAGCATTGCATAGGAAAAGGTAACCCGGCACACCGATTCACAACAATGGCAACAACCACATCAAAATTTACATTTCCAAACAACGCTACATAATATATGGTTATGCATGAAATGCAACCCAAACTCCACGGGCACATGCATGTCGGATCCGTCACCAAATACAAATAGGCCGTAGCCTCTGCTCACCAAAATAAAATTAGGCCGAAGCCTCTGCTCACCAATAATGCACATGTTTCATGAGATGCTATGGAAATGCACCACAACACACCACACAATTCATCAATTCACCATTTAATCAACTCACCATTTTATTCATATTCTCACCTTTGTATAAATCAGCTCACCAATTAAAACTAGGCCGAAGCCTCTGCTCACCAATTACACCATAATACACTCACCAACTCAACCCACCACTCACACCAACACCAATTTCAATTAGGCCAATTTAGGATTTGACACAGCATAGAGAAAATGAGTAAAAATTGCCATTTAGACACTTGAACGCCTCAGCCCAGAAACACCAGTAAAATAATCCATTTTTGCATAAAACCAGAACATTTGGATAGACACTGAAATTAGCTTCGAAACGCATTTTGAACCGTCAAATTTGGATAACCGAGTCAAAAGTTATATCAAAAACAAATTTGGGACAAAACCGAGACACGTGCTGAAAACGACTCGGAACAGCAGAAAATTCTGGCGCTTCGCGCGTGGAGCGCAACTTAAGCGCAAGTGAGGCGCGAATGGGCAGAAATGCCCAGTAACATTCGCGCGTGGCGCGCGACTTAGGCGCGAGTGAGGCGCAAATTGGCAGAAATGCCCAGACAGCAGCAGAACACAGCACACTTTGGCACAAACACTTGGCACCTATCACTAATGCACTTAGGGACCATTTTCCATCAACATCATGTGACACAATGGGACAATTTCCTCAGCAACACACAAGACACAATGGGACAATTTCTTCAACAACACACAAGACACAATGGGACAATTTTTTCCAGCAACACATAAAACACAATGGGACAATTTTTCCAGCAACACACAAGACACAATGGGACAAAATTTCCAGCAACACACACACACCTAGGGCGCCTAAGACTCCAACACTTTTTGAGTTCCTCTCAACAAAAAAATACCAAATTAAATCATCAATGCCAAATACTTATATGAATAGTAGCCATCACATTTTCCACCAACAATCATTCAGTCATAACCACAAACACCTAGCATGCATCATTCATATTGCACTCCACTCAACACCAATCAAACATATCTTTGCACAATTAAAATTCAGCATAGCAACAACATCAAAACATACCAATCATTCATGGAAATCACCCTAGAACCTAACCCTAGACAACACCTATCACATAAGCCATTAAAGATAAGAAGAGGACCCCCTAACCTTATGGAAGTCAAAATTACTAGGCAAGGCTCCAAGGAATTCCAAGACACCAACAAGCTTTTCCTCCTCCTTGAGTGATTCGCCCTTCTTCTCCTTCTCCTCCTCTCTTCGCGACCTCTCCTCTCACTTCTCCTCTCTTTTTACGTTTTCTTTTCTTTTTTTTTCACAATTCAGTAAAATGCAAACTAACTCACAAGACCCCTAGTGAGTCGAATTCTATGACTAGTCAATGGGCCACGGGCCTAATTGTGGATCACGGGCCCTTATTCGCACCACTTAATTCGAGACAACACCTCCTAAACAAATAAAATAAAATAAATTAAATTAAATTCTGAATTAGTTAATTAAATTAAATAAATATTGTAAGCCTTAAATAACTTAATTAAATAAATTATTAAATTATTTTGGGGCGTTACAATCCTCCCCCACTTAGAATATTTCGTCCTCGAAATTACCTGAATCAAACAACTCCGGATATGCTTCCCGCATCTTACTCTCCAGCTCCCAAGTCATACTCTCACCAGCAGCTCCTAACCAAACCACTTTCACCAAAGGAATCTCCTTCCCTCTCAGAATCTTCACTTCTCTATCTTCAATTCGCACAGGCATAGTCTCCACAGGGAGATTATCCCGCACCTCTACTTCATCCATCTGAATCACATGAGACGGGTCCGGAACATACTTTCGAAGTTGTGACACGTGAAACACGTCATGCAAGTTTGAAAGATTAGGCGGCAAAGCCACCCTATAGGCAACACTTCCCACCCTTTCCGTAATCTGATACGGACCAATGAAACGGGGAGTTAACTTCTTTGATTTCAAGGCACGCCCAACACCAGTCACCGGAGTGACTCTCAGGAACACATGATCACCGGCCTGAAACTCTAAATCCTTCCTTCTCTTATCATGATAGCTCTTTTGTCGACTCTGCGACGCTTTCATCTTCTCACGGATTAATTTTACCTTCTCAGTTGTTTCTCGCACAATCTCAGGCCCCAACACTGCACTCTCTCCAGATTCATACCAACATAACGGAGTCCTACATCTCCGACCATACAACGCCTCAAACGGTGCCATTCCAATACTAGAATGATGACTATTATTATAGGTGAACTCAATCAATGGAAGATAAGAATCCCACGAACCTCCCTGCTCAAGAACACATGCTCTCAACAAGTCCTCTAACGACTGAATAGTTCTCTCCGTCTGACCATCTGTCTACGGATGATAAGCGGAGCTCAACCTCAACTTAGAACCCAAAGCTTCTTGCAAACTTTTCCAAAATTCAGAAGTGAATCTTGGATCTCTATCAGATACAATACTAAGCGGAACGCCATGCAACTTCACAATTGTCTTGATGTAGATCTCTGCTAACTTTGGAACTGAATAAGTAATATCAATTGGTAAGAAGTGGGCAGACTTCGTCAGCCTATCCACAACCACCCATATAGCATCAAATCCTCTCACGGTTCTAGGCAAACTAGTCAAAAAGTCCATGGAAATGCTATCCCATTTCCATTCCGGAATCTCCAATGGTTGCATCAGCCCCGCGGGCTTCTGATGCTCAATCTTAGACTTCTGACAAGTCAGACAAGAATACACAAACTGGGCCACATCCTTCTTCATACCCGGCCACCAGAACAACTTCTTCAAATCTTGGTACATTTTCGTAGCCCCTGGATGAATACTCAACTTGCTCCTATGGCTCTCCTCCAGAATCACTCCCTTCATCTCAGCATCATCAGGAATGCAGATCCTATCCCTGAATCTCAATACACCTTGGGAATCCAACTTGAAATCTCCATTCACAGCTTGATCATTCACAACTAACAAGTCCACCAACTTTACATCTGACTTTTGGGCTTCTCGAATACTAACCAAAAATTCATTGCCAATCTTCAACATTCCCAATCTGACACTCTGCGGAGTCACTTCGCAAACTAGACTCATATCCCGAAACTGCTCAATCAGCTCTAATTCTCTCACCATCATAGCCGACATATGCAAGCTCTTCCGACTTAAAGCCTCAGCCACGACATTAGCTTTGCCGGGGTGATAGTTCAAGCCGAAATCATAATCCTTCAGCAATTCTAACCAACGTCTCTGTCTCATATTCAGCTCCTTCTGATCGAACAAGTATTTCAAACTCTTATGGTCACTAAACACTTCAAATCTAGTACCATACAGATAGTGCCTCCAAATTTTCAGCACAAACACAATTGCAGCCAGCTCCAAATCATGAGTAGGGTAGTTCTTCTCATGGGTCCTCAACTGCCTAGACGCATAAGCTACTACCTTACCTTCTTGCATTAACACACCTCCCAAACCCATCTTGGAAGCATCACAATATACTACAAACGGTTGATCCGGAACAGGCAAAGTCAAAACGGGCGATGTTGTCAACCTCTTCTTCAACTCATTGAAGCTCTCCTCACAGCGAGCATCCCACACAAAAGCTTTTCCCTTACACGTCAATTGAGTCAACGGAAGGGCCAACTTCGAGAAACCTTCTATAAACCTCCTGTAATAACCAGCTAATCCCAAGAAGCTTCTAATCTCTGTAACTGACTTCGGGCTCTCCCATTGCAACACAGCATCAATCTTGGCTGGATCCACAACTATACCATTACCGGAGATAGTATGACCAAGGAAACCTACTTCATTCAGCCAGAACTCGCACTTAGACAACTTTGCATACAATTTCTTTTCTTTCAACACTTCTAGTACTAACCTCAAATGTTCGGCATGCTCCTCTTCTGTCTTAGAATACACCAGAATGTCGTCAATAAACACAACTACAAATCGATCCAAGTAACTATGGAAGGTACGATTCATGTACTCCATAAACACTCCCGGCGCGTTGGTAACACCAAACGGCATCACTGAATATTCATAGTGCCCATATCTCGTTTTGAAAGCGGTTTTCTGAATGTCTTCATCCTTTACCTTGATCTGGTGATAACCCGACCTCAAATCGATTTTGCTAAACACTTTAGCACCTACCAACTGGTCCATCAAATCATCAATTCTGGGAAGCGGATACCTGTTCTTTATTGTCACCTTGTTCAATTGCCTATAATCGACACAAAGTCTCATACTCCCATCCTTCTTTTTCACTAACAATACCGGAGCACCCCACGGTGACACACTTGGCCTTACAAATTTCTTCTCAAGTAGATCTTCTAGTTGCTTTTTCAATTCAGACAACTCTGAAGCTGACATCCGGTACGGTGCCATAGACACAGGCCTAGTACCAGGTATAAGATCAATAGCAAACTCAACCTCCCTCTCTGGCGGAACACTTGGAATTTCATCCGGGAACACTTCAGGAAACTCACACACTACCTGAACCCCTTCAATGATCGCCTGATTCTCAGCAGACAATGACGCCATCAAAGCAAACAGATGAACTCCCTCTTTCATTACCTTATGAAATTGACCAGCAGGCAACAAAACGGATTCTTCTTCTTCGGGAGGAAGGAAACTCACAGATCTTCGGAAACAATTAATATGCACATGGTTAACTACTAACCAGTCCATACCAAGAATGACATCCAACCCTCCCAACGGCAAACAAATAAGGTCAACAAGAAAATCTCTGCCGAAGATCGACAGAGGGCACTTAGCACACACAAGAGAGGTAGTTACTGAACCCTTAGCTGGAGTGTCAATAACCATCTCCCTCATCATAGAAGACAAAGCAAGATCCAATTTCTTAGCACATAAAGCAGCAATAAATGAATGCGTAGCACCAGTATCAATAATAGCAATCAAAGGAATACCATTAATAAAACATGTACCTCTAATCTCATTTGTACCCTCTGATCCTGCGAGAGCAAACACTTTTCCACTGAATTTCTCTTTCTTCGGCTTAGTACACTTGGTACTAATATGACCTACTTCCCCACAGTTGTAGCACACCACATCCCTTTTCTCACATTTGGCAGCTACATGACCCTCTTTACCGCACTTGAAACATTTATTATCCGAACAGTCAAAACTCTTATGGCCCGGCTTGCCACACCTATAGCACACAACCTTCGCAGGGGCATCTCCCCCACTTGGTTTCTTATTATCAGCATACCTCTGCTTACCCTTACCAGCCGGAACCTCATATGGCTTACCCCGATTCTGAAATTTACCCCTCTGATCTCTCATGACCTTGGAGTGAGCATTACTATCATCTTCGAATATCCTGCAACTGTCAATTAAATCAGCGAATACCCGAATCTTCTGGTACCCTATAGCTTTCTTTATATCAGCCCTCAGTCCATTCTCAAACTTAATACATTTTGAAAATTCAGAATCAGCATCAGCATAATGGGGATAAAACTTAGCCAAATCAGTGAACTTGGCAGCATACTCTGTTACTGACATGCTTCCTTGCTTTAGCTCAAGGAATTCTATTTCTTTCTTACCTCTCACATCTTCTGGAAAATACTTCCGTAAGAACTCTCTACGGAAAACAGCCCAAGTTATCTCCTCATTAGCAGTTTCTAATCTCTGCCTAACCTCCATCCACCAATCATCAGCTTCTTCTGCCAGCGTATGGGTACCATACCTGACCTTCTGCGCATCATTACAATCCATGACCCGAAATATCCTTTCAATCTCTTTCAGCCATGCTAGAGCACCATCTGGATTATACTTGCCCTTAAAGACAGGTGGATTCTCCCTCTGGAACGTGGCTAAACTGCGAGTCCCAGCATTTTCAGCACCATTTTGCTGGTTCCCAACAGCCTGAGCCATAGCCTGCAGAGCAGCAGCAAGAGCAGCGTCGTTTCTCCCAGCCATTTCAATTTATCACTGCAGCACAATCAGAAATTTAGAACTAGTCTAACAATTCCTATTGGTCATAGGATACTATGACAGGACGACTTGGCCGGACAGACCGAACTGCTCTGATACCACTAATGTAACACCCCTTTTTCTAATAACCTTACTATTTAATAAAAATCGGAGTTTTTTTTTTTTGAAAACAATCTAAGCGAGTGCTACACTTACTTCATTAAATCAACAACTTCAATTTTCTTAGTTCGGTTAAAACCACAAGATACATAGCACCATGAAATACCGTTTAGTTCGCATCAACCAAATACAGTCACTACAGCAGCGGAATAATAACAAGTTCGAAAAACAAAACCAATACAGCACCAATAATAGTCTAACAGCATAAAGACAATAACATATAAGCATAAGACGCCCCCCCCCCCCCCCGGTGCTACGTATCAGAGCATGACACTTCCTACCAGACGAAGGCATAAGGGTAACCTTCACTCGTTATTACCTGCACGTTGCCGACATAAGAAGCAACATAAAAGCAGTAGGGTGAGTCTCTTTTCATAATTAATAACATATGGAAATAAGCATTGCATAGGAAAAGGTAACCAGGCACACCGATTCACAACAATGGCAACAACCACATCAAAATTTACATTTCCAAACAACGCTACATAATATATGGTTATGCATGAAATGCAACCCAAACTCCACGGGCACATGCATGTCGGATCCGTCACCAAATACAAATAGGCCGTAGCCTCTGCTCACCAAAATAAAATTAGGCCGAAGCCTCTGCTCACCAATAATGCACATGTTTCATGAGATGCTATGGAAATGCACCACAACACACCACACAATTCATCAATTCACCATTTAATCAACTCACCATTTTATTCATATTCTCACCTTTGTATAAATCAGCTCACCAATTAAAACTAGGCCGAAGCCTCTGCTCACCAATTACACCATAATACACTCACCAACTCAACCCACCACTCACACCAACACCAATTTCAATTAGGCCAATTTAGGATTTGACACAGCATAGAGAAAATGAGTAAAAATTGCCATTTAGACACTTGAACGCCTCAGCCCAGAAACACCAGTAAAATAATCCATTTTTGCATAAAACCAGAACATTTGGATAGACACTGAAATTAGCTTCGAAACGCATTTTGAACCGTCAAATTTGGATAACCGAGTCAAAAGTTATATCAAAAACAAATTTGGGACAAAACCGAGACACGTGCTGAAAACGACTCGGAACAGCAGAAAATTCTGGCGCTTCGCGCGTGGAGCGCAACTTAAGCGCAAGTGAGGCGCGAATGGGCAGAAATGCCCAGTAACATTCGCGCGTGGCGCGCGACTTAGGCGCGAGTGAGGCGCAAATTGGCAGAAATGCCCAGACAGCAGCAGAACACAGCACACTTTGGCACAAACACTTGGCACCTATCACTAATGCACTTAGGGACCATTTTCCATCAACATCATGTGACACAATGGGACAATTTCCTCAGCAACACACAAGACACAATGGGACAATTTCTTCAACAACACACAAGACACAATGGGACAATTTTTTCCAGCAACACATAAAACACAATGGGACAATTTTTCCAGCAACACACAAGACACAATGGGACAAAATTTCCAGCAACACACACACACCTAGGGCGCCTAAGACTCCAACACTTTTTGAGTTCCTCTCAACAAAAAAATACCAAATTAAATCATCAATGCCAAATACTTATATGAATAGTAGCCATCACATTTTCCACCAACAATCATTCAGTCATAACCACAAACACCTAGCATGCATCATTCATATTGCACTCCACTCAACACCAATCAAACATATCTTTGCACAATTAAAATTCAGCATAGCAACAACATCAAAACATACCAATCATTCATGGAAATCACCCTAGAACCTAACCCTAGACAACACCTATCACATAAGCCATTAAAGATAAGAAGAGGACCCCCTAACCTTATGGAAGTCAAAATTACTAGGCAAGGCTCCAAGGAATTCCAAGACACCAACAAGCTTTTCCTCCTCCTTGAGTGATTCGCCCTTCTTCTCCTTCTCCTCCTCTCTTCGCGACCTCTCCTCTCACTTCTCCTCTCTTTTTACGTTTTCTTTTCTTTTTTTTTCACAATTCAGTAAAATGCAAACTAACTCACAAGACCCCTAGTGAGTCGAATTCTATGACTAGTCAATGGGCCACGGGCCTAATTGTGGATCACGGGCCCTTATTCGCACCACTTAATTCGAGACAACACCTCCTAAACAAATAAAATAAAATAAATTAAATTAAATTCTGAATTAGTTAATTAAATTAAATAAATATTGTAAGCCTTAAATAACTTAATTAAATAAATAATTAAATTATTTTGGGGCGTTACACAAGTCAGGCTGTAAGACTCTTAAAACAAGCGCTTGAGGGAGGCAACCCATCACTATATAGTTAAAATTATTATTTTGTGCAATTTCATGTTTTGTTATTTTGCAGGAAAAACAGGACAACAGAGTAGCCAGTGTTCCCACACTAGGTGTTTCCACACTTAATGCAGCCACACTGCCTACTCTGGTGTTAGAAAAATTTAGAAAAAAAAAATGTTCACTTGACAAATCATCAACTCAGTGGAATCATCTCTGATCAAGGGTTAGAAAGTGGCGTGTTAAGTCTAAAATTCCACGTGTTGGCTTGCATGTTAGGCCACACAACTTAACGGCTATAACCCTCAACTACCAAATCCCACTACCCCTTTCACATACCCTAAGTTTCAATTCTTTTCGTCCCTCTCACAAAACCAATTAAAAATCCTCTCCACTCTCCACTCACAAACAGTTGTTTTTTTTCTCAAACGCTCAAAATCATCAATGGCTAAGAAACAAGCTGCCTCTAAAAACACTGGGAAAGGATCTGGTGTGGAAACTCAGGCGAAAAAGGGAAAATCAGGAGTACTAGCATCAATGGAAGCAACCGCTGGATGTGAGCACTTTTGGAACATGAAGTTCCTGCCTGAGCGTGGTTTCAACTTCGCAAAGGCTCATCATTCATTCATCTCCACTATCAACAACATGCATTGGGAAAGATTTGTTCAAACTCGAGCCTACTACTTGGAGCAATTGGTGCGAGAATTCTGCTCAGGAATTCAGAATAACAGAGGAGGTACTGTATTTTTCTCCAAAGTTAGAGGTAAGAAAGTTTTCTTTGACCCTGCTAGAATCAATAAGCACTATGATCTCACATACACTGGTAATGCATTTGAAGTAAAACTAGAGACCTATGGAAAGAAGCAAATGACTAAAATCAAAGAAAGAGTAGCAATAGAAGGATCTCAGTGGGAGAAATTCACAAATACTGAATTCAAACTTAAAACCGGTGAATTGATCCCTGAACTTGGTAGTTGGAATTTATTCATTGATACATCAATTCTCCCTACTTCACACACTTCTACATTATCTAAAGATAGGTTGATTCTTATTGATTCAATCCTATGTGAGGATAATGTAGACATAGGGAAATTGATAGCTAAAGAAATTGTAGAATGTCAAGCCAAGGAATCTGGATTCTTATATTTCCCATGCTTAATCACTGAATTGTGTCAAAAGCAAGGAGTTGTTACTTCTGATCTAGAAAAAGTCTACAGAAAAACCCCTCCTAGTGGTCTGTCTGCTGAAGTTAAGGAAAGAGTGAGGTCAGTGAAAATTAAAAGTACTGTAGAGCAGGAAGTGTCTGAACACTTGGTGCAGAAACTCCAAGCCGTCTGGAAATTTCAAAGAGAACAGCATGAATGGTTGAAATTAAAGTTGGATGACCCTGAAGCAGAAATAGAATCCCCAATTTTTCCTAATTGGGTGATTGATGAAAAAGAAGAAGTGGAAAAGGAAACTGTTAAGAAAGAGAAGAGAGTAAAGAGAAAGAGAGATACTGAGAAAGAAAAGAAGGGAAAGAAACCAAGAGTGAAGGAAGAAATTGAAGAAATGAGTGATGAAGACACTGAAGAAGATGAAGAGGCAAGGCAAGCTGTGAAGGATATTGAAAAGGATGAAGAGGAGGATGAATCTGAGTCACTGGAAGTTAGTGACAGTGATGATATGGAAGCTAGTGCTAGAAGAAAGTATGAAATAAGGAAGAAATCTACAAATGAAGCCCAACCACCATCACAACAGCAATCAAACACCCCCTCACCACCATCACAAACCAACATTCCATCCCCCACCACCCACCATTCCCCCAGTCACACTTCAACACCAAAATCACCCACACCTCCACCAGAAAATACTCCCCAAACTGAAAATCCAAAACAAGATGCAGAAGCAGATACAACCATCCCATCCCACACTCCAAAAGAAACAACTCCCACCCCAAGCACAGAACCTATTGAGCCAACTAACATTGTTTCTGAGAAAGTTCAAATGCAGGTACTCATTGAAGAGACTGAAAAAGAAAAAAGCAAAACAGGTTTAGAGTTGAAGATACAGGCAGACACTGTCCAGGAGTCTGTTAGTGTTCCCACACCAACTGCTGAAGCTTCAAAATCAACAGTCATGGCAACTAGTCCTGCAGCAACAATCTCTGCAGTTTTGAAGGCCTTAGCAGAGAAGAAGCAGATGCTGGGATACACAAGGAGAACAATGAAATCTGCTCCAACAAAGAAGATGTGGACAATGAGCTCACTCTATGGTGCACAAGGTACAGGGATACAAGCTGGTGAGAAGGAGGTATCTGAGGAAGCAACACCCAAAGAAGGAGAAAAAGAAGATGAAAAGGTAGCAGAGCAACAGCAAGAGGAAATTAAGCAGCAATCTGAGCAAACTCCAGTGCAGCGTGGTGTACCTGCACCTGAAGTCCAAACACTTGCTACACCAGAAGTTCCTGCAGAAGCTACACCTGGAGAGGCATAAATGCCTGAGGCTACTGTAGATGATCCTGGTGTGCCTACTTCTGATGTTGCCACTGCTAAGAAGCCAAAGAAGACAAGAGCCAAGCATAGCCCTGCTGTGAGAGCCAGCCCCAGATTCCAAAACAAAGAGTAAAAGGATACTTTTTAATGTTTATTCCTAAAACTATATTTTGCTTTACTTTTAACTGTTTACAATACTATGTGGTAACTATTACTATGTGGTAACTATTACTATGTGTTAAAAACTTTTGTTTGTTACTCCCAAACTTAGTACTCCCCTGTGTCCTAAACTTAGAGCAGTGGGGACACTGCTCATATTTAAGTTGGGGGGGGGGAGAGTGGAGAATAGTATGTATTTTGTGTATGCACTATATTTGCAGCATGTTTTGAACCTAGTACTAATATATATGAGTATGTAGTGTTAGTATGTTTTAAGTTTTAGATGTACTTAACAAAGCATGATAATTTGTGTTAACATGATGAATTAAGTGCATCAATTTGTTTTTAGACTTAAATGATTATGAAACATGATCAATTCATATTTTTCTCAACAAAATTGAAGAAGTGTGTCAATGAGTCAAATTTTTAAATGATGAAAAAGCCTTGTTTTCTAGAAATGATCAGTTTTATAAAAACTTTGACACAACAAAATTGAGTTTTGAAAAGAACCATGCTAGATCAAGAGCTATCTAAAGCCAAGGAAATTTTGGAAATTTGAGGTCAAAATTAGATTTTCATTAAAAATTTAGAAGAGCATAAAGACTTAAGTTTGGGGGAAATTCCATGAATACAAAGGCCAAAGTGTGACAGCTTGAAGAGTGCAAGCCACAAGTGTCAAAACCACTCAAAAAAAAAATACCAAAAATATCCCAAAAAAAAAGAGCTACACTTGCCCGAGTCATATAAACTGAACCTGTCCCTTAAGTGCAATTTGGTTTGCACCACTCCACAAATCTCCACCTTGGTGCAAATTCCATCATAGTAGAATAACTTCATAGGTCGAATTCAAAGACCAAGACATCACTTACTTGATGTCAACGCCAAGCAAGTCTAGGCAATGCCTAAACTTACTCACAGGAACCGATTTAGTGAGCATGTCTGCGGGGTTCTCACTTGTGTGAACCTTGACAATTTCAACTTCCTCTTTCTCCACAATGTACCTAATGAAATGGAACCTAACATCTATGTGTTTGGTTCTCTCATGGTACATCTGGCTTTTGCTCAAGTAAATAGCACTTTGGCTATCACAAGATATACATACAAGATCATCACTTATGCCAAGCTCACTAACCAAACCTTGAATCCACAATCCCTCTTTGATTGCTTCTGTGAGAGCAACATACTCCGCTTCGGTAGTTGACAATGCCACAATGTGTTGTAGGCTCGCTTTCCAACTAATTGTATTCCCTCCCATACAAGGTAAACACATATCCGGACAATGATCTTCTTTTGTCAAGATCATTTGCATAATCGGAGTCTACAAAACCATGAACCACCTTTGCATCCTTTTCACCCTTGCCATACACCAAACCAACCTTGGTTGTCGCGTTCAAGTACCTTAGAACCCATTTGACCGCTTGCCAATGATCTTTGCCAGGATTTCCCATAAACCTACTTGTCACACTCATTGCTTGAGCTACATCCGGTCTACAACAAATCATAGAATACATTATGCTACCAATTGCATTGGCATATGGAATTGCCTTCATGTATTCTTTGTCCTCCTTATTTGTAGGAGTTTGAGTGCTAGACAACTTGAAGTGTGGTGCTAAGGGCAAATAGGTAGCCTTAGCATCACACATGTTGAACCTTTTGACCACTTTATTCAAGTAACTCTCTTGAGATATGACTAATTTCCTTTTGTCCCGGTGCCTTGTTATCTCCATACCTAGAATCCTCTTAGCCGGACCAAGATCCTTCATATCAAACTCACTTTTAAGTTGATTCTTCAATTCTACAATAGAAGTCATACTCTTGCTTGCAAGCAACATATCATCAACATACAATAACAAGTAGATACTGTTATCATGAGAGAGATGTTTGAAGTAAATGCAACAATCAAATTTACTTCTAACATACTTATTTTTTGTCATGAAAGAATCAAACCTTAGGTACCATTGTCTAGGAGATTGTTTAAGTCCATAGAGTGACTTCTTTAGATGACACACCCAATCTTCTTTCCCTTTGGCTTCAAAACCTTCCGGTTGTTGCATTAAGATACTGTTGTAAATAGTGTAATATCATTGTAATTATTTATCCGACCCAATTATCAGGCCCGTTAAGATTAGGTTCAGAATAGCCTATTTAAACAGATTAGCGTTTGTACTCCAGACACAATTGAAATAATATTCAGTATAATTTTCTACATGGTATCACGAGCTCTCGGTTTTAGAGGTCTCGCTTCCGCATAAACCCTAGCCGCCTTTATCGCGGTAAATACTTACCACCTTCATTGTGGTTCTTTTGTTGCCTTCATTGCAACATCATCTTACTGTACTATGAAGTCCTTTCCTTAGAAACATAATCTTCAAGCGCTAAAACAGAACCTATTTGTTCATCACTAAGCATCAACGGAAAAAAAACCCCAGAACGTCGTCACCCACAGCCTGTTTTTCGTTCACCGCCTGGCCCATCATAACCTCCATAAAATTCTGAGCAACCCGTTGAGATCTCACCGCCGTCCGCCGTCCCACGCGCAGCCACAGCTCCGGCCTTCCTCCGGCGCGTTTACTCCATGCGCCGCCCTACATTGGTTTTTTGGCGACGGTCTTTTTAGTCACTTTAGTGATCGGCACATCCTCTTTCTGATTTGGGGGTTCACTTTCCGATCCGGGCACTTTTATTCTTGAGCCATTTGGAGCTCCTTAGTTCTTGGCCATCTCTTGGGTCAGTGTTACGTTGTTTTTTACTGGAACCTCTTTTTTTTTACGGCTGTTGCAGTTTTTTAGCAGTATCTATTTCAACTTGAGCACTTTTGTTTGTGGTTGATTTGAAGACTATACCTTGACCATTCTTAGGTCATCGTTTTTGCTGCTCAGTCCTCATTACTTTACCCCACTTGTGGTATTTTCACCTGCTGCTTGTTATTTCTAGATAGTTATTGCATATGGCCGATAGAATCGCTATTGATTACTCTTTATCATTCACCGAGGATGAGGTGAATCGTTTGAAGGCCCTACTTGACTCTCTCAGTAAGCCTTCTGGAACTTGTCTCTACCAACGACCGGTATTAGCGTATGCTCCTGATCTTTCAATGTTTGCAGTAAAATTCCTAAGGATGCTTGGATTTTGGACTTTGGTGCCACCGACCACATGACATTCAATTCCAGTTTATTTTCCTCCTATACCTCATCTGAGAGGAATTGTTATGTTACAATTGCTAATGGTTCTTATGCCCGTATTGATGGCTCTGGGAGTGTTAACTTGCAACCTTCACTTCAATTACAGGATGTGCTACATGTTCCCACACTCTCTCACAATTTAATATCTGTTCGTAAACTCACTCGTGATCAGAATTGTAAAGTAACATTTTTCACTTCTTATTGTGTTTTTCATGATCTTACCACGGGGAAGACAATTGTAGTTGCTAAGGAAAAAGGAGGGTTATACTACTTATCTGATGAACCAGATTGTTCGAAGGCGCTGGCTTCCTGCTTGCAGACCGAATCTTTTGAGTCTTCTCATTCTGCCGCACAAATTTGGCTTCAGCACAAGCGTCTTGGTCATCCTCCATTCTCTTTAGTTAAGTCTATGTTTCCTTCTTTGTTTTTACATCATTCAGTTAAGTCTTTTAAATGTGAAATTTGTGAGTTAGCTAAGCACCATCGTGTCTCTTTTACTCCTAGTTCCACTAAAAGTGCTGAACCTTTTGATCTTATACATTCTGATGTTTGGGGACCTGCACCTATTTCTAATGTTTCGGGTGCTAAATGGTTTGTGTCATTTATTGATGATTGTACTCGAGCAACTTGGGTTTTTTTAATGAAGGATAAATCAGAAGTACCAGAATTATTTATCAGATTTTATCACATGGTGCAAACACAATTTGGCAAAGGCATTAAAAGAATTCGCTCTGACAATGGCAAAGAATATGCAAATCAGAGTCTTTCAAATTTTACCAGTCAACAAGGAATTCTTCATGAGTTTACATGTGTCGACACCCCACAACAAAATGGTGTCGCAGAAAGAAAGAATCGTCATTTACTTGAAGTTGCTCGAGCCATTCTCTTCCAAATGACAGTTCCTAACTCATACTAGGGAGAAGCAGTATTGACTGCTGATAACTCTATTTAATATAGGTTATTTGTCCTCCTAATACTTAAGCCAAGCTTACTTCTCAAGTAATTTTAGTACTTAAATATGTGAATATACGAATATTAGAATAAATATAGGTTATAAGTCAATTCCTTAAACCTTGGGCATAATCAAATGCCTTTGTGAATATGTTTGATGTTTTGCTTTAGCGCTGCAGCGGTATGCTATCAAGGAGACGCTACAGCGTTATATGACGGCTGATCAATGAGATATTTGTGTGACCACTTGAGGACATGATGAGTCACCACCCTTATCTCTTCCTCTTAGCTGGATATTTTGACTTTCAAGTGGATGTTAAATTACACTTGGCGCCTCCTAAATGGAACCCATGTGATAGTTGGTGTATTCCTGATAACTCTATTTTATATAGAGTTATTCATACAATCAAGCTTGAGTTATTGCTTATTTTCAAGAACATTTATATATATTTATAGCTTATTTATCAAGGAACAACATTCTAAGTATTCAAATTGGATAAAGGGCAATGATCTAGGCAAAATACACAAATCTTGTTAGGTTTGATGTTTCTGTTCAGTGCAGCTACTGCAGGAGTGGAAACACTGCCAACACCAGGAGTGGAAACACTAGGAGTGGAAACACTGCCAACACCTGCTAAATTCTGCAGTTTATACCAAAACATTCAAAGACCATTTCAATGCTTCCACACTTGATTTGTGACGTCATGCCTAGTCACCTGGAGCTGAGCCACTTGCTGAAGTTGGCGATACACATAAAAATCAAGTTGCAAGACTCAAACTTATCTAAAAGACATGTGGCACTTCTCCAATGGACCTCATCTTTTGTTATGCATGCAAGCGACCAAACCTGTGCAGCTTGCTTGATTGGTTGTCAACAAACTAACCATGTTCGGTTCCCTCAGCTGATCTTTCACGCCAAAGGAAACCCCTTGCAAGAGGAAAGCTTTCAAGCCTATAAATAGATATCATATCTTCACAAGAAAATAATCCTATCTTTTATCATCTTTCACATCTTTAAATCCTTTATCTTTTCGCTTAGTTTAGGTTTAGTTTATTTTCATTTCAAGTTTCTAAGGAGAGGAAGGTGAGGAAGTGCTTGACAACCATTCCCTTCACTTCTACTTTGAAGAAATTCGTGTAAGAAATCTTTATTGTACTTCAACTTGGGAACTTAATGCAAAAGATCTTCTATTCAAGTAATCTCTACTCTTTTAAGTTCTTTTGCTTTATTATTCATTTACTTATGTTCTTTGCACATTCTTTGCTTTATAACATGAGTAACATGAGCTAAATTCCCTTAAGTTGAGATGTTCTAACCTTGTAATGAACTTCTAAATGTATTATGGTTTATGTAGTGTAAACACTTTAAACTCTTGCATAATACTTCTTTCAACTTATTCTGGAATTGATCACTTTAGAATAGGTAAAACTTGTGGCAGCAGACATGGGCTACATTTATGAACTCAAGAGTTAATAGGGACAAGTATTTAATAAAGGAAACTTTGTTAAATACATGCTAAAACCTAGACATAGGATAGCATATTCCTTAGGATAATAAAATTACAAGAGTGAACCTATTTAGCAACTTGGATCATTGTTAGGAGGCAAGGGAGGAATTGACAGACCTTTCTTTACTGTAGAAAACAAAGATCATAAGAGCTTGTAATGAAACTCTGAAGAGAAGTGCTGAAAGGCACAAACTGATGCACCCACATCCAGTGTTTCCACACTACATACTCCATTAAAACACTTAGAAGTAAAGTACTTGGTGAAAACATCTCAACTACTTTTTCCAACTGATTTCTCACACATTTTATTGCTTATTATTATTTTACTTACTTTGAAAACTCCAAACCAAAAATACTGAATAGTGTAGACACACTAAGTGTACACTTTGAACTACAAAAATTTACAATACATAATCCCTGTGGGTTCGACCTTTCTTATCACTTTATTACTTGTGTGACTATGTATACTTGCATATAATAAACCACGCCAATTCCATCATTAGCACTTTTTGTAAAGTACTTTAAGGATAATATCTAAGTCTTATGATCATCATGATATATTATTATTCTATTAAGACTTAGTTAGTTCCTTAGATTAATTAAGATTGCTTCATTAGTAAGTAACATACGTAGACAACAAGTAGTTGCAACTTGGAAGAAGAACTTCTTATGACATAGTAGCTTTTCTCCATTGTTACACTACCTTTAAGCTTTTATTTTTAGCATAATTTTTTAGTCTTCATCCAAGGTTTTGCTCACGCCTCAACTTCATCCTTTGTATGCTACTTGGGATTATTAAAGTGTATCTTTTGCAACCACTCTTCTCTTGCCTTCATACGGTAATACATACTCTTTAGTTGTATTATGTTGATGGAACTTGTGATGAGCTAACTTTGTTGTAGTTGGATTGTTCTTGGTGTGTAATGAACCTTGAATAAATTTTGTATAATATTATGATGTTTGTGTTTTATTCCTTTGTGATAGGTGCCAAAGAACAGGGAATATTTCAAACAAACATGAAATGCCTTTAACAAATATTCTAGAGGTTGAACTCTTTGATGTTTGGGGAATGGATTTCATGGGACCTTTTCCCCTTCTCATGGAAACCTATACATTTTAGTAGCAGTAGACTATGTTTCAAAATGGGTAGAAGCTATTGCTCTACCCAACAATGATGCAAGGTCTGTGAGCAAATTTTTATTGAAAAACATTTTCACTCATTTTGGAACTCCTAGAGCCATCATAAGTGATGAGGGATCTCATTTTTGTAATAAATTAATTGAGACCCTATTGGCTAAATATGGAGTCAAACATAAAATAGCAACTGCTTATCATCCACAAACTAGTGGTCAAACTGAATTGTCAAACAGAGAAATAAAAAGGATGTTGGAAAAGATGGTAGGGCCTTCAAGGAAAGAATGGTCAATACATCTAGATGATGCTTTATGGGCCTACAGAACAGCTTATAAAACACCTTTAGGGATGTCTCCCTATAGGTTGGTTTATGGGAAATCCTGTCACCTACCAATTGAACTTCAGCACAAGGCCCATTGGGCTCTAAAAAAACTCAATTTTGACTACAAGAAAGCAGGAGATGCTAGATTACTGCAACTAAATGAATTGGAAGAACTTAGGCATTTTGCCTATGAGAATGCAGCAATTTATAAAGAAAAAACCAAAATGTGGCATGATCAAAAATTGATAAAAAAAGGATCTCACTGAAGGAGGACAGGTATTGCTTTACAACTCCAGACTAAGATTGTTTCCTGGAAAGTTAAAATCTAGGTGGTCAGGCCCTTTTCAATTGATAAAAATATACAACCATGGAGCTGTGGACCTCTATGATACAGCAACCAATACCACCTTCAAAGTGAATGGCCAAAGGATTAAACAATATTTTGGTGAAAATGTGGTAAGAGACAAAACCACAATTGAGCTTAAAGATCTCTAATTTGAAAGAGAAAGTCTGGCTGCAGACTTTAAAGCAAGCGCTCTTTGGAGGCACCCTAAGGATTTTAATAAATTTTTTGTTTGTATGTTTATTCTTCTTTTCAGGAAAATTGGATAAATGTTGTAGCGGTTATTTGAATCAAAAGCGCTGTAGCGGTTGTTGTTACATCAGAAATAGGTGTGGTCAAACAAAAAAATCAAAATCTTGCTTAGCATGAGCTGGCACTGCACCCTTATCCTTAGCCTGAGCTGCACGTGCACCTACTCACCTGCACTTGTCAAATCAACAGTTTCTTTTTCTCTCTCCCACTTCACTCACAAACCGTCACTTTAATATCTACAACTCCCCACGCCACCATTTTCTCTTTCTTTCTCTTTCCTTGCTCTCTGAAACTCCTCCCAACCGTTACCACTCACCACCCATACCCTCCATCCTTTCTTCTTCCTTCGTCCCAACGCACACCAACATTTCCCAACAACCAGAAACAAATACGCAAGCTCTTAACCAACCATGACCAAAAAGCAAGCTGCCCTAAAACGATCTGGCAAGGGAGCTATTAGAAAACCAGAACCATCTAACCCTGTCAAAACCACCATGGCCAAAGCAACTCCAGATCCTCAGAGGTTTTGGAAGATGGACTTCATAGCTGAAAGGGGGTTCAAGACAGACAGTGATCCTGAAGCTTTCTCAACCGCTGTCACAGCGCTCGGATGGGAGAACTTCATTAAACACCGTAAGGAATACATGACGTCTTTGGTAAGGAAGTTCTACGCTGGCATTGAAGAGCCTAAGGAAGGAAAGCCTCAAACACACTCACTGGTAAGAGGTGAAACTGTAAATTTCAACTCCAGAACAATCAATGATATTTTCCATCTGGGCTATCATGGAAAGGCGTTGGAAATAAAAGTTCTGAACTGGGGAGATGAAGAGATGGAGGCTGTTAGAAGAAGGATTTGTGTGGAAGGAGCAACATGGGATAAATTTGGGGCTGAATACAAAATTAAAAAAGCCTATTTGTGTGAGAAAGCCAATCTGTGGTGTAGTTTCATCAAACACTCTCTGCTGCCTACATCTCACACAACATTTGTGGAAAAGGAGAGGCTCATCGTTATTGATGCAATAATGGCTGGAGAAAAGATAGACGTGGGTAGATTGATAGCAAGGGAGATAGAGAAGTGCAGAGTTAAAAAGGGAGGTAATTTGTATTTTCCTTGTTTGATTACTGAGCTATGTTTGGAAGCTGATGTAGAGGTTGAAATGAAAGAAGAAAGAAGATCCCCTCTTGGGGCATTTCCTTGTATTTTTAAAGTTAAGCAGAAACCTGCCGCTGCAGCGTCTTCTGACTCTGTAGCGCTACAGCGGTTAGAGCTGAAGCAGCAGGTTCTCTGCAAATTTGTAAAGGAAAAATTTGATTGGGAAAAAGCAATGTATGCCCAGATATCCAAAGGAAAGACATCCATTTCCCCTCCTCAATTCCCTGATTGGCTACTGGAGGAAGAGCCAGTTGAAAAACAAGAGAAAAAGGGAGTTAGGACAGAAAAGAAAAAAGTTGTGACTAGTCCAACAAAGAAAGCAAAGCCTAGCCCAGCAAAGAAAGTGCAAAAAGCTGTAGTAGAGGAGGAAAGTTTGGATTCTGATGACATTGAAAACATAAGTGAGGAAGATGAAGAAGAAACCATTGCAGTCATGAAAGAGATGGAGAAGCAGGAGGATGAGGATGAGGAATCATCAGGTGAGGAGAGTGATACTGAAGAAGAATCTGAGAGTGAAGAAGATGAGGAACCAAAAGAAATACAGTGTGATCCAACCCCAAGCCCAAAGAAACCAAACCCCCCCCCCTGCCAAATCATCAAATCCACCATCAACCCCCACCCCCATCCCTGAACCAACCAAACTAACACCTAAGAAAACACCTGCCAAACAAGCCACACCAAAGAAGCCTGAACAAAAACATCCAACCACCAAACAAAACCCAACCGAGCAGCCTAAGAAAGTTTATCAGTCATACACAAAGGCAAGAAGAAACCCAGGTGTCAAACTGGATGAGCACCCAGAAGAAGGTGTTCAGCCAGTAGATGCTGCAGCAACTATGTCTGCAGTACCTAGTGACACAATGCCTGAGACAATTCTGACCGAGGAGGAAAGTGAGAAGGAAGCTGCTGAGGAGCTAGTGAACTTGCAGGATGAAACAGAGCCAGTGCTGGAAGAAAAAGAGCAGGAGCAAGAGCAAACAGAAGAGGAAGAAGAAGTGCAGGAATCAGACGCTGCAGCGGCAGCAGTGCAGGAAGCAAGCGCTACAGCACCACCAACCGCTGTAGCGGCAGAAAAGACTACTCCACTTCAGCCAAGGAAGAAAAAGGCAACCAAAGGAGCCCCAGCACCTTCAAGAGCCAGTAAGAGGCTCAAGAAGGCCTAATAAGGCAAGATTTGTTGGCTTCTTATGCCGGTTATGTTCTTTGAACTTTGTTTTTTGTTGTTCTAAGGCCTCTCCCTTTTGTTGTCCATCAAGCAGTGAGGACACTGCCGAATTTAACTTCTGGGGGAGGACCTTATGGTTAATAATGTTTTAAATTAAGTACAATTATGTTTTTAAATATTAAGTATAATTAATTATGCCATATTTTGCATGTGTTGCATGTTTTGTATATTTTGTATGCTTGAATAGGAAATATGATTAGCTGCATGTTTTAAATTTTTTAGTAAGCAAAAGCTAAAGAAAATAAGAATTTTTGAGTAAAGCAACCTTGTGTAAACAATGAAATGGTTTTATTGCTGCTTTTACACAAAATCCAAGCTTAGTGAAGAACCTAGTTAGCTAAAGGTAATCTAAGGATAAAGTTAGTCTAGGATAACCAAGGGTTAGTCAAGTTTTCATTAAAAATTGAGAGTTGTTTTGAAGCTAAGTTTGGGGGAGCATCGGTTATGTTAAGGCTAGGAACAAAAGATGATAAATTGGTCTTTGCAAAATGAAAAATAAAAATGAATGTGGTCTTGTAAAAAGTTGCAAAATATCTTAAGTAAATTGCTGAGCTGTTCCAAAAAGCATAAAAAGAAAATGCAAATAAGGAGCTCAGTAATGAAGATAGCATCTAGTTTTGATCATTAAATTCAGCGCTACAGCGTCTACGGACTTTGAAGCGCTACAGCGTTTGATCACCAGACCAAAAGTTTATGCACTGACCAATATTCTGAAAAATGCCTAATTAAAGCCCTTTGCTGTGCTTTGAAGCCCCTCAGATCTTGTGTGAAAGTATTATTTCACTCTTCTTTTTGAAAAAATTCTTTGCCTAACCCAAAAGAAATCCATTCTTCCCAAAACCTTAGAGAAACTCTGAAATTAACTAGGAACTAAGTTAAGCTTTGATGTCACACACTCACAACTGAGCAGTAATGATTCTATTTGAATTGTGGACCATAATGATGTATGAAAATGATAAGAATTAGCTTATGCATAAATTCTGTTTAATTTAAAAGCTGCAGCCAGTTATATGATCAGTTTGTCTTGTTCAAATGTCATTACTTGGGGACAAGCAATGGTTAAAGTTTGGGGGTGTGATAACTCTATTTAATATAGGTTATTTATCCTCCTAATACTTAAGCCAAGCTTACTTCTCAAGTAATTTTAGTACTTAAATATGTGAATATACGAATATTAGAATAAATATAGGTTATAAGTCAATTCCTTAAACCTTGGGCATAATCAAATGCCTTTGTGAATATGTTTGATGTTTTGCTTTAGCGCTGCAGCGGTATGCTATCAAGGAGATGCTACAGCGTTATATGACGGCTGATCAGTGAGATATTTGTGTGACCACTTGAGAACATGATGAGTCACCACCCTTATCTCTTCCTCTCAGCTGGATATTTTGACTTTCAAGTGGATGCTAAATTACACTTGGCGCCTCCTAAATGGAACCCATGTGATAGTTGGTGTATTCCATCATTAGCACTTTTTGTAAAGTACTTTAAGGATAATATCTAAGTCTTATGATCATCATGATATATTATTATTCTATTAAGACTTAGTTAGTTCCTTAGATTAATTAAGATTGCTTCATTAGTAAGTAACATACGTAGACAACAAGTAGTTGCAACTTGGAAGAAGAACTTCTTATGACATAGTAGCTTTTCTCCATTGTTACACTACCTTTAAGCTTTTATTTTTAGCATAATTTTTTAGTCTTCATCCAAGGTTTTGCTCACGCCTCAACTTCATCCTTTGTATGCTACTTGGGATTATTAAAGTGTATCTTTTGCAACCACTCTTCTCTTGTCTTCATACGGTAATACATACTCTTTAGTTGTATTATGTTGATGGAACTTGTGATGAGCTAACTTTGTTGTAGTTGGATTGTTCTTGGTGTGTAATGAACCTTGAGTAACTTTTGTATAATATTATGATGTTTGTGTTTTATTCCTTGTGTCATAATGCTTTCAATCTTGGTTTGGGAATGATCAACTAAAACAATGTAACTTTGTGGGTACAGACATGGTTCACAAAGAGAACTCAAGGAATGATATGAATGAAAACCCTTTAATACAGCGTCTAAATATTATTTGAGCTACAGCGTCTAAATATTATTTGAACATTACTCTTGGGAATTTACACAGCTTTTGAGCTATCCAACTCACCTTTAAACTACTTCAACTTTAATACTGTTTTATCACAACTTATGATGTTTACAACTCTTTACCTTTACTTGTTACTTAATTCTTTTCACTAAGCTTCTAATCACTTAAACTTCTTAGATTAATTCCAATCCCTGTGGGAGCGAACTTTACATATCATTATATTACTTGTTGCGATTGTGTATACTTGCACATCACCTTTTCGCACCAACAAATGCTGCCTACTTGATTAATCGGGCCCCATCTTGAATGTTAGGTAATGTCAGTCCTGTTCAGTTTATGACTTCACGATTTCCTTCTGTTCCTGTTTTGCAGAGTCTTGAATCTCGAGTGTTTGGTTGTGTTGCTTTTGTCCATGTTCACAAACAACACCGAAGTAAGTTGGACCCCCGTGCAGTCAGATACATTTTTGTGGGTTATCCTCCCGACAAGAAAGGATATAAAGGTTATCATCCTCCTAGTCGTAAACACTTTATCTCTAAAGATGTCACGTTTCATGAGAATGTATCCTACTTCACTCGTCCTCAGCTTCAAGGGGAGAGCATTCATAATGATTTGGAATCTGAATCTGAGTTTCTATTCTTACCTGAGTTGCCTGTGACTCCTGTCTTAAGTCCTACTACTAGTCCTACTTCTACAAGTCCTACTATTGAGTCTCCTACTTCTATTTTTGTTCCTCCTTTCTCTTCTGTTTTGCAGGAACCATCATCTTCGGCACCAGCAAACACTAATGCTGGTGAGCCAATTATGGTATATCAGAGAAGAAGTAAGCCCGACCAGCTCCAGACACAGCCTCAATTGCCTGAACCGGAGGTAAGTACTGAAATTAACCCTCCTATTAGTGATTCCCAAAGTTCTGACACTAGTGACACTGATACAGATGATTTACCTATTGCTTTGAGGAAAGGGAGAAGGTCTTGTGCCAAATACCCTATTTCTCAGTTTGTCTCCACTAAGAATCTTTCTGTGCAGCATCCGAGTTTTATTTCAGCTGTTGACTCTGATAATCCCATCATCTATTCAAGAAGCATTCCAAGATAGAAATTGGGTCCAAGCTATGGATGAGGAAATGAAAGCACTTGAGAAGAATGGAACGTGGGAAATTGTTGAGAGGCCGGGAGGCAACAAGCCTGTTGGGTGTAGGTGGATCTATACAGTCAAGCACAAATCAGATGGTACTATTGATCGGTACAAGGCAAGACTAGTGGCTAAAGGATTCACACAGACCTATGGCATTGATTATGAGGAGACTTTTGCTCCCGTGGCAAAGATGAACACTGTTCGGATCTTACTATCACTTGCTGCCCACTCTGGGTGGGAATTACACCAATTTGATGTCAAAAATTCATTCTTGCATGGAGATTTAGAGGAGGAGGTATATATGGAGATTCCTTCAGGATTTGGTCCAATAGAGGGAACAAACAAGGTGTGCTGATTAAAGAAAGCTTTATATGGTCTAAAACAGTCTCCTCGAGCATGGTTTGGGAGATTTACAAAGGCAATGGTGTTCTTAGGCTATAAGCAAAGCCAAGGAGATCACACTCTTTTCTTCAAATATTCACAAGATGGAAAACTGACTATACTTCTTGTTTATGTTGATGATATCATTATTACAGGGGACGATTTGGCTGAGAGACAGCTACTCAAGGAGAAACTATCAACAGTGTTTGAAATGAAGGACCTTGGGCAACTTAAGTATTTCTTGGGAATCGAGGTAACTTACTCAAAACAAGTCATTTTAACTACAAGAATATTTGATTTTTCCGGCCAGGACTTTCAGGCGGATATGGATCCGCCGCAAATTTTCCGGCGGTTTCTAGGAATTTACGGCGGATATGGATCCGCCGCAACGTTACCGGCGGAATAATTGACGTTTGCAGCGGATCAATATTCGACTTGGTTTTTGCGGCGGATTTAATGAACATTGCGGCGGATCAATATTACAAAAATTGTTAAAATTTTACGAGATTTTAACAATCCGTCGGTAAGGCTATTTCCGGCGGATATATGACAATTTTGAATTTCAAAAACCGCCGCAATTCCCCCTTCGTCCGCCGCAAATCCCCTAATCCGCCGCAAATCCCATAAATCCGCCGGTAACTACCGTTTCCGGTGGATCTTGCCTTTTGACCATTTGACTTCGTTTTTCCTATATAAACCCCTTCTCCCCTTCTTCTTTTTCACACCTCTACCAACTCTCATTTTCTTGATACTATACTCTCTTAATACGACACTCTCTTGAGCATTGTCGGCAGCGGCTCCAATAGAGTGGCATATGTCTCCATTTCTTTGTAAAGAAATTTACACATTGTCATGAACACCCCTTCATATTTTTCGTTAAAAGTAACCCCTTTATCAGCAAAAAGCTCCTCCTCATTATTTCCACCACAAGAGACATATACGCTCGTCAAACGCTCGGTATCATCCTCCAACTTAACAATTCGTCCTTGCAGTTCCTCAAACTTTCTATTTAGAGATTCAACCATCTTTTCAAAAGATGGTTTCTTGTGAAACTTTCTATTTTGAAAAGATAGTTGAATTTCTAAATAGAAAGTTTGAGGAACTGCAAGGACGGGTTGTTAAGTTGGAGGATGATACCGAGCGTTTGATGAGCGTATATGTCTCTTGTGGTGGAAATAATGAGGAGGAGCTTTTTGCTGAAAAAGGGGTTACTTAAAAATATGAAGGGGTGTTCATGACAAAGTGGAAATTTCTTTACAAAGAAATGGAGACATACGCCACTCTATTGGAGCTGCTGCCGACAATGCTCAAGAGAGTGTCGTTTCAAGAGAATGGCGTAGGTCTCTGTTTAGGGGAGCAGACATTAAATATATAAATGATAAAAAATAATAAAAAACCATAATAGTCATAATAATACAACAACATATCCGACACTAAATTAACGGTCAAGATCTTGCCGACACTAAATAGTGAATAGTGCAGCGTGATTATTGAATAATGAATAGTGATTAGCTTGGACACTAATTAATGGTCAAGATATTGCCGACACTAATTAACGGTCAAGATCTTGCCGACAGTAAATAGTCAATAGTGATTAGTGTCGACACTAATTAACGATCAAGATCTTGTCGACACTAAATAGTGTTGCGTGATTATTGAATAGTCAATAGTGATTAGTGTCGATACTAATTAACGGTCAAGATCTTGGCAACACTAACTAAATAGTGAATTTTGATTTTGTCTATTTGCGTCGGATATTTGGGCATTTGCGGCGGATATTTTGGGTATTTGCGGCGGAATTTGGGTTCTTGCGGCGGATATTTGGGTGTTTTAAAAAAAATAGGCGCGGATATTTAATTTCAACATCCGCCGCAAAGACCAAATATCCGCCGCAAATCCCCGTTTGAAAAATAGGCGCGGATATTTAATTTCAAAATCCGCCGCAAAGACCAACAATCCGCCGCAAAGGGCCTTTGCGGCGGATATTTCCTTTTGACCGTTGGCTCCGTTTTCCTATATATATCCCTTCCCCACTTCTCATTCTTCACACTTCTAACAATCCTCTCATTCTCTTCTTAAAATTTCTCTTTTACTCTCTCCAAATTCTCTCCTTCTCTACTAAATCTCTTTTTGAAGTGTAGCACTTCCTCCCTACGAATTGTCTTCTCCTCTCATTGGGAAATTTCTTCAAGGTATGTTTTTGATATGAGTTAATAGTTTTAGTTTTTAATTTTTTTTTATATTCGTTTTTAAATTATTTTATAATAATATGAGTTTGTTACTAATTGCATGTGTTGTTGTTTGTTTAGATATTGTTTGGGTTCTTCCTTTTTCCTCTCTGCTTGAGTTCAGGATAAGCTTCAAGTCAGAGCCTTCTCTTCACTACGGTTAGTTGTTAAAGTAATTAATAAAATATTACTTACTTCACTATTTATAGTAAAATTTTGTTACAAATTTTGTTTGCAATAATAATACAAAATAATTTATATTGAAAAAACTTATTTATTAAGTCCACTTATAAATTTTATTAACATATATTGTCTTATAAAAATTGAAATTTAAAATTATTATTTATAATGTTTAAATTATTAGTATATAACATTATCAAAAAATTAATTGTGTTACTTGTAATTGATAGTTTATTGAAATATCAAAATAAAATGAGTAATATATAAACATATATATCAAAATATGAAGTAATTGATAGTCTATTTTATTTATATTGTAGTGTAGTATACATAGTAGTAGTAGTAGTAGTGGTAGTAGTAGTGGTAGTAGTAGTGGTACCACTACTACCACTACTACCACTACTACCACTTCTACCACTACTACCACTGCTACTACTACCACCGCTACGACTACCACCGCTACCACTACTCCCGCTACCACTACTCCCGCTACCACTACGACTACTACGACTACTACTACTCCCGCTACCACCACTACTACTACTACTACCACTACGACTACTACTACTCCCGCTACCACTACTACTACTCCCGCTACCACTACTACTACCACTACGACCACTACCACTACTACAACTGCTACTACTACTGCTACTACTACTGCTACTACTACTACGACTACTACTACTACTGCCTACTACTACTGCCTACTACTACTGCCTACTACTACTGCCACTACTACTGCCACTACTACTGCTACTCCTACTACTACCACCACCACTACTAGTGCTCCTCATTATCTCAAACAATACATAAGTAACCTCATTTTTTAAGTGTATAATTAATAGGATATCTAATTTAGATTAATTTCACGTGAATATCTTTGTACCTCATATCTTATTTTTTCTTTATCGTGCCAAGTCGGCACGTGGATGGCATTTAAAAGAGTAATGGCATTAGGTGGACATGACTACCTAGTATTTTTTTTTGACTGTTTTTTTTGTACTCTCATCGTACCCCATACCCTTTAAATTGACCAAACGGACTAAAATACCCCTAAAAAATTGTTAAAAAACGAAATCATTCCTCATTCTATCATATTTCCAGAAAAAGTAAGTTTTTTTCCCCAAACATCCCAGAAATAGACATATTTCCGGAAAGATTACCGGAAATACTATTTTTTGAGGTATTTCCGGAAGATTAAATTCCAGGGAATTCTGAAAATACCTCAAAAAAAAACTAAGGGTATTTTGGGGATTTATGGTAAAATAGGGGTATGGGTCCAATGGGAGGTAAAAAAAAACAGCCTTTTTTTGGCACATAAAGGGGCATACGCACAAAACGCAGAATAAAAAAGCTACTCAACTATTCTAACATCTCGAGGCAGAATCTGTTAAAGTTCTCTTGGAGGTTGGTCCAACTCAACCATGTCATTGCTTTCCAAATGCAAACTGTAATTAGCCAGTCAATTTGGTCTTTAAAATTTCACAAAAATTCAATTTAATTCGTGACATTTACACTATATCAACTTAGACTCTAACTTTTGTAAAAGTGTTTTAATTTAGTCCCTCCGTTATATCAATTTAGTCTCTCTATTTTGCTAAAAAGGACTAAATTGAAACACTTTTGCAAAAGTCAGTGACTCAGTTAATATATTGTAAATGTTAGGGACTATATTGAACTTTTGTGAAAGTTTGGGGATTAAATTGCTAATAACTCCTTATTTTTTGTTCCATTCTACACATCCAGCCGTAGAACCTATAAGGAGAGTAGGGAAAAAAATCATTGGCTAAATTAGACCTATAAGAGATCTAATTTAACAGATAGATAGCTTAGATGAATGACAATCTGGGTGTTCTTTAAAGTTAAATACAGCACAGATAATACAACTTTGAGTTGTCAATTAAGTAGCATTTCAAAAACTAAGAACAAAATAAAAGCAAACACAAATTCCTCAAAAGTGGGGATAATGGAGCAAAATCAGAGAAGTCGGATAACATGTACAAACACTAAAAGCACTTATTTTGTCCAATTTGAGGTTTCAATCTATTTCCACTTCCAAGGACTAATTCAGAGATACACGAGCATTAAAGCATTAAAGAAACAATGAACCACTTATATTCGTGTTGTTCTTAATCTGAAAAAGACACTCAACTACCATACGAGATACAAAGAATGCTATGAAGGCTGTAAATGGCAACAACAACGACAACAACAATAATAATAATAATAATAATAATAATAATAATAATAATAATAATAATAATAAAAACATATAAACCATCAGAATATTTTACTCATACAGCATCTCTAAAGCAAACATTGCTTACTCACTCACACCTCCATGTTCTATTGTGAACTCTATTGAGATATACCTTGTAATTCTATTGCTTGTAATAATTATAGGTGTAGTTAGTAACCTAGTCGAAATGGGCTGGTCGAATTATGGGTCTGGGTCTGTTTCATTGTATATAAATATAGACATTAGTAGTATGTAATTTTATCCTACTTTTATGAAAATCAGTGCAGCTTTTACTATTCCATTGATATTGCCCTAATCATTCTCTGACACCTTGTGCCGCCACATCATTTTCTTCTCCCTTTTACGTGTTTATCCCCAACAAACTGGTATCAAGAGCTTGTTAGATCCTTACAAAAATTTATCAAGATTCATGGCAGCGCGAGACAACTCTGGTGGAGGTATTCCGGGGAACCTCCCTATCTTCGACGGAAAGGACTATGAACGATGGTGTGCGCAGATGAATGTGCTGTTTCGATATCAAGATGTACTTGATGTCGTGAATGATGGTGTTCCACCCCTGGCAGCAAACGCCATTGAAGCGGTAAGGAACAACCACCATTTGCTGAGGAAGAAAGATGGAAAAGGGCTGTTTTTGATTCACCAATGTGTTGATTCCAATGTCCTGAACCTGATCATCGACAGTGAGTCAGCAAAGGCAGCATGGGACATCCTCAAGAACTCGTATGGAGGAGCAGATAGACTAAAGAAGATACGCCTTCAGTCGCTCAGGAAACAGTACGAGGCCTTGCAGATGACAAATGGAGAATCAATTGGAGAATTCATTACGAGGTTAGTAGCTCTAACTAACCAAATGAAAGGAAATGGTGAAACTGTGACTGAATCAAATAAAGTCGAAAAGGTGCTCAGAGGCCAAGGACCTAGATACGTTGAAGTTAGATGAACTTCAGGGTTCCTTAGAGGCTCATGAATTGAGAATAAGGCAGAGAAGTTCAGAGAAAGAAACTGAACAAGCCTTACTATCATACTCCTCTAAGAAAAATTGGAAGGCAAACAACAAAAAGGAGAAGGGTAAAGAAAAAGGATCAAGCAGTAAGCAGAAAGAGCAAGGATCTTTCGACAGGAAGAAGGGAGACCTGTCGAAAGTGCAGTGTTATAACTGTCAGCAATTTGGGCATTATAAGAACAAGTGTAAAAACAAGAAAGTTCCTAGAAACAAAGATGCTGAAGCCAAATTTGCAGATGATAGTGACACAGATTCTGACTCAGATGGGTTAATGTTAATGGCAGTCGAAGATGAGATTCATCTCAATGAAGAAGTTGCTGAAAGTAGCGAGCAAAACAGTGGGAACACTTGTATAAATGGATACACTTGTGATGCTCAAAATACTTGTGCAATGTGTGTGTGGCAGGGCAGTGGTAACACTGGTGATGCCTCCAACATTGCCAGCAACGATGACGAAGAACTATCATTCATGACAGCTATTGACCCAGAATTACTGTTGTCGAAGGCAGATACAAATTCGACTGAAGAGAAGTCTGTCGAATGGTATCTCGACACAGGATGCTCAAACCACATGTGCTGTCGCAATGAATGGTTTGTCGAATTGAAGAAAATTAGCAAAAGAATAAGGTTTACTGATAATTGCAGAGTCACTGCAGAAGGAATTGGTACCATAAAGTTCCTGTCGAAAGATGGAAAATGGTGCTACATTCAAGAGGTATTCTATGTACCAAATATGAGGAGCAATCTGCTGAGTATTTGGCAGATGATTGAGAAGAAATTCACTGTCGAAATGGGTGATAATAGTCTCAGCTTATTCGACTCAAACAAGAAGATGATCTTGAAGGTGTTGATGCAGAATAACAGAACCTTCAAGATCAAGTTGCAAGTAGTCGAAGAGAAATGCCTAAAGACCACTGTCGAAGAGGAGCACTGGAAGTGGCACAGAAGATTTGGCCACCTAAACTTCAAGAGCTTGAGTCAACTACATGAAAAGAAGATGGTTCATGGGTTGCCTCCAGTAAAGGTACCTGTCGAAGTATGTGAGAGTTGCTGCAAGTCGAAGCAACCAAGAAACTCATTTAAATCAGAAGTACCTAGCAGAGCAGAGAAGAAGTTAGAGGTGATATTTTCTGATGTTTGTGGCCCTTTCGAAGATAGATCATTAGGAGGGAGCAAGTACTTTGTCACCTTCATTGATGAATACACTAGAATGACCTGGGTGTATTTGATCAAAATGAATAGTGAAGTACTTGTATTATTCAAAAGGTTTAAGGTAATGATTGAGAAGCAGAGTGAATGTGCAATCAAAACCCTTAGAACTGATGGAGGTGGTGAGTACAATTCACAAGAATTTGTAAAATTCTGTGAAAATGAAGGCATTGTACATGAAGTCATTTCACCTTACACGCCTCAGCATAATGGAACAGCTAAGAGGAAAAACAGGACCATCCTCAACATGGTAAGAAGCATACTGAAGGAGAAGAAGCTACCTCATAGTTTATGGGGAGAACTTGTAGCCACAGCAGTATACATTCTGAACAAATGCCCCACAAAGAAATTGATTGGGAAGACACCTGAAGAAGCTTGGCTAGGAAGAAAGCCAAGTGTCAAGCATCTCAGAATAATTGGCTCATTATGCTATAGATATATCCCAGAGCAACTAAGAAGCAAGCTGGATGATAGAGCACAACAAATGATTCTTGTTGGCTATCATTCGACAGGAGCATACAAACTGTATGATCTAGGGATGGCAATTTCTACCCGTAAGTGGGGATCCCCGCGGGGATTGCCCCGTTCGGGGCCCCGTGGGCGAATTTTCCCCGTGGGGACGGGGACGGGGGAGAAAATCTCCCCGCAGTCAAAGTGGGGATGGGGACGGGGATCATACCCCCCGCCCCGCGGAGACTCCACCCCGAAATATATTACATAAATATTTTTATTATAGATGTATATTATATTATAAGTATTAATTTTTTAGTCTTTTTATACGTGTTTCTAATTTAAAATATTTAATTGTTCTAACTTTTATACTTTTTAAATATTAAAATATAAAAGTAAGACTAACTTTTATATTTTTTGTATTAAAATGTTAAAGTTTTGTTTTTTAGTCTTACTTTTATATATTTATTCCATTTTATTATATTATCATTTAAATTTTTTCAAACTTTTAATAAATTTTCGGATTCCCCGCGGGGACCGTGGGGATGGGGATGGAGGAGGAAAACTCCCCGAAGCGGGGATCGGGGATGGGGACGAGGGACAACTTGGGAGGCGGGGACGGGGAGCGGGGGAGTACTCCCCGCCCCCGCCCCGCCCCATTGCCATCCCTATGATCCTGTGCAGAAGAAAATGGTGAAAAGCAGAGATGTCGTAGTAGATGAGTCGAAACATTGGAACTGGGAAGAAGGCTGTGAGAAACCTACAATGATGGACTTCGACGAAGTTCGGGATCTAGATGATCGAAATGAAGCTTTCGAACCAGAACCTGTTGCTGTCGAACCAGAACCTGTTGCTGTCGAACCTATCAGAAGGTCACAGAGGGAAAGGCAGAGATCAGTAAGGTTAGAAGGATTCGACACGTTCCCAGATTCTGCTATTACAGCAGAGGGAGACCTGACACACTTTGCATTAATGGCTGAAGCAGAACCAGTGAGCCTGGAAGAAGCTCTTAGTCACAAGCAGTGGAAGGAAGCAATGATTGATGAGCTGAAGTCAATTGAAAAGAATGGCACTTGGAAGCTAGTCGAACTTCCAAGGCAAAAGAAAGCTATAGGCGTGAAATGGGTCTACAAGACCAAAGTCAAGCCCAATGGAGAAGTGGCCAAGTACAAGGCCAGGCTAGTAGCCAAAGGTTTCCTGCAGAAACCTGGTTTGGATTTCAATGAGGTCTTTGCCCCAGTAGCCAGGATCGAAACCATAAGATTGGTAGTAGCATTGGCAAGTCATAAAGGCTGGCCCTTACATCAACTAGATGTAAAGTCAGCATTTCTTAATGGACCTCTGGAGGAGGAAGTCTATGTTTGTCAACCACCTGGTTTTGAGTCGAAGGGTCAAGAAGACATGGTTTTTAAGCTTGAGAAAGCCCTATATGGACTCAAGCAAGCCCCAAGAGCGTGGAACAAGAGAATTGATGGATTTCTCTTGGCTCAGAAGTTCATGAGATGCACCAATGAACATGGAGTATATGTGAAGAAGAATGAAACTTCGACTCAGTTGTTGTTGTGCCTGTATGTAGATGATCTACTAGTAACTGGCAGCAATGAAGTCGAAGTCGAAGCCTTTAAGAAAGTGATGATGTCTGAGTTCGAAATGAGTGATCTAGGAAATCTATCATATTTCTTAGAAATGGAATTTACAGAGTCGAAGAAGGGAATATTTCTGCATCAGTCGAAGTATGCAGCTGATATCCTGAAGAGATTCGACATGATCAACTGTAAGGAGGTTTCGACACCAACTGACACAAGCAATAAGCTGTCGAAAGATGATGAAGGGATTGAAGTACATGCCACCCTCTACAAACAGATTGTGGGATCCCTGAGGTACCTGTGCAACACTCGGCCTGACATTATGTTTAGTGTCGGAATGATCAGCAGATTCATGGAGATCAGTCGAAAAACTCTCATCTAGTAGCTGCCAAAAGAGTACTAAGGTATATAAAGGGAACACAAAGTTATGGTATTCTATTCCCTAGCAAGTCTGAGTCGAAGAATGATGCTGGAGTGTTTGGTTACACTGACTCCGACTGGAGTGGAGACAAGAATGATCGAAAGAGCACAAGTGGGTATGTCTTCATGCATGGATCGACACTCATCTCTTGGTGCTCGAAGAAGCAAAGTATAGTTGCGTTATCCTCTTGTGAAGCAGAGTATGTGGCTGCTTCCTTTGCAGCATGTCAAGCATCATGGCTGAGCATGCTACTGGTCGAAATTGGAGTGCACAGGGTCGAAGCAATGAAGTTGTTGATCGACAACAAGTCTGCGATAGATCTCGCCAAGAATCCTGTCGCACATGGTAGGTCGAAGCACATAGAGACCAGATATCACTTCCTGCGTGATCAAGTAAACAATGAGAAGCTGAATCTGGAATATTGCTGTTTGGAACTTCAAGTAGCTGATGCAATGACCAAGCCATTGCAAAAGGGAAGATTCGAAGAACTGAGAACAATGCTTGGGATGATGTCACTCAGCAATGTGAATTAGGAGGGAATATTGAGATATACCTTGTAATTCTATTGCTTGTAATAATCATAGGTGTAGTTAGTAACCTAGTCGAAATGGGCTGGTCGAATTATGGGCCTGGGCCTGTTTCATTGTATATAAATATAGACATTAGTAGTATGTAATTTTACCCTACTTTTATGAAAATCAGTACAGTTTTTACTATTCCATTGATATTGCCATAATCATTCTCTGACACCTTGTGCCGCCACATCATTTTCTTCTCTCTTTTACGTGTTTATCCCCAACAAACTCTAGTGAACTTCACCTTAGAAGAAGCTCTGGTTGTTAAAGCTCATTGTCAATTTAGCAAAACTGCCTTGGACAATGGACACAACCACGGCTACAAAGGTATCAAAATAAGAAAAAAATAAGCTAAATAATGCCACCGGGAGGAAATATAATTTTCACACAAGATAATCCTCTAACCACCAATTAACTAATAACTAACTCTTAACAAGTTCAATTCTCCTTTATTCTACATCCTAACATCATGCGTATATCTACCACAGCTACCATGACAGCTTGATTGTTCAACCTCTTCCATATTAGTCCTTATTTATAAAAGAACTATAGAAAGACCAACACAACAGATAAGAACCAAAATAATCTGAAAGTCCCTGTAAACTATTTTGGTTTTGAATTAGTGCTTGAAAGTTGAATCATAGATTTATCGGTATAGTTGAGTGAATGGGAAGGACTATACAAAACACTTTAATTTCAACAAATATTAAAAAAAAATATTCAGTACTTTCCAATAACTTGCTGTAGCAGTTTTAGGCCAAGGTTGTAACCTTTACTTTCTTTCACTTGTCACCAACGATCAAAAGGCTTTGTGAGAGGCAGAGCAAAAAATCGCATTAGCTTAAAAATTACATCATAGAAGTGTAGTTACAAAACCATGAGCAGTGATGTTTGATTGCCACAAAAGGGGGGAAAACAAATATATGCAAACCTAAGAAGCCTGGATACTTGGTACAATACGGGATACGATATGATACAACACGGATACAGGGATACGACAATTTTTAAAAAATCAAGATATGACATTGTCAAGATACGTACATAAGTTGTCGATATATGACTATCGCAATGTAGAAAAAAATTACTTTGCTATCATAACAAGTGGACACTTACGAGAATATATTATTTCTAATATGAATGTGTCAACAAATTTCATGTTTTTAGTAAGAGATATCGAAGATATATCCTATCAAGGTGAAAATCATATTTGAGAAGAATCGGGTGCGTATCGTATCGGACACGATACGTCTCCATTTTTGGAGTGTTGGGGCTTCATAGATCCAAACAAATGGACTTCCTTCACTACTATGGATGACAATTTTTACATCAACATACTTGCATAAGAAATGAGTCTCTGCCCTATATTTTCTATGAAAAAATTAAAAATGGAAAAACCAATATTAGAAACAACACTTTCACCTAAGGAGAAAAGGCTAGCACATAACACCACAAAATCAGCAGCTGAAGGCATTCAACTCAGATCTAATTTTTTATTAACTCTATCAAACTAAAATGATAACATAAGCATCGAGATTTATGAAGAAATTATCGACTCAAAATCATAAACTCCATCAAAACTACCAGAAACTCCAAAACAACAGCAGATGAAAATGAGAACACACAATATCAAAGCTTGCAAAGTGAACTGGAACACCGAGTGACTCAAACCATTGTTTACCTCCAAATCCAGGTCTTGTAGTATTAAACTGGGATTTCCTTGATGAAACTGAAATGCAGTTTGAGATAACTGAAGAATTTTGGTTCTCTAATCAAATGAAGAATTTAAGTGCCAGAAAGTTGTGCCTCCAAGCTAATGAACTTCTATTATGCATTATTTATGAAGAGTCTATCCAAATTCGTGGGTGACATGCCTAACAAGTTCAGAGAATTTAAGAATGATTTCAGAGGGAAATAAATTAGCCACATGTGAGTTGATTCAACCGTAATAAGATCACAATCAAGAATTAGTGGACTGTTGATGTCAAAACAAGAGTAACCATAATTTGTTTGAAGAAAACGTATTTTTAGTTCTAAGAATCTCCTCTCACCCAATCTAGGACAGTTGAAAATATACATTCATTCCTCTTACCCTCCAATATTTATCACCTGAAATGGTGACAGGTGAAGGAAGCTTGGTCAAAGATTTCAAATACTTGCAGTGCTCCAAGTTTAAATATTCAAGTTTCCAAAGCTTCTCGAGGCTAGGCAGTGTCTTAAATTTGTCTCCCCCTAAATTTAGTCTTTCTAACAATTGTAGGTATCCAATGGCATCAGGAACTTCCCTAATATTGCAAAAACTGACATCAAGTTCGCACAAGGAGCAGAAAGGCAAGCTGATCATGGATATGAACTCAGAGACAAGGTTCAAATTGTTGACAGCATAAGAACATCCGGAAATGTTTAAATCCCTTAGAGAACTGAGACCAAATATGCCATTCGGTATGCTGCTTAATTTTTTGCAATCTTTCACATTCAAGAGGGCAAGCTTTCTTGGAACATCATTATATGAACCCAAATGCACAGCCACTCAATATTAAAAGAAAAAGAGCTAAAGATAATTCACACTACCTTCTTGCCCTCCCATAGTTGTTTGATTTTGCTAGATGGCAAGCGGGCTCAACGAGCTGATTGGGTTGAAAACTTGATGGCAAATACTCAAAGGGATATTCATGCAAATCAACATATCTTAATTCATTAGAAAGACAATTGAGGTTTCCATAGCCTGCTCCACTTCCTTGGATTTGTTTTTGAATTTTCTCGAACAATTTGTTTGCCTAACTTTTGCAACAAATCATGCATTCCAACAGTATGTTCTGAATACTCATCATCCGCAATGCTTGTAATTAATAGATATAGAGTAGGAATTCCCTGCAGCACTGAATGTATAGAATCATCTGACTGCAGAGGAATCAGTTAGATTTGTTTCAGTGTATAAATACCTACATGTAACCACTGTGTAATATTGATTGTGATTCAATGGATTAGATTAATAGTTTAATCCTAACCGTTTATCTCTCTCTCTCTCTCTCTCTCTGTTGATCACTGTTTCTCATTATGGTATCATTCGCATCAACCGGTCCTTGGCCACACGCTTGATCTCGCTTTCGCTTCGTTCTCTGCTTCTCAGGTGCACGTCGTCAATGGCGTCGCCATCAGATGACTCTGGCACGGAATTGCCACCGCTGTCTCCTACTCCTACCAAGAGATCCTCGCAGTTCATCATCGCTCCAAAGCTTCGCATCAAGCTGGACGAGAAGAACTTTCTGATCTGGAATCAGCAAGTAGAAGGCGTGGTGGTGACTGGCGACGCATCGTCTTCATCGCTTCCTTGTGAATCCTCAAATTTCTAATCAGTTTGATTCAACTGAAGATCGTGCCATCAACAAGGTCTCCGAGGCGTATGATCAGTGGTTTGTTCAGGACCAAGCACTGTTCAGATTTGACTCAGCCGGACCACCGTCCTGGAGCGGATTGGACCACCGTGAACGATTTTTCCTCTAGTGTCTTGTTGCCATGAGCTGCGAGAGTGATTTTATGGAGCTTGCAGTGGTGGTGTGATAATGATGGCGAGTTGACTGGGTGAGCTGGGAAGAAGCGAGTTAGTCTACTGAGCAAAGGTTCCAACTTTCTTTTGTTTTATTTTAATATTTATTAAAAAAGGATTTTAATAAGTCAAGTAACTCTCGTAAAAAAAATAAGCCAAGTAACATTAAAGAGCCACATAAGCAGATCAATGCGGCACTAAACGTGTCACACCAGCTAACTTAACGGAGTTAACCATGCCCATTAACGTGAAAGACGAACGTGAAGGACAGAATACACATTGAGGGACCTTTTTGCATTTTTGCTCGAATGAGGGACCAAATTGACAGCGAGATACACATGAGGGACCAAATTGGCTATTTACCCTAGATTCTTTATCTTCTTATTTTTATTTTCCTATTACTAAATAGCAAACAGTATCCTTCGCGTTTCGTTTCCTTCGTTTGTCTTATCTGAAAAGTTCAGTTTCAATAAATAAAAAAACCCAAATCGATTAGGGTTGGTGCATGCTATTGATTCCGTCGAGACTATTCTCATCTGTTAATGAAATCGCCCAGCAGAATGATGAGAGAAGCTGCATCGTGTTCTTCGCGTCGTCGTCTCCGATCGTCTTCTACGCCGGATCGCACACCGGCGTTGTCAGTTCGCGTAAATCAGCTAAATTGCTTCAATTAAGTCCTACAATCCTTGAATATTCCTTCCTTCGTTTTCCTTTCCGGTGTAGGCAATTAAATTGCACAAAATACGTGACATCACTGAGAAGCTTTTGTTGGTCGTATCGCATTTTCGTTCATACGCAGGAAAATCAATTTATCGGCTTAATTTCAAATCACAAAGCTAGGTATGTATTGTTGAACCATACGATTTTTCTACCAATCTCCCTTTTTTCTTTCGATCTCCGGTTATTGTTTGCTATTGATATCACATTCTTGATAATTGATCTCACATTTTTTAATGACGTCTTTCTTGTTTCTTGATTGGCACTTTGTTTTGAAGGGCGTTTTCGAATCAACTGGACATTACTTGAAGGGCGGGACTGTGTGGATCTCAAAGTTAGTCTCAATCAGGATCTTGAAAAAGGAAATTAATTCTAAATCTACATTGTTGGTATAGAGAATTGTCGACGTCGTAGCATGTGAAACACAAATCCCTATTCTCTATTATCTTTCCATGTGTATTTTATCAACAAATATGTGAATTTCCGTGATGCATTTTTTTTCAAGTACTGAATAATAATACTGCAGCGCACGGGGTCTAATTAGATATTTGAGAATGAAATTCCTTGAAAGAATTTATCAGCATGTGATTGTTAGCCACATAGTTGTGGCAATCACTACAAAAAAATTGCCCATTAGCGGCGAAAATTAGTGAGGGACTACTGTTCCCTCGCAAAAACTGGAATTAGCGACGGAATTTGCGAGGGAATAGGGGCTATCGTATTTTTGAGAATTAGCGACGGAATTTTGAAGAGTAGCGACAGAAATTTTGAAAATTAGCAACGGAATTTCAGTCCCTCGCTAATTCCCTCGCTAATTTTTGACAGTTTTCAGATGATGGGGCTTAGTGCAGGTATTTAGCGACGGAATTTCAGTCCCTCGCTAATTCCCTCGCTAATTTTTGACAGTTTTCAGATGATGGGACTCAGTGCAGGGGTTGGTAAATGTGCAGCAATTAGCGACGGACAGTTCCGTCGCTAATTCCCTCGCAAATTTTTTTACTTTTTTTTTCTTAAATCCGTTTACACCCTCACTCTTCTTTCTCACTCACAACACCCTCACTCTTTTTTTCTCCTATTCACCCTTCCTCTTCCCTTCCTCTACTCTCCACCACCACACAACCACCACCACCACCATCACCACCATACAACCAACCTACGGCCTACTCTCCCCTTCCTCTTCCTCTACTCTCTCTCTCACCTACAAACCCTAACCCACCACCACCACCACCACCGGAGCTCCTCATCCTCTTCCTCTCTCTCTCTCTCTCTCTTATGATTTCCCCTTTCCCTCTTCTTCTCTCCACCTTCTTCCACCACACCACCACCACACAACCACCACCACCACCGCCACCACCCACGAAACCACCACCATGAACTCCTCTTTCCACCTACGAATTCCTCTTCTCTCACCTATACGAATTTCTTTCCACCTTCCACCACCACCACCACCACCACCACCCCCACCACCACAACCACCACAACCACAAAATTAATAATACAATATAATATTCATTAATAATATAATATAATATTCATCAATAAATTCCAATGGTTAGTGGCCACTAACCACAGATATGCATAGCTGTGGTTAGTGGCCACTAACCACAGAATAGTGCAACAGTGGCTAATAGCAGAAATCTCAATGTCTTCTATGTAATTGAAACAGAATAGTGGTTAATAGCAGAAATCTCAATTTCAATTATAATTCTTCATTAGAATATTATGATTAAGAGCAAATTATAATCCTAACCAATGTTATGCACATTTTGTGGTAAGTGACAATAACCACAAATTAGTACCCCAATGGTTAGTGATCACTAACCACAGATATGCATAACTGAGGTTAGTGGCCACTAACCACAGAATAGTGCAACAGTGGTTAATAGCAGAAATCCTAATGTCTTCCATGTAATTGAAACAACATAGTGGTTAATAGCAGAAATCTCAATTTCAATTATAATTCTTCATTAGAATAGTACATTAAAATATTATGATTAAGAGCAAATTATAATCCATACCAATGTTATGCACATTTATGGTAAGTGACAATAACCATATATTCATCAAAGCAATTACATAGAAGTTCAATTTCTTCATTCATCTACAATTTCAGTTACATAGAAGTTCTAAGTTTCCTATCTTTTCCTTCTTTTTCCTAGAGCCTTTTTCCCCCTTCATTTTTCATTATTTCAGCTTTCAATTGCTCACAAAAGGTGGTTGCTTCCTGTTGTATCGATTCCCTTAGCAAGTTGGTTCGGTGTTTCATGATTGAGCAGCAGAGATCTATCCGGATTTGATTAGTTGCAGACGCTTTTTGACTCCTTCCCAATGTGTCCCAATTGCGAAACGAATCCATGTCATTTTCATTTGCATGCCATTCCTTTAGAAACATCATTGTGAATACACCACAACTATCTCCATCTGGCTGTTGTGGCATTTGTGGATCATGCCACTCAAATTCTTCCCATTTATAAGGACAAGCCTTTCCCATGACGTTGTGTTTCATCACAACAAAACTTCGTGCCTCAGTCATCAACTTGTCTCCAAGGGCTTCAATTACTGAAATTGTGTCACTTTCATCCTTTCTTATATCTCTCATCAGGTTGAATCTATAATCCCTTTGGCACTGTTACATCATTTTGTCACTGCATGATACATTTTGAACTCATAAATGCAATTTCCAAAAACAAGTAATAACCACAATTGTACTATTCTGTGGTTAGTGGCCACTAACCATTGTCAAGCATTTATGTGGTTAGTGGTCACTAACCAGTGTTGTGCATATGTGTGGTTAATGTACAAAACCAGCCATAACAGGCATTAACCAATTTTTACAAAGGAAAATGCTCCTTTTCAAGAAAAGTTTTCATGAAAATAGAAAGAATAGATTGGTTTTACCATTTCTAAAAACCAGTTTTCACTGCCAATAAAATGGTTTACCGTTTCTTGAACTAAAACAAAACTGGAAACTGGAAGATGAACTGATTACCAATAATACACACTAACACACATATACTGATATAAAAGCATATTAATAGGACAATAGTATATCAATATAATGAGGAAACAATATTTAAACCACTCAAAGTAAACTGGAAGATGAACTAATTACCAATACACACATATACTAATATAAAAGCATATTAATAGGACAGAGTATATCAATATTAATGCATGTTTGTGTGCATAATTATACTAGTAAATAGAGCTGCAGAGTAACTATTACCTCTAACAATAATAGGGCCTGTTATTGAATGTGTCTTCTTTGGTTTCCAAGGCTTCCCAAAAGCTTTTCTCAAAATTAGTTTCATAAACACAAACTCGTACCTCAAAATTAGTTTCATACAAAAGCATCAACAAATAGGCATTAGAAATGAAACACAATTGTACAGTCTGTGGTTAGTGGCCACTAACCAGTCTTAAGGAATTATGTGGTTAGTGGCCACTAACTAGTGTTGTGCATATGTGTGGTTAATGTACAAAACAGGTTCAATAAATTCCAGAAATTCCATTAAATATAATCCAAACATTTCACAAAACTCATTAAATATAATCCAAACATTCATACAATATCAAGAGCAAAAGCATGTCATTATATCTAGATTCTTTTGATGGAGTAACTTAGAGTTATCAGTCACTGATGGAGTAAAACAAAATTTTGATGCAATTTTCTCTGCAAAAGCATTCATCAATTCATGCGCAGGAACTTAGGAAGAGATGAAGAGGGAGGGTGACAGATTCGTGCTTTTCGCTACGAGTGCTACACAACCGCCCGCTCTACTTTTCACGGAATGACAGATTCGTGCGCAGGAACTTAGGAAGAGATGAAGAGGGAGCGTGACTTCAGAGCGGCGCGGGTGGTGGTGCGCGGTAGTGGTCGTTGTCGCCTCGTCGGAAACAGACAGAGGGAGGGTGTGAACTGTGAAGATGGAGAGTGAGGGTTTGTTCGAATCGTGCGTAGGTGGCGGCGGAGGGATGGTGGGCGACTTAGAGGGCGGCGTCGCAGATGGTGGTGGGCCGGTGGTGGTCGGCGCAGAGGGTTTATGCTGCTGCAGCTTCTCAGTTCTCTGTCACTGTGTTTGTGTGTGAGTGGGGAAGTTACTAATCTACCCCTTTAGTATTTGTTACTAAGCTTTTGGCTTAGTATCCTAAATCAGTCTCCAAAAAACTTATACTAGACATATGTGGTAATTAAATCATACTTTAAAAATCACCAATACTATAATTTTGGATTGGTGGATGACGTTAAAAGTACAATAACCAATTAAGTGAAATCAACTCAATCAAGAAATTATAATTAAACTATAAATATCTATGGTTCTAAGTATCTTAGTACATCAAACGAACCGGGACAAACAAGAGTTGGGGTGAGTGGTCATTGGATTCGGATCCTATCCCAAGTTTTAATTTCGAGTCTTGAGTGTTACAAATACTCTATTAAAAAGGGATAACCATACGTATTGGCAAAACCATGTTCAAGTGACTAGTCGGGGTGTCGTTTTATTTATTTATTATTTAGTTTTTTTTGACAATATCTTTTTTGACAATATTTATTATCTAGTTATTAACTGTCTATTTTTGTTTTTTAAATCTTCAATTATTAACTGTCTATCTTTTTTTTGACAAAAACTGTCTATCTTGTAATCCACACTTCCTTTTAAAATTTACGTGTAATTATCCATTTTCCCGAGTCAGATTTACCTTATATTTCGGATCCAATCTGTATTGGCTTATAACCAAACGCCACCTTTCTCATAATGGTTGTCACTTTTTTCATTATTTTAGCTAAAAGAAGAAAAAAACAGTTGCTTTTTTTATTATTCTTTTCCCACTATTATTACCTCTTATTTTTTTTCCATAAATAATATAAATATTTTGATGAGTTGTATGTGATTCCATTTCCTTTTGATTCTTTTTCTGGGGTTTTGAATCTAAGTATTCAGAATTTTGTAAAATTCAGAACTGCATTTTTTGTTTCAAATACAAAGACAAAAAATCATAAGAGAAAGAGGTGAAGGTATAATAATTAAATTAAATATGAAGAGATTAGCAGGTGTTGATGAAGAATTGCAGAAGCTTTTGGAATGTAAAATGGATGATGTGGCTGCTAGAAGACGTGCTCGTGAGGCTTTCAAAGAAATTCAATATAGTATTGACCATATTCTGTTTAAGGTGGTTATGTGTCTTTGTTTTTTGGTCTTTTCTTTTTGTTTTTTGTTGTTGGAATCATGGAATTGATGAAATTAATGAATCCTTTTTCTTCTTGGTTTGGTTTTGTTATTAATTTTTAATTCTTTTTGAGTTTTTGTTTCTGAGAAAGACTGCATCAGGTGATGATGTTGATGTTGTTGCAATAAATTCTGTTTTGGTTTTGTCCTTTTGGCAGCTTCATAGAGGGTAGGTAATTGATACTTGAAAGAGCTTGAGGGACCTGTTTTAGCTTTTAGCTATTAAATTTGCAACTTCTGAGGTGGAGTTTTGCCTTTAAAGCCAATCGGGTCTGATATCAATATTAACACATTTTTTTCTTCTCATTGTCTTATTCAATTACAACTCACACTTATTTTATCAATTCTTTTTGTAAATCCTTTTGTTTTTATTCCTTGGTTATTAACTGTGAGATATGGTCTAATAATAAATTAGTATATCAATTAGAATTTAGAAGGAGTGTTCAAAAGAATCTTTTAGTAATTCTTCTCTTATCAGATAAAATTTTCCAACAATATGTGGGAGCTTAAGATAATCAACACTGTTGGCTCAGTGGCATAAGCTACTCCGGGGGATCGACCCAGTGCTCCAGGGTTCAATTCCCGCAATTGACAAACTGGTGCTGGTTAGTGCGAAATTTACTCCTAAGCACGAGCAGAGATTAGTCTTTCGTTGAAAGTGTTGGGACACTCTATGAGACGTGGGTAGAGAACAATGGTCCGAACCAAAAATATTAAGTGAATTGCTTTGACAGTTTACACTCCTTATACTTATTGTGTTTATTTTTCCTACCCTTATTGTGGCCTTCTCAGTCTTACACTATTTGTATCACATGCACTATTTTTCCTAGCATTTGGAAAAAGATAAACATTATCTGATGTGTTATTTCACTTTGAGTTAATAAAACTTAATTTCCTAATTTAAATGCTAACATCAATTTTCTCTGCTATGCTGTTTTGCAGACTCCATGTGATGGACTAGAAATGAAAGAGGTAAGAAGTTTAATTTGAAATGGTTTCATGTTGTGAATCATTGACATCAATGCTTTGTTATTTATCTGATATGAATATGATTACTTAATGTATATATGTTATGTAACAGTCTTATGTGGTTAACTCAAGGGGCCTAGAGATCTTTTGGAAAAGCTGGCTTCCTGGAAAGTCTAAGCCAAAAGCAGCAGTGTTTTTTTGTCATGGATATGGAGATACTTGCACCTTTTTCTTTGAAGGCATGTTGCTTGTATTCATATGTAGTAGCTATAAGCTATGAAACACCGACACAAACACGGACACCGGACAGGACACTGACATAGACACGTAGAAACCAATCCTAAATTGGAAGTAATTGAAGTGTGTCAGTAACGTGACAGACACCTGACACGTCCTCAACCTGAAGTGTCGGTGCTACATAGGCTATAAGCAACAAAATTTTGTTATCTTGTGGATTAGCAACTCAATTGTATCTTGGAATCATTTGCAGGAATAGCTAGAAAGCTTGTATCTGCTGGATATGGAGTTTTTGCAATGGATTATCCGGGTTTCGGTCTTTCGGAAGGTCTCCATGGTTATATTTCCAATTTTGATAGGATTGTTGATGATGTCGTTGAACAGTACTCCAAAATCAAAGGTACTTAATCTACCCTCTTGTTAGAATTAGATGCTTCTCAAAAAGGGGATCAAATACTATGAAGCACCGACACAGACACATGCACAGATACTAAATTGAAAAAAAACATAAACAACTTATATACCAAGTATTGATTTGATTCTATAGTATTAATGCAAAACATTTGGTTTATTCTGTGATAGAAAATCCGGATGTCAAATCTCTTCCAAGCTTCCTACTTGGAGAATCTATGGGTGGAGCTGTTGCATTAAAGGTGCACCTGAAACAACCTAATGCATGGGATGGTGCAATTCTTTGTGCACCTATGTGTAAAGTAAGCTTCTCAAACACAATCATGTTAGAAATTCTTATATGATTTTCTTTTGTCTACCTTTGACCTTAAGCTTTGTGTAGATTTCAGAGAACATGATTCCACCAAAGGTAATCACTCAGATGTTAATTGGTATGTCCAATGTTCTTCCAAAGAAAAAGTTAGTTCCGACAAAGGATATAGGAGATGCGGCATTCAAAGACCCGAAAAAGAGGGAACTGGTGTGTATTCTGTAATCAAAGATTTAATTGGTATGCACTATTAATATAAAGATTTTTCACCGTAAATCGATGCATTATTAAAGGCTTGTTTGAATCGGTTTATCTACTGGCATAAGTACATGTGAGACTATTTGAGAGGGTTTATGAAAATAGCTTACCACATATTTATAAGTTGTTTTGAGCTAATTTTCATAAGCTCTCTAGGATAGCTTATAAAAACAGAAATAGGGCATCGATTTACGGGGCTTATAAAGAGAGCTTATGCATAAGCTCTTAATTAATCTGATTATCCAAACAGGGCTTAAATATATTTGATTTTTATCTTAATCACCTTAAAAAATCACTCATGCTATGATTTCTAATTAGCTAATGATGTAAAAAAATTATATTAAGAGTGCATACCAATTAAACTCTTTTTTCCAATACTTCTTATGTTTAGCAACTTCTTGACAACACTTATCTAATGTCTCTGCAGACAGCCTATAATGTTGTTGTGTACAAGGATAAACCACGGTTGCGGACTGCCGTAGAGTTGCTTAAAACTACTCAAGTGATAGAACAAAAATTGGAAGAAGTATGCTCTAAACTTCTTACTTATCTATCTATCTTCCATTGTTATATGTCTAAAGTTCACTCTGAACAAACTAATCCTGTGTGAACAAACTGAGTCCCTAAAGTATCATGAAATTTATTCACCTCCAAATGTAATGACTGTGTTTACAGGTATCTCTACCATTATTAATCCTTCATGGGGAGGCTGACACTGTAACTGATCCATCAGTGAGCAAAGCCTTGTTTGAAAAAGCAAGTTCTGTTGACAAGAAATTTATGCTTTACAAAGATGCATACCATGCTCTTCTTGAGGGTGAATCTGATGAAGCAATACTTCAAATTTTTGAGGACATCATTTCTTGGCTTGATGAGCATAGCTTGAAACCGACTCAACCTTCCTCTTAAAACAGAAGAATCTTCATATTTTTTGGGTAAACCCGGGTATCCTCTTTCAAGAACCATGTTAGAAGAAGAACCATGTTTGGAAAAGTTTTTCTTTTTCTTTTAGCATGTTTTGTAACTAAGCAAGCACCTACCAATTTGCATTTGTAGTGTCAGAAAATCTCTAATTGTGAATGAGGCCTATAACGAATCTTAATTGAAGTTTTTTTGTGAGAAAGTTTTAAGTTGGACCTTTTAGTTAAAATGCGGCCTTTCGTTTAATAAAAACCAATAAGATATATTTTTTTGTTAGTAGACATAAAATTAGGGTTTTAGTTGTCTCACACTAGAGTTGTTCTGTGTATGTATGGATAAGAACCGGAAGATAAAAAAAGAGATACATTTCTGTTTAAGAAACTCACACACTTTGATTTCTAAACTTTGATTGATGGTTCAAGTACAATGGCATGAGCCTTATATATAGTCGTACGTACGTAGACATTACATGCAAACAAGCCAAGTGTAATTCATGCAACAAGTAAAAAGTTGACTTTTACCCACGGACAAAATCTGTCACTAAATGTGAAATGTCTGTGGTAAGAAGTAATTTTGACCTTTTCCCACAGCCACTTTTTCCGTAGAGAACGTAAGACATCTAACCACGCATATTTGTCCGTGGGTAAAGATTCTCCCTACGACCCAATACTTTTACCTATGGTTTAACACTGTCACTAAAAGTTATTTCTTTTGATAAATTTTAACTTATGCCTACGGTTTTGTCCGTCACTAAAAGTTATTATTTTCATTCAATTAAATTATTTTTATTGCTACTATAAATTATAATTTATTACCAAATTTACCGTTTAATTGCCAATTTAATTATTTATATAATACGTATATAAAAAATACTAAATAATTTAATTCTTTTTACCATAACATTAACATATGTTAATATTTTAATCAAACAACATAAAAAAGACATAAACGCACTACAAAAAACGGATCAAGTAGCGGGGGTTTTATTGCGGAGGTTTTAAAAACCCCCTCAGTTTAACAGTAAAAAAGGAACTCATCGCTCAACTAGTTAAAAATGTTGTTTCAATTTACGGAGGTTTAAAACCTCCGCTGAGTGTCAAGAAAAACCCCCGCTACTTGTAAAAAAAAACAGAAAAAAAACCTTTCACTCTTATCACTCACGTTTCCCTCTTATCACTCACGTTTCCCTCTCTCACTTTCACTGCTGCTTCACTCACGCGTTTTTCTCCTCCTCACAAACCCAGAAGCAAAAGCTTCACAAACCCATCAACGAAAAAACCCAGAAATGTTTATCACTCGCGTTTCCCTCTCTTCTCAAGATTGAAACCCTATCAATCTCGCAAAACCCTTTCCCCTTTCCCTCTCTCATGATTTCCTTTCCCCTATCTCGTTTAACAGAAGCAAAAACCCTCCCTTTCCAGAACCCTCTCGCGAATCCCTTTCCAGAAACCCTCTCGCGAAACGGAAAGGAACTTCGTGTGCGTCTTCAAGAAATGAAGATCATGTGCAAGGGATATTTCGTTTTGGTAAAGTTTGACTCTTATTTACTCTGTTAATTTGTCTCTCACACTGTTTCGCTTGCTTGTTAAAAATAACAATTGTAGTCATTTAGTGAAAAATTAACCAATTAGATTGTAATCACATGCGTTGACTTGTAAGCTACAAGAATTTATTTAATTTCAGTTATCGGTTTTTCAATAAATTGATATAATAATTTGTTTTTTTTCACTGAAGTGAATCTTCTTTTTTGTAATTGGGTTTTATTTTTTTAATTGTTTGTGGGAAAATATAATTTTGTAGTGATAGATGTGATTATTGTATTTGATTTGATGATTTTGTTATTGATGGGGGGATTTGGGATTTTATTTGTAGATTTGTCAGTGGTGCGGAACAAGGATCTAGAGTGGTTCTTCTTCTGTCCACAGGATAGAAAGTATCCAAATGGGCACAGGTTGAACCGAGCGATGACTCATGGGTATTGGAAGGTGACGGGAAAGGATCGCAATATTAAGTCTGGTTCTCTTTTGATTGGAATGAAGAAGACTCTGGTTTTCCACACTGGTCGTGCTCCTAAGGGGAAGAGAACTAACTGGGTTATGCATGAGTACATGCCTACTTTGAGGGAGCTTGATGGTACCAAGTACCAACCCTGGACAGGTCTACTCCCATCTCTTTTTTATCATCTTATATTTGCTTTACTTTTTTTTATCATGGTGTTTTGACATTGAATCATTTTGTGAGTGTGAAAGAGTAATCACGCATATATTTGAGTTTTGAATTTGCTGCTTCTCTTTTTTAAGGTCTAATCAGAAGTATTTGTTGCTGACTTTGAGTCAATGAGTTGGATATTGTATCATTATCTCTTGAGTTAACTCTCCACGTAATTGTTTTGATTCTAAATGTTTTTGTGTTCCATAATTTTACTTCAATGCCTTGCATCTTTCATTATATCCAGTCCAACTCCTTGTAACTTTTATATTGTCCTGCCTAACATAAAGCTATTGCAATTTATGACTAGCTAAAAAATTAGATGATGATGATGATGATGATGATAATAGTAATGTTGATATGTTGCTAACTTTTCAACTTGGTTGTTTTGACTTATGCCAGAATCCATATGTAATTTGTCGCTTGTTTAAGAAGCAAGATTCTCGTCTTGAAAATTCAAACTGCAATGAAGTGGAGCAGACTGCTTCAACTCCTACCACTGCCAATTACTCTCCAAAAGAAGTACAATCTGATCCAAATCTGGCTCCTATATCATCATCACAGACCACAGAAGATGATAGGCACCTGGCTGTTATCCCTGAGAATTCTGAGGAAGCAATATCTAACATTATATCCCCAGCTGATTGCCAAAGCGATGCCTGTGGTGCCTTTGATGCTCAAAATCAAACTATAGAACCAGTTGCCGAGGTTAGATAGGCTAATCTATTACTTTTTTCCTTTCCCTTTTTTCTTTCTGAAAATTGTAGGCTAACTGTTACTGATGACTTGAATTTGTTGATTAAGTAACTATACTTCATGTTTGCTTCTTCAGGAGGAGCAACCATTGGACTTGGACACATACTACAACCCACAATTTGAGCAATTGGACGACAGATTATTCTCCCCAGTCCATGCCCATTTGCTGCCTTTGCTGCCACAGCAGTATAGTTAATTCTTTTCTGGGTGGACTTAAAAGCCAAACTGGTCTGTCGTATTGCTGTTTCAAGTTGATGGGTGTTGAAAGTCATGGTTTGGATTAGCTGCTAATCTCTCTTTTTTGTTCTTATAACTGATGCAGTTTAATGAAATAAATCCTCTACTTGGTTCATGTTTTGCCATTGTCTTATCTAGAAAGTTTCAAAACAAAATGAATATGCATAAACCAAAAATCATAACAGATGAATATGCAAGAAGAAAAATGTGATTGGTCAACTTTTATTTTTTTTCAATGATAGATTACTTTAATTGATTAGTCCCTCTCTTCTTTATCCTTTTGTTTGAGATTTTGAGTTGGTATATATTAATGTTGATATTATTGTATGATTTATACCCTTTATTTGCTTATCATTTCATCCTGCTGTCCTTTGTTTGCAGATTTGTTGAAACATTGAAGGATTGTGCCATCAAAGCTTGTTGATTGGTTGAAACATTAAAGGTCCAGGAGGAGGAGGAGGAGGAGGAGAATCATTATTAGGGTCAATTAAAATTGCAGTGTTGCCAATAGTGAAAGTTTTCACTATGTGTTTCTTAGGATTTCTTATGGCTTCTAAGTATGTTAATATCTTGCCTGCTTCTGGAAGGAAGCTATTGAATCGGGTATGTGTATGAGTGTATCTATCTATGTATCTATCTGTTGTGCATTCTCCAATTGAATTGCTCTTTCACTCACTTACTCAATCACACACTTGTTGATTCATGCAGCTGGTGTTTTCACTTTTGCTACCTTGCTTGATTTTCTCTCAGTTAGGCCAAGCTGTTACTTTGCAGAAGATGCTTGACTGGTAAGTGATCACAACAATTGCGGTCGCATTAGTTGTATTTGATTTTAATTTTTCGCAAAATGAAGGTCTGTGTTGCAATTGTATCAGCTGTATTTGAGCTTAATTTTTCGCGATATGAAGGATCGTGATGCAATTGTGACCTGACCGCGATCTTTTAAAACGGTATTGATGTGATTGTAGTTGCAATTGCAGGTGGTTTATTCCTATGAATGTTGTTCTGGGTTCACTATCAGGCTCAATCATTGGTTTTCCTTGTCAGAATGGATTCTTGAATGTCATATGATTTAAGTTCCATGTATTGGTTTTCCTTGTCTTGAATCTTATCTCGGCAAATTATCATACAGGGAATATTGGGAACGTGCCGCTTGTACTGATCGCTGCTTTATGTCAAGACCAATCCAATCCCTTTGGAGATACCGATAAATGTAGCACGGATGGAACTTCCTATATATCATTTGGCCAGTGGGTAGGTTCTACAATCTCCACTGCGATTTCAATGCGAAAACAAACATGCTGTTAGTTGTTGATATAATGTGGCTGGACTTATCACTACTACAAAATGTGCTTTAAAAAGCACTAATTTGAATCGGTTATGTGGATAACCGATTCAAAATGTGGACGCGGTGGCAAAATTGCAATTAAATGGGAGTGTGGCAGATTTTTTTAGACATTTTGAATCGGTTGTTTAAACAACCGATTCAAAATTTGACAATTTAGACATTTGGAATCGGTTAACTGAATAACCGATTCTGAATAGCTACATTCAGAATCGGTTCTTTAAACAACCGATTCAGAATGTCTGTTTGGTTAACATTTTCACAATCCCCCCGTGTTTTTTCACTTTCCCTCTCACAGCTCACTTTCACGATCCCTATCACTTCGTTCGCAGCCCCCTTGACCTAATCACCCCTATCACTTCGTTCGCAGCTCCCTTTCACGATCCCTTTCAGTTTCCTCCGTCGCATCCTCGTAGCTCACTTCCGTCTTATCCCCTCGTTCACAGCTCACTTCCGTCGCATCCCCTCGTTCGCAGCTCACTTCCGTCGCATCGCTTCGTTCGCACCTCACTCGCAGCAAATCCCTCTTCGTTCTCATCCCTCGCAGCTCACTCGTTCTCATCCCATTCGTTCGCAGCAAATCCCCTTCGTTGGAAGCAAATCCCCTTCGTTGGAAGCAAATCCTCCTTCGTTCTCCGTCGCATCCGTTGCATCTCTTCGTTCTCAGTTTCCTCCTTCGTTCTCCGTCGCATCCCGCTTCACTCCGCTGTATCCCTCTTCACTCAGGTTAACGTTTTCTTTATCTCAAACGTGTTTCAAAAATTTAGTATATTAAACTTTCGTTAAACTTTTTTTTTCTATAATTCAATACTCAGGTTATTTGATGATGGAGTCACGGGATGAAGGTTTTAGGAGCTTTTGAGTTGGTGATATTTCTGCAACTGGTCTTGCTTACACTTTGGCGTTCAACTTCATAGGTGAGTTCTTCACCCTTTGTGTTTCCTTTAGTTTGATGTTAGCTCTAATAGTGGATGTATTCTAAAACCTTGAGTGCATGTGATTAATTTTTTAGATGAGATGATGAAATGATGAATAATTAATGCATGATGAATTGATAGTTGAGCTGAAAAAGTGTTTGAATGTGTTTGGGTGAAATTGCATGCTGAATCTTACATACTTGGAATTAAATGAATGAATGCATGAATTTGCTTGTTTTAACTTTTTTTACCTCTATTGATGGCTGTGAATTCGATTGGAATTGATTTAAATACAAGTACTTGAAAATGGGGCATTAAAATAGCAAAAACAAGTCATTTTCTAGGGATATTCTTCAGTTTGCCTAGAAAATGTTGGATTATCTGTTTACCTCTATACAGTAAGTCTGAAATGTTTATCCAACATTTTCTAGGGATATTCTTCAGTTTGCCTTTTGCTTTATCTGTTTATGTTTCAATTGGTTTTAGTTTATTATCATGGATAATGTTAGGAAGCATTCTGTAATTCTTTCATTCAGTACTCAATAAAGAATTACTGGTATTCTTCCCTAGCTTCCTAACATTATCCATGATAATAAACTAAAACCAATTGAAACATAAACAGATAAGGCAAAAGGCAAACGAAAGGATATCCCTAGAAAATGTTGGATAAACATTTCAGACTTACTGGAAAAACAAGTAAGTAATTCTGTTTCATTTGATTTTAGGACTAGATTGTGTTATCAAGCTTAAATAATTGAGCTGTTAGTTTTGAACTGGATTTCAATAATTAAGGGTGCATTTTGTTACTTTGATTTTAACTAAAATGGTTGGCTATATTGCACATAGAAAGGTGCATTTTGGGACTTTGATTGAAGTTGAAGGGTGCATTCTACATGCATTTCTTCTAGTAATGATAATCTTCAAAAACAAAAGGGACTATTATTGAATCAATAATGCTCCCTCATGGAGTTAACTAACATGAATTTTGTGTCAAGTTTGCTTTGTTGTTAGTTATTGTCACTAAACTCATAGTAAATTTAGAAGGAACTATTATTTCCATTTTAATACCCAAGTCTAGTAACTGAACCTATACGTGTCTGACTTTAAGTACTTACTTGGATCATAGCCATGGATCGTAGCTGGATGCAAAGCAATCGTCTGAGTGATGAGTATGCGAAAGGAGTTGAAGAGTTTCTAAATTTTGCTCAAGCAAAGCTTCCCAAAACTGTTGTCAAATTTTCTTGTCCTTGTGTTATTTGTGTTAATCAGACCCCACAATCACTTTCCGTAATAAAGGACCATCTCTTTGTTCATGGGATCTGCATGAGTTACACCACATGGATATGGCATGGTGAATCAAGAGACACCCCAAGTGTGTCCAGAAGAGTGCAAGTCGATGAAGATATGAATGACCGAATGGAGGATATGATCCGTGACATCGGTCCTGAATCTTTTAAGCAAGTGCATGTGTATGATACTCTATGCAAAGACAAAGAAGAGCCTCTGTATTTGGGATGCAAAAAATACACACGGTTGTCTGCGACGATAAGATTGATCAATCTGAAGGCAATAAATGGGTGGACCGATAAGGGCTTCACTGAATTACTTGAGTTGTTGAAAGACATGCTTCCCGAAGGTAACACATTGCCGAATCGTACCTATGATGCGAAGAAGATATTGTGTCCGCTGGGTGTGGGGTATAAGAAAATACATGCATGCCCCAATGATTGCATATTGTATCGAAATGATTTTGAGAAGTTGCACAAGTGTCCCACGTGCAATCTTTCGCGCTACAAAGTGAAGACTGGTGAATCTAGTAGCGATGATGATGATGTCACAAAAGGTTCTCCCGCAAAGGTTTTGTGGTATCTTCCAATAATACCTAGATTCCAACGCTTATTTGCTAATGCAAAAGATGCAAAGAACATTAGATGGCATGCAGATGAGAGGAAATGTGACGGACAGCTTCGCCATCCAGCCGATTCTTTGCAGTGGAAGAAAGTTGATCGTTTGTTTCCGGATTTTGGCGTCGAGCCAAGAAATCTTAGACTCGCGCTTGCTTCAGATGGGATGAATCCATATGGTAACTTAAGTACAAATCATAGTTCGTGGCCCGTTCTCATTGTAATTTACAACCTTTCTCCTTGGTTGTGCATGAAACGCAAGTATGTTATGTTATCTATGATGATTTCTGGCCCAAGACAACCAGGTAATGACATAGATGTTTATCTTAGCCCGTTGGTTGAAGACTTGAGAAAAATGTGGGATCAAGGTGTGGATGTGTTTGACGGGTATTCTAATGAAACATTTAAGCTGCGAGCGATGCTATTTTGCACGATCAATGACTTCCCAGCATATGGGAACTTGTCTGGGTATAGTGTTAAAGGACATAAAGGTTGTCCTATTTGTGCAGAAGGCACGTCCCACCATCAACTAAAACATGGAAGAAAAACTGTTTACCTTGGGCATCGTAAATTTCTAAGATAAGAGGGAATTCTGCTCCTTCCTTCTTGAATTCTGATTCAGTTTATATTCTGATCCAATTAACTGTGACAAACAAATGATAAGAGGGAATAACTAACACGCGAACATTCTTTTATTGTAGGATGATATTGTGGATTTGAGCAGCCAAGGATCCTTTGTTTCGAGAGGAAAAAATGATATTTTAGCCACTGCCATCGGAAAACCTGACCATCCCGGTCGTGTGCGAACAGCTGGAAGAGGAGTTGGGCTAAAAAAATACTTTGGAGGTGTTGCTCGGACGAGCTCGAGCAGTTCACAATTTGATCCAACGCAGATGATGAAACAAATGGAGCAATTGTTCGAGAAGAAAATGGAAGAACGAGTTAGCAAGGAGGTGGCAAAGGTATATGTTATATTATTATTATTTGAACCATTATTTTTGCTGACTCTGTTATATATATTATTATTATGAGATACATGATAAAGAAACTGATTTGAATTTGGAACTGATGTACAGCAAATGGCTGCTATGGGCAGTTGCGGTCAAAATGTAGCTGTCCAGGTTCCCTCTCACATAAGCACTATCGGATCTAAGGGTAGCTGGTCACCATCTGATGCTGTGGAGGAGCTGGTTGAAACAGATTGGCTGAGAGAGATAGTCGTTAAGGGTTATGATGAGGGGAGCGTCATAAGAGTTTTTAATTGAAATTCCAAGTTGGCATGCCAGCATGTCCTTCCACATAGGTTTAGTGATTTACAACTAAGCAACAAATTTGACCAAATAAGTGGGGGACTTTGATTTTATAAATTGAGAAAATAGGGGGATTAAATTCGTGAAAAAAGTTTGGGGACTACAATCGTGAGTTGGTCATAATAGAGGGACCAAAACTCTAATAAAGCCTAAATAATATGATGTTACCTGTGCGTATGCACGTGTATACTTCTAGTTACAACATAAAATAATGGATATCAATGGTCTTGGTGATCTTGGTTGTAGTTTGGTGGAGAATAATTCCTATGTTTTATTTGATACTCCTCCTGATAGGGTTAATCATTATGTTTTTTTTGACTAAAGTTAAGCATTATGTTGATGATGATGTTATTGGAGTTTCTACTCATCATTTAATTCTCGTGTAATCTCTTTTGGGCTTGTCGCCCCGTTTTTTATAAAAAAAAAAAAATGGATATCGTGCCCGTTTTTCCGTCACTAGAAAATAATACCATAACACATAAAAACCCAACACGAGTGCACGCGTTAGATCGAAGCCACTGACAAAATACGACTTCCCTTTCTCTTCTTTCCCAGTCTGTATATTAATGTACTTCACCTTCTGCTTCATCACTCAAACCTAATTTCTCTGATAACGAATCTGCAGAGAAAATTCAATCTATAGGAGAGAATTACTTCATCGTTGTTTCTATCCAATTCTTCTACCCGAGTGCGTTCTCATTTTTCCCTATTTTGCTTGCGTGAGCCAATTGATTTCTGAACTGATTGAAAATTAACGATCATGATTTTGTCGATGATGTAGGTTCAGTTCGAATTGCTCGATAGCGATGGCTAGAAAGATGCTTATTGATGGTGAACCTGATTTAAGCAAAAGTGGAGAAGAAGCTGCGAATTTTGACTTTGACTTGTTTGTTATTGGGGCTGGAAGTGGTGGCGTTCGCGCTGCTAGATTTTCAGCGAATTTTGGAGCAAAGGTTAATATCTCTGCGGTGTTACTTAATACCTGATATTATTATTATTATTATTATTATTATTATTATTATTTTTATTAAGTTTCATTAGTATGTGAAAATGTTTTTGCCTATTATTTAAGCTTGTTTCGACTTTTGGAGGGTGCGATTATTGTTGTATAATAATAATAATGTTTGAATAACTTTTCTAGAACTTATTTTCGAAGGTATAAAAGTATCTAGCTTGAAAAAAATTTGGTGCTTTCTTTTTTGTTGTCTAAAAGGGATTGGATAACTTACACCTACTCATTTTTTTAGGCGTTTGCTTTTCCCACACCCCCTCCTACTCGAAACACACCCCATAAGGGTATGAAATGACCAAAAGGCTAGTCCAAACCTCTTTTTTTTCACGAATTTTCACCTGTTCGAACACGGGCCTTCGAACAGGTTCGCACGCGGCCATTCGCGTGTGTTAAATATGGGGACACACCCTCTTGGGTGTTTTTCACCTGTTCGAATGGGGTCATGCGAACAGGTTCGAATGTGGTCATGCGAATATGTTCGCATGAGGATGTTCGAACCAGTGTTGCAGAGCGACAGATATTGGACGTCTCAGATTCCACCGACAGTTTTGATCAACGGCTTACAATCAGTCAAATGTGTGTCAGATAAAGGAGTGGATGTCAATCCCTTTGGAAAATGTGTCTGAACGGATAGAATTTAAACGGCTCAGATTTGTGATCTAAAAATGAAATCAACGGCTGACATTTCATCATGGCTTGTTTTTTTATATATATTAATTAATGGCTTGTTTTTTTATATATATATAAAAATGAATGGCTTGTTTTTTTATATATATTAATTAATGAATATTATATTATATTATATTATTAATTTTGTGGTGATGTGTGGTGGTGGTGGTGGTGGCGTGGTGGTGGTGTGGTGGTGGCGTGGTGGTGGTGATGGGTGGTTTAGAGTAGAGAGAAGGAGAAGAGTAAGGGAGAAAGAGAGAGAGAGAGGAGTGAGAGTGGTGGTGGTGGCGTGGTGGTGGTGTGGTGGTGGCGTGGTGGTGGTGGTGGTGGGTGGTTTAGAGTAGAGAGAGAAGGAGAAGAGTAAGGGAGAAAGAGAGAGAGAGAGAGAGAGAGAGAGAGAGAGAGAGAGTGGTGGTGGTGGGGTGGTGGGTTGGTGGTGGTGAAGAGTAAGAGAGAGTGAGTTAGAGTGGTAGGAGGTATGTGGTGGTGGTGGTGGAAGAGTGAAGAGAGAAGAAGAGTGTGAGAGGAGGTGGTGATGATGGTGGTGGTGGTGTTGGAAGAGTGAAGAGAGAAGAAGGGTGTGAGAGGAAGTGGAAGGGGGAAGAGGAAGGGAAGAGGAATGGTGAAGAGTGAGTGAGTGAGAAAGAAGAGTGAGGGTGTAAACGGATATAAAGGAAAAAAGAAAAAAATTTGCGAGGGAATTAGCGAGGGAACTGTCTCATCATCTGAAAAGTTAACGTTAGCGAGGGAATTAGCGAGGGAACTGTCCCTCGCTAATTTCTGCACCTTTACCAACCCCTGCGCTGAGTCCCATCATCTGAAAAAGCAAAATTTAGCGAGGGAATTAGCGAGGGCAGTCATTAGCGAGGGACAGTTCCCTCGCTAATTCCCTCGCTAATGACAAAAAAATTGACAGCTCTATGCCCTCGCTAATTCCCTTGCTAATGACTGTTTTTGCGAGGGACAACAAGTCCCTCGCTAATGTCCGTCGCTAATTAGTGTTTTTTTTGTAGTGAATAAGAGTTTTTAATTGAAATTCCAAGTTGGCATGCCAGCATGTCCTTCCACATAGGTTTAGTGATTTACAACTAAGCAACAAATTTGACCAAATAAGTGGGGGACTTTGATTTTATAAATTGAGAAAATAGGGGGATTAAATTCGTGAAAAAAGTTTGGGGACTACAATCGTGAGTTGGTCATAATAGAGGGACCAAAACTCTAATAAAGCCTAAATAATATGATGTTACCTGTGCGTATGCACGTGTATACTTCTAGTTACAACATAAAATAATGGATATCAATGGTCTTGGTGATCTTGGTTGTAGTTTGGTGGAGAATAATTCCTATGTTTTATTTGATACTCCTCCTGATAGGGTTAATCATTATGTTTTTTTTGACTAAAGTTAAGCATTATGTTGATGATGATGTTATTGGAGTTTCTACTCATCATTTAATTCTCGTGTAATCTCTTTTGGGCTTGTCGCCCCGTTTTTTATAAAAAAAAAAAAAAATGGATATCGTGCCCGTTTTTCCGTCACTAGAAAATAATACCATAACACATAAAAACCCAACACGAGTGCACGCGTTAGATCGAAGCCACTGACAAAATACGACTTCCCTTTCTCTTCTTTCCCAGTCTGTATATTAATGTACTTCACCTTCTGCTTCATCACTCAAACCTAATTTCTCTGATAACAAATCTGCAGAGAAAATTCAATCTATAGGAGAGAATTACTTCATCGTTGTTTCTATCCAATTCTTCTACCCGAGTGCGTTCTCATTTTTCCCTATTTTGCTTGCGTGAGCCAATTGATTTCTGAACTGATTGAAAATTAACGATCATGATTTTGTCGATGATGTAGGTTCAGTTCGAATTGCTCGATAGCGATGGCTAGAAAGATGCTTATTGATGGTGAACCTGATTTAAGCAAAAGTGGAGAAGAAGCTGCGAATTTTGACTTTGACTTGTTTGTTATTGGGGCTGGAAGTGGTGGCGTTCGCGCTGCTAGATTTTCAGCGAATTTTGGAGCAAAGGTTAATATCTCTGCGGTGTTACTTAATACCTGATATTATTATTATTATTATTATTATTATTATTATTATTATTATTATTATTATTATTTTTATTAAGTTTCATTAGTATGTGAAAATGTTTTTGCCTATTATTTAAGCTTGTTTCGACTTTTGGAGGGTGCGATTATTGTTGTATAATAATAATAATGTTTGAATAACTTTTCTAGAACTTATTTTCGAAGGTATAAAAGTATCTAGCTTGAAAAAAATTTGGTGCTTTCTTTTTTGTTGTCTAAAAGGGATTGGATAACTTACACCTACTCATTTTTTTAGGCGTTTGCTTTTCCCACACCCCCTCCTACTCGAAACACACCCCATAAGGGTATGAAATGACCAAAAGGCTAGTCCAAACCTCTTTTTTTTCACGAATTTTCACCTGTTCGAACACGGGCCTTCGAACAGGTTCGCACGCGGCCATTCGCGTGTGTTAAATATGGGGACACACCCTCTTGGGTGTTTTTCACCTGTTCGAATGGGGTCATGCGAACAGGTTCGAATGTGGTCATGCGAATATGTTCGCATGAGGATGTTCGAACCAGTGTTGCAGAGCGACAGATATTGGACGTCTCAGATTCCACCGACAGTTTTGATCAACGGCTTACAATCAGTCAAATGTGTGTCAGATAAAGGAGTGGATGTCAATCCCTTTGGAAAATGTGTCTGAACGGATAGAATTTAAACGGCTCAGATTTGTGATCTAAAAATGAAATCAACGGCTGACATTTCACCATGGCTTGTTTTTTTATATATATTAATTAATGGCTTGTTTTTTTATATATATATAAAAATGAATGGCTTGTTTTTTTATATATATTAATTAATGAATATTATATTATATTATATTATTAATTTTGTGGTGATGTGTGGTGGTGGTGGTGGTGGCGTGGTGGTGGTGGTGGCGTGGTGGTGGTGATAGGTGGTTTAGAGTAGAGAGAAGGAGAAGAGTAAGGGAGAAAGAGAGAGAGAGAGGAGTGAGAGTGGTGGTGGTGGCGTGGTGGTGGTGTGGTGGTGGCGTGGTGGTGGTGGTGGTGGGTGGTTTAGAGTAGAGAGAGAAGGAGAAGAGTAAGGGAGAAAGAGAGAGAGAGAGAGAGAGAGAGAGAGAGAGAGAGAGAGAGAGAGAGAGAGAGAGAGAGTGGTGGTGGTGGGGTGGTGGGTTGGTGGTGGTGAAGAGTAAGAGAGAGTGAGTTAGAGTGGTAGGAGGTATGTGGTGGTGGTGGTGGAAGAGTGAAGAGAGAAGAAGAGTGTGAGAGGAGGTGGTGATGATGGTGGTGGTGGTGGTGGTGGTGGTGGTGGTGTTGGAAGAGTGAAGAGAGAAGAAGGGTGTGAGAGGAAGTGGAAGGGGGAAGAGGAAGGGAAGAGGAATGGTGAAGAGTGAGTGAGTGAGAAAGAAGAGTGAGGGTGTAAACGGATATAAAGGAAAAAAGAAAAAAATTTGCGAGGGAATTAGCGAGTGAACTGTCTCATCATCTGAAAAGTTAACGTTAGCGAGGGAATTAGCGAGGGAACTGTCCCTCGCTAATTTCTGCACCTTTACCAACCCCTGCGCTGAGTCCCATCATCTGAAAAAGCAAAATTTAGCGAGGGAATTAGCGAGGGCAGTCATTAGCGAGGGACAGTTCCCTCGCTAATTCCCTCGCTAATGACAAAAAAATTGACAGCTCTATGCCCTCGCTAATTCCCTCGCTAATGACTGTTTTTGCGAGGGACAACAAGTCCCTCGCTAATGTCCGTCGCTAATTAGTGTTTTTTTTGTAGTGGTCCGAATAATGTTGGAGCATGAAGAGCATGATTGCTTTATCTCTTTCGGAGAGCTGAGCGACATGGCTTCCGGTGATAGGTGGCTTGAGTTATCCCACTTGGCTATATGGTGCACGTAAGTAGTATAATTTATTTCGCAATTAAATTTCTCGTGTTTCTATATATATATATATATATATATATATTAATTTGATAAAATTGTTTTTACGTGCTAATAGATATCTACATCGTAAATGTGCTGAAAGGAGTGTTGGTGACTTATATGGATTTATGTGTCCATATAAGATTACATTGAAGGGCTCTTCCCCAAGCATTGTTTCTGCCTATATTCAAAACAAAATGGCCAGCAATCATAAGAAAGTATATTTGGCTCCGCTTTGCAATGAGTACGTAGTTGCATATTATTTGTTAGTTTCTTTGTTACATATTATTATATGCTAGTTTCCTTTGTTAGTTTCTTTTCTTACATATTATTATCTTTACCAATATTGCAGAAACCATTGGCAACTGCTTGTCTTGGTCCCCGAGCAAAATACTGTTGTCTGGATGTGTTCTTTATGTAAAAAACCACCCAAAAAATTCAAAGAGATGATTAACAAGTAAGTGTTTAATTGTTTACCATTGTTTACATTGTAATATTTTAACTATGATAAATTTTTTATAATTAATTATAATTAACTTTTGATGTTATTAGAGCAATGGATTCTACACTGGACACCATATGGTTGCTCCCTAAGGTAAATAAGTATAATTTACTGTAGTCATTACTCTTTGCTGAGTGATAGGAATTATGTTAAATGGTGTGTGATTATGACCCAAGTTTGTATATGTGTAGGTGGCACAACAACAAAACGGTTATCATTGTGGGTACTTTGTGATGAAGTATATGATGACGATTGTGAATGCCGGTATCATAAACAGATGGGAGGAGGTATGTAATAGTTTTAATGAAAACTAGTAGTGTTCTGTTAGTGTTCTATTAATCAAAAAACTGGTAGTGTTCTGTTAATCAAAAAATTATGAGGGTTAGTGATTTAGAAACTAGACTTAAAGCTGGTCATTTTGGCACCGGTTTGGTTGAATTTGGAGTTGTGTAGCTCGAGTTATAGGTAAAATCCTATATAGGGAACTTAGGCTTATATTGCATCAATGAAAAGTTGCTATCAGTACCTCTCTATCGGATCTAAGTTGAGATATAGACTCAACCCCATATATATATGTTTTTAATTTCCCTTTCATTGTTGTAATATATATAATTAATATCTAACAGATAACATATAGATAGTCCTTTTTCAGTGTATGTTTATGAAAGTAGCTAGAGAAATGGATAGTTAGAAGAATTTCTTAATGTATCATATTTGTTTTAATTTATTCTCTGTCAGCTTTACTATTGATGTTGAGCTGCATTTCTTTGAAACAATTTAATTAATGACTCCTTTAGATAATATTACTCAGCTTTATGTTATACTATCCAAATACTAACAGTTTTTGTATAAAGAATTTATAATAATTAGGGGGGCTTATTTATCATCATTACTAGCTAGATGAGAGAGAGTACAGTACAACTAAAAGAGTCTATATATACCACTGCTTACTTGGTAATTAAGCTATAGTATACACAGCTTGCCCCATAATGCATGATTAGTTCTCAATGTACTGGTCTTGGAGCTAGCTTGCCCCAACTAGACTTAATGCTGGTCTTTTAGTTCTCAATGTGCTGAGTTTTTTTATGGACCTTTTGTAGGTATTTGATGACCAAAAGGCATACACTCATAAGGAAATTTTGGAGGTCCGCAAGCTTTGGGCGGAATTTTATTTGAAGATTCGTCCAGCAGGAAATATATGTTGAATTAGTTGCTGAATTAGTTGCACATTTAGTTGAATTAGTTGCTGTAGGTATTTAACAAATTTGATATATATATATATATATATATATATATATATATATATATATATATATATATATATATATATATGTCATGTATCATGTATTAGTTGCTGAATTAGTTGCACATTTAGTTGCTGAATTAGTTGCACACGTGTATTTAGTTGATGGTGTATAGTTGCTGAATTTGGTGTATAGTTGCTGAATTGAAAGACATGTATTTAGTTTCATGTTTTAGCTGATGGTGTATATATAGATGCTGAATATGAAGTTTTTCAATGGGAAGAAAATATGAAGTTTCATGAATTAGTTGCACATTTAGTTGCTGTAATTAGTTTCATGTTTTAGTTTCAGGAAATATGAAGTTGCTGAATATGAAGTTTTTCAATTGAATTGTTATTAGGTGATTGGAAAAAAATGGGAACAAAATAAACAGGCAAAAGCTTCTAACATGCTTCAGTCATTTTGAATCGGTTATATAAACAACCGATTCAAAATGTCTAAATAAATAGTCATTTTGAATCGGTTGTTTATATAACCGATTCAAAATGATTGTTTATTCAGACATTTAGAATCGGTTGTTTATATAACCGATTCGAATTGACTGTTTTTTGAATCGGTTATATAAACAACCGATTCAGAATGTCTGTTATTTGGACATTTGGAATGGGTTGTTTATATAACCGATTCAAAAGATCCCTGTTTGGCTTCGTATTTTGTTGTCAGAGATACGTTTTGGAATCGGGTTTTACAACAACCGATTCGGAATTACCTATTTGGAATCGGTTATTTAACCGATTCTAAATGTTATCACCTTTAGAATCGGCAGTATTAGAATCGGCAAATAACCGACTCTAAATGTGCCAAATAACCGATTCAAAAGGCCTTTTTTGTAGTAGTGTATAATTCATTCACTTATTAAGAAATTTTGTATATACTAGTCCTTTATTTACATTGTTCTAGAGATCATACTCTCATTGAAACAAAAAACATAGTACTGATAGAGATCTGTTAATTCTGATTTGGCCTAGGTTGGGGCTATCATCCTATACACGTATGTATTTAATATGTTGGCGCCTCCTCAAGAGTTATCTATCATTGCAGAGGTTGGAAGTGATGTATGAATCAAATTCTTCAAAGTATTCAAATATGGTTGAGATTTTGAAATCAGAAACTAGCAAAGGCATCGCAAGGAAGAGTGCTAGCTGCAGTAAAGCCTTTCTTTTGCTCACTAGGTGAACTGAATAGATATTTATATTTTATAGTATACTTTTCACTTCTTATTTTGTTAGGTCCTTAGTAACATAGGTCACTGAATATTACAGAAGTGACACTTTTCAGATCCTTAATAACATAGTAACATATGTCCTTAATAATTGAACTGAATATTACAGAAGTGACACTTTTCAGATCACTGGATTTCACATCAGCATTGTTTCAAGCACTGACAAAAGATTCTAAAAAGACTATGGAGCAAGCAGTTCAAGAGTCTTATACTGCAACTTTGGCACCTTGGCATGGTTGGATTTCATCAGCTGCTTTCAGAGTAATAATAACTATTTTGTTCCTTTTCTTCTATTGTTCAATCAATTATGCTTGTTGGTGGATTTTACAGGCTAACATGTTCATTGGATTTCCTGTCATCTATTTATCTGATGAATATTTATTTATTTTGCAGAAAGAATATAACTTGGATAGGCTTAAATCAAGTTGAAGTTAAGATAGAAGAGCCTATGTACAGCTTTGGGTAGTGTATACTGTATACTTCTCACCCAATGTTTTCATGTAAATTACTTGTACAGTAAAATATGTATCAACACAGCTCTAGTTACAAATTTGTATCCCTCTTGTCCTACTACTTCAGCATTCAATGCCAACATCCGTCCTTTGAGTTGTATTACATTGAATATTTGATTGAATATTTGATGTACAAATGTTTGAAATACATTTTGTTATCATAGTTATATTTTTAATGAAATTTTGAGACATTCGATTAAATTTATTGGATGTTTTTTTATGTAATATAATTTCTGGAATGTTTGGTAAGATATAAATAATATATGGGTGCTAGTAATTTAAGTGTGATAATGTAATGAGGAAAAAAAACTCCTCAATTATAAATGATAACAAGGAGAAAAAAAACTCCCCAATAATATATAGGAGGTTGTAACCCCCACAAAAAAGTCCTATCAACTATGGCAATAAAAAATCTCCACAAAAAATAGAACTCCTACATATCACTCGATTTAAGGAGGTTTATAACCCCCTCAAAAAAACCTCCACTAATCGTGGGGGTTAAAAACCCCCGCAGTAAAACCCCCGCTAAAAGACATGATACCAGCGTTTTCTAAAAACCCCCGCAAAACGATTGCGGCACTTGAAACTCCGGCGTTTTTTAAAACTCCCGCAGATTACGTTGCGGGGGTTTAAAACCCCCACTAAGCGACTTAAAAACCCCCGCAATCTGTTCCGTTTTTTGTAGTGACGGCTGCCAATCAAATCTTAGGTTTAAATAGTTATTACCCCCCTGCAAATATACCCATTATCCAGTTACCCCCTACAAAAAAAACATTTAAAACAAACCTTGCAAAATATAATGTTATCCAGTTACCCCCCTGCCGTTAAATTTTCTGTTAAAATATGTAAAATGTCACATATCCAGTTACCCCCTGCCACGTGTCACCTTATTATTGGGCCTCTATGACACGTGGCACTGACATGCCACATCAGCATCTATGTCACCACTACCACGTGGCACTGACATGTGCCACGTCAGCAACCAATGAGTGGCTGCCACGTGGCACTGACTTGGCTAAGTGGAATCTTTTGTGTTAGTTAAAAAATTAAAATTTTGGCCAACAGGGGATTCGAACCCTTGACCCCTGGGTGATGCAAACAGCTTAATACCACTAAGCCACCATCATATTTGTGAAACTAATTCCAGCAACAAATATATATTAGATATTTATAATCGTTTTCCAGAAACAAATCATCTTCATCTTCATTTTCCAGAATCAGATCAATTCATAATCGTTTTCCAGAATCATGATGATTTTCGGTTTTTTTTTTCGTTTTTTTTGTTTTCTTCAACATGATTTTGAGAATCGTTTCTGCAGAATCATAATCGTTTTAGGAAAACGAATTTAAATTCCAACATGATTTTAAATCATAATCGTTTCTGCAGAATCATAATCGTTTCTTCAACATGATTTTCTTCAACATGATTTCGTAATCGTTTTCGTAGATCTGGAAGATGAAGAGGAAAACGAATTTAAATTCCAAGTCTGCGTTTCTGTGAAGAGGTCATGAGAAGAAGATTAATGGTTTTCGTAGATCTGGAAGAAGATTAATGGTGTTTCTGGGAAGATCTGCGTTTCGAAATTGGTGTTTGGGGGTAAGCTTATCTGTATCTGAAGTGTTTCTGGGAAGAGATGATGAAGATGATTTTTTTTTTAAATTAAGTAGCAAAGATGTAATATATATTTGTAGGTAAGATAATTATCACAAATACTAATGTGGTTCAGTGGTTAGGAGGTGTGTGGGTGAGTAAGAGGTCATGAGTTCAACACCCTTTGGCCACAAAAATATTTAATTTTGAGTGTAACAACTAGTGCCACGTGGCAGCCATCCATTGGCTGCTGACGTGGCACATGTCAGTGACACGTGGCAGTGGTGACATTGGAGCTGACGTGGCATGTCAGTGCCACGTGTCACAGAGGCCCAATAATAAGGTGACACGTGGCAGGGGGGTAACTGGATATGTGACATTTTACATACTAGTATGTAACCCGTGCGATGCACGGGAAACGAATTCGTTTTAAAATATCAAAATTAAACAAAACTCTAGGGAAAACAAATAGGATGACCAAATGAAAAACGTAATATTGATTATATGTAAATTGTTAAAATATAATATGAAATAGTTATTTTAAAATCAATATGGTTAGTTCTTTATGTTGTAAGCAAAAAAAAATCAGTATTAATGCCAACTTTTTATAGGTTAATAATGTATATGGAGACTATACATAATGTCTTATCAGTGATTCAATACGGTAATTTAACGACAAAAACGATAATTTTTATATTACAACTTGTAGCTAAGAATTTCAACAACCAACAAAATAGATGTACATTTTGCACAAAGACAAATCTTCTACATTTATAAACATACATATAACTGTTTACCGGTGGTGTTATGTTTTATCGTTAATTTTGAACTCAATTGGAGAATAACGATTATATTGCTCAATTTTAAACTAAAATATATCTATCTGGTGGAGAATAACGATTATATTGCTCAATTTTATATGTGAATTTGACATTGAATATTGTTTTATGAAATTTTTATTTGGTGGTGATCAAAATTGAATAATTTTTATTTATTTATTTTTTCTAAATTCTACTATCCGAATAATTTTAAATAAATTGAAATTTTACCAATAGAACTAAAAAAGTAGCAAAGTTGTGGTTAATGAGTAATAGACCAAATGCTACATATTGATGGAGAGTGGGAAAAATTTGAATACATGATTTTTTTTGACACAATTATATACATGATTAAAATTTACAGTTTAGTTTAATGGCTAGTGTAACAATAGTGACTTATTATTATTTTTTAGGTGAGAAGTTAACGAAAATTTTATCAATTTATGTTTTTTAGGTGATTTATCAATTTTTGTTTGCATCCAGGAAAAGTTTTTATTTTTGTTTTTATTCTGTATTGATTTTGACATACTTTCATTCTATACTAATAGGGCATTATATTAAATATTAAATATGCAATATAATATCTATTTTTGTCATATGTTTGCATTTCAGATTCAATAGCTATGGCTCGAATCATTTCGATAATTGTCTATTATCAAAGAGCCAAGTGATTCATCTATATGTTGAACTTTGTTAAAAGCATAAAGAACCTATGAAAATCAAATTTTAGAGAATAGATAATTACCCGCAAGTAGCAACAGCTTCAGCAATGGTAGTCAGCACGATGAAACTACAATCATGTTCATAGACGAAAACGATGGATTAGGGATAGGAGTAGCCAAAAGTACTAAATACATTAAACAAAAAAGGATTTATACATCATTTTGATGATGATTGAGAGCAGATAGTGTTATGTTATCATTGGAAAAAAAACTCATCAATTTCGCATTCCATGAAACCCACAGTGATCAAGAAATATATGACGAAATTAAATGGGTGACGTTTTGTGTGTTTTAGCATTAGGAGTGACTATATTTATAGTTAAAAATAGGGTTAATATAAGAGGGAAATCGAAATTTGAATTGAAAATTGAACTTTTAAAAAATGGTAGGAATTTGTATTTCAAATTGTAAATTGAACTTTTTAAAATTGAATTTGTATTTCAACTTTAAATTTGAATTGAAATTTGAATCCTAATTTGGTGGGTGCTACGTTGAATATTATGGAATACATTTACTATAGATGCCTAAATATATATGGAATGTGTTTACTATGAATTGCTTAATTTCTATGGTATAAATCCAACGGATGAGAGATATATATAATAAGATCCAATGGTCTTATTTAATTCATCTTATTTAATTTCATAGTGGACCAATTGTAAAATGCCATGTAGGATGACAATTTAACATGAGCATTAAAAATGTTTCCCACAAAACGTGGTGGTGATGACACCTAGGAAAGAGGTGCTTTGAGGCACCTATGAATTTGTATTTTAAATAGATTTTAACAGAAAATTTAATGGCAGGGGGTAACTGGATAACATTATATTTTGCAAGGTTTGTTTTAAATGTTTTTTTTTTGTAGGGGGTAACTGGATAATGGGTATATTTGTAGGGGGGTAATAACTATTTAAACCCAAATCTTATGAATATCTTTCAAAATAAAACACAAGTTTTTAATTAATGTGGCAATACATTATCCAAATCATTGGCAACAGTACAATGAAGTTTAGGCTACACTAGGCCAACACCAAACCATTCATCTAATCCTATCAACCAAATTCATATTTGTAAGATCTTCACTTGATACACTATATAGGATACATATGCCACAAGCATAATGCAACTAGTAAATCTTGAAAGTGATAACTGAAATTACCCATATTCTGATTCTGTTTGCGTAGCATGAAGGACTGCTAGAAATAGCAGACCAATTACTGCCATCAATAGTAATCCAAAATCCAGAGTAACACCTATCTGATGGTTAGTTGAGTCAATTTCTGCTATATTGTCACAGTCAAATCAAGAATCATACAAAAGAAGAAAAACTCAAAGGGAGATTGTTTTAATAAAAGGGGTCAAAAACATACATGGTTAAATACTTGCACTCTCTCATGAAATACTACTCCACCAGCAAAGAATCCACATCCAAGCACTAGCAACAGGTTAGACAAAACTGAGCCCAGTAATGATTGTTGAACAAGATGTATCAAGCCACTTTTAAGGGCATGAATTGATATCAACAACTATGTTGCATTTCCAAATGTGGCATATAATAGACCACTAACTGCAAAGTCGTATTGGAGATTAAGTAATTAAAATAGGCTACTAACAATTCTGTTAAGGAATGTTAGCAAAATCTTAAGAATAGGACATATCTTCAAAAAATTGTGAAAAATTAAGGTTAAATACAAAGAGAATATTGATAAAAAGCATTTAATTAAGAGTAGAACATGATCCTATTCTTTCACGATCCATGATATTGCAGGAATATTGTAGACAAATGTAACTGATGTGGTTGCAATTGTGATAGCTGTTGAAAAACATGACATCCATGGAAATTTGGAAAAAAAACCCTAAAAATCTATTACAATGAAAGTTGTGAAATATTACTAATGAGAAGAGATGATGACAAATGAGTCTACCATCTACCTTATATACTAATTAACTAATGGGCCTTACTAACCAACTAATGGACTTACTACCTATATTTTAACAGCCTCCCGCAAGATGGACGGTGTTCACAACACTTCTAGCTTGGGATAAGCAATACAAAGATACTATAAAATTAAAGAAAATAAAGAACAATCCAAATTGATAGCAGTTGAGGTACATAGCTCCTAGAAGTCTTTGACAAACTTTTGGGCCTCTTCAAGCTTCTTCTGGCGTCTCCACAACATTCACTCCAAAAGAATCAACAAACCGCACTCTTGGGCATAACCATCCAAGTGCCAAAGAAGTCAACAAATGCTTAACCATCGGATAGAAACCACAACTCAAGGTTTAACCAATTAGAAGAAGCAACAAACCAACACTTAACCATCAAGCAAAAACCACAATTCAAGGCTTAATCACTTGAAGGAAGCAAAATGCTTAACCACCATAGGGCAGAAGCTAATATCAACAAAGCCATAGGGCAAAGGCTTAACCACCAAGTAGAAACTATTCCGAAAAGTTTAACCATTTAGCAGAAGCACATCAACGCTTAACCATCAAGAGTACTCAATCACTCAAGACAGAAGCAAAATCTCAATGCTTAACTATTTATAGCGGAAGCATCATGCTTAACCACCATAAACAGAAGCTAAAAACAAGCCAATAAAGCTAATCAAAATCTTCATCAAATCCACTAACCCAATAACAGTAATATGTAATCAATGATCGATGCTAGGTCAAGAAATCAGTAACAAGGATCACAACTTCCAGATACCTTGAAAACAGCTCCAACGTATTAGAAAGGAAAATACAGCCTCCACACAAACTCAGGTGTAACTCCTATGGAAAATGCTCTACATAAGACTCCAACCAAAGATACATCCCTATGCCAATTTGAACTAGTCTTAGGCTAAAGGGAAATCTGGACCCCTAACAGCAGCAACACCAACACATGCTTGAAAATATCAAAACTTCGAAGGCTTCATCATTTTCAAAGTTCTGCGCTAAACCAGACATAACTAGACAGCACAATCATTCTTTCTCAAACACCTTGCGTGCATCCGCAACTCTAGCACACTTAGAGTACATACATAACAATCAACGAAGTGGAGACAAAAACATCCAGTTCAAACAAACACTCAAAAATCTCAAAGAGATGTTGAAGAATATAATTTTTGCAAATGATTCTGAGAAACAAAATGTCATCCCCCCAAGAATAACAATTCCAATCAACATAGTGACGCCAAATAAGAGCATCATAGGATGAAGATACACTGGTGATGTCCTATGTCCATAAGTAAACCAACTGCTACAAATGCAATTGTTGGGCCAACTGCCCGAGACACTTCTATTGATGAGGAACTAGCAATAACATAATCTCCATTATACCAATAGGCATAAAAAAAAATATAATCCACCCAATGTGGTGAGAAAACCTCCCACGTTCATAGTACAAGAAGTAAGGATCAAAAACACAACACAACAAACAATTCAGCCCCCATCAAGCCAAATCCATCTTCATAAAAATAATGACAGCACAATATCTTGCCAGCATCCAAAACCAAAAGGAGTGAAAAGAGAGGAATTGGAAATAAACTCACATCCCTTATAAAGCATTTTCGATCAACTTGAATCTCCCTCTCTGCAACAGACATAGAAACCATTCCAACAACAGTGGTAACAAATAGAGCACTGCCTGCAACACAACTCCAGCTACAGATGCAAATTGAAAAGGAGGATGACGAAACACACTTCGCCGTGTCGTAGCAAAGATCGGATCCGTCAAAAATTTCAATCATGAGATTGAACGGTAATGCAATCGCAAGAACCAAAATCAAATGGAGAGACTCATACCAGATCAAAGATCGAAGTGGATTAAGATGAAAAATCATATACTAGATGAAGAGGAAAGGTCATGAAGAACGAAACAGAGAATCAAACCGAAGATGAACAGATCGCAAGTTAAGATGGAGGTTGCGAAATGAACGATGAACTTTAAATTGAAGCAGAAACCAGATGATGAAGAAATGGTAAAGGAAAAGGAAACACTGGATAATCAATTTGTGAGATGAAAAAGAAACAAATTAGTTTTTGAAGGAATTTCTGAACAAAGAGAAGTAAAGAAACGTGAACAAAGAGAAGTAAAGAAACAAATTAGTTTTTGAAGGAATTTCTGAACAATAGCCAACTCTTAAAACTTCAATTGTCCGACGACGATTACAGTTTGTATGTTGCAAGTAATTAAAACAAAGTGGAATATAGATAGCATTGGGGAATGGGGAAAACATCATTTGTTCATTATCCAGCAAAGAATCTTACCTAGTGGAGGGAGTCTGCAAGATCTTGCTTGCTGATTGTTTTCCTGTAAAGAAATAATTTTGTAAGGATTTGCACTATAACCAAGATTCATGTGAAATTACTGGGATAAAAACAATCTTAAACTTCCATTGATCAAAGTGAAATAAAAAAATTCAAAAATTCTAAAAGGTTAACTTGAGATGATACCTACAAACAGGATACTGCATTTGCGAATACTTCAAGACATATCAGACATCTTTTATTTCACCTTCTGAGGCCTTGTAGGCTCCTCTAAGTAAGCTTTAGCTAGTTTGTTTAGATCAGCAAATTCTTGAGTCTCACCTCAACTAAATGAATCAATTGTCAGTTGTCACCATGACAAAAAGTTAAGGCTTAGTAAGAGAACAACTAAGCGGATGCTACCAATTAAGAAAGTAACATGAAACAGACCCAGGCATATATCTTCAGTCCTCACCAACAGTTGCCATCAAGGTAGCATCATCTACCAACATAGGCTAGGACTAGGAGAGAAAAGAAAGGAAATAGATTTGGAATTAAAGGAGAGAGCCAGGAACTTGAGTGTTGATATGAATAATATTGTCACAAGTTGCCAAAGAGTCTATTAAATGACTTAGAAGAAAGATCTTTGATTTAAAATGGGTTTTCTAATGGTAATTTTTATTTGTAGGTGAGACCATAATCCATATACATATAAAAGATCAACATCACATGATTGAACATCAACAAAACAACTGACTACTCTAGCATAAGTTGTTTTGCTATTTGAGAAAGTGGCGGGCTTTAATAAACGTGCTTATCAAAAAGCCAATTCATAATTGAGTAATGTCAGTAATATGCATGAAAAATATCAAGGAGATTGTTTTTAAATTTAGAAATTAAGAAAGTCTATATTGTAGTTAAAAAGAAATGTGATCGGTTTAATTTGGAAATGAGAAATTTGGGAATTATTTTAAAAAGTTAATATTGTTAATTTAAAATTAATTACAAAATTATATCAATTTCATTTATTGTTAGACCGCTACTCAGTTTTAGGGTTCTAGACTAAAAATCGGTTTTCGAAAAATCTTCTCCGATTGTCTCGAAACCACGGCTATTAAATCCGGAAAAAATCAAGGATCATTACTCCTCCAAAAAGGATTTCTTTTCAGGACCGTAGGGCCCAAAATCTCAAATTTCATCGTTTACTATTTTCAATGATTTATTTGAATTTTTCATAATCTCCGAAAAATCTAAAAAAAACTGTATAATCTTCTTTCGATTTTATTAGATTTTTAGTGGTGTTGTTATAATTTTTTGATGAGGTTTGACTTGTTTTTTATTTTTTGTCGTAATTTTCGCATTATACGACTAGTAGCGACGACAATATGTTCTATAATCTGGTTGAATGGTTCATAATCCTGACATGTTGGCGTGTAGGAGATAGAGTGGCGGTGAGACACATCTTGTTGGGTTTCTTGAAAGCTTTGGGGAATTTGGGTCGCCCGTTGAGTTGGTGCCGCACGCCGATTACGGTTACGATTACGTTCACGACGTTCACAACGGCTATGGAAATATACAATTTTTTTTCAATAAGCAATGTTGCATTAATAGGAGCACTAGGGGTGCTCAAAACCACAAATACAAGGATGAGATCACAAGTTGTTTATAAGTGCATTATTCCACCATAGTGATGGAATACACCCGTAAATGAACCGGCCCCAAGATAAGAACTTCACCTGGGCCACTATCGAGTCTACATTTGGCTCTACCCCTCTAAAACAAACACCGTTACGAGATAGCCAAAGACACCAACAAGTTGTCAACCAAATAAGATGCTTGATCTTTTTCGCTTTCTTACCAGTACAAAGGTCACCATAGCATAGAAAATGATCAATTAAAGTAGATGGGAAAGGCACTTGAACATTCAGCCAACGACCAATCTCGCCCCACACCCTCAAAGAAAAATCGCAAGCCAAAAACAAGTGATGAGAATCCTCAATGTGAGACCTACACAAAACGCGGACTGCATCCTCCTCCAAGTGAATAGCATGTCGTCTAAGTAACAGGGACCGAACAGGTATAGAATTGTTGAATATACGCCAACAAAAACAACAAGATCTTCGCTGGAATACGAGTCCTCCATAACGCTATCAAGTCAGATTTCTGCAGAGTCGAAACTGGTCTGTTGTTGTCCACGGCTGAAAGCTGATTGGCTTGCAAAAGAAATTGGTAACAAGACCGAACCGTGAAGGATTTTAGCGGATCAATAAACCAACACCATCGGTCAGCAACTCCACGGGCCATATGAACATCACGCAGAATCGTCAACAGCTCGTCAACTTCATCACCGAATGCGGATCCAGCACCTGCGAAAAAAGAAAAATTCCACTGCCAATGATCATCACGCCAAACTCCTAGATCCGCCAGTCTCACATTTTTATTATTACAATTGTTGAAAATGTTGCCAAACTCAATCTTCAACGGACGTTGCCCAAGCCAGTGATGATGCCAAAAATCCACTCTGCTGCCATCCCCCAAAAAAAGGCAGGCAGGGCTAAGGTATTGATGCCCGCCAGCCCGCGTTGCCCTGCCCGCTTCGCCCGCCAGCCCGCGGGCTAAACACTGTGGCGGGCCAAACCGCCCGTTAGCGTTTTTTGTTAAAATTCAGTGTAAATTGACGGGCCAGCCCGCCAGCCCGCGTTCTGTTAACGGGCCGGGCCGGGTCGCCGGATTTTTCGCGGGCATAACGCTTAACGGACAGGGCCGGGCCGCCCGTTTTGACATCCCTAGAAAGAATACCCCTCCAAGGCGCACCTTCATCCGACTTCAACCTCGACTTTCATTTGGCCAAGAGAGCAATATTAAACATTTCAATATGGAAATATACAGTTATTTCCATATTTCTATATAGCGTAAATTATTTTTTCTTTACCATTAATTATCTAATTATTTTAGAAATAACAAAATTAATTTTTAAAATGAATTTTAGAATTTAATTAGGTTTATATTTATTAATATAAAATAAATTGAAAAATAAAAAAACACAGTTCAGAAGTCTCTCCCACAGGGGGCGACTTCTGCACTGTAAAACCAAAAACAATTGCAAAATTGCAGTGTAGAAGTCGCTACCACAGGGGGCGACTTTTAGCCTGAAAAAAAGTGTTCTACTTTGGTAATTAATCTAAAAGGTGTTCTATTTTGGTAATTGTTTTTTTGTTTGGGCTAGGTCGGTTTTTTTGCCAATAAATCCGTGTTGGAAGATCTAAAGCGCAAAACCATTTGCAACAAATGGTCAGATCTACTTTCAATCTAATAAAAACATATGCGAGCACATTTACATTTTTAGACATCACCAAATTTTGACATTTGTCACAATTTAGGGGCAAAATAGATAATTCACCACATAAAACCAAAACGCTACATTGCCGCAACAGTGCGCTACAGTGTAAATTCTGACGCGCTACAGTACCAATTCTGACGCGCTATAGTACGCTACAATACCAATACTGTTTTTTTATTTTTTTTTTATAAAAACTGATTTTTTTTAAAATATTTTTTTTAAAAAAGAAATGAATTTTTTTTAAAAACCGTTTGTCAATATTTTTATAAAAACAATTAGTCACTATAAATCAATTATTCACTATATTTATAATCTACTCAAACTACTAAAATTAATAAAACAATTAGTCACTATAAATCAATTAGCCACTATCCATTGTCAAAAAACGAATTGTAAAAAACTTTAACCCGTACCAAAAATTACAAAATAACTACTAAAACTAGTCAATTTAACTACTTTTGTGTTAAAATCAATCAATTTAACCACTACCAAAAATTACCAAATAACTATTTTATAATTACTAAAAAAGAGTAAAATGCCAACGGGAGTGCCAACGGGAGTGACAATGAAAGCGCCAATGGGAGTGGTAACGAAAGCGCCAACGGGAAAGGCAACGGGGAGTGGCAACGATAGAGGGAAAACAAAGTGAGAGACAAAAAACTGATTGAAAACTGCAATCAAAAGCTGCAACTGACACAACAAAAGGATAAAAAATAACAGAATTTTAAAAACAACTTTTTTTTTTTCAGTTTTTCTTTCCATAAAATAATCACTTTTTTGTCAGTTTTTTTTACTAAAAACATAATGTTTTTTTAACTTTTCTATAATTTATTCACACTACTAAAATTAATCAATTTAACTACTACCAATTGTAAAAAAAAACCATAACTCTAACAATAGTTTCAAAATTATTTATTCCAAAAAAATAAATTATTAAATTAATATTACACTCAATAATTAAATAATTTATAATTTACTATTTATTATAATCTCTATTAAAACTACTAAAATCAATCAAATTTTTCATGTAATAAATAAAATCAATTTAACCACTAACAATTGTAATATTAAATCATATAGAAAAAAGGAGAAACATGTGGCAACGGGAGCGGCAACGAGAGACTGACAACGAGATCGGCAATGAGAGCGGCAACGGGAGTGCCAACGGGAGTGCTAACAAGAGAGCGAACGAGAGCGCCAACGAGAGTGCCAACAAGAGAGGGAACGAGAGCGTCGGGATTACATATTTTACCTTTTACTCCATTATTAATATTATAATAAGATACCGATTTTGTTTTAACTTTTTGCAACACAACTATTTTAGTAAATTCACCGTTAAAAGACAAAATTTGCAACACAACGAGAGCGGCAATGCGAGACTGGCAATGGAATCGACAACGAGAGCGACAATGGGAGCAGGAGTGGGAACAAGAAAGACAAGGAGAGCGCCAACGTGGGTGCATATTTTAAAAAATCTTATTTTCTTTTTTCTTCATTTTTACTCCATCTAAAATTTATTATTTACTATAATCTCTCTGTTAAAACTATTCAAATCAATCAATTTAACCACTAAGAATTATTATATAAATACAACTTTAACACTACCAAACTTTACAAAATAACTTACTTATAATTAAACGAATATGATTTAATAAATATTAAATCATATAGAAAAATATGAGTTAACATGTGGCAACGGGAGCGATAACGAGAGACTGGCAATGATAGCTGCAACGGGAGTGACAACCAGGTAACGAGAGCGTCAACGGGACCAACGAGGATGCAAATGAGAGTGTCAACGGAGAGGCATATTTTACCTCTAATGTCTAAATACATTATTATGGATCAATGTAATTCTGATTGTCAATCTCACTTATGATTATCTTTCAAATTACTATTATGACTTCATGACAATACCAGTTGAATCATAAAAACCCTAGTCCCCAAAATCGAAAAAACCTAACCCCAGCTTGAGAATCCCTTCATCTCTATCAGAATGATCTCATCAAATTGATGCTGTCATAGCTTGCACGAATCATTTTCAGAAGGTTAGAGCCACAATCCGGTGTTCTTCAGAAGCTATCTTGCGCGAATCTTCAAACAGGGTACTGGTTTTCTTCTTTTTCAAATCGCCCATCGAATTTCGCTGAGCTTCGTTCTTGTTCTCCTTCAGGTTTGTTTCGCGTTTTGATGTTGATGCTTCTTCTCCTTTCACTATTCTTCTTGTAGATTTCACGAATCGGTATTTCCGTTTTGATGGTTTCTTTTTCTCGTTTCTGATCTGTTATTTGCCCCGTCGATCATCCGTATTGGAAAATTTTACTTTATTTCAATATTGGACATTGTCCTAGTTTTTCTCCTTCTCCCCTTTTATTGAATATTATGACTACGGTGCATTTAAGTTTAGAATTTCCAAGATGATAGTTGCCGTAGGTATTAAGACAGCAATATTGAAATGAAATCACAAATATTCCCAGTATTTGATGCATAATATTTGTTACTTTGAATGATTCTCTTTTGGCCCTATACTTTTTTTCTTTTAGTTGAATGAAATGTTCTATAATTATTGGGCTGTTGAGAAAACTTGTTGACGCTCTCTAGTATATTCAGTGGCGGACCCAGCTAGTAATGAGGGGTTCAGTTGACAAAAAAAAAAATTTCTACTTACCACCTTATAGAAAATTTTTTTTGACACCCCTGCATATTTTAAATTACACCAATAACCCAAAGTTTGCACCTATTTGCACCAAATACCCAAACTTCCCTTGTCCAAACACACAACACGTGACACAGCCTGAGCCTTCAGGTTCAGTCTTCTTCTCACGCAGACACGCTTGACGCCACTGTTCTTCTTCTTTCTTCTCCGGTTCTTCTTCCGTTCTTCACCGAATCACCGCGACGCCGCCGCGAAGCCCGCCTTCTTCTTCTTCGCAGTCAACTGAAGCTTCTGCCCTTCTCTCTCGCGAAGCCTTCTTCTGCTGCCTTCTCTCTCGCGATCGCGAAGCAACTTTCTTCTCTCGCTGAAGCTTCCTGCGTTTGCGTCCTCAGTCTCAACTCTCAAAGTCACAGACTCACAGGTATGTAACTGTCTCTGTCTTCACTCTTCTCTGAACTCTCGCTGATAATTTCTGATTTGGTTGAAATTCTGATTTGAATTTGAATGATAATTTCTGTCTGAACCCTAGTTTGTTGAGAGATAAATGATTGAACCCTAGTTTGTTGAAATTTCTGAACCCTTGGTCTTCACTCTTCTCTGAACTCTCGCATTGAAATTCTGATTTGGGGATAAATGATAATTTCTGATTGCATTGAAATTCTGTTTTGAATTGTTGGTAATTTCTGACCCCTAGTTTGTTGAGAGATGCTGATTGAATTTCTGAACTGTAGAAAGACCTTTCTCTGCTATGAATATTGTGAAGAATAGGTTGCGTAACCGGATGGGGATACATGGATGAACGTCTGGTGACATACATTGAGAGTGATGTATTCAATAAAATTGACTCCGAGCTTATTATTCTACGATTTCAGAATATGAAATCACGTAGAGGACAATTATGAAATGTATAATTTATTTATTTAAATATATTATAGTTGTTTTTAATTATATTTTTAGCAAACTGTGTATTTAAAAAAATTGACACCCCTGACCCCGGGGTCCTGGGTCCGCCACTGAGTATATTTGTCAAAAAAAGTTGCTTTCAGTATCTTTTGTGTTATGCTAAGTCTAAATCATGGGCAACATTAACTATTCCAGACAAAGTTACCCTGATTTTACCAAATAAGTTGTATCTGCATGTCATTAAGGTTTAATAGGTGGTTTTGATTATATAGTAGAAATTTATCAAAACTTGTGTTTAAATTACTATATATTGTGGTAAAGTTAAGAAAGAAATTTTCATTTGAAATAACCTGAGTTTTTTTTTTCACAACGAAATAACCTGAGTTTTATCTTGTACAGATCCTGAGTTTTATGAGTTGACAATAACATAATTTTCAAAAACCTAAAGATATATTTAACAATACATTTTGTTAAGGGTGCTCGGAATTTCACACCTAAAATTCTTTGATAGTAAATCTTTGAAAAGCTGTTTGTTGTTTGCAAAAATCATTGTTTTCTGTTATAGACACTTGTATATTGGAGGTGGGGTATAGTATAAGCACTGATCAGAATTGTTTGTTTTTTTAATTTGCAAATCTACCTTGTTATAGATAATGGCAATCAAAGATCGTTTGTTACACAAAGTTCACAAAAGTTAATAGATATTACAGATATTGTTTGAAGGAGTAATTTATCCACCAACTATGCTCTAAACAAAAATTATTTTTGCAGGAGTAATTTATCTACCAACTTGAAGATGATGATCAGCCATAGGAGATAGACTTTGCTGAAAAGGAAAAAGTGCATTTTGTAAGTAAGTTTGTATTTGTATTTCAAAGGTATAAGATAATTAGATTGGTTTAGTTATCCATATACTGAAGCTGTCCCAAGTTGGACGTGGAAATAGTAAATTCAACTATTGAAATTTGAGTTCTTTAATATATTTGTACTTTTATATATATTCTATTCTATTTGAACATACAATGAAGAAGATGAACATATAGTAAATCCAACCAACAACTTTTTTATTATCCCCCAGCTATGTATGCTCTATCTTCGACTTTTGATACAATCCATCCCATCCCTCATCCCAATTTTACTACCCTGGGAGTAATACAAACCAAAATGTGTATAAGAATGTCATTATATGGAGGAAACACTTTTTTTACCCAATATTCAAGAATATCACCAGTCTAAGGGTGTTAAAGATAGGAGACACTTTGTTATAAATAAACCCTAAGTTAAATTCGTTCGGCAAGTATGACGAATATTCAAAAGGATTATAGATAGAAGACACTTTGTTATAAATAAACCCAACCAAAGTGAAATGAAAAAAGGCTGTATCATATACGTATAGAGTAGAGGTGATGTAATTGAAATTAGCTATCATAGTGAATCCGAATGGGATAGTGATTCCCTGTAGTCACAATGTGACTGCAGATCTTGCATTTAGTATGTTTGACATATCCTTATTGATTATTATTTTTCTATTTTCTCTTTTCTGATTTTTTACACTGAATGCAGGATCTGCAGTCACATTGTGACTGCAGGGAATCACTATCCGAATGCAAGCATGGTGAAATGAGTTATAATAGTGGATTCAAACTTACACAGTGGATGTCAAGTTTTATTTATGCTTTTGCTATTTTTTTTAAATAAACACTTACATAACAAAACATTTACTACGACCTTCATCTTCTATAATTATTTGTATAGTGTATAACTCAGTTTCTCAGTTTTGATATTCTTGGTAATCTTTGTAGCAGATTGCTGGGTTGTTCTCAAGTGGATTCATGAGATCATCATGTGTTCCCTGAACAGGAACTCTTTTTGCTGGAGTTTGCTGAGATCATCCATAGTAGAACGAGTTTGCTGAAAGAGGACATTTTCATATGTAAGCAAGTTTGATACTGATATATGTAGATATGCCCTAGAGTGTATAATATTGAATCATTGATGGGTGAATTTTTGAAACTCTTTTACCAAAGCAATATATGGAGGCAATACAATTTATATTTATAGTATTAATGGTATTAAGTACTATTTATGTTTATAGTGCAAATAACATGTTGAAAAACATTGATGGGTGAATTTCTGAAACTCTTATAAATAAGTTAGTAAAACTGTTGAAAAACAATAACCATGCAAACAATGTCTATAACATTGGATAATATCTTTCTATTTATATCTAAACACCTTAGGATTGTTTATATCTAAATTAATTAAATTAATTAATATAACTTTATTTAAATTAATATAAAAAAAATAAAAAATAAATTACAGTTCAGAAGTCACCTTGGGGGGATGCGGCTTCTGAACATGAAAATCAAAAAAAATTGCAAAACACAGTTGAGAAGTCGTTTCCCAAGGAAGCGACTTTTGGCCTAATTTTTGGATGTGTTCTAGTTTGGTATATAATCTAAAAAGGGTGTTATTTTGGTAAATAATTTTTTTATTGGTGCTAGAGTTGTTTTTTTCCCTCAGTTGTATAGGGTCACACGCTTCTCTCGCTCACACTCGTTCTCTCAAATTTCTCTCGCTCTCTCATGCTTCTTCTCTCCCATGGCTTCTTCTTCTCAGGTTCAATATTTTGTCCCATGGCTTTCAGATTCGGAACCCTAATTTTCCCCCCTCTTCTCTTTCTTCTTCAATTTCAGATTCGGAACCCTAATTTTTACTGCCTCTTCTCTTGCTTCTTCAATTTCAGATTCAGAACTTGATTTGACTAAGATGATGGTTCTTCAATTTCAGATTCAGATTTGGAAATTATAAGATCCAGAGGTTAGATATGCGTTTCTTCATTCTGCTTATAGTTTGAAATTGATAGTTTCTTCTTCTTTTTGTTTTAAACTTTATCTGGATGCAGGAATCATACAAGATTTCACAAGTTATATTTAACTTCAGTTTTGTAATATTTTATTCAGGTATCGATTTTGAATTCTAGCGTGACATCTTGTTCAGGTATCAATTTCTAGTGTTTGTTGTTTGTTACTTGCTGTTTTGAAGCTCTCTCTAGTTGGTTTTAATGAAAAAATTTGAATCTATTGATGTACATGGTCTATTTATTTATCGGACTGATTGTTCATGGCCTTTTTGTTTATTTGATTGATTGTTAAGAACTTAAGAATAGAGCCACTGAATGTCAAATTTGTCATTTGGGTAGAAAAGAATAACAGAGAAATCAGGGAGATTGAACCAATTTGATAAAACTGGACTAGAAATCAGGGAATAGCAGAGAGGAAATGTGGGAGAAATCATAATGCTTAATGTGTTCATTAAGCAATCCATAGGAGAATACCTTTTTGCAAGAGATAAAGATAAGTAAAAGGATCTAAAAGTTATAGGCTTAGGCTTACAATATAAATCTGTTGTAGCAAAATTTCAATGTAAAAGATATGGCTGATCTGCTGATTATGAATCTGTTGCAGCAAATCTAAAAGCATGACTTTATTGGTCTTTTCCCATTTCATTGTTTGTCAGTGACTTAATAGGTACTTGATTTTATTCATGATATTCTCAAGTTATTCTGCTGCCCCTCTTTTCATTATATTTATCAGCTTAGAATTCAATTTGTATGAACACTAGCTTTGATACTAGCTACTGTTTTTATGGCTTTTTCATTCTATTTTCCAGTTTATTATATCAAATGGATAAGAGTTGGATATCGGATAACACTGTGACTACAGAGGAGTATATTAGTTGGGTTTTAAGTTTTCTTAGGTTTGCATTTGCAAACTCTTCTATAGATGGAAAAATTTTATGCCCTTGCACCAAATGCTACTGTTATTATGGCTTTTTCATCCTATTTTCCAGTTTATTATATCAAATGGATAAGAGTTGGATATGTGACTAAAGAGGAGTATATTAGTGGGGTTTTAAGTTTTCTTAGTTTTGCATTTGCAAACTCTTCTAAAGATGGAAAAATTTTATGCCCTTGCACCCAATGCGTCAATCACATTGCCCTTATACTTATGAAAAATTATAAACTTTGCCCAGCATCTCAAGGTGTCTTCGTAGGGGTGTTCGCGGTGCGGTTTGATTCGGTTTTGAAACAAAAAATGAACCGAACCGGAAGAGAAAATTACATGCGGTTTGGTTTGGTTCAGTTGGCTTCCTAAAATAAAACCAAACCAAACTAAACCAAACCAATGCGGTTTGGATTGGTTCGGTTTTCCCAAGACAAAACATAATTTAAAATGAAGTCAAAATTAACTAATATAAAAAATGGCTAACATAAATTTTTAAGAAAAAAATCTACTCAAAAATTACTCTCTTTTAAACTTTTTTAAGATAGCGAAGACAATGTTTAAAAGAATTTGAATTAAATATTTTATTGTAATTTTTAAATATAGCATAAGAATATGGATTGTTTGTAAGTTAGTCAAAGAATTAATTGGATTTGGGCTAGTAAGTGAGTGAGAGTTGGGTTTTAGTTGTATTTGGGCTAGTACCTTAGTAAGGAAGGTTATAAGTCAATAAGCCTTAGTGTTACTTGCGGTTTGGTTTCTAAAATCAAAACCGCGAATCGAACCGCACGGTGCAAGAAAATAAAAACCGAACAAAACCAATAAGAAGTGGTTTTTTGCGGTTTTCTATTGGTTTGGTTCGGTTTGTGGTTTTCTATTGGTTTGGTTCGGTTTTGAACACCCTACTGTGTTGTAAACTGTGTGTCTTGTATATTGCGGTTTCACCCGTCGTGCACTTCTCGTTTGCGGTTGCTGCATCTTCTCCATAGCGTATCAACTATCAAGTAACCGGGTTACCTGTTTCCCTTGTTCGGGTCAAATTAGGGCATTCGACAACTGACAGGATTACAGCCACGTGTAGCTTGCTGAAGGTAGAAAGAAGCAAAGAGAAGAAATTTTGGAGCACTTTCGTGGAGCCATGAAATTCTCCAATCATCTCCGAAACCTAAACGGCATCACGATCCAACGTATTCTCTGTAATCGCTTTCAGCCTCTCTTAAACAATGCCAGATACTTCTCCGAAGCTTCATTGCCTCAACAACCTACAACACCCCACGTTAAAGAACCTTCTCCTCCCTCGTCCTTGAACCGCAATGAGCTCGCCAAGTTCGCCGCCATTGCTGACACCTGGTGAGCTTTCAATTTGGCTCTATGTGATTCTGATTGTGATTCTGATTGTTATTTTATCTTTGCTTGATGTAAATAGGTGGGATTCTGAAGGACCTTTTAAACCATTGCATGTGATGAATCCTACAAGACTTGCTTTCATTAGGTCTGCACTGTGTCGACATTTCAAGTAAGCCACCTCTTTTTCCAATTCATTTTGCCATTGTTACACATATTTTGAGTCTGGTAGAATGTGCTATAAATTATAATTGTGCAATTGTGGAATTTACTTAGTTTAAGACATAATCTGGGTGTGCTGGGTTAGATTCTGAGCCACTGTTCTAGTCCTGTTGCTTTCATGCACCAAACTTAATTTACTGTCTGATATAGCATTGCCATTGCTGGGTTATAGCTTATTGTACCAATAGTAAACAGTATTTGCATATTTGGAATGCATACAGATGTAGGAATGTTTTAATGCCTGCAAAAAGCGATTCATGAGTAGTAAATCCCATGAATCCAAAGTAATTGTATAAGGAGATGCCAGTTGACTCCTGTGAAATATTTTTTAACAAAAAGCACTAACTTCAAGTATTTTTGATAAACTTAATTAATGTTCTTTCTTTGGGTAATATCTGGACAGTAATTTAATTCCCCTTGTCTCAGAAAGGACCCGTGTGGCAGTAAACCCCTTGAAGGACTTAAAATAGTTGATGTAGGTTGTGGAGGTGGAATTCTCTCAGAGGTATATCTTTCTCTCCTTTTCCTTTTTAGGGAAAGAAGCTTTCCCTTTTTATTATCTTCTAACGTGTGATTAACTTTTGGGGGGGGGGGGGGGTTGTCAGAGCCTCAGAGGTGCCTCTATTTGTAATAAATTTTTATGCTTAGTTTAGTGGGGTGTTAGACTATGATGGGTATCCAAAAACAGAGTAAGTAATGTAGAAATGATCCTTTGTATTATGAACTCAATCCCGAGGATCTCTCAGAATTCATTGAAGCAATTACAAAGGAAATATGAAATAATATGCTATCTGATGAACTTGCACAGAAATTGCAGAGTTCCCAGCCCAAATTCCCAGCCAATACAAGCCTAAATGAATCAACAACTAACTCTCAACCTTATACCCCACGTACTCTCTCTCCAACAGTGTTGTTAAGATCGCGAGTTTGCGCGTAGAAGCGTAGAATCGTACGAGTCAAGAAGGCATCACCGTGCTCAGAGGCGGATAGGATCGCAGGTAGCAGACTCGTCGCCGGCGCGGTAAGATCGTTCTGGATCGCGAGTTTGCACGCTTTGCCTTTTTCGGCCGTTTCCTGTGCAGCTTCACGGAAGAAAGAACAGATTTTGCTAGGTTGAATTCTGTGCAAATCTGGTGGGTTCGGGTCGGGCTGAAGAAAGAACAGATTTTGCTAGGTTGAAGAAAGAAACGAAATGACTAAAACGCCCCTTTAATTTTAAAACGTTATGTTTTTTCATTAAGGGCAGTTTCGGAATTTCGTTTGAAAGTTAAAAACATTAAAAGTTAGGGTTTTTTTTTTGACAACAGGGTTTTTTTAATATAATATAGATTAGTACTGTTCACTTCAGCACTTTACAATTCGTTCGTTTCCAACGTCACTGTTCCTCTGCGTCTTCACTCTTCTTCTCCACCTCATCTACGCGCGCCACTGCGCTCAGCCGCACCCCACCACCCTCCGCCCTCCGCTGTGAGTGACCATCTTCATTTCCTCTATTACGGTAACTTTGTCCCTGTTACCAGTATTTCCTCTGATTTTTTCTGTTTTTTTGCTCTGTTTTTCTTCTCTGTTTTCTATTCTTGGCCAATTTCTCTTCTGTTTTTATTCCAGTTTTAGGCATCATCGTTCATCATCACTGTTGGTTCATCTTTGTTGCTTAAGTTAATCAATATTGGGACCTTGTTCTTCATTCTTCACATCAGTTAATCTTTGATCTTTCTTTTCTATTCATCCACTCTGTTCTTCTCAGTTTTAAGATATTGGGACTTTTTTTTAGCAAATATTGGGACCTTGTTCTTCTCTAGTTTTTTGAGATATTGATGAACTTATGAATTTATTGTTATGATTAGGAACTTATTGAATTTTGGTTATGAAATTTGTTTATTGTTTTTGAGTAGTTTAATTTTTATGCATATGGGCATATACTTATGTATATAAGTATACTTTTTCCCTATTAGTAGGATCTTACGATCCGTGCTACGATCCTCGAGTTACGATCTTTCAACACCCCAACGATCCTACTCTGACTCTCGATTTTAATAACATTGCTCTCCAATCATCAGAATATTCTCTCCCCTCTCACCCACTGCCACAGTTTGTTACATCAGAGTGAGTGTGTGCTAGTGGTCCCCAACTAATTGGTTTCCACTTCTTTCTTTCATAAACCTTAGTATTATTCCCATTGTGCCCTTCAGCATTTGTGTTTGCATCAACACCTCCCCCTTCAAAATTCACCTTGTCCTCAAGGTGAAGCTCAGGGAATTGATCCATCATTCTAACCAGAGATTCCCATGAGTTCTCACAATCTGGGAGGTTCTTCCATTTCACCAAAACTTTCATATCTTGCTCATTCTGTCCTCTGACAGCAATTATTTCATCTGGTTTGGCTTGTAGCTCTAGCTCCTCTGTCACAAATGAAGGTAAGGGTTGAACCCTCACATCGGCAGCAACTGTGGGCTTCAACAAAGACACATGGAACACTGGATGTACCCTGCTATCTTTTGGAAGTTTCAGCCTATATGCCACTTCTCCAATCTTCTCTAAAATCTCATAGGGCCCATAGTACCTAGGACTGAGTTTCTGATTAGTCCTCTTGGCTAATTTCTTGAGTTTGTAAGGCTGAATCTTCAGGTATACCATGTCCCCTACCTTGTATTCCACCTCTCTTCTATGAGCATCAGCTTGTTTCATTCTATTCTGGGCTTGCACCAAATGCTCCTTCAAGGCTTTGAGCATTTCATTTCTATCTTGAGTCATTCTAGTCACTTCTTTAAGAGGAGTTACTGTCACATCTCCTCTAATCACTGGGGGTGGGTCTCTGTCATACATTGCCTTAATTGGAGTCATCTTGGTAGCAGAATGATAGTTGGTATTATACCAAACTTCTGCCCAACTCAACCACTTATCCACTGTTTTGATTTCATACCTGTCATGCACCTCAAGTACGTCTCCAAGCAACTGTTCACCACTTCAGTTTGCCCATCAGTTTGTGGGTGGTAAGTTGAGCTAAACTTCAATTTTGTGCCTGCTAATTTGAACAATTCTGTCCAGAAGGAACTGATAAAGGCTCTGTCACTGTCAGGCACTATAGACTTAAGGAAGCCATGTAATCTGACCACTTCTTTCAAAAATAACTCAGCTATGTCCTTGGCAGTGTAAGGATGAGTTAATGCTATGAAATGAGCATACTTAGTGAACCTATCCACCGCAACTAGGATAGTATCCATCCACCAGCTTTGGGCAATCCCCCAATAAAGTCCATGCTAATATCAATCCATGTTTGCTTAGGGATTGGTAATGGCTGTAATAACCCCGCAGGGCTCAGTGCTTGGTATTTATTCCCCTGACAAACTTCACACCTCTGTACATAGTCCTGAATACTTTTTCTCATGCCTTCCCAGTAGAACAATGCTGAAATTTTCTTATAGGTTCTGAAATATCCCGAATGTCCACCCCGGGCAGAATCATGTAACCCTTGTGTTCCACACCATTGACTAACATATCTTGTATAATTCCCTTTAATTTCTCATCTTTGTCAAGCTCAGCTTCAATATCCTCCCACTCTAGGAACTGTACAGTGGACAAAGCTGAGAATTGCAGCTGCCTGGACACGGCATCTGCTGCTTTGTTTTTAATGCCAGGTTTGTATTTGATCTCAAAATCAAACCCTAGCAATTTAGAGATCCACTTGTGCTGATATTCTCCCATAAGCCTTTGATCTACCAGAAATTTCAAGCTCTTCTGATCCGTGTGTATGATGAAATTGAAATGCCTCCCTAAAAGATAGTGTCTCCACTTCTGCACAGCCAACACCACTGCCATCAATTCCTTTTCATACACAGATTTATTGAGAGCTCTATCAGTACAGCCCCTAACCCTTTTCCCGATGCATCAGTTTCCACCACGAAAGTCTTCTCAAAGTTAAGAATAGCCAATACAGGAACTGTTGCCATTGTTGTCTTCAACTGCTCAAAAGCTTGCTGGGCAGAGTCATCATTGAAACCTGTCTTTCTTCAGTTGTTGAGTTAATGGCCAAACAATCTTTCCATACCCTTCTACAAACTCCCTATAGTATTCGGTGAGTCCCAAGAACCCTCTCAATCCCTTCACATCTTTAGGAGTTGGCCAGTCAACCATAGCCTTCACCTTAACCAGATCAGCAGACACACCTTGCCCTGAAATAATATGCCTTAGGTATTCCAAACTGCCTTTCCCAAAGGAACACTTCTTATTAACAACCAGCTCATGTTCATTAAGTGCTTGCAAAACAACTCTTAAATGTTCTTGATGGCAATCCAAACTCTTGCTATAAACTAAGATATCATCAAAAAAACACCAAGGCAAATTTTCTTAAATAGGGATTCAATACTTGATTCATGAGAGCTTGAAAAGTAGATGGTGCATTGGTGAGCAGTGTTGTTAAGATCGCGAGTTTGCGCGTAGAAGCGTAGAATCGTACGAGTCAAGAAGGCATCACCGTGCTCAGAGGCGGATAGGATCGCAGGTAGCAGACTCGTCGCCGGCGCGGTAAGATCGTTCTGGATCGCGAGTTTGCACGCTTTGCCTTTTTCGGCCGTTTCCTGTGCAGCTTCACGGAAGAAAGAACAGATTTTGCTAGGTTGAATTCTGTGCAAATCTGGTGGGTTCGGGTCGGGCTGAAGAAAGAACAGATTTTGCTAGGTTGAAGAAAGAAACGAAATGACTAAAACGCCCCTTTAATTTTAAAACGTTATGTTTTTTCATTAAGGGCAGTTTCGGAATTTCGTTTGAAAGTTAAAAACATTAAAAGTTAGGGTTTTTTTTTTGACAACAGGGTTTTTTTAATATAATATAGATTAGTACTGTTCACTTCAGCACTTTACAATTCGTTCGTTTCCAACGTCACTGTTCCTCTGCGTCTTCACTCTTCTTCTCCACCTCATCTACGCGCGCCACTGCGCTCAGCCGCACCCCACCACCCTCCGCCCTCCGCTGTGAGTGACCATCTTCATTTCCTCTATTACGGTAACTTTGTCCCTGTTACCAGTATTTCCTCTGATTTTTTCTGTTTTTTTGCTCTGTTTTTCTTCTCTGTTTTCTATTCTTGGCCAATTTCTCTTCTGTTTTTATTCCAGTTTTAGGCATCATCGTTCATCATCACTGTTGGTTCATCTTTGTTGCTTAAGTTAATCAATATTGGGACCTTGTTCTTCATTCTTCACATCAGTTAATCTTTGATCTTTCTTTTCTATTCATCCACTCTGTTCTTCTCAGTTTTAAGATATTGGGACTTTTTTTTAGCAAATATTGGGACCTTGTTCTTCTCTAGTTTTTTGAGATATTGATGAACTTATGAATTTATTGTTATGATTAGGAACTTATTGAATTTTGGTTATGAAATTTGTTTATTGTTTTTGAGTAGTTTAATTTTTATGCATATGGGCATATACTTATGTATATAAGTATACTTTTTCCCTATTAGTAGGATCTTACGATCCGTGCTACGATCCTCGAGTTACGATCTTTCAACACCCCAACGATCCTACTCTGACTCTCGATTTTAATAACATTGTTGGTGAGTCCAAAGGGCATAACAAGGAACTCATAGTTCCCCTCATGGGTCCTAAAAGCAGTTTTAGGTACATCTTCTTCCTTCATACGTATCTGATGGTACCCAGACTTCAAGTCTAGCTTAGAAAAGACCTTAGCTCCTCCCAATTCATCCAACAACAACTCATCAATAACTGGTATGGGGAATTTATCAGGTCCTGTCAGCTTGTTTAGGGCACGATAATCTACACAAAACCTCCATCCACCATCCTTTTTCTTCACGAGAATCACTGGGCTACTGTAGGAACTGTTGCTGGGTCTAATGATCCCAGCAGAGAGCATTTCTTTCACAAATTTTTCACTCTCATTCTTCTGATAGTAAGGGTATATGTAGGGTCTAATATTAGGAATGTTCGATTCCTCTTTGAGAGTGATGGCATGATCACACCCCCTACTAGGTGGTAAAGTAGTTGGCTCTCTGAATAACTGCTCAAAGTCTTGCAACACCGCTTCAAGACTAGAATCTACTACTGTTACAGTAGCTTTTCCCTGCTCATCTTCATCGCAGTAAGATAACACATACCCCTCCCCTTCATCTTGCATAGCTTTCATCAATGCTTTCCAAGAGACTTGGGCTTTGCACAAGGATGGATCCCCTCTCATTAACTTCTCCTCTCCACCTTTTCCCCAACTCAACACCAAGTTTCTGAAGTTAGCCTTCATGTCACCCAAACTAGCAAGCCAATCCATGCCCAATACTAAATCTGTCCCTCCTAACTCCATCAGAAAGAAGTGTTGCATAATAGATACACCTTGGATTTCCACCACCAAGTGTTGGCACACCCCTTCATTCTTAACTCTCACCATTCCCCACTTCCACCACGAACTCAGGTGTTTTATGCACCTTTAACTTGAGTTTCTCCACCAACTTGAGTTTCTCCCTGAGATCTTGAAGGATCTATTAGAAGTCAAACCCTCCTTGCTCTTCAAAGACAGTTGCATCACCTTGGCAGATAGCACTGCCTCTGTCTCTGTCTCTGCTTCACTCTCCCCTGCCTCCTCTGCTTCAGAATTCTCCACCAATACAAATTGATAATGCTTCAATTTGCATACATGGTCTCTTCCCCATGTTTCTCTACACTTGAAGCACAACCCCTTACGACTTCTCTCCCTCAACTCAGTTTGAGATAACCTACCACCCACATTCTTTTTATCTCTAGAGTCTCCCTCACCACTCTTACTGCTAGCCCCTTCCTTATTCCCTCCTCTCTCCCACCTAGTGAACCCCTTTGAACTTTTCACATAAGGTTTCTCCCCTTCACGACTACTACTCTTCTCTGAACCCATTAATCCACCCTTCCTCAGAGCATTGTTTTTCTCCTCAAGTATTAGAGCTCTATCCATGAGTTCATCAAGAGTTCCACCAGCATGTAACTTCAATTCAATCTGTATCCCATTCAACATAACTCTCCTTTTTCTTCAACGGAGCAGATTCACGTTCAAACTTCCCTCTGTACTTCATTAGAGTTTGTTTGTTTAATGCTCAGTAACAGACCAAACGGGTTTTGAACCAAACCCGGTTGGAAACGACGAATCAGAGCTGCCTTAAAGCCTTCCTAACTCAACTCTGTGTTCTGTTCCTCCCACCACCCACCACTAGTACCAGTTCAACGCCTTATCGTCCAAGGCGATTACCACTGCATCGAGCTTGTCTTCGTCGTCCACCATATTCAACTTAAAGTAACGCTCAGCTCTAACGATCCACCCGTAGGCGTCGTCGCCACGAAAGATGGGAATCTTCAACTTACGACCTCCGAAATCACGCGATGAATCACGACTACTGCTTCACGTAGGAGAGCGAGAGAGTTCGCCTTCAACTGCGCTACCTTTGCCGTCGGAGTTTTGCTTGCGTGGTCGTCGCCGGCGAGACCTTCCTCTGCGCGAATGATTGCGTGAAATGATGAAATTCTTCAGCTCTGCAATCTACTGCTCGAAACGCTGCTCCATTCCATCCAATCGTTTCTTCATTACGCCGCGAGTATTGACCATACACTACCAGAATCTACCGCTTTGATACCACTTGATGGGTATCCAAAAACAGAGTAAGTAATATAGAAATGATCCTTTGTATTATGAACTCAATTCTGAGGATCTCTATTACAAAGGAAATATGAAATAATATGCTATCTGATGAACTTGCACAGAAATTGCTAAGTTCCCGGCCCAAATTCCCAGCCAATACAAGCCTAAATGAATCAGTAACTAACTCTCAACCTTATACCCCACGTACTCTCTCTCCAATCATCAAAATATTCTCTCCCCTCTCACCCACTGCCACAAAGGCAGTTTGTTACATCAGAGTGAGTGTGTGTGCTAGTACTCTCTCTCCAATCATCAAAATATTCTCTCCCCTCTCACCCACTGCCACGTAGGCAGTTTGTTACATCAGAGTGAGTGTGTGTGCTAGTGGTCCCCAACTAATTGGATTCCACTTCTTTCTTTCATAAACCTTAGTCTTATTCCCATTGTGCCCTTCCGCATTTGTGTTCGCATCAGACTATTAATTTAAAAGACTAAAATAGTTTTCAGTCAAAAAACATGTTTCAAATTGGATTTGCTGCAAAATACAAGCATATTGACATGATTTGAATGAGGCCATTACATGAAAGTAAAGCATTAGTAAAGTACATCAACCTTAGATTAGAAATATAAAAAAAAATTTAAATCATGTCACCTTGCATAATGTTGTGCTATAGAACATGCTCACATTAGTATTCACAACAAAATCATAGCCACAAGCACAGTCTCATCAGCTAACGCTAAAACAAGTGAGCTGAACCTTTATAGGCATGATTTTGTAGAAGTTGTTCTCTAGGACACGTCGTCAAACCCTCTTCTGTAAGAAGCCTTTGTATGGTATCACCATCTTGCTTTCTGCCCCTTGTTAGTCTAACTGTTGCAATAGGGACTATGAACCTAATCTCGTTGCTTACACTATATCAGTATGTGACTGTAGTCAAAAGCTTACGCATGCTCTGAAAAATTATATCCAAGAGAGACCTATGAGTGCACACACATAAGATATCTTTGTTTTTTATGATATTTTTGGGATATAGCATTTGAAATCGCATTTATAAATAGCCAAAACAATTTCAATTGGAAGCGTTCTATCACGAAATAGTACAGCTTTTGGGTATTGGTGCATGGCATCACTGAGCTTCGACAGTTAATGTACTCTCCTATGCTCACCACATAGGCTTCCTTCCTGTCATTTTCATGTAGTTGGAATTAGACATAATACAAGAACAGATTGAAACACGCGTGCTATGATGTACTATAAAAAACAACATTCCAAAAGAGTAAATAATGATGATGTCTTGAAGAAAAATACGAAAAGGTTTTACGGTGAGCTTTGACTAGCATTTATTTTTTTGGTTCAAATGTTTCTTCGGAGGCTTAGAATGAGAAATCTATGGTTCTTAGTGGTTAGTACTGGAGTCATGAACACCAAGACAAAAGAATTGATAACAGTACTTGAGGGAGATTAGGACAAAGTAGTTAACATCAGATTTAAAATGAAAAATGACCATGTGCACTTGAGCTTCCGAAATATTAGGCTTCCCATCGCCAAAATAATCCGTGAGGGCTCTATGCTTCACAAGTAAGCAGAGGAAAGTTTGCACTAAAATAGTAGTCAAAGTTCCTTCTATGATGCGTATTCTCCTGTCTGTTTTTTGCAAAGTATGAAGAATGTTCTTTGTTTTTAAATGCGAAGGAATGCTATTTTAATTTATTGTTATTATTACTCATACTTTTCGTTTGTTCTTCAGCCATTAGCTCGAATGGGAGCTACTGTAACGGGTATTGATGCCGTGGGGAAGAATATCAAGATCGCTCGACTTCACGCTGTATGCTTATATTTGCATTGGTTGTTTCCAATTTGAAATTTGTTAATATTGTCCCAAATGGATTATAAGCAGCTCGAATACTTGAATTCTTACTAGTAATAAGTATGTTTGACATTACATATTCCCCATTAGATGGACAACTTACTATTTCCTGTCTACAGGATTTGGATCCAGCTACTTCAAATATTGAGTTTTGTCACACAACAGCTGGTTCGTATGCAAATTCTAAATTCATTTTCTTTTATTGAAGGGGTTGCATATCTCCATTCCTTTATTCCTTTATATATTTGGAACTATTCTCGTTTTCACTTGTGCTGTCCATCCCATTTCTTTTCTTGTCAGTTGCGATACATGCATGTAAAAATTTAAATGCCGTTGTACCATCTGTGATGGCTTTTGTCTATTAGCTTTTATCCATCTGGTTTATTTAGAGGCCTCCTTTAACTTTTTTTTGGTAAGAGGAGTCCTTTAATTTTTGGATTTATGCATAGTATTTTTCAACTCACAGCTTTTAATAATGACTGATCAGAGAAGTTAGTTGAAGAAGGAAGAACATTTGATGCAGTTATGGCCTTGGAGGTATTATCTTTTGCCCCCTTCCTCTGGTTGTGTGCTCACACATTGGATAACAGTACTCTAAAATATTGCCCTAATTTATATGCATTGGATTCGAAGCGCATCTTGTATAATTGTATTGGTCATGCTCAAATGTATAATATGCACATGCACACATAATTTGTGGGTTTCAGCTTTCATTGGACTCTCATGTCTCCTCAAAAAGATGCTCTTTTTGAATATGGTTTAGAATAGTCTCATGTCTCCTCAAAAAGATAGTATGGTTTAGAATAGACCTTGTAATGATTGATCTGGATCCATTTTCAAAATAAATTGCTTTGAATTCTGTGGAAATTCAGTCCACATGGCTTGCATTGAATTTTTGTAGGTAATCGAGCACGTTGCAGATCCTGCAGAGTTCTGCAAATCTTTATCAGCATTAACAATCCCAAACGGAGCTACCGTCATATCAACAATTAATCGTTCTATGAGAGCCTATGCAACTGCCATTGTTGCTGCAGAATACATCCTCCGCTGGGTAATTAACTTATTTTTCTCAAGTTCATTCGACAGTCAAATTTGATATTCTACATCCCATAGATTATTACCTGCTGCTTTTCATTATCATCTATCTATCTTGCAAATATTGTGGTTGCAATTAACATAATCAAGAAATATTGACAGAAAGATTAGATTTGAAGTATTAGAATTGTTATGTTATGATGCAAATTTAGAACATTATTAATTGGCATTTGAAACATGGCAGCTTCCAATGGGCACACACGAGTGGTCCAGTTTTCTTACTCCAGAGGAACTAGTTCTCATCCTTCAACGTGCCGGTATTAATGTAAGCAAAGCAACACACTACACTTTTATTGTATCGTAAATCCATTTTTCCTTTCTAAATGAATGGTTAGAATTTTACTGGACTCTGAATGAATTCTCATTTATTTTGATTTGACCCCATTTTTTTGTTGTGCACTGCACAGGTGGAGGAGATGGCGGGATTTGCGTATAACCCGGTGACAGGAAGATGGTCTTTATCAGACGATATAAGCGTCAATTTCATTGCCATGGCTACCAAACCAAATTCAAAATTCTAACAATTAGCATATGATGTTAACATTATTATTTAATATTTAGTTTAATAATTAGCATATGATGCTAAAATGACCACATAGTAACTTGTATTCTCTCTTGAATTATCTTGATGATGAAATTTCTAGTATATCTCTATTTTAACCATTTAATCAAGTGAAAAGAGTTGGTGGAATCATGTTGAATAATACCAATGTAATTTCTTTGCTGTATGATGTATCAAATACAGCTTTGATATTCTGCATATCATTTTTGACACCACCACACCCGTGATATTGGTGTTGTCCTTCATATGATACATTCTTTTACAATTGATAAAGATAGCTTATTGTATGTTACGTTGTTTTTCAACTGAGGAGTGCTAATGAGTGATGACCGTTGATCATGTAATGCTACTTAAATGGATTTTGGAAGATTGGAAAACATCCTTTCACAATTGGTGGATATGAATGTGATGGAATGTGTTGTTTTATTGTTCGATGGTGGAGTGATTTTGGGATTGGACAGAGTCATGCTTAATATTTTTGTTTGAAGGATTGCATTAACCATCTACGGTCAAGAGAACCAGCTTCCTATTCAATTCAACGTTTTAAGGTTTGGTCAAGCTTAACCGGTTACAATCGGGTTCCTTAACCTGTACTCGTATCTTTGCAACACAGTTTGAACATGTTGGGTGGGAGCTATAATTATAACTTAGGAGCACATTACACTCCAAGGTATTCGTTTTTGTTAACTTTTGCATCTTTTTGTCCAACTCCTCTCTCATTAGGTGCTAGGTGTCGCGTACTCCGTCAATTTCAAGCGAGTTGCTGACAAGGCATAACATGGTGTGTGGTTCTGTCCTCACTCTCCATTTGGCTTTCCATGCCCCCTTCTCTTAGCCATTTACTAATTACCTTTAGTTATTTCACTAATTTCTCTAACCCTAACTCCTCTATTATCTTAATTCACAATATCTTCCCCTCTCTCGATTCAAACTCGTGAACATCACACAAGCAGCACCACCATTGCTTTGGTCTTCCTCTTGTTCCATTCAGCACCACGCAACAACCACCATGATCTTCTTTCGCCTTCCTCTTCCTTAGATCGTGTCTACCAGGATTTGCCATGGTTTGTCATTACCATGCACCAAGCATCAGGAACCTTAGTCTTTGTCGCCCTTCGTTCAACACCACGAAAAATTGGACAAAATGACCTATAATGAGCTTAGTTTATGATAGTTCATGTAAATTGAGTTCATTATGGGTTTTGGGTTTCAGTTTTATAGGCCTATAGTAAAGTCAATTTACGATAGTTGTAGTGAACTCAGCTGACGTGAACTATTGTAAACTGGATTCACTATAGTTCGATAAAGCTGAAATCCATAACCTACAGTGAATTGAGTTCATGATAGTTCACGTAAACTGAGTTTACTACAACTATCGTAAATTGAGTTTACTATAGGCCTGTAAAACTGAAACCCATAACCTATAGTGAATTGTGTTCATGATAATAATAGTGATCTCTATGTACGTGAACTATCGTGAACTCAATTCACTATCGGTTCTGGGTTTCACTTTTATAGGCCTGTAGTGAACCCAGTTCACATGAACCATTGTAAACTGAGTACACTATCGACATGTAGTACTAAAACCCATAACATATAGTGAAATGGTTCACGATAGTTCACGTAAACTAAGCTCACTACAACTATCGTTAACTAAATTCATTATAGGCCTATAAAACTGAAACCTATAACCTATAGTGTATTGAGTTCCCAATAGTTGTAGTGAACTTAGTTTACGTGAATTATAACAAACTCGGTTCAGTATGGGTTATTAGTTTCAGTTTTACAAGGTATAGTGAACTCAGTTCATGATAGTACAAATTATGAAAATTAATTTTTTTGCCCTCTAATCAAAAAAATAATATACTCCTTCGGGTACTAGCTCAAAGAAAATACTTTTAGAAAGAAAATGACTATTTTATCTATAGATTGAGTAGTTCTAGTCAATTTTGGAAAATATTTCCACATTTCGCAACTCGTTTATTAGTAATATGTATGAAAAATATTTTCTCATTGGGCTACCTTACTCCCCCCCGCCTTAGCATGTATCAGATTGAGTAGTTCTAATCAATTGTGGAATTTTGTGGAAATATTTTTAGAAAGTAATTAGATTTTGAATAAAGTTTTTTTTTTGACCATATGAATAAAGTTTTTTTTGAAGCGTACATTTAGGTAACAAAATAATTAACCAATACTATTGGCTAAATGGCATAAGCGATTTGGTGCTTCTCAGTTCGATTTCTGCCGTGGACAAATTCAATGTTGCCCAGTGTGAAATTTGCTACTAAGCACAAACGAAAATTAGTCTTTCATTTAATAATAAAAAGTTATTAAACTAAATAATAAATAATAATGTGAACATCATATGCTAATTGTTAGAATTTTGAATTTGGTTTGGTAGCCATGGCAATGAAATTGACGCTTATATCGTCTGATAAAGACCATCTTCCTGTCACCGGGTTATACGCAAATCCCGCCATCTCCTCCACCTGTGCAGTGCACAACAAAAAAATGGGGTCAAATCAAAATAAATGAGAATTCATTCGGAGTCCAGTAAAATTCTAACCATTCATTTAGAAAGGAAAAATGGATTTACGATACAATAAAAGTGTAGTGTGTTGCTTTGCTTACATTAATACTAGTTCCTCTGGAGTAAGAAAACTGGACCACTCGTGTGTGCCCATTGGAAGCTGCCATGTTTCAAATGCCAATTAATAATGTTCTAAATTTGCATCATAACATAACAATTTTAATACTTCAAATCTAATCTTTCTGTCAATATTTCTTGATTATGTTAATTGCAACCACAATATTTGCAAGATAGATAGATGATAATGAAAAGCAGCAGGTAATAATCTATGGGATGTAGAATATCAAATTTGACTGTTCAATGCAAGCCATGTGGATTGAATTTCCACAGAATTCAAAGCAATTTATTTTGAAAATGGATCCAGATCAATCATTACAAGGTCTATTCTAAACCATACTATCTTTTTGAGGAGACATGAGAATATTCTAAACCATATTCAAAAAGAGCATTTTTGAGGAGACATGAGAGTCCAATGAAAGCTGAAACCCACAAATTATGTGTGCATGTGCATATTATACATTTGAGCATGACCAATACAATTATACAAGATGCACTTCGAATCCAATGCATATAAATTATGTAATCCGTGAGATTTTGATCACTGTATTCACCATTTGTTTGTTGTCCCGAATCCGGTTCCACTACCTCTTGAGTTTGGGGTGGGGCGTTGTTAGTGGTTTCATGCTCCACCTCAAGCTCAAAACTCTCTAGCTCTTGCTTGTCTTCAACTAGCTCTTGATTGTCTCTAGTCCCCTTGAACAATTCTGCTTCTTGGAACTTCACATCTCTACTAATGGTGCACTTTTTGTCTTCTTGGCTCCAAATCCTATAGCCTTTCACACCTGCAGGATAACCAACAAAATACCCTTTTCTTGCCCTAGGGATTAGCTTTCCTTCACTCACATGATAATAAGCAACACAACCAAAAACTTTCAAATGATCATAACTAGGAGTCCTATTTAACCAAATTTCTTGAGGTGTTTTTAGTTTGATAGCGGTGGAGGGGCTCAAATTAATCAAATAGCAAGCCGTATAGACGGCCTCTCCCCAAAATTTAATAGGCATCCCAGAATTGGAGAGAAGGCACCTCATTCTCTCCAATATGGTCCTATTCATCCTCTCAGCAAGACCATTTTGCTGAGGTGTGTGCCTAACAGTTCTATGCCTAGTGATTCCATGTTCTTTACAATAATTTGTAAACACATCATTACAATACTCTAAGCCATTATCTGTTCTTACACTACAAAAAATGTTGCCTTTAGCGACGGAATTAGAGAGGGACTTTATGTCCCTCGCAAAAACTGATATTAGCGACGGCATTAGCGAGGGCATAGAGCTGTCGAATTTTTTTAAGCATTAGCGACAGAAATTTTAGCAATAGCGACGGCCAAGCCGTCGCTAATGGCCTGGGCGGGAAAAATTAGCGACGGCTATAGTGTCCCTCGCAAATGTTTTTTGACCGTTCAACACGTGGAACCGCGTGGAAATTTTTGTAACGGTTAGCGACGGCCCATGCCGTCGCTAATGCCGTCGCTAATGTCAAATTAATTTCCAAAACTGAATCTCAGAACAGAACCCCTCATTTCTCTCTTCTCCTCTCTCTCACCGCATCTCTCTCTCCGCCTCTCTCTCTCACCTACGACGGCCACCGCACCACCACCATCACCTACCTACGACCTCCTCTCTCCGTCACCTCCTCACTCCGGCTCTCTCTCTTCGCCTCCTCACCGTCTCTCTCTCCGCCTCTCTCTCTTCCTACGGCCACCCAAACGCCGCCAACGCCGCCAACGCCACCACCCTCACAACCACCACCACCATCCTCACCTACCTACGACAGCTCCTTTCCGCCATCTCGCCCTCTCTCTCTCCGCCTCTCTCTCACCTACGGCCAACAACCACCCACCACCACCGTCACAACCACCCACCACCACCACCAGCACCTACTTTCTGCTCTCTCTCTCTCAGCCTCTCTCTCTCTCACCTGCGAACCTGAACTGTGCACCGCCGCCACCACCACCGCCGCCACGACCACCACGAATTTCTGCCCTCTCCCTTTTGTAGGTTTTGACATTTTTTTATGATATTTTTTTGATATTGATTTTTTAAATTTGTTTTGATTTATGTTTTTTGATTGATTTAGGATTGACATCGTTGGTGTTTGGAGTTTAAGAACCGCACCAGAGTGCGCATCGTCACCGAACAACCGCACCAGACGTCAATCTCATAACGGTTAGTTTAATTGAAAAATATTTAATTATTGTTTTGATGAACCCTAGGTTAGATGACTGTGTGTTGTTGATGGAAAAGGGTGAGGGACATCCTAACCCCCATATTTTGCTCGAAATCATCTCCATTGAGATAATTGCGAGACGATACTAACAACGGTAAGGTTGGGAGTTATATGAAATAACTTCCTTCACTACTTGGATGGAAAAGGGTTTTGTGCTGTCCTTAACCCCCATATTCGGCTCGAAATCATCTCCACTGAGATCATATTGATGCCACTAACTTGAAATATTATTGGGAATGTTATCTAACACGTTTTCTTAAATACGTGTAGATGAATTTGTATGAATTTAATCGTGATTGGGTGTATGATCGGTTATATCCGAGAAGAGCGGGTTTAAAGGAATCTTTTGTAATTGGGGTTGAACAGTTTCTTGTGGTAGCATGGCGACATGAATTGGCTCAACAGGAAAAAGGGGTTAGATGTCCATGCTTAAAATGCGACGGTGAACCTATTATGACCGATGATGAAATCAGGGATCACTTGTATCATTGGGGGTTTAGGCCTAATTATTGGATTTGGGTAGACCATGGAGAACAACAATTTCAAAATTTTGAGATAGGGGCTTCAAGCAGTTCTGGTGTTGGTGTTCCACGTAATGAAATTTTTGAGTCGATGCAAAACATGATTTGCGATGGTCTCAGGGTGAATGTGCCATTTGATGAGCCTCAATATGATGATAATGATGAACTTCCAAATGAAGAAGCACAAATTTTTTATAATTTGTTAAGAGATTCAAACACACCGTTGTTTGAAGGCTCGCCACATTCAAAATTATCTATGTGTGTGAAACTTTTAGCTCTCAAGTCCATGAGTAATATTTCTGAGGTGGGTTTAGACTATGTGACTGAAATGATGTTGGAAGCAACACCTAATAAGGATAATTTGTCAAAAAGTTATTATGAAGCAAAAATGTTAGTTTCGACGCTGGGATTGAAATTTAAGAAGATTGATTGTTGTGAGAAAGGGCACATGTTGTTTTACAACAACGAATTTGGTAAAAATGATGGTGAGCTACTTGAATGCAAATTCTGTGGAAGCCCAAGGTATCATGATCGTAAAGGGGCAAAACGTAATTATAAACCTATCCCTGTAAAGTCGATGTTCTATTTGCCTATAGTTCCAAGGTTGCAAAGAATGTTTGCATCGGCCGAAATTGCGCAGAAAATGACTTGGCATTATGACAATAGGCGTACCTCGGACGACATTTTACGCCACCCATCCGACGGTGAAGCGTGGAAGCACTTTGATCAAGTGCATTCAGATTTTGCCTCAGACCCACGGAATGTTCGGCTTGGTTTGTGCTCTGATGGGTTTACTCCATATATCCAAGCATCGGCGTCACCCTACTCTTGTTGGCCAGTCATTGTTACCCCTTACAATCTTCCTCCTGAGATGTGCATGACTAAACCGTATATGTTTTTGACTTGTTTGATACCTGGTCCATCCAATCCAAAAGCTAACATTGATATCTTTTTGGAACCTCTGATTGATGATCTTAAGAGATTGTGGGGGGGGGGGGTGTTTTGACATATGATGCAGCACGAAAGAAAAATTTTATGATGAGAGCTGCATTGATGTGGACAATTAACGACTTTCCTGCTTATGGTATGTTGTCTGGTTGGGGGACTCACGGTAAATATGCATGTCCGCACTGCATGGAACACACAAAGGCGTTTACGCTAAAGTACGGGGGCAAGAGTTCTTGGTTTGACTCGCATCGTAGATTCTTACCGCAAGATCATAAATTTAGAAAGAACAAGAAGGCCTTCAGGAAAGGGGCAGTTGAAACAGATGGACCACCGTCTTTGTTGACATCAGGTGAAATCTGGAGCAGAGTTATGGATTTTCCAGAAGCCACAGAGGTAGGGGAGCTCACCCGGGTGGATGGTTATGGACGGTGGCACAATTGGACAAAAAAAAGCATATTTTGGAATCTCCCATATTGGAAAGATAATTTGTTGAGGCACAATCTTGATGTTATGCACATCGAGAAGAATTTCTTTGACAACATATTTTTCACTGTGATGAATGTGAAAGATAAAACCAAAGACAATAATAAGGCTAGATTGGATTCTGCTCTTTATTGTAGCAAACATCGATCTGATTTGAATTTGGTGGAAATGCCTAATGGGAAGATGTTAAAACCCAAAGCCAAATACTGTCTAACACCAGATGAAGCGAAAAATGTTTGTCGATGGTTGAAAGAATTGAGGATGCCAGATGGTTATTCTTCTAACCTTGCAAGATGTGCTGATGTGAACACCGAGAAGATGTATGCGATGAAAAGTCATGATTGTCATGTATTCATGGAGTGTTTGCTTCCAATTGCTTTTAATTCATTACCAAAGTGTGTTTTGGAACCACTTATTGAAGTGAGTCAATATTTTAAAAATATGTGCTCTTCAACATTGAGAAGGGATGATCTTATTAAGATGGAGTAGAATATTCCTTTCATTATTTGTAAGTTGGAGAGAATATTTCCTCCCGGTTTCTTTGATTCCATGGAGCATTTACCGGTTCACCTTGCGTATGAAGCAAGGCTTGGTGGACCAGTTCATTATAGGTGGATGTATCCATTTGAGAGGTAATTATCTATTTCAACATTTTTTTAAAATTATCTTAATTAGTATGATTATTAGTTTAATGAAGTATTTTTCTTTCAACAAATAGATTAATGGGTGATTATAAACGATCGGTGAAGAATAAAGCTAGAGTTGAAGGATCGATCTGCACAGCTTACCTACACCGTGAAACAATTTATTTTTGTTCACATTATTTCAACAACTTTATGTTGTCAGCAAATAATAGAAACGAAGTGGAGATTGAAGAAGAAAGACACCCGCTCACTTTATCTGTGTTTATCAAACCCGGTCGCCCTTCGGGTAAGAAGTCAACCAATTACTTATCAGATAAAGAGCATAAATCAGCACATGTTCATGTCTTGATCAATTGCACTGAAGTTAAACCATATCTTGAGTAAGTATGCTCCAATTCAGTTAATCTATACTGTATGAAGTTAAATAATAATTTGATCAACTTTCAATCTAAAGAGTAATAATATTTCTTTTTCAGTGCATTCTTACGAATTGAGGGTATAGGCGTTGAAGAATCTTCTATTCGTATACATGAAAGTTTTCCATCCTGGTTTAAGGCTAGAGTAAGTAACCAAATCCCCAAGGCGCTGAATAATTCTTTAAAGTAAATATGAGACATAACTTATTTTTTTCCATATGTGGTTTACTTAGGTTTATGAAGCAGAACCAACTCCCCAAATCCGACACTTGAGGAACTTAGCCAATGGTCCTTTTCTTGAGGTGACCGAGTGGCACACGTACCTAGTTAATGGTTACAAATTTGACACCCAATCATGGAGTGAGGGAAAAAAACAATTAATAGTGGGGTATATGTTAAAGGTGAAACAGGGGAGCTGGAACCCTGATTCATTTGGCCAACTTACTCCTGAGATGAGAGATCTGGCAAACAAACATTGGGAGAAGACAGTAGGTTGGTCTAAGGGTCGCCTGTATGGTACGGGGCCCATGGCTCCATGTATGAGTCAGTCTGGGGCCGAGAGCAGCAGAAGACGGAGTCGACCAGCTTTTACTCCTGCGGAGACAGAGCATATCAGGCGGCTGGAGCAGGAGCTGCACGAGACTCGACAGGAGGTCAGGACCTCCTCTGAGGCGATGAGAAAGATGCAGCAAGATTATGAGAAGGTGACCCGTAGGCAGGAGCTGATGTTTAAGTATTTTAAGAATATGCAGCAAAATGAGCAGCAGCAAGATGAAGAGGAAGATGAGGAGGAAGCTGAGGAGGAAGCTGAGGAGTCTGATGGTGGCAGCTTTTAGTTTTGTTGATTAAATATTTTGTTATAACATTTCAGATTAAGTGTTGTTGATTCAAATATTTTGTTATTGGATAATTTTTATTTTAAACTATTTTATGTATTTTATGTTATTAGATTTTATTATTTATTAATAAAATAAACAGGTATAAAAGCAGATAAAATAAAAAAAAAATTTCATCAGGTTGAGCAGTAGCATGGGAATTAGCGAGGGGCTTAGCGAGGGAACGTGGCCACGTGGTTGAGCAGTAGCGTGGGGGTTAGCGAGGGAAGGTTGCCACGTAGCTGAGCATTAGCGAGGGAATTAGCGAGGGGGTTAGCGAGGGAACGTGGCCACGTGGTTAAGCAGTAGCGTGGGAATTAGCGAGGGAACGTGGCCACGTGGCTGAGCAGTAGCGAGGGATCTAGCGAGGGACACTGCCCTCGCTAATTAGCGAGGGACCCAAATCCCTCGCTAATCGCATTTGCGAGGAGGGAATTAGCGAGGGAAGTTGTCCCTCGCTAATTCCCTCACAAATGACTGTTAGCGAGGGAATAAGGTGATTTAGCGAAGGACTTTGCCGTCGCAAATGACCTTTTTTTTTGTAGTGTTAGCACTTTAACCTTTCTATTGGTTTTATTTTCAACTAAGCTTTTCCATTCCTTAAATGTTTTAAAAGCTTCATCCTTAGTTTTTAAAAGATAAATCCATACCTTCCTACTACAATCATCAAGAAAAGTAATGAAATACCTGTTTCCCCCAAGAGTGGGAATCATTGCCGGTCCCCAAATGTTGCTATGCACATAGTCCAGCAAGCCTTCCGTATTGTGTTGTCCCATGTTGAACCTCACCTTGTGCATCTTGCCAAATACGCAATGTTCACAAAAAGGTAACCCTCCAAGCGTGTCCTTTCCGAACACACCAAGCTTTTCCAATATCTGCATACCCTTAGAACTCACATGCCCGAGTCTTTGATGCCACAACCTTACCCTTTCGGAATTCACCGATTCCGTGCTTGAGGTAGCCACATCAACACTACCGGTAATTGTTATACCTTTGAGAATGTATATGCCATGATCTCTATATCCCTTCATAACCACTAGAGAGCCTTTGACCACCTTCATAATACCATCTTCCCCCTTAAAAGAACAACCCGTCGCTTCAAGCATACCAAGAGAGATTAAATTTCTCTTTACACCAGGGACATACTTCACCCCCGGAAGTATCTTTATAGTGCCATCATCCATTCTAAGTCTTACAGAACCTATCCCTTGAATCTTGCACACTGTGTTGTTTCCCATTACCACTTGTCCGCCATTCACTTGCCTATAGCCAATCAACCACTCCTTATTGGAGGTCATATGAAACGAACAACCTGTATCCAACACCCAGTGATCCTTGTTGATGGATGAAGAGGCCATCACCACATCACCATCACATACCCTATAACTTCGCTTCTTGAAGTTATATGATGACCAAAGCCAGAGTCCAAAATCCATATTTTCTCACTTGTGGAATTTGACCCAATGACTTCTTCCGCAATCAAAACGTCTCCTTCATAGTACTCAGAAGCAATTGAGACGCTTCCTTCATCATCATTGGAATCACCCTTTTTCTTGGATTTCCATTTTGGACAATCCTTCTTCCAATGACCCTCTTTCTTACAAATGTAGCACTTGTTATCCTTCTTACCTTTTTCTTTATCCCATTTCTTGTTCTTCTTATTCTTGCCTTTCTTTTCAAAATTCCCTTTCACAAATAGACCTTCATTCTGTTCTTCCTTAGTCTCGGATTTCCTCTTAAGTTCCTTTTGATATTAGCGCGGATTGCACATCATCAAGGGTTAATGTTTCCTTACCATAAAGTAGAGCATCGGTGAGATGTTCATACGTTTTAGTTAAAGAATTTACAAGTAGGATAGCCTTATCCTCATCATCAATCTTGACATCAATATTTTCGAGGTCAAGAATGACTTTGTTGAATTCGTCAATGTGCTCTTCTACGGACTTTCCCGGTTGCATCTTGAAGGTGTAAATCCTTTGCTTCAAATACAAACGGTTGGCAATTGATTTTACCATATACAAGTCTTCCAATTTTTTCCAAATAGCTGCTGCCGTGGTTTCTATTACCACTTCCCGGAGAGGCTTGTCACCAAGACTCAAGATTAGCGCACCATATGCCCTCTCTAAAGCCTCCGCCTTTTCTTCCACGGACATCTTTACCGGCAAGCCCCTTTCTCCAAGTAGCGCATCCGCGAGACCTTGTTGGCCTAGCATTGCTTTCATCTTGACACGCCATAACCCAAAGTCGTTCTTCCCATTGAACTTCTCGACTTCGTACTTTGTTGAAACCATCGTTTCTTAATCGCAAACCAAAGCTCTTGATACCAATTGTTCCTGAAACAATAATCAACAAAATAGCCAGCAGCTAATTCCATAATTTGAAAGCAGAAAACGTAAACACAGATATTAACGAATAAAGCGAAAAACCAGAATTGAAATATTGCAAAACCGAAAATTAAAGAAAACCGCAAAACCAGAATTCGAAAAACAGAGAAAGGGGAGGGGAGGAAGAACACCAAGAATTTGTTAACCCAGTTCGGATTTCTCCTACATCTGGGGGTCTGAATCCGAGCAAAATTGTTTCACTATGATGATGAATGATTACAACAAATGTGAATCAGTTCCTTCTTTGAACAAACCGAATCGGTTCTTCACGGATACACCAAGAACAGAAACGCACAAGAGAAGAAAACAACAGTGTTTTAGAAAATGAGTTTCTTCATTGTCTTGCGATTATCACTCTTTCCTCTCACCATGAAATCGATTCGCTTCACGCTGAATTTCTGTTTCTGAGGACGCGTGATTCTTGTTCTAGAAACGTGCGCGCGAGAGATATATAATCTCAGCTTCTGATTATTCGTTTGACCCGACCCACAAGAGAGAAACACAGCGAGGCCCAACCGGATGGAGAACAGCCCACAGCTTTTAAATTTTCTATTTGCACCTCCAAACTACTATTTGCACCACACCACAAAAATCAATGACAAAATTCCACTGTTGAAAGTCTCTGGATGTGTGTTCAGTAATTGGAATGCTGCGTGAATTTTGAAAATTCAAAATTTTGTGTCTTACATTTTTGAAAACTAGACTTAAGTTCCTTTAAATTGGTACTGGTTTCATCAAAATTGGATTTGTATAGCTCAATATATAGGTTTCACAAGTTAGGGTAATATTCTGGAAGCCTTCTGAACATAGGTGCTGTCTTTTTGAAACTGGGAATGTTCTGTTAATCCAAAAACTGTGGGGCTTATTTTGTTAGAAACTAGACTTAATTCTGGTCATTTTGGCACTGGTTTCATCAAAATTAGAATTGAGTAGCTCGAGTTATGAGTATCCCAAGTTAGGTCAAATTTCTGAAGTTAAACTGGGTATAGGTTCAGTGTTTTGGATTTTGTGCTCTCAATTGGACTCATTTTTGAATGATTCTTAATTCTTTGAAAACTAGACTCAATTCACTACGGTTTAGGCTCATGTTTCTGTTGTGTTTTGTGGAAAAACAAAGATATTTCAAAATTGGGAAGTCCCACATTGCTTGGCTTTGGACTCACCAAATTTTTTATATATTAAAGCTTAATGAGAGCTTGTAAACAAGCAAGTAGTAGTGACTCCCTCGCGCGCACAAGCAGGGACCAACATGATTTGGTTCAGTGCAAATCTTCCGATTCCCCCAATGCGCTCTATTTTGTTGCGTATATTACTACAGTTTCATGTTATATTGTGGATTAGAAAATCATTGGCAGGAATAGTTAAAAAGCTAGTATCATTCATGTTATATTGTGGATTAGAAAATCAAATTGTATCTTGGAATCATTTGCAGGAATAGCTAAAAAGCTAGTATCAGCTGGATATGGAGTTTATCATTATGCAATGGATTATCCGGGATTCGGTCTTTCGGAAGGTCTTCATGGATATATTCCTAATTTTCATAAGATTGTTGATGATGTCATTGAACATCACTCCAAAATCAAAGGTACTTATTTTATACATACTCGCCATCAACCCTCATTGTGCACCTATGTGTAAAGTAATTTTCTCAAAAACAATCATGTTAGGAATACTGATATGATTTTGTTTTGTCTACCTTTCACCTGAAATGAAACTTTGTGTAGATTTCAGAGAACGTGATTCCATCAAAGGTAATCACTCAGTTGTTAATTGGTATGTCAAATGTTCTTCCAATGAATAAGTTAGTTCTGGGAAAGGATATAGGCGAAGCGACATTCAGAGATCCGAAGAAGAAGGAACTGGTGTGTATTTTGTAATCAAACTAAATTTTATTTGAATTTCATTTATATACACTGTCGGTGTATAAATATTTTATATCATCGACCAATAACAAATTGACATATCAGAAGTGAGTCAACGAATAATCACCTTATATGTCACTCATACTGTGAATTGTTATTGGTTGTGAGTGTAAAAAAGTTTACGCCGACAGTGCGTAGTAATTAAACATGTTTTATTTTTGGCTTCTTGAGACACTACTCTTCTGCTTCTGCATAAATAGGGTTTTTCTACTGATCTTCCTCTCTAAGTTATAATATGTTTAAATTGATCTAAATTCATAGTAAAGAACAAAATGAATAAATTCAATTGCTTCTTACAAGTTACAACTCAGCAATCTACTTTAAATACTTCATCTCACTAAACCATGAGGTACTATGCTCAAATCAAATGTAAAAAAAATTATTGTACATTGTACATGCTCGTTAGCTAACAACTTCAAAATGTGTGAAACTTCTATTAATGGGTAAATATCCATTTTGGTCCCTAAATATGTGGGGTGCTGTCTTTATAGTTCTTGAATATATCAAAATTGCAAACACGTTACTAAGTGTCTATTTTGTTAGTAATTTTAGAGACTAAGTTGACCAATAAAAAAGACATTTGAAGACTAAAATCAGTGGCGGACCCAAGACCCCGGGGTCAGGGGTGTCAAATTTTTTAAGGCCGGTGTCAAATGGGTGCAAAACTTGGTCTACTAGTACAATTTCAAATTTTTAGGGGTGTCAAAATTAAAATTTCAAGAAATTTAGGCTATTTATATAGGGTGTTTAGTGCAAAAAAAAATTCCAGGGTGTTCAACTGAACCCCCTAGCTTGTAGCCAGGTCCGCCACTGACTAAAATGACTAACAAAAGACATATTTAGGGACCGAAATGACTTATTAAAGAAACACTAGAGGATGTATTTGCAATTCTGATACATTCAGGGACTATAACGACAACGCCTCACGCATTTAGGGACATATATAATAACTATGTACCCTCCTATTATTATCCTTTACATTAATTGTAGCCATTGTAGTATATCTTGGAGAGTTAATAGATTGTTAATGTATGAAGCTCATTTATAGAACTATGGTTTATATCTGAAATTTCACTTTTTCCTGTGGACAATGTCCTAATATGAGTACCATGAAATTCATTCACTTCCAAATGTGATGATTGTCTTTACAGGTATCTCTACCATTGTTAATCCTTCATGGGGAGGCCGACACTGTGACTGATCCATCAGTGAGAAGAGCCTTGTTTGAAAAAGCAAGTTCTGTAGACAAGAAGTTTATGCTTTATAAGGATGCATACCATGCTCTTCTTGAAGGTGAATCTGATGAAGCAATACTTCAAATTTTTGAGGACATCGTTTCTTGGCTTGATGAACACAGCTTGAAACAGACTCAACCTTCCTCTTAAAAAAAAAGAAGAATACTCCTATTGTTTTCAGCAAAGAAAAAAAAATGTTGTTTTATTAAAGTAACAAGAGCATCAAAATTTGTTGTCTGTTCTTTACAATTATGTAGTCAGTCAATTACTGTACCATATGGTCCATAACCAGGTACTATATGAACAATGTATGATTTTTATATCTTACATAACAAAGAAACAAATATGGTTGGAACACAAATTTTTTGGCTCTTATTTCTGCTTTCATGGAAAGGGTAGATCAAGGTTTATATTGGAACCATCTTTCTTCTTCTGACATGGTGTGGTTGTGATTGTTTGGCAAAATTTTTGTTTTCCTTTAGTATTCTATGCACCCTCCCTTTGTAACTAACCAAATTTGCGTTTGCAGTGCTAGAAAATCTCTAATTGTGAGTGGGGCCTAAAACGAATTTTAATTGAAGATTTTTTTTAGTGAGAGAGCTTTAAGTTGGACCTTTTTGTTGATAATGCGGCCTTTCGTTTAATAAAAACCAATGTTTTTTTGTTAGTAGGCATAAAATTAGGGTTTTAGTTGTATCACACTAGAGTTGTCCTGTGTATGTGTGGATAAGAACCAGAAGATAAAAAAACAGAGAAGTTCTGTTTAAGAAACTCACACACTTTGATTTATAAACTTTGATTGATGGTTCAAGTACAATGGCATGAGCCTTATTTACAATAGTAGTTACACAGGGCATTACATGCAAACAAGCCAAGTGTAATTCATGCAACAAGAATTACATGTAATGAACCAAGTGTGTGTCATGCAAAAATCTAAGTGACACTTGTTATTGAAAGCACATACAACTTGCCACAGTTGCATTATATGCAACATGGCAATGTGTCATGCATGCAACAAAGGGAATGTGTCAAGGATGGAGCCCTAATGACTAGGGCTTGGATCTTCATGATCTTGAGCTAGATATCTTGGACTTGAATCTCAATGTTCTTGGGCTGGATCATTTTCCTCGGGATGGAAAAGACTCGTCTTCGAGTCAAATTCAGCTTCATCGTCATCAAAATAGCGTGATAGATCAACTACATTGAAAGTTGTAGAAACTCCATATGCTTCGACAATTCAATCATGTATGCATTATCATTGATTCTTTTCAAAATTTTAAAAGGGCCATCAGCTCTGGGAAATAATCCGGGTTTCGTTTGATTAAGAAATCGATCTTTCGCAATTGTATTCATACTAAGGCTTCTTCCTTGAAAGTTTGGGATCTTGTGTTTGTCTCGCCGAGCCTTATAATTGGAGTTTTGCTTCGTAGGCTCTGTTTGGCAATGCCAATACACTAGCTTATAGTGGATAAGTCATTGGTAAATGTTTGGCAAGGGTAGCTTATAGAGTTTTTTTAGTAGCTTATAGCGTTTTTTTGAAACACAACTTGAAGTAGTGTTTGAGCATATAGCTTATAGCGTTTCATTTTTCTCTCTCATTTTTACCCTTGCTACTTTAATTAAGTTCCCCATTTTTCCTCCATTAAATTAATATTCTCTCTCATATTGAAACATTAATTACAAATGTCTATTTATGCCATTTTATATTTATATACTAGTTCGGCCTCGAACTCTTTCTCTCACCCTCAAACTCGAACTTGTAGAGAACTCCAACTCCTCCTCTAAGACTCGAACTCCCTCTCTCACTCTTGAACTTCTTCTCACCCGATTGAACCAAGAACCGGTGATAGAAATAGTCTCTTCCTTATGTTGATAAGATATCATTAAGTAATTTTTTCCTTAATATATTTTTAATTATTATGTTGGTTGTTTAAACCAAAATTAAAGTAGGAATTTAGGTTGGCTAGATTTCTATAATACATGTATTTGTTGGTTTGTGTAATTAGTTTTGTGTAATTAATCATTTTTTGTCTTAAATTTGAACGATGTTATACCTAGTTTTTAATCTCTTATATTTCGATTGTAGTGGACATCCAAAAATTCATCAATAGTTTTTTTTATTACATGTAGAAACAATTTTAAAATGTAAAATATGATGTGAACAGACAACAGTTTTATATTTGACAACAGTTCAAAACTGTTGCCAATGTCTGCAATGGTTTTAAACCATTCTCAAAGATTTTAGAAACTGTGGTCTTTGTACCTATAATGGCAAAACAGTTTTGTGATGGCATTGCCTTTACAAGCAAAAAATTGTTGCCTATAGTATAGGCAACGCCTACAAATACCACAGTTTCAAAATCGTAACCTAAAGATATGAAAATGGTTTTTTGACATTTGGCAATGCTTTTCAGACATTGCTGTTGACTTAAATTGTTGTAGTGAGTCCAAGGCAGACCAAGCACAAAAGGCATACTAACATCTTCCCAAGGTGCTATTGAAGTTATTCATTATATAAAGAGCAAGAATGGAGTTATAAGGAGGGTGATGTGGCACTTAAGATAGACACAGACAAAACATATGACAACATCGATTGCGAATACCTTAGAACTATCATGGGCAAATTTGGTTTCTGTGAAACTTGGATACGACAGATAATGCAGTGTGCGGAGACAGTTCAGTATTATGTGATTGTCAACCAGGAGCTGGTTGGCCCCATACATCCAGATTTAGGTCTTAGAAAAGGGGATCACTTATCACCTGCGTTCGAAATGGTTTTTTGTTTTCTGTTTTAAAATTTTCAAAAACTAAAACCAGTTTCTGTTTTGAGTTTTAAAATATTCAAAAACCAAAATCAAATTTAGTTTTCAGTTTTGATATTATTAAAAATCAAAATCACTTCCAAACATAAAAATAAATAATCATCATAAATATATCTTAATCAAAGCAATATATAAAATTAGGTTTAAAAAAACTAAAATATTACAACTATATAATGTATTTATAGTAATAATTTTAAGGTTTAAATAGTTATTACCCCCTGCAAATATACCCATTATCCAGTTACCCCGCTACAAAAAAAAACATTTAAAACAAACCTTGCAAAATGTAACGTGTCACGTGTCACCATATTATTAGGCCTCTGTGACACGTGGCACTGACATGGCACGTCAGCTCCTATGTCACCCCTACCACGTCAGCAACCAATGGATGGCTGCCACGTGGCACTAGTTATTAGTGCTCCAAAATAAATTTTGAAAATGACTTGAGAGAGACTTGAACCCATAACCCTGAATTGGATGAAACACACAAATACCACTAAGCCACTTGATTTCTTTGATAAGTTAAGTCACATACAAATATTTAATACATAAATATAACTTAATTTAAAAAAAAAACTGGAACACTGTCGCGTCTTCAACAATCATCAAAATCCAGATCCAGATCTTAATTCGAAAAGATCCAAATATCAACACTTGTCACCTGGCAGTGGTGACATAGGAGCTGACGTGGCATGTCAGTGCCACGTGTCACAGAGGCCCAATAATATGGTGGCACGTGGCAGGGGGGTAACTGGATAATGTTAATTTTACATTTTTTAACAGAAAACTTAACAGCAGGGGGGTAACTGGATAACGTTACATTTTGTAAGGTTTGTTTTAAATGTTTTTTTTGTAGGGGGGTAACTGGATAATGGTTATATTTGCAGGGGGTAATAACTATTTAAACCTAATTTTAATAATACAAGTTGAAAGTAGTAGTTGTCGACACACGCCTGTTAGAGTTGAAATCAGTGGTGGCGGTGGTCGTCATAGTGGTAATTAATGGTAACGATAATTAAGTGGTGGTCAATGGTGGTCAAAGTGGTGGTTGGTAGTGGCCGGTGTGGTGGTCAACGATAATTAGTGGTGGTTGATGGTGGTCAAAGTAGTGGTTGACAGTGGTCAAAGTGGTGGTTGACGGTGGCCTAAGTGGTGGTGGGAGGTGGTTAGTATTGGTTGGTGGTGGTGAGATATATTAATGATCAGAGGTGGGTGAAAACAGAAATAAAGATTATAAAACCATTTTTTTGGTTTTGAGTTTTGATGGAAAACTGTTTTGAAATTAAGAAAAAAACCAACTCAACCTCATTTTATCCGAACATGTTTTGCTTTTGAAATTGACTTTAAAAACCTAAAACCAGAAACACACAACCACCCCGAAATTTTTTTGGTTTTGAATTTTGATGGAAAACTGTTTTGAAATTAAGATAAAAGGCAACTCAACCCCATTTTATCCAAGCATGTTTTGGTTTTGAAATTAACTATAAAAACCAAAAACCAAAAACCCACAACCATCCCGCACAGGCCCTTATATATTCATTCTCTACTTAGAATGACTCATCACTTTGATTAGAAAGGTGGAAGGAAGTGGTGCCTACCATGGGTCAAAGATCTGCAATGGTGCGCCCTTTAACTCTAATTTACATTTTGCAAACTATCGTTTCTTGTTTTTGAAAATGTATGAAGAAGTATCTAGTTAGAAGATAAACTTCCAAAAGTTCAAAATATTCTATAGCTAGAATACGAATGCAAACATTCGTGGGGATATTGTCCAACTTCTTTAGGTGCAAGTTTGCATGGGAACTGATAGATACTTGGGTCTACGTTAATGGTGGGTAGGAGCAACAAGGCATTGTTCAAATTCATAAAGGACATAGTATGAAGGAAAATTAATTCTTGGGAGGGAAGATATGTGTATAAAGTTGGCAAGGATATAATGATAAAATTGGTGCTCCAATATATTCATACTTATTCTATGAGTATTTTTTGATCCCACATCAGTTGGGGATCAGATTAATAGGACGGTGAATTCCTTTTGGTGGGGAAAAGAGGAAAACGGATCGAACGACTTGTTGGGATAAGCTTGCTCTAATGAAGGAAACGGGTGGTAAGCGATTAAGAAACATGTATGATCCAAAATTGCACTTCTTAGAAAGCAAGTTTGGAGGTTGATGACTCAACGAGATACCCTCATTGTAACAAGTGAGTCCTTTAAGTTTTTTTTGTACCACTTAGGTTCTTTAAGTTACATAATGTGTACACCGTTAGTCCTTTTTTCATTTTTTTGTTACAAAAAACCTAAGTTGGCACTAATAGAGCTGACGTGGTCGTGACAGAGCATACATATCATATGTCTCGTAACAATTTTGTCATTTAAGATTACCGTCTTGTAATAATTTCGTCCTATTAACTTAAATGAAAAAGAAGATATGAACCATTTTTTTAATTTTTTTTAAAAGTACCAAATTATTACATGATGTACAGTAGTCTTAAATGACCAAATTGTCACCAGATAGATGACACGCAGAATCCGTCAGGCCATGTCAGCTCTATTATTGCCAACTTGGGTTTTTTGTAACGAAAAATGAAAAAAGGACTAACGGTGTACACATTTTGTAACTTAAAGGACTAACATGTTACAATTAAATAACTTAAAGGACCACTAGTGTAATTTTGCATTTAATTTATATACACTAACAGTGTACAACAACCGTGTATATAAATCCAAGTGTCAACGTTTCCATTTGTGATGTCACGACACTTATGCAGCGACAGTTGCAAAAGCCCATTGCGCCTCTTTGAGATCACTAACAGTTAGTGTATATAAAAAACAGTTTCTTTTAAAAAATGTTTTTTTTAACTTTTTTAAAAAAAAACAATTTATTTAAAAAAAAATTAAAGGCCGAATCTATCTCCACCCCCATATTGGCTATCTACATCCCCAAATGTTAAAAAACAAAATTTAATGACAAAAATACGACCTAGTGAACTGAGTTCACTATATGCTTGTAAAATTAAAAGCCAGAACCTATAGTGTACTGAGTTCACTAGAACTATCGTGAAGCTCTGTTCATTATAGGTTATGGGTTTCAGCAGTTTTACAAACCTATAGTGAACTCAATTCACTATAGTTCACGTAAACTGAATTCACTAGAGGTATAGTGAACTCAGTTCACTAGGGTTGTTTTCAACAAAACCATCATAGTGAACTAAGTTCACTATAACTATAGTGAACTCAATTCATTATAGTTCTCATGAACTGAGTTCACTAGAGATATTGTTGGTCAAATCAACGTGCTATTATATACATTTCCCTGCTGCCTAGGTGAGATCCAATAAATTAGTGTGTTGGCCAAAGAATAATTGCATCTACATAGTCAAGTCTACATATCGCTTATGGATGGACCTCTAGGTGGAAAGGAACTAGAATGGTATGTGCAGGTTCCAAAAAAAGTAAAATGTTTTGCATGGAGACTGTGCAGGGATTGTGATCAGTGGCGGATCCAGGATTTTCAAATAAGGTGTTCTTGATCTTGTGGAAATGGTGGTGAAACTTTGGGTTTCTTGGAATAATACCTAAGCATACTATTGAATGAACAATCAATAATTCTGAAACAATGAAGAAAACAACAATTCCGGATGAAACAGAATTCTGAAACAATGAAATAGCAAAAACGAAACAGCATTACAACAACAATTCGGGATGAAACAAAAATCTGCATTAATGAAACAGACATACAATTCAGGATTCCAAAACGAAATTTATCATCACCAATTGAGCAACAAAAACGAAAATCGATTAAACAACAAAAATGAAAATCGATTAAACAACAAAAACAAAAATCGAACCTTGCCATTGAAATTCAAAAATCGATTGAAGAGGACCTAAGGAAGCGCTGCCGATGAGTTTACCATTACACTGTTGCAGGCAGGAGAAGCGGAGAGGAAGGCGTGGAGTCGTGAAGAAAAAGCGTGAAGCGGAGAGGAAGCGTGAAAGTGTGAAGGCGTGAAACGATGAAAGTGAAAGCGTGAAGACGAGGTCGTTTAGGAAAAGAGGGAAAAAATATAAAACCTATGTCTAAACGACGTCGTTTAGATTCTACTGTTTAAGAAAAAAATAAGTATGTTCCCCTGGATTCGAACCCAACCTCTTTTATGCAAAATTTGGGGTGTATTACCACTAAGGCTGGGATGTTTGGGTGTTCCCAGGAACACCAAGAACGCTCTTTAAATCCGCCTCTGATTGTGATCCTACTCGGAGTCGCATTTAGAGCCGAGGAGTGAATTTTTCTCCTCGCTACCCTTGGTGGAGACTCAATGTGAAGATAATATTCATCTCTTTCTTATGTGTGATAAAAACCGTATATGTTTGGTCCAAACCTTGGGAGAAAACTCGTGCACTGTGTTAATTATGAGGACAATTTTTGATCCATTTTCTTTGTTTTTGGTGTGGTGCAAATGATTGTTAGTGACTTTGGTGCCAACCTAGTTAGAATGAAAGTCATTATAGTGATGTTCTTGCATGCCAATTTTAACATTCATTGGTCTAGATTCCTTTTAATATGATTGCTCTTTTTTCCTTATGGTTGTAATGTTGTTTTATTCATGGGTATTATCAATAAATTTTAGGGTGAGTAGTACTCTTTGCTTTTTGATGTTTTTTCCCTAAGAAAACGTTTGCATCAGAAGATTTTAACGCTGTTCCATAGCCCTTTTGTTTAAAAAAAACATAGAAGGAGAGGAAAATATGAGTGATGGGGATTTGGATCATACGGACGAGAAGCAACTTGAAGCTATGGGAAGCGGCCGAGGAGTCTATTGCTATTATTAATAATAGGTCTTATCATGTTCTTTAGGAGTGGCATGAGGTTAAGGAAAGGGAAGGTAAAGTGGCTCACAGATTTATAGTAAAAAAATTAAGGATTTCTTGTATGGATTTAAACTCAAGATTTAAAATCAAGGAACATGAAAATATTGTAACAAATCTCCATTAAAAACAACTATTTTTTTGTTACAAAAAGTTTAGGTGAGTTGGGTTCTGGGGGCTCACCAGAGTCAGGGAGGGCCTCACTACAAGAAAATCGCTCATTTGCGACGGACCTTTCCGTCGCAAATGGACCTTTTTCCGTGGCAAATTTGCGTTTGCGACGGCATTTGCGACGGACAAAAAGTCGTCGCAAAACAGCTCGTCGCAAATGCTTTGCGACGAAACTCCCCGTCGCAAATTGTCCGTCGCAAATCCGTCGCAAAGCCGTCGCAAATTGCCGTGGCAAACTCGTCGCAAACGCTAAGACCTTTTCGTCGCAAGTCCGTCGCAAATCCGTCGGAAATTTTAAAAAAAAATTAAAAAAAAATTAAATTATACATCCAAAATACTATTTAATAGATGAATATAGGGAAAATTCCTTGATTACAAAACTAGAACACTTGCAGAATTTCAAGCGTTTGCAAACCTCCCAATTGCTCAAAGGCCCTAATTCTCTCAAAATGCCAAGATGCTCCTGCTTCCCTCTAATCCATTCCTCATATTTATATGCATCACAGCCTAATCTTATAGACTAAAGGGTTTCATCTATTACTATCACTATGACACTATCCTATACTCTAGAGTAAACAAAAGCTACACCTACAGATCATTTATAAAATTAGCTGCAATTTGAAGCCAAATGGAGATTACTTCTGCAACTTTCTCTTTAAATTCGTCATCATCATTACATTCTGAATTTCCTTCAGTGCCAATATAATCATATGCCATTCCAACATATCTGCCATTTCAACATATCTGCCATTCCAACCTTGTACCTATAGATAAACAACAATTTGAAGAAATAGCCCAAAAAAACTAAAGAAAAAACCACAACATAAGAATATAAAATGGAAAAGCAACACCCTGGGAAACATGATATGGGAGACCTATAATTCTATTTGACACCCTAAATTTGGCAGAACTGCTAAAGAATAAAAAATGAAAAAACGGAATTCAGTCGTTGTTGATATCTTCATACATCAAATGTACACATAAAGGGTTATAAAAAGGACCTGAAATAACTTTGCTTGACAAGATCACTTGAAGAACAACCGGTCAGGCTGCCACGTACTCCATGAGGAGAAACAATCACTGCAATGCAATAACGTAAAATAAAATCAAATATGGTGCCAAGAAAAGCCATCTGAGAATCTGAAGAACTAACACTTTTGGATATCTAGGACACCTAAAAACAGAGTTTGACAGTGACACGGAGAAAATGACAATAACTAGACATAAAGGTGGATAGAGAAAGAAAAAATTGTCTCCCCTTTTGAACTGAAATGACTGCAAAAAACACTAGTTGGTGCACAAAATATCATGCCAACCTGGAAATCTATGTGTCGCCTCAGTAGAATGTTTCAACAATTTTTCTAGATCACCATTGGAAAGCATCCGGATATTCCTGATAAAAAGGAGGGACACCAACAGATAAGTATTTCAATGCAAGCTAAACTATTGACCAACTAACAATTGTTACAAAGATGCATTGGTCTATCAATGATAATTTCTTATAAATTTTTACATTGTTAACCTAACACACATCATGCATTGGTCTATCATGCTCTAGACAACAATGCTAAATCTAATTGTAGCTAAAACATACCTGAACAGTTCTTCATTTTGAAAATGATGAAACTTAGAAAATACATCTCCAAATCTCATGTAATGAAGCCCAAGCAGCGCTCTGCCAAATTCAATAAAATATTCAATAAAATAAGACCAAGATTAACATCATTTTTGAATAATTAGGGGGGAGGGGGGACCTTTCTATGCAATTCCTTAAAGCCTGGGAGAGAGCAGTTGCAACCTCTTCTGAATCCCGAGGAGCCAGCCAGAGACCGGACACAACAACTATATTAAAAAAGTTTCCACATATTAAAACATAATCAGAAAATATAAAAATGGAAAAGCTCCAATTCCATTACCTTTGAAGAAGGAAATGTAAATGACCAAATACTAAAGTTCAGTTATCCATGTTACCTCTTAATCTGTATAATGCTGGCTGAGCAGTCTCAACAACTGATGAATGACGCCCGGGAAGGAAAAGCCACAGCTTAATCTTTTCATCTGCATGTTTAGTACAGAAAGCAGAAATTTAGGAACATAGAAATTGGATAACCATTTCATCCTTTCCTTCTTATAAGAAACAAAATAAAAATTGCAAATGATTACAAAACCATGGCAATCTCTACCGGGATTATGCAAACCCTGTGATGGATCCCAGGGTCGAACAAAAGAATTGGTCCATGTGCTGAGAAATCCTTCCTTTTGAAGTTGCAGATGTGATGAAAGCACCAGTAACGTGTTCTGTAAATGACTTCAGGTATGGCATGACAGCATCATAATATTTTTGGAAGTGCTCCTAAGCAAGACCATAGTATTAAATGAGTAATCCAAAGAAAAGAAATTATAAATGTTGAAGAACACAGTTTTCTATAAAAATACCTGTGATGAATCAGCAACTGATGCCAAAGCAGTTAAGGCACCCTCTTGCACCATTTTGAAAAATATAAAGGATATCCAAAATTAATGGAGAATGATAATTTTATGACGATTCAGAAAAATGACCATAGCAACATTACTCTTGGAAATAATTTTCTACAAACAAACCTGAAGAAGTACAAGCAATTTGCTAACTATTCCATCCAAGTATGGCGTTAAGATATCAAGGGTGCAATTTTCGCTGAAGTTGAGCACTGCTGAAGCAGCATGCGCCTGTGTAGACAATAAGAGGACATTTATATTGAAGAATTTATTCAATTGACATAACATGACTTCAGAAATGGAACACTTACAAGTAAGTTTGACTAAAATATAAAAGAAACAAAGGAGACTAATAAAAAGGAAACTCAATTCATAGGTTAGGTTTGTACTGCCATCATAATCATATGACAAGAAACTAAAAGTACAATGTTCTAAATGCTGGTGCAGGTACTCGCCAATCTAAGTAGTGACTTTGATAATAACCTTTCAGAAAGTCACAATATTTTAACATTTAATCATTGTGATGAAATCCATAGTCAAAACTGATTCATTAAACTGAAGGGCATCTAACCTGTACGCGTGGGTTCTGAAAATCATCCATGTTCCATTTTGCACAATCAAGGAGCAGTGAAGTTAGAACAGCTGCACGATGCATCAGAGCAGGAGAACCTGGGGAAATCTCTGTTGCATCCGGAGCACATAGATTTAAATCAAGCTGTCAGTGTCTTTTGGTTTTCCACTGAGAGATCAAAAAGAAGGAACAAGATGCAAAAAAAATAACTCAAGGTATAAAGTCCAAATGGTTCAATTTTTTGTCTGACACTGGGAAGGAATGCCTACAACTTTCCACTAGGGACAGCTAAAACAATAGACTGTCCTAAATAAGAAACAAAAAAACAGTTAGCAGAAGGTAAGATGACCAAGGTATCCACAGTTTGGTTATACATTTGTCTAAAAGAAGATCCTTGTCCCTAATGACATTTTCTCAACCAAACTTTACCCATACCTTTTAAATCATTACTTCAATTCTTTCAATTTTTGACACAATCATTAGTTTCAATTCTAAACCAAAATGTCTGATATAACATATAGAAACTGTTGAAACTTGAAACTCTCTAGACAATACGGGAAGAGAGACAAAGCTACATACTGTGGATCTCTCTTTTAAGCACTGGAAGACAGTAATTGTGAGGCTGTAAGCCACCTTGGAACAAAGAGTTATGATTGAGAAATACACATTTTCAGTTTGTTATAATCGTAGAAAGGTTCCATGAAATTAACTAGAAAGCTCTACAACTATCAATATGATGACCAACAAGTGGCATAAGACTCATAATTAGCATTATCATAGTAAAATCAACCTCAGAGCTACTGTCAATCAAATTCATCAAATAGCTATATAAAATAATTCGCTGACAGGGGACACTGAATATGTGATAAAGAGCTGGTTGGTTTCTTCCACTCTCACCAGTCAAGGAAAGCAACTATGTGATAAGACACTGAATAAGTTCCTTCTAAGTATCAAGGAAAGCAACTTTGTGTTGCCTAAAAGTAATCTAACTACCTACCTGGTAGAGATTCAATTTCCTCAACAAGATCTCAGCATTTTCTTCTTGGCTTACTGATGTAATAAGTGCCATTATGAATTGCTCTAGACTTTCAGCAGCTGGAAATACCGATATGACATCCTCGCTTAAATGTTCTGCACTATCCAGAAAGGGTTTCTGAAAATACAATCAAATAGATTTTCTGTCATTTTAAAGCTATATTCACAATGTTATTAGGAAAAAATAAACAAATCATATATACACTCACCAGTTTGTGGCCGTATAGTTTGTGAACTAATGATGCAGATACAAAAGCTGCCTGAGGATGTCTCTGAGATAAAATAGGCATGAAAGTTGCTGAATCTTTCTTTAGAAGCTTCTTGAGTTCTTCTGCAAGCAATGCCAAGGGATGCTCATGTGACATATCTACTCTTTCAACAACTTGATATGTCTGCAGAAAGAAATGATATTTCCTTAAACACGGGATTAGAAATGGAATACGAAAACAAGCTATTCTTCTATCCTGTAGTTAAGTTTCTTGAAAAAAAATAAAAAAATGAAAGCAAATATTCCAATACACATTAAAATCGCATGGCAGGATAAAGAATTTTAAGAGTATATTTGCTTCCAAATGTTCATTAAAAACTCAAACATGTATAATCAACAACAGTAAATGGGGGCAATTTGTTAGTTGTTAGTCAATTATCAGTTAAGTGGCAGATAATACCCGAATATCAAGGATTTTTAAGGCAGAAATAGAACATGCAAGAAATTCAAACAACTTAACCACATAAATGACTTTTGAGAAATAACCATCATCGACCATAATACTCACCCGTGCAAATGCACTTTTAATTGATGATGATATGTATATCTCTATCTGATCCCGATCACTAACTGGAAAGGACTGCATGTTCTGCAGTAAAAATGGTATAAGGAACTTTCAATAAAAGAAATTCATGACCCTAATGTAACTTCTTACAAATCTATCCAAATGCGAAAGATGTTATCAAACTAAATTACACACCGTTTCCGGTTCTTCCAATAGAAGCCTCCTGGTAACCATCGCAACTGCTACAATCTTTTCCATAGCTGCTGAACCCTATAAAACATGTGTGATCTAAAATTACTAATTTCATATCAGACCAATTTTCATAGAAGCAAATGAAGCAAAACATTGTGACATTTATAGGTAATTCAGTCATACAATAATAATAGAAGAATCAATAACTTGAAATTGAAAAAAAAAACTGTCATAAAGATTCTATTACACACTTTAACGTGAAAGCAAACCAAAGAACAAATAGCTTCTGCAAAGGAAAAAACAGCTCCTGATATAGCACCAACAGCAGCACCTCGTATGAAACCACTCTCAGTCTCTTCAACATAGCTTCTGCCACAGTACATTAAAGGCATCAAATAAGTTAAATCATAAAACGAAATTAAAATACCTAAAAATAAAAAATGAGTAACTGAAAGAAGCTACAAATAGAAAACGAAATCGAAATACCTTGATGAATGATGATGAAGAGGCGCTGAGAACCTACAAATAGAAAACGAAATGATGATGATGAATGATGATGAAGGGAGCGAACGGGAATAGAGATTTTGGGGGGTTTTGCAGAGACGGGAGAAAGGGAAACAGAGATGAGAAAGAAAGTGAGAAACTGTGAGAGATTTTGGGGGTTTTGCAATTTGGATTTTGAGGAGGATGAGAGAACTGAGAACGACGAGAGAAGAAAGAAACGATCTTGGGTTTTGCAATTAGGTTAGGGTTTGCGAGATTGAGGGTGGGGAGGCGCGATGGTGGAGGGTGTGGGTGGAGGCACGATGGGGGAGAGTGACGGTGTGGGTGGAGGCGCGATGGAGGGAGGGGGACAGCGTGAGAGGGGTCAGCGTGAGAGAAGAAAGAAAGAGAGAAGAACGAAACTGATGATATTTTGACTGAAGATGAGAAACGCGTGATAAGAAGCAAACTGATGACATTTGCGACGGGCTTGTGACGGGATAGCCGTCGCAAATTTGCGACCGTTTTCTAATCCGTCACAAATGCTAGCGGGAAATTTCCCGCTCCTTACTTTTTATACTTGCCGTCGCAAATCCGTGGCAAATTACTGACGGATTACTGCCCGTCGCAAATATTGGTAGCTAAAACAGACTTTTCTTGTAGTGCCTCAAGGCTCTTTGAGCGCTTACAGAGGTACTTACAGATCACCCATTAAAGAGGTCCTCACAACTCCTTGCCAACCGAGCCAACCTTCATTGGCCAATTAAAAGCAACTATAATAGTTTGTACTAATCAAAATAATTTTCATGACACCAAAAGGAAACTAATGAATTAAAATGTCAAAAAACTAATGAATTAAGAGTAAAAAAATAGAAAAAGGGTGGAATCATACAATATTATATAATTTTTATCAGTAAGGTCTCTTTCAGCTTAACCAAAGTCTTGAGATCAAATCTAACATTGGGCATGCAGCAGTGTTAAATCTCTTAAGACAGAGTTTTGCCGCCCATTGTAGTCCTATTCGGCTCGAGGGATTAATCTCTGCAGTTGCACCAGAGGATACACAGTTTATCCTATACAATATTACAGAATATAATATTTTATTTTATTTTATTTTATTATATTATATTGTATTATATTATAGTATATTATATTATATTATATTATATATTATATTATATTATATTATATTATATTATATTATGAAGGATCCATTCAAACTTCATTTACTTTTATATATATATATATATATTAGAATTAAATAAATAATTTACTCTATTAAATACCACAATATAGCTGGCTAAGAAGCTCCAAAAAAATATTTCTTTACAGATATCATATATGGAATATAGATTGCTTAGAAGCTCCAAAAAAAGATTTCTTTACGACTCATTATATCATTAATTACCAAATCTTGAATAATTGTTTCTTTGTTTCTTTTTTAATAAAAGATCATGTGATATCTTATATTAGTCAAACAATCTTATCTTTTTATTTTTGATCAAACAACAATCTTATCTTATATATAACAACTTTTAAATTATTTTATTTATACACACAATATATGTTCCTTTTCTTTGAAACTACACCAACAACTTAAGATCTCCAATTTAGAATATTGTGAGATGGAGCGAGCAAATATGATCATGAGGCTAGGAAGCATATTTCTAATGCTGGGTATTTTTTTGGCTTTTTTCAGCCACACCAACGGTAATGATACACATCTCACAACTTTTGTTTCTTCCTGTTGTTATTATTTCTTTAAAATAATTTTATAAAGAGGGTATTGGAAAGAAAGCGAAAAAGAGAATATTGCTAGCACTCTTCTTTTTAGAGAATATGTATATCTTGTGTAACTTACCTTGGGATTTGGGATCAGGAATCAGCGGTTGGTATCTTGTGTCGAGTAATAGTCCATTCCTTGGTCGGGGGTTGAATGAGTGCTTCGAAAGTCGGAATCTTTCGAAGTTGTTGTCGTCAGCGTCGCCTTCCTCCGAGATTGAATGCGGTGGGTTGGGCACCTGCAGACACTCGAATGCCAAAGTCAGCGATTAGAAGTCAGTGAGAGGTACAAGTGATCGAAGCGTACCTGAATCTGGTGGGTAGATCCATATTTATAGACGCGGGCCCGGGGGTTCCGCGGGACTCGCCCGATCCGGAGCCGTTGGATCGAGGAGCTGTAATTCGAACCGTCGATCTTGATTCCACGTGATGGCTTGTTCGTTGGGCCGGATCCGTCGAACTTGGGCCGTTTCTAATGCGAATTGGGCCTCTTGGGCTGGTCCGAAACAATATATATGTTTTTGTTACTTGAACTATCGCACTTCTCAGACACAGACACCAATTTTTTTCCTTAGAAAATTGAAATAACACTACATTTATAAAAATATACATATCTTGTTGTTAATAGCACTTTTCCTAATTGTTCTTTAAAGAACAACACTGTTACTTAGAGCTGTCAATTTCAATAACCAAACTTAGTGCAGTACATCATGATTGAAATAATAGACTAAATTTACCTAGGGTTACTGTTTACAAAAGGGAGTGTATTGCGTTTTAAATGAAACTAACTTCTAAAATGGTTTGATCACACAGGTCAATTCTGCTCCGACGGTTTTTGTCGCAAAACATTGTCATCATCTTGTCGCGGTAGTAGTTTGAGCTGCTTTCAACTATTCAAGAAAAAATATGGAGCAAGTCCTATAAATTGCAATTGTGATACTAGTAACCGCCAATGCTCTTGTTGTGTTTTGCTTTCTTTTTGTGATCATGTGGACCCCAAGACGATCTTGCCTTGAGGCAAAATTAATAATACAATAAACTTTAATAAGTTTGTTTTATTTTAACCATTAAAAAAGCTACAAATTAATACCGATAAATGGATCTACAAATTCATGCTCATGCAAGGGATATGTTTCATAGAAGTTTAGCCATAACTCATAAGTGCTACACAAAGATGTTAATATACAAATTGATGTAACTCTTGAATTCTAGGAGCATTTGTCTGCAAATAGTGAGAGAAGTATGAAAAGGAAATACTCAAACTTTCAAAAGCATCTATAATCAAGTAAAAGAAAGGTAGTAAATAATCACAGTGAATTGAAGTATGAGAACTCAGTCTTGTGCTTTGCTCAACATCTATACCAAGTCCAAAAGCAATAAAGTCAAAAAATGAAGACAATGATTAGGCAAATTAAAGATGTTAATAGAAAATAATTAACATCCTTGGGCGTGTGAGTTAATCTGTTGACGTGTGCGATTTTTCCCAACAATGGTATCAGAGCAGTTATCCCCAACAATTGCTTAGGGAAGTTCCATTTGAGAATTGAATGTTCCTCACAAGAACAGTGGCTTCTTTAGTGGAAAGATTGTACTTCAAAACCTTGCCTTTATCATCCCCAAAAAATACTAACTGAATGAAATTCTTGTACACAAAATTTGTCAGGAAAAAAAGCCACATATAGCCTATAGGAGTCGGTACTCGATACACATCCCAGCTGAACCATATTGTTCTTAATAACACATCTTCCATATCAAAAGCACTTACTATGAACCTACACAAGAGATTACAAGCACTTACTCCTGTGCTCGTCTTCCGCTTTTGATTACTGCTGTGTGTTTTGGACGGCGTTAACTTAGTTTAAATGGGTTTTGCTACAAAGGCCCAATAAGCACATCGCTGCAAACTTCTTTACACGCCCTCATGATCCAATGACCGATCTCGGCTAGGCAAGGTCGAAAGGTGCATGATAGCGCGTGTGGAGACGTGAGTTGTGATCTTCACCTTTCGACCTCGCCTAGCCGAGTTTGACCATTAGATCTTGATGGTGTGTAAATTAAAGAAGTTTGCAGCGATGTGCTTATTGGACCTTTGTAGCAAAACCCATTTAAACTGTGCTAACGCTGCCCAAAACACACACAAAACTACTACGTAAGTATTTACTGCAGTCATAGTTATCAGAACCGGACCGGACCGGCCGGTCGGACCGGGACCCGGTGGTCTTCCCGGGCCGGGCAGTGTGCAGGACCGGATCTGCAGTTGGCCCGGTGATGACGTCATCGGACCGGTGAAAATCCGGTGAAAACCGGGTCGGACCGGTGGTCGGACCGGTTGATCTGTTTTTTTTTTTTTTAAAGATAAACCATTTATAAATTTTGCATGTTTTCACAAAAAAGGCTTGGGTGGGGTTCGAACCCCCTCCCTAGTATTCAACATTTCAACTTTTTAACCACTAAGCTATCTATTATTTGTTGATACTATCCCGCATTCATTAAATATAATCAATTCCGGATATGTTAATTTTTTTTGCACATTCTTTCATTAATAGTTTTGATTAAACACACATTTTTTTGACAAATTGATTCAAGTTCAACACTAATAAACATGTTAGTAAATGTATAATTATAAATAAAATTATAATAAAATTTCTATATTAATAAATGTATACTTTCTTAGTATATATTATAATTTTTTGAATTTATTTAATATAGACCGGGTCATGCCGGTCCGACTAGAGACCCGCGGTCCGACCCCGGGTCTAGTGACCCGGTGCCTTGACCGGGTCGATGGCCGGTCCGGGTCTGATAACACTGACTGCAGTAAAGTTTAATGGGCAACTTAGTGGGCAACTTAGTAATGTTTAATGGCTTTTCAAGGGTAAATCGAGTAGTTAAATAGGACATCAAAAAGTTAGTTTTTTTGGAATCCTCTTTATATAAAGGTATAGATTTATCTAATTAATTGTATTTGCGTTTCTGCGTGTTTTTGAGTTTCTATGTCTTTTTCATTAGCGGTCCACCCGAACTATCTAGTCTAGATCCACCACTGACTTAGAGGTAGGGGTGCGCAAGACCTGTCCCAACCCTAAAACCCGTCCCGTTTTCGTCACACTTGACCCGCAAAACATCGGGTTTGTTCGGCTCTGAGGACGAGTTAAGGTCTAAAGAATTGGCCTGACCAAAATTTAAGGACGGGTTAGGGTTAAAACAGTAAACTAACCCGTCTATTTAAGGACGGGTTAGTTTACTGTTTTAACTCTATTATTATATTGGATCTTCTTGGCATTGGATCTTTAGGATCTATTGGAAGTTTGGAACGGTTTACTCTTTTTTGTTTCAAATTATGTTTTTGATGCATGATGTGTTTGTGGTATGATATTCTATTTGATTCATGATCTGGTTTGCACGCATGGCCTTAGCACAAAGGCATGACTCCACCCTTGCCCAATTAGGGGGCAACCCTACTTGGTCTGTCAAAAGAGCTCGGCTTGTATTCGACGCATGTTCAACTTTCAAGCCAAAGACGACCTTTCTCCAGAAATGACTCTGGCTTGGGGCGGGCTCAATTTTCCAACCCACTAGCCTGCCTTGCTAATTTTTTAACGGGCTCATGGTGGGCCGGGCCGGGCTAGCCCATTTTGACATAGCTAGTTTTTTTTCTTTTTAATTAAAGATCACATGATATTCTAGAAGATTGTTTGAGATTTTGTAATTAATTGACGTAATCTGAAATGTTAATCTAAATCTAACGACTATAATTAAGAACACTTAGGGTATGTTTGGGAGGGGGTTTTGCGAGGGGAGGGGAGGGGAAGGCTAAGAAAATATTAGTTTATATTTTAATATGTATTTGAGATTTTAAAAAAGTAAAAGAATAACATGATAGATAAGAAAATAACAATTTTAGTCACACTTCATTTATGCTAATTTTGAATTGAAAAATAAGCCTTCCCCTCCCAAAACCTCCTCCCAAACATACCTTTAGTTATTGTAAAAAATGATATCAGTTAATTATTACTTTTAGGTTAAAATTAAAGGATTGGATTACATTATTAATTACAAAAATCTCGAATGATTATTTTTTTTTAATAAAAAATCACATGAAATCTTTTTTTAATAAGGCAATTTGAATCATTTATTTTAATCCAATATTACTCATATTATATCATTAATTACCAAATCTTGAATAATTGTTTCTTTTTTAATAAAAGATCACGTAATATCTTATATTAGTCAAACAATCTTATCTTATATATAACAGTTTTTAAATTACTATATATATATATATATATATATATATATATATATATATATATATATATGCGTTCAGTTCCTTTTCTTTGAAATTTACCATCTTCAATTTTGAATATTGTGTGGGATGGAGCGAGCAAATATGATCATGAGGCTAGGAAGCATATTCCTAATGTTGGGGATTTTTTTTGCTCTTTTCAGTCACACCAACGGTAATGATACATATCTCATAACATCTGTTTCTTCCCGTTGTTATTATTTCTTTAAGCAACTATTAGAATTATAATTAGAACCCAACATACGGGAACAAAACAAACTATTTGGATCTATAGCTTTTCAGAAGAAAAATGCTAGCAACACTCTTTTTAGTACACATAAAGAGAGTATTAGAAAGAAAGTGATAAAGAGAGTGTTGCTAGCATACGTATTGCACTTCTCAATAGAGCAATACGTATGTACAGTGGTACTGTACGCACTGGCTTAGACACAAACACAAACACCAATTTTTTTTCTTAAAAATTGAAATAAAACTGCATTTATAAAGGGAGCGTATTGCGTTTTAAATGAAACTAACTTTAAAAATGGTTTGATCACACAGGTCTGCCCTGCCCCACACGTTTTTGTCGCAAAACATTGTCATCATCATCTTGTCGGGGTAATAGTTTGACCTGCTATCAAGAATTCAAGAAACAATATGGAGCAAGTGCCATACCTATAAATTGTAATTGTTATAACTACCAATGCTCTTGTTGTGTTTTGCTTTCTTTTTGTGATCATGCGGAGCCCAAGACGATCTTGCTGCCTTGAGGCCAAATTAATAATACAATAAACTTTAATAAGTTTGTTTTATTTTAACCATGAAAATTAATAAACATTGTTGTTTTTTTCGATAAGTAGAAATATAATTATTTCAGTCTAACTTGAGCATCAGTGTGACACACTCTACTCAACTTCTTTGAAGGGTTGCAGAACTCACCATATCATTTGCTATCGAAATACTAGACAAAGAATACATCAAGTCATAGAGTACGCTCGCTCCAAAGGAGAAATTGATGCAAAATTACAAAAAAGAGGCATGAAAGCTGTACACCAAAAAGCTACCAGCAAACTAAAAAACCAAATAGAGCACCAATATATGATAGAATGAGAATTATTAACTTTAAAATTTGAACACCTATCAGCACCAGTAAATCGCAGCTTCCAAAATGGCCAAAATCCTAGTTAACAAATTTAGAGGGAATTTATGAGCTGCTACAAAGCCTTTAGATCAGATAGAGTATCAATCAAAGGGAACCAAAATCCTAGTTAACAAATTTAGAGGGAATTAAATTGCAACAAACAAGAAATTCTACAACTAAAAATAACCACATCACACAATCTAGTGAACATCACCTAATAGCACCTGCATGGGGTGTTGAGCACCTGAACAGAGAGAATAAGAAACATAGAAATAGACATCAACCAAAACAAGCAGAACAATTGTGTCATATTTTATAATTAATGGCATAAACTAAACCCCTAATTCTAATCAAACGACTATAATTAAGTGGTCGTATTTTAGGAAATAACTTATGTTAAAACACTTGTTTATTGTGAGAAATGTGAAAATTTAATTTTAACTGTTAAATTATAATTACAAATTTTGTATGATTTTTTCTAGAGATGGAAAAATTATAACCCGTTAGTCCGCCAAAAAATTGAGTTGGGTTGGGTTGGTGATTTCACCCCGCCAACCCCTAGTAGCCAGCCCCGCCTAACCCACCAATCTGGCCGGCCACAGACAGGTCAGGGCGACCCAGCCCGCCAAGTTTAATTTTTAAATTTTTTTATCCCCCCTTTGTTTTTAATTATTTTTTAATATTTTGTTGGTGGGTCAACACACCAACACACTATTTTTACCTTGTTTTTGGCGGGCTTCGGCAAGCCAACCCGCTAACCCGCCTATTTTTAGCCTAAAAATAATTATTTAATTAATTTTCTATATGTTTGTTTTTAAAGGCGACCTAACCCTCCGACCCGCCAACCCACCGAGGGGCGGGGTGGGATCAATTTCCAACCCACTAGTCCGCCCCGCTACTTTTTTGACGGCGTCATGGTGGGCGGGACGAGCTCACCCATTTTTTTTTGTCTAGGGGTCTTTGACCCCTCCGGTATCCAGGGGAAATGGGCCCTAGATAATCTAGTGTTCGGCCGGGAGGTAAGTAAAGTCTGGCTTTAATTTTTTCCATCGTCGGGGATCGAACCTGGGTACTTGACATCCCTAGTTTTTTCCTTTTAAATTAAAGATCACATGATATTCTAGAAGATTGTTTGAGATTTTGTAATTAATTGACGTGATCTGAAATGTTAATCTAAATCTAACGACAATAGTTAAGAACACTTAGTTATTATAAAAAACGATAACATTTAACTAAAACTTTTATATCAAAATTAAAAGTTTAGATTACATCATTAATTATAAAAATCTCTAATGATTATTTTCTTTTTAATAAAAATCACATGAAATCTTGTTTTAATGTGGTAATTTGAACTATTAATTTTAATCCAACAATTTTTTCTGACGCAGTTTTAATTCAACAATTAAAAGTAACGACTCATATTATATCATTAGTTACAAAATCTTGAACAGTTATTTCTTTATTAATAAAAGATCACGAGATATCTTATATTAGTCGATGAATTTTATATATATATATATATATATATATATATATATATATATATATATATATATATATATATATACACGTTCAGTTTCTTTTCTTTGAAACGGCCCCAACATTTTAAGATCTACAATTTTGAATATTGTGTGGGATGGAGCGAGCAAATATGATCATGAGGCTAGGAAGCATATTCCTAATGCTGGGGATTTTTGTCTCTCTTTTCGGCCACACCAACGGTAATGATACACATCTCACAACTTCTGTTTCTTCTCGTTGTTATTATTTCTTTAAGCAACTATTAGAATTAGAATTAAAACCCAACACATTGAAACAAAACAAACTATTTGGATCTATGGTTTTTTAGAGGGAAAAATTCTAGCAACACTCTTTTTAGTACACATAAAGAGAGTATTGGAAATAAAGTGATAAAGAGAGTGTTGCTAGCATTCTTCTTTTAGAGAATATGTATATAGGTTTTTGTTGCTAGAACTATTGCACTTTTCAAGAGAAATATGTACGTACAATGGTACTTACGTACGTACGGTCGTACTGTGTGTACTGGCTCAAACACAAACACCTGTTTTTTTTTCCTTAAAAAATTGAAATAAAATTGCATTTATAAAAACATACATGCCTGGTGGTTAAGAGTAGTTTTCCTATTTTCTCTTCAAAGAACAACACTGATATTTAGGGTTACTGTATCTAAGTTTTTTCATTCTCTAAATCACTTATATATGTTTCCAAAAGGGAGTGTATTGCATTTTAAATGAAACTAACTTCTAAAATGGTTTGATCACACAGGTCAATCCTGCTCCGACGGTTTTTGTCGCAAAACATTGTCATCATCTTGTCGGGGTAGTAGTTTGAGCTGCTTTCAACTATTCAAGAAAAAATATGGAGCAAGTCCTATAAATTGCAATTGTGATACTAGTAACCGCCAATGCTCTTGTTGTGTTTTGCTTTCTTTTTGTGATCATGTGGACCCCAAGACGATCTTGCCTTGAGGCCAAATTAATAATACAATAAACTTTAATAAGTTTGTTTTATTTTAACCATGAAGATTAATAAACATGGTTGCTTTTTTTCGATAAGTAGAAATATCATTATTTCAGTCTAACTTGAGCATCAGTGTGACACACTCTACTCAACTTCTATGAAGGGTTGCAGAACTCACCATATCATTTGGTATCAAAACTAAACAAAAAATACATCAAGTCAAGGTTCCAAAAAACGCCCCGTTACAGCAAAAACGGGCGAGACAAAAACGGTTTCGGTGGCTGCCGTTACCGTTATGAGCCGCGACAACGGAGTGAATGAAATTCACGGCAAAAAACGCGACGAAACGCCTTTACGACTGCGACAAAACGCCGTTCCGACCGCGACGGCTGCGACAAAACGCCGTTCAACAGCAAAAGCAGAAAAGATTCGTTTTTTAACAGATCTTTCTTGTGATTCTTGTCACTTTCAGAATATATTCTTATTCTGATTCTTTTTCTGCTTCCCTAAAAACCAAAAGGAACAAACAAACCTTGCTCTCTGACTCTCTCATATTCACTCACTCATCAGTTCTTCTTGATTCTTCATTCTTCAATTCCTTTGTTTCAGTTTGTGTTGCTTCACAATTGGAATGACTGAACGAGCTAGTGTAGCCGTGAAGGTGATGATGATGTTCTGCAGGCTTGGATTCGTGTTGCTGTTCCTATTTGTGTTCGTGAAACACTGATGAAGATGACGACCGTACGAAGAGGAAAGAAGGGAACGGAGTAGAAGAGTGAGAAAGAAACTTACAAAGTAAAAGAAATTAGGGTAAGCATGTTAGATGCGTATAACCCTTTGTGTTTGGATTGGGTCTTTTATTGAGCCCAATTCCTTTAGTTTTGTTTTAAACAAAAAATACCTCAAGTCACACTCGCTCCAAAGGGGAAATTAATGCAAAATTACAAAGAAGAGGCATGAAAGCCGTACACCAAAAAGCTAGAAGCAAACTAAAAAAATCCAAAAAGAGCACCAATATATGATAGAATGAGAATTATTAACTTTTAATTTGAACACCTATCAGCACCAGTAAATCGCAGCTTCCAAAATAGCCATTCAAATCCCTTCAAGTGTGATAATATGTATCATGTGTATATTGCAGTGAGATGATTACTTCAGAGGCAACATTTATGGGTAGCAGTAGCACCACCAATAATTGTAAGTCATTGCAGAGCTGGTAAAAAGCCTTTAGAATTTAGGTTAATATAGGAGATGGGAGTTAATTGAACTTCAATCTAAACTTTCCAGATAACTCGACATCCTACCGAATAAGTTATGACAGAATTGTTGTAAGAACCGAATCACACCCAACTCCAGCTCCTGCATAGCTCCACAATTCACAATGACAGCTACAGAGAGATTCCAAATATTTAAGCATCTGTGCAGTGACTTGATAGTGGAAGGAATCTAGTAAGTGAGATTAGATAAAGTACCAATCAAAGGGAACCAAAATCCTAGTTAACAAATTTAGAGGGAATTAAATTGCAACAAACAAGAAATTCTATAACTAAAAATAACCACATCACACAATCTGGTGAAGATCACCTAATAGCACCTGCATGAGGTGTTGACCACCTTATCAGAGAGAATAAGTAACATAAAAATAGACATCAACCAAAACAAGCAGAAGAATTGACCAGATTAGAGGAGTGTTTGGATATTGTAGTAGGAACAAAGAGTAGCTTGACCACACTAAGAAGACCATATATGAGTTTGGAGTTTTAGAGTTGACGCCAAGAATTCCACACCCTTTCAAGAGCCATTTGGACAATTAGAGAACCTGACCAAGTCCATCACACATAAGGTTACCCCACAGATCTAATCCACAGAGGGCACATAGTCTCGAGGAATAGTATTCCTCTTCTTGGTCGCACAGAGGGCACTTAGTTTCTTCTGCTCGTAGCACATTAAGCTTCCTCAACCTATCTCTAGTACTAAGTTTACCTTGCAAAATGAACCACACAAGTAACTCAGCCCCTTGGTGGTGTTAAGCCTCTCCAGGCTACTCTCAAGTTGATCTTTTCATTATCCTACTCCACCATGTATTGACAAAGGACTTGACAGAGAATTCCCCTTTATATAGAAATGTCACCATGTTCTCTCTTTGGATTGTTTCCTCGACAGATGCACTTCTTGGAGACTAGCCAGTAGAGTGTTGAATGTTCTAGTTCCCACTGAAAAAGGGTTCTCCTCCAGACTAGGTTCCACCGCCACTTAAGACCATCCCATACCCCAATATTTGCAATGATTATCACCACTCTTCCGCCTTTGGATAGTAACTTTGCTTTCCAAGTGGCCTTTTTCTTTTTGTATTTTTGAAATGACCGGTTTCCATGTTGCTAGTTAATTTGGATTTTCCCAAGTACTTAGTCGGGAGACTCACCAGTTGACATCCCAATCTATCTGCCATTTAAAGTGCCAAGTTCCTTATTTTTCAAATGCCTATCAGGCCCACTTGGCTAGGTTGGTTTTCAGCCCTCACAAGTGTTGGAAGCAAACCATAATCCTTCTCAAGTTGAGTAGCCACTTTGTCTTCGCGGGGCAAAACACCAAGGTGTCATCTGCAAATTGTAGATGGGAGATGCAAACTTCCTGGGCTGGCACTGTTAGACCTTCAACAAGTCCAAGGCGATAAACTTTGTTGTTTTTTATGAAATTATCCGTCTTGTTCAGTAATAACCTGTACTTTTTATTATGTTATCGCACATGTATCTCTTTCTACAATATATATTTAAGCGTAAAATTGTCAAAAATGTAGTTAATGGGAACTTGGAATTTAAATATGATATAAGAAAATAGTAACAAAAGTTTTGTAGGAAATAGACAACAAAAAATAAATGAAGATACTACTTAATTTTAAGATTTGTTTCACCTATTGAGAAACAATAATTATAATTTAAGGAGTGTGACCATTTTCTAAATTATCTTTATTAACTACCGGGTATTAACTATTAGCCAACATGGTTGACCTAGTGGCATAAGCTACCCTAAGGACGAGCGAATGTGTTTGATTCTTGCAATGACAAACTCTGTTCGCCAGTGTGAAGTTTGCTTCCAAGGAAGAGTGAAGATTAGTCTTTAGTTGAAAGCGTTGGGACACTATCTGTGGGTAGCTAGCAATAGTTTGAACAAAAAAACACTATGCTAGCATATTTTCCCATGTCTTGCATGACCTATTGATATTGGTTTCCATTTGAGGTAGCATATGGTTTTAATCCACTAACCCTTCTCTATTTGATTCCTTTTCCAATTAGTGATGATGTGCTACACAAGGATGCCAAAGATAAGGCCAAATTTGTGCAAGAACTACATGCCAAGGTCAAGAAAAATATTGAGAAAAAGGTTGAGCACTATTCTAGGAGTGCCAACAAAGGAAGGGGAAAAATGGTTTTTGAACCCGGTGATTGGGTTTGGATTCACTTTAGAAAGGAAAAGTTTCCTTCCCAAAGAAAATCCAAGCTCCAACTTATGGACCCTTTCAAGTCTTGGAGCGCTACAATGATAATGCATACAAGATAGATATGCCCGGTGAATATAATGTGAGTGTTACTTTTAATGTTAGTGGCCTTTCTCCTTTTGATGTAGGTGCACATGAGGACTTGAAGATAAGATTCAAATTCGGGGTCGAATTCTTTTCAAGAAGGAGTGAATGTTATGGACACAAAGAGCATGGAGATTCAAGACTTGGCACTTGGACCAATAACAAGAGGAAGAGCGAAGAAGATTAAAGAACAATTAGAAGCTCAAATAATTAATTTGGCTAATGATAGTAAATGTTCTAAAATTGTTCATTGTCTTTTAAATGCTCTTGTAGTTGATATTTCATATGAATTTATAATTGTAATAAGCCAAACATTTTTAGGCATGTTATTTCCGTTTCTAAGAAGCCTAATTGTGTAAGGCCTAGTTTGGGCTTGAATTTGGACTTTTAGTTGTTATATTTTTTTTTTTGAGAGCCCACAGCCTATTCCCTATAAATAGGTGTGGTTTTGCAAGTTGTAAGGGATTAGAATAAGTGCTCTCTCTAGGGTTCTTTCTTGAATCGTCTTTGGGATGCTATCAAGAGTTGTGGTTTTTGTGGCGATCCAATCATGTTTTTTTTGGCAAATAAAAGGAAAGAAGCCTCATTAAAACCTTTTGATGTTAAAAAACATCAAGAAGGAAAAAGAGTACATCTCACTGAATTTATTAAAAAAAAGAGAAAAAAGAATAAGACAGAAGAGAGGCCAAGGAGGGACTATACCAATACCCTTGACAAGAAAAGAAACAAAAACAAAGCAGTAATAAGGAGCCCTAATTTAAAGACCCACCAAAACAAGTCATCCTAACAAAAAGTTATAAGACAGTTTAAGAAACTAAAGTCCAAAACAAATCAAAAGGAGGTAGAAGCAGAATTTGCCTTTGAACGAGCGTTGTATCTGACGACCAATTTCTTTTTTTGTCCAGTTTCTTCTTATGGGTCTTGGACACAACCGGTTCAAAATAATCGTGCTGATCAACTGTTCCATGGGTATCGGCAGCCACCGGATCACCAACATCATCTGAGATCGCACCCCATAGTTTTCCTAAAATTCTCATGTCAAAAGTTACTACTGGATTAGAAGGAGCAACAGACTCTGAGGCGGTATTCAAATTTTGGGACTTTGACACAACCGCAAATGCTTGAGAATCAGCGACAACATCATCATCTGAGACATCTCCCCAAACATTCCCTAATATTCTCATGTCAGGTGCAACCACTGGGTTAGAAGTGGCATCTGACATTGAGACATGTAGCGAATCCAGCCTTCTCTCGTGGGTGATTGTGTGGAGGATAAATCCACAGCCTGCAAATTCTGAGTCGAAGATATATTTGTTGAAGAAGGAACCACCCCTATAGTGTGTATATTCGTAGGAGAACTTCGAGCAGAGGTAGATTTCTCCAAAGAGATATCACATTGACGAGCTGGCAAAGGCGAAAAATCCTTTTGCGTAACATTACCTTCACTAGGAATATTTTTTGCTACACCAAGAAGAGGGTTTGAGCTCCCAGCCATCTCCTCGGGTGATAGAACAACGTTATTAATACCCTTGAAGCGATTAGGATCATTATCTTTCTCTACCGATATAACCACACTAGTACCTTGCATTTTGGATGGGCCAACGTCCAGTATATTCACACGCTTCGCTCATGGTTGGATCGCCGCATATATTCATCCCTTGTCTTTCCATCTTTTTGATTTTCTTCCATTTACTTGCGTTTCTCTATTTTATTTGTTTCGTTATTTCTTTGATTATGAAACGATCCTTTGTTTTGAGTGAATTAGTAACAATATTTCACATCAACTAGAGTTATGCAATTTTTTTATTAACGTGCCAAATTTTATGGCTTTACTAAATTTAAAGTCAGTGACAAAACTGTAAGGGAATGTAAGTGAGTTAGAGTCTCTAGCTAGGTTGGTGATAGTGACTCTAAACAAGTAAAGTGTTTCTCATTGACATATTGTTTCCCACCGAGCTTAGTTTGAAGGCTTTTAAATAGAATAACTTTTTTTTCAAAACGAATCAACCCACGACACGAATGTATATTAACAACACAACAAAAATATAACAATATAAAAATTTTGAAGCCGCTTTTGAAGCCTCTTGAAAATGAGGAGTTCAAGCAAACTCTCTTTCAAATGCATTCTGATAAGGCACCTGGTCCGGATGGCCTCAATACGGCTTTTTTCAAGAAGTTTTGGAATCTTTGTGGTATGTAATTGTTTCACACCGGTAAGGAGTGGTTGGCAAATGGAGAATTTCCACCAAACCTATGCCTATGAAAGATCTCCGGCCTATATCGTTGTGCAATGTTATTTACAAGATCATCTCAAAGGTACTCTCTAATAGACTCAAACCTTTACTTCCTAAATGCATCTCTTTGGAACAATCTGCTTTTGTTGAAAATCGGTCTATTCTTGACAACGTACTCGTGGCAATTGAGACCCTACATCACTTGAAATGTAAGACGAGAGGCAAGGTAGAGGAGATGGCTCTCAAGATTGATATTAGTAAGGCCTATGACCGTGTGGATTGGGGCTTTCTTCATTGTATGTTGTTGAAGTTGGGCTTTGATAAGCAGTGGGTTAAATGGATGGATATGTGTTTGGAAACATTTAGCTACTCGGTTTTGGTTAATGGGGAGAAAGTAGGACCTATCACACCTGGGAGAGGACTTAGGCAGGGTGAACCACTGTCACTTTACCTGTTTATTTTGTGTGCTGAGGGTCGACTGACAACTTTACTCAAAAAAGCTGAGACTAGAGGCGATATCCATGGTATGAGAGTGCGTAGAGGGGCTCCAACCCTCTTACACATTCTTTTTGCTGACAATTGTTTCTTGTTTTGCAGAGCTGATGGTCGTGAAAGTGGTCACCTCAAGGCTATTCTTAATACTTATGAGAAGGCCTTGGGGCAAGCTATTAACTTCCAGAAGTCAGAAATTTATTTCAGCCGAAATACATCACAGGCTACTAGAGAGGAGGTGACAGCTATCTTAGGTGTCACTAAATGTCTAGGAACAGGTAAATATTTGGGACTTCCATCTATGATAGGGAGGAATAAAAATCAACTTTTTGGTTATCTCCGGGGGAGAATTTGGAAGAGAATTCAACATTGGTCGGGGAAACTTCTTTCAAAAGCAGGTAGGGAAGTTTTATTAAAATCTGTGGCTCAATCCCTTCCCACTTACTGTATGAGTACTTTCATGCTTCCTACCACTCTTGGTGAGGAGCTCGAGAGGATGCTTAATTCTTTTTGGTGGGGATCGAACCATGGCACAAGGAGAGGGATTCACTGGTTGATTTGGGATAAGCTTACAATCAGGAAAGAGTTTGGAGGTATGGGTTTTCGTCATTTTCATGGTTTCAATTTGGCAATGCTAGGGAAGCAGGCGTGGAATATTGCAACTCACGCAAATGCTATAGTTAGTAGAGTATTCAAGGCAAAATATTTTCCAAATAGTGATTTCATAGGGGCTCTCGCTTGGGACATAATCCCAGTTACGTATGGCGTAGTATCTTTACTTCTCGGGTAGTGGTCAGTTTGGGAGCTAGGTGGAAGATTGGAAACATGGATTCTATTTCGGTTTGGCATGATCCTTGGTTGAAGGGTCGCAGGGATAGCTTTGTGAGGTCACCTATTGTCCCGGGCGCATAGGGGCTTCTTGTGAAGGATCTTTGGTGTAATAATACTAGGAGCTGGAAGTCTAACTATATCGATCAATTGTTTAATGCAGAGGAGGCAAATTTGATTAAAACTATGCCATGTTTTCAAGTGGATGAAGAGGACACATTATGTTGGTGTCGTAGTCGGAATGGTTTCTTTTCCGATCGGTCGGCATATTACACACTCATGGAAGACTTTATAGATAGCTCAAACTTGCGTATAGAGAGTGATTGGATGTCTATTTGGAAGTGTCGTGTTCAACCGAAGGTTAAATAGTTTTTATGGAGACTTGCTAGGGGTGCCTTCCAACCCGTAGCAACTTATTGCGGCGACATGTTGATTGTGAAGATCATTGCCCACTGTGCGAAGATGACCACCCCGAGTCGGAGTGGCATGCTTTCTTTAATTGCTCTCATACTGAACTGATTTGGAATGTGTTGTTCCTTGGTTCAAACTCTTAGAACCTGGTCGTGGATTCAACCAGGGGTTTGAGCAAGTTCTTTGATTCCTCTGTTCTTCAAGCGATTACGCCAAGGAGGGAACTCTGGTCCTTTACTGTAGGTATCCTGACTCCTCTAGAAAGGGCCAGGTTAGGTGAGAGGGGACTGCGAGGGTTGGATTATACTACTGGCTAATGCATAAACGTAAAGATAAATGATATCAAGAAGATAGTTAAAAAATAAACGTAGAGTTTGATTTGATTGATGATCCCCTTTTTGTACAATTACTCTTCTATTTATATACATAGGCCCTCGTCGGCCACTAACACAGCCAACATTTGCCTACCGTTGGATCAATATAAGATCAATGATTATCATTGTCCCTAAGCCCTAAAGAGGTGGAGTAACCACCCACGATCTCACTAGCGCGGTTAGTGGGGTGAACTCTCTCACTCCGCTCTTCGTGACTTCACTCCTTCGCTTGATCTTCAACTGCTCCCATGTTCTATCTTCGTGCATGTCTCCTACGTGCCTTCTAAGTAAAACCGCCTTACCTCAGCCACTTGGTTTACTCAGCTAACCTTCGTCCTCAGGCAGTAACTCAGGCACCCGAGCCTACCCTGGCCGCGACACTCTATAGGCTGAGGCTGTACTCTCCCCCGGTCTCACTCATTGCTCCTTGGGCTAACCCCTTCCTCGGGGAGTTGTCTAGTGATATGCCCCGAGGACTTCCCTTGATCATTTCTCTCAGGTAATTATCTCTAAAAATCATTGTCTAGTTACCTGCCTCAGTACTCCATCTCCACTGCCTTCTTCCTTCAGCCCTCGGCCAACGACCTAATTATTTTTGGGTGTTAGCGGAATGATTGTGGATTACTTACTGAAATCCGATCTGCAATGACTAATGCTCATGATTTTAGGAGTTGTTTCTTTCTATTTCTGCAGGTACTTAACGAGGATAAAATGATCAGATTTGTCACGACTCTTTGGGCTATTTGGCGCAGGCGTAATGATAAAGTCTGGGAGGGGGTCTTGCAACCGGTTGCACAGATGGTCAGCAAAGCGATGGATCACTACTAGAAAAATGCTTTTTAGAGACGAATTTTAGAGATGGAAGTTTTTTCCTCGCTAATAGTGACGAATTTAGCGACGAATTGTCCAATCAAGGCGGTGAATAAATATTTTATTTTTTTGCGACAAATATAGTGATGAAATTGTCCATCGCTAATGGATTCGTCACAAAATCCCTGACAAAAGAAAATGAAAATTGTTAGCGAGGGATTTTGTGAAGGAATTTATCCCTCTCTAATGTTTCCGTCACAAATTCCCTTGCAAAAGAAAATGAATTAAATGCATAAATTTATTTTAAAAAATGTATCGCAGTATCATATTCGTCGCTAAATTCCTCGCAGAAAGGTTTCCATCCAAATTTGGTTCCCCCTGCTTATTTCTATCCTCCCCCCAAATCAAAACCCCAATCATTTTTCCAAAACAATTCTCCCTCCCTGTTTCCTAGTTCCTCTCTTCTAATTCACACTTCCTCCCAACACAAAACCCTAGCATTTCTGAATCCATTTTCCCCAACATTTCTAACATCCTGTTCTTTCATTTTCTCTAACATTTTTGAATCCATTTTCCTCTATTCCATTCGGAGTAAACACCACAAACGTCGCATCTATTTTTCATTTCACGATGACAAATCTGACTACATCTCTTCCATTTGCGGTGAACCTATTTTATAGTGAGCACCACAATCTCTCTCGCTCCTTCCGGGTGGTGGCTGTTACTATTTACAGTGCAGTGTATGTTGTGGTTCTATCGCTCAGCCCACAGGTATGCTGTCTTCATTTGCCCGCCCTTTCTTCTTTGGTGTGTCTCTCGCTCTCTATGTTCCCTTTCGCCTTCTCTCACTCTGTCTATAGTTTTAAATGTCGTGTTGGTGTTGGTTGTCACGATTCATTTGATTATGTGGTTTTTGTCTATGGATTTCACAGTTTTTTTTATTCTGTGGTTTAATTCTTGCTGCTCCTATTCTTTTTGCCATCGGATTCCAAAACAGTTCCTGATTTCCAAATAAATATGGAAAGGATGGTAGTATTAGTATGATTTAATCAAAATCGGATTCCAGTGGTCACGGCACAGTCTTTCTCAGTTTTCCTCTTTCTCTCGCTTTGCATTCCACCTGTTTGTTTTTTTGTTTCTTTTGGAATTCTTTCTCTTCTCTTTTAAGTTTTCCAACTAATGGTGATTCATTACTGTGTTTGTATGTGCAGATGGCTAATCTTGTACACTTAATACTACAATGCCCTGAAATCAATATAAAAGAGCTTGCAGAAAACTTTTCTGAGGTCTTATGCTTCAAAACCTAAATTAGTTGATATAATTGTTATAAGTTGTTTTACACACGAAATTTTACACATTTGTTTTAGATACGACTGCGTTTATGTGGATTTGACTATCTGATGAAGCCTTTTTAAGATAAGATTTTTTCCAATCGTGCAGTTTGCATGTAATGCACATACCAGGATAGCAGCATAGACATATGGTGCGGTAAAATTGCAGGATATGTAGGATTTGACTATCAATCACAAGTAAGTGCTTAACTTCTTTTTTGTTCTAAAAAACATATGTAGGGGGAACCTATATCTGGTTCAAAAATTTGAGGGTTGAAATGTTTGTTTGCAGATAGATATAAAGAGGTTTTACTTCCTATGCGGTAGAAGGAACCCAATTGGACTGTGCGCATCAGGCTGTTCTATTTGATAAGATGAATTCACTCTATTTGGGGGAGGTTGCGGCCATATGGGGGAATTAAAAGCCTAACTACCATTAACTTGAAAAGGGTTTGGTTAATGGTGTGTCTTCATATAAGGTAAGTGAAATCTCAAAGAATATTTTCTACTCATTTATTATAGAGTTCCATTCCCCCCACACCACCTCTTTTATTATAAATGGCACTTTGTTTTTCTTATGTCATACTCATATTATACTAATTATATTGTATACTGCAACTTCACTGTGTCTCTAGTTTGTGCTAGCTTGAATGGAGTTCACTATATCATATATATTCATTTGAACTTGCATTACATGGTCACATGTCTGTTAATTTTTCTCTGCCTCCTTCTTTAGATGTAAGTTAGGATTTGTGACTTCTGCATTCTGAAGTGGTTTCTATTCAAATTTATTATCCAAATCACTCTTACATGATTTCAACTACATTCAACTTACTTTCATTTCAGGTTTATCAATTTTTTGTTTTTTTGAACTGAATCAAGATATGAAATATCTGGGTCTCAGATGTAAGGGGATCATTAGGTTCAGTTAAGAAATGTAAGTGGCATCTTTTGCGACCTTTTCCTATAGTTGATTCTGATTGTTTTTTTGTAACCTCAGGAAATGGAAAATCTTCCAACACAAGGAAACCTGCAGATTGCTTAATGAAGCCTAATGGATATTCCCAAACGCAAGATAGTCATGGCTGCTTCAATCCCAATTCAGGTCTGATTTGTGCTTTAAAAAAAGAAGTATTTGATCTGCTGAGTACTTTTATCTTTTGATGACCAGTTGAAGTATGTTTTCTTGTACTTTTATTTCTCCTAATCTAGAAATTTTCTTCTCTACCGAGAAAGTTTGTTCTTCAATTTTGAATTATATTGGATGTTTATAACATGTTTGCTTGGCGAATGTTACGTTTTTTCATTTGCGAAGACTACTTATTCTATATTGAATGTTATTTAAGCATTATTCCAACGGTACCTAATGATGCTCACAAAACATTTCTTTAGTTTCATTTTCATATTCACTACTTGTCTATATTTCTTTAGTATTTTAGTTCTGTTTAGTTCATTGTGTTTAGTATTTTAGTTCTGTTTAGTTTCATTTTCATATTCACGTACTATTGTGCTCACATTCCCCTTTTACAGACTTCCCAAGATTGAAGAACCAAAAATTGGCAATTATTTTGAGCGTGAAGGTCATGATGAAGAAGACTAAATCATAGAAGATCCTAATCTAGAAGCACAATAACTCTTTGAAATGTTGAAGGCAGCAAAATCACCTTTATAGGATGGTTGTTACAAACATTGTGTTATCTGCTTTTTTAGCCACATTAGATTTGAAAATAAACTATGGTTTGTAAAATACTAGGTTTATCAACTTATACCGTTTTTTTATGGATTCACATTACTTATGCTTTGTATGGATTTATATTTATAAACCTTGTTAATTATTTAAGATATTTATGTGCTATTCAAAAAAAATCTAATTTTTATTCTTACATTTAGTAGAATGTTTTATTTTAATGAGTGTATAAAATCTATAACAAATATGCTCTTATATTAAATTCTAATGAGTCCCTAATTAAAAATGAATATTAGATGGATAAAATCCCTCACTAATAGAGAGGGATTTAGTCTCCCTCTCTATTAGGGACGGATTTAGTCCCCCTCTATTAGCGACGGGTTTTATTTCTCACAAATAGCGACAGAAATACACTTTTCATCTTAAATTTCGAACTATTTGTTAGTGACGGATTTCATATATTTGTGAGGGAATTCTCTGTCACTATTAGCGACGGATTTCAAAATCCCACGCTAAAAATTTAGTGACGCCAAAATTAGTTAGGAATCTGGGTTCGTCACAAATTCTGTCGCTAAAATCTTTGGTGACGGATTTTTGATGGTTTAGTGACGGATTTTCCGCCTTTCTAATTTTGATTTTTCTAGAAGTGGGTCACTTCCATGAGTGGAGCTGGGGGCGAGCGACAAACGATACAACAAGCTGAGCAACTAGACAGCATCATGCGAATGAAACTCACTGGCAGCCACCGTACCATGGTACTCTCAAATGTAATGTAGATGCAACACTTTTTGCATCTGAAAACAAATATGGCATTGGCGCGTGCATCCGGTCTTCCACCGGCAATTTCTACAAACACTACAAAAAAACTGGTCATTAGCGACGAACATTTCCCTCACAAAATGACCTAAATCCGCCGCTAATGGTCATTTGCGAGGGAATTAGAGAGGGACTGGTTCCCTCGCTAATTCCCTCCTCGCTAATGGGATTAGCGAGGGAATTTGAATCCCTCGCTAATTCGCGAGGGAAAAATCCGTCGCTAATTCCCTCGCTAAGTCTGACTGTTTCTGTTTTTTTTAATCTGCTTTTTTATATTTATTATTATATTATTTTAATTATTATTATTACTATTATTATTATTATTATTACTATTATTATTATTATTTCCAAAGAGAGAGAGAGAGAGAGAGAGAGAGAGAGAGAGAGAGAGAGAGAGTGGTGGTAGCGTGGTGGTGAAGGTGGCGTGGTGGTGATGTGTGGATGGTAGAGAGAGAAGGAGAAGAGTAAGGGAGAGAGAGAGAGAGAGAGAGAGAGAGAGAGAGAGAGAGAGAGAGAGAAGAGTGAGAGTGGTGGTGGCGTGGTGGTGATGTGTGGTGTGAGTGAGAAGAAGAGGAGAGAAGGTGGTGTGAAGGTGGGGTGGTGGTGGTGGTGGTGGTGGTGAAGGTGGTGTGAGTGAGAAGAAGAGTGAGGGAAGAGGAAGGGTAGCGTGGTGGTGGTGTGGTGGTGGTGTGGTGGTGGCGTGGTGGTGGTGTGAGTGAGAAGAAAAGTAAGGGAAGAGGAAGGGTGAAGAGGAGAGAAGAAGAGTGAGGGTGTTGTGAGTGAGAAAGAAGAGTGAGGGTGTAAACGGATTTAAGGGGAAAAAGTAAAAAAAAATTGCGAGGGAATTAGCGACGAAACTGTCCGTCGCTAATTCCTGCACATTTACCAACCCCTGCACTGAGTCCCATCATCTGAAAACTGTCAAAAATTAGCGAGGGAATTAGCGATGGACTGAAATTCCGTCTCTAAATACCTGCACTGAGTCCCATCATCTGAAAACTGTCAGAAATTAGCGAGGGAATTAGCGAGGGACTGAAATTCCGTCGCTAATTTTCAAAATTTCCGTCACTAATTTTCAAAATTCCGTCGCTAATTCTCAAAAAATACGACAACCCCAATTCCCTCGCAAATTCCGCCGCTAATTCCAGTTTTTGCGAGGGAACATTAGTCCCTCGCTAATTTCCGTCGCTAATGGACAATTTTTTTGTAGTGAAAGGCAAGACAATGTGGTTCACAGCTGGTATTCCAACACCACAAGAGGCGGAGGCTTTGGGAATATGGCAAACCTTACTCTGGTTGGAGGAATTGGGGCTGACTTCTGTTTCCATAGAACTGGATTGTCATCCAGTTGTAAATGGCTTGATGGCAGATTCATTACCAAATACCGAGTTTGGAACGCTAATATCTAAGTGTAGGACTTTTTTATCTAATTTTACAAGCTTTCAGGTTAGCTTTATTCGAAGGCAAGCAAATCTTGCAGCTCATACTCTAACAAGGGCGTCAAGATTATATGCTAGCTCTTATGTCTTTGATTTGATTCCATCATGTATTTACACTATTTTGATTAATGAAATGCCATAAGTTTATTATTGTCAAAAAAAACTTCCAAAGGGAAATTTGTTGGAAAAAAAAAAACTTCCAAAGGGAAGGGAACATGTGGGGAGCTATTGTCAACATTGCCAACTTGACAAATCATTATAAATATCTTTACTTTTTTTTTATATTTAGATTTATTTGGCCCATTGTTGCACCAACCGTATATATCGGTTGGTTGGATTGTTGTTTGCTTGCCAGCACCGAACCAACCTAAATCAAACCACATCCTCTATATAGTACACAGTCTTTGGCAACTCTGTGCTATATATATGTTTCATGTATCCTCTATATCTTTACATAGTCTTTTGATTACTTTTGTCACGTTTTTTTTAGAGTTTTGTTGAGTTCTTTGAATAAAGACCCAAAAACAACTCTTTAATTAACTTTTTAAAAATTTAAAAAAATTAATTCATTGAAAAATTAGCTCTTAAGATGGCATTTGAAGGAATATAAAAATTTAACACTAAATTATAGTTTTGGTCCCCCTATTTTTACAAATTCAGACATTTAATCCCCCTATTTTAAAACTTGGACATTTAGTCCCCGCTATTATGAAATTCTCGGACATTTAGTACAAATGGGGTTTTTCATATTTTTTTTGCTGATGTGGACCTCATTAAATGATGTGCCAGCCACATGTGGTGCCTACGTCATGTGCCACGTCATTTAATGAAGTCCACATCAGCAAAAAATAATGAAAAACCCCATTTGGACTAAATGTCTGAGTTTTTCATAATAAAGAGACTAAATGTCTAAGTTTTAAAATAGGAGGACCAAATATCTAAATCTATAAAAATAGGGAGTCCAAAACTATAATTTAGCCAAACTTAAATATGTAATACTCAGACAAAAAATAAAAGATCTATCATTTGATTGAATTAGAATAGATCGGTTCTGATTCTTTTACGGTATGTTTGGGAGGGGGTTTTACGAGGGGAAGAGAGGGGAGGGTTTGAAAAAAAATAGTTTATATTTTAATATATATTTAAGATTTTAAAAAATTAAAAGAACAAGTCGATAGATATCCATATAACATTTTTAATCACACTTTTTTTATAGGCAATGTTAGTTTCCACGAGTTGGGATATCCATATACCTACTTGGGATATTTTTAATCATACTTGATTTATGTTTAGAGACATTTTATAGTTTTTTTAATTCTAAATTGAAAACTATGTCCCCCCCTCGATTCCCCTCCCAAAACCCTCTTTCAAACATACCCTTAAGACCCTTAAGGATGTTATTCAATCCAAACTAAACGGTGTGTTGTTTTAACTTTTAAATCAAATGCCTTTTTTTTTCCAAAACCGTTTTTTGACAAAACGCAAATTTTTTTTTTGTTTTTAATCTCAAAAAAAAAACGTAACCAAATAAAAACTATCTATAACTTCCAAAGGCAAAGGGAACACGTGGAGAGCCATTGGAAAATTGCCAACCTGACAAACAAACAGTTTCGTTTCCACCACAATTCCTGCAATGTCACCACCCTCTTCCATCTCTCTCTCTTTCTCTGTCTCTCTTCATCTCTCCAAATCCAAGAAAAACAAAAGAAGCAAACCCTTCAAAGGGAAAAAAAAAGAAAATTTTGAAAACAAAAAAGGGTGAGAGTGAAAGAGAAAATGGGTTCATATACCTTCTTCTCTTCCATTCTCTTTTTTTTCTTGCTAGCCACATTGGCTTCCTCTTCCCCATTCCTCTCTGGTACATTATTTTTTCAATCATGATTATTATAATGCGTGACATTAAATTATACATAGATATTCATATTTGTTATTAACATTGGATTAATGTGCTTTAAAAAAAAACATTGGATTGATGTGATTGACTTTTTGTTGTTACAGATGATATATTTGAGTCTGGGATGCCCACTAGTCGTGCTCTCCTACAAGCTAAAAAAGGTAACAATTTTTTATTCATGACTCTCTAATTTCTTGATTTTGTTTATAGTTTTGTTATGAATCCTTCTAATTCATTTTAATTCAAATGTGGAAATCATAATGTAACAAATTATCTGAATTCATGATGATTCCTGATTTTTTTTATAAGTAAATTTCATTATTAGATTTAGCTCCAGCATTGTCTTATTGATCTTGAAAAATTCAAACAAAATTGTTCATTTAAATGAAGAATAAGGAGATTGTCTCTCTAAAGGGTTTCATAATCTGCTTTGTATTGAAAAAAAAAAAGAGCTATTGCTTGAAAGAAAAGCTATACATATTTTGATACTGATTCTGTTCTGGTGATAACCCATATTCCTCATTTTATCTTTTTTTTTTATTTAAAAAAAATTCTCATTTTTGTTTTATTTGGTTTAAGATTTTTATACGATTTCTTTATATATGGGTGATAACGAAGGGGTGGAATTAACTGTGATAATTATTTGCAAAAAATGTTGAGGAAGCCATATAAGTTATAACTATCCTCAGTACTTTTTCCTTTAGAGAGAAAAAGTAGTTTTGAGATTTATATTTAAGGATGACAATGTATTTTCATATATTATGTAACAAAGATAACAAAAGAGTGGAACCGAATTTAAATCCCTTAAGCAAGAAAGATCTCAAGTTCGAGTCTTGCGGATGAAAAAATGTGGTTGAGAGGGGAGACTGAGTGTCAGCCCAAAAACCATTTTTAGTCGGTGGGGCCTAAAGCAAATTTTTAGTTGAGGTGATTTTTTCTTAAGGGCGAGTCTTATATGAGACCTTTTTGTTTATAAAAACTAACGACAAAATATGAGACTTAAAGTTAGGGTTTTAGTAGTCTTATCCTTAGGCTGACCCTAAGAAGACTTCACTAAAGGTGGTTAACCAGATTTCTCCGACTAAGATTAGTCATCGACAAAATTAGTGAGTTCTTCGTACTAATAACATGGTTATGAAAAAAAGATAACATATGCCATTTGAACCCATTGCTATGTTTATTTTTCTTTAAACATTGAAGATAACATTCAAACATTGTCTTATGTTTTCCTTTTTATGTTTTTTCAATACCAAACCTCTTATGTTTTCCTAAATTGTGCAGCATGTGGAATTGATTTTGAGAACCAAAACTACACAATCTTAACAAGTCAATGTAAAGGACCACAATATCCACCAAAGGTTTGTTGTGAAGCATTCAAGCAATTTGCTTGTCCATTTTCAAATGAAATCAATGACATGACAACTGATTGTGCTTCAGTTATGTTTAGTTACATTAATATCTATGGTAAATATCCACCTGGCTTATTTGCAAATGAATGCAAAGAAGGAAAAGATGGTCTTGATTGCAGTCAAGTTAAGTTAACCAATACTACTAACCCTTCTAGCAGTTTTCATTTGACTCCTCCTCGTACTATGTTGATGATTTCATCTGCAGCTGGTTTACTTGGCTTCATTTTTCATTTGTTTTGAAGGCTGAAAATATGAGTAAAAGAAATACCTCCTCTTGTATTAATTGAATCAATGTTCTAGAAGTGTCTTTATAGGCATTGATTGTTGGAGTTTTTCTGTATTTTCTGATGAAGCCAAGAAAAGTATATTAATTATTATTGTTGTTTTTACCTTTTTTTGATGACCATAAAGCTATGAAGCACAGACACTTCTAAGATTAGACGTGTCTCGGTGTTCGACACATGTCGGTGTCCGACACTCGTACAACACTCGTGCGACACGTATCCGACACCTCAGACAAGTGTCCCTAATGAGAACCCATGAAATATGAAAAACAAATATAATAAACTCCTTGTATTAATTCAACAATACTGAGGATCTCTCAGAATTGTATGAGAACATATTACACGATGAAGATAAAACTTTGGTGAGAATCTCAAAGAACAAAGGAAGTAAAATAGACCCGTGGGGATAAATTCTGTACCCGCATGGGTGTATAGAAATGGAAGAAACAGTAAAATGGCAACAGAGAATTGCCAAGTCCCAAGCCCAATCCCAATACCAGCCTGTCTTCTCTACTACTCTCCAACTCTATTTATTTTCTAACTTGATCTCTCTACTACTCTTCAACTCTGAACATTCATATTCTCCCATTACTACTTAATTATTAAACAAACAAGTCTTATTCCCCCCACTACTACTTAATTATTACTTATTAAACAACCATTCTTATTCCCTCCACTACCTCTGATTTATTTTAGGATCCTATCAATACCCCCCTCCTAAAAGATTCACCTTGTCCTCAAGGTGAAGATACCAAAGACAAACCGTTAATAGTCTTCCACCGAGATCCCACAACTTTAGGCATGATGTCCAAACAATGCAAGACATTGAACAACTGCCTCTTGGATCGAATCCCCTTCGTTCAGCTGTATTTTTGAGCAAAACATAGAGTATTGAGGCTTCTCTATTTTTGCTAAATGAAACAACAGTAGCCGAAACATCCACATCAATTTTAGGAGCACCAACATACCCAAATACACTTGCATCAACCTCAAAGTTCATATCCAGTCCTGGATTTTGAGCCCAATAAGATCCAACAAGCTTTTGTTTGTCCATTTCATTTTCTACTTGTAACACCCCCTCTATTACTAGCAAATATGGCAGGTGTAATATTAAAATTGTGGGTCTGGCCCATAGGATTAAAAGTGAGGTCCACTTCCTTTTGGGACCAACCAAACCCAACCAGCTTTTTTTCCTTTTCCAATATTACTTTTAACTCCCCCTTCTCTATGTAAAATTGGACTGCCATAATAACAAGAATTTGGGCCTGGCCCAATGAGATAACAACTGAATCCACCTTCCTTGGAAAGCCTTCAGCCCAAATTTCTATTCCCCTCTCAATCCCATTACGCAGCTCCATCATGAGAGAGAAAATTGCCTCTTCATCTACTTCTCTACTTGCTTGCCACAGAGCCTCAAAAGCTTCAACCTCATTGGTTTTCTTTGTTGTCCCTCCTATAATAAGTTCCAGTAGCATTACTCCAACATTAAGTGTATTACTTTCATCTTCCAGGTTTATTACACATTTATGGCTACTAGAATATTTGAATCCATTAGAAAATTTTCCATGCCAACTCTTCCTCGTGTTAGACAACAGAGCCTTGATTAGATGATTATTGGGCACCTTAAAGCTTATAGAAGCACTCCCATAATTATCAACAAAGCTTAGTTGGAAATTGAACAGTAACTGTTGGTGTTGTGGTGTTTAATTATCACCACTTCTTCATTTTCCTTTTCAGATTCATCTTCTTTCTTCTTCTAGTTTTGGTGAGTCACAACCACATTTACATTCTGGAATTTAGAATTTACCTCGAGCACCTCATTCCATCCCTTTTCTTCTTTCTCAGATTTGGCTGTTCCTCTTCTTTCCCTTGATTTTCTTGATTTTGCATTAACATAAAATTGTTGCAACAACTGCAATTTCATATTGTAATACCCTAATTTCGTCCGTCAAACTAACGCAATTGATTTCAATTCGCACCTAGCGTATGCGGGTCATTTTTAATTGTGCACGCATTGTCGTTCTCGTTGTGCCACATTTCTCTCTTAATTGTGCACGCATTATTGTTCTCGTTGTGCCACGTTTTTTAATTGTACGCGCGTTATGGCTTTCATTGCGTGAGCGTGATTGTTTCTCGTGGCATACGAGCCCTTTTTTTTAGTACTCGTTTTTTTTTACCGCTATTAAAGTCATTTGCTATTAGTTTAATTATCATTATTGTTATGAAAAAATCTAATAAAAATCAATTTCTGAATTAATGTTTTTATTATTATAAACAGTTTTTTTTACAAATAAGAGGTACAACCTAAGTCAACTTTGATGTAGGTGAAGACAAAAAAATTAATTACAATTGGTACAAAAATTAATTAAAAAGCAAAAAGAGTACAAAAAAATAATAAAGCAAAAAACAAAAAAAGAGACAGCAGCCTGCGGCTTGCTGCCTTCCCTCTCCATGAAGCTACAAGCCCAACTTCCTTCTTCTTGTCCCTTTTCTTGCCTTCCATTTTCAGCAAAAAAGCATGGCAGCATTGGCAGGCACCACCCTGCAAGCTGCTGCTCCACTGCTCCACTGCTCCAATCTGCTCCACTGCAACAGCTTGGTCTCCTGAGGGTTTTGATTCCCTGCTCCAACACCACCCCTACACCAGAATTCCCAGCCTATAAATACCAATGAACTGAAATCAGTTAACACACACAGATACACAAGAAAACATAATACTGATATCAAGTTGATGCTAGTTCAAAAGACATTCAGAATCAGATATAAAGAGTAGCCCAGAATAAAAGCTTGGAACTAGGTAAGTTCCTATTTTCTTCAGCTTTCCCTTCCTGTCTTTTTTCTGTTATTCAGCAACTAACAATATGTATACATGACTTTTATGCTTAAATATGTATGCGTAAGTTTTTTTGCTCTGTTTACAATGACTAACAAAATGCAAGCCAAAAATTATCAACCAATACTCTAACTGATAAATGCAAAATGGTGAAACAGAAAGAAAATACGAAAATGGAGAAGTAAGGGGAGGGGAAAATCATGTTCATGCTTCAGTTGATTCATTTGTAAAAGGGGAGGGGAAGGGTGTAAGCTGTCTTCGTTTAAAAAAAAAGGGAAGGGGACAATTAAAATTAAGACAGAACCGAAACAAGAAAGAGAGAAGGGAGAGGTTTTACCTCCGACCACCGCTTGCGGTGGCCACCACCATAACCTCCGGCCAGCCTCCACCAAACGGCTACCACCACACAACCGTACCCTACTACCAACCAAACCGGCCACCACTGTCCTCCACCGTCCTCGCACCACACCCCACGGCCTAGCACAACCCACACCACCATACACCATCAGCTCACCACCGTACACACCAAACCGTGGCCTAGACACCACCCTTCCCCCTTCACGCCGCCGTAAGCCAGCGACTGTAACCCGAAACACCATTAAATCACCACCCCTACAACCGTCGCACGTCGCCATCCCTCGCCGTAGTCACCAAACACCACCGTACCACCGTACCACCCGGATCTCACAAGGGCCACCGCCGTAGACCGCCTTTCCCCCCCTTCCTTTCTCCATATCTCGCCTCTGTCTGTTTTTTTTAAAAAAGAAAAGAACGCATCGCGTTCGGTGAGCGAAGAGAGGGATGAGATGAATGGCGAAGCGGAAACAGAGGAGTTTCGGTTTGGGTCGCGATGGTAGTGAAGAGAGAGAGAGGGTTTCGGTTTGAGGTTTACACGGTGGAGGAGGAGAGAAAAGCGAAAACAGTAGAGAGATCGGAGCAAGGAAGGGGGAACAAAATGGAGAGGAGGGGAGGTGAGGGCGGATCCGCCGCGGCCGAGGGAGAGAGAAAAGAATTTAGGGTTTGGGGATCTAATTTGGGTGGGGCGCCGCATGAGAAGAGGGAACTTTTTTTTTAGGGTTTCCGATTTAGGTTTAGATATTTATAGTATGGACCTAAGGGCATTTTCGTCCTTTCACCTTTATTTTTTTTCAGATCTCTATTCGCACCCCTTCGTTTTACTCCACACGCCCCCCTTCTGAAAGCCCACGATTCCTTTTTCTTTTTGAAACAGACCAGCCCATCAGGAAATAAAAAACGCAGCCCAGCTTACAAAAAAGGGGCTGGGCTCTCTATCTGCACCCCAGTTTTAATAATACACCCCTCCTTTTATTTACACCCCTATTTTACTGCTGCACCCCCTGTTCCCTTTTTTAAATTTTGTTTCTTTCCCCTAAGTAAACTTTTTTTTTTCTCACCAACCTTTTTTTCAAATAACGAATAAATGTTTTCCTAAACATAAAAATTAGTTCGTTATTAATGGTCACTCTGAGCTTAGCTTGTTTGACCGGTGATAACAGCTTTGGTTTTCAAACGAGCTATGAGCGATGACCACTCTGAGTTTTACTTGTTTGGTCGTCTCGAATACCTCTCCCGATTTCAAAAATAAATAAAAACATCAAGCACACAAACATTTTCTACCCCAAGAACTACGTAGCTTTGATTTCTCCATCGCACCTGGAGATACGTAGGAGCAGGGGCCCACTCCTGTCAAGCACAAAAAACCAAATTTTTATTAAGTCTTCCTCTTCAATCTTGCAAATAATAAAAAGGTAAAATAAAGTATTTTCTTTGAATTAACGTTCTCTCTACACATTAAATTAAGTGGTAACCTTTCTCTTGAAAGGATGCTGTGGGGTGCTAATACCTTCCCCGCGCATAACCGACCCCCGAACCCAAAAATAAAGGTTTTTTCAATGTTTTCCTATTTAATAAATATTGATGGCGGCTTCATTGCAAAAATGACGAAGAATCCCCTCCTTCGGATTTTTCGGTCGCTACAGCTGGCGACTTCACTGGGGATATTTTAGAGGGTCAAGCCTAATTTAATTAAATGTGTAGATTATTGTTAATTTAATACCTTTTTACCTTAGCGTTCATATTTGCCAGTCTATTCTTATTTTTATTCATTTGTTTATTTATTTATGGCCTTATTGAACCTTAGGGTAGAAAACTTTTGTACTATTATCTGTATTTCTTTTGCAGCTTGTGTGGTCTAGGTATTATGCCCGTGTCACACACATCACCTACACATGTTTATTCACACACTTTTGAGTGGGGCCTTATACCCAGGTCTGAAAATTAACCTAGGACGAGTGGAGATTATTAGTGACAGTCATTCTGGATTTTATCTGTCTGACTCTCATGAAAGTCTCAACCAGAGTATGCTCTTTCATGGTATCCCACACCAGGTAGCTCGTTATCGTTGTGGATCATATCATGGAGGGGATTTTAGCTCTGGGAAACCTTTGTAAGGAAGCGAATAGAGCCACCTGAGAGATTGATCACGTAAGCGACCCTAGACCGTGACCTATATATAAGACATAACATGTTTAAGACACAAGGGCATTTCACCTACCCGCTGCATCATTACAGATTTTTTTTTAATTGTTTTTTTTTCCTTTTCCTAAAAAAAAAAATCAAATCATCTAAACCATTTTACTACTACTATTATTCTTTTTTTTTTCCTTTTAAATATATAGGATGTCACACATAGTTAACACCTTCTCAAAGATGAATCACTAAATCTTTCCTAATTTTTTTTAACACGCGTGACATCATCCTTTCATCCATCATATAGCATCATTATTTCACAAAATATAAAAAAATCCTCACATGCATGTTATTCATCTCATTTAGGTTTGCCGAGAATTGTAAGAGGCTCAAAAATTGTGTCATAACCAAGACAATATGGGATCAAACGGTGAAGCAGTTCAAACCCTGAATTACCCTACAGTGAAGCAGCCCAATCTGACGAGCTTAAGAGAATGTGCGGGTTGGTTGCCGCCCATCGAGCGCAGGTCTTTCGATAGAACTTATGGGAAGATTATTATGTTATTACGGTTGGAAGTGCAAACAAATGCCATTGTTGCCCTGAGCCAATTCTATGACTCCTCCTTGAGATGCTTCACTTTCAAAAATTTTCCAGATGGCACCTACCCTGGAAGAATATACGCAGATCCTTGGTTTTCCTCAACGAGACACTAGGCCCTACCAATACCAGGGGCATTACTACACAGATGAGAAACTTGCCTCAATGTTACAAATCAGCAAAGAAAGTTTGAAACTCCAAAAGAAAAACCGAAATTGCATTGTAGGGTTCCCGCAAGAGTACTTGGAAAGTCAAATGAAGTCCTTCGCCGACGCTAGAAATTGGGGTCCTTTCAAGCAATTGTTAGCTTTAACTATCTTTGGGATTGTGCTATTCCCGCGCCTTGAAAGATATGTGGACACAACCGCTATTGGTGTGTTCCTATCCTTCAAAGATGAAGAAAACCCAACCAACCCAATTCCAGCCATTCTTGCAGACACTTACTGTACCTTCACTCATTATAGTGAGCTAAAAGGAAAAAGGATATCCTGCTGCCTACAAGCCTTGTATGTCTGGCTTCTTACCCATGCCTTCGTCAACAAAGTTAAGGTAGAAGGCCCAATTGAAGACGCTAGAGGATGTGATGTGGAGTCAATGAATACCGGTGAATGGTTGCAAGTGCTAAGGGGCCTTCATGAGTACAAGGTTCGTTGGCACCCATCGTGGTGGAAAGACCGGCCTACGGTAATTTTTCAGTGTGGAAGTTTTCAAAATGTCCCACTCATGGGGACAAGAGGATGCATAAATTACAACCCCTCTCTGACTCTAAGACAGCTAGGGTACCCCATGCGAAATCCGCCCACCGAAGACATGTTAATCCCTTTTTACCTCCATGAGGGAAGCCCAAAAGAGGTTGACATGCTCCGGAAGATTTCTCAAGCGTGGGACGTGGTTGTCCGCAAAGGACAAGAGCTTACTAAGAGGGGCGGCGATAAGGAACCCACCTTTCGTCAGTGGCTCCAAAAAAAGGATCCAAGACACCCGATTGCCTTACCGAAGCGCACTACGGGTTGAGGAAGAAATAGCTGAACCTACCCTTCCCACTGTCGAAGAGTTAGATAAGCTCAAAATGGCAGTGTCAAAAGCTGAGGAAGAAAAAAGGGCTTACAGGCAGAATTAGAGAAAGTGCTCCTAAGAAACCAGAAATTGGAAGAAGAAAACGCAGCTAAGTCATTGGCCATTGAGGACAGCCGCAAGCAACTTAAGATTGAGGAAAAGAGCAAGCAAGAGGTCCAAAAATACCTGAGAGGGGCAAAGGAAGAACTAAAGCGATGCAACCTGAAGAAGAACCAAGCCATTGATGATGCGCATAAATGGAAAGAGTTATGGGAGGAGTCAATGATTGCTGAAAAAACCGCACAAGGCTTGTTGGTGAAGTCAAAGAGAGAGTCCAGGATATTGATAGCTGAGTTTGAAGATCAAGTGAAAAGTATCCGGCGGGATAAAGAGACCGTTGAAGAAATACTCCGAGAATACCAACAAGCCTTGAAAAGGGAGCATGAGAAATCTGATGAGCTGAAAGACCACATCAGATATCAAGAGGAAGTTTACCACCAGCTGAAGATTGAAAGCATCCACTGGGAGAGCCGCTTTGTAGAATTGGTCAGCAGGATAGAAAACCATGAAGTCTTCATAGAGTTGAAGAATGAAAGCTTATACTGGAGAGACAGATTTGCAAAGTTGGCATGGCTGGCCGATCAAGCTATCATGGGTATCCCAAAGCGTCTAAAAGAGGCTGACGCAGCAATACACCCGTTCAACACCCCGGTCCAAGTTTCCGAATTTATGGAATTTTGCAAAATCCTGATTGCCGAACTTAGGGAGAAGGCTGGTAGCACCACTAGTAGAAAAAGAGAGAGGAGTGGAAAAATGAAAGCTATATGTATTTGAGCGAGATTTAAAAAGAGCATTGTAATGTTTTTTTCGAATTTTTATTTCAAGAATGATGTACTTTTCCCCCATCAATGAAGTTTGTTTGTTCCACCTATTGATCCTCCTTTTGGAAATGCTTGAAACGTTAGTTTACGTACTTATGACAAATCAAGACGCGCTTACAATTCTCGGCCTAAAACAATAAAACTCATGCACACATGCATCACTCATTTTTCATCCATTCACATACTCATATCATGTATCCCGTCAACTAGAGAATAAAAGACAAGCTGGTGCGTCAACATCGCTATTGGACTCGTTCTCAGGCCAGATACATGGAAGCAAATCAGGACAATCCGCCTCAAGATAACCTGGATCAAGGCGATCCACATCAGGACGACTTAGGACAGGGTAACGAGAACCTAGGCAATCAACAGCTTAGGGCAGAAATAGATGTGATGAAGCAACAGATGGCTGAGATCTTAAGGGTCCTACAAGCTTTGAAGAATGGGAATACAGATGAAGATGTCTCCGCTGGGAACACTGAAAATCAAGCTACCAACCCTCCTATTCCCAATGGACCCGGAATCCCCCATACAGTGTACCCTACTGGGGCTAACGAACAGGGCTACCAATGGCCTCCTTATGGACTTCCACAAGGTTACACACCTCCGACAGTCGCTGCCAATCCAGAAGATGGTCCCTCAGGAGTCGTGGGACAAGGACATCCTGCGCTGATAGGTCACAACAGTAACCCGGGGGCACCGCAGATGCACAACCCGAGTCCTATTGTCGCACCGCAAAGATTTCCACTCGGCTACACTCCACCGCTGGTAGTCGATGCTCAAGCTCAAGGGTCGAGCCTCAGGAACCCCACTCATTCACATATCCCAAATGTGAACCCAGCCATAGTTCCGATGATTCATCCTTACTATGGTATGAGTGGGCTTCCTCACAACTACTCTATGGAGAACCCTCAAGCCCAAGACAAACTGCAAATGCTGGAAGAAAGGTTGAGAGCAGTCGAAGGATTCAGTATTGGTGCAAGAAATGCACAAGATTTATGTCTCGTTCCAAACGTGGTCATTCCCCCTAAGTTTAAGGTGCCAGATTTTGATAAATACAGAGGAGCAACATGTCCGGCAAGCCACCTAACTATGTACTGCAGGAAGATGGCTGCATTCGCAAATGACGATAAGCTGCTTATCCATTACTTCCAAGACAGCTTAGCTGGGGCAGCTTCAAATTGGTATATGCAGTTGACACCCACTCATATTCGGTGTTGGAAGGATCTCGCTGATGCTTTCCTTAAGCAGTATAAGTACAACACTGATATGGCTCCTGATAGGACTCAGCTACAAAACATGACCAAAAGGGATAATGAGTCCATCAAGGAATATGCTCAGCGTTGGAGGGGACTAGCAGCACAGGTAGCACCGCCTCTGTTTGAAAGGGAAATGGTGTCTACGTTCATGGAAACTCTTCCTTCACCCTTCTATGAAAAACTGATCGGGAGTGTATCGTCAAGTTTCTCGGATATGGTCGTTATTGGAGAAAGGCTAGAGAACGGAATGAGGAATGGGAAAATCGCTTATACTTCCCCCGGAAACACTAACCAGAGAAAGCCCTTCTCCGGATTTCCTAAAAAGAAAGAAGGAGAAGCCAACGCCATCACGGGAACCGGAAAAACTTCCTACTCCAATCCCTCTCACACCAATCCATTCTCAGCACAAACACTATCTACCCCACCTACCCAAAATAACCAAGGCCATAAACCACAAAACTACTCAGCCGGAAAGTTCGTCCAGTTTGATCCAATCCCAATGTCATACTCCGACCTATTTCGCCACCTGCTCAGCCATAATTTAATCACCACCCGCCCGATGAGACAGATCCAGCCCCCTTTCCCCAGAGGCTTCGACCCAAACACCACATGCGAATTTCACTCGGGAACGGTCGGCCATTCCATAGAAAACTGCAAGGCATTGAAGTATGTCGTCCAAGATCTAATCGCCTCGGGCTGGTTGAACTTCAAGGAAAATGGTCCTAATGTGGCTACCAACCCATTACCAGGACATGGGATGCCCTCAGCTAATGCAATTGAGGATTCTGCAGAACCGTCCCTAATCAGGAGGGTAGAATGCATCCAGACACCCCTGGAAGTGATTCATGCTAATCTGTGTTCCTTTGGGATTATTGAGAGAGAATGCACTGGAAAGAATCCATGCAATGACAATCACTGCATTGGAAATTGTGAGGCGTTTGAACAGGTGCTTCAGGACCTGTTGGACCGACATGTAATACAAGTGGGCTTTCAAAAGAGGGAGGACCAGGTGTCAACTATCCTATCGAGCAACGGCCAGAACAAGGATACTCGGAAGCCGCTAGAGATCCGCTATACTAAGGACTCAAAGTCGTCCCCGGGTATGCCTAAACCAATCACTATCCAAGTGCCAGCTCCCTTCCCCTACAATGACACCAAAGCAATCCCATGGAACTACAACGCGAAAGTCCAAGTGAAAGGTCCTCAGAACAATCCTGATGTCACCAATATCTCGGGAAGCAGCGGAATGACTCGGAGTGGGCGCGTCTACGCCCCTGAAAGACCCGGAGGAAGAGAATCAAATGAAAGAGGAAAGATTGATAAAGGTAAAAACGTAGAGGGAGAGTCGTCTGACAAAAATGCAAGCAAGAAAGCACTATCTGAGCAAGAAGCCAGTGAGTTTCTAAAGATTATGAAGCAGAGTGAGTACAAGGTAGTAGATCAGCTGAATCAGACTCCTGCTAAGATATCCATGTTATCACTATTACTCAATTCTGAAGCCCATCGAGCAACACTAATGAAGGTGCTGAGTGAAGCTCATGTCATTCACGACATCACAGTTGGTCAGTTTGATGGGATCGTCGGAAATATCGTCGCAAACAACTACCTCACCTTCACAGATGACGAGATTCCCGTCGAGGGAAGAGGGCACAACAAGGCTTTGCATATCTCCGTGAAATGTGGAGAATACTCTCTAGCTCGGGTACTCATCGATAATGGATCATCCCTGAACGTACTACCCAAATCAACCATGAACAAACTAGACGTAGATTGTTCATACATGAAACCCAGTTCTACACTGGTCAGGGCATTCGATGGGTCCAAAAGAGAGGTTATCGGAGAGATGGAGTTACCTGTACAGGTAGGTCCAGAAGTCTTCATAGTGAGTTTCCAAGTGATGGACATCAATCCGTCTTACAGTTGTCTTCTGGGAAGACCTTGGATCCATTCTGCAGGGGCTGTGCCCTCTTCTCTACACCAAAAGCTCAAGTTCATAGTCAACAACAAGTTGGTGGTCGTTTCAGGAGAAGAAGAGTTGCTAGTCAATAAGCCGTTTCCTATCCGTTATGTTGGGGCTGCAGAAGAATCTTTCGAGACCGCCTTCCAAGCACTAGAAATTGCAAATGCTACATTTGTGGGGGACGGGGCCCCATTGTTAAAGCCAAAGCTGTCCAAAACTGCATTGATGATCGCTAAAGTCATGACAAGCAAGGGTTATCAAGCGGGAAACGGTTTAGGGAAGACTGAACAAGGGATCCTAACACCCATACAGCTGCGTGAGAACAAGGACAGATGTGGGATAGGGTACCAGCCTAGTCGTACCGACAAAGGAAGGATCGCCGCGGAAAAGAAGGAGCGGAAGTTGGCCAAACTTGAGGGTCGGGAGCCAAATATGAAGAAGATTTTCATCGGCGACATAAAGCAAAGCTTTCAGAGCGCAGGGGTGCTAGATCCTAACCAGGTTGCAGCTATTGAAGGTGATTCAAGCGCTGAAAACGGCGGTGCCGGTCTTGTTCGCCGTTGTCCAGCAAGCGAAAAGCTCAAGAATTGGGAGATCGTCGATTTTCCTGTAGTTTTTAGTTCAAAGTAATGTTTCTGTAATGCAATCCTATGGCTCTGCCCAAGGCCTTAGGACATTTCATTCGGGCACACATGTTTCCTTTCAATATCAATATCAATAAAATGTTATTTCAGATTCTCCAATAAATTTCAGTTCTCTTTTGCACTTGCGTTTTATTTTCTTTTTGCTCGTTTTCATTCCGTCAATTTATACTAATGCAGATTTGAAAAAAACGCCTTTGAAAATAACAACGCCAATAATTCATACTGTGACTTTGATCACCCGATTAATCAAACTGAGGAAGATGTTGAAGATAACTGGGAAACTCCTCCAGAGTTAATGAGAATGATGGAACAAGAAGAAAAAGTGATTCAACCCCACGAGGAATCTACTGAGGTAATAAACTTGGGCACAGAAGAGGATAAGAAAGAGGTTAAAATCGGCATCACAATGAAAGATAGTGAGCGAGAGAAGCTAGTCAGGCTCTTGTTCGACTATGTTGACATCTTCGCATGGACATACCAAGACATGCCTGGACTGGACCCCAACATAGTCGAGCATAAGTTACCAGTAAAACCCGAATGCCCGCCAGTAAAGCAAAAGCTAAGAAGGATGAAGCCGGAGATGTCACTAAAAATCAGAGATGAGGTCAAGAAGCAGTTTGATGCCGGATTCTTAGCGGTAGCAAAGTATCCTCAATGGGTAGCCAACATTGTCCCGGTTCCGAAGAAGGATGGGAAGGTCAGAATGTGCGTCGATTATCGAGACCTGAACAGAGCAAGTCCTAAAGATGATTTCCCTTTGCCCCACATTGATGTCTTGGTAGATAGCACCGCACAACACTCCTTATTTTCCTTCATGGATGGATATTCCGGATATAATCAAATCAAGATGGCCCCCGAAGATATGGAGAAAACCACCTTCATCACTCTCTGGGGAACCTTCTGTTACAAAGTAATGCCATTCGGATTGAAGAACGCTGGTGCAACATACCAAAGGGCGATGGTAGCTTTATTCCACGACATGATGCATAAAGAGATTGAAGTCTACGTGGATGACATGATCGCAAAGTCCAAGACTGAAGAAGAACATGTTGTTAATCTACAGAAACTATTTGAACGCCTAAGGAAGTTCAAACTCAGATTAAACCCCGCCAAATGCACTTTCGGTGTAAGATCAGGAAAGTTGTTGGGGTTCATAGTCAGTCAGAAGGGAATAGAGGTAGATCCAGACAAGGTACGAGCAATTCTTGAAATGCCGTCGCCTAAAACCGAAAGGGAAGTTCGTGGGTTCCTAGGAAGGTTGAACTACATCTCCAGATTCATATCCCAATTAACATCGACCTGTGAGCCTATCTTCAAATTGCTGTGCAAGAACCAAGAAACAAAGTGGAATGATAAGTGCCAGGAGGCCTTTGAAAAGATCAAGAGGTACCTCCAAAATCCACCGATTCTGATGCCACCGGTGCAGGGCAGACCCCTCATTCTATACTTAACAGTGCTAGACAACTCAATGGGTTGCGTACTGGGGCAACATGATGAGTCTGGAAGGAGAGAACATGCCATCTACTACCTCAGCAAGAAGTTCACCGAGTGCGAGACAAGATATTCATTGTTGGAAAAAACGTGTTGCGCTTTGGCCTGGGCTGCACGTCGTCTGAGGCAGTATATGTTGAGCCACACGACTTGGTTGGTATCTAAAATGGATCCTATCAAGTACATTTTTGAAAAACCTGCACTCACAGGAAGAATCGCCCGCTGGCAAATGCTACTATCTGAATACGACCTCTTGTATGTCACTCAGAAAGCAATCAAAGGTAGTGCCCTAGCTGAATACTTGGCACATCAGCCCATTGAAGATTACCAATCAATGCAATACGATTTCCCAGATGAAGATATAATGGCTCTATTCGGAGAAGGGAAATCTCCAGACGACGAAAGGTGGAGGATGTCATTTGATGGCGCTTCCAATTTGTATGGGCACGGGGTCGGAGCTGTGTTGATTTCCCCTGATAATCGCTTCATACCATTCACTGCTAGACTGAGCTGCTATTGCACCAATAACATTGCAGAATATGAAGCGTGTGTCTTAGGCATCAAAGCGGCCCTTGAATGGAAAGTCAAAAGACTCGATGTATATGGGGACTCAGCACTGGTCATCCATCAGATAAAAGGCGACTGGGAAACCAGGGACCCCAAATTAATTCCTTATCGTGATTACATCCAAGAGATGGTTGAACGATTCGAGGAGGTCACCTTCCACCATCTCCCTCGCGAAGAAAATCAGTTGGCTGACGCTTTAGCGACTTTGTCATCAATGTTCAATATCAATAACAACAAAAGTCTGACATTCATCCGAATCCAGCATCGAGACCGACCGGCACATCATTGCGTGGCAATCGAAGAAGAGCCTGACAGTAAACCTTGGTATTACGATATCAAGCACTATATCACAAGCCGAGAGTATCCTCCTGGTGCCACTGAGAATGATAAGAGAACACTTAGGAGGTTGTCAATGGGTTTCTTCCTAAACGGGGAAGTGCTTTACAAAAGGAATCATGACATGGTCCTCCTCAGATGTGTTGCAAAAGAAGAGGCAGAAAGAATTATGAAAGATGTCCATGAAGGCTCGTTCGGAACCCATTCTAGCGGGCACACCATGGCAAGAAAAATCCTAAGGGCTGGCTACTACTGGTTGTCAATGGAAACCGACTGCTTTAACTACGTGAGAAAATGCCACAAGTGTCAAATCTACGCTGATAATATCCATGTGCCGCCTGCTTCTTTGAACGTCCTAACAGCACCATGGCCATTCTCAATGTGGGGGATGGATGTCATTGGTCCCATCGAACCTAAGGCATCAAATGGGCATCGCTTCATTCTTGTCGCTATCGATTATTTCACTAAATGGGTTGAGGCCGCTTCTTACGCCAGCGTAACAAAATCTGTGGTTGTCAAGTTCATAAAGAGAGATTTGATCTGCCGATACGGCCTCCCAAATAAAATCATCACAGACAATGGGACCAACCTGAACAACAAGATGATGAAAGAGTTGTGTGACGACTTCAAAATCCAACATCATAATTCCTCCCCGTACCGTCCAAAGATGAATGGGGCAGTCGAAGCTGCAAATAAGAACATAAAGAAGATCGTGCAAAAGATGGTAGTGACCTTCAAGGACTGGCATGAAATGTTACCTTTCGCTTTGCATGGGTACCGGACCTCAGTTCGCACGTCGACAGGGGCAACACCATTCTCACTAGTATATGGGATGGAAGCAGTGCTTCCTGTAGAAGTCGAAATACCCTCTCTGCGAGTGTTAATGGAAACCAAATTAGAGGAAGCAGAATGGGTTCAATCTCGATTTGATCAATTGAACCTCATAGAGGAAAAAAGAGTGGAAGCTTTATGTCACGGGCAGTTGTATCAACAAAGAATGAAGAAAGCTTATGAAAAGAAAGTTCGACCCCGACAGTTTCAAGAAGGAGATCTAGTGCTCAAGAAAATTTTACCTATCCAAAAGGATTCCCGTGGAAAATGGACCCCAAATTACGAAGGGCCTTATGTGGTAAAGAAAGCATTCTCTGGAGGAGCCTTAATTCTCACAAAAATGGACGGTGAAGACCTCCCACTCCCAGTGAACTCAGATGCAGTTAAGAAGTACTATGCCTAAAGAAATATATGAAAAAAGAGAAAGATGAGCCAAGCAAAAATGAGCTCGCTAGGTTGAAAACCCGAAAGGGCGGCCTAGGCAAAAATTAGAGCGACCTGGTGGATTGAAAACTCTAAAGAGCAGTCCAGGCAAAAATTAGGGTCAATGAGTTGGACTTGGAACAAATGCAAAGGCAGTCCTCCGAAAGTTGGGTGATGGATGCTCAAGGTCATGTGTATGGGTGATTGGCATTGCTACCTCCAAGATACAAACAATCAAAAGATCTGCTTTTTCTTTTTCTTTTTCTTTCTTTCTTTTTAGTTTAAACTCTCAATGTAATTTTCAGCCAGTGTGACCTTCTGCGCACTCGTTTTCCATTTGAATATTAAACTCTATCTTCACTCTCTCACTTCCCTATTCGCTTTGAAAAGATGTTTTATGGTAGATGATATTGAATGGCGAAACATGTGCATAATCGAAAGCATTACAATCATTACGAAATTTCTAAAAATCACAAAAATGAGATGATCTCTTATAAAATGGCAAAGAGGACAAGTGCATAATCATTTCAAGCAACAAAGCCTAATAACCCGCGCTTTGGCACCACTACTTTGAGGCAACCCTCATATCTCACGTCGAGAATCCCGCGAGGTGATGAGATCAGTAGAAAAGCCAAGAAAGAGCAAAAGAGCAAAAAGAATAAAAAAAAAAGAAGAAAAAAAAACACAAAGAGAAAAAGCATCCCACATTTCATTCATCATACCACCAGATATCGATCGTTGCACATGCTTACACTGCATGCACGCATACATCATCCATTGCATCCTTAAAATGCGTTCAAATATAGATTAGTTTTTTATCTGTCAAAAATTTAAGTTATAGTGTTAGCATTGAGCCTAGTATCAACCTTTTAGACCCCCAACGGTCCTTCAGAGCCCTAGTGCTCCTTCAGACCAACAATTGGTCCTTCAATCCAGATCGCACGTCGCGTTAATCGAGCAACCGACGGATCATCCGACCCCAGGTCCTTCAGACTAGCTGTGTCCGCCTAAAAAACACAGTGCACGTCCTTCGAGGTGTGCAAGTCAGGTCAACGACCTGACCTTGCCACCCATGGCCGCTCGAAAAAGGCCATCCCCCAAGCAGACCGTTTCACTAGTACCCCGTTGCTAGTTTGCGCTCCTTCAGACCCATTGGTCCATTTGGCTTAGGCATGCCCTTCAGACCCCGTCGGTCCTTCAGTTTGACTCCAATCGATACGCCAAGCATCAATTGTGAATTAAACCATCAGAGCCCCAGTGCTCCTTCAGATCCCCAGTGATCCCTATTTACGTTTGTTCTATGTAAACCCATTTTTTTTATGATTTTTCTTCAAAAAAAAAAAGAAAAGGTCTTGACAAAATTAGTGTTTTTATCTTTATTTCTATTTTACTCGAGGAATTTGGAAACCCTTCAAATTTCCTAGTAAAATATAAATAAAGAGGGGCAGCTGTAATACCCTAATTTCGTCCGTCAAACTAACGCAATTGATTTCAATTCGCACCTAGCGTATGCGGGTCATTTTTAATTGTGCACGCATTGTCGTTCTCGTTGTGCCACATTTCTCTCTTAATTGTGCACGCATTATTGTTCTCGTTGTGCCACGTTTTTTAATTGTACGCGCGTTATGGCTTTCATTGCGTGAGCGTGATTGTTTCTCGTGGCATATGAGCCCTTTTTTTTAGTACTCGTTTTTTTTTACCGCTATTAAAGTCATTTGCTATTAGTTTAATTATCATTATTGTTATGAAAAAATCTAATAAAAATCAATTTCTGAATTAATGTTTTTATTATTATAAACAGTTTTTTTTACAAATAAGAGGTACAACCTAAGCCAACTTTGATGTAGGTGAAGACAAAAAAATTAATTACAATTGGTACAAAAATTAATTAAAAAGCAAAAAGAGTACAAAAAAATAATAAAGCAAAAAACAAAAAAAGAGACAGCAGCCTGCGGCTTGCTGCCTTCCCTCTCCATGAAGCTACAAGCCCAACTTCCTTCTTCTTGTCCCTTTTCTTGCCTTCCATTTTCAGCAAAAAAGCATGGCAGCATTGGCAGGCACCACCCTGCAAGCTGCTGCTCCACTGCTCCACTGCTCCAATCTGCTCCACTGCAACAGCTTGGTCTCCTGAGGGTTTTGATTCCCTGCTCCAACACCACCCCTACACCAGAATTCCCAGCCTATAAATACCAATGAACTGAAATCAGTTAACACACACAGATACACAAGAAAACATAATACTGATATCAAGTTGATGCTAGTTCAAAAGACATTCAGAATCAGATATAAAGAGTAGCCCAGAATAAAAGCTTGGAACTAGGTAAGTTCCTATTTTCTTCAGCTTTCCCTTCCTGTCTTTTTTCTGTTATTCAGCAACTAACAATATGTATACATGACTTTTATGCTTAAATATGTATGCGTAAGTTTTTTTGCTCTGTTTACAATGACTAACAAAATGCAAGCCAAAAATTATCAACCAATACTCTAACTGATAAATGCAAAATGGTGAAACAGAAAGAAAATACGAAAATGGAGAAGTAAGGGGAGGGGAAAATCATGTTCATGCTTCAGTTGATTCATTTGTAAAAGGGGAGGGGAAGGGTGTAAGCTGTCTTCGTTTTAAAAAAAAAAAAGGGAAGGGGACAATTAAAATTAAGACAGAACCGAAACAAGAAAGAGAGAAGGGAGAGGTTTTACCTCCGACCACCGCTTGCGGTGGCCACCACCATAACCTCCGGCCAGCCTCCACCAAACGGCCACCACCACACAACCGTACCCTACTACCAACCAAACCGGCCACCACTGTCCTCCACCGTCCTCGCACCACACCCCACGGCCTAGCACAACCCACACCACCATACACCATCAGCTCACCACCGTACACACCAAACAGTGGCCTAGACACCACCCTTCCCCCTTCACGCCGCCGTAAGCCAGCGACTGTAACCCGAAACACCATTAAATCACCACCCCTACAACCGTCGCACGTCGCCATCCCTCGCCGTAGTCACCAAACACCACCGTACCACCGTACCACCCGGATCTCACAAGGGCCACCGTCGTAGACCGCCTTTCCCCCCCTTCCTTTCTCCATATCTCGCCTCTGTCTGTTTTTTTTAAAAGAGAAAAGAACGCATCGCGTTCGGTGAGCGAAGAGAGGGATGAGATGAATGGCGAAGCGGAAACAGGGGAGTTTCGGTTTGGGTCGCGATGGTAGTGAAGAGAGAGAGGGTTTCGGTTTGAGGTTTACACGGTGGAGGAGGAGAGAAAAGCGAAAACAGTAGAGAGATCGGAGCAAGGAAGGGGGAACAAAATGGAGAGGAGGGGAGGTGAGGGCGGATCCGCCGCGGCAGAGGGAGAGAGAAAAGAATTTAGGGTTTGGGGATCTAATTTGGGTGGGGCGCCGCATGAGAAGAGGGAACTTTTTTTTTAGGGTTTCCAATTTAGGTTTAGATATTTATAGTATGGACCTAAGGGCATTTTCGTCCTTTCACCTTTATTTTTTTTCAGATCTCTATTCGCACCCCTTCGTTTTACTCCACACGCCCCCCTTCTGAAAGCCCACGATTCCTTTTTCTTTTTGAAACGGACCAGCCCATCAGGAAATAAAAAACGCAGCCCAGCTTACAAAAAAGGGGCTGGGCTCTCTATCTGCACCCCAGTTTTAATAATACACCCCTCCTTTTATTTACACCCTTATTTTACTGCTGCACCCCCCTGTTCCCTTTTTTAAATTTTGTTTCTTTCCCCTAAGTAAACTTTTTTTTTTCTCACCAACCTTTTTTTCAAATAACGAATAAATGTTTTCCTAAACATAAAAATTAGTTCGTTATTAATGGTCACTCTGAGCTTAGCTTGTTTGACCGGTGATAACAGCTTTGGTTTTCAAACGAGCTATGAGCGATGACCACTCTGAGTTTTACTTGTTTGGTCGTCTCGAATACCTCTCCCGATTTCAAAAATAAATAAAAACATCAAGCACACAAACATTTTCTACCCCAAGAACTACGTAGCTTTGATTTCTCCATCGCACCTGGAGATACGTAGGAGCAGGGGCCCACTCCTGTCAAGCACAAAAAACCAAATTTTTATTAAGTCTTCCTCTTCAATCTTGCAAATAATAAAAAGGTAAAATAAAGTATTTTCTTTGAATTAACGTTCTCTCTACACATTAAATTAAATGGTAACCTTTCTCTTGAAAGGATGCTGTGGGGTGCTAATACCTTCCCCGCGCATAACCGACCCCCGAACCCAAAAATAAAGGTTTTTTCAATGTTTTCCTATTTAATAAATATTGATGGCGGCTTCATTGCAAAAATGACGAAGAATCCCCTCCTTCGGATTTTTCGGTCGCTACACATATCTAAATAGATCTTGAAATTCTTCTCCGAGACTTCATCGCTTCTTCTCCTTCTACACTGAGCATGATCACGTCGAGAACGACGTCTATCTCCTTTCGCCCTTCGTTCCCAGAGGTTCTTCACTTCTCGAAGACTCTCTTTGCATTCTGGTACACTGTTAAACGATTCTTCTTCCAGAAACTCCATGGCCGCATCTCTGGTCTTCTTTTGAGCACTCAGGATCGAGTGCTTTGATACCACTTGATGAGAACCCATGAAATATGAAGAACAAATATAATAAACTCCTTGTATTAATTCAACAATCCTGAGGATCTCTCAGAATTGTATGAGAACATATTACAAGATGAAGATAAAACTTTGGTGAGAATCTCAAAGAACAAAAGAAGTAAAATAGACCCGTGGGGATAAATTCTGTACACGCATGGGTGTATAGAAATGGAAGAAACAGTAAAATGGCAACAGAGAATTGCAAGTCCCAAGCCCAATCTCAATCCCAATCTCAAAACCATCCTGCCTTCTCTACTACTCTCCAACTCTATTTATTCTCTAACTTGACCTCTCTACTACTCTTCAACTTTGAACATTCATATTCCCCCATTACTACTTAATTATTAAACAAACAAGTCTTATTCCCCCCACTACTACTTAGTTATTACTTATTAAACAACCATTCTTATTCCCTCCACTACCTCTGGTTTATTTTAGGATCCTATCCGTCCCAATGTTTTTTTCTTTGCTTGGACCCTGACTGGTTTGCATAGCAACCAATGTAACATTCTTTCAACTTCACTTTTACAAGTACTTTCTATTATAATGAGATGATTTATAGGGAATCAAATTTTGTCAACAATGTTTAAAAAATTTTGCGACTCCCTTCTTGTTCGTAACATCATGGTTTTTGATGTCGCTGTTTGAAGTCACACCAGCCGCATTTGACTGCAATTCTCCGTAATATATATCAAGAATTGCAACCGCGAATGTTATTGTGATCGTAATTTAAAACCGTAACTTTAATGCCTTAAAGGGAGAAAATCAGAGCTAACTTCAGAAATAAGTATATCATTGGATACACATTTTTCTTGCTAGTTTTCACCAACATTTAAAAAAAATAATAATTCCATTTAACTTCGAAAATTGATTATCAGACCAAATACTTATGAATTAAAAGTTTCAAGTTTAGTATCAAGTCGTGTAAACTCACTAAACGAATTTTTTTATGCACATGACTCAGCTAGACAAATCAACTTCTCCTCATCAAATACAGAAAAATAATGAATCTCTTATACACATAGAAGCAACTGTTCATCTCGATAAATCTATTGTTAAGCTCTTGAAGTTATTTAATCACTTGATAGAATAACTCAACTTGAAAATGATGGAAATTTGAAACTTTTTTAATTGCACGCTTTGATCTTCCTTGTCTAATAAGTGCATAATTCTTTTTTATGGGTGAGCAAGATTCGTCCCAACGGTAAGATTCATCTCGTCTTCGTCTCATTTAACTCGTAAAATATTAGGTTTGTTCGAATCTAAAGACGGGTTATGGGCTAAAAAATTGGCCCGACCAAAATTTAGAGATGAGTTAGGATTAGGTATAACACGTCCCAACCCGTCTTTTTTTTTGTTACAAAAGAAAAGTAAAGAAAAAAGCTAAGGCCTCACAAACCGAGTACCATTAGCATCGGCATACCCGTCTCTTACTCACTATCACCACTAATTGTTAACTCTCTATTACATTGTAAATTAGACGTTTATAAATAAAATATTTAATTTGAAATCATTGTTAGTTTAAGTGGAAACCTTCTTGTAAAATATTATTGTAAAAGTCGTATTTAGAGTTTGAATACATGGTCAAGTACTACATAATTAATTTTTCACTTCTAACTTTTAGTCATATTTGAGTGATTTCAGGCCAACCCGATCTCGTCCTAAATAGACTCGGTCCCTGTTTGTCCGAAGAACATTGAGTTTGTTCGGATAATAGGACAGGTTAGGATCTAAAAAATGCCCCCGTAAAAATTTAGAGTCGAGCTAGGGATAAGTACAACTCGTCCCTTGCTCACCCCTAATTCATATTAATATTTTGCTTTTGACAAAACAATGATACTTCAAAAGACTACATAGATGTCAATAAATGAAATGCTTAGATAGTTGCTCTCAACTTATGCCATAATCCTCAAAAAATTCAAGCCCATCAACCAGTGAAGCAAACAAAGAGATCAAGCTATGTGTTGTACTTAGGGGTAGACCTACAAACCTGGGTCACGAAGTGCAAAATTTTAAAATCATATCTTATTATAAATATTATAATTATAAAAATTTAATATATCTAATTAAATAAATTACATACCTCATGAATAATCTCATGTTTAGAAATTTTTGTATATGCTTATTAGGCAGTTCAATTAGCGAGTTAAAGGACATCGAAGTAGTATCAGTAAGATGTTCATGGTTCAAATCCAGGAAACTGATATTTTCCATCCTCCTAACTAATTAACCACTGCATTTACTTATAAAAAATTGGGGGTCTAGGTGGAAAATTTAAGTTTAACGAGGTTGAAATAAAATGTATATAAGGGGATAACTGAAAAGAATCTTTTTTTTGGTCAACTGATCGAGTATTTGATTATCAATAGTGGGACAAGGCCCAAACCAAATACACACAAATGAGGTGGCCCAAAAACAACGAGAGGCCCAAATGACGAAACCGTAACTTTGGATCCGGACCACCCCCACAAACTAGTCCAAACGGGTCAAATACAATAACACGTAAATGGCAAACAACGCCAAAAACAGATAAAAGCAGCTATAGGTAAAAAACCTAATTTGGCAAACAAACATAGAAATTATTTGATCATCTTCAATTCTCCACCAACTTTTTTTTTGGTCAAAGGTTGGATGATTCATTAATGATGGGAAAGGCCCAAACCATACAACCCAAAATGGGGAGAAAAAAAACGGCCCAGTGGACCATGAAAAATTGGAACGGGTTACCTACAAAACAATCCGGTACCCACCCAATTAAGCAACAACTTACACTAAAAAAGCAAAAATACCTACCCTTATCACAAGGGAATCTAGAGAGAATCGCTTAATTCAGTAAAGTATCAGCCAATACAATAAATCACTCAACAACTTTCCTCTCCTTCTCTTTCTTCCATTATGCACGCATTGAAGGCGTTATCTTCATCTTCCCGATGCACTCAGATCTGAGCAGCCAGCAACACTCCACAAACAAGAATCCACAACGCAACTGCCGATTCTCTTCTCCTCCCTACATGTCAGCCCTTCATCGGAACAGATTTCTCAAGATCTAACATGTCTGTATCATTAAAAGATACTTCTATGATTAGTTGACAGTGTAATAAATTTCTACACACAATGGCTTATATGAGTTCCCTATATTCATCCAAACATAAAGTAAATGTTGCATAAACCTGGGTTTTGTTACCCTACTTAATCCAAACATATATATATATATATATATATAATTGTATTTGTTAACAAGTTAAAGCAATGAGAAATTGAATGCAACTGCAATCCAAAGAAAGTGCCTAGTCTCTCTCAAATCCTAACCAACATCCAGCCTACTCCCTCTCTATATACTCCTTACAACTGATGTGCATGCCTTTTTTTCCCTCTATTTCCAACTCAGCAGTTGGTAACAAAATAATTCTTTTTCATACTTAAATCACATGGCTACCCTTTCCCTTTAGTAACCAACAGCTCTAACAGTTTTCCCTCTCCCTTCTAACTTCCTAACTAACTCTTTCATCTGGAATATTCCTTCCAGTGATGTTCTCCTTTAGTAGGTTACCAGCTAGCCGAACTGGGCCTGGTTGAGTGGTTGTTTGGGCCTTTGAGAGTAAACCTAAACCTACAGGGGCTTGGGCACCTTGCCTCGGGGCTGGCCTATATTTTCTTAACAAGTTAGAACTTAACAGACAGCCATAAAAAGAAATATACAAGATGAGAAAATGTGCTAAAACGTTGTGCAACTGTTTGGGCTAAAGTTACATGTGAATTACTGAAAAATTTACTTAAGCTTCTTCCATCACAGTATGTGTACTAATTAAGACAATTTGTTGTTGAAGCAGTTTCCATCAATTGACTGACTAAAACCACATCTTGACAAGCTTCTAACATGATTTCACAATGAAGTCCAACTTGATTTCTTATCGACACCAACTCAGGAAATTCTTCTATGTTTTTTGTTTCTTCAAAAAGTAATGAACCTTAGAGGAAGTCCATCAGACTTACTAGCCTTTTCTATTGGCTCAACACTTGATCATACTGAATTTACCAAACTCATTGTTTATGAAGTACAACACACTACACAAAAGAAATATTCTCGTAATTGTGGATAAAAATGTACAACAAGAATGCAGCATACCTCGTGTGTCATCCGTACAAATGACCTCTTGCAATCATTTCACGAAGAAGTTTCTCCGCTTTATCATTTTCATCTTTTGCAAAGAGAGAACGAACAATAATTTCGTAAGTTATAGCATTCGGAGTGCAACCATTCTCTTCCATTTTTGACAACAAGGCCAGTGCCTCAATAAAAAATCCCTTGCTACAAAACCCTTGGATCATAACAGTATATGTAATGACATTCAACTTGTAGCCTTTAATCAAAAGATCATGAAAAACCTCTTGAGCATGGTCAAGTCTTCCACTTTTGCACAACCCACCAATAAGAATAGTGTACGTGTTCATATTTAGCTGAATACCTTGGTCCTTTAATTTTGTTACTAATGCAATTGCCTCGTCAATATGACGGTTTTTGCATAAGGCATCTAATATAGAATTGTATGTAATAATATTAGGAGCTTGAGCTCTATTATGCATCTCATCAAAAAGCTCGAAAGCATATGCAATTCTCCCTAATTTGCCAAAACCATCAATAAGGGAACTGTAAGTTACCTTATCTGGAACTATTTTTTTGTGATGCATTTCTTTGGAGAGATTCATGGCTTCAGCAACCATTTTAGTCTTGCATAATCCATTAATCATGATATTGTAGCAATAAGCATCACGAGTCACTCCCATTTGGTCCATAATGTTGAATATTTTTTTTGCCATGTTCACTTCATTGACTAGAAGACATCCATCCATTAATGAGTTATAAGTAACAACATCGGGTTTCAAACCTTCTTTCATCATCATAGCTAATACATGTTTAGCTTCTTTCAACTTTCCTTCCTTACAAAAAGCATCCAGCAATGTATTAAACGTACGCACATTCGGATTGATACTTTTCAATATCATTTTATTCAACAAGCCAATTGCATCTTTCAATTGACACACAATGCAAAAACCATATATTAAAGCATTGTAAGTGACAATATCGGGAGATATTCCCTTGGCAATCATTTCAGAATATAAACTACAAGCATCATTAACAAGCTTATCTTTGCACATACTATCGATAATTGCAGTGTACATTACCGCGTCAGGTTGAACCAATTTCCCTTCAATTTGCCTTAGCAAGTGCATTGCACCTCTAGTTTCGCCTATCTTACATAAGCCATTAATCAAGGTGCCATAACTAACATGGTTCAAGTGAAACCCCAGTGCTACCACTTTGTCATGAAAAAGCAGTGCTTTATGAACTTCGCCTTTAATACAGAGACCCTTGATGAGGGTATTCAAAGTTATGATATCCGGGTGATAACCCATCTTGAGAATCTTGGAGAATGCAGAAAAAGCAAAGGGGATATTATCCACATTACAGAAACAGTTGATTAGGATGTTGCAACTGACAAGGTTAGGAGTAATTCCACTTAATTCCATTTGCCTGTGAAGTGAAATAGCAGTGGGGTAATGTTTTTGCTTAACAAGTGAACCTAAAATCTTGTGAAATTCAATGAGGGGTGGGGTAGGATGCATATAGAGCATGCGATTGAACAATGAAACGGCATCATCCTCATTGGAAACAGAGTGAGAGAATCGCTTTGAGGTTGAAAAGAAGAAGCAAGGAAACATAGAAGGAAAAATGGGATTAAAAACCGAGGCAGCACCGCACCTCACATTCGAAAACGACATATTCGACAAAATGAACCTTGAAACCGAAATAAAGAAGCAAACAAAAGAATTGCTTCTCAGAGGAAATTAGACTTGCCTGGAATTGGGGGATTTGGGGCTTTGACGAATAAGGTGAGAAGAATAAAGAGGCAGCAACTACGAGCTCTGGAGGCGGCTGTCTACGGCGGAGAAATCCATGGAAGGCGGCGGTGAGATGGAGAGTGGAGAGAACAAACGAGAGCGGAATCGGGGTTTCTGAGTTTATTTAGAATTGAGGGCCAAGATCAAAAATGTAAGAGGAGGGGTTGTTGTGCTTTTTTTTTTTTAGTAGGCTTAAATTGTTATTACCCTAACTTTATCCGGTAACCCCTTGATATCAGTGTCACGTGTCACTATATTATTGGGCCTCTGTGACACGCGGCACTGAGCATAATCCTCAAAAAATTCAAGACCATCAATCAGTGAAGCAAACAAAGAGATCAAGCTATGTGTTGTACTTAGGAGTAGACCTACAAACCTGGGTCACGAAGTGCAAAATTTTAAAATCATATCTTATTATAAATATTATAATTATAAAAATTTAATATATCTAATTAAATAAATTACATACCTCATGAATAATCTCATGTTTAGAAATTTTTGTATATGCTTATTAGGCAGTTCAATTAGCGAGTTAAAGGACATCGAAGTAGTATCAGTAAGATGTTCATGGTTCAAATCCAGGAAACTGATATTTTCCATCCTCCTAACTAATTAACCACTAGCATTTACTTATAAAAAATTGGGGGTCTAGGTGGAAAATTTAAATTTAACGAGGTTGAAATAAAATGTATATAAGGGGATAACTGAAAAGAATCTTTTTTTTTGGTCAACTGATCGAGTATTTGATTATCAATAGTGGGACAAGGCCCAAACCAAATACACACAAATGAGGTGGCCCAAAAACAACGAGAGGCCCAAATGATGAAACCGTAACTTTGGATCCGGACCATCCCCACAAACTAGTCCAAACGGGTCAAATACAATAACACGTAAATGACAAACATCGCCAAAAACAAATAAAAGCAGCTATAGGTAAAAAAACCTAATTTGGCAAACAAACATAGCAATTATTTGATCATCTTCAATTCTCCACCAACTTTTTTTTTGGTCAAAGGTTGGATGATTCATTAATGATGGGATAGGCCCAAACCATACAACCCAAAATGGGGAAAAAAGAAAACGGCCCGGTGGTCCATGAAAAATTGGAACGGGTTACCTACAAAACAATCTGGTACCCGCCCAATTAAGCAACAACTTACACTAAAAAAGCAAAAATACCTACCCTTATCACAAGGGAATCTAGAGAGAATCGCTTAATTCAGTAAAGTATCAGCCAATACAATAAATCACCCAACAACTTTCCTCTCCTTCTCTTTCTTCCATTATGCACGCATTGAAGGCGTTATCTTCATCTTCCCGGTGCACTCAGATCTGAGCAGCCAGCAACACTCCACAAACAAGAATCAACAACGCAACTGCCGATTCTCTTCTCCTCCCTGCATGTCAGCCCTTCATCGGAACAAAGTTCTCAAGATCTAACAATTGCCAAACGATCCTTATCAAGGATTTGACAAAGCTTCGCCGGAGGGTTAGCAGGCTAGCTGCCGTTGAGATCACCTAGCTCCACCATCGTCGCTATGCAGTGCGCAGCTTCATTACCCTCTCTGGGGGTCCAGGTAAACCCACATCGTTGAAATTGATTTTTGAGGGTTTTAATGTCAGAAAGGATGCTTCTAATTTCTTCCCTCTCTTGATTTCGTCTGCAAGATTCTATGAGATTCAGGTTGTCCGACTCAAAAACCACAGATGAGATGAAAAGATTTGAAGCTAACATCATTGCTTCTCGAAGCCCCATCGCCTCTGCTACCAATGGGGAAGATGTAGAGATCGACTTAGCCATTGCAGTGAGACAGGTACCCTGAGAATCCCTAAGTATGACTCCAATTGCACCTTTTCCTTTTCTCTGGCTGTAGGCAGCATCAGTGTTAATCTTGATGTTATTCGTTAATGGTGGTCGCCATTTTGCTGCACCCGTAGGTCTAGGGTTATGAGCATTGCCATCTAAGGGTCTATTTAGCGCTTGTAGGAATTTTGTGACATGATACTAGGTTTGGATAAGGACTTGCTTAGGGTTAGGTTTCCTGTCATCAAACACAACCTCATTCCTTGTTTTCCACATAGACCACAAAGCAAGGAACAATTTAGCCGTTAATAGCTCCTGGGAATCTGGTAGGCTTTGGATAAGGTCAAGCTTGTTTTTAAGCCACACATTCATAGATTGTAGGCCATCTCTTGATGGGATAAGGCCCAAATGTAGTGCAAACCAACAGGGTTCTGTCCACGGGCATAGGAGGAAGGCATGCTCTAAACTTTCAGGTTCCACTTTACACACAGGACACATAGGAGAGTTAGAAACCTTCTTTGAAGAGAGCCTCCTTGAGTGGAAGCGCATTGTTGCATAGGTTCCACATGAAGTGCTTTATCTTTTCTGGTACTCTGCCATTCCAAATCCACTTCCAAATCCTATTATCAACCATAATGGATGAAGAGGCCCCAGCTGAAACTAGGGAGTTGACATCCACCAATCTCCTGTAGCCTTAATCAACCACCCCTAAGATACAACTATCCACTCGTAGCCTAAAGCGGGCCTGCCTCCCGTTGTACCATAATGTGATCCATCTTGTTTTTTATGTGGGCACTTCATAAGACGTGCAATATTAAAAGTGAGTATAATATTTTTCTACTAAAAAAAATATTCATTTATTCAAACAAGTAGAATACCTCTATAAGACGATAACAACACACATTCAAAATTGTTAAAAAAAAATAGATTCGCGAACAAACTCACAACACCCAAATTAATAGCGTAAAACAACAAAATTGATGCCTACATATGTGACAAAAACAAAGTAACTAGATTACTCATGCCTTTGGATCTATAGCGGTTACACCCAAGTCATTGATTGAATTGTAGTTGATCGAAATTGGTCTGTCAATCAGAATCAAACGAACACTGCAACAAGAGGGGAAACCGAATAGCGTCACACCAAGGCGGCGAACAAAACAACGCCGCACTAAGGTGAAATCAACAAAAAAAATCAGATTTATGTTAAAACCACTTTTTAAGAGAGAGAGAGAGAGAGAGAGAGAGAGAGAGAGAGAGAGAGAGAGAGAGAGAGAGAGAGAAGTGGTGCTAATTAGTGATTCCGGACTAAAAAAGACCCAACACCACTTCTCCTAGTTAGATGAATAGAATGGAAGAGAAGAGTAGAGAGAAAGTTTAAGAGATATGGTTGTGACTATAAATATTTGAAAATGTTCATTTGATTATCTTATATAGATGGAATTTTTCAATATTTGCGTTAACATTTAGAAAAGTAAATCAATAATATGTTTAAAAAAATTAACTCTCCCAAATAAAAGGAGATGAGATAAAAGTGGCCCCTCTATTTTCTACTCATGAATCGCTTCATTGCTTTGCTTTGTTCCACTACTAGTAGTCAACTCAAGTAGTGGCCCATCATCAACTCATCCAATAAAGAACTGAATTATATGACCCACAAACAAATATACACATGACAAAATGCTGTTTATCCACTGTCACGCTCTTTGTATGTTGTTTATCCACTGTCATGCTCTTTCTAACATGGTCGGCAATATTGGATTTAAATTCACGTGAGTGCAAATGAACTCATAATGGAACCAACATTATTATTTAATAAAATCCACGTGATTTAATTTAATAGTAATAAGAGTTTATTTAAAAGTATGTAGTGTGCGGGTATTACTATTTATTTAATATAAATAGGGTAAACAATAAATTTCTTACACTTTCTCTACTCTGTTTCTTGAGTAAATGAAGACTAATATGTAGTCCTTAAAGTTTCGTTACACTATTCTAGTCATGTTAGTCTCTACTGCTATATTATATTGACAAAAACGTTAGAGACTAATTAATCAGCATCGTCGATTGGAGTTATCAAATATGACCGCTCAACCCAAACCAGTTCAGGGCATCAGACCAAAATGTAGAAATAGGTCGAGTCAGTTATCTACTGGGTGGTGTATTTTGTAGCTCAGCCCAAAACATTGCACAAGCACGTTTGCCAAATCCAATCTTTAACAAACCATAAATAAAGGGTAAAAACACATAAAAAGGGCTTAGTTGGCTCACTTGCCAACTCAATAGGGCCAAAACAGCCTTATTTTTCTTGGGCCTCCATATAGTGAGTCCGGGCCATACCACAAGCTATTGGGCTGGCCGTTGGACTAAGCCAAAATTGAGACCTCTAAGATCAACTCAAAAAACTCTAATAGATAGAAAGGCATAAAGCGAATTTTAGTTGAGACCATTTTAAATGAGAAAGTTGTAAATTGGGTCATTTTGTCAATATAGACGACCTTTTTTACTTTATTAAACTAATTAAACCAACTATATAGGCCTAAAGCCAGAACTTTAATAGCCTTACCTTTGGGTCGACCCTCTTAATCAAATCAATTGTAAAAAAGTATTAGGACTTGTTGAGATACACAATGATGATTCTGCCAAGAGCTTTGCAAGATTGATCGAGACTCAATCACAAATACCAATCGCACGAATCACCGAACTCAATTAACCGATTGAACCAACGAATTGAACAATCCAAATTAAGAACCCTAGAATCGCGTAGTTGGGAAAAACGGAAATCAAACAAATTAAGAACAAAGACACGCAAATTTGATCACCCAGTTCGGTATCAAATCAATACCTACGTCTGGGGAACTAAGTAATCACTTAGTTCTTGCTGCATTCAATCAATATATGTTCAATGTACAAGATGAAAAATTTCCCCAATTCAAGCGAACCCCCTCACTTCCCAGAACCCTAATTTCTCGTGTTTGCACTCGCACACACCCTGTGAATCTATTGAGTTCTGTTCTTTTCAATTTACAGCATTAAAACAAGATTTATAGCAAAGCCAGAATCGCGCGCCAAGAACACAGCGAGTTGGCCGTTACAACCGAATTTCAAAACTGTCCAATGCCACAGTGACACGTGGCACAAGCTTATAGGGCCAGAAAATGAATTTGTTGCCACATCACCACAATCTCCACCTTGGCAACATCTGAACCACTTGCTGCAGCAAGAACCTTTGTAGAAAACTTAGTTCAAACTCATCACAATACTTAACCAATACTTAGCAAATTCAAGCAATGCTTGAACTTGCCAAGTGAGACCACCTTTGTGATGAAATCTGCTGGATTCTGACTTGTGTGAATCTTCTGAGTCTTAACTCCACCTTGAGCTATGATATATTTGATCCAATGAAGCCTAGTGTCTATATGCTTGGTCCTTTCGTGGTATGCTTGATTCTTACACAAGTGTATTGCACTTTGATTGTCACAATACACACTTACACAATCCTGCTTCACACCTAGTTCATTGATCAATCCCTTCAACCACAGTGCTTCCTTTACTGCTTCAGTCACACCTATGTATTCTGCTTCTGTTGTTGATAGAGCAACAACATGTTGCAGGGATGCTTTCCAGCTGATTGTGTTGCCAAACAATGTAAAAACATAGTCTGTCAATGATCTTCTCTTGTCACGGTCACCTGCAAAGTCTGAATCCACATATCCTATAACTCCACCTTGATCCTTGCCTCCTTGACTATACACCAGACCTGTGCTCACACTTCCTTTCAAGTATCTTAGAACATTCTTGGCAGCAACCCAATGTTGCTGTCCTGGATTTGCAAGGTACCTACTGATCAAGCTTAGAGAGTAGGCTAGATCAGGTCTAGTGCATACCATAGTATACATTAGACTTCCAACTGTACTAGCATAAGGAATTTTATGCATTTGAGCTTTCTCTCCTTCTGTAGATGGACAGTCATTTCGAGACAATTTGATTTGTGCTCCTAAGGGTAAGTTTGCAGGTTTAGCATCTGTCATGCTAAATCTCTCTATGATTCTCTTAGCATACCCAGTTTGAGTGATACTTAGAACTTGTTCTTTCCTTTCCCTTCTGATTTCCATACCAAGGATCTTGTTTGCATTACCCAAATCCTTCATGTCAAACTCCTTAGCAAGCAGCTTCTTCAACTTCAGTATCTCATAGTCATTTCTGCTGGCTATGAGCATATCATCAACATAGAGCAGTAGGTAGATGTAATTCTTGTCACTTAGCTCCTTGAAGTAGACACAACTGTCATAATTGCTTCTTTTGAATTTTATGTCTATCATGTAAGTGTCAAACCTTTTGTACCACTGCCTAGGTGATTGCTTCAATCCATACAAGGATTTCTTTAGTAAACAGACCTGATCCTCCTTGCCCTTCTCCTCAAAACCCTTTGGTTGAGTCATATGAGTTTTCTCCTCTAATACTCCATGTAAAAAAGCAGTTTTCACATCCATTTGTTCAAGTGTCATATTGTAGTGAACTACTAGAGATAGGAGTACTCTAATGGAGCTGTGTTTTACAACAGGAGAGAAAATTTCAGAATAGTCAATACCTTCTCTTTGAGTGTATCCCTTGGAAACTAACCTAGCTTTGTATCTAGGCGGATCCTTGTCAGTCATACCTTCCTTTTTCTTGGAAATCCATTTACACCCTACTAGTTTCACACCAGCAGGTTTCTTGACCAATTCCCAAGTTTGATTTGTGTGAAGTGAAATCATTTCTTCCTTCATTGCATTGTGCCAATGAAGCTTGTCACTGCAAGTTATCGCTTCTTGATAGCTAGTTGGTTCTTCATTCACAAATTCCATGGCAGTATTGAGTGCATAAGCAGTATCAGCTTCTTCTACAAATCTAACAGGTGGTCTGATTTGTCTTCTGGTTATGTCTCTGGCAAGCAAGTAATCATTCTCATTGTTGTTGTCCTATGGTTCAGTGTCTGAGCTAGATGAAGAGCTCTCACCTTGCTCACCTTGATGTTGATTTTCATCAATGTTAGCTTGACTCTTTTCTAACTCCACCTCAACCTGTGATTCCTTGTTCAGTTCTGTCATTCCAAGTGTTTCAGTGCTCACTGTACTTTCCATCAGTTTTGACTCTTGAAACACTACATCTCTACTGATAATGCTCTTCTTTTCTTCTGTCAACCACACTCTATACCCCTTTACACCACTTGGATAGCCCATGAAAATTCCTTTCTTAGACCTTGGCTCAAGTTTTCCTTCTTTCACATGACAGTATGCAGGGCAGCCAAATATTCTTAAGTTTTGAAGATTTGGTGCTTCACCAGTCCACATCTCTTGTGGAGTTTTGAAATTAAATGCTGTAGATGGACTCCTATTCACCAAGTAGCATGCAGTGTTGACTGCTTCACCCCAAAATGCTTTAGGCAACTTTGCACTAGCCAGCATACATCTAACCTTTTCAAGCAAGGTCCCGTTCAATCTTTCTGCTAAGCCATTTTGCTGTGGTGTGCCTCTTACTGTCAAATTCCTGTAAATGCCATTTTCTTTGCAAAACGTATTAAATTGTTCATTGCAAAATTCAAGTCCATTATCTGTCCTAAGTGCTTTTACTTTCAAGTCACATTGATTTTCAACCATTTTCTTCCATTCAACAAAAGTTTTAAAAGCTTCATCTTTTGTTTTTAAGAGATATATCCAAACCTTTCTACTGTAATCATCAGTTAAGGAAAGAAAGTATCTCTTACCACCATGAGTTGGTGTCTGTGATGGCCCCCACAGATCTGAATGGATTTACTCAAGCTTCTCCTTTGTCTTGTGTATGCCTGTGGCAAACTTCACTCTTGTTTGCTTCCCCATAACACAATGTTCACAGAATCCTAGCTTGTCAATTCTGTCACCACAGAGAAGATCTTGTTTCTCCAATTCCTTTAAGCCTTTCTCACTCATATGCCCTAGTCTTTGGTGCCACATGAGTGTTTTGTCAATAGTAGAGCTTGTAGCATGTGCTTCACCAGTCACTGTGCTACCTTGCAGAATATACAGTTTGTTATTCTTTCTTTCACCTTTCATTACTACTCTTGATCCTTTCATGACCTTTAGTAAGCCATCTTCACCTTTAAAACTGTAGCCAGATGCTTCCAATGACCCTAGAGAGATTAGAGGCCTTTTTAGTTCAGGCACATGCCTCACATCAGTTAGCAGTTTGATTGAACCATCAGCTAGTCTTAGCTTGACAGTTCCAATCCCTTTAACTCTGCAGGCCTTGTTATTACCCATTAACACTCTACCAGTATTTAATGGCTTGTAATCAACAAACCAGTCCCTCCTTGAGCACATATTGTATGAGCAGGTAGAGTCCATTGCCCAGTTTTCTTCACACTTAGCTTCTGTGGTGGCATGTGTCTCACAGTCTTCACTTTCTTCACAGTTTGCAGCAACTAGCACCTCACAACTGTCATAGCCATCAGAAGCATATGAGGCATTGCCTTCATCATCATTCTTTTGTCCCTTTCCAGTCTTCTTATCTGGACATTTGTTCTTGAAATGTCCTTCTTTGTTGCATATGAAGCATCTGTTATGCTTAACCTTGGACTTGGATCTTGATCTATTCTTTCCCTTGCCATCCCTCTTCTCACTTCTTCCTCGAGCCACAAGACTCTCATTTTGCTCATTATCCATGGAATCCTTTTTCTTTGATAATTCTTTGGACATGAGTGCAGCTTGGACTTCTTCAAGGGTAATAGATTCTCTTCCATATATGAGGGTATCAGCCAAGATTTCGTATGAATCATTCAGGGATCTTATCAGCAGTAATGCCTGGTCTTCATCATCAACTTTCACATCAATGTTTTCAAGATCCAATATCAATTTATTGAATTCATCTATGTGATCAGTTATTGAAGTACCAGATTGCATCTTAAAGGTGTATAATCTTTGTTTTAGGTATAACCTATTTGCTAAAGATTTAGTCATATAAAGACCCTCAAGTTTTAGCCAAATAGCCGCAGCAGTTTTCTCCTTAGATATCTCTCTAAGAACCTTATCACCTAAACACAAGATTATACCACTATAAGCTTTATTCATTACCTCTTTCTTTTCTTTTGCTGTCATTGTCTCGGGTAGCTTGTCTTCCCCTTCAAGAGCCTCCTCCAGACCTTGTTGCACAAGCATGGCACGCATCTTCATCTTCCATAGACCAAAATCATTCTTTCCAGTGAACTTTTCAATGTTGTATTTTGCCATTTCCATGGATGGATCTCAACGTAGCTACTGATACCAATTGTTGAGATACACAATGATGATTCTGCCAAGAACTTTGCAAGATTGATCGAGACTCAATCACAAATACCAATCGCACGAATCACCGAACTCAATTAACCGATTGAACCAACGAATTGAACAATCCAAATTAAGAACCCTAGAATCGCATATTTGGGAAAAACGGAAATCAAACAAATTAAGAACAGAGACACGCAAATTTGATCACCCAGTTCGGTATCAAATCAATACCTACGTCTGGGGAACTAAGTAATCACTTAGTTCTTGCTGCATTCAATCAATATATGTTCAATGTACAAGATGAAGAATTTCCCCAATTCAAGCGAACCCCCTCACTTCCCAGAACCCTAATTTCCCGTGTTTGCACTCGCACACACCCTGTGAATCTATTGAGTTCTGTTCTTTTCAATTTACAGCATTAAAACAAGATTTATAGCAAAGCCAGAATCGCGCGCCAAGAACACAGCGAGTTGGCCGTTACAACCGAATTTCAAAACTGTCCAATGCCACAGTGACACGTGGCACAAGCTTATAGGGCCAGAAAATGAATTTGTTGCCACATCACCACAGGACTTATTATTAAAAGGAAGAAAAATGGTGGTTTAATTGATATATAAATATAATAAATATAAAAATAGCCGACAAAAAGATGATGCAAGTTGAGGGGAGATGAATGTTGTTGTCCTTCAAATTAGCAAACTTTTTGGTATTTAGTGCATTTAACTGTCTTCCATACGACTCTCTAACTCTTCTTTTTCTAGTTAGTGGACACTTCCTCTTTTTTTGGGGTCTAACACTCAATACTTTGTTTGCTCATCTCATCAAGTGGAAAGTCCTATCACTACCATCTGTTCTGCATTATATATATTATTCATGAAGTGGCTATTGTTGCTTAATCCAATATTCAGTGTCCTTGTTTTCCTTCAACCATGGCTTTCTCTTCTTGTTTTTGCCATTCCCCATTATTAGCATTGAAGGTAAAGTTTCTGTCTTCTAATTATGCCTTTTTTTTTGTTTTCTTAGTTCTTTTTTCATTCTGTGTGAAGTTCTGAACTTGAATAAGATATAAGGTATAAGATTTACTATTGAAAATGAGCATTTAAATTTGAGAGAATCACGATCAAATGCGACATCAATTGCCGTTGCAGATACACGAAAAACCTAGGAGGAAGACTATAAAATAAAGATCAATCATGTTGTGTTTATTAATTCTGGTGTATAGATAACATGTGTGTATCATTCAGTTGGAGAAGGTTGCTTATTATTTTGGTTCTGTTTCTTATAGATTGATCATATGGGGCAGACTATAAAACCTTGTGGTACACTTTGGAAGCAACAAAAGTTTCCTTTTCCTATCAGAAGTATTGGTGCTGAATCTGGGCTTTGTAACAAAGGCATTGTCAGAAGTAGAGTTAACTTAATCAGAGATTGGAGTTTCATAAAGGATCAAGAGTTTTTGTGAGACAAAAAGCTATGAGATTGGCTCCTTGTCGAAAAGCCGGTCGAGTATATGCTTCATGTAACCCCTTTCTATCTGTCTGTATCATTAAATTACTCTACTATTTTCATGTAGCTAATGATTTCACTTATAATCTTTGTTCTGAATTTCTACTTCTCTGTTATATTGTATTTGTAGCCATTCTCCTTTGTTTTGAGTCAATTAACACACCAGACATCATTAAAAGATACTTCTATGATTAGTTGACAGTGTAATAAATTTCTACACACAATGGCTTATATGAGTTCCCTATATTCATCCAAACATAAAGTAAATGTTGCATAAACCTGGGTTTTGTTACCCTACTTAATCCAAACATATATATATATATATATAATTGTATTTGTTAACAAGTTAAAGGAATGAGAAATTGAATGCAACTGCAATCCAAAGAAAGTGCCTAGTCTCTCTCAAGTCCTAACCAACATCCAGCCTACTCCCTTTCTATATACTCCTTACAACTGATGTGCATGCCTTTTTTTCCCTCTATTTCCAACTCAGCAGTTGGTAACAAAATAATTCTTTTTCATACTTAAATCACATGGCTACCCTTTCCCTTTAGTAACCAACAGCTCTAACAGTTTTCCCTCTCCCTTCTAACTGCCTAACTAACTCTTTCATCTGGAATATTCCTTCCAGTGATGTTCTCCTTTAGTAGGTTACCAGCTAGCCGAACTGGGCCTGGTTGAGTGGTTGTTTGGGCCTTTGAGAGTAAACCTAAACCTACAGGGGCTTGGGCACCTTGCCTCGGGGCTGGCCTATATTTTCTTAACAAGTTAGAACTTAACAAACAGCCATAAAAAGAAATATACAAGATGAGAAAATGTGCTAAAACGTTGTGCAACTGTTTGGGCTAAAGTTACATGTGAATTACTGAAAAATTTACTTAAGCTTCTTCCATCACAGTATGTGTACTAATTAAGACAATTTGTTGTTGAAGCAGTTTCCATCAATTGACTGACTAAAACCACATCTTGACAAGCTTCTAACATGATTTCACAATGAAGTCCAACTTGATTTCTTATCGACACCAACTCAGGAAATTCTTCTATGTTTTTTGTTTCTTCAAAAAGTAATGAACCTTAGAGGAAGTCCATCAGACTTACTAGCCTTTTCTATTGGCTCAACACTTGATCATACTGAATTTACCAAACTCATTGTTTATGAAGTACAACACACTACACAAAAGAAATATTCTCGTAATTGTGGATAAAAATGTACAACAAGAATGCAGCATACCTCGTGTGTCATCCGTACAAATGACCTCTTGCAATCATTTCACGAAGAAGTTTCTCCGCTTTATCATTTTCATCTTTTGCAAAGAGAGAACGAACAATAATTTCGTAAGTTATAGCATTCGGAGTGCAACCATTCTCTTCCATTTTTGACAACAAGGCCAGTGCCTCAATAAAAAATCCCTTGCTACAAAACCCTTGGATCATAAAAGTATATGTAATGACATTCAACTTGTAGCCTTTAATCAAAAGATCATGAAAAACCTCTTGAGCATGGTCGAGTCTTCCACTTTTGCACAACCCACCAATAAGAATAGTGTACGTGTTCATATTTAGCTGAATACCTTGGTCCTTTAATTTTGTTACTAATGCAATTGCCTCGTCAATATGACGGTTTTTGCATAAGGCATCTAATATAGAACTGTATGTAATAATATTAGGAGCTTGAGCTCTATTATGCATCTCATCAAAAAGCTCCAAAGCATATGCAATTCTCCCTAATTTGCCAAAACCATCAATAAGGGAACTGTAAGTTACCTTATCTGGAACTATTTTTTTGTGATGCATTTCTTTGGAGAGATTCATGGCTTCAGCAACCATTTTAGTCTTGCATAATCCATTAATCATGATATTGTAGCAATAAGCATCACGAGTCACTCCCATTTGGTCCATAATGTTGAATATTTTCTTTGCCATGTTCACTTCATTGACTAGAAGACATCCATCCATTAATGAGTTATAAGTAACAACATCGGGTTTCAAACCTTCTTTCATCATCATAGCTAATACATGTTTAGCTTCTTTCAACTTTCCTTCCTTACAAAAAGCATCCAGCAATGTATTAAACGTACGCACATTCGGATTGATACTTTTCAATATCATTTTATTCAACAAGCCAATTGCATCTTTCAATTGACACACAATGCAAAAACCATATATTAAAGCATTGTAAGTGACAATATCGGGAGATATTCCCTTGGCAATCATTTCAGAATATAAACTACAAGCATCATTAACAAGCTTATCTTTGCACATACTATCGATAATTGCAGTGTACATTACCGCGTCAGGTTGAACCAATTTCCCTTCAATTTGCCTTAGCAAGTGCATTGCACCTCTAGTTTTGCCTATCTTACATAAGCCATTAATCAAGGTGCCATAACTAACATGGTCCAAGTGAAACCCCAGTGCTACCACCTTGTCATGAAAAAGCAGTGCTTTATGAACTTCGCCTTTAATACAGAGACCCTTGATGAGGGTATTCAAAGTTATGATATCCGGGTGATAACCCATCTTGAGAATCTTGGAGAATGCAGAAAAAGCAAAGGGGATATTATCCACATTACAGAAACAGTTGATTAGGATGTTGCAACTGACAAGGTTAGGAGTAATTCCACTTAATTCCATTTGCCTGTGAAGTGAAATAGCAGTGGGGTAATGTTTTTGCTTAACAAGTGAACCTAAAATCTTGTGAAATTCAATGAGGGGTGGGGTAGGATGCATATAGAGCATGCGATTGAACAATGAAACGGCATCATCCTCATTGGAAACAGAGTGAGAGAATCGCTTTGAGGTTGAAAAGAAGAAGCAAGGAAACATAGAAGGAAAAATGGGATTAAAAACCGAGGCAGCACCGCACCTCACATTCGAAAACGACATATTCGACAAAATGAACCTTGAAACCGAAATAAAGAAGCAAACAAAAGAATTGCTTCTCAGAGGAAATTAGACTTGCCTGGAATTGGGGGATTTGGGGCTTTGACGAATAAGGTGAGAAGAATAAATTGTTGTGCTTTTTTTTTTTTTAGTAGGCTTAAATTGTTATTACCCTAACTTTATCCGGTAACCCCTTGATATCAGTGTCACGTGTCACTATATTATTGGGCCTCTGTGACACGCGGCACTGAGCATAATCCTCAAAAAATTCAAGACCATCAATCAGTGAAGCAAACAAAGAGATCAAGCTATGTGTTGTACTTAGGAGTAGACCTACAAACCTGGGTCACGAAGTGCAAAATTTTAAAATCATATCTTATTATAAATATTATAATTATAAAAATTTAATATATCTAATTAAATAAATTACATACCTCATGAATAATCTCATGTTTAGAAATTTTTGTATATGCTTATTAGGCAGTTCAATTAGCGAGTTAAAGGACATCGAAGTAGTATCAGTAAGATGTTCATGGTTCAAATCCAGGAAACTGATATTTTCCATCCTCCTAACTAATTAACCACTAGCATTTACTTATAAAAAATTGGGGGTCTAGGTGGAAAATTTAAATTTAACGAGGTTGAAATAAAATGTATATAAGGGGATAACTGAAAAGAATCTTTTTTTTTGGTCAACTGATCGAGTATTTGATTATCAATAGTGGGACAAGGCCCAAACCAAATACACACAAATGAGGTGGCCCAAAAACAACGAGAGGCCCAAATGTAGTGCAAACCAGCAGGGTTCTGTCCACGGGCATAGGAGGAAGGCATGCTCTAAACTTTCAGGTTCCACTTTACACACAGGACACATAGGAGACTTAGAAACCTTCCTTTTGAAGAGAGCCTCCGTGAGTGGAAGCGCATTGTTGCATAGGCTCCACATGAAGTGCTTTATCTTTTCTGGTACTCTGCCATTCCAAATCCACTTCCAAATCCTATTATCAACCATAATGGATGAAGAGGCCCCAGCTGAAACTAGGGAGTTGACATCCACCAATCTCATGTAGCCTAAATCAACCACCCCTAAGATACAACTATCCACTCGTAGCCTAAAGCGGGCCTGCCTCCCGTTGTACCATAATGTGATCCATCTTGTTTTTTATGTGGGCACTTCATAAGACGTGCAATATTAAAAGTGAGTTTTATATTTTTCTACTAAAAAATTTTTCATTTATTCAAACTCGTAGAATACCTCTATAAGACGATAACAACACACATTCAAAATTGTTAAAAAAAAATAGATTCGCGAACAAACTCACAACACCCAAATTAATAGCGTAAAACAACAAAATTGATGCCTACATATGTGACAAAAACAAAGTAACTAGATTACTAAGTAACTAGATTACTCATGCCTTTGGATCTATAGCGGTTACACCCAAGTCATTGATTGAATTGTAGTTGATCGAAGTTGGTCTGTCAATCAGAATCAAACGAACACTGCAACAAGAGGGGAAACCTAATAGCGTCACACCAAGGCGGCGAACAAAACAACGCCGCACTAAGGTGAAATCAACAAAAAAAATCAGATTTATGTTAAAACCACTTTTTAAGAGAGAGAGAGAGAGAGAGAGAGAGAGAGAGAGAGAGAGAGAGAGAGAGAGAGAGGTGCTAATTAGTGATTCCGGGCTAAAAAAGACCCAACCCCACTTCTCCTAGTTAGATGAATAGAATGGAAGAGAAGAGTAGAGAGAAAGTTTAAGAGATATGGTTGTGACTATAAATATTTGAAAATGTTCATTTGATTATCTTATATAGATGGAATTTTTCAATATTTGCGTTAACATTTAGAAAAGTAAATCAATAATATGTTTAAAAAAATTAACTCTCCCAAATAAAAGGAGATGAGATAAAAGTGGCCCCTCTATTTTCTACTCATGAATCGCTTCATTGCTTTGCTTTGTTCCACTACTAGTAGTCAACTCAAGTAGTGGCCCATCATCAACTCATCCAATAAAGAACTGAATTATATGACCCACAAACAAATATACACATGACAAAATGCTGTTTATCCACTGTCATGCTCTTCCTAACATGGTCGGCAACTAGTACTATACCCGTGCATCCGCACGGGCCGATCGCGTTACGTCATACGATTACCTCAAATAGAAACGTTAGTTTGAAATCTCATTAATCTAAAATCAATTGTAAAATATAGATGATGACTTGCATACGGACATGTGCTGTCGTGTTCTTTTTAGGAATGAATTTAGACAGTATTTAAATAGTCTGAACATTACCCCGTGAAAATAAAGAAAAATTTAAAGTAGATAAAAAAGGAGTTTCAAATAAAAAATTGATAAATATTAAAACTAAAAATGTAAAAGTATCATTTAAAAACAATATGTGCATTTATCGCGTGTGTTTTTATATATCAGTGCAGTGTTTTTTTATATATCAGTGTTGTTATCCCATGTTTTTTTATATATCAGCGCAATAATCCCGTGTTTTTATATATATATCATTGCAATTATCCCCGTATTTTTTTATATATCAGTGCAGTTGTCCAGTGTTTTTTTATGTATCAGTGCAGTTATCTCATAGTTTCAATTGATTATTTGAGTTGATTAGTAGATTATTGTAGATAGGGAAAGATAGATAGTAGATTATCAATAACAAATATTTATCCCGTGTTTTTTTTATATATCAGTAACAATTATTTGTCCTTTTTTAGGTATTAGTGACAAATATTTGTCGCGTGTGTTTTAAATATTAATCAGTTTAAATAGTCATTAAGCCTTCTTGTTTTTTTAGATAGTAGTTTTCAAAAACTATAATTATCAATGGCAAATATTAATCCCGTGTTTTTTTATATATCACTGCAGTTATCCCCGTGTTTTTTATATATCTGTGCAATTATCTAGTAGTTTCAATTGATTATTTTAGTTGATAGTAGATTATAGTAGATAGTAAATTTGTTAGATGGTAGATTATCAATAAGAAATAATTGTTTTAAATATTAATTAGTAATTTAAATAGTCATTAAGCCTGCTTATTTTTTAAATAGTAGGTTTGTAGTAGTAGGTTTCAAAAAATGTAATTATCAATGACAAATATTAATCTCGTGTTTTTTTATATATCAGTGCAATTATCTCGTAGTTTCAATTAATTATTTTAGTTGATTAATAGATTATAGTAAATAGTAAAAGAGAGATAGTGGATTATCAATAAGAAATATTTATTTTAAATATTAATCAGTAGTTTAAATAGTCATTAAATATTATTGTTTTTTAGATAGTAGGTTTATAGTAGACTTCCAAAAATTTAATTATATTTGTGTAGTTATCCCGTGTGTTTTTATATATCATTGCAGTTATCTCATAGTTTCAATTGATTATTTGAGTTGATTAGTAGATTATTGCAGTTATCCCGTATTTTTATATTAGATTATTTGAGTTGATTAGTAGATTATAGTAGATTATTGCAGTTATCACGTGTTTTTTTAGATAGTAGTTTTATAGTAGTTTTCCAAAATTATAGTTATCAATGGTAAATATTAATTATAAATTGTCAAAAAAAATTATAAATATCAATGGTAAATATTAGTCCCGTGTTTTTTTTTATATATCACTACAGTTATCCCGTGTTTTTTATTTATCAGTGCAGTTATCTCGTAATTTCAATTGATTATTTTAGTTGATTAGTAGATTATAGTAGATAATAAAAGTTAGATATTAGATTATCAATAAGAGATATTTGTTTTAAATATTAATTACTAATTTAAATAGTCATTTAGTCTTCTTATTTTTTAGATAGTAGGTTTATAGTAGTAGTCTTCAAATTTAGTTTTTTTAATTAAAGTAGTGTTTGTATAAATTTAGAAATTTAGTTAAAAGAATTAAAGTGAGGTGATAAGAGAAAAAGAATAATTATTTATGGGAAAAGTAAAGTAAAAAGAAAAAAAAAGAGTGTAAAAGAAAAGTGAAAATGAGGAAAGAGAGTGTAAGAAGAAAGAGAAAAAAGGAAGAAAGAGAGTGTAAGAGAAAAGTGAAAAGTAAAGATGAGAAATGACATTAATATCCTTTGTTGTTGTATTAGAAAGAATAGGTGGCAATTAGTGAAGGAGGTTAATAATGGTAGTTCATAGGTAGTGTATTAGTATAAATAGATATTAGATATTGGATTTAAATTCACGTGAGTGCAAATGAACTCATAATGGAACCAACATTATTATTTAATAAAATCCACGTGATTTAATTTAATAGTAATAAGAGTTTATTTAAAAGTATGTAGTGTGCCGGTATTACTATTTATTTAATATAAATAGGGTAAACAATAAATTTCTTACGCTTTCTCTACTCCGTTTCTTGAGTAAACGAAGACTAATATGTAATTCTAGTCATGTTAGTCTCTACTGCTATAGTATATTGACAAAAACGTTAGAGACTAATTAGCATCGTCGATTGGAGTTATCAAATAAGGCTGCTCAACCCAAACCAGTTCAGGGAATCAGACCAAAATGTAGAAATAGGTCGAGCCAATTATCTACTGAGTGGTGTATTTTGTAGCTCAACCCAAAACATTGCACAAGCGGGTCTGCCAGATCCAATCTTTAACAAACCATAAATAAAGGGTAAAAAAACATAAAAAGGGCTTAGTTGGCTCACATGCCAACTCGATAGGGCCAAAACAGCTTTGTTTTTCTTGGGCCTTCATATAGTGAGTCTGGCCCATACCACAAGCTATTGGGCTGGCCGTTGGACTAAGCCAAAATTGATACCTCTAAGATCAACTCAAAAAACTCCAATAGATAGTAAGGCATAAAGCGAATTTTAGTTGAGACCATTTTAAATGAGAAAGTTGTAAATTGGGTCATTTTGTCAATATATACGACCTTTTTTACTTTATTAAACTAATTAAACCAACTATATAGGCCTAAAGCCAGAACTTTAATAGTCTTACCTTTGGGTCGACCCTCTTAATCAAATCAATTGTAAAAAAGTATTAGGACTTATTATTAAAAGGAAGAAAATGGTGGTTTACTTGATATATAAATATAATAAATATAAAAATAGCCGACAAAAAGATGATGCAAGTTGAGAGGAGATGAATGTTGTTGTCCTTCAAATTAGCAAACTTTTTGGTATTTAGTGCATTTAACTGTCTTCCATACGACTCTCTAACTCTTCTTTTTCTAGTTAGTGGACACTTCCTCTTTTTTTGGGGTCTAACACTCAATACTTTGTTTGCTCATCTCATCAAGTGGAAAGTCCTATCACTACCATCTGTTCTGCATTATATATATTATTCATGAAGTGGCTATTGTTGCTTAATCCAATATTCAGTGTCCTTGTTTTCCTTCAACCATGGCTTTCTCTTCTTGTTTTTGCCATTCCCCATTATTAGCATTGAAGGTAAAGTTTCTGTCTTCTAATTATGCCTTTTTTTTGTTTTCTTAGTTCTTTTTTCATTCTGTGTGAAGTTTTGAACTTGAATAAGATATAAGGTATAAGATTTACTATTGAAAATGAGCATTTAAATTTGAGAGAATCACGATCAAATGCAACATCAAGATACACGAAAAACATAGGAGGAAGACTATAAAATAAAGATCAATCATGTTGTGTTTAGTAATTCTGGTGTATAGATAACATGTGTGTATCATTCAGTTGGAGAAGGTTGCTTATTATTTTGGTTCTGTTTCTAATAGATTGATCATATGGGGCAGACTATAAAACCTTGTGGTACACTTTGGAAGCAACAAAAGTTTCCTTTTCCTATCAGAAGTATTGGTGCTGAATCTGGGCTTTGTAACAAAGGCATTGTCAGAAGTAGAGTTAACTTAATCAGAGATTGGAGTTTCATAAAAGGATCAAGAGTTTTTGTGAGACAAAAAGCTATGAGATTGGCTCCTTGTCGAAAAGCCGGTCGAGTATATGCTTCATGTAACCCCTTTCTATCTGTCTGTATCATTAAATTACTCTACTATTTTCATGTAGCTAATGATTTCACTTGTAATCTTTGTTCTGAATTTCTACTTCTCTGTTATATTGTATTTGTAGCCATTCTCCTTTGTTTTGAGTCAATTAACACACCAGACATCATTAAAAGATACTTCTATGATTAGTTGACAGTGTAATAAATTTCTACACACAATGGCTTATATGAGTTCCCTATCTTCATTTTTCTCTACCTTCATGTTACAGTGTTGTCTGGAGCACAACTTGCTAGCAGTGCCTTTACAATTGGAACAACAGCAGTACTCCCATTTTACACACTCATGGTTCTAGCTCCAAATTCCAAACTAGTATGTTTCTTGCTATATTAGTGAAACATCTTCAATTTATCAGTTTTTGACATTTTACATTACACAAGTATATATAATTTGCATAAAAGTATTTGGGGAACTCTCTCTTTCTCAGAATCGGATCTTGTGCCTTCACCATTTTGGTGCATTTGTGCGGTCCGTAGATTCGGACCGTCTAATATTGATGAGATAGATGATCTAGATTTTTCACTTAAAATACGGATAAAAGACATAAAGTTAAAATTAACTTTATGTGCGGTCAGTAGATGACTGCACCAGTCACCAACTGCACTGGATCCAGATCCCTCTTTCTCACCGCAGTGTATCAGGTGAGAACTATTGTTTATTGCGAGAAACGAGAACATTAATTTACCAATATTAGATTAAAATTGCCGGTCAAAATTAACTCTATTTAAAAATCTTACATGATTTGCATTACTATAAATCATGTTTGTTTAGTTTTGAGACTCTTGACATTCTTCCTGCTATGCCTGATTCAATGCAAAAATGCAGACTAAAAAGTCAATGGAAAGTAGTCTACCATATGCAATGCTTGGAATTCTATATGCATATCTATTGTACTGTTCTTGGACACCTGAGACAGTTGAACAAATTTTTGCAAGTAAATACTTGCTACCAGAGGTATGTATGTATGTATTCATCAAATAAAATTAAAGTTTCTATTTTCATAAAAGTTATATCTCACTTTGATATCCTTCTTTTGTGCAGCTTAGTAGTATAGGAAAAATGTTCTCTAGTGAAATGACTTTAGCCTCTGCCTGGATTCACCTCCTTGTTATTGATCTCTTTGCTGCAAGGTTCAACATCTTTTCTTTACTTTGCGAGTGAATCACCAAAATGGTTCATAATATTGTAGGACGCCATCAATTTTAAACACTAAAACTGAGTTAATAGTCGGTTTGGTCTCTTAAATTTCAGAAAAGTTCATATCAGACCCTCAAATTCTTGATGTCATGTTTGGTTCTAAACTTTTACAACTTAATATCATTTGGTCCCCGACTTATACAACTTAGTATTAGTTAAATCCAAACGAATTCACAAAAAGAACCAAATATCCAAACTGAACTTTTCTGATATTTGAGGCTATTAACTACCCTAAAAATATTAATATTTCAAAATAGTCTCTTAAATTGAAAATTTTAATCAAATTAGTCCTTTTGGGTCAATCAATTTAGTTCCTTAAATTGAAGAGCAGACTAATGTGATGACAATTTCTGGGACTTTTTGAAACTTCATTAATTTTAGGGACCAAATTGACCGTTCTCTAATTTCAAGGATTAAATTGGCAATTTGTTAAACCCCTTTCCAACTACATTGTTTTCTCATTCCTCAATTATTATTCTAATTATTCTAATTACATGTTTGTGGATATAAATGCAGGCAGGTTTTTCTAGATGGACAAGAGAATGAGATTGAGACAAGGCATTCAGTTTCTCTATGCTTGTTCTTTTGCCCTATTGGGATTCTTACTCATGTCATCACCAAAGCCATGACTAAAACTACCAAAGATAACAACCATGGCTTATAGACGGTGCCTGCTAGCACTCACATAGAACCAAATAAAATTTCTAGGTTCAAGTCTTTAGAACAATAGAAATCAATGTTTGAATTGAAGTTACATCTAAATGTAATTGGAACTTCTTTTCACTCAATCACACTACTACATTATTAGCTCTTTGTTCTATCGCAAGTGTATGTATGTTTGACCCTACATGTTTTGCCTCAAGGACTGTAACATCTCAGACTGCTTTCAGAACTGTCAATTGCCCCCACAAACCAACACGTGTCTTTCCAGCATGTGTTGTCCTCACTTGCATGCTTTCAAGGAAACTTCCCAGAAGGTCACCCATCCCACTACTACTCCAAGTCAAGCACGCTTAACTATGAAGATCTTATGGGAAGGGTTCCCGAAAAGAAGATGCATCTTGTTGGTATATGTAGTCCAAATCAATTCTTTTAAGTCTTCCTTCAACTGTACAGTCTCATATCAGCACAACTTCAGGATATCTCTCATTGTGGTGCGTATTCGGTTCATTCACGTGTCCCTTTGCCTAGAAGCTGCCAGGAGCCGCTCTTTGTCCGTGCCAACTTTTTGAGCACCGGCGATCACTCCCCGCCCTTGTCAGCCACAAATGTCACATGCCCACCAGCCTACCCCATCACTGAGGAGGTGTGTATTAAGAGATTCATCAAGGGATTGAAGGAATACATATTCAGATTTGTTGTTAGGTCAAAGTGTTCTACTTTTGCTGAGGTTGAGTTTGGCACTTCAACTTGAGCAACGTCAAGAAGAGAAAAGAGGTACTATACACAAGATTCACGCAAGAAACAACGGGTTGAGGGATCTCACAACAACTTTCCTAGTCAGGGTAGTGCACCTATTCCCCATTCTCAAGGGAAACAGAGACCAGTATCACAGAGAGGTGATTCTAGGGGGGCAGTCGACAGCTCTGGAAGCAATCTGGGATGTTACAAGGACATCACGTGTAAAGACATGTACAAAACCTAATACATGAGAATCTATCTATATCCACAAACATCTTGTTGTCATCCATTGTAGGCCTGGACATTTCAGTCTTTATGTTCCTACAAGAAACAAATTTTATGTGCTTGCAAGAAAGAAAGTGGGTCGGAGAAAAGGTTAAAGAAGTAGGCAAGTCAGAATTCAAACTTTGGTACACAAGAAAGATAAGAGTTAGAAACGTGGCTAATATTGCAGATGAGACTTGGATAAAAGTTGTGGATTTAGAGAATTGAAGGTAAGTAATGTCCAGCTCTAAAGTAATTGATATTCATCTAATATTACTATAAGTTTATTTTTTTTTCTCCCAAAATTGCCCTATATTAGTTACTTCTAATTCCACTAACTTTGATATTTCTAAGATTCTCTCTCACAATAGATCAGGATATAAATGATACTTAGCATTTAATTCATTTGAAAGCATGTCAATGTTTCTTATAAAAATGACTAAGAAAAGGACCATTTAGGCACTTTATTTGGCAAGTCAAATCCACTAGCTTATAGCGGATAAGCTACTTGTAACAGATTATCACAACTAACTTATATCGTTTTTTGAAACGCTACTTGAAATAGCGTTTGAGCTTATAGCTTATAGCATTTCATTTTTATTTGATTTTTACACTTGTTACTTTAATTAAATTCCCCATTTATCCTCTATTAAATGAATATTCTCTCTCTCTCTCTCTCTCTCTCTCTCTCTCTCTCTCTCCTTTCCAAGCATTAATTACAAATGTCCATTTATGTCATTTTATATTATAAGCTAGTTCAACTGCAAATTTTACCAAACACTTTAAATTCAATTTGCTAGTTTATCCGCTATCAGCTATTCGTTATAAGCCCATCTATTATAAGCTAGCTTATCCGCTATTTTTTTACCAAACAGACCCTTAGTTTCCGATTAGGATTAGGTGTCTTTAATAGTTCATGCCTTTGGTGACTTTAGGCTATTTTTGGGGAGAGAAAAATGAATTAAGACGAGAGAGATAAATACAAAATACGGGCATGGTGCATTTCTCACTTAAAGGCACTCAATCCCTTCTGTCATCCACACTATAGGTACATAATCACATATAGCCTTGGGCATGATGGGGTGAGCTGGAATTCAACTTTATATGTGATCCACCCCTATGCCAATTTAGTCCCCAACTTAAATAGTTTGTTTCAAAATAATAAAAAAAGACCAAATTAGCCCACATATTAGTCCTTCATTTATCAATTTCTTCAACCTAATTTCTATGTCTTCCTAAATCAAGGTTAACATAAGAATACTCTAAATCTATGAAGCACACTATTGAAAGTGAGTATATTGTTGGTTTGTTCATGGATTTTGTGTTCCCTTCACAACTTTTCCTAGAAGATGAGTGGAGTGTGTGTGCAATGATGTCGGGACTAGACCATTCTAATAAAATTACTACTTCTCGAAGAAAAAAAGTGAGTATGTTGTTAGCTTCTTCATGCAATTCCCTATTTTAATCATCACGTGATTTCCAATAAGGGTTTAATACACTTGGAAGCAATAGACACCAAAGCTCAAATTATGCTGTGAAATGAAATAGATTTCCATTATTTGAAAATCTACTAAAACATTATTTGAAAATGGCTTTGCAATAGTTGTGACTTGTGAGCTTGCTTAAAAGTTAAAACCTCTTCTCTTCACCATAGAAAATAGAAACAACACAAAGTTCTGAAATTTTTCACAAAGGCCACACCTAAACATGTTAAAATATACTATGTACTATTGGATTCTAAAACTAACTTTTGAAGTGACCCCTCCACAGTATATTGTAATGAACATATCATCTAGGAGAAGCCCATAGAAGAGCAAATCAGCCCAAGGCCCACAACAAAGAAAAGTATTGGGTATATATGAAAGGAAGTGAAATCAAAAGGGGCATGGAATGAAATGAGTGATACTCTCCTCTCTCTCTCTCTCCTCTAACAGTATTCTCTCTATTGTAATTCACCGGGAAGGTTCTGTATCGAATTCCCATCCCATCTCCATAGTTATACACTTTACTTTCATAGTTCATTACACTGTAATTGTACTGCTTAATCAATTCCATTTGTACTATTTGAAGGAAATTGAATACAACTCAGTGTTTTCTACTCAGATCTTAGTGTGTTAATTCTTAACAATTGTTGAATTGTTACATTGGTGCTTTCATTGAGAGACTGACGGCTTTCGGACACGGAGGGTTCTGACCGATGGAGGGTTCTGACCGGCGGCGTAACCCGTCGAGTGAAGTGCCATCGAGTGAAGTGTCGTGGGCCACCGAGGACGTTGGCCTTGAAGGAGGGTGCTATGTAATGAGTCCCACATCGGGTGGACCAAGCCCGGTGTGAGAGCTTATAATGGTTGGGTAAACCTCCACTTATAGCCATGGTTTTAGGTGGAGTTAGGCTTAACTGGCGTGAGTCAGTTACATTGGTGCTTTGTCTTCTCCTTTGTGGAGGTTTTTCCCTCACTTTTGGAGTTTTTTTTCTTCATTGTATCCTCCTTTCTAGTATGTCTCTCCCTTCTCCCACTGCCAACATCAACCATGGCTCCACTTGTAGCAACAACATTTTTACCATATTAGTGGTAATGTACATATATTTTTTGAGATAAAATAACTTGATTGAATTAAATATTAATCTCCCATCTAATGCAACAAGGTGATTACCAACTCACTAGCATTTAATAACAACTTATCACCTTAATTAAAAAGGGAATAAAGAGTTGCAAGTCAAGCTTGTAAAAGCAACAAAACAGGGAGAAACATGAAAAACACTAAATAATATCGCAGTGAATTAAGTTTAGGTCCTGTTATTTCCACTAAATCTAACAAGAAAAACATTCCCTTTCAAATCAAAGTGATATTAAGAAATGGACCACATCACTGCATTAAATGGCTAATGTTTTCCTTTAGATGAATTACCTTTAAAAGAAATAGCAGCAATCTGCATAAATGAGAAGGCAATTGGTTTCAATTCAAACTCCTAACATGAGTGTTACTACCTTCTTCATATTTGCAAGACATTTATAAGTAATCTATCGATGAATTCACAATTCTCCAATCAGCTTAGCAACAAGTAAAGATTTTCCAGAAGGTTGATTGATGCACACAAAACATTTGGAACTAGTTTCGCCGATCCTTAATTTCTTGTCATCTAAAAATTGATCATTTAACTCCACATATCTTAGTGGCTCCCCCAACAAGTGCGTAAAATGTCCTCATGAATGATTGATGTTCAGACGAGCTGCGGGGTAGTCTCCATTCATATCTGTCGTCAGATTAATAATAAGCCTTAAGTTCTTCAATTTATGCACAATGAATGCATGCTTTGCAACACTAAGTCTATGATTAACATTGCATCTATGGAAACATCAACTTCATTTATGCAAAAGAAGAAGTCACTACATTCATCATTCGACTTATTGGCAGGTGAGGAAGCTACATAAATAAAATGTTGTCAAAAGGTTGAAATACAAATTTAATATAACAATGTATAACGAGAAAGCATCTTACCTTGTTTCAGTCTTGCAATAGACCTCTTGCCATCATTTCATGAAGAAGATTCTCGGATTTATCATTTTTCATCTTTTCAAACAGAGAACGAACAATAATTTTGTAAGTTGTAGCATTCGGAGTGCAACCATTTTCCTCCATTTTGGACAAGGCCAGGGCCTCAGTAAAGAATCCCTCGCTACAAAACCCATGGATCATAACAGTATATGTATAGACATCCAACTTGTAGCCTTTAATCAGAAGATCCTGAAAATGTGCACAAATCTGGGTGAATATTTTGGCCTTTAAATTTTGATAATAATGTAATTGCCTTGTCAACATGACCATTTTTGCATAAAGCATCTAATAAACTATATTAGGTGATTGACCTCTATCATGCATCTCATCAACAAGCTCCCAAACATAAACAATTTTCCCTGATTTGCACAAACCACCAATAACAGAATTGTAAGTTACCGTATTGGGAATGATCTTTTTGCAATGCATTTCTTTGAAGAGATTCATGGCTTCATCAACCATTTTACTCTTGAATTATCCATTAATCATGATATTGTAGCTATGAACATCACAAGCAACTCTCCTTTGGTCCATAATGTTGAATATATCTTTTGTCTTGTTCACTTCATTAACTAGACAATATCTCTCCATTAACGAGCTATAGGTAACAACATTGGGTTGCACACCTTCTATCATCATCATAGCTAACACATTTTGAGCTTCTTTCACCTTTCCTTCCTTACAAAATGCATCAACCAATGTATTAAAGGTATACACATTCGGGTCGATATTTTCCAATTTCATCTTATTCAACAAATCAATTGCATCTTTCAATTGACTCACGATGCAAAAACCATTTATTAGATTGCTGTAAGTGACAATATCAAGAGATATTCTATTGGCAATCATTTCAAAATACAAATGACAAACATCATTAACAAGTTTATTTTTGCACATGCTATCCATAATTGGATTATACATTACCACAATAGCCTGAACCCATATCCCAAGAAGGTAGCTCAGTTGGCGAGCTAAAGGATACCAAATGAGTGCACCAAATGAGTGCAAGAAAAATGAGGTCCTGAGTTCAAACCCGAAAAACTAACATTTCCCCCATCCCCACTAACATTGCTTATAAAAAATTGCCTGAACCCATTTCCCTTCGATCTGCCTCAGCAACTGAATTGCCGCACGAGTTTCTCCTATCTTACATAACCCATTGATCAATGTGCTATAAGTAACCTGGTCCAACCGAAAACCCAATGCTACCACATTGTCATGAAAGTGAAGTGCTTTATGAACCTCACCTTTGAGACAGAGACTGTAGTCAAAATTATGATATCAAGCTGAAAACCCATCTTGAGAATCTTGGAGAATGCAAAAAAATGCAAAGGGGATATTACCCATGTGACAGAAACAGTAGATTAGGATGTTGCAACTGACAAGATTAGGAGTAATTCCACTTAATTCCATTTGCCTGTGAAGTGAAATAGCAGTGGGGTAATGTTTTTGCTTAGTAATTGGTTAGAATCAGGTTTATTGAGATTATCAATTTAAAATTTTACTTGCGTATATACTAACACACCCCGTGCATCGCACGTGCCATGTGGCTAGTTTCTATTTTTATTTTTACATAAACACCCTCACAAAAGACACAACAATGTTGTTTGGCAATAGGAAATAAAATAAAATTGCAACACCAACATAATTTTGGGGTGTTTAGGTGTATAAAAAAAATATTTGAACCTATTAAATGTCATTTTGCTGCTTTAATTTAAGTATTACAGCCTATTATTAAATTTACATTTTCTTGTCCACAACCCGTGTGATGCACGGGTTAGTTATGCATATTTTTGACCATGGTAGTTAGTATCGTATGTATCGTGCGATTCGAATCGCGATACGATTCGAAATCCATGGCAAACGATGCAAATCGTATGGCGCATCGTTTTTGTGACCAAATCGCTCCGTGAATCGCCTGTATCGCGTCGGAATCGTCGAAATCGCGATTCAGAACTGTCTCGCACGATTCTGCAACAAATTGCAGCCGGGTCGGGTCGCGTGGCCCGTTTTCATAAAACGCAGTGATTTTGGGTTTTTTCGCGAGGAAGAAGACGGTGCAACAGGAAACGACGCGTTTTGGAAGGATGATAAATGGAACGCTGCGTTTTGATAAGTGGAACGCTGCGTTTTGATAAGTGGAACGCTGCGTTTTGAAGAGTGGAGGAACGGTTTGCGTTTTGAAGAGTGGAGGAACGGTTTGCGTGAGTTTAAAAACGAGGGTATTTACGACATTTCACAATTAACAACAATAAATTAATAAAACACAACTTCTTCTCCACGTTTCAGAGCATTTTGTTTCAGGGGAGCGCTTCTTCAGTTCTTCTTTCTTTCAGTGGCTTCCGTTTCTCATTCAGCAATCAGCAGTAGCAGTGCACAGGTAAATTTCGTTTGCTCCTCTTCTTGTTTACTTGAGACTGGTTTCGTTTCCTATTCTTACCTGCTGGTTCCTTCTGGTTTTTTCGTTCAACAATTCAGCAATACTTTTTCCTGTTCTCATTCAGCAATTCAGCAATACTTTGTTTATTACTTGGTTCCTTCTGGTTTTTTCGTTCATCAGTTCATCAGTTCCTTCGTTTATGACAAAACCCTAACTTTTCTGTTTTGTTTTTTACGTGGTTCATCAGTTCTTTACTTGGTTCTGTTTTGTTTTTTTTGACAGTTCATCAGTTCATCTATCTATTAAATATTTAAATGAGTCAAGCAAAGAAGAAAAAGGAGGTAGATATTACATGGGAACATTGTTCATCTGTCCCACCTAATAGATTGTATGTGACTTGCAAATATTGCACACATTCTTGTTGGGGTGGTATTGCAAGAATGAAACACCATCTTGCAGGAACAAATCAGAACGTCAGTGCTTGTGCTACGATTCCGGATGAAGTGAAAGAAATGTTTGTGAAGCTTTTACAAGAGAAAGATAAAGCTAAAGAAGCAACTAATCAAAGAGAGACTGAACAAGCTATTGCAAAGCAACCAACAAAAATGGCTAGGCAGAAGACAATGAATGAGGTGCTTAAAAATAGAGAGGTGGTGATTCAAGATATCTGCAACGCCATATACGGTAATGTCTTGCCATTTAATTTAGTAAGAAGTCCCTTGTTTGTGAAAGCCCTTAATTCAGTTGGTGAATATGGAAGGGGTTTAAAACCTCCTACTTATCATGAGGTGAGGGTGTCTTATTTAAAGAAAGCTGTTGATATTGTTAAAGAAAATATGGAGCTATACAAGAGGGATTGGGAAAAGTGGGGATGCACTTTGATGTGTGACGGGTGGACGGATGGAAAGGGTAGGTCACTTACCAATTTTTTGGTTAATAGTCCAAGAGGTACTTTTTTCTTGAAATCAATCGACACTAGTGATGTGGTCAAGGATGCCAAGCAAATGTTTTCTTTATTGGATTCTATAGTAGAAGAAGTAGGAGAGGATAATGTGGTACAAGTTGTGACAGATGGTGCTTCTAATCTTGTAGCTGCAGGACAATTATTAGAGGCTAAGAGAACAAAATTATTTTGGTCTCCTTGTGCAGCTCACTGCCTTGATTTGCTCCTTGAAGACATTGGGCAGCTACCTGTTTTTTTTAATACTGTTGCGAAAGCCAAAAAGGTCACAAAATTTATTTATAATCATGCATGGGTTCTAAGCCTATATAGAAAGTATTCCAACGAAAGCGAATTGGCTAGACCAGCAGTCACGAGGTTTGCCACAGCCTTTCTCACTCTACAGTGTATTATGCGACAAAAGAATGCTATTCGGTCTACGTTTGTTTCAGAGGAATATGCTTCTAGTAATTATGCTGGTAAGAATGATGGCAAAGAAGTGGTGAACATTGTTTTGAGTGATGCTAGATTTTGGAGATCTATTCAATATTGCTTAAAGTGTGTGATCCCATTGGTGAAGGTTTTAAGACTTGTGGATGGAGATGTGAAACCTGCTATGCCATATATTTATGAAGCTATGGATAGAGCAAAAGAGCAAATAGCTGCAAATTTCAATGGCGAAGAGTCGAGGTACAACAAGGTGTGGAATTTAATTGACACCCATTGGAATATGCAATTACATAGGTATCTTCATGCCGCTACTTTCTATCTTAACCCCAAGTAAGTAATTGCATTCTTGAAGGATACTAGGATACTATAATTATTTATTTTAGATTTTTGTATTTTTATCAATTCATCATTTATTTCATTAGGTTCCTTTATGTACCGGGTTTCACTCCGGATGATGAAGTTTTATTTGGTTTACATGAAGTTATTGAAAAACTAGAGCCGGATAGAAGAACTAGATTTCTTATTGATAAACAATTGGATAGTTTCAAAAATGCGAGGGGACTCTTTGGAAGGACCATGCCAATAAACACTAGCGACAAAAAACAACCTGGTTAGTAACCTATTTCAATTATTGTTCATGATAAGGGAAGATCATATTGTAGCAAAAATATAATCTTGATTATGTGAACTTTGTTTTGATAGCTCTATGGTGGGAAAGCTATGGTGGTGGAGGTAAGGAACTACAAAAGATAGCAATGCGAGTTTTGAGTCTCACATGTAGTGCTACTGGGTGTGAAAGGAATTGGAGCGTATTTGATCAAGTTCATACCAAGAGAAGAAGTCGCTTAGAGCAACAAAGATTAAATGCTCTTGTTTATGTTAAGTATAATATTCAACTTGAGATGAGACTAAAGTCTAGGGAGGAGAAAGGAGATACTTATGATCCTATATGCTTATCTGATATTGAGTCAGATGATGAGTGGATTACTGAAGTAGAGGATCCTTGCTTGCCGGTTGATACTTCATGGATGGATGTACACAAGGTAGTCAAGTTCGTAATCCTACGTAGGAACGGTGAGGGCTCATAGGTTCGTAAAGCACGGGTTCGTAGCACGGAACGTAGTTCCTATGAAATTTTCCAATTAGTATATATTTGCATATTAAAACATACTTATAATTATAAGTATAATTATAATATAATAATTGGTATTTTAAATTTGATATTATAATTGGTATTTTAAAACATAATTATTTCAATTTGATATTATAACTGGTATTTTAAATTTGATATTATTTAAATTTGATATTATAATTGGTATTATAATATAATAATTGGTATTTTAAGTGAATTGGGACAAGCCCACAAGTTGTAAAATAACCTGCAGTGAAAAAGAAAGAGGGATTAATCAAACAATGAACTTAAATAAAGAAAGAGGGATTTAAAGTAAATGATTTAAAAACTGGGGGTATTATAGGCTTTTCTCCTTTTAAATGGAGGGCAAAGTAGACACTTCAAGGAAAGTTTACTGTTTCTCCTTCTTCTTCGCGTGAAACCGTTTACTGTTTCTCCTTCTTCTTCGCGTGGAACCGTTCCAGATCTGCTTCCAGCTTCCTAATTTCGCGTGGAACCGTTTCAGATCTGCTTCCAGCTTCCTAATTTCGCGTGGAACTGTTCCAAATCGCGACCCGACCCGTATTGGTTTTAAAAAACACAGCTTTCACAGGAGCGGACCCGGCCCGCGCTCCCACCGCCGCTCCTAGCGCTCTTGATCGCTCCTACGCTCCTATCCTTCAGGAGCGACGCTCCTGCTCTTTCTCTGCGGATCGTAAATTTTAACAGGCCCGGGAGTGGTGAGTGCTCATGGGTTCGTAAGAGCGTACGCTCCTACGCTCGGGAGCGTAAATTTGACTACCTTGGATGTACATGAGCCATTTACTCTTGAAGAAGGAACTCCAATCAAGAAAAGGAAGAGAGGTAATCCTATAAATTTTAAACAGTTAACAATTTATTTTAGTGTTGTGCTTTGTTATTTATTATGTTTTTATTATATAGGTCCAAGAAACCTAAATGCAAGGAAAGATAAGGGAAAGTCAATTTCAATAGAGGATGACAATGAGATAGAAGACATAGTGGAAGATGTAGAGGAGGGGGAAGATCGTGAAATTCCGGGGAATGAAGATGATTTGAGTGATGTTGATTTAGGAAATGATGAAATTACACTGATTGTGGTTTAAGAGTAAATCATAGTTAGATGATGTTTTTTAGGGGGTTGAATTAAACACTTGTTATGTTTATTTATGACTTAAATTATTTTGAACTTCGTGTTTTTTGCTAATGCTACCTTAGATTTACTCAAAATGTTATATATATTTTTGTTTATGTATCTTACGATACGATACACGATTCAGTTTTTGGGCCTAGCGATACACAATGTGTATCCCGATTTGATAACACTGTTTTTGACTACATTTGTTTATATTTTCATATAAAGTAGAGTATATTCTTAAAAAAACAATATAATTATGGACATGTCATGTAATAAACTAATGTTAATCCAATAAGCATCAAAGTGTTTTGGAGATTCCATTGTATCTAGAAAAATTAAAACTAACTAATAGCAAAAGTTACTAACAAATGAGATAGATATATAGTTTGGTTTCATAAATAAGCAAAGGTAACTAACATTTGAGAATGAGAATCTGAAGCAGAAGCATAGGTTCCTTTTGTGCGTGTGTGTATTGATCATCCAGGATGATATTCCTCCATGTAAATAAAAAGCTTCATCATATTTTTTATAAAAAAAAAATAAGTAAAGTAACTTAGAAGCAAAGAACCACGTGCTTAGAGATAAACCGTGAAGAAACTAAATGATGGAATCGAAAAGTGAAGAACATGACCAAGATGATGTGGCACAAGTGGTAGATACTTGAGTCCCTTAACCATTTGGTCTTGAGTTCGATCCCTGGCCGGTGCGTATGGAAAAACATTTGTTGGGAGAGGTCAACCCTTTAAATGGATCTCAAATAACTCAAAGGATTATTCTCCACAGTCGCCGTGGATGATACATTGGTTTACCAAAAAAAAGTGAAGAACATGTGAGAATGAGAATTTGAAGCATATGTTCCTTTCCTGTTATACTAATATGATACGGGGGAAGTACAAATAGTTGGTAAAAGGAAAAAGGGGAACCATATAGCAATTAGAGATCAGATCATTGAAAGTTCAATCAAATCAATATATGTCGCAATTCATATAGATTAATGTTATTGAAAACACTAGCAAAATAAGTAGAACCATGTAAAAAACACTTGCATAATTACTGAGGAAGAGAAATGTAAACAAATTCACCATTACATTATATATACATAAATCTTGATACATAGGGAAATCAGAGAAAACACGAAGATTCATAAAGTAAATGTTGCATAAACCTGGGTTTTGTTACCCTACCTTAGTCCAAACATATATATATATATATATAATTGTATTTGTTAACAAGTTAAAGGAATGAGAAATTGAATGCAACTGCAATCCAAAGAAAGTGCCTAGTCTCTCTCAAATCCGAACCAACATCCAGCCTACTCCCTCTCTATATACTCCTTACAACTGATGTGCATGCCTTTTTTTCCCTCTATTTCCAACTCAGCAGTTGGTAACAAAATAATTCTTTTTCATACCTAAATCACATGGCTACCCTTTCCCTTTAGTAACCAACAGCTCTAACAGTTTTCCCTCTTCCTTCTAACTGCCTAACTAACTCTTTCATCTGGAATATTCCTTCCAGTGATGTTTTCTCCTTTAGTAGGTTACCAGCTAGCCGAACTGGGCCTGGTTGAGTGGTTGTTTGGGCCTTTGAGAGTAAACCTAAACCTACAGGGGCTTGGGCGCCTTGCCTTGGGGCTGGCCTATATTTTCTTATCAAGTTAGAACTAAACAGACAGCCATAAAAAGAAATATACAAGATGAGAAAATGTGCTAAAACGTTGTGCAAATGTTTGGGCTAAAGTTACATGTGAATTACTGAAAAATTTACTTAAGCTTCTTCCATCACAGTATGTGTACTAATTAAGACGATTTGTTGTTGAAGCAGTTTCCATCAATTGACTGACTAAAACCACATCTTGACAAGCTTCTAACATGATTTCACAATGAAGTCCAACTTGATTTCTTATCGACACCAACTCAATAAATTCTTTTATATTTTTTGTTTCTTCAAAAAGTAATGAACCTTAGAGGAAGTCCCATCAGACTTACTAGCCTTTTCTATTGGCTCAACACTTGATCGTCCTGAATTTACCAAACTCATTGTTTATGAGGTACAACACACTAGACAAAAGAAATATTCTCGTAATTGTGGATAAAAATGTACAACAAGAATGCAGCATACCTCGTGTGTCATCCGTACAAATGACCTCTTGCAATCATTTCACGAAGAAGTTTCTCCGCTTTATCATTTTCATCTTTTGCAAAGAGAGAACGAACAATAATTTCGTAAGTTATAGCATTCGGAGTGCAACCATTCTCTTCCATTTTTGACAACAAGGCCAGTGCCTCAATAAAAAATCCCTTGCTACAAAACCCTTGGATCATAACAGTATATGTAATGACATTCAACTTGTAGCCTTTAATCAAAAGATCATGAAAAACCTCTTGAGCATGGTCAAGTCTTCCACTTTTGCACAACCCACCAATAAGAATAGTGTATGTGTGCATATCTAGCTGAATACCTTGGTCCTTTAATTTTGTTACTAATGCAATTGCCTCGTCAATATGACGGTTTTTGCATAAGGCATCTAATATAGAACTGTATGTAATAATATTAGGAGCTTGAGCTCTATCATGCATCTCATCAACAAGTTCCAAAGCATATGCAATTCTCCCTAATTTGCAAAAACCATCAATAAGGGAACTGTAAGTTACCTTATCTGGAACTATTTTTTTGTGATGCATTTCTTTGAAGAGATTCATGGCTTCAGCAACCATTTTAGCCTTGCATAATCCATTAATCATGATATTGTAGCAATGAGCATCACGAGTCACTCCCATTTGGTCCATAATGTTGAATATTTTCTTTGCCATGTTCACTTCATTGACTAGAAGACATCCATCCATTAATGAGTTATAAGTAACAACATCGGGTTTCAAACCTTCTTTCATCATCATAGCTAATACATGTTTAGCTTCTTTCAACTTTCCTTCCTTACAAAAAGCATCCAGCAATGTATTAAACGTACGCACATTCGGATTGATACTTTTCAATATCATTTTATTCAACAAGCCAATTGCATCTTTCAATTGACACACAATGCAAAAACCATATATTAAAGCATTGTAAGTGACAATATCGGGAGATATTCCCTTGGCAATCATTTCAGAATATAAACTACAAGCATCATTAACAAGCTTATCTTTGCACATACTATCGATAATTGCAGTGTACATTACCGCGTCAGGTTGAACCAATTTCCCTTCAATTTGCCTTAGCAAGTGCATTGCACCTCTAGTTTCGCCTATCTTACCTAAGCCATTAATCAAGGTGCCATAACTAACATGGTCCAAGTGAAACCCCAGTGCTACCACCTTGTCATGAAAAAGCAGTGCTTTATGAACTTCGCCTTTAATACAGAGACCCTTGATGAGGGTATTCAAAGTTATGATATCCGGGTGATAACCCATCTTGAGAATCTTGGAGAATGCAGAAAAAGCAAAGGGGATATTATCCACATTACAGAAACAGTTGATTAGGATGTTGCAACTGACAAGGTTAGGAGTAATTCCACTTAATTCCATTTGCCTGTGAAGTGAAATAGCAGTGGGGTAATGTTTTTGCTTAACAAGTGAACCTAAAATCTTGTGAAATTCAATGAGGGGTGGGGTAGGATGCATATAGAGCATGCGATTGAACAATGAAACGGCATCATCCTCATTGGAAACAGAGTGAGAGAATCGCTTTGAGGTTGAAAAGAAGAAGCAAGGAAACATAGAAGGAAAAATGGGATTAAAAACCGAGGCAGCACCGCACCTCACATTCGAAAACGACATATTCGACAAAATGAACCTTGAAACCGAAATAAAGAAGCAAACAAAAGAATTGCTTCTCAGAGGAAATTAGACTTGCCTGGAATTGGGGGATTTGGGGCTTTGACGAATAAGGTGAGAAGAATAAAGAGGCAGCAACTACGAGCTCTGGAGGCGGCTGTCTACGGCGGAGAAATCCATGGAAGGCGGCGGTGAGATGGAGAGTGGAGAGAACAAACGAGAGCGGAATCGGGGTTTCTGAGTTTATTTAGAATTGAGGGCCAAGATCAAAAATGTAAGAGGAGGGGTTGTTGTGCTTTTTTTAGTAGGCTTAAATAATTATTACTCCGCAGATATCTTTATTATCTAGTTGCCACCTACAAAAAAAAAGTTTAAAAAACTAACGTTATCCAGTTATAATTATTACTCCGCAGATATCTTTATTATCTAGTTGCCACCTACAAAAAAAAAAAGTTTAAAAAACTAACGTTATCCAGTTATCCTTCTGCTGTTAACTTTTTCGTTAAGAAAAATGTAAAATGTAACTTTATCCAGTTACCCCAACAACTTGGCAAGTGGAGGCACCCTTGTTACTAAAAAAATAAATGTTTTATAGACAGATGGGTGTTGAACTTGTGACCTAGTGGTGGATGGGGCGTCCAATTACCACTTGGTCACAACATGATTTGTGTTTTTAAACACAACTACCAATATATATTACTTAAAAACCAGATCTGGATCCTGACTCATCTTCGTTAAATCAGATTTGGATCCAACAAACAATAATCATCTTCTTCGTTCTTCAGATTCGAATTGGGAACAAAACGTAAATCGAATTGGGAAAAAACGAAAATCGAAGATCGAATTGGAAAAAAAAACGAATTGGAAGATGCGTTTAATGGAAAACGTTTTGATTTCGTTTTAATGGAAGATGTGTTTTTGAAGATTGAAGGAAAACGTTTCTTTCCAGATTTCGTTTTTGAAGATTTAATGGAAAACGTTTTTGAAGATTTCGTTTTTGAAGATTTAATGGAAAACGTTTTTGATTTCGTTTAAATCTGATTTTCCTTTTCGTTTTGCAGAAGGTTACGCAAAAAGAAGAAGAAGACACAGATCTGTAGGAAGAAGAAGAAAATAATGATGTAATATATATTTGTAATTGTGTTTAGAAACACAAATCATGTGGTGGCCTAGTGGTAATTGGATGCCCAACCACCAGCAGGTCACGAGTTCAATACCCATCCAACCCAAAAACTTTGATTTTTTAAGTAACACACAATATTCCACTTAGCCAAGTCAGTGCCACGTGGCAGCCATCCATTGGTTGCTGACGTGGCACATGTCAGTGCCACGTGTCACAGAGGTCCAATAATATGGTGACTCGTGGCACTGACGTCAGAGGGTAACTGGTTAAAGTTACATTTTACATTTTTTTAACAGAAAAGTTAACAGCAGAGGGGGTAACTGGATAACGTTACGTTTTACAATGTGTTTTTTAAACTTTTTTTTTGCAGGGGGGTAACTGGATAATGAAGATATTTCTAAGGGGTAATAACTATTTAAGCCTAGTAAGTGCAATTAATTCTTTTGAATATTGTAAGGAGGTCTACAAATTTTATAAGGATAAAAACTTACATGATAACATTTTTCTCTCAAAATATTAAAAAGTTTGGTTTAATAATTTTTGTCCTTAAAATAAAAAATTAAATTAAATTTAGTGGGTTTTTTTATGGGCATTCGTGTGTTTACAAAAAATTATTAGCAATTCCTTATTTCTATAAATTCTCTTATTCGAATTAATCCTTAAATCGTTTTTCTTTTTGGCCTATTTCTCTCTTGCCACACTCTTTATCTCCTCTTTCTCTTTTTCCAATTTCTATTCACAACCAATCACACCCTTAGAATGTTTTTGGGTGCAGTAGTTTAAAATTTTAAGTGGGTCTCTCATTGGACTACTTAAATGGTACTTACTCATTAAGAAGGGTGTCAATTAGGATTTTTTTTGTCTGTAGATCGAGTGGGAAGCGCCACCTAAAATTCACACACAACAATGAGGTCCCGGATTCGAACCGGGAGGAAGAAGCACCCTCTCTCTCCTCTTGTAGTGGGTCCATGCACCAAATTTTAACACTAAAAAATGATTTGTAGTTATTAGTGGGACTCATATAGTAAATTTTTCGAGGTGATGTATTGGAGGGCATGAGTGTTTATTAGGTACTAATATTAAAAGCTTATAACGAAGTAACGTGTACATGTGGGATCCATTTTAAGTACACATATTTGAGAGATTTATTGTGGACGCGCTAAGTAATTCAAATACTCTAATTGAATTCTCTTCATTTATAATTATTTTTGTTTGGTTGAGTAATTGTTTATTTAAAGTTAGACCATTTTTATAAGTTTCAAAAGCTTTGGAGTAAAATCAAAGTGTCAAAAAAAGTGGTTTAATGGTATAAAGAGAATATCAAATTTTTAGGTTTTTAATGGTATATGAAAATCCCTAAAATTAACTCTAATAAACTATTTCAAGAAATGTAACCAAAAAAAACAACTTCAATAAATCTTTTCATTTTACAAATTTTCCAAATTTATTATCCAAACAAGGCATTTTAAAACAAAAATTTTTAACTACATCCAAAAATTACATTACCCTCTAAAGTTACTCCATCTAAACACATTATCAAGATGCTTCTTTCAAATGAGGGGGGAGCAAGTTTAAGGAGATGTATTGAATTGGAATTTTAAAATATTTTAGAGTTAAAATATTCAAATATGATTATAAAAAATTTTATGGTCTTCGTTTAGGACTATCAAGAATTCTTAAAGAGAGTAACAAAATTCAGTGATATTCAATTGAGATTTTTCACAACTTAACTTGACTTTCATAGATTTTAACCTGACTTCGTCTACCCCCCCTTATACATTTTTGGCTATGAGAAACGACCTCCACCAGAGCCTTAGTAATAGAATATATATATATATATATATATATATATATATATATATATATATATATATATATATATTGATGTGGACCGCTTGTACATTTATGTTTTGGGGTTATTCTATTTGAATATTTTCAGCGAAACATCGATTGGTTTTGGTTCTGTGGTTAATTAGCCTTCTTTCTTCATTTTGTTTGATTTACTATTTTGATATTGGGTTTGGTAATTGCAGTTAGTTATAAATTTATTTTATTTTTTAAGTACTAAAATCAAAAAGATAGTTAAAGTCTTGAGTTTGCTTAACTTCAAAATGTCAATTTTCATTGATCTGCTATTAAAAGTCAATTTTAAATATAAGCTGTAGTACTCTAGATTATTTTTTATTGTATATTTGTTGTCCTCTTTGACATCATTATGCTTAGTAGTGTCTTTGTAAATGAAAAGCTTTCCTTAAGATAGCTAATCATTAGTGCCATTTCAATAGTGTATGAGCAAGCTCTAGTGTAGTAGAAGGAAACCACCAAAATGGTGAATGTCTCAGTTGCAGGGCCGTCCCAAACAATTTGGAGGCCTGTTCAAATCTTAAAAATGGGCTCCTCCTTGAGATTGACTCTTTTAAGTTTTTTCTTTTTCTTACGTTTCTTATATCCAGACTCATACTTTCAAATCTTAAGATCCATAGTAGAAAGAAAAAATCTGATAATTTTGTTTTTCAGCGGTGGTAGGGAGGAGGATGAGCAAGTCAATTTCACAACCGTCAACCGGCTTGCTACGTTATTAATAGACATACAAATTCCCGTAGTTCCAAAAGAGAAATAGCTTCAATTTAATAGGGAAAAAATTAACGAAGTAATGTGTGAGGTACGGTAGCAAATAGGAAGAAGAATTAAAATGCAACTTCAAGTTGAAACTTGAAAGAATTAAAATCCACAATCCAGTGTTGTCAATCGCAAATCGTGAAGAATAGCAAAACCAGAACTGGAACCACTAGTATTTTCTCGTTCTCTCGAACTGCTATGGATCTTATCAAACATTTAGTATAGAATAAATATTTCATAATTAATTTATATAAAAGAAAGTTTTTTATGCGGCTTAAGTATTAATAAATACTTATGTTACTGATAAAATATTATTAATATATAAATGACACGAACAAGCACAGTTAGAAAATAATAGACCAAATATATTAACAAATAGAATTAAATAGGAGTTTTAGAAAAACAATTTTTTTTTGGTTTGCAAAAATACATTTTCTAATAGCTAGCCATTGAAAAGCAATTATTATCATTATATATATCTATCTAAAACAATTGAATGAGACAAAAATGGAAAAGCAAGCCAAATGAAAAGGGAACGGTAGAGGAACCGATTGATATGCTAATGCTATCTATCTAGTATCTAGTAATTAAAGCATAAAATGAAAAAGGAAATATAAAAAATGGCCTGTGTGGGACTTGACCTTTGGTCACTTGGAATACAGCACTTCAAAGGGAAATATTTTAACCATCGCATCACATGAGGTTTTTGGTAAAGTAACTACAAAAGATAGATATATACCTTTTTTTTACATTTTTTGGGCCCTAAAAAACTAACATTGGGCCGGGGCCCTGTGCGGTAGCACTGGTCGCACAAGCCCATGGACGGCCCGGCTCAATTGTATAGGAGTGGTTCTGCATTTATTTGATTAATATGTTTTGGGGGTCATTGAATAATAAATTGCTAAATATATTCATCGTATAACTAATTGTTATGCAAATTTTGTTTTTAGGCTAAATTGCACCTTCGGTCTTTTATCTTTGGCTTTGGTGTCATTTTGGTCCTTTATCTTTTTTTTCTCGTTTTGGTCCATCATCTTTCATTTCCGTGTCATTTTGGTCCTTTAAGTTAATGGATGGAAAATACCAAAAAAGGACCAAAATGACACAAATGGAAGATTAGGGACCAAAACGAGAAAAAGATAAAGGACCAAAATGACACCAAAGCCAAAGATAAAGGACTAAAAGTGCAATTTGGCATTGTTTTTAATACCATTGTTTGAAAATTTTCAGCTGATTGTAAATTACCACAACTCAACTGATCTCTCTTTATAGCATTAATATTTGTCAGATTCAAATTTTAGATCATGTCTAGTCAAGAAACATTCTAGAGGTAGCTAGCTAATAGTTTGTTTGCTTTCTTATTGTTTTCTTTGACATTATTTTTAGATGTAACAGAGTGTTTCTTTTCGAGGTATGTGTAGATGGAGAGAATGCTAAGTGTAGCGTTTGCTCAAGCATATGTGGTGATGTTATGCTACTCCAGGTTTGCATAACTTTAGGTACGGATAATAACATTTTCATTTTTTTTAGTATTGTAGTTTTGTTTAGTTCATCGACTTTTGGTTGAATTGTCATGTGACATTGCAACAATGGTTGCATCTCAAGGTAATTAAAGCGATTAAAGGAAGAATGCTCACTTTTATGTTGCTCTGAATGCAAAGACATATTCATGGGCACTACATGTTTGAAGAGATTTGAAAGGGGAAATATTAATGCCAAAGCTAATTTTACAACAAGAATCAAAAATAGCTAATTTGGACAAACCATGGATAACAACTTACATTAGTAGCCAATAGACTTTTAGTACCTTATTCTTGAATTCTTGAATTATTTGCATTTGGAAAATTGGAAGACTCATGCATGCAGAGCCATTGATTGTGTGATACTATGATTAAATGCTTAGATTGAAATTGTTGCGATTTGTTTTATACTAATTGATAGGCATTGAAGTGTAAAGTTTTTAACAATACTACTTAAAAGCCATTGCATTGGCCAACTGGTGTCGTGGCTTTTGGAGCGCAGTTTCTTGAGGGACAGGTGATGCATGGTTCTTCCTTATTGTTTATGCATAATGGGCTGGTGAGCGCAGTTTCATGTGAATTATAATTTAGTGCATTACCTTCTGTGTGCTACATACATAAGCTATTGTGATAAAAAAGATTTTGTTCTCAACATTCCACTCACTTTTTTTGAAGCTTCTTCTATTGATTGCAGGCACAAAATCATCGGTTGAAATGGTTCTTTCAAATGGAAAAGCGTCTCGCTGTATCAAGAAATTGAAGATGCTCACAAACTTATGGATGAAACTGCTAAAGCTAAATCTTATCAAGATGAGAGTTTAAGTTCACTCTTATATTTGCTCTTACTACTTTAGAAAATAGATTTCTATGCCTACATTCATTGCACAAGGTATGTAGTGATTGGTCATAAGTATGGATGAATATGTTTCTATTCAAGTTTTAACGTCCCTTAATATGAGTCCAAGATTTTAAAGAAATTTGGTGGTAATATTAATTAGCAGATTCTTTGGTTTGATTCAATAGGAAAGACTGAAAACTCTCAAACAGCTTTATGCTAACTCTCAAACCTTTTTGAGGTATGAATATTAACTGAATTTTCTCATGCTGTGCTCGCTTTTGTATTAAGGGAATATTATCCATGTGCTGAGAGATTATGCTGTAAATTGCACTTTTTTAGCGTCTTTCCTGAGTTTGTCTTTCCCCACCAAACCTTCCTTTTCTTCCACTCACATATGTGTATCGTTCCATTATATTATCTTTTCAGTCCACTATTCAATGGATTTAATTTTCCTTAATTTTTTTATATTCTGGAAGCATGCATAGAGACATTGTGCAATATTGTACCTTGCAAAGTGCTTGCATAGTTATGAAGGCTATGCTACTAATGAACTTGAAGTGGAGAAAGTTAAGGGTGATGGTAATGGTAGACAAGCCTCTGCGAAGTAAGAGTGTGAAAACATTACACAACATAATCACATCCTGGCAGACCCTATCCAGCCTCTCTTTTTGTTTATGAAAATGGTATTGCTTATTTGGATACCAATACTAATGAAATCATGGAATTTTTTGGAGTAGATGGGTTATATGAGGCCCCTCGCATCGGGGAGGTTGTGTTGAAATACACTTCACGAGGTATTTTTTAAGATACATTGCCCAATGAGCACCTGTTGTGTTCGTCCTAGATTAATGCGTTGTCAACCAACAGCTCTTCAAGTTGTTTACTCTGAGAATGAAGTCTTTGAAGAAATTCTTCAAGGTGATGAAGATGTGCGAAAAAACAATGATAATCCAATTGTGATAGTGTAACTTTTCTAGAATAGGTGTTGTAATCTTTAAGTTTCTAAACTCTTTACTTAATTTTGCATGGATTATGTTTTATATGGATTCTTAATTATGCTTTGGATGGGGTAATTTTGCGCCTTTTTGATTTATTGTTGCTAAACTTAATAAGGAAAAGGAGGTTTACTCATGATTGAGATGTTGTTAGTTAGAATCAGGTGTAGGAGATTGAGAATGAAAACCATAATAATGATTTTCAAATATGTTAGTAATTGGTTGAAATCAGGTGTATTGAGATTATCAATTTAAAATTTTACTTGCGTATATACTAGCACACCCCGTGCATCGCACGTGCCATGTGGCTAGTTGCTATTTTTATTTTTACATAAACACCCTCACAAAAAACACAACAACATTGTTTCGCAATAGGAAATAAAACAAAATTGCAAGACCAACATAATTTTGGGGTGTTTAGGTGTATAAAAAAAATATTTAAACCTACAAAATGTCATTTTGCTGCTTTAATTTAAGTATTACGGCCTATTATTAAAGTTAGATTTTCTTGTCCACATCCTGTGTGATGCACGGGTTAGTTATGCATATTTTTGACTACATTTGTTTATATTTTCATATAAAGTAGAGTATATTCTAAAAAAACAATATAATTATGGACATGTCATGTAATAAACTAATGTTAATCCAATAAGCATCAAAGGGTTTTGGAGATTCCATTGTATCTAGAAAAATTAAAACTAACTAATAGCAAAAGTTACTAACAAATGAGATAGATATATAGTTTGGTTTCATAAATAAGCAAAGGTAACTAACATTTGAGAATGAGAATCTGAAGCAGAAGCATAGGTTCCTTTTGTGCGTGTGTGTATTGATCATCTAGGATGATATTCATCCATGTAAATAAAAAGCTTCATCATAATTTTTATAAAAAAAAATATGGTAACTTAGAAGCAACTGTGAAGAAACTAAATGTTGGAATCGAAAAGTGAAGAACATGACCAACATGATGTGGCACAAGTGGTAGATACTTGAGTCTCTTAAACATTTGGTCTTGAGTTCGATCCCTGGCCAGTGCGTATGAAAAAACATTTGTTGGGAGAGGTCAACCCTTTAAATGGATCTCAGATAACTCGAAGGATTAGTCTCCACAGTCGTCGTGGATGATACATTGGTTTACCAACATGAAAAGCAAAGAACATGTGAGAATGAGAATTTGAAGCATATGTTCCTTTCATGTTATACTAATATGATAAGGGAGAAGTACAAATAGTTGGTAAAAGGAAAAAGGGGAACCATATAGCAATTAGAGATCAGATCAGATCATTGAAAGTTCAATGAGATCATTATATGTCGCAATTCATATCGATTAATGTTAATGAAAACACTTGCAAAATAAGTGGAGCCATATAGCAAGCACAAACGTAAACAAAATCACCATTACATTCATCAAATCTCACAAACCTATATAATCAAGTTTGTACAGGTTCTATAAACAATGCAAAGCAAAATTTAAGATGAACTTTTAATCCAAAACTGCAAAATCATGCTTCTGAATGACTTCATCTAGAGGTGTATCTTCTGGTCTTCAAATTTCCTTCAGCTGATGAGATGATAAGAGTGTTAGCCAGCCTGGTTGTATTTAGATCAACACCCATATGCATGCTTCAAATCAAATGGTTCAAAATGCCACCAGAAAATTACAAGCACGGACAGCTAGCATCAATATTGTAAACCTTTCATGTTATACTAATATGATAAGGGAGAAGTACAAATAGTTGGTAAAAGGAAAAAGGGGAACCTTATAGCAATTAGAGATCAGATCAGATCATTGAAAGTTCAATCAGATCATTATATGAAGCAATTCATATAGACTAATGTTATTGAAAACACTTGCAAAATAAGTAGAACCATGTAAAAAACACTTGCATAATTACTGAGGAAGAGAAATGTAAACAAATTCACCATTACGTTATATATACATAAATCTTGATACATAGGGAAATCAGAGAAAACACGAAGATTCATAAAGTAAATGTTGCATAAACCTGGGTTTTGTTACCCTACCTTAGTCCAAGTTAAAGCAATGAGAAATTGAATGCAACTGCAATCCAAAGAAAGTGCCTAGTCTCTCTCAAATCCTAACCAACATCCAGCCTACTCCCTCTCTATATACTCCTTACAACTGATGTGCATGCCTTTTTTTCCCTCTATTTCCAACTCAGCAGTTGGTAACAAAATAATTCTTTTTCATACTTAAATCACATGGCTACCCTTTCCCTTTAGTAACCAACAGCTCTAACAGTTTTCCCTCTCCCTTCTAACTGCCTAACTAACTCTTTCATCTGGAATATTCCTTCCAGTGATGTTCTCCTTTAGTAGGTTACCAGCTAGCCGAACTGGGCCTGGTTGAGTGGTTGTTTGGGCCTTTGAGAGTAAACCTAAACCTGCAGGGGCTTGGGCACCTTGCCTTGGGGCTGGCCTATATTTTCTTAACAAGTTAGAACTTAACAGACAGCCATAAAAAGAAATATACAAGATGAGAAAATGTGCTAAAACGTTGTGCAACTGTTTCGGCTAAAGTAACATGTGAATTACTGAAAAATTTACTTAAGCTTCTTCCATCACAGTATGTGTGTACTAATTAAGATGATTTGTTGTTGAAGCAGTTTCCATCAATTGACTGACTAAAACCACATCTTGACAAGCTTCTAACATGATTTCACAATGAAGTCCAACTTGATTTCTTATCGACACCAACTCAAGAAATTCTTTTATGTTTTTTGTTTCTTCAAAAAGTAATGAACCTTAGAGGAAGTCCCATCAGACTTACTAGCCTTTTCTATTGGCTCAACACTTGATCATACTGAATTTACCAAACTGAATTTACCAAACTCATTGTTTATGAAGTACAACACACTAGACAAAAGAAATATTCTCGTAATTGTGGATAAAAATGTATAACAAGAATGCAGCATACCTCGTGTGTCATCCGTACAAATGACCTCTTGCAATCATTTCACGAAGAAGTTTCTCCGCTTTATCATTTTCATCTTTTGCAAAGAGAGAACGAACAATAATTTCGTAAGTTATAGCATTCGGAGTGCAACCATTCTCTTCCATTTTTGACAACAAGGCCAGTGCCTCAATAAAAAATCCCTTGCTACAAAACCCTTGGATCATAACAGTATATGTAATGACATTCAACTTGTAGCCTTTAATCAAAAGATCATGAAAAACCTCTTGAGCATGGTCAAGTCTTCCACTTTTGCACAACCCACCAATAAGAATAGTGTATGTGTGCATATCTAGCTGAATACCTTGGTCCTTTAATTTTGTTACTAATGCAATTGCCTCGTCAATATGACGGTTTTTGCATAAGGCATCTAATATAGAACTGTATGTAATAATATTAGGAGCTTGAGCTCTATCATGCATCTCATCAACAAGTTCCAAAACATATGCAATTCTCCCTAATTTGCAAAAACCATCAATAAGGGAACTGTAAGTTACCTTATCTGGAACTATTTTTTTGTGATGCATTTCTTTGAAGAGATTCATGGCTTCAGCAACCATTTTAGCCTTGCATAATCCATTAATCATGATATTGTAGCAATGAGCATCACGAGTCACTCCCATTTGGTCCATAATGTTGAATATTTTCTTTGCCATGTTCACTTCATTGACTAGAAGACATCCATCCATTAATGAGTTATAAGTAACAACATCGGGTTTCAAACCTTCTTTCATCATCATAGCTAATACATGTTTAGCTTCTTTCAACTTTCCTTCCTTACAAAAAGCATCCAGCAATGTATTAAACGTACGCACATTCGGATTGATACTTTTCAATATCATTTTATTCAACAAGCCAATTGCATCTTTCAATTGACACACAATGCAAAAACCATATATTAAAGCATTGTAAGTGACAATATCGGGAGATATTCCCTTGGCAATCATTTCAGAATATAAACTACAAGCATCATTAACAAGCTTATCTTTGCACATACTATACTATCGATAATTGCAGTGTACATTACCGCGTCAGGTTGAACCAATTTCCCTTCAATTTGCCTTAGCAAGTGCATTGCACCTCTAGTTTCGCCTATCTTACATAAGCCATTAATCAAGGTGCCATAACTAACATGGTCCAAGTGAAACCCCAGTGCTACCACCTTGTCATGAAAAAGCAGTGCTTTATGAACTTCGCCTTTAATACAGAGACCCTTGATGAGGGTATTCAAAGTTATGATATCCGGGTGATAACCCATCTTGAGAATCTTGGAGAATGCAGAAAAAGCAAAGGGGATATTATCCACATTACAGAAACAGTTGATTAGGATGTTGCAACTGACAAGGTTAGGAGTAATTCCACTTAATTCCATTTGCCTGTGAAGTGAAATAGCAGTGGGGTAATGTTTTTGCTTAACAAGTGAACCTAAAATCTTGTGAAATTCAATGAGGGGTGGGGTAGGATGCATATAGAGCATGCGATTGAACAATGAAACGGCATCATCCTCATTGGAAACAGAGTGAGAGAATCGCTTTGAGGTTGAAAAGAAGAAGCAAGGAAACATAGAAGGAAAAATGGGATTAAAAACCGAGGCAGCACCGCACCTCACATTCGAAAACGACATATTCGACAAAATGAACCTTGAAACCGAAATAAAGAAGCAAACAAAAGAATTGCTTCTCAGAGGAAATTAGACTTGCCTGGAATTGGGGGATTTGGGGCTTTGACGAATAAGGTGAGAAGAATAAAGAGGCAGCAACTACGAGCTCTGGAGGCGGCTGTCTACGGCGGAGAAATCCATGGAAGGCGCGGTGAGATGGAGAGTGGAGAGAACAAACGAGAGCGGAATCGGGGTTTCTGAGTTTATTTAGAATTGAGGGCCAAGATAAAAAATGTAAGAGGAGGGGTGTTGTGCTTTTTTTCTAGTTAGTGCAATTAATTCTTTTGAATATTGTAAGGAGGTCTACAAATTTTATAAGGATAAAAACTTACATGATAACATTTTTCTCTCAAAATATTAAAAAGTTTGGTTTAATAATTTTTGTCCTTAAAATAAAAAATTAAATTAAATTTAGTGGGTTTTTTTATGGGCATTCGTGTGCTTACAAAAATTATTAGCAATTCCTTATTTCTATAAATTTTCTCTTATTCGAATTAATCCTTAAATCTTTTTTCTTTTTGGCCTATTTCTCTTTTTTTTTGAAAGGTAAATATCTTCATTCAATAGATGAAAGCAAACACATTACAATTGACATAAACAGCTAGTGCTAGGGCATTTCCTATCCACACATTAGAGGTGATCCTAGTAGGTCTAGTTTCCAAATCAATGACATGATTACATAAGTGAAGTTTAGGCGAAAGTAAAACTACATCAAACCAAACATCTAAACCTATCAACAGAGCCAACATCTTCCAAGCATGGTTGGAGACCAGTTGGGGTGAAGAGACCACAGTCTTTGAATCTATCCAGTTACGGATCATTTTTTGGACTAATGCAAGTTCAAATCGACTATGATAGGTCTCGTATTGGTCCACTTCAAACACAAGCTTGGTAGTTGCTTGCCCGTTGGAGGAGAAGATGAAATTGGTGATAATCCTAGCTCCGACCTTGCACTTCTTTGCAGTTAATAGCTCCTGATAGACAAGCCAACAACAGAAACCTAACAACCAAACTAATATCATCCACACACGAACAATGGCAAGAGGACCATCAGTCTTTCGTTCTATCCAATTAAGGATCATTTCTTTGACTGTTGCAAGCACATTTCGACTATAAGTGGTCTCGATGTTAGCCAAACTCTTCATATATGTAAGATCCAATAGAATGGATGAGAAGAAACTGAAACAGGTGGTTGCCTCACTAAAATCTGGCCAAAACAAGACAGTCCAGAAAACCCAAAGATACATAGGCTTTTCATCAAACACCATAGATGCAAAATGAATACAAACATTCCTAATACATAGACCTAACCACCAGCCACAAAACAAGACATAGAAGGGAAAACCAACATAATGCAGAGACAAAAGCATAGGAGTTTGAAACCAATACCAGAGAGGAACTGGAAAACGATGGTAAAGGCCAGTCCATGGGGGCTTCAGCGTTGGTCGCGAAAGGTTCGGATTTGCGTGAGAAGGTGCTCCAGTGATGGGAAAAGACGAAGGCGGAGGTTTGGGTGGTGGTCGTGCATCCCGAGGCGAAAGACGAGTGGTGTTGAGCGAGATTCCGTTGAGGGCAGCGGTTGTGCCGGCGATGGATGTCACCTCGCGGCAGAGGCAGCAGAGGAGTGAAACAGAACCTCCATAAGGGAGGAAAGTAGCTCCATGTCGAAGAGATGAACCTCCATGGCGGAGGAGAAGGCCTCCATGGTGGAGGAGAAGGGGGCCGCCACTAACCCTAGAGTTGGGAGGAGGAAAGGTATTTCTAGAGAGAAGGCAGAGCTTCTCTCTCATGGTGATTGTTTTAAATCTGGAGTGATGTTTCTGGCCTATTTCTCTCTTGCCACACTCTTTATCGCCTCTTTCTCTTTTTCCAATTTCTCTTCACAACCAATCACACTCTTAGAATGTTTTTGGGTGCAGTAGTTTAAAATTTTAAGCGGGTCTCTCATTGGACTACTTAAATGGTACTTACCCATTAAGAAGGGTGTCAATTAGGAATTTTTTTGTCTGTAGATGGAGTGGGAAGTGCCACCTAAAACTCACACACAACAATGAGGTCCCGGATTCGAACCGGGATGGTGATATCCAGCCTAACAATTAAGAATGCGTATCTTCTACATCAGTTGTATGATGCAACCACTAAGCACCCTCTCTCTCCTCTTGTAGTGGGTCCATGCGCCAAATTTTAACACTAAAAAATGATTTGTAGTTATTAGTGGGACCCATATAGTAAATTTTTCGAGGTGATGTATTGGAGGGCATGAGTGTTTATTTGGTACTAATATTAAAAACTTATAACTAAGTAACGTGTACATGTGGGATCCATTTTAAGTACACATATTTGAAAGATTTATTGTGGACGCGCTAAGTAATTCAAATACTCTAATTGAATTCTCTTCATTTATAATTATTTTTGTTTGGTTGAGTAATTGTTTATTTAAAGTTAGACCATTTTTATAAGTTTCAAAAGCTTTGGAGTAAAATCAAAAGTGTCAAAAAAAGTGGTTTAATGGTATAAAGAGAATATCAAATTTTTAGGTTTTTAATGGTATATGAAAATCCCTAAAATTAACTCTAATAAACTACTTCAAGAAATGTAACCAAAAAAAATTACTTCAATAAATCTTTTCATTTTACAAATTTTCCAAATTTATTATCCAAACAAGGCATTTTAAAACAAAACATTTTAACTACATCCAAAAATTACATTACCCTCTAAAGTTACTCAATCTAAACACATTATCAAGATGCTTCTTTCAAATGAGGGGGGAGCAAGTTTAAGGAGATGTATTGAATTGGAATTTTAAAATATTTTAGAGTTAAAATATTCAAATATGATTATAAAAAATTTTATGGTCTTCGTTTAGGACTATCAAGAATTCTTAAAGAGAGTAACAAAATTCAGTGATATTCAATTGAGATTTTTCACAACTTAACTTGACTTTCATAGATTTTAACCTGACTTCGTCTACCCCCCTTATACATTTGTGGCTATGAGAAACGACCTCCACCAGAGCCTTAGTAATAGAATATATATATATATATATATATATATATATATATATATATATATATATATTGATGTGGACCGCTTGTACATTTATGTTTTGGGGTTATTCTATTTGAATATTTTCAGCGAAACATCGATTGGTTTTGGTTCTGTGGTTAATTAGTCTTCTTTCTTCATTTTGTTTGATTTACTATTTTGATATTGGGTTTGGTAATTGCAGTTAGTTATAAATTTATTTTATTTTTTAAGTACTAAAATCAAAAAGATAGTTAAAGTCTTGAGTTTGCTTAACTTCAAAATGTCAATTTTCATTGATCTGCTATTAAAAGTCAATTTTAAATATAAGCTGTAGTACTCTAGATTATTTTTTATTGTATATTTGTTGTCCTCTTTGACATCATTATGCTTAGTAGTGTCTTTGTAAATGAAAAGCTTTCCTTAAGATAGCTAATCATTAGTGCCATTTCAATAGTGTATGAGCAAGCTCTAGTGTAGTAGAAGGAAACCACCAAAATGGTGAATGTCTCAGTTGCAGGGCCGTCCCAAACAATTTGGAGGCCTGTTCAAATCTTAAAAATGGGCTCCTCCTTGAGATTGACTCTTTTAAGTTTTTTCTTTTTCTTACGTTTCTTATATCCAGACTCATACTTTCAAATCTTAAGATCCATAGTAGAAAGAAAAAACCTGATAATTTTGTTTTTCAGCGGTGGTAGGGAGGAGGATGAGCAAGTCAATTTCACAACCGTCAACCGGCTTGCTACGTTATTAATAGACATACAAATTCCCGTAGTTCCAAAAGAGAAATAGCTTCAATTTAATAGGGAAAAAATTAACGAAGTAATGTGTGAGGTACAGTAGCAAATAGGAAGAAGAATTAAAATGCAACTTCAAGTTGAAACTTGAAAGAATTAAAATCCACAATCCAGTGTTGTCAATCGCAAATCGTGAAGAATAGCAAAACCAGAACTGGAACCACTAGTATTTTCTCGTTCTCTAAAACTGCTATGGATCTTATCAAACATTTAGTATAGATTAAATATTTCATAATTAATTTATATAAAAGAAAGTCTTTTATGCGGCTTAAGTATTAATAAATACTTATGTTACTGATAAAATATTATTAATATATAAATGACACGAACAAGCACAGTTAGAAAATAATAGACCAAATATATTAACAAATAGAATTAAATCAGAGTTTTAGAAAAACAATTTTTTTTTGGTTTGGAAAAATACATTTTCTAATAGCTAGCCATTGCAAAGCAATTATTATTATTATATATATCTATCTAAAACAATTGAATGAGACAAAAATGGAAAAGCAAGCCAAATGAAAATGGAACGGTAGAGGAACCGATTGATATGCTAATGCTATGAAAAAGGAAATATAAAAACTGGCCTGTGTGAGATTTGAGCTTTGGTCACTTGGAATACAGCACTTCAAAGGGAAATATTTTAACCATCGAATCACATGAGGCCTTTGGTAAAGTAACTACAAAAGATAGATATATACCTTTTTTTTTTACTTTTTTTGGGCCCTAAAAAACTAACATTGGGCCGGGGCCCTATGCGGTAGCACAGGCCGCACAGGCCCATGGACGGCCCTGCTCAATTGTATAGGAGTGGTTCTGCATTTAATTGATTAATATGTTTTGGGGGTCATTGAATAATAAATTGCTAAATATATTCATTGTATAGCTAATTGTTATGCAAATTTTGTTTTTAGGCTAAATTGCACTTTCGGTCTTTTATCTTTGGCTTTGGTGTCATTTTGGTCCTTTATCTCTTTTTTTCTCGTTTTGGTCTATCATCTTTCATTTTCGTGTCATTTTGGTCATTTAAGTTAATGGATGGAAAATACCAAAAAAGGACCAAAATGACACAAATGGAAGATTAGGGACAAAAACGAGAAAAAATAGATAAAGGACCAAAATGACACCAAAGCCAAAGATAAAGGACCAAAAGTGCAATTTGGCCTTGTTTTTAATACCATTGTTTGAAAATTTTCAGCTGATTGTAATTTACCACAACTCAACTGATCTCTCTTTATAGCATTAATATTTGTCAGATTCAAATTTTAGATCATGTCTAGTCAAGAAACATTCTAGAGGTAGCTAATAGTTTGTTTGCTTTCTTATTGTTTTCTTTGACATTATTTTTAGATGTAACAAAGTGTTTCTTTTCCAGGTATGTGTAGATGCAGAGAATGCTAAGTGTAGCGTTTGCTCAAGCATATGTGGTGATGTTATGCTACTCCAGGTTTGCATAACTTTAGGTACGGATAATAACCTTTTCATTCTTTTTAGTATTGTAGTTTTGTTTAGTTCATCGACTTTTGGTTGAATTGCCATGTGACATTGCAACAATGGTTGCATCTCAAGGTAATTAAAGCGATTAAAGGAAGAATGCTCAATTTTATGTTGCTCTGAATGCAAAGACATATTCATGGGCACTACATGTTTGAAGAGATTTGAAAGGGGAAATATTAATGCCAAAGCTAATTTTACAACAAGAATAAAAAATAGCTAATTTGGACAAACCATGGATAACAACTTACATTAGTAGCCAATAGACTTTTAGTACCTTATTCTTGAATTCTTGCATTACGAAAATTGAAGACTCATGCATGCAGAGCCATTGATTGTGTGATACTATGATTAAATGCTTAGATTGAAATTGTTGTGATTTGTTTTATACTAATTGATAGGCATTGGAGTGTAAAGTTTTTAACAATACTACTTAAAAGCCATTGCATTAGCCAACTGGTGTCGTGGCTTTTGGAGCGCAGTTTCTTGAGGGACAGGTGATGCATGGTTCTTCCTTATTGTTTATGCATACTGGGCTGGTGAGCGCAGTTTCAAGTGAATTAGAATTTAGTGCATTAACTTCTGTGTGCTGCATACATAAGCTATTGTGATAAAAAAGATTTTGTTTCAACATTCAACTCACCTTTTTTGAAGCTTCTTCTATTGATTGCAGGCACAAAATCATCAAGATGGAAAAGCGTCTCGCTGTATCAAGAAATTGAAGATGCTCACAAACTTATGGATGAAACTACTAAAGCTAAATCTTATCAAGATGAGAGTTTAAGTTCACTCTTATATTTGCTCTTACTACTTTAGAAAATAGATTTCTATGCCTACAAGGTATGTAGTGATTGGTCATAAGTATGGATGAATATGTTTCTATTCAAGTTTTAACGTCCCTTGATATGAGTCCAAGATTTTAAAGAAGTTTGGTGGTAATATTAATTAGCGGATTCTTTGGTTTGATTCAATAGGAAAGACTGAAAACTCTCAAACAGCTTTATGCTAACTCTCAAACCTTTTTGAGGTATGAATATTAACTGAATTTTCTCATGCTGTGCTCGCTTTTGTATTAAGGGAATATTATCCATGTGCTGAGAGATTATGCTGTAAATTGCACTTTTTTAGCGTCTCTCCTGAGTTTGTCTTTCCCCACCAAACCTTCCTTTTCTTCCACTCACATATGTGTATCGTTCCATTATATTATCTTTTCAGTCCACTATTCAATGGATTTAATTTTCCTTAATTTTTTTATATTCTAGAAGCATGCATAGAGACATTGTGCAATATTGTACCTTGCAAAGTGCTTGCATAGTTATGAAGGCTATGCTACTAATGAACTTGAAGTGGAGAAAGTTAAGGATGATGGTAATGGTAGACAAGCCTCTGCAAAGTAAGAGTGTGAAAACATTACACAACATAATCACATCCTGGCAGACCCTATCCAGCCTCTCTTTTTGTTTATGAAAATGGTATTGCTTATTTGGATACCAATACTAATGAAATCATGGAATTTTTTGGAGTAGATGGGTTATATGAGGCCCCTCGCATCGGGGAGGTTGTGTTGAAATACACTTCACGAGGTATTTTTTAAGATACATTGCCCAATGAGCACCTGTTGTGTTCGTCCTAGATTAATGCGTTGTCAACCAACAGCTCTTCAAGTTGTTTACTCTGAGAATGAAGTCTTTGAAGAAATTCTTCAAGGTGATGAAGATGTGCGAAAAAACGATGATAATCCAATTGTGATAGTGTAACTTTTCTAGAATAGGTGTTGTAATCTTTAAGTTTCTAAACTCTTTACTTAATTTTGCATGGATTATGTTTTATATGGATTCTTAATTATGCTTTGGATGGGGTAATTTTGCGCCTTTTTGATTTATTGTTGCTAAACTTAATAAGGAAAAGGAGGTTTACTCATGATTGAGATGTTGTTAGTTAGAATCAGGTGTAGGAGATTGAGAATGAAAACCATAATAATGATTTTCAAATATGTTAGTAATTGGTTGAAATCAGGTGTATTGAGATTATCAATTTAAAATTTTACTTGCGTATATACTAGCACACCCCGTGCATCGCACGTGCCATGTGGCTAGTTGCTATTTTTATTTTTACATAAACACCCTCACAAAAAACACAACAACGTTGTTTGGCAATAGGAAATAAAACAAAATTGCAAGACCAACATAATTTTGGGATGTTTAGGTGTATAAAGAAAATATTTGAACCTACAAAATGTCATTTTGCTGCTTTAATTTAAGTATTACGGCCTATCTCCAAAACATTCCACTCCACCAAAGCAACCTACCCCACCATCTCGGCCATCAAAAGACCCAAGCCAAACCATTGTCACTGATCAGCCCCAGAACTTGCCAGGCACTGAGAGTTCAGAGAAGCAGGCTGTAGCATCTGATGCTACAGCATTTGATCAAAAAGGGAGTGCTGCAGCATTTCCTGCAGCACCAGAAAAGCAAATGATAAGCAAAAAGGTAGCAAGAAAGAGGCCAGATGTGCAGCCAACACCTGTGGATGAACCTGATGATTGGATTCCTCCCCCTCCACCAATGCCTACTGATGTGGAGAATCTTAAAGAGGTTGTTCTAAAGAAAGTCAATTCTCAGTTGATGCTGCAGCCCCTGAGGGCAGCAGCAAAGATGATGTCAAGGAGCCGGATAAAAAGAAGCTTAAGCTTTATGAAAGCAAAATCAGAAGAGGTGGATCTCGAAGCAGCCAGAGGCTCAAATCTGGGGTTATTTCTAACTGAACCCTTCTTAATTGTTTTTAATTTCTTGCTTTAATTGTTTATGTTTTTGTGCTGTATTTTGAATAACTGCCTGGTGCTGTAGCATCAGTTTTAGCACCTGGCAGCAGTGTAGTTTTGTTGTGTCTGTCTTATTTTGTGTTGTTTGTGATGTTGTGTCTTGCCCTCCCCTTAGTGGATGCATGTTGCAGTGGGGACACTGCAAGATCTTAGGTTGGGGGGAGGGTCTTTATATGCATTATTGTTAAGTATGGGAGTCCATGTATGTCAAGTTGTATGATTAAAAAAACAAATTAAAAAATAAAAATAAAAAATTGTTCTAGATGGGCCAAGCTTAATGATGATAATGTGCATGTGAGTGATTAAACTGTGCTTGAATGATTGACTAAGTTGCTAACTGCTGCCTGTTGCGCCCGAAAAATCCCTGAGGGAATCTTTCTTCGTTTACAACTTTTTGAAAATCAATGAAGTCGCCACCAATATTTTTTTATAAGGAAAATATTGAAGAAAAACCTTTTTGGAAAGCGGATGGCCTTTTGGAAAACCGGAAGATTTGGGTTCGGGGGTCGGTTAGGCATGGGGAAGGTATTAGCACCCCACATCTCCTTTCTATCGAAAGGGAACCTTTAATTAAACGTGTGGTTTTAAATGCTGATTTGGAAAATACTTAAATTTGCCCTTTTTCGAAGAGAGAATGAAAAGACTTAATGAAAATTTTATTTTTGGCGAGAAAGGAGGGAAAAGGGTTTTTAGAAAGAAGTGCTTGACGGGACATGGCCCGCTCCTACGTATCTCCCGGTGCGATGGAGAATTCAAAGCTACGTAGTTCTTGTTTGTCCTGAAAAGGGTTTTTGTTTTTTAATCTTTTTGGAGTCTTTCGCAAAGGGGTTGAGCGTTCGCAGTGACCAAACAACAATGGTTTAGAGTGGTCGCACTACTGACTCTTATGAAAATGAATTATCATTAACGACCAAACGGCAACGGCGCGAGTGATGATTAATGATAACCGGTTTTTATTTTGAGGATTGAAAAGGTTTTCGCAATTGAAGGAGAGCGTTTGTGAGGACCAAACAACAACGGTTTAGAGTGGCCACACTACTAGCTCCCACAGGAATGAAATCATCACCCACAATCAAACGGCAACGGCGCGAGTGATCATTAGTGATGATTAGTTTTGATTTCGACGTTTGAAAATATTTGTTTTTTGAAAAATGTTTTCATTGGTTTTAATTGGAGAGAACGTCGTGATGAAAGGAATTTGCAATTGGACTGATTTTTGCTTAGGGAAAAGAAAATCTGTTATTTGAAAAAAAAAGGTTTGTGAAAAAAAAAAGTTTATTTAAGGGAAAAACAAAATTTAAAAAAGGAGAGACAGGGGGTGCAGTAGTAAAATGGGGTGCAGTTAGCAGAAAAGGGTTGCATCTTAAAACTGGGGGTGCAATGGTAAAAAAGGGGGTGTGCATGGCAGAGCCAAACTCGATTTTTTGTTGATCTGCTGGCCCACGGTACAAAAAAAAAAGGGCCTGCGCAGGGGAGGGGGCTTCTCGCAGAAAACAGGGGGGGTGTAACTAGTAAACGTAAAAAAAAGGCCTAGTATAAAAGCTCAATCAAAACTGAAAACCCTAATTCCCCAACCCTAATTTTTTGCGCCGCATCACACCTAATTTTCCTCTCTTTCTTCTTCATCGCTGTTTCCACTTTCTCCTCGCCTCACCAACCGATCTTCCCCATTTTTCACTTTTATCCTCTTCTCCTCATCGCCATACCCACAACTCTCAACCACAACCCTTAGTTGTTTTCAAACCGCACCACCATGATCCACGGAGAGAGAGAGAGAGAGAGAGAGAGAGGAAGGGAAAGAACGAAAGGGAAGGAGAGAAGGACGCGAAGGAGGGGAGGACGGAGATGGCTGGCTGTGGCGTCGGACGGTGGAGACTACGGTGAGGTTACGGTTTGGTTTGGTGGTGGCGATGGGTGGCTCGTTAGGTGCGATGGGGTTACGGCGTGGTGGTGAAGTGGTGGGGTTTTTTGGACAGTGGTCGCTCTGGGGTGTGGGGCCGTGAGAGAGAGAGAGGAGAGGTGATGGTGGAAGGAGGTGGCGTCGTTGGTGGCGGCGAATGGAGAGGTGAAGGTTTGGCCATGGTGACAAAGGGAGAGAGGCGGACGGTGGGTCGTTCACGGCGAGCAACAGCGGCGGTGAGAGAAGGCTTCAACGGTGAGGGGGGTTCGGTTTGACGGAGGGGACGATGGTGGTTCACGGCCAACGGCCACCGTCTACGGTGGCCGGCGTCTACGAGGTGAGTTTTAGCACATTTTTTCTTGGGTTTTTACGGTTCTCTTCTCCTCTATAATTTTTGCTAAATCAGAATTTTTAAAACTATGTTTTTGCATCCTATTCCTCCCTGTTCTTATCTCATGTTCTTTCCTCTCCCTCATTCGATTTTTACTCTCTACAATTCCTTGTTCTCCATGTCGGTTCTATTCTTTAATTAATTTAAAAAAAAAAATATTTCCTCTATGTTGGTTATGGCGTATCTCTACTCCACTCTAGCTTCTACAGAAAAAAACTGACTGTTATGATTCTAAAAAACATGGTACTGACTTCAAATGACATTATTCTTTACTTGTGTATTTTTGCCTTCCAAAACCTTGCTAGTTTTTATATCTCCTCTGTTTTCATCTTATTTAACCACGTAGAGCAGTAATAATAGTAAGTAATTGTAAAATGGTAGTCATATGAGAAAAAACAATGAGATTGGACATACGATTATTTTTTGCATTTTGTTGAGTTTAAAGAAATAAATAGGGAGTGTAGCGTACCAACTTGACTTTGAAATCTCTGAAGTGGTGTTACCTACCCAGCACAACTTCTACTTGCTCTTGCTCTTCTTCCTAATATCTCAGCAATATTTCCTCTATGAGAATTTGATTTTTCTGTATGGTAATGGTATTAATTATTTCTCTCCATTTTTCTCGCAGAATAAGTTTTGTATGTCTCTGTTACTCCCCCCCCCTCACACTGTTTCTGTGCATTTGTATTTATAGGCAAAGGATTGTGGTGTAGGTGTGGTGTGGGGGAGCAGTGGATCAAAACTCTAAGGGGACAGATTTCTGAAGACCAAAACAAACCACCAAGAGGTGGTGTTGCTGCTGCTGCAAAAGCAGCTTTGCTTGTGCAAATTAGGAAAACTCCAAGGAGACAAGAAGAAGGAAGTTGGAGCTTGTAGCTCAAATTGATTTACCTCTCTGAGCAACAACAGCAGGGGCGTACATCCCCCTTTTTTTGTTTGACCTTTTCATTTTTGCTTGTCCCAGTAACAAACATCTCATTTTATTATGTTTATTTTTTTGTTTTTTTGTAAAAAAAGGACTCATCTAAATAAATAAAAATATTATATTTGATTATTGATTTTGTCTCTTATTTTTGATGACTGCTAATAAGTAAATACAACTGATAATGATGATAGCTAAATGATAATAATAACGCTAAACTGCTAACGATTACAAAGACGCGCATACACGATTAGAAACTAAATGTGTGAGCACATCAAAACATATTTTTGGGCTTTTTGAAAAACAAGAAAAATACCCGTTAAAATTGGGCATTCACAAAAATACAATTTTTCAATTAGGCGGACAAAATTGGGGTATTACAGCTGCCCCTCTTTATTTCACATTTCGCCAAGAAATATGAATTGGCCTTTTCATATTTGTTAGTGAAATGGAAATAAAGATATAGAAATAATACTAATTTTGTCCGCTCCAGAAAAACTCAAATTTTCTTTTTGTTATTTTCCTTTTGAGAAAAGGGGGTTAACACTTGTCGCATTAACGGGAAAGCAGTAAATTGGGAAAAGCGGTAAATTGGAAAAAGCGGTAAATTGGGGATTCGGAGGTTGCCTAAAAACCTTCTAACGAACTCTGGTCGAGTCCGAGCTTTGGGGGTGGCCTTTTCGAGCGGCCGATCAACATCAGGTCCGGAACTGATTTGATCAATGGATTTACGCTATGCCTTAGGCTGACACAACTAATCCGAAGGACTTAACGAAGTCTGATGGATCCATCGCGTGCTCGTACACGATGTTGTGATCTGTGGAAGGAGTTCACTAACTCTGTGGGAGTTCACTAACTCTGGGTTGATGGAGTTTACTAACTCGGTGCTGATGGTGATTTTCTAAAAAATGAGATTTTTGGGACTCTCTGGTCCGAAGTAAATTCTTGGATGGTGCATGAAGTGCATGCATTTGGGTATTTGGATGCACATGAATGCAATGATTGATTTTGGTGGGATGCTTTTTCTGTTTGATTCCTCATTCACTTCTTTTTCTTTTGTTATTCTTTCGCTCTTCTGAGATGCGAATTTGAAAGTGTAACGCACCACTGTTTGATGCCATGGAGTGACGAATGGTATGGATGATACGAGAATGATGAATGATATGAAGATGGTGTGTTCTTTTATGTTCCGTCTTCTGTGATTTTCTCTTTTGTTTTTTTGTTTATTCTGTTTGTTTTCTTTAAGCAGCTTTCTTTTTTCTGCTTATTTGTTTTTGTTTACTTTGTTTGTTTTCTTTAAGCAGCTTTCTTTTTTCTGCTTATTTGTTTTTTTTTGGCACTCTTTTTTTTGCTGGTTAAATCGATCTGCCGGACGGAGGCTGTTCCAGGACGATGATCCCGCGAGGATTGCACACTGGTTCGTCACGACTGTTTTTTTTTTTCGCAATTTTATTCACTTGGGAAATCACTTCTTTCTGTATTTTTTCAAAGATTTCGCAATGATCCTGTAATGCTCTGAATGTGCACATGTTTTGCAATTCGATTTCATCAATCATAAAAGTTATTATTTTGAAAGAAACTGAATAGATGAAAGCAGAGACACGAAAAGCACACATATGAAAGAAAAGCTGGACTTTCATTGATATAGAAATTGGACGTGCGGAAAGTCACGCCAATCGAAAGTACATTGCAATCTTTCTTTTAACCTAAGAAATACAAGAAAAAAGGAACAAATCTCGTGATTTCGTCTCTGAAGTAACGGTGCCCACCGTCCATACTCATAATACTGATCACCCCTTTATCAGAACCTTTGGAGCGCTGATTGCCTTTTTCTTTTCTCAAGCCCAAGTTTTCTGGCCCTAATTTTTGCCTGGATCGCCCTTTGCAGGTTTTCAATCCACCGGGCCGCTCTGATTTTGCCTAGGTCGCCCTTTGCGGGTTTTCAACCTAGCGAGCTGATTTTCGTTGGCTTATCTTTCTCTTTTTTCGTCTATTTTTCTAGGCATAATACTTCTTGACCACATCTGAGTTCACTGGATTTGGGATCTCATCTCCGTCCATGTTTGCCAGAATTAAAGCTCCTCCTGAGAATGCCTTCTTCACCACATAAGGTCCTTCATATTTGGGAGCCCATTTGCCCCTGGAGTCGGTCTGAATCGGCAAGACCTGCTTGAGCACAAGATCTCCTTCTTGGAATTCACGAGGACGGACTTTCTTGTCAATAGCCCTCCTCATCCTCTGTTGGTACAACTGTCCATGACACATTGCGGCCACCCGTTTTTCATCAATGAGATTCAACTGGTCAAGACGAGACCGAACCCATTCTGCTTCATCAAGTTTTGTCTCCATTAACACCCGCAGGGATGGTATTTCAACCTCAATGGGGAGGACTGCCTCTGACCCGTAAACCAGTGAGTAGGGGGTTGCCCCTGTTGAGGTGCGTACTGAGGTTCTGTAACCATGCAGGGCAAAGGGGAGCATCTCATGCCAATCATTATAGGTCACGACCATCTTCTGTATTATCCGCTTGATGTTCTTGTTGGCTGCCTCAACTGCCTCATTCATCTTTGGACGGTAGGGAGAAGAGTTGTGATGCTGTATCTTGAAGTCTTTACACAAGTCTTTCATTATCTTGCTGTTCAAATTACTACCGTTGTCTGTGATAATCTTGTTTGGAAGGCCGTAGCGGCAAACCAAGTCTTTCTTGATGAACTTAGCAATCACTGAGCTCGTTACATTGGGATAAGAGGCAGCTTCCACCCACTTAGTGAAGTAGTCAATAGCAACCAGGATGAAACGGTGACCATTGGAAGCTTTGGGTTCAATGGGACCAATGATGTCCATGCCCCACATTGAGAATGGCCATGGTGCGCTCAAAACATTCAGAGAAGTTGGAGGTACATGGGTGTGATCTGCATAGATTTGGCATTTATGGCATCTTCTCACAAAACTGTAACAGTCTGATTCCATCTGCAACCAGTAGTATCCGGCTCTCAGGATTTTTCTAGCCATTGCGTGCCCGTTGGAATGAACCCCAAATGAGCCTCCATGAACATCTCGCATAATCTTTACTGATTCTTCTCTTGTTACACACCTGAGGAGTACCAAGTCATGGTTTCTCTTGTAAAGGACGTCTCCACTCAAGAAGAAACCTGTTGACAGCCTCCTGAGGGTTCTCTTGTCATTCTCTGTAGCTCCGGGAGGATACTCTCTGTTTGTGATGTACTGCTTGATGTCATGGTACCAAGGCTTACTATCTGGTCCCTCTTCGACTGCCATACAGTAGTGGTAAGCAGGCTGTTCTCTGTGCTGGATTCTGACAGTCGTCAGACTTTTGTCACAGCTGACGTTGAACATAGAGGACAAAGTTGCCAAGGCATCGGCCAACTGATTCTCGCTGCGGGGTATGTGTTGGAAAGTGATTTCCTCAAAGGGCTTGATTAATTCTTGAATGTAGTCACGGTAAGGAATCAAATCAGAATTTCTTGTTTCCCAGTCTCCTTTTACTTGATGGACAACTAGAGCTGAATCTCCGTACACGTCGAGCCTCTTGACTTTCCGATCGAGAGCTGCCTGGATACCCAAGATACACGCTTCATACTCTGCAATATTGTTTGTGACATAGAAGCTTAGTCTGGCAGTGATTGGTATGAAGCGGTTGTCTGGGGAGATCAGCACTGCTCCGATTCCGTGCCCCCACATGTTAGAGGCACCGTCAAACAACATTCTCCACCTTTCATCATCTTGAGACTTCCCTGCGTCAAATAATGCCATAATGTCCTCATCTGGGAACTCACATTGCATTGATTGGTAATCCTCAACCGGTTGATGTGCCAGGTAGTCTGCCAGTGTGCTACCCTTAATCGCTTTCTGGGTTACGTACACGAGATCGTACTCTGACAGAAGCATTTGCCAACGAGCAATTCTACCTGTGAGCGCAGGTTTTTCAAATATGTACTTGATTGGGTCCATTTTGGACACCAACCAGGTAGTGTGACTCAGCATATACTGTCTCAGTCGATGCGCAGCCCAGGCTAGAGCACAACAAGTCTTCTCCAATGATGAATACCTTGCCTCACAGTCTGTGAACTTCTTGCTTATGTAGTAGATCGCGTGTTCTTTCTTTCCCGACTCATCGTGTTGCCCCAGCACGCAGCCCATAGAATTGTCTAGCACCGTGAGGTATAGGATGAGAGGCCTGCCAGACACAGGTGGCATTAGGACGGGTGGATTTTGAAGATACGCCTTGATTTTCTCAAATGCTTCTTGACATTTATCATTCCACTTCATCTCTTGGTTTTTGCACAGCAGTTTGAAAATTGGTTCGCAAGTCGCAGTCAACTGGAAGATGAATCGAGAGATGTAATTTAGTCTTCCCAGGAAACCACGAACTTCTTTCTCTGTCTTAGGTGCTGGCATCGCCAGGATTGCTCGTACTTTGTCCGGGTCTACCTCAATTCCCTTCTGGCTAACAATGAAACCTAACAGCTTCCCTGACCTAACCCCAAAGGTGCACTTAGCGGGGTTCAACCTGAGTTTGTACTTTCTGAGACGTTCGAACAGCTTCTGCAGGTTAACCACGTGCTCTTCATCAGTCTTTGATTTAGCAATCATGTCATCCACATAGACTTCGATCTCCTTATGCATCATGTCATGGAATAGGGTTACCATCGCTCTTTGGTAGGTTGCCCCGGCATTCCTCAACCCGAAAGGCATGACCTTGTAACAGAAAGTTCCCCAAAGGGTTATGAATGTGGTTTTCTCCATATCCTCCGGAGCCATTTTGATCTGGTTATAGCCTGAATATCCATCCATGAAGGAGAACATCGAATGCTGAGCAGTACTGTCCACCAAAACGTCAATATGAGGTAGAGGGAAGTCATCTTTAGGGCTTGCTCTGTTCAAGTCACGGTAGTCGACACACATTCGGACCTTCCCATCTTTCTTAGGGACTGGGACAATGTTTGCTACCCACTCAGGATATTTTGCCACAGCTAAGAACCCTGCATCAAACTGTTTCTTGACCTCATCCCTGATTTTCAAAGACATTTCAGGCTTCATCCGCCTTAACTTTTGTTTCACAGGGGGACACTCTGATTTCACTGGCAATTTATGTTCAACAATATCTGTGCTCAACCCTGGCATGTCCCGATATGTCCATGCGAATACGTCAGCGTAGTCGAACAGGAGCTGAATCAACTTTTTGCGCTCTTTATCCTCCATTGCGGTACCAACCTTGATCTCTTTTCTGTCTTCCTCAGTACCCAAATTGACCATTTCTGTAGACTCCTCATGGGGTTCGATGACCTTTTCTTCTTGTTCTACCATTCTCATGATTTCTGGAGGAGTATCCCAATCATTCTCAACGTCTTCCTCGGCTTGATTAACCGGGTAATCAAAATCACACTATGAGTTATGGGCATTATTATTTTCAGAGTTTATTTTCGATCTGCATTAGAATGGAGCGGCGAATAAAAACAAAGAAAAAGCAACACAGATAAAAGATGAAGACAGAAATTTTATTGAAAATTCAAAATAACACTTTATTGATTGATGATTTTCGACGAAAACATGTGTGCCCGAATGAAATATCCCAAGGCCTTGGGCAGAGCCGAGGGATCTGCATTACAATGATAATTACTTTAAATTGGAAAATACGGGGAAATCCATGATCTCCCAGTTTTGCAGCTTCTCTCCAACCGCACAGCAGCGCACCAGACCTTCAGCACGGCCACTTGAGCTTGATCCTTCTTCAACCATATTAACCTGGTCAGGGTTCAGCATACCAGCACTCCGGAAGTTGTCCTTAAGATTAGCGATGACTATTCTCCCCTGATTGGGTGCCCTTCCTCTGAGTTTGGCCAGCCATTTCTCCCTCCTGTCAGATGTCAGCCTCTCCCGATCAGCAAGACTTGGGATGTACCCAACACCGAACCTCTCAATATTACCCCTCAACTGGATAGGCATTACAATTCCTTGAGCAGCTTTTCCTAAGCCCTTACCAATCTGATACCCATGTCCCAGCATCACCTTTGCAGTCATCATGTCAGCCCTGGACCACTTAGGCTTCCACCGAGGCTCCCCTTCGACGAAGACAGCGTTTGAAATCTCCAATCCCTGGAAAGCAGTCTCAAAGGACTCTTCTGCTGCTTCCACATAATGTTCAGGTGGTGATCGATTTATCAATATTTCTTCCTCTCCGGAGATCACTATCAACTTTCCCCTAGCCACAAACTTGAGTTTCTGATGGAGCGAGGATGGCACTGCCCCAGCCGCATGTATCCAGGGACGTCCTAGCAGGCAACTGTAGGATGAATTGATGTCCATCACTTGAAAGACGACAAAAAATACTTCAGGGACTACCTGCAGCGGCATTTCCACTTCTCCAAAAACTTCCTTCACTGACCCATCAAACGCCCTGACCAAGGTGGAGCTCGGTTTCAAATATGAACAGTCTACATCCAGCTTATCCATTGTAGACTTAGGCAGCACATTCAAGGATGAACCGTTATCAATAAGCACCATGGCAAGTATATGGTCCCCACACTTGACTGAGATATGAAGAGCTTGATTATGACTCTTTCCTGCCGGAGGCAGTTCAGTGTCTGAGAAGGTCAAGTAATTGGAGGCTACAATGCTGCCAACAATACCATCAAGCTGGTTTACTGTAATGTCATGAGAGACGTGAGCTTCATTCAGGACCTTTAGCAGTGCAACACGATGTGCCTCTGAACTAAGCAGCAAAGAGAGCATTGAGATCTTGGATGGAGTTTGATTCAGCTGGTCTACCACCCGATATTCACTCTGTCTCATTACTCTCAGGAATTCTTGAGCTTCTTTGTCCGACACATCCCTGACTTCTACAGCTTCCCTGTCTTTTCCTTTACGGGCCCTTTCTTCAGTTCCCTTGGATTGCTCTCTTCTAAGGTTTTCAGGAGTATACAACCTTCCACTCCTTGTGATACAACTACCTCCAGCAATGTTTGTTATATCCAGAGTGCCTTTAGGGACCTCCGCTTGCATTTGCACATTGCAGCTCCATGGAGTCATCCTAGTCTCCCCACTAGGGGCAGCAGCAGGTACTGGAATAACAACAGTCGAGGGTCTCGTCACAGCTAGGCTGGAATTCAGATTGCAGGGAATTTCAATTGGTCTCCTGAAGCCTCCATTGCCTGATTGCAAGGTAAATACACCTTATTCTTTCTCCTGGATTCCCACTTGGACCAGGTGTCTGTCTAAGAGATCTTGGAGAATTGGTTTAAAGCCTTCACATGCCCCGATGCAGCGAGGATTATCACAGGCGTCTTTCCTAGCACAACCTTCTTTGATGACACCAAAACGGCATAGTTCAGCATGGATAAAATTCAAAGGCATCTGAATGCAATCAACTTTTCTAACCAAACACTGACCCTCCTGATGGCCAACGGCATTAATAGCAGATCCTCCATGCCCTGGCAACGGATTGGTGGCTACATTGGGTTGTTGAAATGATATGCTTTTCTTATCAAGTAATTCTTGCACCACGTATTTGAACGCTTTACAATCCTCCACCACATGTCCTACTGCCCCAGAGTGAAAGGCGCAGGTGGCATTTGCGTTGTACCCTCTGGGATAGGGAGGCTGATATGGCTTCATTTGACGAGTACTGATTATTTTGTTGGTGATGAGATAATTAAACAAGTCCGTGTAGGACATGGGAATGGGATCAAAGACAACAGGCTTCCTTTCATTATAGTTCCGGTACTGATAATTTGATTGAAAAGGGTGTGCCAGTGGTGCCTGAGGAGGAACCGAAATAGCTTGCGGTGGGTTGCTGTGCGGCGGACCACTGGCTCCGATGACTGCATTAGTTTCACCTTCTTTCTTCTTATGAGACCCAAAAAATGGCTTTTTTTGACTGGCAGGAGGTGTCGGACCATGAGCTATTCTTCCGCTGCGCATACCATTCTCTACTCTTTCCCCTGTGACTACCATCTCGGAGAAGTTCGAGGCTACACTGCCAACCAACCTATCATAATACACCGCAGGAAGGGTTTCCATAAACATGTGGACCATTTCTTTGTCCAGCAGAGGGGGTTTTACTTGTGCCGCAAGGTTCCGCCATCTCTGAGCATACTCTTTGAACGACTCGTTGTCCCTCTTAGACATGCATTGTAGCTGAGTTCTATCTGGAGCCAAATCATTGTTATACTGGTATTGACGCATGAAGGCATCCGCCATGTCTTTCCAGCAACGGATATTAGTTGGCTCTAACTGCATGTACCAGTCAAGGGGAGCTCCGGCTAAACTTTCTTGGAAGCAATGCATCATTAACTTATCATCACGGGCGTAGGCAGTCATCTTTCGGCAGTACATTGTCACATGGCTGACTGGGCAAGTTGTCCCTTTGTATTTGTCAAAAGTTGGTGCTTTGAACTTGGGTGGCAGGACTAGATCAGGAACCAAGCACAACTCGTGGGCATTCCTGGCTCGGGAACCTGCCCCTTCAACAACTCTCAATCTTTCTTCCAGCATTTGATGCTGGCTTCTAGCTTCGGCAGGGTAATTCTGTGGGAAACCGCCGGCACCATAGTGAGGGTTATTCATCGACGCCACGACCGGGGTCATGTGTCGGTGAGCAATATTCTGAGGGACTGGGCCCTGTACGTGTGGATGAACCATTATTGGTGAATTGAAACCCGCCGGAGTTCCTGGAGTAATAACAGGAATTGGGATCTGAATCTGGGCTTGATGCGTCCCTGTTCCAACTTCGTTCACAATGGTGTTAGGCTGAGCGTGCCCCGTGGTTCCCGAAGGATCTCTTCCAGGGTTTGCATCAGCAGCAGGAGGCGTATAGCCCAGTGGGAGACCGTAGGGAGGCCATTGCGCAGCTTGAAGGGTTTGAGGAAGGGGAGGAGGATTGTTCGTCCCAGCAATAGCAGTTTCAGTTGTGCCAACATCTCTTAAGGCACTTAGCACTCTTATGACCTCCGCCATTTGAGCCTTTAGGACTTCCATCTCAGCTTGAATGACTTGATTCCCCTGATTCTGACCATGCTGACCCTGATCATTAGGATCCGGACCTCCTGGAATTCCGTCATCCTGATGTGGCTGCGGATCGTTCTGATCAAGATCGGCTTGATTGTTTTCCATGCTTCTTGCTTGCAGACGCGTCCAATAGCGATGATTAACCAGCTTGCCTAATTTTCTGTTGACGGAACACGCTTATGAACACAAGAACGGATAAATGAATGCAATGCGAATGAATGCGTGTTTAGTTTTTTCTTGCCGAGAATCGCAGCGTATTATGTCTTGTCATAGATACGCAGGTAAATCTTTGATTATTTTTATTATATCACTTTCTTTGGATCCTACTGAAATTGGAATCTGGAAGCGAAACGGGTGTATTTAAACAAAATACTTCAAAATCTGAATCCGAAGGTACGACATTCTGATACAATGATTGAAAAAGGAAAGGTACAACAAAATGGAAAATTACAATACAGAATCTCAAATACAAAGAGCTTTGACATTTCCACTCTTTTTCCTCTTGTTGTTGGTAGAGGTACTTCCGGCTTTTCCTTTGGCTTCCTCAACTAGGGCTCTGCAGTACTCCACAAATTTGTACACCTCAAGCGGGGTGTTGAGGGGATACATCTCAGTTTCGGCTTTTCTTAATTTCCTGGGCATATCCGCAAGAGCCTGGTTGACCAATTCTGATAGCTTGGAGAACCTACCCTTCCAGTGTTGAACTTCGTCCTTTAGCTCAATGATGACTGCCTGCTCTTCAATCCTACCGAGCAGCTCAACATAGCGATGTTCCCAATACTGACTTTCATCCCTCACTTGCCGGTACGCATCACTGATGTGACAAAGACGCTCCTTCAACTCGTCAGAATCCTCTTGCTCTGCTCTTAGGGCCCGCTGATATTCCCTGAGGATGTTCTCAAAAGAGTCTCTCTCTTGCACAACACTGTCTAACTTACTCTCCCATTCAGCTTGTAACATGCGGGATTCTCTCTTTGACTTGGCAAGCAAGCTTTTCGCTGTTCTCTCTTCCATTTTTGCTTCATCTCATAACTCTTTCCACTGATTGGCTTCTTCCAGGGCCTTCTTCTCTTTCAAGCTTCGTCTCTTGATTTCTTCCTTGGCTCCTTGCAGATACCTTTGAGCTTCTAACTTGCTCTCCTCTTCCCCTTTTAGTTTCTGACTGAAACTCTCAATGGTAGCAGACTTCAAGGCATTTTCTTCTTTCAACCTCTTGTTCTTCAGAGCCATCTTCTCTATCTCAGCTTGCAAAGATTTCTTCTCTTCCTCTGCCTTCATCAGAGCCAACTTAACTTCGCCTAATTCTTCGACAACAGGGGCACTGGTGTCTACTACTTCCCTCTCGACTTGCAACTCTTTTTGGTAAGGCAGTTGAACATTCTGGATCCTTTTTCCGAGCCACTGAGCGAAGGTGATACCACTAGTCCTCTGAGCGAGCTCTACCTTTCCCATGCGAACCACCGTACTCCAGGCTTGCAAGACCTTTCTAAGCAAACTGTCATCTTTTGGTCCTCCTTCATAGATGTAAAGCGGGAATATCATCTCTTCAGTAGGCGAATTCCTCATCGGATACCCTAATTGCCTCAGAGTCAGAGACGGGTTGTAGTTGATGCATCCCTTAGTGCCCATTAGCGGGACATTTTGGAAACCACCACAGCGGAAGACTACCTTAGGCCTATCTTCCCAGCAAGATGAGAGATACCAACGGATTGAGTGCTCATCTAGACCCCCTAGAAACTGGATCCACTCTTGAATGCTCATAGCTTTCACCTCACAAGTTACAGCGTAACTAATCAATTTTTCCACTCGTGTTGGGTTGGTGAAGGCATGAATGAGAAGCCACGCATACAACAGGTGAGAAGAGCAAGAGATTTTCTTCCTTCTCAAGTCACAATGATGAGTGAAAGCAGAATAAGTGTCAGCAAGGATGGCGGGAATTGGATTAATGGGGCTCTTCCTGTTCTGAAAAGCTAGGAAAATACCAATAACGGTCACATCCACATACCTCTCAATCTGCGGAAAGAGAACAACCCCAAAAATTGTTAAGGCCAAAACTCGCTTGAAGACAACCCAATTTTTACTTCTAGCACAGGCTCCCATTAAGCCTTCAAGGTAGCTCTGCGGGAAACCTATCACATTGTTTCTCTTCTGCTTTTGGAGCTTCAGATCCTCTACACTCACTTGCAATAATGCAGCAAACCCCTCATCTGTGTAGTACTGTTCTTGATACCGGTAGGGGACAGCTTCTGTCTGAGTGAAACCCAAAATCTGCTGATATTCCTCCAATGTGGGGGCCATTTGAAATTTTTTGAAAAGAAAGCACCTGATTTCTGGGTCATAGAATCTACTCAAAGCCGCGATAGCCTCAGTCTGCACCTCTAGCAACAACAACTTCCGGAGGTTCCCATAAGTATTGTCAAACGATCCCCTTTCAATAGGTCCCATCAGGTCAACACATTTTTTCAGACTAGTCACATCTACCTTGTTTACAACGGGGTACCTTGGAGTATACATCGTTTCTCTTCTAGATTCCATGCCATATCTATGACAAAAATTTCTCATTACTTGGGGTTCTCGGCAAGCAAACCATGATGAAATGCAAAGATGCATGCGAAAATTATCGAAAATGTATGTTTTATGCAAAGGATGATGTGTAAATGATGATGATGTTCTACGTCTATGTAACTCAGAGACCAGTCCTTATTGGCAGTGATTCAAGTTTTTTTTGGAAAATGCGGGTCGTACGTTATTTCATATGGACCGGTATGAGAAAGGCTACAGCGGTAACTCTTTCACTCCCTCTTTTTTTTAAAAATAAAGTGGTTCATATGTCACTTCGTACAGACCGGCGAAAGAAAGGTTACAACGGCAACTCTTTCTCTATTTTCTCTTTTTTCGAAAAATCTCCTTTTCTTTTTGAAAACGTGCCTAGTTTACAATGCAGCACACAATTTGGAAAGCCCTTGTGACCTAAAAAGGGGTGAGACCTACGATCTAGGGCAATTTAACGGGGTAATCCTCCCATGTGGCTCTATTCACTCCCTCGCAAAGGCTACCAGAGCTAAATCTCTTTTATGATAACACCCACAACGATGGAATGCCATCTGGTGTGAGGTACCATAAAGAGCATACTCTGGCTGAAACCTTCGTGAGAGCAGAAGGACATCGGTCCAATTGGCAGTCACTACTCGTTTCCACTCTCCTAGGTGTTTTTCAGACCTTGGGTTTTAGGCCTCTCTCAAAGCTCATAATCATAAGGGGGTGAGTGTGTGTAGCGGGGACATACCGCCTAAAACTACCCACATATACCCCACCTGCGAAGGAAAACCCAGAACAGTCCAAACAATAGCAAGCGATAACATGTTGTCTACACTAGGGTTCAATATCAAATTAGCTAGCCTAGGGTTTCAACAATAATCAAGTGCTTTGCTTTCCTCGAGAAAGGGGGCCAAGAAGAGAGGAACATAACAAGATGGGGAGGAAAAGCATGAGGGTACTAAGCACATAAGCAAAAACGAGGAAAAATAAACATGAAAGGAGAAAAAATAAATGCACATGCACGCAACATGACAAGATGAGCAAACCGAAAAGGGATATAAGCAACAAAGTATCCAAATCACGTCGATAGCACACTAAACCACACATTTAATTAGTTAGGCTTGACCCACTTAAAAAAAGAAAAGTCCCCAGTGAAGTCGCCAGCTGTTGCGCCCGAAAAAGTCCCTGAGGGAATCTTTCTTCGTTTACAACTTTTTGAAAATCAATGAAGTCGCCACCAATATTTTTTTATAAGGAAAATATTGAAGAAAAACCTTTTTGGAAAGCGGATGGCCTTTTGGAAAACCGGAAGATTTGGGTTCGGGGGTCGGTTAGGCATGGGGAAGGTATTAGCACCCCACATCTCCTTTCTATCGAAAGGGAACCTTTAATTAAACGTGTGGTTTTAAATGCTGATTTGGAAAATACTTAAATTTGCCCTTTTTCGAAGAGAGAATGAAAAGACTTAATGAAAATTTTATTTTTGGCGAGAAAGGAGGGAAAAGGGTTTTTAGAAAGAAGTGCTTGACGGGACATGGCCCGCTCCTACGTATCTCCCGGTGCGATGGAGAATTCAAAGCTACGTAGTTCTTGTTTGTCCTGAAAAGGGTTTTTGTTTTTTAATCTTTTTGGAGTCTTTCGCAAAGGGGTTGAGCGTTCGCAGTGACCAAACAACAATGGTTTAGAGTGGTCGCACTACTGACTCTTATGAAAATGAATTATCATTAACGACCAAACGGCAACGGCGCGAGTGATGATTAATGATAACCGGTTTTTATTTTGAGGATTGAAAAGGTTTTCGCAATTGAAGGAGAGCGTTTGTGAGGACCAAACAACAACGGTTTAGAGTGGCCACACTACTAGCTCCCACAGGAATGAAATCATCACCCACAATCAAACGGCAACGGCGCGAGTGATCATTAGTGATGATTAGTTTTGATTTCGACGTTTGAAAATATTTGTTTTTTTGAAAAATGTTTTCATTGGTTTTAATTGGAGAGAACGTCGTGATGAAAAGAATTTGCAATTGGACTGATTTTTGCTTAAGGAAAAGAAAATCTGTTATTTGAAAAAAAAAGGTTTGTGAAAAAAAAAAGTTTATTTAAGGGAAAAACAAAATTTAAAAAAGGAGAGACAGGGGGTGCAGTAGTAAAATGGGGTGCAGTTAGCAGAAAATGGTTGCATCTTAAAACTGGGGGTGCAATGGTAAAAAAGGGGGTGCGCATGGCAGAGCCAAACTCGATTTTTTGTTGATCTGCTGGCCCACGGTACAAAAAAAAAGGGCCTGCGCAGGGGAGGGGGCTTCTCGCAGAAAACAGGGGGGTGTAACTAGTAAACGTAAAAAAAAGGCCTAGTATAAAAGCTCAATCAAAACTGAAAACCCTAATTCCCCAACCCTAATTTTTTGCGCCGCATCACACCTAATTTTCCTCTCTTTCTTCTTCATCGCTGTTTCCACTTTCTCCTCGCCTCACCAACCGATCTTCCCCATTTTTCACTTTTATCCTCTTCTCCTCATCGCCATACCCACAACTCTCAACCCCAACCCTTAGTTGTTTTCAAACCGCACCACCATGATCCACGGAGAGAGAGAGAGAGAGAGAGGAAGGGAAAGAACGAAAGGGAAGGAGAGAAGGACGCGAAGGAGGGGAGGACGGAGATGGCTGGCTGTGGCGTCGGACGGTGGAGACTACGGTGAGGTTACGGTTTGGTTTGGTGGTGGCGATGGGTGGCTCGTTAGGTGCGATGGGGTTACGGCGTGGTGGTGAAGTGGTGGGGTTTTTTGGACAGTGGTCCCTCTGGGGTGTGGGGCCGTGAGAGAGAGAGGAGAGGTGATGGTGGAAGGAGGTGGCGTCGTTGGTGGCGGCGAATGGAGAGGTGAAGGTTTGGCCATGGTGACAAAGGGAGAGAGGCGGACGGTGGGTCGTTCACGGCGAGCAACAGCGGCGGTGAGAGAAGGCTTCAACGGTGAGGGGGGTTCGGTTTGACGGAGGGGACGATGGTGGTTCACGGCCAACAGCCACCGTCTACGGTGGCCGGCGTCTACGAGGTGAGTTTTAGCACATTTTTTCTTGGGTTTTTACGGTTCTCTTCTCCTCTATAATTTTTGCTAAATCAGAATTTTTAAAACTATGTTTTTGCATCCTATTCCTCCCTGTTCTTATCTCATGTTCTTTCCTCTCCCTCATTCGATTTTTACTCTCTACAATTCCTTGTTCTCCATGTCGGTTCTATTCTTTAATTAATTTTAAAAAAAAATATTTCCTCTATGTTGGTTATGGCGTATCTCTACTCCACTCTAGCTTCTACAGAAAAAAACTGACTGTTATGATTCTAAAAAACATGGTACTGACTTCAAATGACATTATTCTTTACTTGTGTATTTTTGCCTTCCAAAACCTTGCTTGTCAAGCATATGGTAGTGCTAACTTTCATTGATGTGCTTATTATATATATATATGAGAGTAAACACAAGCCTAGACACTTGAGTGATTGAGAGCATTACTTATACATATCCTGTGAGGACTCATCACTTATGATTCACTCTAGTGCTCTATCATCTTGTTTACCTTGATTGTAATTAAGTGCAGTCTTTGATTGTCGTTCTCCTTGAAGCCTAGGAAAAGTATTTCTCTTATGACTTTGCATTCTTTGGGTTCATTGAAAACTCATGCATTGTTTTCGTGTCTTGTTTTGTGTGTTTTGCCCGGAGTGCAAAAGCTTAAGTGTGGGGGAATTTGATCAGTGCATTTTAATGCACTCTTTATAGCTTTGCACTTGGTATTTTTGATTGTGTTCTGTGTCTAATATTTAAGTCTTAGCGCGTTTCTAGATTTTGGGTCTTATTTGAGCAATATAGTAATTTCACGATTAATTCTTGTTTTATTGCATATTGACCCCTATCTACTCTGAAGGTCATAACTTTGTCTGCGGTTATCCGATTGAGGCGTGCGAGCATGCGTTGGAAAGCTAAGGAACAGAGCTACAATTCTTCTGTTGAGCTCGAAACCCAGTTCTGAAGTATTGAAGGTGAAAACTGCGAATTACCGAAGCAGTACTGTGTAAAACGGGTTTTGGGCCAAATATTAGTTTGTTAACGGGCTTTTATCCAATAACCCAGTTAGGGATTAGGTATTTTCGTTTTGTTCTGGTTAACTACACTTTTCAGAGCCTTCTTGACTCTCTTACTCATTCCTACTTTCAACTTTACGTTTTGTGCCCTAACCTCCATGGAAGCTTAATGCCCTAGATCAATCTATTGGTGAAGGGTGTTGCTGTAAGGATTTTGAGGTTCAGTGCTTAATATTTATTTCGTTTTTATGGTTTTAATTCTTTCTCTATCAAATTCATCTCTGTAATTCTTGCTGCAAATTCGGTTTGTGTTTTGTTTAATTACTCAAACTCTATGATTTGCTTATGTGATTCGTTTTATGATTCGGTTTTGCTTAATCACTTAATCATGATTCTGTTTTGCAACTTTCATTATACAAACTATTTTATCGCTTGTTTAATTTAGTTTGGATAGAAATTGATAGAGTCTATGGCGCTTGTTTATAGGATTGATAGAATTCAGTTATGATGTTAATTGTGATACTGGCACTTGTTCGCTATCACGATTGATTGAACACATTGTTTTGACGCTTGCTTTAAAACGGTGCGAATTCGTATGAACTGATTAACGCTTGTTTAGTTAGTTTATGATCAATCAAGAATTATCAAACTATGCACGAATCTTTATTTTAGAACCGATGATAAATCCAAGAAACGCATCCGAAACCAATGGATTGATTGTCTCTCTAAATTGTTGAACTCCCTTAAACACAAATTGTTTTCTTCAAAACCCCTTTTTATTGTTTATTTTGGTTCCTGATTTTGGTAATTTCTGTATTTAGAGATCCTCGAGAGACGACCAAGGTCTCTTACCTTGATACTATATTTACCTTTTATTAATTATTTTGACCCGCGTACGACCGCTGATCAAATTGGCGCCGTTGCCGGGGATCTCTAATTAGGGATTGCCAACTTCAGGATCCCACTAACAGTACTAACATTTTAGTTTGTGTCTTTGTTGAGTTTTCAGGTTTTGTTACAGGTCGTAGGCATTCTGCTGAATTCTGGTTTTTTAGGTAAAAAAAAAAAACGATTTTCAGGTGATCTGGTCAGATTGCTCCGAAAATTGGTCAGAAAATCCGAAAAAAATCAAGGAGTAGGACTCCCTTATGGGAGCCTAGTCCGAAAAATCCTAAATTCATTCGTTTTCTATTTTTAATTAATTATTCGAATATTTTATAATCTCAAAAAAATCCAAAAAATTTTTCATAATCTTCTTTTGATTTTATTAGATTTTTAGTGCAGTTTTTATATTTTTTAGATTATCTTTGATTCGTTTTTTTATTTTCTTCCTTAATTTTAGCATAACTTATTTGATTTTAACTCTAATTCTGATTCAGTTGATTTAAACATGGTTGTTGTTTATGAACCTTCACTGGAGGATCTCATTAAAGAGATGGCTATTCAAAATCTCCAATTCCAACAAACAACAGATTCCACACTTAAGGAATTGGAGATAATAGTTGGACAATTAACCACTGCAGTTAATCAGATACAAGCCCAGAGATCAAACGAACTGTCTGCCCAGGAAGTAGTGAATCATAATGTCCCAAATCCTCTCATTGTCAGTGCAGTTACTCTTGTTGAAACTCTAGAGGTTGATACACTTTACATAGCTGATGTTGTGGATGTGGTTGTTGCTGCTATTGAGCAGCCACATGTTGTAGAGCTCAAACCACTCCCTGAAAATTTGAAATGCGCATATTTAGGGGGAAGTGCAAATTTGTCTGTGATTATTCCAGTTAACCTTGAATCTGAACAGGAAAAGTTATCGCCAATTCTAAGCGAACATAGGAAAGGTATTGGATGGACCTTGGCGGACATTCCAACCGAGGAAGTATGGCAAACACGGCAACAAATTAATCCCCTTATTCTGGAAGTGTGGAAGAAGAAGGAGACCAAACACGTGTACAGTAACCATAAAAGAGGTTTCTATGACAAATACCATCCACCTGCAAGCTTCAAATTCTCCACCTTCAAGAGGGAGTTTTCTTTTCTTATCCTTAAGTTATACTTGTTTCTTACATCGAGGACAATGTGTGATTTAAGTGTGGGGGTGTGTGTTTTAGTATTTATGTTTCTAATTTTTAACTATAAAAAAAGGAAAAAATTGTTATTTTTGCATGTTTTTTCCATGAATTCTTAGTTTGTATAAGTTGTGGGTGATTTTACTATTCTTTGACCATAGGTGTTGTGACATGATTTGATTGATTTCTTGTTGCTCTGGGTTTAATAAGTTGGATATGAGCACTAAATTTTGCATCATTTGTGATAGTCATTGTCCCTGGTGAGAATTAAGCCTTTTATTGGATGACCTACATTTTGTCATTCTCTCCTTTCTTGTGTGTGACTCACTCATGTTTGTTAGTTACTCTAGAACTTGACTTGATTCTTGTTGAAACACTTGTTCACATGCATGTTTGAAATGATCTAGGCAATTCTGTTTTTTAGCTACTAGCCATATAAGCCTACCCTGAATTTATCCCTTTGTGTAAGCCCCTTTGAGCCTTTTATCCCATTCTTTGTTTTATAGCTCATTATAAGCCCAAAAGTGAAAAACAATGTTATTACCCAATCTTAAAGGGTGAAGGAGCTTTGAATTGAGAATTGTTAAATCCATAAGTGTGGGGGTGTCCAAATTGTGCAATTGTGGTTCTCACTTGGGTTTGTTCTTGGGTTCTCAATAGAAAGTTTGGCAAGTACATTTGTATAGAAAAATATTCCCCAAAAAGAAAAAAAAGAGAAGAAAAAAAAAGAATGAAAAAAAAAAGTGTGTGTATTTCTTTTAATTTTTGTTTCAAGAAGAATGAAAGTGTGTAGAGAGAGTTATGTGGAGAAGTATATCAAAATAGAGAAATTCATCATACTTTGTTGAAGTTGGACCCTCTCATGCTCACTTTACAATTGATTTTCACTGCTTCTTTATCCTCTTTGATTCTTTTTAGTTTAGTTCCCCCTTAGGATTATCCCACCTTGACCTTGGCCCCATTACAACCCTTATAAAGACCTTTTGATCTTATGTGCATGTGTTCTTAAGTGTGGATGTCAGAAGCTTGTCAAGCATATGGTAGTGCTAACTTTCATTGATGTGCTTATTATATATATATATGAGAGTAAACACAAGCCTAGACACTTGAGTGATTGAGAGCATTACTTATACATATCCTGTGAGGACTCATCACTTATGATTCACTCTAGTGCTCTATCATCTTGTTTGCCTTGATTGTAATTAAGTGCAGTCTTTGATTGTCGTTCTCCTTGAAGCCTAGGAAAAGTATTTCTCTTATGACTTTGCATTCTTTGGGTTCATTGAAAACTCATGCATTGTTTTCGTGTCTTGTTTTGTGTGTTTTGCCCGGAGTGCAAAAGCTTAAGTGTGGGGGAATTTGATCAGTGCATTTTAATGCACTCTTTATAGCTTTGCACTTGGTATTTTTGATTGTGTTCTGTGTCTAATATTTAAGTCTTAGCGCGTTTCTAGATTTTGGGTCTTATTTGAGCAATATAGTAATTTCACGATTAATTCTTGTTTTATTGCATATTGACCCCTATCTACTCTGAAGGTCATAACTTTGTCTGCGGTTATCCGATTGAGGCGTGCGAGCATGCGTTGGAAAGCTAAGGAACAGAGCTACAATTCTTCTGTTGAGCTCGAAACCCAGTTCTGAAGTATTGAAGGTGAAAACTGCGAATTACCGAAGCAGTACTGTGTAAAACGGGTTTTGGGCCAAATATTAGTTTGTTAACGGGCTTTTATCCAATAACCCAGTTAGGGATTAGGTATTTTCGTTTTGTTCTGGTTAACTACACTTTTCAGAGCCGTCTTGACTCTCTTACTCATTCCTACTTTCAACTTTACGTTTTGTGCCCTAACCTCCATGGAAGCTTAATGCCCTAGATCAATCTATTGGTGAAGGGTGTTGCTGTAAGGATTTTGAGGTTCAGTGCTTAATATTTATTTCGTTTTTATGGTTTTAATTCTTTCTCTATCAAATTCATCTCTGTAATTCTTGCTGCAAATTCGGTTTGTGTTTTGCTTAATTACTCAAACTCTATGATTTGCTTATGTGATTCGTTTTATGATTCGGTTTTGCTTAATCACTTAATCATGATTCTGTTTTGCAACTTTCATTATACAAACTATTTTATCGCTTGTTTAATTTAGTTTGGATAGAAATTGATAGAGTCTATGGCGCTTGTTTATAGGATTGATAGAATTCAGTTATGATGTTAATTGTGATACTGGCACTTGTTCGCTATCACGATTGATTGAACACATTGTTTTGACGCTTGCTTTAAAACGGTGCGAATTCGTATGAACTGATTAACGCTTGTTTAGTTAGTTTATGATCAATCAAGAATTATCAAACTATGCACGAATCTTTATTTTAGAACCGATGATAAATCCAAGAAACGCATCCGAAACCAATGGATTGATTGTCTCTCTAAATTGTTGAACTCCCTTAAACACAAATTGTTTTCTTCAAAACCCCTTTTTATTGTTTATTTTGGTTCCTGATTTTGGTAATTTCTGTATTTAGAGATCCTCGAGAGACGACCAAGGTCTCTTACCTTGATACTATATTTACCTTTTATTAATTATTTTGACCCGCGTACGACCGCTGATCAAAGACCATTCTTTCCAAAGTTTGGTGAAATTTTGAAATTTGCTAAGAGCTGAACTGAGTCTAGTAGTCACACACTCACCATTGAGCGGTTAACAACTCAAGAAATCTTGAAAAGCGCGGTATGTATTGAGTGAGATTCTGAAAGCAAAGCCCATTTAGAGCATATATGTAAATTCTGATTTGCAACAGTTGCGCAACTTGATTATGCATTATTGTTGTGTTGTTTGGTTCTTTGTCAAGTGTCATTGCTTGAGGACAAGCAACGGTTTAAGTTTGGGGGTGTGATAACTCTTATTAATAAGAGTTATTTGTACCTTAGTAGCTTAAATAATTAATTGTCCAAAAGCAATTTGTTTTAATTAATTATTAGAATTAATGGTTTGTAGTTAGTTGGAAAGAAATTCTGGTTTATTCTCCAATGGGCATTTTGGTGCTCTATTTTTGTGTTTTAACATGTGTTCTAGTGTGCTGCAGCATTTAGGTGCTATAGCATTGGTGTGGGTCCTGCATTAGATGAAAGAGAAAATGCTGAAGCCATTTCTGCGAAAATAGTGTGTGCCAGGGCATGCTGATGCTGGACCACCAATTTCAGGGGGTGTGCTGTCCTTCTATTAATGACCCATGTCCTTTGGGCCCAAAAGAAGAAAAAGGAATTGAACTTTTAGGGTTTTTCTTGGATCCCACAATCCTAGGAATATAAAAGGCACCCTATCCCTATCCTTGAGAGGTGCGCAGCTGAGGAGGAGATTAGACATAATTTCCCCCAAATTTCGTGCTCCTCCATTGTTATTCACAAAAGAAAGAAAAAAAAAGGATTCTGCACATCAGTGCTGCGACCAGTGCTGCAGCACTACTGATGCTGTGATTCTACGAACTGCTGCCATAAGGAGTCTGTCTTCTTCATCTGATGCTGTTACATTCTGGAGCTGATCTGATGCTGTTACATGCTGATGCTGAATCAGTGCTGTCAACTCTGGATGCTGAATAGTATATCTCTTTTTGCTACTCTACTCTTTTGTAATTTCAGATTTAAGGCACTAGATTTATCATCTATGCTTTATTTCATGGATTTGTTGCTCATTATGAGCTAAACCCTTGTGGTTGGAATGCTATTAACTATGTAATGGATTTCTAATGGTTTTAATGTTAATTTGATGTTTAGCATCTTTATCCTTTGTGTGATACTATTTCCAAACTTATTTTAGAAGTGATCACCTAAATATAAGTACCATTTATAGATTCAGACATGGTTTATAAATTGATCTCAAAGGATAATATGGATAGTGGTTATTTAAGGACACTTTACTAATCCTTGCTTAAAACCTAGACATAGGAGGGCAAAATTCATAGGGTGAATACCGTGGGTGTTTAATAGCCTAGGGTGAACCTATTTAGAGCTTAGACATAAGTGCTTGTAGTGAAGCCCTTTACAAAAGTACTGAAAAGCACGTACTGTTGCTACAGCACCCAGATGCTACAGAATCAGATTTAACATTAAACCATTATTTAGAAGTTGCATAGTGAAAGGCATTCCAACTTGTTCCCATAGTGAATTTCCTACTCTCCTTTACTTTTTATTACTGTTTATGATTAAATTGGGTTCTACAACTTGTTGCTTTACTTTGTTTTACTCACTAGCTTACTTACTAATTTAAATATAGAAAAGAACTCAACAATCCTCGTGGGAACGATCTCTACTTGCTCTTTATTACTTGTTGCACTGTGTATACTTGCACATATTGTTTTCACACAACAAGTTTTTGGCGCCGTTGCCGGGGATTGTGATAGTTAATTTCTATTGTTTAGTTAGTTAGTTTTTGGTGTGTTCTATTTTTGAGCAATTTTTTTTTCTTTCTATTTCGTATTGTGCTTTGTGTTTGTAATGTGTTCTCTTTGTTGTTTTTAGTGCCGTTATTTGTGTTTAGTGTCTTGTGAAAAGAAAAAAAAATCCACTTTATGTCATGGACCATTCGAGTTTTTATTTTATGCAAGAATTGAATACTCAACAACAATGTTTCAATTTTGATCCCCATGGGAGTGAACATGAAAGGGGCTGTTACGAGACAAATCCATCTTCTCAAGCTCAAACCGAAAGATTACATGAGGACAACTCTAGTTTAAAAGAACTCTTAGCTCGATCCATTGAATCTATGAAGGTGGAACGTGACAACTTTGAAAGGGGCTGTTATGAGACAAATTTCATGCCAATGACAGCCCAAAATATGGATTGTGGCATGGAAAACTTTGTGTGTGAGCAAGATCCAAGTTGTCAAGCTCAAAGCGAAGGATTCCATGAGACCATCTCCAACTTCCAAGAATTTGTAGCTAAATCCCTTGAGGATATCAAAGTGGATAGTGAAAACTTTCAAGTGTCATGTAAGAATATAGAGGCTCACTTGAAGACAATTATTGTAACACCCCGGTATTTTTATCAAGTAAAAATACCCAAGTGTACCATCGATTAATAATCAGAGATATATTTCCTGTTAAAATACTGAACACCACTATAAAATTTTCACTGAATAACAACATGACAGTCTTAAACATAATTAAGACTACAAACCATCAGTGAAATACAGTGTCCAATATCGTACAAGAAAGCGGAAAATAAAATACATAGCTTTTACAACAGCTAAAGCCATAATGTTGTGATACATAACTAACAAGGGGAAAAATATAACTGAGCATCAAAGCTAAGTCTTCGGCAACCATCCGAGTACCACTTACTCGTGCCTCTTGGATCTCCACTTTCCCTGTTATCTGTAAAACCACAACATATAAACAATGAGATACAATCTCAGTGAGTTCTACCGAGACCCCTACTAACACTCTCGGTTCAATTATGAATTTTTATTTAATGTGACACGGCACCGACTGCGTTACCGCTTCCAAACCCGGTGAACCGCATTACTTAACTTTTAACAGATCACCGACTGCGTTACCGCTTCCAAACCCGGTGAACCTGTTGTGACTCAGTACGACACCGACTGCGTTACCGCTTCCAAACCCGGTGAATCGTACAACAAACAATTTGACATAACACCGACTGCGTAACCGCTTCCAAACCCGGTGAACCCCCTTACCAATAGTGTTTCCTAATGGCACGGAGCCTAGGGTAAGGGATCATGACTGCCCCGCCTAGTATGTCAACATGGGTCGTCACCCAAACTCGATATAATATATATATATATATCTACAGTACTATGAACCCACGGTCCATCAAATCAGACAATCAGTGAAACACTTTAATCCACATTTTATAAAATCCAAGTTCACACTCGCACTCTAGTTGACCGCTTTTCGACACAATTTTCCATATCAAAAACAATTCATTTTGCCTTAAAAATAGAATATTCAGTTAGGCCTCTGAATAAGCTTTCCAACGCATCTTAGAACACCTCAATCGGGTTCCCGGATCAAAAGTTATCGCGAAACGGAAAACAGTGTTTTGTTGCTGAAAATTCTGCCAATTGGCGCTGGAGTCGCGCCTGGAGCGCAAGTTCCGCGCGAACAGGCAGAAAGTTCTGCCAAATGGCGCTGGAGTTGCGCCTGGGGCGCAAGTGGGGCGCGAATTGGCAGCAAGGGGGTCTGTGGGGTGCAGATTTTGCGATTTTCGCGAAATCCGCTATTCCGCTCAATTCCGATTTTAGTTCCGATCGAAAACAGATTTGACGACCAATATAATAGACCCAATACAAACCACACAATCAATCAATCCAATCAAAAACATAATCAAAACGGATTGTATCAAAAACGACATATTTTCCAATTAACGGTTTTTAAGTCAAAAACTTTCGAAATCAAATCACCAACAATTCCGTTTCAACACGACTCAACCCGAGAGTCGCTCCGATTAATTCCTAACTCGAAGCAGACAATATCCAGAAATATTCCAGTCCAGCGAAAGCGATAAAACAGTTAATTAATAATTCGAAACATAAAATCCTAAACGTGAGTAGAACTCACCCTTGAAGCGTGAACCACGATCGAGCCGAATTCGCCGAGTAACCACACGAACATTCCCCGCATAAACTTTCCGTTCCGACGTCGCTCCAATCCGCTTCCAAAATTTTCCGCTCGATCACGAAACCGCTTTTTGACCGAAATACCGATTTCCCCAAAATTCTCCAAGGATACTATTCATCATCTTCCTCCTCTAACCTCCATGACACTATTCACACATAAATCCAATTTTCTCCCTAAAACCCTTGATTCTTCACAACTCCAAATCGGACTTCAATATTTGCGCTATCCACCTTGAGCTCGCTCCCAAACACCATCCAAAGCTTCCCTTTGAGCTTGAACAACAAAACCTCCACTTTTCTCCAAATTTCGAAAATGGTGGATTTGAGGAGAGTGAGTTGATGATGAAGATTTTGGTACCAAAACGAAGAGGAAATAGCGATGAACATTTTTCGTGTTGGACGGAAGTCGTTTCGGTGAAGTCTTCTCCTCCCTCTTCTCTTCTCCCTCACGCCATTTTCTTCTTTTTCTCTCCTTTCTCTCTTTTCTCTTCACTGTCTCGTGCTTCCTTTCTTCTTTCTTTCTTTTTAATTAATTCTTTCCTTTCTTTTTAACACACACACACACGGTTACACATACATATATTTAATATATATTTAGTAACGTGGTCCAATTACCATATTGATCGAAATCTCTTATTTCGATTCCAAAACTTCCTTGGTCCGTCTTATCCGGTTAACGATCCGATGACAACAAATAAATAATTTTAGCACTCGATAAATTTACCAGTTAAGTACTAAATTGGTTTAATTGGGTTAACACCCAAATAATTCCATTAAATATTTTGAGGATGTTACATTCTCCCCAACTTGAAAGAATTTTGTCCTCAAAATTTCGCTAAGTCTTTCATCCAACTAACCGAGGATCGACATTCTCTGAAGGGTCTTAAGTTGCTGGAACACAATCTTGAATTAACGGAATGAGTGTAGAAAAAAAAATCTTCCCAAGTTGGCACATCAATCTCCAAGTATGATCCACTACTACCTTGATACGAACTCTCTGGTTACGAATCTACATGAGAAACTCATCATTCGCCTACATAGGCTTGGCACCGCGTTTGAAAACACTTCCGAAGCTTCATTCCAATTACCCTCGCTTGCTCCCCAACTTTGATTGATCTAAATCAAAGGGTTTAATACAAGACATTTGATAGACATATTGGTTGAAAATGAGATCCATAAATTGGTGCTCCACGGTAGAGGTAAGAACAAGCACGATTTCCTCGGAGGGTGTAAACGCGTTCTCAACAAATTTTATAAAATCCATAACAGTTCTCATACACATCGAACAATTGTGACGGAAAGGTCATTTGTGAAACTTCTTGACTCGCCCCCAAGATTTCGAGATAACACTTCTCGAAAGAAGATGGAATGAGGATTTACCAGAAACGTTTATCTTAAACGTAGAAATAAACCATGGGGACATCAATTAACTTCGAAGGTAAAGAAAATCACCTCAGTTGTTCTTAAAACAACTATCAAACGGAACTCAGAGCTCCATTTCCTCTATTGCAACTTCCACACGAGGTTTTTGCCAATGACGCACCTGATCCCTTTCCAAATTAGTCAATAGCGTTGAGAGCTTCCCCTCAACCTAAGTAATCCTCCTAGGATTTTCCTAAATCAGATTTCGTTAGCCTCTTGATTCGTTCCCAAAATTAACTTTAGCATGCGGGTTTTCACAAAAACGATTTTTTTCAAAATTATTACACCGCACGCCAAGCTTCACTTCGGAAATTTCTGTCACTTATAAGCAGATCCATCAATTAATCCTTTGATGGTTATTCGCAACGTGAAAACAGTCAGCAGTTACCTCACTTACATATTCGTATTCACGTTTGACTTGTCAAACGGAATCACTTATTACAATCTCATTGTTAACCTTCACAAAGAAGAGATTAACAAACTAATACCTTGCCACTCATACATCTGCTTTACATTTCTGTACATCTTGGAACATAATATAAACTTCGGTGTGCTCCCTCTAACACTTGCCTTTTATTGTTCTAATCGTCGGCCGCACAGATTCTACCGTTGAAACAACTGACTCCATCACTATCCATAGTAAAATCTGGAAATACCTTTTGTGATTGCAGCTTCACATCAACTTCCTGTGCTAAGTGTATAGAATCCCTTAGGGAACTAGAGATCTTCATATGGCTCAACACTAACAGGTTCCTCTCGATCTTGAATTCAGATTTAAGTCTCTATCAAACTCTAATAATTCCATCTAATGCATCATAATTCTGCCGTGTGGAGCGACTTCCTATTATTCGCATCAGCTACAACATTGGAATCTCCTGGCTGATACTTCAACCCGAATTCATAATCCTTCAGAAATTCTACACGCTCCTCTGCCCGCTTTTCAGTTCTTTCTGATCGAACAGATACCTTAAACTTTTGTGATCACTAAAGGCATCGAAACGAGACCCATACAGGTAACGTCTCCAAATCTTCAGTGCATACACAATAGCTGCCAATTCCAAGTCATGAGTCGGATAATTCCCTTCATGAGTCTTCAATTGTCTGGACGCATAAGCTACCACTTGTTGATTTTGCATTAGAATACATCCTAAACCCTTCCCTGAAGCGTCATCGAAAATTTAAAATTCCAATGATGGATCCGGGAGAATCGGGATTGGAGCAGAAGTCAAAATCTTCGACTCTATAAAACATTCTTCACAGTCGGTGTAACACCCCATTTCTACCCCTTTAATTTGTACGCCATTATCAGAGTGCTTTCGTTTTCAAAAAAAAATAATAATGATATTAGTAGAAAAGAAATGTCACAACTTCATTGATAAAACTCATCGACTACGCCATTAACATTCGCGTAGAAACGCATTCGTCTCAAAAATCGAACTTCAAAATTAAATCTCATCACAGCGGAAATAATAGCTCGCCAAAGATCGCTCAAACACGTCTCACACATCAATAAAAGTATTAAAAACAGTTAATTAAATAAGTCGTCAACCTTAACCCGCCCCCTAGGTGTTACAATATCAGAGAGTGACTCGAACGTCTCAACAGCTAAAAGGAAGGCAGCATGTCCTTCAGTCAGAGTCACCTGCAGCGTTGCCACCATAGAGCAACATTCCAAGCAGAAGGGGTGAGAACTTTCAACAAAATATAATTAAACATATAGCAGAGTAATATGAGCAAACCATCACACAACATCGTCATCAATATCCACTTCATCGTCGTTACACACAACACCAAACAAAATCACAATTCATGTCACCCGTCATAAAAAAAAAATGAATGCGCATGAAGATGCAACCCACACCTGGGCATATGCATGATGGTACCATACTCGTCATAATAAGCCACTATGGGCACACCGTCACTGTTTTCTCGTCATAAATAAGCCACTATGGGCACACCGTCACTAAGAGGCCGAAGCCTATTCGTCATAAGATGCACATGCTATGAGACACAATGGACACATGTGCAATCACCAAAATTTACTCACCCGGAGTACTCATCATCACCACCATAAGACACTCATAGAGTGTATTCATCATAGTCATCATAGTAATATCACCACTCTTCATAACAATCACATTCAAAAATAATGTAACAACATCTTTAAAATTATGGAATAAACATTTCACTTTACATCTTTAAAAATCATGGAATAACATTTCACTTTGACATCAAATCAAAACTGAAAATAGTAGCATTTATGCGCAAAACAGTAGCGTCTTGACATCAAATTTAAGCTGAAAAACAGTGGCAATTATGCGCAAAAACAGTAGCGTCTTGACATCAAATTTAAGCTGAAAAACAGTGGCAATTATGCGCAAAAACAGTAGCGTCTTGACATCAAATTGAGGCTGAAAAACAGTGGCAAATATGCGCAAAAACAGTGGAAGTTTTCCCTCAAATCAAAACTGAAACAGTGGCCATTTATTTCGCAAAAACAGTAGCCATTGATAGGCTGAAACAGCAGCAAAACAGCAACTTTAATTCGCACAAAACAGCAGTATTTTATTGGTAAAACAGCAACATGACAGCAGCAAGTTTTTTTTTGATAAAAACAGCACATTTTATTGACAGCAACATATCTATTTGGAAAAACAGCAACTATAAAATCTGCAAACAGCACATGGCTATTTAAAAAAAACAGCAACTACAAAATCTGCATAACAGCAACAAATATATTTGAAAAACAGCAACTACAAAATCTGCATAACAGCAACAAATATATTTGAAAAACAGCAACTACAAAATCTGCATAACAGCAACAAATATATTTGAAAAACAGCAACCACAAAATCTGCATAACAGCAACAAATATATTTGAAAAACAGCAACCACAAAATCTGCATAACAGCAACAAATATATTTGAAAAACAGCAACTACAAAATCTGCATAACAGCAACAAATATATTTGAAAAACAGCAACCACAAAATCTGCATAACAGCAACATATCACTAAAAAAAACAGCAACTATTCATCTCCTCGCATCATAGGCAATTCGCATATCAACATACTAATTCCACTCATCATTCCTCCTCACCTATAAGGTTCTAATTCAACCACTAACACATACCCACAAACCCTCCATATATTCAATTATATTAATTTGAAAATCGCTCACCCTTACCTCGAATTTTGTAGGCCCCGAAACAACGACGAATGCAACACGTACAAAACTCCGCAACACTACGAGCCAAAGTCACCAAAAATTCGCAGCAGCCCCTTCTCCCTCCTCTAAGCCAATTCGCATCCATCACCAACATTCATGGGAGAAATCGAAACATGGAAAGGAAGGGTTTGAGATCACCACTTGGAAGAGGAAAATAAATGGAAGGGAAAGGATTCAAGGAAGCTTACCTAAGCCAAGTTGAAGACAAGTTCCTCTCCTCCTCTAAGCTTGAAGTCGCGCCCCCTAGCCTTCTCACACTCTCAGTTGCGCTGAATCCCTTTCTTTGTTGGAATGATCATAGTTCTTAGGTTTTTAGGATAATTGGAATGGGCTTGGGTCACTTAAGTGGCTTGGGCCCATTTTTCACACCACTCTCTTTTAATTCTTTTCGCCTCCTACAATAAAACAATTATACATAATTTATCCCACTTAAATAAATATTGTATCCCTCCAATAACTTAATTTAATTAATAAATTAAATTATTTTAGGGCGTTACAACTCTCCCCCACTTAGAGAATTTCGTCCTCGAAATTACCTGAATCAAATAACTCTGGATAGGCTTCTTTCATCTTACTTTCCAATTCCCACGTCATGCTCTCGCCTACGGCTCCCAACCAAACCACTTTCACTAATTTAATCTCTTTGCCTCTTAACATTTTTACTTCACGGTCTTCAATTCTAACTGGCATAGTCTCCACGGTGAGATTGTCCCGCACCTCCACATCATCTAGTTGAATCGCATGAGACGGGTCCGGAACATACTTCCGAAGCTGCGACACGTGAAACACGTCGTGCAAGTTTGAAAGATTAGGTGGTAAGGCCACCCGATATGCAACATTTCCAACCCTCTCCGTAATCTGATACGGCCCGATGAATCGAGGAGTCAACTTCTTTGATTTCAGTGCTCGCCCAACACCAGTCATAGGCGTGACCCTCAAGAACACGTGGTCACCGGCTTCAAATTCTAAATCTTTCCTTCTCTTATCATGGTAACTCTTCTGCCGACTCTGCGACGCTTTCATTTTCTCCCTGATCATCTTTACCTTCTCAGTAGTCTCTCTGACTAGCTCAGGTCCAAGTACTAAACTTTCCCCAGTCTCGTACCAACACACCGGAGTCCTACACCTCCGGCCATACAACGCCTCAAACGGCGCCATTCCGATACTGGAATGATAACTGTTGTTGTAGGTGAACTCAATTAACGGAAGATGAGTATCCCACGCACCTCCCTGCTCTAGTACGCATGACCTCAACAGGTCTTCCAATGATTGGATTGTCCTTTCTGTCTTCCCATCAGTCTGAGGATGATAAGCTGAACTCAACCTCAGTTTCGATCCCAACTCCTTCTGCAAACTACTCCAAAACTCCGAAGTGAACCTTGGGTCCCTATCAGACACAATGCACAAGGGAACCCCGTGCAGCTTCACAATCACCTGAATGTAGATTTCAGCCAATCTCGACACTGGATACTTAATACCGATGGGAATAAAATGAGCCGACTTCGTCAATCTATCCACAACCACCCAAATTGAGTCATGCCCTCTCACCGTATTGGGTAACCCGGTCACAAAATCCATGGATATACTATCCCATTTCCATTCTGGAACATTCAACGGTTGCATCATTCCCGCAGGCTTCTGATGCTCGACTTTCGATTTCTGACAGGTCAAGCACGAATACACAAACTGCGCCACATCGCGCTTCAACCCAGGCCACCAGAACATCTTCTTCAGATCTTGGTACATCTTCGTCGCTCCAGGATGGATACTCAATTTACTCTTATGCCCTTCCTCAAGAATTGCCTTTCTCATTTCCTCATCTTCGGGAACACAAATTCTCCCACGATACCTCAGTACATTTTGCGTATCTATCACGAAGTCTTCATTCTCGGACTGACCAATCCCACTCATCAGATCAACTAATTTCATATCTAATTTCTGCGCCTCTCGGATACTCGCCATAAAATCATTGCCAATTTTCAACATACCTAACCTGACACTCTGAGGCGTAACTTCACACACTAAACTCATGTCCCTGAACTGCTCAATTAACTCAAGCTCTCTAGCCATCAATGCCGACATGTGCAAAGTCTTCCGACTCAGCGCATCCGCAACCACATGCGCTTTCCCCGGGTGATAACTCAATTCAAAATCATAATCCTTCAATAGTTCTAACCACCGGCGCTGCCTCATATTCAATTCTTTCTGGTCAAACAGATACCGTAGACTCTTGTGATCACTGAACACCTCAAATTTCGATCCATACAAGTAATGCCTCCAAATTTTTAATGCGAATACCACAACAGCAAGTTCTAAGTCGTGAGTAGGGTAATTCTTTTCATGAATTCTCAATTGCCTAGACGCATAAGCGATCACTTTCCCATTCTGCATAAGTACACCACCCAAACCCATCTTAGACGCATCACAATAAACCACAAACGGTTCAACCGGATTAGGCAGGGTCAACACTGGAGACGTAGTCAACTTCTTCTTCAGCTCATTGAAACTTTCTTCACATCGGTCATCCCAAACAAAAGCCCTAGCCTTGCAGGTCAATTGAGTCAATGGCAGAGCCAACTTCGAGAACCCCTCAATAAACCTTCTATAATAGCCAGCCAACCCCAAAAAACTCCTGATTTCAGTAACTGACTTTGGAGACTCCCATTGCAACACTGCATCAACTTTGGAAGGATCCACCGCAATTCCCTCACTAGAAATCACGTGACCGAGGAAACTGACTTCTTTCAACCAAAACTCACACTTGGACAGCTTCGCATACAACTTTCGATCCTTCAGAATTTCTAGCACCAGCCTCAGATGTTCCGCATGCTCCTCTTCTGACCTAGAGTAAATCAGAATGTCGTCAATGAAAACTACCACAAACTTATCCAGGTACTCACGGAAGATTTGGTTCATGTACCCCATAAATACCCCCGGCGCATTAGTCACACCGAAAGGCATAACGGAATACTCATAGTGCCCATATCTTGTCCTAAATGCCGTCTTCTGGACATCTTCATCCTTGACCTTGATCTGATGATAACCAGACCTCAAGTCAATCTTGCTAAATACTTTAGCACCCACTAACTGATCCATCAAGTCATCAATTCTTGGCAACGGATACTTGTTCTTGATGGTAACTTTATTTAACTGCCGATAGTCTACGCACAACCTCATACTACCGTCTTTCTTTTTCACTAACAACACTGGAGCTCCCCAAGGTGACACACTCGGTCTTACAAACTTCTTTTCTAATAAATCTTCAAGTTGCTTTTTCAATTCTGCCAACTCGGATGCAGACATTCTATATGGCGCCATAGACACAGGCTTAGTGCCGGGAACCAGGTCAATAGCAAACTCCACCTCTCTCTCTGGTGGTACATCCGGAATCTCGTCAGGGAACACCTCGGAAAACTCACGCACTACCGGCAACACATCAATCTTCGCTTGGCTTTCATCAGACAACGACGCCAACAGAGAAAACAGCTGAACCTCTTCTCTCATCACTCTATGCAGCTGACCCGCAGATAACAGACCAGACTCCCCTTCAGACGACTCAAAACTCACGGACCTCTCTCGACAGTTGATATGGACATGGTTATCAACTAACCAGTCCATACCCAGAATGACATCCATTCCACTCAGCGGCAAACAGATCAAATCAATTAAGAATTCTCTACCATATACAGATACAGGACATTTGGCACAAACAACGGAGGTAGTCACCGAACCCTTAGCTGGAGTGTCGATGACCATCTCCCTCAACATATCAGATAAAACAAGGCTTAACTTCTCAACACATGCAGCAGCAATAAAACTATGGGTAGCACCAGTATCAACAATAACAACAAGAGGAAAATTATTGATGTAGCACGTACCTCGAATCTCGTTCACTACATCAGACTCAGCCAGAGCGAACACCTTTCCAAAGGACTTCTCCTTCTTGGGTTTCGAACATTGTGTACTAACATGACCACTCTCCCCGCAGTTGAAACATACCACTTCTTTCTTATCACATCCGGAAGATATATGCCCCTCTTTCCCACACCTATAACATCTCTTCTTATCCCCGCCTGGGCAATCTGGACTTTTATGACCCACTTTCCCGCACGAGTAACAAGTAACACTGGCTGTAGCATCTCCCCCACTTCGCTTAGGTCCACCAACAAACTTACCCTTGCCCTTACCAGCAGGCGCTTCATATGGCTTACCACGACTTGCGAAATTCTTTTGTTTTTCTTTAATGACTCTGGAGAAGGCATTATTGTCCTCCTCAAAAATCCTGGCGCTATTAACCAACAACGGAAACACACGAATCTGCTGGTACCCTATGGCCCTCTTAATGTCAGCACGCAATCCATTATCAAATTTGATGCATTTGGAGAACTCCGCACCCTCTCTATCATAATGAGGGTAAAACTTAGACAGCTCAGTAAATTTTGCAGCATACTCGGTTACAGTCATGTTGCCTTGTTCAAGTCTTAGAAACTCAACCTCCTTCTTCCCGCGGACATCCTCCGGGTAGTACTTCCTCTTGAATTCTCTCTCAAACACAGCCCAGGTAATCCCCTCATTGGCAGCCGTCAACCCCTGACTAGTAGTCCTCCACCAATCATAAGCCTCTTTCTTCAACATATGTGTGCCATAGCGAACCTTCTGAGCATCGGTGCAATCCATAACGCGGAAGATCCGCTCCATCTCACTCAGCCACTCAAGGGCACCATCGGGATTATACCCACCTTCAAAAGCAGGGGGGCTCTCACGCTGGAACGTAGCCAAACTACGCGTCCCATCTCCAATAGCATTGGGTATGTTACCCACGACTCCAGCTATAGCCTGCAAAGCAGCAGCAAGTGCAGCATCGTTCCGTCCTGCCATTCTAGTACTGCAACAGAGAACAAAATTTAGATACGAGTAACAAAATTCAAATGTTACTCAACTCGACAACTTGACCACCGGCCGGACAGACCGAACTGCTCTGATACCACTTATGTAACACCCCATTTCTACCCCTTTAATTTGTACGCCATTATCAGAGTGCTTTCGTTTTCAAAAAAAAAAAATAATGATATTAGTAGAAAAGAAATGTCACAACTTCATTGATAAAACTCATCGACTACGCCATTAACATTCGCGTAGAAACGCATTCGTCTCAAAAATCGAACTTCAAAATTAAATCTCATCACAGCGGAAATAATAGCTCACCAAAGATCGCTCAAACACGTCTCACACATCAATAAAAGTATTAAAAACAGTTAATTAAATAAGTCGTCAACCTTAACCCGCCCCCTAGGTGTTACAATATCAGAGAGTGACTCGAACGTCTCAACAGCTAAAAGGAAGGCAGCATGTCCTTCAGTCAGAGTCACCTGCAGCGTTGCCACCATAGAGCAACATTCCAAGCAGAAGGGGTGAGAACTTTCAACAAAATATAATTAAACATATAGCAGAGTAATATGAGCAAACCATCACACAACATCGTCATCAATATCCACTTCATCGTCGTTACACACAACACCAAACAAAATCACAATTCATGTCACCCGTCATAAAAAAAAAATGAATGCGCATGAAGATGCAACCCACACCTGGGCATATGCATGATGGTACCATACTCGTCATAATAAGCCACTATGGGCACACCGTCACTGTTTTCTCGTCATAAATAAGCCACTATGGGCACACCGTCACTAAGAGGCCGAAGCCTATTCGTCATAAGATGCACATGCTATGAGACACAATGGACACATGTGCAATCACCAAAATTTACTCACCCGGAGTACTCATCATCACCACCATAAGACACTCATAGAGTGTATTCATCATAGTCATCATAGTAATATCACCACTCTTCATAACAATCACATTCAAAAATAATGTAACAACATCTTTAAAATTATGGAATAAACATTTCACTTTACATCTTTAAAAATCATGGAATAACATTTCACTTTGACATCAAATCAAAACTGAAAATAGTAGCATTTATGCGCAAAACAGTAGCGTCTTGACATCAAATTTAAGCTGAAAAACAGTGGCAATTATGCGCAAAAACAGTAGCGTCTTGACATCAAATTTAAGCTGAAAAACAGTGGCAATTATGCGCAAAAACAGTAGCGTCTTGACATCAAATTGAGGCTGAAAAACAGTGGCAAATATGCGCAAAAACAGTGGAAGTTTTCCCTCAAATCAAAACTGAAACAGTGGCCATTTATTTCGCAAAAACAGTAGCCATTGATAGGCTGAAACAGCAGCAAAACAGCAACTTTAATTCGCACAAAACAGCAGTATTTTATTGGTAAAACAGCAACATGACAGCAGCAAGTTTTTTTTTGATAAAAACAGCACATTTTATTGACAGCAACATATCTATTTGGAAAAACAGCAACTATAAAATCTGCAAACAGCACATGGCTATTTAAAAAAAACAGCAACTACAAAATCTGCATAACAGCAACAAATATATTTGAAAAACAGCAACTACAAAATCTGCATAACAGCAACAAATATATTTGAAAAACAGCAACTACAAAATCTGCATAACAGCAACAAATATATTTGAAAAACAGCAACCACAAAATCTGCATAACAGCAACAAATATATTTGAAAAACAGCAACCACAAAATCTGCATAACAGCAACAAATATATTTGAAAAACAGCAACTACAAAATCTGCATAACAGCAACAAATATATTTGAAAAACAGCAACCACAAAATCTGCATAACAGCAACATATCACTAAAAAAAACAGCAACTATTCATCTCCTCGCATCATAGGCAATTCGCATATCAACATACTAATTCCACTCATCATTCCTCCTCACCTATAAGGTTCTAATTCAACCACTAACACATACCCACAAACCCTCCATATATTCAATTATATTAATTTGAAAATCGCTCACCCTTACCTCGAATTTTGTAGGCCCCGAAACAACGACGAATGCAACACGTACAAAACTCCGCAACACTACGAGCCAAAGTCACCAAAAATTCGCAGCAGCCCCTTCTCCCTCCTCTAAGCCAATTCGCATCCATCACCAACATTCATGGGAGAAATCGAAACATGGAAAGGAAGGGTTTGAGATCACCACTTGGAAGAGGAAAATAAATGGAAGGGAAAGGATTCAAGGAAGCTTACCTAAGCCAAGTTGAAGACAAGTTCCTCTCCTCCTCTAAGCTTGAAGTCGCGCCCCCTAGCCTTCTCACACTCTCAGTTGCGCTGAATCCCTTTCTTTGTTGGAATGATCATAGTTCTTAGGTTTTTAGGATAATTGGAATGGGCTTGGGTCACTTAAGTGGCTTGGGCCCATTTTTCACACCACTCTCTTTTAATTCTTTTCGCCTCCTACAATAAAACAATTATACATAATTTATCCCACTTAAATAAATATTGTATCCCTCCAATAACTTAATTTAATTAATAAATTAAATTATTTTAGGGCGTTACAGTCGGCATCCCACGTAAACGGATGACCCTTACGAGTTAACCGAGTAAGTGGAAAACTAACTGTGAGAACCCTTTAACAAATCTCTTATAGTAACCGGCTAGACCCAGAAACTTTTGATCTCTGCGGCTGATGTCGGTCACTCCCATTCAACACCACTTCCTTCTCACTGGGATCTACAGAAACTCCCGACTTGGGGAATCACATGTCCCAAAGACTTTACCTCTGACACCCAAAAATCACACTCCGAAGGCTTCAAGTACAACTTACTTTCTCGGGGTACTTTCAGAACAATGCGGAGATGTTGGACATGCTCCTCAATGGTCTTCGAGTACTTCAAGATACCATCAATGAAAACGACTACAAATTGATCTAGGTACGCGTGGAAAACTCGGTTCACGTATCCACGAATACCGCTGGAGCATTAGTCAAACCGAAGGGCATCACTACGAACTCGTAATGTCCATACCTAGTACAGGAAGCTGTCTTCGGAATATCTAAGGCTCTAACTTTTATTTGATTATATCCTGACTTCAGATCAATTTTAGAAAACACAGCAGCGCCTCAAATTGTTCAAGCAATTCGTCTATCCTTGGTAAGGGATATTTATTCTTGATCGTCACTTTGTTGAGTTGTCGATAATTAATGCACAATCTCATGCTACTATATTCCTTTTGACTAATCACACCAGAGCACTCCCTAGAGAAGTACTCAGTCGAATAAATTTCTTTAACATCGACTCTTCCAGTTGAGACTCCATTTCCTTTAACTCGGAAGAAACCTTCAATAAGAAACAGTAGATATTGATCCTGTACCGGAATCAATTCTATAGAAAACTCTACCTCTCGCTCTGGAGGTTTAGAAGAAACTTCATCCAGAAAAACATCCAGAGAACCTCCAAAAAGTCATTCACAACTTGTACAGATGATAAATCCAATATTAGTTCCAGTGGATGCAGATAACATACTAACCTGTGCTTCCGCACTTTGGAATGAAGATTGACCGCCTAAGGTGAGCTGGGCAACCGCTTCAGAATTTGTCCTAGACAATTCAACTGATTCTGAAGAGGAACTGATAGTTGATTAACACAGTCGATTGCAACATGATTTGCAGTCATCCAATTCATACCCAAAATGGTGTCCACACTTCTCATAGGCAAACAATAAATTCTACAACGAAATTTCTGCCTCCTATGACAAGTAGACAATCCGATACAAAGATTATGTCTGGACACGACCCTTAGCAGCAGTTTAAAACAGTTATCGAGTCGGATAGCGATGATAAGGCTAATCCCAACCGATTCACACGCGATCGGGATATACAGCAATAGGTTGCACCCGAATCATATAATATACTGATCGAGTTATTGAAAACTGATCCCTTACTCCTCAATAGATTGTCTGCAGTCGTAACTGCCTAAACATCCAGAATGTTGACTCGTCCTTGCCTTAGAGCTGCTTGTAACTCCTTGAAACTCTTCCTTACGGGGCACTCTTTACCATAATGACCCTCTACATTTCTATAATAGCACCGATTAGATCTTCGCTTGCAATCACCGATGTGAGGCTTTCCACAGTAGAACATCTTCTGACCTTTGAAGAATCAAAGAATTGCATCTGCTTTTCCTTTGATGAAATTATCTTAGGACTTTGCATTCGGAGTTGATAATTTCAACTATCTTCTTTCCTTTCCCATATTTCCTATGAGACCATCCTCGGCGACATAGGCTGATTGCACTAAGGCAACATAATTGGTAGCAGTATAAGAACTGAGACCATAAATCATAAAAGCACTTATGCCCTTCTTATACTTCTACATTTTCCACTCGTCATCCGGAGCTTACTTTACCACTTGGTAAAACTGAAACGACTCCTCAAACTTTGCGGTGTATTCTTCCACCGTCATGCCACCTTTCCTGAGGATGCACCGGTTGGAGATTCCGATTGTGGTCGAGGATTGCATCTTGATCATCCAATCATAATTCCGCTTATGATGCACTAAGTATTAAGTTGATCAGGCTCAATGTCTCTTAGTATCACAAGTGTAATTACAAAAAGGACTAACAAGGAATCAACTCCACCCTAAACTAAGTCCGACTAGGTCGAACTGCTCTGATACCAACTGTAACACCCCGGTATTTTTATCAAGTAAAAATACCCAAGTGTACCATCGATTAATAATCAGAGATATATTTCCTGTTAAAATACTGAACACCACTATAAAATTTTCACTGAATAACAACAGGACAGTCTTAAACATAATTAAGACTACAAACCATCAGTGAAATACAGTGTCCAATATCGTACAAGAAAGCGGAAAATAAAATACATAGCTTTTACAACAGCTAAAGCCATAATGTTGTGATACATAACTAACAAGGGGAAAAATATAACTGAGCATCAAAGCTAAGTCTTCGGCAACCATCCGAGTACCACTTACTCGTGCCTCTTGGATCTCCACTTTCCCTGTTATCTGTAAAACCACAACATATAAACAATGAGATACAATCTCAGTGAGTTCTACCGAGACCCCTACTAACACTCTCGGTTCAATTATGAATTTTTATTTAATGTGACACGGCACCGACTGCGTTACCGCTTCCAAACCCAGTGAACCGCATTACTTAACTTTTAACAGATCACCGACTGCGTTACCGCTTCCAAACCCGGTGAACCTGTTGTGACTCAGTACGACACCGACTGCGTTACCGCTTCCAAACCCGGTGAATCGTACAACAAACAATTTGACATAACACCGACTGCGTAACCGCTTCCAAACCCGGTGAACCCCCTTACCAATAGTGTTTCCTAATGGCACGGAGCCTAGGGTAAGGGATCATGACTGCCCCGCCTAGTATGTCAACATGGGTCGTCACCCAAACTCGATATAATATATATATATATATATATCTACAGTACTATGAACCCACGGTCCATCAAATCAGACAATCAGTGAAACACTTTAATCCACATTTTATAAAATCCAAGTTCACACTCGCACTCTAGTTGACCGCTTTTCGACACAATTTTCCATATCAAAAACAATTCATTTTGCCTTAAAAATAGAATATTCAGTTAGGCCTCTGAATAAGCTTTCCAACGCATCTTAGAACACCTCAATCGGGTTCCCGGATCAAAAGTTATCGCGAAACGGAAAACAGTGTTTTGTTGCTGAAAATTCTGCCAATTGGCGCTGGAGTCGCGCCTGGAGCGCAAGTTCCGCGCGAACAGGCGGAAAGTTCTGCCAAATGGCGCTGGAGTTGCGCCTGGGGCGCAAGTGGGGCGCGAATTGGCAGCAAGGGGGTCTGTGGGGTGCAGATTTTGCGATTTTCGCGAAATCCGCTATTCCGCTCAATTCCGATTTTAGTTCCGATCGAAAACAGATTTGACGACCAATATAATAGACCCAATACAAACCACACAATCAATCAATCCAATCAAAAACATAATCAAAACGGATTGTATCAAAAACGACATATTTTCCAATTAACGGTTTTTAAGTCAAAAACTTTCGAAATCAAATCACCAACAATTCCGTTTCAACACGACTCAACCCGAGAGTCGCTCCGATTAATTCCTAACTCGAAACAGACAATATCCAGAAATATTCCAGTCCAGCGAAAGCGATAAAACAGTTAATTAATAATTCGAAACATAAAATCCTAAACGTGAGTAGAACTTACCCTTGAAGCGTGAACCACGATCGAGCCGAATTCGCCGAGTAACCACACGAACATTCCCCGCATAAACTTTCCGTTCCGACGTCGCTCCAATCCGCTTCCAAAACTTTCCGCTCGATCACGAAACCGCTTTTTGACCGAAATACCGATTTCCCCAAAATTCTCCACGGATACTATTCATCATCTTCCTCCTCTAACCTCCATGACACTATTCACACATAAATCCAATTTTCTCCCTAAAACCCTTGATTCTTCACAACTCCAAATCGGACTTCAATATTTGCGCTATCCACCTTGAGCTCGCTCCCAAACACCATCCAAAGCTTCCCTTTGAGCTTGAACAACAAAACCTCCACTTTTCTCCAAATTTCGAAAATGGTGGATTTGAGGAGAGTGAGTTGATGATGAAGATTTTGGTACCAAAACGAAGAGGAAATAGCGATGAACATTTTTCGTGTTGGACGGAAGTCGTTTCGGTGAAGTCTTCTCCTCCCTCACGCCATTTTCTTCTTTTTCTCTCCTTTCTCTCTTTTCTCTTCACTGTCTCGTGCTTCCTTTCTTCTTTCTTTCTTTTTAATTAATTCTTTCCTTTCTTTTTAACACACACACACACGGTTACACATACATATATTTAATATATATTTAGTAACGTGGTCCAATTACCATATTGATCGAAATCTCTTATTTCGATTCCAAAACTTCCTTGGTCCGTCTTATCCGGTTAACGATCCGATGACAACAAATAAATAATTTTAGCACTCGATAAATTTACCAGTTAAGTACTAAATTGGTTTAATTGGGTTAACACCCAAATAATTCCATTAAATATTTTGAGGATGTTACAATTATGGAGCATCTAAAAGAAGAGAGTTGTATTGAAGAAGTGAGTGATCTAAAAGAAAAGAATTGTATTGAATATGTGGTTGAGAAAAAGGAAGAAATGAGTGTAGAGTGTGAACTTGAATGTGGTCATTTGGAAATAGTGGAAGAAAAACAAAAAAATTGTGTAGTTGTAGAACAAGAAAAATCCAAAAATTGTGACAAGGAAGAAAAGCCAATGTTGAGATATGAAAAGATTCATGTGACAAGTGAGACTCAACCCTTGGTAATTGAAGAAAAAAGTCTTCCGCAAAATGAGTTTCAATTTTTTCAAAAAAGGGGAAATTCCTATCCCAAATGCTTATTGATTGGGGCATGGGAACACTTGCTTCCCTATGGCAAATACATGGGATTTCTGACTAAAAGGAGAAAGCGGAAGGATGACATTTGCTTCTTGTCCTATTATCCACCCTAACTTGGGTTTTGAAGGCCAAGTCTAGCTAAAGACTATAAATTAAGCGCTACTGGGAGGCAACCCAGATTTTAGGACTAATTGTGTTTTGTGTGCTTTTGTTTTTACTTTTTCAGGTATGAATAAGTGGTCTTGTGGTATGTGCTGTCAATTATGCAGAATTTTGGTGCTGCAGCACCATGTGTTGCAGCACCTGTTGCTAAAGTGGTGCTGCAACACCTGTTGCTGAGGTGTTGAGTACGTGGTCAAAAAGTCAAAATGGAGTTTCAAATGTCAATGTAGCATATTTGGCAGTCACCTCTGCTAATTGGCAATGTGTTTTCTCCTTCTCATCATTTAAACCTTGTTAACGATCTTTTCCCCAATCACCACCCACCCAAAACCTTTCCACCACACCCTCACCGAAACCATCACAAACAAAGAACCATCCACTCCACCCAAAAGACCTTCTCCATCACAAAATACCCATTTGTCATAGTTCCAAACCTTCATTACTTACCCTTCATCCACCCCCACCTCAACACCTTCCCTATCTCCAAAACATTCCACTCCACCAAAGCAACCCACCCCACCATCTCGACCATCAAAAGACCCAAGCCAAACCATTGTCACTGATCAGCCCCAGAACTTGCCAGGCACTAAGAGTTCAGAGAAGCAGGCTGTAGCATCTGATGCTACAGCATTTGATCAAAAAGGGAGTGCTGCAGCATTTCCTGCAGCACCAGAAAAGTAAATGATAAGCAAAAAGGTAGCAAGAAAGAGGCCAGATGTGCAGCCAACACCTGTGGATGAACCTGATGATTGGATTCCTCCCCCTCCACCAATGCCTACTGATGTGGAGAATCCTAAAGAGGTTGTTCTAAAGAAATTCAATTCTCAGTTGATGCTGCAGCCCCTGAGGGCAGCAGCAAAGATGATGTCAAGGAGCCGGATAAAAAGAAGCTTAAGGTTTATGAAAGCAAAATCAGAAGAGGTGGATCTCGAAGCAGCCAGAGGCTCAAATCTGGGGTTATTTCTAACTGAACCCTTCTTAATTGTTTTTAATTTCTTGCTTTAATTGTTTATGTTTTTGTGCTGTATTTTGAATAACTGCCTGGTGCTGTAGCATCAGTTTTAGCACCTGGCAGCAGTGTAGTTTTGTTGTGTCTGTCTTATTTTGTGTTGTTTGTGATGTTGTGTCTTGCCCTCCCTTTAGTGGATGCATGTTGCAGTGGGGACACTGCAAGATCTTAGGTTGGGGGGGAGGGTCTTTATATGCATTATTGTTAAGTATGGGAGTCCATGTATGTCAAGTTGTATGATTAAAAAAACAAATTAAAAAATAAAAATAAAAAATTGTTCTAGATGGGCCAAGCTTAATGATGATAATGTGCATGTGAGTGATTAAACTGTGCTTGAATGATTGACTAAGTTGCTAACTGCTGCCACACCTTTACTCTAGGCTTAGGTAGGAGCTTAGTGAGCTAAAAATGATCTGATGCTGTGTTAGTCTGGATTAACTTAGGTTTTTGCCAAGTTTCTACTAAAAACCTAGGGTAGCGTATGAAACTAAGTTTGAGGGTGAATCAGTTGTATTGAGGCTAAACATAAAAGAATAGCAGATCAATGCACTAGGCAAGAGACTTATTAAAAAAAGGAAGAAAGAGATAAAGTGAAAAATAGAGTTGTAATAAGAAAGAAAAGAGGAAAATAAGTTGCTTCTTCTTGCCAAGTAGGGAGGCTACTCTGCGGGTGACACATTGTAGTTTCAGTCGAAAGGAAGAATTTGTAGTTAGGTTGGTCATGAAGTAGGGAGGCCAACTTGTGGGTGACACACTTTGGTTTCAGTCGAAATAAGTGGCCAACCTGTGAGAAAAGTCAGGATTAAATAAGGGCTAGTGCATTGACAATAGGATCTTAATTGTTTAAAAAAGTCCTCTATTACGCTTTGAAGCCCCCATCTTTGTGCTTGAATTGTTAGACTACCCTTCTTTTTGAAAAATTCTAGGCAAAACCGAAAGAAGACCATTCTTTCCAAAGTTTGGTGAAATTTTGAAATTTGCTAAGAGCTGAACTGAGTCTAGTAGTCACACACTCACCATTGAGCGGTTAACAACTCAAGAAATCTTGAAAAGCGCGGTATGTATTGAGTGAGATTCTGAAAGCAAAGCCCATTTAGAGCATATATGTAAATTCTGATTTGCAACAGTTGCGCAACTTGATTATGCATTATTGTTGTGTTGTTTGGTTCTTTGTCAAGTGTCATTGCTTGAGGACAAGCAACGGTTGTCATACCCCAATTTTGTCCGGCTTAGGTCCAAACCCTAATTTTCCACACAAAAAAAAATATATATAATAAAAATAAATTATGCATTGCATTTTGGGTCCTAGAAACCGCTCCAAAGTTTTTGAAATCATTTTTAGGGTTAAAATGCACTTTTTGGGGAAATTAGGGTTTTAGGGTCAAAAAGGGCATTTTGATCATTTTTCACAAAAGGTTTTATAAAAATAATTTTGCATGAAAATATTTTTTTAAACAAACCTCATGCATGCAAGATTAAATAGGACAAGCACAAAACTTGTGAAAATATTTTTTCTTTAGAAGCATAAAATCGATTTTACAAAGACTATATTTGATTCACATTGCTTCCAAAAATTAGAATAAATCGATTTCCTCCCTAGTATATTCAAGCAAAAAATCGATTTCAACATATCCTAAATTCAAGCTAATCGATTTCCTTCCTTTTCCCTATAAGGCAATAATCGATTCTTATGTTTTAGGAAGCCACTAATCGATTACACACCTCATTTCTTCAAGCCTATAATCGATTATCCTCCTGAAAGTGTTCAGGAGCATAATCTATTATCCTCTCTTTCAACTAAGCAGCATAATCGATTACAAGTATTTTTGGAAAGTTTCTATGATTTTGGAAAGTGCCTAATCGATTACACACTTCATTTCTTCAAGCCTATAATCGATTATCCTCCTGAAAAGTGTTCAGGAGCATAATCGATTATCCTCTTTTATAACTAAACATCATAATCGATTATCAACATTTTTGGAAAGTACCTAATCGATTAATACAGGCTCCTAATCGATTATCTATCTGAAAACCATTGAGCCCATAATCGATTATCCATCTCAAGTTATTTCCAACATAATCGATTATCATGTTTCCTAAAATAGATCAAATCTAATTTCCTATAAATAGGCACCTCTTTTTCAAATCTGAAAAAAAAGACAATTTCGCAAATCTCATTTCCAGGAGGGAACCCATTTTTCGAAATCTCTCACATTTTAAAAAAAACTCTTCTACGCTTTATTTTGCTCTACTCGTTCCGTTGGTCCGTCTGAGCTGATCTTCTGCAAGAGTTAGTTGGGGTTGCATTCTTCAAAGTTGTAACATCTGCCTTCATTAGAGGTATTTCTGTCTTTACATTTGTTAATATTTAATTATCGTGATCCGTGCCAAAACTGCCCTATGTGATTCAACTTAGCCTTAGTGTTTATTTACTTGTTCTTGTATATTATTGTCCATTGTTGATGATGAATCATATGATTCCCACTTATGCCTAGTGCATCATGTTCTAAGTGGTGAAGATGGTTTCAGATGATTCAACCTCCCCCTTTTTAACTTCTTAATGAATAAAAGATAGTTAGGTTTATGGTTTAAGGTCCATGGGGGTATTGCAAAGGATAGGTTACCCAAAACCTTGATGCTCCCTCCTCTTTGATTGTGTTATTAGCCTTTGGGCACTTATTCATAAATGCAAAGGATAGGCTTACCTTAGCCTTGATGCAATTTCCCCCTTTTGTTCATGTTATTGAGAAATCGTTGCTCATATGCTCCTTAGTTTAATTAAGATTATTCTATGCCTATGATCAATTGCTTGCTTGTTTTTGATGCATTTAAATGTCTTGATTCAATATGCCATTCCATCCATGTGTATGACCTCCTAATGAAGACGTAAGTCTACATACCTGTTGTAGCATAGAGTCATTAGGGTAAATACACTCCTTCCTACACACACACACACTTGCTTTGAGAACTTTACCTTGCATCCCTGATAAGTGGGTCTTTTGATCATGTTGGCATATTTAGTCTTGATTAAATGTTCAACATATGCATGATTTCGTGATTATTGAATGTGCTTAAACTTTTGTAATCAATCATTGATAGTACCTTCACCCTTTTTTCCAAAAATCTTTCAAACTCTTTTCCAATTAACGCGAGTTATTAGCAACTATCACTCAAAGCCTTGGCTTGTTTGATTGTCACGAATGCTATCAAGGGTTATTAGTAATGATCACTCAAAGCTTTTGCTTGCTTGATCGTTATGAAAGCTCTTCCCCTTTCAAACCCCTTCAAAAACATTTTTCATTAGAACTACATCGCTTTGATTCCCATTTGGGATACGTAGGAGCGAGTCACGTTCTCGTCAAGCGCAATGAATAAAAATCCTTTTCGCAACCATAAACAAATCATTTTCATAAAACAAACAAAAAGAATCATTTTCAAACCCATTGTTGCTAGTAGCTCATCAGAGCCTTGGTTCGTTTAGCTATTAGTGGCAATGTCATTTTCTCATAAGAATAATAAACGATGATCCATCATAACCTTTGTTAGTTTGATCATTGTGCAAATCAATCTCTTTCGAAAATCACTTTCAAAAAAGATAATAAAAATGAGTTGTTATCAATAGTCCATCAGAACCTTTGCTCGTTCGACTAGCGGTACAACTCTCTTTTTTGAGTATTTAGTAGTGATTCATCATAGCCTCTGCTAGTTTAATCATTCACTAATGCTCGTCCTATTTCAAAAACTCACCAAAAAAGATAAAAAAAACAAAAACTTTTCAAAAAGACAACCAAGAACTACGTAGCTTTGAATTCTCCATCGCACCGGGAGATACGTAGGAGCGGGCCACGTCCCGTCAAGCACTTTTTTCTAAAAACCCCTTTTTTTCCCCTTTCTCGCCAAAAATAAAATTTTTATTAAGTTTTCCCATTCATTCTTCAAATAAATAGGCAAACCTAGATATTCTTCAAATCAAATGTTAAAACCACACATTTAGTTAGAGGTTCCCTTTCGGTAGAAAGGACGTGCGCGGTGCTAACACCTTCCTCGGACGTAATCGACCCCCGAACCTATATCTCTAGTTTTTCAAAAGACCATCCGCCTTGTCCAAAAGACCTTTTTTCAATGTTTTGGTCTTAAAATTAAAATATTGGTGGCGGCTCCAAAATTTTTCCACGTTGTACATTGAGAAACCCAAACCGGGGGATTTTTCGGGGTGCAACAGTTGGCGACTCCGCTGGGGACACTTTTTTAAAAGACGAGGGTCAAGCCTAACTAATTTAAATGTGTGGTTTAATGTATTGTTGATTTGATTAAAACCTTGTTTGCCTTTCTTTCTTATCATTGATTGTAGGCATGTGCATTTGTCTTTTTCTATGTTGTTCCCTATCTCATCTTTTATTCCTTTTCTTTTATCGCTTATGCCCATGCATTCTTCCAATCCCCATGATCCCCTCTTCTTGGCTCCTCTTCCTAAGGTAAGCAATATTCTTGTTTATAGATATTCTAGGTATGGAACCCTAGGGTAGATAACTTGTTATTGCTTGCTTTTGTCTGGACTGCTCTGGTTTTCATTTCAGGTGGGGTAGTGCTAGGGAGAACGCCCTTGACACACACTACACTTATCCCTTATGATTGCATGTTTTGAGTGGGACCATAACCCAGGTCTGCAGAAAACTTAGGAGAGTGGATTCGAGTAGTGAGAGCCCATCGGGACCTTTGTCCGTTTGGCTACTTGCGAAAGTTTCAACCAGAGTTGTGCTTTTTCATGATACCTCACACCTAGCCGTTTGCTGCATTTGTGGGGAGTTTTGTGAAAGGGACTGTAGCTCTGGTGGCCTTGTGAGGGAGTGAATAGAGCTACATGGGAGGATTACCCTTTAAATTGCTCTAGATCATAGGACTCACCTCTTTTTAGGTCACAAAGGCTTTTCCAAAATTGTGTGTTGCATTATTACATCTAGATTAGTTCTTTTCCGCCAACGATTTTTGAAAAAACAACAAAATCAAAAAGAATATGAGGTGGCATATAGGGTATACTGCCCTAAATTTTCAAAACCCCCACCTGTAAATATCTGTCTTTATAACAAGCATCCTCATCATCCGCACTTTGCATCATAACATCATGCATTACATAAGCAAAATTCTGAAAAAAAATTTCATGCAGCATTCCTCATGCATCTAATTTGTTTGCCGGTAATCTTGGAGTAATTTGGAATCTTGTCGTAGGCGTGACAAAACAAGACAACATGGGATCAAGAAGCAAGGGTATGCTAAATTCGATATTTCCAGTAGTAAAGAAAGCAGATGTGGCCAGTTTGATAGAGTGCGCCTCTCTAATGGGACCGGATGAGTGTGGGTTATTTGAAAAGACTTATGGGAATATTCTTCGGTTGCTGCAGTTGGATCTTCAAGAAAATGTTGTGAAAGCCCTCAGTCAGTTCTATGATCCGGATATCCGCTGTTTCATCTTCAAGGATTTCCAACTCTCACCAACTTTAGAAGAGTATGAGCAAATTTTAGGTTTCTTTAAGTCAGAGGCGACGCCTTATCAGTGCCAGGGGCATCAATATTCAGATCAGAGGCTCTCTTTGCTACTGCAAGTTGGAGTGGGGGAGTTAAAGCTTCGAAAAGAGAAAAAGAACCGTATAATGGGGTTTCCACTGAGTTATTTTGAAGACCTAATGAAGTCCCATGCTCAAGCCAACAGATGGGGTCCCTTTAAGCAGTTGCTGGCACTAACCATCTTTGGGATTGTCCTCTTCCCACAAGTTGAAAGGTTCATTGGTGAGGTTGCCATTGGGGTGTTCTTAGCCTTCATAAGCAAGGATAATCCAATTAACCCAGTACCAGCCGTACTCGCAGACACTTACTACTCCTTTACGCATCATCGAGTGCTGGGGAAAAGGAAGATTTCCTGCTCCCTTCATGTACTATATGCTTGGCTCCTTAACCACGTCATCGCTCACAAGAATCAAGCTCCAGATCTGTTGGCTTATGCCTTGAATTTTGAGGTGGAGGTCAAAAGTGCTCAGGAGTGGGTGCACGCCTTAGGGAGTCTCAACGCCCTCAAGATCCGCTGGTTCACTTATTCATGTTGGAAGAAGAGGCCATCAGTAGTGTTTCAGTGTGGAGACTTTCAGAATGTACCACTGATGGGGACTCAAGGCTGCATCAACTATAATCCTTCCTTGACTATCCGACAGCTTGGGTACCCTATGAGGAATATGCCTACTGAAGACATGTTGGCTCCTATCTTCCTTGACAAAGAAGATCCGAAGAACAAGGGTTTGCTTCGGAAAATCTCAAAGGCATGGGAAACTGTGGTCCGTAAAGATAGAGATGAGCTCATGAAAAAGGTTGGCGATGTCACTTTTTACCAATGGTTGCATGAAAGAATCCAAAGTGCTCGTCCACCTTCCCAAGAGGCACTGCCAGTCGAGAAAGAGATGCCAAAGCCTCGCCTTCCTACCCCTGAGGAGTTGAATGAGGTTAAATCTGCCTTAGCAAAAGCGGAAGAAGAAAAAAAGGCATTGCAAGCAGAGTTGGAGAAAATAACCCTACAAAAGGAGAAGTTAGAGGAAGAGAACAAGATCAAAATGATAACTGTTGAGGAGAGTGTCAAGCGATTCAAAGCGGAAAAGGAGAGTAAACTAGAAGCTCAGAAATACCTAAAGAGGGCTAGGGATGAACTCCAAAGGTACAAGCAGAAAACAAGAAAGGCCCTTGAAGAAGCCAAAGAATGGAAGATTGTGGCGACTAAGCCCAGACAAGAACCTCACTTGGTGGTAGAGTTGAAAAGGCAGCTGAAGACTCTTGAACAAGAAAGAAATTCCATTGGGAATGTTCTCAGAGAATATCAAGAAATGCTGAGATATGAGCAAGAAAGATCTGATGAGTTGACAAGGAATCTCCGGTACCTAGGGGAGTCTTATAGGCAAGTGCAAGCGGAGAGCAAGTACTGGGAGCAGCGCTTCCTAGCACTGATTGGCAAGATAGAAGAGCAAGAGATTATTAAAGAGCTAAGAGACGAGGTCCAGCTTTGGAAGAGTAAATTTTCAAGGTTGGCATGGCTAGCTAATCAGGCTGTAAGGGATGTCCCCAGAAGGCTAAGGAAGGCTGAAGCTGAGATGCTTCCCTTCAATACCCCGGTCCATGTGTATGAGTTTGTGAATTTCTGCAAGGCCCTGACTGAGGAGCTCATGGAAAAGGCTGAAGGAGCTGCTGCTGCAAACAAAGAAAGAGAAAAGAAAAAGAAGTTGAAGACCATATGCCACTAGATTTCAGTGCATTGTAATTTTCCTTTTAGAATGTTCTCTAGGAAGTTATAATTTTTCTTTAGAATGTTGTAATTTTCTAAGAGCATTGTATTTTTCTTTGAGAGATATTGTATTGCACTCTTAATAGTATTGGACTCTCTTTCTTTCTTATGATTGGCTTAAAACTCGAAGGAAGTATGCCCTATCGCTTGTTGATCCCAATGTTCATCACGCTCTTAAAATGTTTCGATATTTGCTTATGACAAGAGCGAGTTATCTCACGATTCCTGGCGCTAAACACAAAAATAACATAAGGCCATGTGCATATGCATTGCATTCATTTACGCATTCATACTTGTACTTATAAAAATGTTCTACCAACAGAAACGAAAGGCAAGCTGGTTCGCCAACACCGATATTCCACCCGTCTACAAGCAAGATTGATGGCTAGCAATCAACATCTCGAGAATGAGGACCCCCTGGGTCAAGACGAGTCGGTTGTGGAGATTCTTAACCCTGAGCAGCTGGCTCAGGAGAATCAAGCTTTGAAGACTAAAGTTGAGGCTATGGAAGCACAGATGGTCGAAGTAATGAGTATGCTACAGAATCTGAGGGGTGGGGCCGCCGCTGTTGTAAATCCCGAAGGGGTTGTTACCTTCGTTTCTCCTCCGGTGTCCGCTGAAGTTACAACTACTCACACTTCTTATGGACAGGGGGTCAGTCACTTTGCCCATCCTCCAGGGGCGAGCGGACAGAGTCATCTGAATGCACCGATATATCCTTGGGGGATGCCAATGGGTTATATGTCGTCTGTTGCTGAAGCTATTCCTGTGGGGTCGAGTCAACCTGTCACGACTATACCTAGTGGAGCTGCTATGGGACCACAAATTCATACTCCTAGTCCTGGTATTGTGCTGCCAAGAAGTTCACCTAGTCCTACTCTGGGAGTTGCTGTGAACCCTCAGAGCGCTGTCCATCATATGGGAAACCCTGCTCAGTATGGGGGTTATTATCACATTCCGGGGAACTATCCACAAGGTCATTTGTTTGGGAACACTCAGCATGGGGATCGGTATCACTCGCTTGAAGAGCGTTTAAGAGCTGTGGAAGGATCGGGAACTAGAGCCAGGGATGCCCGAGATTTGTGCCTTGTCCCAGATGTTGTCATTCCTCCTAAATTCAAAGAACCTGACTTTGATAAATATCGCGGCACCGGGTGTCCATCTAGCCATTTGACGATGTACGTTAGAAAAATGGCCGCTTATGCTCATGATGACAAGGTGCTCATTCACTATTTCCAGAACAGTCTGACTGGGGCATCGTTAGATTGGTATATGCAGCTGCAATCCTCCGAAGTTCACAGTTGGAAGGATCTCTCTGAAGCATTTCTGAAACAATACCAGTATAACATGGACCTTGCTCCCGACCGGTCTCAATTACAGCACATGAGTAAAGGAGATAGAGAATCATTCAAAGAATATGCTCAAAAATGGAGGAGCATAGCTGCTCAGGTGAAGCCGCCATTGACTGAAAAAGAGATGGTGTACATGTTTATGGAGACCCTTCCAGGGCTGTATTATGATAGGTTGGTGGGGAGCGTTTCATCCAATTTCTCAGATATGGTTGTCATTGGGGAACGATTAGAGCACGGGTTGCGTAGCGGAAAGATTGCTGGAGGTTTCGGCAATTCTAGTGGACAAAAGAAACCCTTTTCCAATTTCCCCAAGAAGAAAGAAGGGGAAACCAATGTTATTACCGCAGGGGGAGGCCCATCTTTCAGCTCTCCACAACAGGCAGTGCCATTATCTTTCAACTCTCTGCAGCAAACTAATTAAGGCTACAGAGCCCAGAACTATCAAGAGAAGAGGCGTGCTAATTTTGATCTGATTCCAATGACCTATACTGAGTTGTTCAATCACCTTGTCTCAAAGAATTTGGTCAATACTCGCCCCATGAAGCCTATGCAACCTCCCTTTCCTAGAGGATACAATGCTGATGCTACCTGTAGCTTTCATAGTGGAGGGGTCGGTCACACGGTGGAAGACTGCAAGGCTTTCAAATATGTAGTCCAGGATTTGATTGACGCCAACTGGATCTCTTTCAAGCCGAACAGTCCAAGCACAACTACGAACCCCTTACCGGGACATGGAACACCATCCACTAATGCAGTAGAGGATTTTGTGGGACCAACAATGATAAAAGATGTTAAGTGTATCCAGACTCCTCTGGAAAATATACATGCTGAGCTGTGCCGTTGTGGTGTTATCAAGAAGGGCAGTGTATGCGCTGACCCTTTATGTGTAGGTGCCTGTGAAGTTTTCAAGTCAGTTCTGCAAGACTTGATGGATCGCTATGTGGTTCGAGTGGGAGTAGTTGAAAAGGAAGAAAGTGTGCTGATGTTGCAGTTCAATGATGGTAAAGAGGCTAGGAAGCCAATTGAGATATTGTACGATCCAAAACCAGCCCAAGTCAAGCCTCAGCCAGTGGTTATTGGGATTCCTGCTCCATTCCCATATGAGAAGGACAGTGCAGTGCCATGGATATATAGTACCCTGCCTCCAGTAGAGAGTCCTCCAAACACTTCTGTTGTTACCAATATAACTGGGGCAAGTGGAATGACAAGGAGTGGCCGCATGTATACCCCCAATTTCGTTCAGGGCGAATCATCCAAAGAAGCTGAAGATAGGGCTCGCAAAGGGAAGGATAAGGAAGTGGAGAATGCTCAGAAAAGGAAGTGGCAGAACAAGAAACTGATGAGTTCCTAAAGATTGTAAGGCAAAGTGACTATAAGGTGGTTGACCAGATGAATCAGACCCCAGCAAAGATTTCAATGTTGTCATTGTTGCTAAGTTCAGAGGCGCATCGAGCTGCCCTAATGAAAGTACTGAATGGGGCTCATGTTGCTCAGAATATTTCCGTGGGCCAATTTGATGAAATGGTTGGGAATGTTGTGGCTGCAAATCATGTGACTTTTGCTGATGACGAGCTTCCCCCAGAAGGAAGGAAACACAACCAAGCCCTACACATCTCTGTTAAATGTGGGGATTTCGTGCTAGCTCGTGTTCTGATCGACAATGGTTCTTCTCTAAATGTGATGCCAAAATCCACTGTAAACAAGTTGGATGTGGATTGATCTTTCATGAAGGCTAGCTCGACATTGGTGAGGGCGTTTGATGGATCGAGGAAAGAGGTAATAGGGGAAATGGAGTTCCCTATTCAGATAGGTCCTGAGACATTCTGTGTTAACTTTCAAATCATGGACATCTCCTCGTCCTACAGCTGTCTGCTTGGAAGGCCATGGATTCATATGGCGGGAGCCATCCCTTCCTCTCTGCATCAGAGAGTCAAGTTTGTGGTCGATGATAAAATTGTGGTAGTGTTCGGAGAGGAGGAAATGTTGATCAACAAGCCTTCCCCCTTCCATTATGTGGAAGCGGCCGAAGAATCCCTGGAGACTTCCTTCCAGTCTCTCGAAATTGCCAACGCTGTGTTTGGAGGGGGTGAGCCATCACCTGTGCTGAAATTGTCAAAAGACGAAGAGATGGTTGCAAGAATCATGATGGATCAGGGGTACCAGCTGGGACGCGGCTTGGGAAAGGCTGGACAAGGAATTCTTGCTCCTATCCAGCTGAAAGAAAATAAAGATCGTTGCGGGTTGGGATATTACCCAAGTGAGGCTGAAAGGAGGAAGTTGGCTGAAGAGAGAAGAGGTGAATGGTTGGCCAAGTTGAGAGGCCAGGATCCATGGTCAAAGAGGATCCCCATCGGTGACATCAGTCAGAGCTTCAAGAGTGCAGGGTTGCTCGATCCAGATCAGATCACTGCTATTGAGAATGGTTCAGAGGATGAAGAAGGCGGTACCAGCTTAGTCCGTCGTTGCCTTGCTGAAGAAGAGCTCAAAAATTGGGAAGCTGTAGACTTGCCCATCACTTTTAGTTCAAAGTAATGATTGTAATGCATTCCTTTGGCTCTGCCCAAGGCCTCAGGATAGTTGTTAGGGCATGCATGTTTTTATTTTCAATGACGCCATCATCAATAAAAACGCTTGTTTTGAATTCCATCAATAAGATCTCTTTTTCTCCATTTATCTTTCCTTTCTTTTCGCTTTATTTTATTTGTTTCGCTTTTCATTCTACTTTCTGCTTCTACGAATGCAGATCAAAAGTAATTGTCTCTGAAAATAACAGTGCCAATGATTCCTATTATGACTTTGATCATCCAATCAACCAAACTGAAGGGGGTGTTGAGGAAAACTGGGAAACTCCTCCGGAATTGACGAGACTAATAAAGCAGGAAGAAAAGATCAATCAGCCTCATGGAGAGTCGATTGAGATAATCAACTTGGGTACAGAAAAGGATAAAAGGGAGGTTAAGGTCGGTACCGCCATGGAAGAAAGTGAACGCAAAAGGCTAATCCAACTCTTGCGGGATTACGCTGATGTCTTTGCGTGGTCGTACAAGGATATGCCAGGGTTAGATACTGATATTGTTGAACACAGGTTTCCCGTGAAGCCAGAGTGTCCACCGGTCAAGCAGAAATTGAGAAGAATGAAACCTGAGATGTCATTGAAGATCAGGGATGAGGTAAAAAAGCAGTTTGATGCGGGGTTTCTAGCAGTGGCCAAGTATCCACAATGGGTAGCAAATATCGTCCCTGTTCCGAAAAAGGATGGCAAGGTCAGAATGTGTGTCGATTACAGGGATCTGAATAGAGCTAGCCCCAAAGACGACTTCCCTCTGCCTCATATTGATGTTCTGGTAGACAGTACAGCCCAACATTCTTTATTCTCCTTTATGGATGGGTATTCAGGGTACAATCAGATAAAAATGGGTCCAGAAGATATGGAGAAAACTACCTTCATAACTCTTTGGGGAACATTCTGCTACAAAGTGATGCCTTTTGGACTCAAGAATGCCGGTGCGACTTATCAGAGAGCAATGGTGACATTATTCCACGACATGATGCACAAAGAAATTGAGGTGTATGTAGATGATATGATTGCAAAATCCAAGACTGATGAGGGGCACATTGTTAATCTGCGAAAACTCTTCGAACGTCTACGGAAGTTCAAACTCAGGTTAAACCCAGCAAAATGCACTTTCGGTGTGAGATCTGGAAAATTACTGGGATTTATCGTCAGTCAGAAAGGGATAGAGGTCGATCCAGATAAAGTCAAAGCAATCCTTGAAATGCCAGCACCAAAGACTGAAAAAGAGGTCCGTGGTTTCCTTGGGAGACTGAACTACATCTCAAGGTTCATATCCCAATTGACCGCCACTTGCGAGCCTCTCTTTAAGCTGTTGTGCAAGAACCAAAGATTAGAGTGGAATGATGATTGCCAAAGAGCTTTTGAAAGAATTAAGGATTACCTTCAAAACCCACCAATTCTGATGCCGCCAGTGTCCGGAAGACCGCTTATCCTGTATCTAACCGTGTTGGACAATTCGATGGGGTGTGTGCTGGGGCAGCATGATGAATCAAGAAAGAAAGAGCATGCCATATACTACTTGAGTAAAAAATTCACTGACTGTGAGACGAGATATTCAATGCTAGAAAAGACTTCTTGTGCCTTAGCATGGGCTGCTCATCGTCTAAGACAGTACATGCTGAGTCATACAACCTGGTTGGTATCTAAAATGGATCCAATCAAGTATATTTTTGAAAAGCAAGCACTCACAGGACGGATCACTCGTTGGAAGATGTTATTGTCAGAGTACGATATCCTGCATGTCACGCAGAAAGCGGTCAAGGGCAGTGCACTCGCCGAGTACTTAGCATGTCAGCCAATTCAAGACTACCAATCAATGCAGTATGATTTTCCCGATGAATACATCATGACACTGTTTGAGGAAGGAAAGTCACAAGAAGAGAAGAGGTGGAGGATGATATTCGATGGCGCATCCAATGTGTGGGGCACGGAGCTGGGGCTGTGGTAATCTCCCCAGATAACCGTTTCGTTCCGGTCACTGCCAGATTGAGCTTTTATGTCACTAACAACATCGCAGAATATGAAGCGTGCATCTTGGGGATTCAGGCAGCCCTTGAATGGAAGGTTAAAAGACTCGATGTGTATGGTGATTCGGCTTTGGTTATTCATCAGGTGAGAGGTGATTGGGAGACCAGAGATCCTAAATTGATCCCTTAGTGTAATTATGTCCAGGAATTGATGGAGTCTTTCGACGAAATTACTTTCCAGCATATCCCTCGAGGTGAAAATCAGTTGGCCGATGCTTTGGCAACTCTGTCGTCAATGTTCAACATCAATAGCGACAAAAATCTAACTCGTATCAGAATCCAACATCGGGGCCTCCCGGCACATCATTACTGCACTGCAATTGAGGAAGAGCCTGATAGCAAGCCATGGTATTATGATATCAAACAGTACGTCATCAATAGAGAATATCCCCCCGGGGCATCAGAGAATGACAAAAGAACGCTCAGAAGATTGTCGAGGAGTTTCTTTTTGAATGGCGAAGTTCTCTACAAAAGAAATTATGATATGGTCCTCCTGAGGTGTGTGACAGAGGAAGAGGCAGCAAAAATTATGAAAGAGGTCCATGAAGGGTCGTTCGGGGTTCATTCCAGTGGGCACACCATGGCAAGAAAAATCTTGAGAGCCGGCTATTACTGGTTGCAGATGGAAGGTGACTGCCACAGCTTCGTCCGAAAGTGCCACAAGTGCCAAATCTACGCTGATCACATTCATGTGCCACCTGCCTCTCTAAATGTCATGACTGCATCTTGGCCGTTCTCAATGTGGGGTGTAACGCCCCAAAAAAATGATTAAGTAAATAATTAGATAATTTAATTGAATAATATTTTAGTTGGCCTTATTAAAATAATATAAGGTAATTCATTAATTTGAGGAGTGGGGTGTAGTAGAAAAACGGGGAGTGTTTTAATTAAATAGGGAAGATATGAGAAAGTAATTAGGGGGGCAGTTAGGGCCCAGTGGAGTTAAGTGGCCCAAACCCAATTAATAAAACAGTAGGGTCTTAGGAGAAACCCTCATTAGAAACAAAATATCAAAAATTAGAAAGTGAGAAGAGGAGAAGGGAGGAAGTGCGACGGCTAGGGCAAGAAAAGGAGAGGGATTGCGTGAAGGCCAAGAGGAAGGAGGAAGGCGTGGAGTGTTGGTGTTTTGGGAGCGGTTCTCTTGAAAGCTTTGGCGTTATCTCTTTCAATTAATAAGGTAAGGGGGCTCTCGTTCATAGTTAATAATTTATAAACCACGAAATCATGGGGATTAGGTGTTAGGAGTAGTTGTTTAAATTGGTTCATGAAATATTTGAGTGATTGGGTGATCGTTTGATATATATGCGGTTGAATGGAATTGTTATGCGAATATTCAATTTATAAACCCGTGATTGTTGGTGTTAAGGTGAGCTACGGGAATTTAACACAATATAGGGTGTAGTAGGTGTTAATTGATGTGGAGATGTTTGGTTGTTAAATTGATATAATTGTATTGCTATTTTATAAAATATATATATATATAGTGCTGTTTGTGCTGTTTTATGAACAATATAATTGCTGTTGATGTTTATAACATCTATATGTGGCTGTTTTTGCTGTTTTATTAAATGCATATGTTGCTGTTACAGTTTTATAAAATGCATAGGTTGCTGTTTGTGCTGTTTTATAAAATAGATATGTGCTGTAATTGTTTCATAAAATGTGTATATTGCTGTTTTTGTGTTTTACGAAACGTATAAGTGCTGTTGGTGTTTTAGGAAATGTATATGTTGCTGTTTGTCTTGTTTTTATGAAAAGTATATATGCTGTTGCCATTTTATAAAATATAGGTGTTGCTGTTTTGGTTTTATAAAATGTAAATGTTGCTGTTTTCGCTATTTTACAAATTAAAATGGGTGCTGTTTTTGCTGTCAAAATGTTGTTGTTTTCCAATTAAAATGGGTGCTGTTTTTGCTGTCAAAATGTTGCTGTTTTCCAATTAAAATGGGTGTTGTTTTTGCTGTCAAAATGTTGCTGTTTTCCAATTAAAATGGGTGCTATTTTTGCTGTCAAAATGTTGCTGTTTTCCAATTAGATCATGTGCTGTTGCGGTTTGTTAATGAAATATAAGCCGCTGTTTTCTTTGAAAATGACATTTTGTTATTGAAACATGAGCTGCTGTTTTCTTTGAAAATTATGTGTTGTTTTCCCAATTGTAAAGGCGGTGTTTCTTTTAAATTTTAAATGTGTTGTTAATCAATTCTAAACGTGTTGTTTTCTCAAACTCAAAGGTGATGCTTCCTCCTAAATTATAAGTGTTACGTTTCCTTCGGGATTTAAATGCGTTGTTACTAATTATGTAAAGGTGATGTCTATGACGATGTCGTGATGGGATTGTGATGTTTATGGTGCATATCAATGGTGAATATATCTTGATGATTGGTGAGTATATAAATTATTGGTGAGCTATATAAATACGTCATTTGGTGTTTTGGTGTCATGGTGCATAGTCATGGTGTAGCATTATCATATGTATTTCCGGTGAATAGGCCTCGGCCTCCTAAAATATTTTAGTGTTTGGTGAATGCCCTCAAGGCAATTTTGGTGATGGATCCACATGCATATGCCCAGTGGAGTTTTGGGTTGCATTTCATACATTGCATACACGTCCTGTGTTTGATTTCGTCTTCTTGAACTAATAGTGTAACTGTATTCTGGGTGTAACTGTATTTGGTGTGACGGTACTTGGTGTAACAGTCTTCGGCGTAACTGCATTTGGTGTAACTGTATTGATGGTGTAGTTAAATTGATGGTATCCCGGGTGTGCCTATTATACTGTGTTTCTTGTTTTATCTATTATTATCTATGTATTGAGACTCACCCTACTGCGTCGTGTTGCCTCGTATGTCGGCAACCTGCAGGTGTCGGTGACTGAAGGTGGCTAGAGATTCTTCTTCTAGTATGGTCGAGTCGGCTCTGATACGTAGCACCGGGGGGGAGGTTTAGCTTGTTAATTCCGTTATATTCTGAACTAAGCTGTTAAGCTGCCAATTCCACTGCTGTAGTATTTTGTCCTCGGACATTGTTGGTGCTATGTATCATTTACTGAAGTTATTTTAATTAATTGTGTTGGAGTTTTATTTGACCAATATTTTGGAGTTTTGTCTATGGTATTTAAATGTTGCACCCTCGGGTGGTCTCACTAAGAGTTTTTGCGCACTCTGTTTTTTTTTAAATCATGTAAATAGTAGCTTATGTAGAGAGGGGGTGTTACATTAGTGGTATCAGAGCAGTTCGGTCTGTCCGGCCGGTAGTCGAGTCGTTGTGTCGAGTAACATTGAGTTTGTTACTCGTTTCTGAATTCTGTTTTCTGTTGCAGTGCTAGAATGGCCAGACGGGACGATGCTGCACTTGCTGCTGCCTTGCAGGCTATAGCCGGGGTTGTGGGTAGCATACCCGGTGTTGTTAATGACGGGGCGCGCAATTTGGCTACATTCCAGAGAGAGAACCCACCCACCTTTAAGGGTCGGTACAACCCGGATGGAGCGTTGTCATGGCTGAAGGAGATAGAGCGGGTCTTTCGTGTCATGGAGTGTACTCCAGCTCAGAAAGTGAAGTTTGGGACTCATATGTTAACGGAGGAAGCTGAAGACTGGTGGATGGGAATGTTGCGAAGGTTAAGAGATGCTGGTGAGGAAGTGACTTGGGAGGTTTTCACAAGAGAGTTCAAGAGAAAGTACTACCCTGAGGATGTGCGAGCCAAGAAAGAAGTGGAGTTTTTAGAGATGAAGCAGGGAGACAAGACTGTGGATGATTATGCCGCCAAGTTTGAGGAGCTGGCCCAATTCTGTCCTTATTATGCTAATGATGCCAATTCTGAATTTTCAAAATGTGTCAAATTCGAGAGTGGTCTGCGTCCTGATATAAAGAAAGCAATTGGATATCAAGAGATTCGAGTCTTCGCTAGATTGGTTGATAAGTGTAGGATCTATGAGGAAGACAGTTCTGCTGCTTACAAGGCTGTGAAGGAGAAGAGAAATTCTCAGTTTAGGGGAAAGCCCTATGATGTTTCAGGTGGTAAGGGCAAGGGAGAGGAGAGTTCGGGCAAGAAGCCAAGTGGGGGAGACGCTACTGCGGGCATTGTGTGTCACAAGTGTGGTAAGCCGGGACATAAGAGTCCAGATTGCATGGTCTACAAGTGCTTCAAGTGTGGGAAGGAAGGTCATGTAGCTGCTAAGTGTGAGAAGCAAGACGTGGTCTGCTACAACTGTGGGGAAATGGGGCACATTAGTACCAAGTGTCCAAAGCCGAAGAAGGAGAGGTCTAGCGGGAGAGTGTTTGTCCTGGAAGGTTCGGAGCCTTCAGAGGAGTGATGATTGCATTTAGAGGTACGTGTTTCGTTTAGGGCGCTCTGCTAGAAGTTAATGTTTGTTGTGATGAGTGTTAAGCTTCGCATGTCCATAATGGCTCAATTTTCGAGGACAAAAATGTCTTAAGTGGGGGAGAGTTGTAACGCCCCAAAAAAATGATTAAGTAAATAATTAGATAATTTAATTGAATAATATTTTAGTTGGCCTTATTAAAATAAATATAAGGTAATTCATTAATTTGAGGAGTGGGGTGTAGTAGAAAAACGGGGAGTGTTTTAATTAAATAGGGAAGATATGAGAAAGTAATTAGGGGTGCAGTTAGGGCCCAGTGGAGTTAAGTGGCCCAAACCCAATTAATAAAACAGTAGGGTCTTAGGAGAAACCCTCATTAGAAACAAAATATCAAAAATTAGAAAGTGAGAAGAGGAGAAGGGAGGGAGTGCGACGGCTAGGGCAAGAAAAGGAGAGGGATTGCGTGAAGGCCAAGAGGAAGGAGGAAGGCGTGGAGTGTTGGTGTTTTGGGAGCGGTTCTCTTGAAAGCTTTGGCGTTATCTCTTTCAATTAATAAGGTAAGGGGGCTCTCGTTCATAGTTAATAATTTATAAACCACGAAATCATGGGGATTAGGTGTTAGGAGTAGTTGTTTAAATTGGTTCATGAAATATTTGAGTGATTGGGTGATCGTTTGATAAATATGCGGTTGATTGGAATTGTTATGCGAATATTCAATTTATAAACCCGTGATTGTTGGTGTTAAGGTGAGCTACGGGAATTTAACACAATATGGGGTGTAGTAGGTGTTAATTGATGTGGAGATGTTTGGTTGTTAAACTGATATAATTGTATTGCTATTATATAAAATATATATATAGTGCTGTTTGTGTTGTTTTATGAACAATATAATTGCTGTTGATGTTTATAACATCTATATGTGGCTGTTTTTGCTGTTTTATTAAATGCATATGTTGCTGTTACAGTTTTATAAAATGCATAGGTTGCTGTTTGTGCTGTTTTATAAAATAGATATGTGCTGTAATTGTTTCATAAAATGTGTATATTGCTGTTTTTGTGTTTTACGAAACGTATAAGTGCTGTTGGTGTTTTAGGAAATGTATATGTTGCTGTTTGTCTTGTTTTTATGAAAAGTATATATGCTGTTGCCATTTTATAAAATATAGGTGTTGCTGTTTTGGTTTTATAAAATGTATATGTTGCTGTTTTCGCTATTTTATAAATTAAAATGGGTGCTGTTTTTCCTGTCAAAATGTTGCTGTTTTCCAATTAAAATGGGTGCTGTTTTTGCTTTCAAAATGTTGCTGTTTTCCAATTAAAATGGGTGCTGTTTTTGCTGTCAAAATGTTGTTGTTTTCCAATTAGATCATGTGCTGTTGCGGTTTGTTAATGAAATATAAGCCGCTGTTTTCTTTGAAAATGACGTTTTGTTATTGAAACATGAGCTGCTGTTTTCTTTGAAAATTATGTGTTGTTTTCCCAATTGTAAAGGCGGTGTTTCTTTTAAATTTTAAATGTGTTGTTAATCAATTCTAAACGTGTTGTTTTCTCAAACTCAAAGGTGATGCTTCCTCCTAAATTATAAGTGTGACGTTTCCTTCGGGATTTAAATGCGTTGTTACTAATTATGTAAAGGTGATGTCTATGACGATGTCGTGATGGGATTGTGATGTTTATGGTGCATATTAATGGTGAATATATCTTGATGATTGGTGAGTATATAAATTATTGGTGAGCTATATAAATACGTCATTTGGTGTTTTGGTGTCATGGTGCATAGTCATGGTGTAGCATGATCATATGCATTTCCGGTGAATAGGCCTCGGCCTCCTAAAATATTTTAGTGTTTGGTGAATGCCCTCAAGGCAATTTTGGTGATGGATCCACATGCATATGCCCAGTGGAGTTTTGGGTTGCATTTCATACATTGCATACACGTCCTGTGTTTGATTTCGTCTTCTTGAACTAATAGTGTAACTGTATTCTCGGTGTAACTGTATTTGGTGTGACGGTACTTGGTGTAACAGTCTTCGGCGTAACTGCATTTGGTGTAACTGTATTGATGGTGTAGTTAAATTGATGGTATCCCGGGTGTGCCTATTATACTGTGTTTCTTGTTTTATCTATTATTATCTATGTATTGAGACTCACCCTACTGCGTCGTGTTGCCTCGTATGTCGGCAACCTGCAGGTGTCGGTGACTGAAGGTGGCTAGAGATTCTTCTTCTAGTATGGTCGAGTCGGCTCTGATACGTAGCACCGGGGGGGAGGTTTAGCTTGTTAATTCCGTTATATTCTGAACTAAGCTGTTAAGCTGCCAATTCCACTGCTGTAGTATTTTGTCCTCGGACATTGTTGGTGCTATGTATCATTTACTGAAGTTATTTTAATTAATTGTGTTGGAGTTTTATTTGACCAATATTTTGGAGTTTTGTCTATGGTATTTAAATGTTGCACCCTCGGGTGGTCTCACTAAGAGTTTTTGCGCACTCTGTTTTTTTTTAAATCATGTAAATAGTAGCTTATGTAGAGAGGGGGTGTTACATGGGGCATGGACGTCATTGGCCCTATAGAGCCTAAAGCATCAAATGGACATCGTTTCATTCTAGTTGCAATCGATTATTTCACTAAGTGGGTCGAAGCTGCTTCCTACTCCAGTGTAACCAGTTCAGTGGTCGCCAAGTTTGTGAAGAAAGACTTGATTTGCCGTTATGGTCTTCCTAACAAGATCATCACTGATAACGGCAGCAACCTGAACAGCAAAATGATGAGAGACTTGTGCGCAGAGTTCAAAATCCAGCATCATAATTCTTCACCCTATCGGCCCAAGATGAATGGGGCAGTCGAGGCAGCTAACAAGAACATCAAGAAGATAGTGCAGAAAATGGTGGTGACCTACAAAGATTGGCACGAGATGCTTCCTTTCGCTCTACACGGCTATCGTACTTCAGTGCGTACATCGACCGGGGCAACCCCTTTCTCTTTGGTATACGGGTCAGAGGCAGTCCTCCTTATCGAGGTCGAAATACCCTCCCTGCGGGTACTAATGGAAACTAAGCTGGAAGAAGCAGAATGGGTACAAGCTCGCCTAGATCAGCTAAATCTCATTGAGGAGAAGAGAATCACAGCCTTGTGTCATGGGCAGCTATACCAGCAAAGGATGAAAACCGCTTTCGACAAGAAAGTTCGTCCCCGAGGATTCAATGAGGGAGACCTAGTGCTCAAGAAGATCCTGCCTATTCAAAGTGATCCCCGTGGAAAATGGACTCCCACCTATGAGGGCCCGTACATAGTCAAGAAAGCCTTCTCCAGAGGAGCGCTGATACTCACGAACATGGACGGAGAAGATTTAAGGAACCCCGTCAATTCCGATCAAGTGAAGAAGTATTATGCCTAAAAGAAATAGACGAACAAAGAGAAAGACAAGCCCAGTAAGAATTAGCTCGCTAGGTTGAAAACCCGCAAAGGGCGGCCTAGGCAAAATCAGAGCGACCCGGTGGATTGAAAACCCGCAAAGGGCGATCCAGGCAAAAATTAGGGTCGGAAAGCTTGGGCATGAAAAGTAAAGAAAGGCATACAACTCCCCCGAAGATTTGGATGAGGGGGTGATCAAGGTCAGGGACATAAATGTTTAGCACTGTTCCACAGAGACGGACAGTCAGAAATCAGCTTCTCTCTTTTTCGTGTCTTTTTGTAGTTTAAACTTTCAAATGTATTGAACAGTTGGCGTAACTTCTTGTGCGACCGATTTCTACATCAATAAAGTTCAATCTTTCTCATGTCTGTTTGTTTTCTATTTCCCTGCTTTTTCTGCTCAAATAAACGTTTTATGATGATGGTAACACTGACCTGTAAAACATGTGCATAAATCATAGAGCATCACAATCATTGCGAAATTTTTAAAAGTTATGGGAAGGAAGCAACTTCTCAGGGCAAATTAAGCTTATAAGGAAATAATTGCACTCATAGGCCATTTCAGATGGCAAATTACAAGACAACCTGCACTGGGCCCATGCGCCACCACAATTCCAATCGGTCCCTTAGTCTTGTCGCGGGTTGGTCGAACCAGCAAAAGGAATAAGCCAAAAGAGCAAAAGAGCAAAAGAAAAAACAAACGATCAGAAAAAAGAAAGCTGGTCAAAGAAAAAAACCAAGAAAAGCAAACAGTCAGAAAGGAGAAAGCAGAAAAAAGAGATGAAGAATCAGGAATAGCATTTCACCACATTCATCATCACACCAAAATCATAGCATCACATGCACATGCATAACATGCCCTTGCATAACATGCACCCATACTCCATGCACTATTCCTTGCATCAACTGACGTATGCAGGTACATCAATTAAGTGCGGCAGCATTGAACATTTCAATCAATCAATCAACAGGATTTGCGAATCCCTTCAGGACCCAAGTGTCCCTTCAAAAGCAGACTTCACCTCGTATTCGAGCTGCGGGTAAGTCCTTCAGACCCCGAGTGGTCCTTCAGACTAGTTGTGTCAGCCTAAGACACAGTGGACGTCCTTCATGGTCAACATATAAGTTCCGGATCTGATCTTGACCCATCATGGCCGCTCGAATGCAAAGGCCCCCTCAGACCGCTTTACCAGTACCATAGCTAGTAGCGCTCCTTCAGACCACGATGGTCCTTCAATTATGCATTGCATTTTGGGTCCTAGAAACCGCTCCAGAGTTTTTGAAATCATTTTTAGGGTTAAAATGCACTTTTTGGGGAAATTAGGGTTTTAGGGTCAAAAAGGGCATTTTGATCATTTTTCACAAAAGGTTTTATAAAAATAATTTTGCATGAAAATATTTTTTTAAACAAACCTCATGCATGCAAGATTAAATAGGACAAGCACAAAAAACTTGTGAAAATATTTTTTCTTTAGAAGCATAAAATCGATTTTACATAGACTATATTTGATTCACATTGCTTCCAAAAATTAGAAGAAATCGATTTCCTCCCTAGTATATTCAAGCAAAAAATCGATTTCAACATATCCTAAATTCAAGCTAATCGATTTCCTTCCTTTTCCCTATAAGGCAATAATCGATTCTTATGTTTTAGGAAGCCACTAATCGATTACACACCTCATTTCTTCAAGCCTATAATCGATTATCCTCCTGAAAGTGTTCAGGAGCATAATCGATTATCCTCTCTTTCAACTAAGCAGCATAATCGATTACAAGTATTTTTGGAAAGTTTCTATGATTTTGGAAAGTGCCTAATCGATTACACATTTCATTTCTTCAAGCCTATAATCGATTATCCTCCTGAAAAGTGTTCAGGAGCATAATCGATTATCCTCTTTTATAACTAAACATCATAATCGATTATCAACATTTTTGGAAAGTACCTAATCGATTAATACAGGCTCCTAATCGATTATCTATCTGAAAACCATTGAGCCCATAATCGATTATCCATCTCAAGTTATTTCCAACATAATCGATTATCATGTTTCCTAAAATAGATCAAATCTAATTTCCTATAAATAGGCACCTCTTTTTCAAATCTGAAAAAAAAAAAGACAATTTCGCAAATCTCATTTCCAGGAGGGAACCCATTTTTCGAAATCTCTCACATTTTAAAAAAAAAAAACTCTTCTACGCTTTATTTTGCTCTACTCGTTCCGTTGGTCCGTCTGAGCTGATCTTCTGCAAGAGTTAGTTGGGGTTGCATTCTTCAAAGTTGTAACATCTGCCTTCATTAGAGGTATTTCTGTCTTTACATTTGTTAATATTTAATTATCGTGATCCGTGCCAAAACTGCCCTATGTGATTCAACTTAGCCTTAGTGTTTATTTACTTGTTCTTGTATATTATTGTCCATTGTTGATGATGAATCATATGATTCCCACTTATGCCTAGTGCATCATGTTCTAAGTGGTGAAGATGGTTTCAGATGATTCAACCTCTCCCTTTTTAACTTCTTAATGAATAAAAGATAGTTAGGTTTATGGTTTAAGGTCCATGGGGTATTGCAAAGGATAGGTTACCCAAAACCTTGATGCTCCCTCCTCTTTGATTGTGTTATTAGCCTTTGGGCACTTATTCATAAATGCAAAGGATAGGCTTACCTTAGCCTTGATGCAATTTCCCCCTTTTGTTCATGTTATTGAGAAATCGTTGCTCATATGCTCCTTAGTTTAATTAAGATTATTCTATGCCTATGATCAATTGCTTGCTTGTTTTTGATGCATTTTAAATGTCTTGATTCAATATGCCATTCCATCCATGTGTATGACCTCCTAATGAAGACGTAAGTCTACATACCTGTTGTAGCATAGAGTCATTAGGGTAAATACACTCCTTCCTACACACACACACACACACACACTTGCTTTGAGAACTTTACCTTGCATCCCTGATAAGTGGGTCTTTTGATCATGTTGGCATATTTAGTCTTGATTAAATGTTCAACATATGCATGATTTCGTGATTATTGAATGTGCTTAAACTTTTGTAATCAATCATTGATAGTACCTTCACCCTTTTTTCCAAAAATCTTTCAAACTCTTTTCCAATTAACGCGAGTTATTAGCAACTATCACTCAAAGCCTTGGCTTGTTTGATTGTCACGAATGCTATCAAGGGTTATTAGTAATGATCACTCAAAGCTTTTGCTTGCTTGATCGTTATGAAAGCTCTTCCCCTTTCAAACCCCTTCAAAAACATTTTTCATTAGAACTACGTCGCTTTGATTCCCATTTGGGATACGTAGGAGCGAGTCACGTTCTCGTCAAGCGCAACGAATAAAAGTCCTTTTCGCAACCATAAACAAATCATTTTCATAAAACAAACAAAAAGAATCATTTTCAAACCCATTGTTGCTAGTAGCTCATCAGAGCCTTTGTTCGTTTAGCTATTAGTGGCAATGTCCTTTTCTCATAAGAATAATAAACGATGATCCATCATAACCTTTGTTAGTTTGATCATCGTGCAAATCAATCTCTTTCGAAAATCACTTTCAAAAAAGATAATAAAAACGAGTTGTTATCAATAGTCCATCAGAACCTTTGTTCGTTCGACTAGCGGTACAACTCTTTTTTTTGAGTATTTAGTAGTGATTCATCATAGCCTCTGCTAGTTTAATCATTCACTAATGCTCGTCCTATTTCAAAAACTCACCAAAAAAGATAAAAAAAACAAAAACTTTTCAAAAAGACAACCAAGAACTACGTAGCTTTGAATTCTCCATCGCACCGGGAGATACGTAGGAGCGGGCCACGTCCCGTCAAGCACTTTTTTCTAAAAACCCTTTTTTTCCCCTTTCACGTCCCGTCAGCGAAACACACACACACACACGCACTGGCGCCCAGCGCAACACACACACACACACACACACACAGGGAGCTTGGCGCCCATGGCGCCCTGCTAAAGTAACTTCAGCATTTTCTTTTTCTTCAAATTTTTACATGATCCATCACAACACCAATTTACAATAATTCATGAGCACATATAAAATCATCAAAATCATCCACCAAACATCAAAATTCAGCAACATCACAAGCACACACATGGCGCCCTAGGCGCCCATAACACCAACAACGGATCTTTGAGCAACAAATTCGTCAAACAACATGCCAATCGAAACAACAACATGGAATTACACATAAATCATACTCATGGATTAGCTCTAGGCCATCTCTAATTAAAACCTATCATAGGACCTATTATATAAATTGATAGGACATCCCCTTACCTCGAATTTGAAGAATAGGAGCCCTAGAGACGGTCACGAACGGAACCACGGCAAAAATTCACGTCCCTCTCCTCCTTGGACCTTGCGATCTTCTTCTCCTCTTCCTTCCCTTTCTACGGCGCCCTCACCTCTCTATTCTTCTCTCTCAATTTCGCAAAATGACAACCAAAAACCCTAGCCTCACATGGCCTAACAACTTCGCATGTCTCAATGGATCATGGGCTTGGGCTTTTCACTTAAGCCCAAGTCTAGCTAATTGGCACCTTCATCTCCTAATACCACCTACACCGTTTTAATATAATTTTAATTAATTAAATTATACCCAATAAATTAAATAAATTCCTAAATACTTAATTAAATAAATTAATTAAATATTTAGGGTGTTACAACTCTCCCCCACTTAGAATATTTCGTCCTCGAAATTTACCTGATCAAACAACTCTGGGTAGGACTCCCGCATCTTGCTTTCCAGCTCCCAAGTCATACTCTCACTGGCAGCTCCTAGCCAAACCACTTTCACTAATGCAATCTCTTTGCCTCTCAGCACTTTCACTTCACGATCCTCAATCCGTACGGGCATTGTCTCCACCGTGAGATTATCCCGCACCTCCACATCATCCATATGGATCACATGAGATGGATCCGAAACATACTTCCGAAGTTGCGACACATGAAACACGTCGTGCAAATTCGAAAGATTCGGCGGTAAAGCCACCCTATAAGCCACATTCCCGATTCTCTCAGAAATCTGATAAGGACCAACAAAGCGAGGAGTGAGCTTCTTCGATTTCAACGCTCGACCAACACAGGTAATAGGAGAAACCCTCAAGAACACATGCTCACCCTCTTGAAACTCTAAATCTTTCCTCCGCTTGTCATGATAACTCTTCTGACGACTCTGCGAAGCCTTCATCTTTTCACGGATCATCTTGATTTTCTCTGTAGTCTCCCGGACGATCTCCGGTCCCAACACTACACTCTCTCCCGACTCATACCAACACAATGGCGTTCTACACTTTCGGCCATACAATGCTTCAAACGGTGCCATCTCGATACTGGAATGGTAACTGTTGTTATAGGTAAACTCAATCAACGCAAGGTAGGAATCCCATGAACCCCTTTGTTCCAAGACACAAGCCCTCAACAAATCTTCTAACGACTGAATTGTCCTCTCTGACTGACCATCTGTCTGAGGATGATATGCCGAACTCATTTTCAATTTTGAACCCAATTCCTTTTGCAAACTCGTCCAGAACTCAGAAGTGAACCTCGGATCCCTATCTGACACAATACTCTTCGAAACACCGTGCAACTTCACAATTTCTTTGACATAGACCTCTGCCAACCTCGACACCGGATAAGTGATATTAATAGGAACAAAGTGAGCAGACTTCGTTAACCTATCAACGATCACCCAAATAGCGTCATGATCCCTAACTGTATTCGGCAATCCCGTCACAAAGTCCATCGCAATGCTATCCCACTTCCACTCTGGAACTTCCAACGGTTGCATCAACCCAGCAGGCTTCTGATGCTCAACCTTCGATTTCTGACAGGTCAAACAGGCATACACAAACTGTGCCACATCTCTCTTCATACCATACCACCAAAACATCTTTTTCAGATCTTGATACATTTTCGTTGCTCCAGGATGGATACTCAACTTGCTACGGTGACCCTCCTCTAAAATTGCCTTTCTCATCTCCGCATCATCCGGAACACAGATCCTACCCCGGAACCTCAACACACCACGGGAATCCAATTTGAAATCTTCATCTTCAGATTGACCAACTCCATTAATTAAATCCACTAACTTGACATCTGACTTCTGAGCCTCTCTGATGCTGCCCAGGAAGTCATTGTCGATCTTTAACATTCCCAGCTTGACACTGCGAGGTGTCATTTTACAAACCAAACTCAAATCTCTGAATTCCTCAATCAACTCTAATTCTTTCACCATCATTGCCGACATATGCAAAGACTTCCTGCTTAAAGCATCAGCCACGACATTAGCTTTGCCGGGATGATAATTCAAACCGAAGTCATAATCCTTCAAGAGCTCCAACCACTGACGCTGTCTCATATTCAACTCTTTCTGATCGAACAGATACTTTAGACTCTTATGATCACTGAACACTTCGAACCTCGAACCATAAAGGTAGTGCCTCCAAATCTTAAGCACAAATACCACAGCAGCCAATTCCAAATCATGCATAGGGTAATTTTTCTCATGAACCCGCAACTGCCTCGACGCATACGCAACGACTTTCCCATCTTGCATCAGTACACCACCAAGACCCATCTTCGAAGCGTCACAATATACAACAAACGGTTCCTCCGGATTAGGCAACGTCAAGACAGGCGACGTTGTCAATCTCTTTTTCAGTTCCATAAAACTTTCCTCACACCGAGTATCCCAAACAAAAACTTTACCCTTACAAGTTAACTGAGTCAACGGAATGGCCAACTTGGAAAAACCCTCGATGAACCTCCTGTAGTACCCAGCCAAACCCAAAAAGCTTCTAATCTCTGTTGCGGACTTCGGAGCCTCCCACTCCAACACTGCTTCCACTTTTGCCGGATCAACCGCAATACCATTACCAGAAATCACGTGCCCAAGGAAACTCACCTCTTTCAGCCAGAACTCACACTTTGATAACTTAGCATACAACTTTTTCTCTTTCAGAACTTCCAATACTGACTTCAGGTGCTCAGCATGCTCTTCCTCCGACTTAGAATAAACTAGAATATCATCTATGAAGATCACCACAAACCGATCTAGGTAATTATGGAAAATACGATTCATATATTCCATAAACACACCAGGTGCATTGGTTACACCGAACGGCATCACTGAATATTCATAATGCCCATACCTTGTCCTGAACGCTGTCTTCTGAACATCTTCATCATTCACTTTAATCTGATGATATCCGGACCTCAAATCAATTTTACTGAAAACACGGGCACCCACTAACTGATCCATCAAATCGTCGATCCTCGGGAGCGGATACTTGTTCTTGATAGTTACCTTATTCAACTGACGATAGTCCACACATAACCTCATACTCCCATCCTTCTTCTTTACCAACAATACCGGAGCTCCCCACGGTGATACACTCGGTCTCACAAACTTTTTCTCAAGCAATTCTTCGAGTTGCGTCTTCAACTCAGACAATTCCGACGCCGACATCCTGTACGGTGCCATAGACACAGGCCTCGTACCAGGTACAAGATCAATCGAGAACTCAACTTCCCTCTCCGGCGGCACACCCGGAATTTCGTCAGGAAAAACCTCAGGAAACTCGCGTACCACTTGCAGTTCTTCAATAACAGCCTGACTCTCAGCAGACAACGATGCCATCAATGAAAATAGCTGAACTCCTTCTTTCCTCAACTTCTTCAACTGTTCAGCAGGAGTAATCACCGACCCCTAGGGGTGTTCGCGGTGCGGTTTGGTTCGGTTTTCAGATAAAAAGTAAACCGAACCGCAAGGTAAAACTACATGCGGTTTGGTTTGGTTCGGTTGGCTTTCTAAAATAAAACCGAACCAAACCAAACCAAACTAATGCGGTTTGGATTGGTTCGGTTGGTTCGGTTTTTTCCAAGACAAAACATAATTTAAAACGAAGTTAAAATTAACTAACATAAAAAATGGCTAACATAAATCTTTAAGAAAAAATTTACTCAAATATATGTAGTATATAAATTACGCTCTTTTAATTCTTTTAAGATAGTTAAGACAATGCTTAAAAGAATTTGAATTAAATATTTTATTGTAATTTTTAAATATAACATAACAATATAGATTTTTTGTAAGTGAGTCAAAGAATTAATTGTATTTGGGCTAGTAAGTGAGTGAGAGTTGGGTTTTAGTTGCATTTGGGCTGGTAAGTTAGTAAGGAAGGTTGTAAGTCAATAAGTCTTAGTGTTACTTGCGGTTTGGTTTGGTTTGGTTCGGTTTCTATAATCAAAACCGCGAACCGAACCAAACCGCGCGGTGCAATGAAAAAAAGAACCGAACCAAACCAATAAGAAGCGGTTTTTTGCGGTTTTCGGTTTGGTTTGGTTCGGTTTGCGGTTTTCTATTGGTTTGGTTCGGTTTTGAACACCCCTACCGACCCCTTCGCAGGAGTATCGACAACCATATCCCCACACATAGCAGATAAAACAAGACCCAATCTTTTACAACAATCAACAGATATAAAGCAATGGGTAGCCCCAGTATCAATAAGAGATTTCAGAGAAGTACCGTTAATAAAACACGTACCTCTAATCAGACCATCCTTCTCATCAGGCTCCTCTCCTGCCAATGCGAACACTTTCCCACTAGACCTTCCCTTCTTCGGCTTTGTACACTTTGTACTGATATGCCCAGACTCACCACAGTTGAAGCACACCACATCCTTGACCTTACACTCGGCCGCCATATGACCCTTTTTACCACAACGGTAGCAAACGCTCTCATCAGACCTACATGTAGTACTCTTGTGGCCAGGCTTGCCACACTTAAAGCAAACAATGCTAGCAGGAGCATCTCCCCCACTAGAATTCTTACCTCCAGCAGACTTCGGATAACTCTTGCCCGCAGGAACCTCATACGGCTTGCTTCGACTCTGAAACTTACCCTTTTTCTCAGACGTAGCTTTGTAATGTGCAGTACTGTCCTCCTCGAAGATCCTACAACTATCAACAAGATCAGCGAACACACGGATCTTCTGGTAACCAATGGCCTTTTTGATATCAGGCCTCAACCCATTCTCTAACTTGATGCATTTGGAGAACTCAGCTGTAGCCTCACTGTAGTGTGGATAAAATTTTGCCAGTTCCACAAACTTCGCCGCATACGCAGTCACAGACATACCACCCTGCTTCAGTTCCAGGAACTCTATCTCTTTCTTTCCTCGGACGTCTTCAGGAAAATATTTTCTCAGAAATTCCCTGCTGAATACCTCCCAAGTAATCTCTTCCTGCACAGCCTCCAACCTCTGCCTAGTAGCCAACCACCAGTCGTCGGCCTCCTCGGCTAACATGTGGGTACCAAAACGGACCTTCTGCTCAACAGTGCAGTCCATCACCCTGAAAATCCTCTCGATCTCTTTCAACCAAGCCAAAGCACCATCTGGATCATATTTACCCTTAAAGGTGGGCGGATTCTCTCTCTGGAAAGTAGTCAGACTCCGAAAACCAGCGTTCTCTCCAGCATTATGCTGATTCTGCACCGCCTGAGCCATAGCTTGCAATGCAGCAGCAAGAGCAGCGTCGTTTCTCCCAGCCATTTCGAACTATCACTGCAGCACAAACCAACAATTCAGAACTAATCTATTGTCATAAGACACTATGACAGGACAACATTGGCCGGACAGACCGAACTGCTCTAATACCACTAATGTAACACCCCTTTTCTACCCGTTAATTTGTTTATAAAAATCAGAGTTTCAAAATTTCTTTTCATCGCAAAGGATGTTACACATACTTCAATAAAACAACGCTTCTCAATAAAACAGCTCAAACACAATAATCATGCATCACGTAGCACGTCACTAAAAGGAGAGTCTCAAAACCCCAGTTATCATTGCAAATAAAACTTAACGTCAATAAAACCAACTACGCAGTGGAATAACAAAATAAAAGAGAATCGTCAACAAAGACATAACAACCGAAATCATTCATAAACACCAAGTTCGTCCCCCCCTGAGTGCTACGTATCAGAGCGTGACGACTCGACTCGAAGTAGTGAAGGTACCTAGTCCTTCACTCGCGATCACCTGCACGTTACCGCATGGGGGTAACATTCAAACATAAGGGTGAGTCCAATTCAATCCATATAATAAATCACATGATAAGCAGTAAGTCAAGTCGCAGATCTAGAGTAATCACATCACAATCATCAATTACATCACTACAATAACTCATCACTATGTCATGTAGGCATATGAAATGCAACCCACTCGCGGGCATATGCATGAGGTACCTTTTCACAAACGTCGCTTAGCCTTTTAGGGCCACATCGTCACTTAGCCTTTTGGGCCTCAAACGTCACTGGGTTTATGCATATGGGATGCACGAGACACTATAACATGCACCACGCACAATCACACAATCACGGTCAACTATGTGACCCGTCACTTACCAATTTGCCAAACAAGAGGCACAGCACCTGTCAATTCACAATTACTCACAACAACATCACTTAGCCTTTCGAGCCTCAACGTCACTTATTTTCATCGTCACTTATTCATAAACGTCACCAAACAAACAACAGCCACTAAGGGCAAAACAGTCATTTATGCATCATCATCAATAATATTAGCCACTAAGGGCAAAAACGTCATTTAACTAGCCACTAAGGGCATCATCGTCATTTACACATCATTATCAACAATATTAGCCACTAAGGGCAAAAGATAGGAAAAATTTACACTTATACACCTTGGGCAACATCTGCCCAGGAACATCAGAAAAATAACTCATTTTTGCCTAAAATTAGAATATCCAGGTAGGCACCTGAATAAGCTTCAAAACGCATTTTGAACCGTCAAATTTGGATAACCGAGTCAAAAGTTATGATTGAAACAAAATCGGAAAAATACTTAGACATTCTGAAACTGGCGCCCAGGCGCTGGGCGCCCAGGAGCAACACTGGACTGGCGCACAGGCGCAGGAACTGGCGCAAGGGAACACGGCACCCATGCACTAGGCGCCTAAGGCCAACACGGAAAACAGCTCATTTGACTCCAAAATTAATTTTGTACGAGGCAGTTACTCAGAGTATGGGAACACAGCAAAATTTTGGCAAAATGTGACACGCAACATTGGCGCCCATGGACTAGGCGCCTAAGGCCAACACAGGGAACAACTCATTTGGCTCCAAAATTTATTTTACACGAGCCATTTATTCAGTGTATGGGAACCCAGCAACAATTTTGACAAAAAATGACACGCAACATTGGCGCCCTTGGCGCCCAGCGCCTGGCACAACACACACACACACACACTGGCGCCCAGCGCAACACACACACACAGGGAGCTTGGCGCCCATGGCGCCCTGCTACAGTAACTTCAGCATTTTCTTTTTCTTCAAATTTTTACATGATCCATCACAACACCAATTTACAACAATTCATGAGCACATATAAAATCATCAAAATCATCCACCAAACATCAAAATTCAGCAACATCACAAGCACACACATGGCGCCCTAGGCGCCCATAACACCAACAACGGATCTTTGAGCAACAAATTCGTCAAACAACATGCCAATCGAAACAACAACATGGAATTACACATAAATCATACTCATGGATTAGCTCTAGGCCATCTCTAATTAAAACCTATCATAGGACCTATTATATAAATTGATAGGACATCCCCTTACCTCGAATTTGAAGAATAGGAGCCCTAGAGACGGTCACGAACGGAACCACGACAACAATTCACGTCCCTCTCCTCCTTGGACCTTGCGATCTTCTTCTCCTCTTCCTTCCCTTTCTACGGCGCCCTCACCTCTCTATTCTTCTCTCTCAATTTCGCAAAATGACAACCAAAAACCCTAGCCTCACATGGCCTAACAACTTCGCATGTCTCAATGGATCATGGGCTTGGGCTTTTCACTTAAGCCCAAGTCTAGCTAATTGGCGCCTTCATCTCCTAATACCACCTACACCATTTTAATATAATTTTAATTAATTAAATTATACCCAATAAATTAAATAAATTCCTAAATACTTAATTAAATTAATTAATTAAATATTTAGGGTGTTACAAGATACGTAGGAGCGGGCCACGTCCCGTCAAGCACTTTTTTCTAAAAACCCTTTTTTTTCCCCTTTCTCGCCAAAAATAAAATTTTTATTAAGTTTTCCCATTCATTCTTCAAATAAATAGGCAAACCTAGATATTCTTCAAATCAAATGTTAAAACCACACATTTAGTTAGAGGTTCCCTTTCGGTAGAAAGGACGTGTGCGGTGCTAACACCTTCCTCGCACGTAATCGACCCCTGAACCTATATCTCTAGTTTTTCAAAAGACCATCCGCCTTGTCCAAAAGACCTTTTTTCAATGTTTTGGTCTTAAAATTAAAATATTGGTGGCGGCTCCAAAATTTTTCCACGTTGTACATTGAGAAACCCAAACCGGGGGATTTTTCGGGGTGCAACAACGGTTTAAGTTTGGGGGTGTGATAACTCTTATTTATAAGAGTTATTTGTACCTTAGTAGCTTAAATAATTAATTGTCCAAAAGCAATTTGTTCTAATTAATTATTAGAATTAATGGTTTGTAGTTAGTTGGAAAGAAATTCTGGTTTATTCTCCAATGGGCATTTTGGTGCTCTATTTTTGTGATTTAACATGTGTTCTAGTGTGCTGCAGCATTTAGGTGCTATAGCATTGGTGTGGGTCCTGCATTAGATGAAAGAGAAAATGCTGAAGCCATTTCAGCGAAAATAGTGTGTGCTAGGGCATGCTGATGCTGGACCACCAATTTCAGGGGGTGTGCTGTCCTTCTATTAATGACCCATGTCCTTTGGGCCCAAAAGAATAAAAAGGAATTGGACTTTTAGGGTTTTTCTTGGATCCCACAATCCTAGGAATATAAAAGGCACCCTATCCCTATCCTTGAGAGGTGCGCAGCTGAGGAGGCGATTAGACATAATTTCCCCCAAATTTCGTGCTCCTCCATTGTTATTCACAAAAGAAAGAAAAAAAAAGGATTCTGCACATCAGTGCTGCGACCAGTGCTGCAGCACTACTGATGCTGTGATTCTACGAACTGCTGCCATAAGGAGTCTGTCTTCTTCATCTGATGCTGTTACATTCTGGAGCTGATCTGATGCTGTTACATGCTGATGCTGAATCAGTGCTGTCAACTCTGGATGCTGAATAGTATATCTCTTTTTGCTACTCTACTCTTTTGTAATTTCAGATTTAAGGCACTAGATTTATCATCTATGCGTTATTTCATGAATTTGTTGCTCATTATGAGCTAAACCCTTGTGGTTGGAATGCTATTAACTATGTAATGGATTTCTAATGGTTTTAATGTTAATTTGATGTTTAGCATCTTTATCCTTTGTGTGATACTATTTCCAAACTTATTTTAGAAGTGATCACCTAAATATAAGTACCATTTATAGATTCAAACATGCTTTATAAATTGATCTCAAAGGATAATATGGATAGTGGTTATTTAAGGACACTTTACTAATCCTTGCTTAAAACCTAGATATAAGAGGGCAAAATTCATAGGGTGAATACTGTGGGTGTTTAATAGCCTAGGGTGAACCTATTTAGAGCTTAGACATAAGTGCTTGTAGTGAAGCCCTTTACAAAAGTACTGAAAAGCACGTACTGTTGCTACAGCACCCAGATGCTACAGCATCAGATTTAACATTAAACCATTATTTAGAAGTTGCATAGTGAAAGACATTCCAACTTGTTCCCATAGTGAATTTCCTACTATCCTTTACTTTTTATTACTGTTTATGATTAAATTGGGTTCTACAACTTGTTGCTTTACTTTGTTTTACTCACTAGCTTACTTACTAATTTAAATATAGAAAAGAACTCAACAATCCTCTTGGGAACGATCTCTACTTACTCTTTATTACTTGTTGCACTGTGTATACTTGCACATATTGTTTTCACACAACATGATGCACGAGTTAGTTATGCATATTTTTGACTACATTTGTTTATATTTTCATATAAAGTAGAGTATATTCTAAAAAAACAATATAATTATGGACATGTCATGTAATAAACTAATGTTAATCCAATAAGCATCAAAGGGTTTTGGAGATTCCATTGTATCTAGAAAAATTAAAACTAACTAATAGCAAAAGTTACTAACAAATGAGATAGATATATAGTTTGGCTTCATAAATAAGCAAAGGTAACTAACATTTGAGAATGAGAATCTGAAGCAGAAGCATAGGTTCCTTTTGTGCGTGTGTGTATTGATCATCCAGGATGATATTCATCCATGTAAATAAAAAGCTTCATTATAATTTTTAAAATAAAAAATAAGGTAACTTAGAAGCAACTGTGAAGAAACTAAATGTTGGAATCGAAAAGTGAAGAACATGAAAAACATGATGTGGCACAAGTGGTAGATACATGATGTTGGAAACGAAAAGTGAAGAACATGACCAACTCAAAGGATTAGTCTCCACAGTCGCCGTGGATGATACATTGGTTTACCAAAAAAAAAGTGAAGAACATGTGAGAATGAGAATTTGAAGCATATGTTCCTTTCATGTTATACTAATACGATAAGGGAGAAGTACAAATAGTTGGTAAAAGGAAAAAGGGGAACCTTATAGCAATTAGAGATCAGATCAGATCATTGAAAGTTTAATCAGATCATTATATGTCGCAATTCATATAGATAAATGTTAGTGAAAACACTTGCAAAATAAGTAGAACCATGTAGAAAACACTTGCATAATTACTGATGAAGAGAAATGTACAATTTCACCATTACATTATATATACAAAAATCTTGATACATAGGGAAATCAGAGAAAACACGAAGATTCATAAAGTAAATGTTGCAGAAACCTGGGTTTTGTTTCCCTACCTTAGTCCAAATATATATACATATATATATATATATATATATAAGCATCAAATTGTCTCAATTGGATTCATTTATACTGTGGTGTGGTGCAAAAGTTTAATGTTTGGAGGTGCTAATAAGAATTAGGAGCAGTTGGGCTGTTCCATTGTCTATTGGGCCTCGCTGTGTTTTTTGGTTTATGGGCCGGGTCAATTTAAATCTTAAAACAGAAGCTGAGAAAACAATTCTCCTCAACGCGTCCTTTTCTTCTTCATTCGTTCGCTTTCAGATACAGAGGAGAAGGAGCGAGAGTCGAAGAGAATCACATTCGTGAAGCGAGTTTCAATCTTTCAAGAACAAGGAGTGAGAGAGAGTCGCGAGAAGAGTGAAGATTCTTCATTTGTAAAACATTGTTCTTCTCTTTCTGCGTTTTTGTTAATTGCTGCTCAAGGCGAAGAACCAGAATCGGTTCAGACAAAAGAAACCGATTTCAGTTGTAACCATCATTCATCAAAGTGGATTATTTGCTCGGATTCACCCCCAGATGTAGGAGAAATCCGAACTGGGTTATCAAATTCTTGGTGTTCTTCCTCCTCTCCCTTTTCTCTGTTTTCAAGTTCGGTTTTTTCGGTTTCTTTAATTTCTGTTTCACATTTAGTTTCTATTTTTCGGTTATTCGTTAATTGTGTTTTACGGTTTCTGTTTTTCAAATTCTCTGGAATTGGCTGCTGGTTCTTTGTTGATTATCGTTTTAGGAACAACAATTGGTATCAAGAGCTTTGGTTTGCGATCAAGAAACGATGGTTTCAACAAAGAACGAAGTCGAGAAGTTCAATGGGAAGAACGACTTCGGGTTATGGCGTGTAAAGATGAAAGCAATGCTAGGCCAACAAGGTTCGCGGGTGCGCTACTTGGAGAAAGGGGCTTGCCGGCAAAGATGTCCGCGGAAGAAAAGGCGGAGGCTTTAGAGAGGGCACATGGTTCGCTAATCTTGAGTCTTGGTGACAAGCCTCTCCGGGAAGTGGTAAAAGAAACCACTGCAGCAGCTATTTGGAAGAAATTGGAAGACTTGTACATGGTAAAATCAATTGCCAACCGTTTGTATTTGAAGTAAAGGATTTACACCTTCAAGATGCAACCGGGAAAGTCCGTGGAAGAGCACATTGACGAATTCAACAAAGTCATTCTTGACCTCGAAAATATTGATGTCAAGATTGATGATGAGGACAAGGCTATCTTACTTGTAAACTCTTTACCTAAAACATATGAACATCTCACCGATGCTCTACTTTATGGTAAGGAAACATTAACCCTTGATGATGTGCAATCCGCACTAATATCAAAGGAACTTAAGAGGAGATCCGAGACTAAGGAAGAACAGAATGAAGGTCTATTTGTGAAAGAGAATTTTTAAAAGAAAGGCAAGAATAAGAAGAACAAGAAATGGGATAAAGAAAAAGGTAAAAAGGATAACAAGTGCTACATTTGTAAGAAAGAGGGTCATTGGAAGAATGATTGTCCAAAATGGAAATCCAAGAAAAAGGGCGATTCCACTGATGATGAAGGAAGCGTCTCAATTGCTTCCGAGTACTATAAAGGAAACGTTTGGATTGCGGAAGAAGTCATTGGGTCAAATTCCACAAATGAGGAAATATGGATTTTGGACTCTGGCTTTGGTCATCATATAACTTCAAGAAGCGAAGTTATAGGGTATTGTGATGGTGATGTGCTGATGGCCTCTTCATCCATCAACAAGGATCACTGGGTGTTGGATACAGGTTGTTCGTTTCATATGACCTCCAATAAGGAGTGGTTTATTGGCTATAGGCAAGTGAATGGCGGACAAGTAGTAATGGGAAACAACACAGTGTGCAAGATTGAAGGGATAGGTTCTGTAAGACTTAGAATGGATGATGGCACTATAAAGATACTTCCGGAGGTGAAGTATATGTCCCTGGTGTAAAGAGAAATTTAATCTCTCTTGGTATGCTTGAAGCAGCGGGTTGTTCTTTTAAGAGGGAAGATGGTATTATCAAGGTGATCAAAGGCTCTCTAGTGGTTATGAGAGGATATAGGGATCATGGCATATACATTTTCAAAGGTACAACAATTACCGGTAGTGTAGATGTGGCTACCTCAAGCATAGAGTCGGTGAGTTCCAAAAGGGCAAGGTTGTGGCATCAAAGACTCGGGCATGTGAGTTCTAAGGGTATGCAGATATTGGAAAAGCTTGGTGTGTTCGGAAAGGACAAGCTTGGAGGGTTACCTTTCTGTGAACATTGCGTGTTTGGCAAGATGCACAAGGTGAGGTTCAACACGGGACAACAAAATACGGAAGGCTTGCTGGACTATGTGCATAGTGACATTTGGGGACCGGCAAGGATTCCCACTCTTGGGGGAAACAGGTATTTCTTACTTTTCTTGATGATTATAGTAGGAAGGTATGGATTTATCTTTTAAAAACTAAGGATGAAGCCTTTAAAACATTTAAGGAATGGAAAAGCTTAGTTGAAAATAAAACGAATAGAAAGGTTAAGGTGCTAAGAACAGATAATGGCTTAGAATATTGTAATGATGTGTTTACAAATTATTGTAAAGAACATGGAATCACTAGGCATAGAACTGTTAGGCACACACCTCAGCAAAATGGCCTTGCTGAGAGGATGAATAGGACCATATTGGAGAGAATGAGGTGCCTTCTCTCCAATTCGGGAATGCCTATTAAATTTTGGGGCGAGGCCGTCTATACGGCTTGCTATTTGATTAATTTGAGCCCCTCCACTGCTATCAAACTAAAAACACCTCAAGAAATTTGGTTAAATAGGACTCCTAGTTATGATCATTTGAAAGTTTTTGGTTGTGTTGCTTATTATCATGTGAATGAAGGAAAGCTAAGCCCTAGGGCAAGAAAAGGGTATTTTGTTGGTTATCCTTCAGGTGTGAAAGGTTATAGGATTTGGAGCCAAGAAGACAAAAAGTGCATCATTAGTAGAGATGTGAAGTTCCAAGAAGCAGAATTGTTCAAGGGGACTACAGACAATCAAGAGCTAGTTGAAGACAAGCAAGAGCTAGAGAGTTTTGAGCTTGAGGTGGAGCATGAAGCCACTAACAATGCCCCACCCCAAACTCAAGAGGTAGTGGAACCGGATCCGGGACATCAAACAGATGGTGAAGACAATGATCAAGATCTCACGGATTACAACTTAGTTAAAGATAGAAGAAAAAGGGTGGTGAAACCTCCCCAAAGGTTTGGCTATCCAGGGAGGACAAAGAAGAGTGAAGATTCTTCATTTGTAAAACGTTGTTCTTCTCTTTCTGCGTTTTTGTTAATTGCTGCTCGAAGCGAAGAACCAGAATCGGTTCAGACAAAAGAAACCGATTTCAGTTGTAATCATCATTCATCATAGTGGATTATTTGCTCGAATTCAGACCCCCAGATGTAGGAGAAAACCGAACTGGGTTATCAAATTCTTGGTGTTCTTCCTCCTCTCCCTTTTCTCTGTTTTCAATTTCGGTTTTTTCGGTTTCTTTAATTTCTGTTTCGCATTTAATTTCTGTTTTTCGGTTATTCGTTAATTGTGTTTTACGGTTTCTGTTTTTCAAATTCTCTGGAATTGGCTGCTGGTTCTTTGTTGATTATCGTTTCAGAAACAACAATTGGTATCAAGAGCTTTGGTTTGCGATCAAGAAACGATGGTTTCGACAAAGTACGAAGTCGAGAAGTTCAATGGGAAGAACGACTTCGGGTTATGGCGTGTAAAGATGAAAGCAATGCTAGGCCAACAAGGTCTCGCGAGTGCACTACTTGGAGAAAGGGGCTTGCCGGCAAAGATTTCCGCGGAAGAAAAGGCGGAGGCTTTAGAGAGGGCACATGGTTCGCTAATCTTGAGTCTTGGTGACAAGCCTCTCCGGGAAGTGGTAAAAGAAACCACTGCAGCAGCTATTTGGAAGAAATTGGAGGACTTGTACATGGTAAAATCAATTGCCAACCGTTTGTATTTGAAGCAAAGGATTTACACCTTCAAGATGCAACCGGGAAAGTCCGTGGAAGAGCACATTGACGAATTCAACAAAGTCATTCTTGACCTCGAAAATATTGATGTCAAGATTGATGATGAGGACAAGGCTATCTTACTTGTAAATTCTCTACCTAAAACATATGAACATCTCACCGATGCTCTACTTTATGGTAAGGAAACATTAACCCTTGATGATGTGCAATCCGCACTAATATCAAAGGAACTTAAGAGGAGATTCGAGACTAAGGAAGAACAGAATGAAGGTCTATTTGTGAAAGAGAATTTTGAAAAGAAAGGCAAGAATAAGAAAAACAAGAAATGAGATAAAGAAAAAGGTAAGAAGGATAACAAGTGCTACATTTGTAAGAAAGAGGGTCATTGGAAGAATGATTGTCCAAAATGGAAATAAAAAAAAAAGGGCGATTCCACTGATGATGAAGGAAGCGTCTTAATTGCTTCCGAGTACTATGAAGGAGACGTTTTGATTGCGGAAGAAGTCATTGGGTCAAATTCCACAAATGAGGAAATATGGATTTTGGACTCTGGCTTTGGTCATCATATAACTTCAAGAAGCGAAGTTATAGGGTATTGTGATGGTGATGTGCTGATGGCCTCTTCATCCATCAACAAGGATCACTGGGTGTTGGATACAGGTTGTTCGTTTCATATGACCTCCAATAAGGAGTGGTTGATTGGCTATAGGCAAGTGAATGGCGGACAAGTAGTAATGGGAAACAACACAGTGTGCAAGATTGAAGGGATAGGTTCTGTAAGACTTAGAATGGATGATGGTGTAACACCCCTTTCTACCCGGTAAACTTTTGACAAAAATCAGACTTTCAAAAACATTTTTCACTACACCCACAAGGGATGCCACATTTACACCATTAAAACATCACACACCAATAATAAAATTCACCATTAAAATAGTACGATACGTAGCACGTCATAAATGGGACGAACCCCCACAACACCTGTTCAGTCTAAATGACAGTAACTCCATCACCACGCAGCGGAATAAAAATAAAGATTTCAATGAATAATCATAACATCACCGTAAAACTTCAGAAATTAAATAATAGAGACATCTAATAAAGACTAGCGTTCATCCCCCCGAGTGCTACGTATCAGAGCGACGACACCGACTCGACTAGCGAAGGTAGACATGCCTTCACTCGTAATCACCTGCACGTTACCAGCATAGGGGTAACATTCAAACAGAAGGGGTGAGATATCTAACATTATAATAGCATATATGATAGGCAATATGCTAGAGTTACGACAACTATATCTACCGCTTCACAACAACATCAAATTGCAATCACCAAATGTCATGAGTAAATGAATGAGATGCAACCCACACCGACGGGTATATGCATGTGGTACCAATCATCACCAATAAAAAAGCCAATAAGGGCATCATCACCTGTATCATCACCACGTTTTTAAGCATCATCATCATCACCTATAGCTCCAAGGCCGAAGCCATCATCACCAAAATAATGCATATGAAATGTATGCGACACCATGAACAATGCACCAGAAACAATCAACAACAATAGTCATCTAAGTGACACAACAACACCAATATCAACAATTGGTCATAGACACATCACCTATCACCTTAGCCAATAAAATAGGCACATCACCTGTTATATCGTCACCAATAACACCAATCATCACCAATAACACCAACACCTATAGAACAGTCTAACAACTTGCTCAACAACCACCGACACCAAAGACACCAATAGATTTACAACATCAATGGCAACAACAATTTTACAACACCGAGAACAACGACAATTTACATCACCTGGAACAACAACGATTTTACAACACCAATGCCGACAACAAATATACGACACGAATGACAATACCAATTTACAACACCAATGACAACGTCCACCGGGACAGCCACTCAGGAGCCCAGCCACCAACAACCACAGACAGGAAGCCAATCATGGCGCCTACGGCGCCCACTGCGCCAAACACCACGGGACAGCCACATGAGGCGCCCCAAACCACCAGAAAATGGCGCCCTTGATGGCGCCCAGCAAGCCAAACAACACAGAAAATGGCGCGTAGGAGGGCGCCCAGCAGGCCAACAACAGAGAACGGCGCCCAGGAGCAGGGCGCCTACCACCACAGCAGCAAAACAGACATGGCAGGAACTGGCGCCCAGCAACAGGGCGCCAACAGGCAACATCATCCAGCAGGAACTGGCGCCCAGCAACAAGGCGCCAACAGGCAACAGCAACAGACAGGAACTGGCGCCCAGCAACAAGGCGCCAACAGGCAACAGCAACAGACAGGAACTGGCGCCCGACAACAAGGCGCCAACAGGCAACAGCAACAAACAGGAACTGGCGCCCAGCAACAAGGCGCCAAAAACATCAGCAGAGAATTAGGGTCTGGCACCTGGGAACAGGGCGCCAACACCAGCAACAACCAAATAGGACATGGCGCCCAGGGATGGGGCGCCTAGCACAACAGCAGCAAAAACAGACTTGGCGCCCAGGAGCAGGGCGCCTAGCACAACAGCAACAAGAACATACACGGCGCCCAGGAGCAGGGCGCCTGCATCAGCAAGCAACATAACACTAGCACAGGGCGCCAGTTTCAGCAGCAGGAACAACACTGGGCGCCTAGGGCGCCTTTCTCAGCAACACCGAACCAACACTGGCACGACGCCCAGTTGCAGGGCGCCTTCAGCAGGAATAAAAACGTGACATAGACACGGCGCCCAGGAGCAGGGCGCCTTCCAGCAACCAAGACAGCATATGCGACAACATCAATGGCGCCCATGGCGCCTAGGGATCAATTTTTTTTGATTTTCACCATGATCAATCACCAAACACCAAATTGCAATCATCATGAATACATTCAAACATCACCAAATCAACACCAAACAAGATCAAAGAGACAACATAGAGCCTATCTCCCACATAACACCCATCATACACCCTATTATAAAGGTAGAACCCACCCTTACCTTAGATTTGCCGAATACGAGATCCCCTTGCACGAAAACTCCAAAGAACCACAGCAACAAGAGCTCCTCTCCTCTTTCTCCTTGGTTGCGCCGTCCCCTTCTCTTCTCCCTTCGCAATCTCTCTTTTCCTTTTTTTTTCAAAATGTGCAAGTGGTCCAAACCCTAGCTAATGCCCTCACCTATGCGCCTATGCCATTGGGCTTTTGGATCACGGGCCTCCTTCTACTATTCAGCTTAATTACTAAACACCACTCCCTGATTTAAATGAAACACCATATTATTATTTTAATATGACTATACCACTAAAATACCTAAAAAATTTAATTAAATAAATAATTAAATTATTTGAGCGTTACAACTCTCCCCCACTTAGAATATTTCGTCCTCGAAGTTTACCTGATTCAAACAGCTCGGGGTAGGATTCCCGCATCTTGCTCTTCAGCTCCCACGTCGTGCTCTCTCCGGCAGCTCCTAGCCAGACTACTTTCACCAACGCAATCTCCTTGCCTCTTAGAATTTTCACCTCATGATCTTCGATTCGTACAGGCATCGTCTCCACCGTGAGATTATCCCGTACCTCCACATCATCCATGCGGATTACATGAGATGGATCCGAAATGTACTTCCGAAGTTGTGACACATGAAACACGTCATGCAAATTCTAAAGGTTAGGCGGTAAAGCCACTCTATATGCAACATTCCCGACTCTCTCTGAAATCTGATAAGGACCAATAAAACGAGGAGTGAGCTTCTTCGACTTCAAAGCGCGTCCAACACCGGTCACTCGAGTGACTCTCAAAAATACATGCTCACCCGCTTGAAACTCTAAATCTTTCCTCCGCTTGTCGTGATAACTCTTCTGTCGACTTTGTGAAGCCTTCATCTTCTCACGAATCAACTTCACTTTCTCAGTTGTCTCTCGAACAATCTCCGGTCCAAGCACCACACTCTCTCCAGACTCATACCAACACAGCGGGGTTCTACACTTCCGACCATATAATGCTTCAAAAGGTGCCATCCCAATACTAGAATGGTAACTGTTGTTATACGTGAACTCTATCAGTGGAAGGTAGGAATCCCACGAACCTCCTTGTTTCCAAAACACAAGCCCTCAACAAAATCTTCTTCTCGAGCAGATCCTCAAGTTGCTTCTTCAACTCAGACAATTCGGGTGCGGACATCCTGTACGGTGCCATAAAAACAGGTCTGGTACCAGGTACAAGATCAATAGAGAATTCAACTTCCCTCTCTGGCGGTACACTTGGAATCTCATCAGGGAAACCATCAGGAAACTCGCGCACCACCTGCAACTCTTCAATGATAGCTTGATTCTCAACAGACAACGATGCCATCAGCGAGAATAACTGAACTCCTTCCTTCATCAACTTCCGCAACTGACTAGCGGATAACAGACCAGGCTCCTCTCCTCCAAAACTCACCGACTTGCTACGACAATTAATATGGACATGGTTATGCTCTAACCAGTTCATACCCAAGATTACATCAAATCCGCTCAACGGCAAACAAACAAAATCCACAACAAAGCCTCTGTCGAAGATCGACAAGGGACACTGAGAACACACCAGAGAAGTAGTTACCGACCCCTTAACTGGAGTGTCGACAACCATCTCTCCATTCATAGCAGACAATACAAGACCCAATCTCTTACAACAATCAGCAGCAATAAAGCAATGAGTAGCACCAGTATCAACAATAGATTTTAGAGGAGTATCATTAATGAAGCACGTACCCCTAATAAGTCTATCATCTTCAGTAGGCTCTTCACCTGCCAAAGCGAACACTTTTCCACTGGACCTTTCTTTCTTCGGCTTCGGACACTGCGTACTAATGTGCCCTCCTTCACCACAGTTGTAGCAGACCACCTCCTTACGCTCACACTCAGCCACCACGTGACCCTCCTTACCACAACGGTAACACTTCTTCACTTCAGCTTTGCACACGTTACTCTTGTGACCAGCTCTGCCACATTTGTAACATACAATGCTAGCAGGAGCATCCCCCCACTAGTCCTGTTGCCCACAGCAGCTTTCTGTTTACCCTTGCCAGCAGGAATATCATACGGCTTACCACGACTTTGAAATTTGCTCCTCTTCTCATTCATAATCTTGTAGTGAGCATTGTTGTCTTCCTCATAAATTCCGCAGCTATCAATCAAGTCGGAGAAAACACGAATCTTCTGGTAACCAATCGCCTTCTTAATCTCAGGCTGCAGCCCATTCTCAAACTTAATGCACTTGGAAGTAAAACTTTGCTAATTCCACGAACTTAGCAGCATACTCAGTCACAGACATATTCCCTTGTTTCAGCTCCAGGAACTCAATCTCTTTCTTACCTCGGACATCCTCCGGATAATATTTTCTCATAAACTCCCTGCGGAACACAGCCCAAGTGATCTCTTCGTTTGCAGTCTCCAATCTCTGCCTAGCCTCTAACCACCAGTCATCGGCCTCCTCTGCCAGCATATGCGTACCATAACGGACCTTCTGTGCTGGAGTGCAGTCCATCACACGAAAGATCCTCTCCATCTCTTTCAACCAAGTTAAAGCCCCATCGGGGTCATACCTGCCCTTGAAGGTAGGCAGATTCTCTCTCTGAAGGTAGCCAAACTACGAGACCCAGCATTCTCACCAGCATTCTGCTGACCCTCCACGGCTTGAGCCATAGCAGCCAACGCAACAACAATAGCAGCATCGTTCCTTCCAGCCATCTCAACTAATCACTACAATCATAAGCAACAGTTAGAACTAATTGACAATACTTGATCGTCAATGACACAATAACTTGACAACTTGGCCGGACAGACCGAAACTGCTCTGATACCACTAATGTAACACCCCTTTCTACCCGGTAAAACTTTTGACAAAAATCAGAGTTTCAAAAACATTTTTCACTACACCCAGGAATGCCACATTTACACCATTAAAACATCACACACCAAAAATAAAATTCACCATTAAAATAGTATGATACATAGCACGTCATAAATGGGACGAACCCCCAAAACACCTGCTCAGTCTACATGATAGTAACTCCATCACCACGCAGCGGAATAAAAATAAAGGTTTCAATGAATAATCATAATATCACCGTAAAACTTCAGAAATTAAATAATAGAGACATCTAATAAAGACTAGCGTTCATCCCCCCGAGTGCTACGTATCAGAGCGACGACACCGACTCGACTAGCGAAGGTAGACATGCCTTCACTCGTAATCACCTGCACGTTACCAGCATAGGGGTAACATTCAAACAGAAGGGGTGAGATATCTAACATTATAATAGCATATATGATAGGCAATATGCTAGAGTTACGACAACTATATCTACCGCTTCACAACAACATCAAATTGCAATCACCAAGAATCATCACCAATGTCATGAGTAAATGAATGAGATGCAACCCACACCGACGGGTATATGCATGTGGTACCAATCATCACCAATAAAATAGCCAATAAGGGCATCATCACCTATATCATCACCACGTTTTTAAGCATCATCATCATCACCTATAGCTCCAAGGCCGAAGCCATCATCACCAAAATAATGCATATGAAATGTATGCGACACCATGAACAATGCACCAGAAACAATCAACAACAATAGTCATCTAAGTGACACAACAACACCAATATCAACAAATGGTCATAGACACATCACCTATCACCTTAGCCAATAAAATAGGCACATCACCTGTTATATCGTCACCAATAACACCAATCATCACCAATAACACCAACACCTATAGAACAGTCTAACAACTTGCTCAACAACCACCGACACCAAAGACACCAATAGATTTACAACATCAATGGCAACAACAATTTTACAACACCGAGAACAACGACAATTTACATCACCTGGAACAACAACGATTTTACAACACCAATGCCGACAACAAATATACGACACGAATGACAATACCAATTTACAACACCAATGACAACGTCCACCGGGACAGCCACCCAGGAGCCCAGCCACCAACAACCACAGACAGGAAGCCAATCATGGCGCCTACGGCGCCCACTGCGCCAAACACCACGGGACAGCCACATGAGGCGCCCCAAACCACCAGAAAATGGCGCCCTTGATGGCGCCCAGCAAGCCAAACAACACAGAAAATGGCGCGTAGGAGGGCGCCCACCAGGCCAACAACAGAGAACGGTGCCCAGGAGCAGGGCGCCTACCACTACAGCAGCAAAACAGACATGGCAGGAACTAGCGCTTAGCAACAGGGCGCCAACAGGCAACATCATCCAGCAGGAACTGGCGCCCAGCAATAAGGCGCCAACAGGCAACAGCAACAGACAGGAACTGGCGCCCAACAACAAGGCGCCAACAGGAAACAGCAACAGACAGGAACTGGCGCCCGGTAACAAGGCGCCAACAGGCAACAGCAACAAACAGGAACTGGCGCCCTGCAACAAGGCGCCAACAGCATCAGCACAGAATTAGGGTGTGGCGCCTGGGAACAGGGCGCCAACACCAGCAACAACCAAATAGGACATGGCGCCCAGGGATGGGTCGCCTAGCACAACAGCAGCAAAAACAGACTTGGCGCCCAGGAGTAGGGCGCCTGGCACAACAGCAGCACAACCAGACATGGCGCCCAAGAGCAGGGAGCCTAGCACAACAGCAACAAGAACAGACATGGCGCCCAGGAGCAGGGCGCCTGCATCAGCAAGCAACATAACACCAGCACAGGGCGCCTAGGGCGCCAGTTTCAGCAGGAGGAACAACACTGGGCGCCTAGGGCGCCTTTCTCAGCAACACCGAACCAACAGTGGCACGACGCCCAGGTGCAGGGCGCCTTCAGCAGGAATAAAAACGTGACACAGACACGGCGCCCAGGAGCAGGGCGCCTTCCAGCAACCAAGACAGCATATGCGACAACATCAATGGCGCCCATGGCGCCTAGGGATCAATTTTTTTTGATTTTCACCATGATCAATCACCAAACACCAAATTGCAATCATCATGAATACATTCAAACATCACCAAATCAACACCAAACAAGATCAAAGAGACAACATAGAGCCTATCTCCCACATAACACCCATCATACACCCTATTATAAAGGTAGAACCCACCCTTACCTTAGATTTGCCGAATACGAGATCCCCTTGCACGAAAACTCCAAAGAACCACATCAACAAGAGCTCCTCTCCTCTTTCTCCTTGGTTGCGTCGTCCCCTTCTCTTCTCCCTTCGCAATCTCTCTTTTCTTTTTTTTTCAAAATGTGCAAGTGATCCAAACCCTAGCTAATGCCCTCACCTATGCGCCTATGCCATTGGGCTTTTGGATCACGGGCCTCCTTCTACTACTCAGCTTAATTACTAAACACCACTCCCTGATTTAAATGAAACACCATATTATTCTTCTAATATGACTATACCACTAAAATACCTAAATAATTTAATTAAATAAATAATTAAATTATTTGGGCGTTACAGATGGCACTATAAAGATACTTCCGGAGGTGAAGTATGTCCCTGGTGTAAAGAGAAATTTAATCTCTCTTGGTATGCTTGAAGCGGCGGGTTGTTCTTTTAAGGGGGAAGATGGTATTATGAAGGTGATCAAAGGCTCTCTAGTGGTTATGAGAGGATATAGGGATCATGGCATATACATTCTCAAAGGTACAACAATTACCGGTAGTGTAGATGTGGCTACCTCAAGCACGGAATCGGGGAGTTCCGAAAGGGCAAGGTTGTGGCATCAAAGACTCGGGCATGTGAGTTCTAAGGGTATGCAGATATTGGAAAAGCTTGGTGTGTTCGGAAAGGACAAGCTTGGAGGGTTACCTTTTTGTGAACATTGCGTGTTTGGCAAGATGCACAAGGTGAGGTTCAACATGGGACAACACAATACGGAAGGCTTGCTGGACTATGTGCATAGTGACATTTGGGGACCGGCAAGGATTCCCACTCTTGGGGGAAACAGGTATTTCTTACTTTTCTTGATGATTATAGTAGGAAGGTATGAATTTATCTTTTAGAAACTAAGGATGAAGCCTTTAAAACATTTAAGGAATGGAAAAGCTTAGTTGAAAATAAAACCAATAGAGAGGTTAAGGTGCTAAGAACAGATAATGGCTTAGAATATTGTAATGATGTGTTTACAAATTATTGTAAAGAACATGGAATCACTAGGCATAGAACTGTTAGGCACACACCTCAGCAAAATGGCCTTGCTGAGAGGATGAATAGGACCATATTGGAGAGAATGAGGTGCCTTCTCTCCAATTCGGGAATGCCTATTAAATTTTGGGGCGAGGCTGTCTATACGGCTTGCTATTTGATTAATTTGAGCCCCTCCACTGCTATCAAACTAAAAACACCTCAAGAAATTTGGTTAAATAGGACTCCTAGTTATGATCATTTGAAAGTTTTTTGTTGTGTTGCTTATTATCATGTGAATGAAGGAAAGCTAAGCCCTAGGGCAAGAAAAGAGTATTTTGTTGGTTATCCTGCAGGTGTGAAAGGTTATAGGATTTGGAGCCAAGAAGACAAAAAGTGCATCATTAGTAGAGATGTGAAGCTCCAAGAAGCAGAATTGTTCAAGGGGACTAGAGACAATCAAGAGCTAGTTGAAGACAAGCAAGAGCTAGAGAGTTTTGAGCTTGAGGTGGAGCATGAAGCCACTAACAATGCCCCACCCCAAACTCAAGAGGTAGTGGTACCGGATCCGGGACATCAAACAGATGGTGAAGACAGTGATCAAGATCTCACGGATTACAACTTAGTTAAAGATAGAAGAAAAAGGGTGGTGAAACCTCCCCAAAGGTTTGGCTATGCAGATATGGTAAGTTGTGCTCTCTATACCGCGGAAGAGGTTATTAATGAAGAACCAAGGAATTACAATGAAGCTATTAATCACAAGTATAGTGATAAATGGGTTGTTGCCATGACCGAAGAAACAAATTCTTTGGATAAGAACAACACATGGGAACTAGTTCCTAAGCCAAAAGGAGCTAGGGTGGTTGGTAGCAAGTGGATATTCAAGAGAAAAGAGGGAATTCCGGGAGTTGAAGAATCAAGGTTCAAGGCTAGGTTGGTTGCAAAGGGTTACACTCAAAAGGAAGGTTTGGATTACAACGAAATTTTTTCACCGGTAGTCAAACATTCCTCTATTAGAATCATCTTGTCCATGGTTGCTCACCATGACATGGAATTGGAGCAAATGGATGTGAAAACCGCATTTCTCCATGGAGACTTGAAGGAAAGTATCTTAATGCAACAACCGGAAGGTTTTGAAGCCAAAGGGAAAGAAGATAGGGTGTGTCATCTAAAGAAGTCCCTCTATGGACTCAAACAATCTCCTAGACAATGGTACCTAAGGTTTGATTCTTTCATGACAAAGAATAAGTATGTTAGAAGTAAATTTGATTGTTGCATTTACTTCAAACATCTATCTCATGATAATGGTATCTACTTGTTATTGTACGTTGATGATATGTTGCTTGCAAGCAAGGGTATGACTTCTATTGTAGAATTGAAGAATCAACTTAAAAGTGAGTTTGATATGAAGGATCTTGGTCCGGCTAAGAGGATTCTAAGTATGGAGATAACAAGGCACCGGGACAAAAGGAAGCTAGTCATATCTCAAGAGAGTTACTTGAATAAAGTGGTCAAAAGGTTCAACATGTGTGATGCTAAGGCTACCTCTTTGCCCTTAGCACCACACTTCAAGTTGTCTAGCACCCAAGCTCCTACAAATAAGGAGGACAAAGAATACATGAAGGCAATTCCATATGCCAATGCAATTGGTAGCATAATGTATTCTATGATTTGTTGTAGACCGGATGTAGCTCAAGCAATGAGTGTGACTAGCAGGTTCATGGGAAATCCAGGCAAAGATCACTGGCAAGCGGTCAAATGAGTTCTAAGGTACTTGAAAGGGACAACCAAGGTTGGTTTGGTGTATGGCAAGGGTGAAGAAGATGCCAAGGCGGTTCATGGTTTTGTAGACTCCGACTATGCTAACGATCTCGACAAAAGGAGATTATTGTCCGGATATGTGTTTACCTTGTATGGGAATACAATTAGTTGGAAGGCGAGTCTTCAACACATTGTGGCGTTATCAACTACCGAAGCGGAGTATGTTGCTCTCACCGAAGCAATCAAGGAGGGATTGTGGATTCAAGGTTTGGTGAGTGAGCTTGGCATAAGTGATGATCTTTTATGTATATCTTGTGATAGCCAAATTGCTATTCACTTGAGCAAAAACCAAATGTACCATGAGAGAACCAAACACATAGATGTTAGGTTCCATTTCGTTAGGGACATTGTGGAGAAAGAGGAAGTCGAAATTGTCAAGGTTCACACAAGTGTGAACCCCGCAGATATGCTCACAAAACCGGTTCCCGTGAGTAAGTTTAGGCATTGCCTAGACCTGCTTGGTGTTGACATCAAGTAAGTGATGTCTTGGTCTTTGAATTCGAGTTGAAGTTATTCTACTATGATGGGATTTGCACCAAGGTGGAGATTTGTGGTGTGGTGCAAAAGTTTAATGTTTGGAGGTGCTAATAAGAATTAGAAGCAGTTGGGCTGTTCCATTGTCTATTAGGCCTCGCTGTGTTTTTTAGTTTATGGACCGGGTCAATTTAAATCATAAAACAGAAGCTGAGAAAACAATTCTCCTCAGCGCGTCCTTTTCTTCTTCATTCGTTCGCTTTCAGATACAGAGGAGAAGGAGCGAGAGTCAGAAGAGAATCACATTCGTGAAGCGAGTTTCAATCTTTCAAGAACAAAGAGTGAGAGAGAGTCGCGAGAAGAGTGAAGATTCTTCATTTGTAAAACGTTGTTCTTCTCTTTCTGCGTTTTTGTTAATTGCTGCTCGAAGCGAAGAACCAGAATCGGTTCAGACAAAAGAAACCGATTTCAGTTGATCATCATTCATCATAGTGGATTATTTGCTCGGATTCAGACCCCCAGATGTAGGAGAAAACCGAACTGGGTTATCAAATTCTTGGTGTTCTTCCTCCTCTCCCTTTTCTCTGTTTTCAATTTCGGTTTTTTCGGTTTCTTTAATTTCTGTTTCGCATTTAATTTCTGTTTTTCGGTTATTCGTTAATTGTGTTTTACGGTTTCTGTTTTTCAAATTCTCTGGAATTGGCTGCTGGTTCTTTGTTGATTATCGTTTCAGGAACAACATATACCTTGAAAATTCCATCCTAAACAGAACTCAACTAGACATGTAATTTGAAAAGGTGCAAACACTTACTTGTATTCAATATTTCATCACCAAATGAGAATTTTCAGAATGGTATTAACATAAAAGGATAGCGTACTAGCCAGCATTACTAATAGTCTAATACCATTGCTTAGGTTTCTGAGAATCAATTCATCATCAAATCTCACAAACCTATATAATCAAGTTTGTACAGGTTCTATAAAAAACGCAAAGCAAAATTTAAGATGAACTTTTAATCCAAAACTGCAAAATCATGCTTCTAAATGACTTCATCTAGAGGTGTATCTTCTGGTCTTCAAATTTCCTTCTGAATGACATCAAAAACGTAAGCAGAAGCTCCCAGGCCAAAGGTGATTAGACCATAATAGCTTCCACGACTACAACTGAAATGGGAAATCAAAGGTGCTCAACCTAGCGGAAAGCATTTCCTTGTACGTTTCCTTACATGGCTCGATTTCAATCTCTTGACTCGTTCTCATATCCATGACCCCATCGGATTTCACATATTCATAATCTAAGGCATCTTGATATTAGCTATAGTAAAGAATAACATATTCACCACAGCAACGTAATACAACTGGTATAAACCCAACCAAAAAACACTCCTAAGACAACAATAATTATAATATTCTACTTCTTTCCCTCAAACTGAATTTACCAAACTCATTGTTTATGAAGTACAAACACACTAGACAAAAGAAATATTCTCGTAATTGTGGATAAAAATGTACAACTAGAATGCAGCATACCTCGTGTGTCATCCGTACAAATGACCTCTTGCAATCATTTCACGAAGAAGTTTCTCCGCTTTATCATTTTCATCTTTTGCAAAGAGAGAACGAACAATAATTTCGTAAGTTGTAGCATTCGGAGTGCAACCATTCTCTTCCATTTTTGACAACAAGGCCAGTGCCTCAATAAAAAATCCCTTGCTACAAAATACAAAACCCTTGGATCATAACAGTATATGTAATGACATTCAACTTGTAGCCTTTAATCAAAAGATCCTGAAAAACCTCTTGAGCATGGTCAAGTCTTCCACTTTTGCATAACCCACCAATAAGAATAGTGTATGTGTGCATATCTAGCTGAATACCTTGGTCCTTTAATTTTGTTACTAATGCAATTGCCTCGTCAATATGACGGTTTTTGCATAAGGCATCTAATATAGAATTGTATGTAATAATATTAGGAGCTTGAGCTCTATCATGCATCTCATCAACAAGCTCCAAAGCATATGCAATTCTCCCTAATTTGCAAAAACCATCAATAAGGGAACTGTAAGTTACCTTATTTGGAACTATTTTTTTGTGATGCATTTCTTTGAAGAGATTCATGGCTTCAGCAACCATTTTAGCCTTGCATAATCCATTAATCATGATATTGTAGCAATGAGCATCACGAGTCACTCCCATTTGGTCCATAATGTTGAATATCTTCTTTGTCGTGTTCACTTCATTGACTAGAAGATATCCATCCATTAATGAGCTATAGGTAACAACATCGGGTTTCAAACCTTCTTTCATCATCATAGCTAATACATTCTTAGCTTCTTTCAACTTTCCTTCTTTACAAAAAGCATCCAGCAATGTATTAAACGTACGCACATTCTTGCATCATCATTGTGCATTTTTTTAGTAAGTGCAATTCTTTTGAATTTTGTAAGGAGAGGTCTACAAAAATTTAATAACTTATGTGCTTAAATAAAAAAGGTTTTTTTTACCCCTTTCTTCTTCTCTTCTTCTCTATACCCCTATTTTAGTCTAAATCTCCAAAATACCCCGAATTTTTAATAAAAAAAATGTTTTTTATAAAATTTTTGGAAGTCAAAATGGCTTCCGGAATTATGTTAAAAATGGGTATTTCTGGAATTCCAAAAACAATGGTGTTTCTTTTGTACCCCCCCCCCCCCCCACCCCTTTTACGCTAAATCCCCAAAATACCCTTAAAAAAATTACAAATTTCCAGAAATACACATATTTCTAGAAGACAGAAATATGGTTTTTCCGGAAATACCTCTTTGGTGTAGAAGTTTTTTTTAACATAAAGTTTTTTTTAAAAAACATGGACTTTTACCCATGGTCCGGAATTCCCAAAAAAATCCATGACTTTTACCTACGGACAAAACCGTGGGTAAAAGTCCATGTTTTTAAAAAAAAAAACTTTTACCTACTGACAAAACCGTGGGTAAAAGTCCAGTTTTTTAAAATTTTCCAAAACAACATTTTCAATTCCGGAAATACCTCTTTTTAACATAATTCCGGAAGCCAATTTTTGGGAATTCCGGAAATACCCCTTTTTAACATAATTCCGAAAGCCGTTTTTCACATATTTCCGGAAATTTTCACGTAATTCCGAAAATCCTTAAAAAAAAAGCGTTCCCGAATCATGTCTTAATAAGTAATTCCGGAATTTTTTTTGAAAATCAAAAAATTTAAGGGTAAAATCATCTGTTAGGCATATTTGGGAAGTATAGGGTATAATTCGGGGGGGGGGGGGGACGGAAAAATAACCCAATAAAAAATTACAATTAATCCTTAAATAAAATTTAGTGGTTTTTTTATTGGCATTCATGTGCTTACAAAAATTATTAGCAATTCTTTATTTCTACAAACTTTCTCTTATTCCAATTAATCCTTAATCCAATAAGCATCAAAGGGTTTCATAAATAAGTATACAAGTCCAAATATTAATATTTATCAAATTCCTCACACATTGTGGATAGTTAATATTGAAGATCACATTAGACCCAAATGGCAATGAATGCCAAATTGTATCAATTGTATCTATTACAAAATAGTTAAACAAAACACAACAACATCAAAATATTGTTCAATTTAACCATATCTATTTTCATATGATTCGAATGCTTGAGAGATTAACCATATCTATTTTCATATGAACAACAAGCCTTAAGCTCTTCAATTTAATTCAGAATGAATGCATGCTATGCAACCACATCTACTAAAACATATATAGACTTAACTTAAAGCCAGATTTAAGTACTTCCAAATGACATATAATCCTTCCCAGAATCAAATTTAATATTAGTTTGCCAAGGCTCACCATTCTGATAAGAGGGGATGTTAGAGTAAAATCATCTTGTCATTTTGTATAAACTTGGGGCCTTTTGGCATTAGGAGAGCCTAGAGTCTCTCAAACACTCTAGAAATTAAATACCATTGTAACAATGTTCAAGGGAAGTAAGTTCTCCAAAGTCAAAAATCTCACGACTCCAGGATTAACAAAATAATTCTTTTTCATACCTAATCACATGGCTACCCTTTCCCTTAAGTATCAAATATAGAATAAGCTATTTTACTAGTTATATTACTAATGAATGGCAGCAGCAGCAACAAGAACTTGGCTGATCACAAAATCCGAACAACTCTGATACCATGTAGAAATTGATTTGTATTCTATTGGATCTAATGATTAAATGTGTTATACTAATGAGGACAAAATTCAGGCACTTGAAAAGGAGCTCACATAAAGTGACAGAAGGAGGCCATAGATTTTATTCTTAAATAGAAACTATCATTCGCAAACATCCTTTCATAACTCAATGAAATAGGAACTATATATCATTCCTTGAGCCAGCAAGTTGTCCAGGAACAAAGCAATGTGCATATTTGTTATCTTGAATTCTCCAACGATGGTTACTAGCTGAAGAGAGAGGAACCCTTTGATTGAAAACAACACAGCATTAGCTCTCTATCTTCTATAACTTAATGACAAGATAAATAGTAAAATCTGCACACTATTGAATACTTCAATATGTCTCTCTATCTGCATCAATCAAGAGTATAAATGATACTTAGCATTCAAATCATTTTTTAAGTATGTGATATTCCAGTCATTCGGCTACAAGGCCAACATTCATTACACCAAGATTAAATTACCTTACTGGGGTACAATATATCTCAAGCATCTAAATTGCTCATCATGAGCACCTTGTTCATTACTACGATGTTAACTGTTTACGCTCAACCGAGTTAGACAACAACGTTCTCATATTTTACATCAACGTTATTACCAGAATCTGATCTGGTGGGTTGGCCGGTGGGCAAAGAAGTTGATCAAGCAAAGTACCTCGTGCACACGTCACTTCCTTCCCTAGTAGGTCAATGTTTCTTAGAAAAATGACAAAGAAAAAGACCACTTATAACCGTGAAGGAATGTTTAGGTCTCATTGTCTTCCTTAGCAAAAAAAAAAGGTATTTTAGGTCTTCCCTTGATTTCAAGAAATGAACCCACTTCTTTGGAAACAAATTTCCCAATACACCAAGAGAGAAGATAAAAAGCTTACTACAATAAAAAAAAGTAGGGAATAAAAAAAAAGCTTACTACCGAGATCACGAATAATGAGTTTCTTTCTTTTTTCTTTTTCTTGAATTAGTGAATATCTGCTAAACTACACAAGGAACTGCTAGACTAAAGATCTTGTATGAGACAGAATAGTGAACTTTGTAGCTTAACATAGCAGTTCAACCTCTTCAAAGATCAGATCAGTGAACATGAATTTGGTGGATAACAAGCTTTCCACTGGAAGACCCCAGAAGTGGTGGATAAAACATCTTCACAGTGTATAATAGCTTTTCTGCAACTATTGCACAAAATGAAATTGCCAGTGACCAAAGTGTAACTCATGATATATAGCAAGAGGCAGTATGTGTCAATTGAATTCATCCTACTTTGATGCTCCCAAACAGCCTGCCAAAAAGCACACAAACAAACTTAAGACTCCTTTAGATAAAACCAACCAACATAAGATATCCATATTTTCTAAACATTAGGGTGTCACATTAGTCCTCCAAATATTTTTGTCACCAAATAGTCCCTCATGGATTAAAGTGTAACCATATTAGTTTCCCAAAACATTTTTTTTCACCAAATTATCCTCTCAAAATAAACAAAATTGTCATCAAATTAGTTCACATGGAGGATTCAAGTGGTGGCATAAAAGGAGAAACATGATGACAATTTTACATTTGAGTAATTAATTAAGGTAATAAAACCCTTCAGAGGATGTAATGGTGATGTTGTAATCTTCAAGGGACTAACTAAATCACAGTAATATTTGGAGACATAATGTGGTGACACCCTAATCATTGGAGAACCAAATTGTGAGTCTAGTAGTCTATCCAAGCCCCTATATAAAATAGAACTATTAGAATATCAGTTATGATTTTTCATATAGATTAGGTTTAATTAGTCTTAATTGTAATTAATTCATATGTATATTATAAATAGATATGAGTGTGCTCTTTTGTAGACACACAGTCAAAGACATACAAATTCAACAAAAACTATTTGTGATCCCAACAACTATCATCATATGGGTGGGATGGTTTATGCAATGTTTTTTATTATTCATTTTCTTTGGGAAACTGGTTTTCATCTCAGATTTTTAGATATTAGGAAATATGTTCAGTTTGTATATGATGAAGATGAAGAATCCAACTCATATGACATGTGGTAGCTATTTGTTCCTTCAAGGCAGTTGAAAGCCTGATTGTTTCATATTATTTTATGGAAAAATAACTTCTAAAATAATAATCACTTTTTGGGATTCTCTATGAGTTTGTTTCAGCTTTTTTAAATAATCCGACTCTGAAAAAACAAAATGAAATCTGAGAAATATCTAATTTAGCGCACATACAGCATTCACTAGAAACCGAAAAAAATTAGTTCCATATATCTAAATGAGAAAGGAAGCCAAGCCAATCCAATAACACATGAGGAAAAAGGGATTGATTCTTCTCTAAAATTATATTGTGCTGCAGGTGCATGCTTCTTGTACAAAAGTGTGACTATCACTCTTTCGCAACCTTCTGATTATTTCAATGTGCATATTGCAAATATATCCAACTTCCATGTCATCTTTTTTACAATTGCAAATATATCCAAAATGTGCATATTTCTATGTGCCCTTTGCCTCTTTCAATTCATAGGATGCTTGTGTGATTATCATTTATGGTGAATATTATATAGGATAAACTGGTGGTCAGCCTCATCATATTATTCTGGTGTTAAAAATTAGTGTGGTGTCAATTAGATGTAGGAGTACAATACCTAAAAAATATTAAAAAGAAGCTCAGGGCAGAAATGCATCACACAACAAATTAGCAACTAATTCATATTTCACAATGAGAAGTTGAGAATAAATGTACTTCATGTAGGTAGTGATGACATCTGGATTGGATTATCAAATTCTCCATTCAATAAATCTGAATTTCGGTTGGAATCTTTTCTATTGCGATCCAATGAAGTTGCTTCATATATCCCTACACATAATTCCATTACAATGAGCATTCAAGATAAGCAATTAAAAAAATAAGAAAGCTGGAATATACACTGAAATCATGCCATCATACATAGCAGATTTTCCATAAATCTTTTATCAGATTTCACAAAACTGATTTGAAATAAGCATACATCATCGACTGCATATCCTACTGTTTGCCTGATCAACACTTTGTTCAGCAAGACGATATGTTTAAATGAATAACAACAAACTTTGTCTTAATGAAAACAAAGAGAGTATAGGCAAAGGGAATCCTATAATGAATATTTAATATTAAAAAAGTGAGTTTTAATACGAAAGTCCTAGAAAAATAATCAAACAGAATATTAAACTAAACAATTTTGCTTGCATGAAGTATTATCCATCCACACATGTATTTGAGTAAGTCTAGAGAAGGGAAGAGAATGAATTAACAACTACTTCATCTCTAGAAACAATCCACTAAATATAAACATTTAAGAGAATATTTAATATTCGAATCTAACAACAAAACATACCAAAACCTAATAATAAGCAGCAAATCACAAAGCCTGCAAGAGAAAAATCCATCTTGTACACAAACTCCATAACGATGATGCATGCACCAGCCACCATCAAATGCCTTGGTGAGGAGAAAACCATGTGCAATCTACAATGATAAATATGAATCAGTTTGTTGAGAACAGCAATGTGTTAAAAATCACCAATTTTCATGCATTATCTTTCTTGCGCATACAGAACTTTCAAACACAATCTAAATCTTACCAGTTTAAATACGAACTTAAATTTGGCCTTATTATAACCAAACTTGTTTCATACATTTCATAAAATCATACAATAACTATGTAACTAACTTTTATTGCTTGTGATAGCCAAATTGCTATTCACTTGTATGTATATCTTGTGATAGCCAAATTGCTATTCACTTGAGCTTGGCATAAGTGATGATCTTGTATGTATATCTTGTGATAGCCAAATTGCTATTCACTTGAGCAAAAACCAAATGTACCATGAGAGAACCAAACACATAGATGTTATGTTCCATTTCGTTAGGGACATTGTGGAGAAAGAGGAAGTCGAAATTGTCAAGGTTCACACAAGTGAGAACCCCGCAGATATGCTCACCAAACCGGTTCCCGTGAGTAAGTTTAGGCATTGCCTAGACCTGCTTGGTGTTGACATCAAGTAAGTGATGTCTTGGTCTTTGAATTCGAGTTGAAGTTATTCTACTATGATGGGATTTGCACCAAGGTGGAGATTTGTGCTGTGGTGCAAAAGTTTAATGTTTGGAGGTGCTAATAAGAATTAGAAGCAGTTGGGCTGTTCCATTGTCTATTGGGCCTCGCTGTGTTTTTTGGTTTATGGACCGGGTCAATTTAAATCATAAAACAGAAGCTGAGAAAACAATTCTCCTCAGTGCGTCCTTTTCTTCTTCATTCGTTCGCTTTCAGATACAGAGGAGAAGGAGCGAGAGTCAGAAGAGAATCACATTCGTGAAGCGAGTTTCAATCTTTCAAGAACAAGGAGTGAGAGAGAGTCGCGAGAAGAGTGAAGATTCTTCATTTGTAAAACGTTGTTCTTCTCTTTCTGCGTTTTTGTTAATTGCTGCTCGAAGCGAAGAACCAGAATTGGTTCAGACAAAAGAAACCGATTTCAGTTGATCATCATTCATCATAGTGGATTATTTGCTCAGATTCAGACCCCCAGATGTAGGAGAAAACCGAACTGGGTTATCAAATTCTTGGTGTTCTTCCTCCTCTCCCTTTTCTCTGTTTTCAATTTCGGTTTTTTCGGTTTCTTTAATTTCTGTTTCGCATTTAATTTCTGTTTTTCGGTTATTCGTTAATTGTGTTTTACAGTTTCTGTTTTTCAAATTCTCTGGAATTGGCTGCTGGTTCTTTGTTGATTATCGTTTTAGGAACAACATATACCTTGAAAATTCCATCCTAAACTGAACTCAACTAGACATGTAATTTGAAAAGGTGCAATCACTTACTTGCTATTCAATATTTCATCACCAAATGAGAATTTTCAGAATGGTATTAACATAAAAGGATAGCGTACTAGCCAGCATTACTAATAGTCTAATACCATTGCTTAGGTTTCTGAGAATCAATTCATCATCAAATCTCACAAACCTATATAATCAAGTTTGTACAGGTTCTATAAACAACGCAAAGCAAAATTTAAGATGAACTTTTAATCCAAAACTGCAAAATCATGCTTTTGAATGACTTCATCTAGAGGTGTATCTTCTGGTCTTCAAATTTCCTTCTGAATGACATCAAAAACGTAAGCAGAAGCTCCCAGGCCAAAGGTGATTAGACCATAATAGCTTCCACGACTACAACTGAAATGGGAAATCAAAGGTGCTCAACCTAGTAGAAAGCATTTCCTTGTACGTTTCCTTACATGGCTCGATTTCAATCTCTTGACTCGTTCTCATATCCATGACCCCATCGGATTTCACATATTCATAATCTAAGGCATCTTGATATTAGCTATAGTAAAGAATAACATATTCACCACAGCAACGTAATACAACTGGTATAAACCCAACCAAAAAACACTCCTAAGACAACAATAATTATAATATTCTACTTCTTTCCCTCAAACAGAATTTACCAAACTCATTGTTTATGAAGTACAAACACACTAGACAAAAGAAATATTCTCGTAATTGTGGATAAAAATGTACAACTAGAATGCAGCATACCTCGTGTGTCATCCGTACAAATGACCTCTTGCAATCATTTCACGAAGAAGTTTCTCCGCTTTATCATTTTCATCTTTTGCAAAGAGAGAACGAACAATAATTTCGTAAGTTCTAGCATCCGGAGTGCAACCATTCTCTTCCATTTTTGACAACAAGGCCAGTGCCTCAATAAAAAATCCCTTGCTACAAAACCCTTGGATCATAACAGTATATGTAATGACATTCAACTTGTAGCCTTTAATCAAAAGATCCTGAAAAACCTCTTGAGCATGGTCAAGTCTTCCACTTTTGCATAACCCACCAATAAGAATAGTGTATGTGTGCATATCTAGCTGAATACCTTGGTCCTTTAATTTTGTTACTAATGCAATTGTCTCGTCAATATGACGGTTTTTGCATAAGGCATCTAATATAGAATTGTATGTAATAATATTAGGAGCTTGAGCTCTATCATGCATCTCATCAACAAGCTCCAAAGCATATGCAATTCTCCCTAATTTGCAAAAACCATCAATAAGGGAACTGTAAGTTACCTTATTTGGAACTATTTTTTTGTGATGCATTTCTTTGAAGAGATTCATGGCTTCAGCAACCATTTTAGCCTTGCATAATCCATTAATCATGATATTGTAGCAATGAGCATCACGAGTCACTCCCATTTGGTCCATAATGTTGAATATCTTCTTTGTCGTGTTCACTTCATTGACTAGAAGACATCCATCCATTAATGAGCTATAGGTAACAACATCAGGTTTCAAACCTTCTTTCATCATCATAGCTAATACATTCTTAGCTTCTTTCAACTTTCCTTCTTTACAAAAAAGCATCCACCAATGTATTAAACGTACGCACATTTGGATTGATACATTTCAATATCATTTTATTCAACAAGCCAATTGCATCTTTCAATTGACACACAATGCAAAAACCATATATTAAAGCATTGTAAGTGACAATATCGGGAGATATTCTCTTGGCAATCATTTCAGAATATAAACTACAAGCATCATTAACAAGCTTATCTTTGCACATACTATCGATAATTGCATTGTACATTACCACGTGAGCCAATTTCCCTTCAATTTGCCTTAGCAACTGCATTGCAGCTCTAGTTTTGCCTATCTTACATAAGCCATTAATCAAGGTGCCATAACTAACATGGTCCAAGTGAAACCCCAGTGCTACCACCTTGTCATGAAAAAGCAGTGCTTTATGAACTTCGCCTTTAATACAGAGACCCTTGATGAGGGTATTCAAAGTTATGATATCCGGGTGATAACCCATCTTGAGAATCTTGGAGAATGCAGAAAAAGCAAAGGGGATATTATCCACATTACAGAAACAGTTGATTAGGATGTTGCAACTGACAAGGTTAGGAGTAATTCCACTTAATTCCATTTGCCTGTGAAGTGAAATAGCAGTGGGGTAATGTTTTTGCTTAACAAGTGAACCTAAAATCTTGCCAAATTCAATGAGGGGTGGGGTAGGATGCATATAGAGCATGCGATTGAACAATGAAACGGCATCATCCTCATTGGAAACAGAGGGAGAGAATCGCTTTGAGGTTGAAAAGAAGAAGCAAGGAAACAAAGAAGGAGAAAGGGGATTAAAAACAGAGACAGCACCGCACCTCAAATTCGAAAACGACATATTCGACAAAATGAACCTTGAAACCGAAATAAAGAAGCACTTCTCAGAGGAAATTAGACTTGCCTGGAATTGGGGGATTTGGGGCTTTGACGAATAAGGTAAGAAGAATAAAGAGGCGGCAACTACGAGCTCTGGCGGCGGCTGTCTACGGCGGAAAAATCCTTGGAAGGCGGCGGTGAGGTAGAGAGTGGAGAGAACAAACGAGAGAGGAATCGGGGATTCTGAGTTTATTTAGAATTGAGGGTTAAGATTGATCTTATGGAAAGCTTAGATCTTGACCGTTGGATCAAAAAAGGTACGAGAAGGGGTGTTGTGCATTTTTTTAGTAAGTGCAATTCTTTTGAATTTTGTAAGGAGAGGTCTACCAAAAAATTTTCGGAAGTCAAAATGGCTTTCGAAATTATGTTAAAAATGGGTATTTTCGGAATTCCAAAAACAAGAGTGTTTTTTTGTACCCCTTTTACGGTAAATCCCAAAATAACCTTAAAAAATATTTACAAATTTCCGGAAATACACATATTTCCGGAAGACAGAAATATGGTTTTTTCGGAAATTCCGGAAGCCATTTTGGTGTAGAAGTTTTTTTTACATAAAGTTTTTTTTTTTAAAAACATGGACTTTTACCCACGGTCCGGAATTCCCATAAAAATCCATGACTTTTACCTACGGACAAAACCGTGGGTAAAAGTCCATGTTTTTAAAAAAAAACTTTTACCTACGGACAAAACCGTGGGTAAAAGTCTAGTTTTTTAAAAATTTCCAAAACAACATTTTCAATTCCGGAAATACCTCTTTTTAACATAATTCCGGAAGCCATTTTTTTGGGAATTCCGGAAATGCCCCTTTTTAACATAATTCTAGAAGCCGCTTTTCACATATTTCCGGAAATTTTCACGTAATTTCGAAAATCCATAAAAAAAAGCGTTTCGGAATCATGTCTTAATAAGTAATTCCGAAATTTTTTTTTGAAAATCAAAAAATTTAAGGGTAAAATCGTCTGTTTGGCATATTTGTGAAGTATAGGGTATAATCCGGGGGGGTACGGAAAAAAAACCCAATAAAAAATTACAATTAATCCTTAAATAAAATTTAGTTGTTTTTTTATTGGCATTCATGTTCTTACAAAAATTGTTAGCAATTCTTTATTTCTACAAACTTTCTCTTATTCCGATTAATCCTTAACTCAACTTTCTTTTTGGTCTCTCTCATCTATTTCTCTCTTGTAACACTCTTTATCACCTTTTTCTCTTTTTCCAATTTCTCTTCACAACCAATCACGCCGTTAGAATGTTTTTGTATGGAGTAGTTTAAAATTTTAAGTGTGTCTCTCATTGGACTACCTAAAGCGTACTTACCCATTAAGAAGGAGTGTCAATTAGATTTTTTTGGTCTGTAGATGGAGTGGCAAACGCCACCTGAAACTCACACAAAACAATGAGGTTCTGAATTCAAACTGGGATGGTGAATTCTAGTCATTTTATGTGTGATGTTGTTTGGTATAAGTTTTTTTTTGTAAAATTCCAACTACTTATAAAATCAACATATGGATGGATTGAGCCTCAAACAACTCCATTTGACATATTACATATTCAGAAAAAAGAAAAGAAAAAATTACGTAAGAAAACACATTAAGTTTATATGTTGTTCATGATGAAGTAAAATCCACAATATTTCTTAATTGTGCCTAAATATTATATTTCTTCGGGAATTTTCGAGAGAACCAATTAGCAAAACAAAAATAGTAAAAAAGGGAAGCGTGAACTCACAAGAAGGTTAGGGTTCTTATAGACATAGAAATTGAGTTGAAGAAACAAATATAAGAGAGATTTAAAAGGCTTATTTGAGACCATAATTAATTTGGCCCTTTTTTATTATGAAACAAAAGATTTAAGTAGAATACTGATTGACTCAAACCTTCTACACTTTTTCATAAAAGGACACATATACACCACTTAAAAGTGCAGATTTAACGGTCCACATCACCCTTTTAACAGGTGTTTTAGATTGGTGGACTAACATGTCTCTCTTTTGAAATCCTTAGGGACTACTCACTACAACAGAATTGTTAAAAAAGGGCGCCATCATCAGGGGCGCTTTCTAAAAAGCGCCCCTGATGACCAAAATACGGAGGGCCATCAGGGGCGCTTTTTAGAAGCGCCCCTGATGCCTTATATTAAAATTTCTAAATTCCCCATCTCCCTCTCATCAGATCTCACTCCCTCCACCGTAACGACTCACTCTCCCTCTCCAAACCTAAACACTCAACGTCTCACTCTCTCTCCCTAAGAACACAACGGAAGCGCACCGCCACCGTCAACGCCACCGTCGCCGTCAACGCAGAACCTCCCATTGCCCCTTCTCCACTCCTCACACCTCCTTCTCTCGCCATCTTTCAGGTTCCTACTCCTTTTTCTTTTCTCTATCTCTCTCAACGCTCGCTCTCTCTGTCTCTCCCTCTCTCTCTGTTACGCGAGTTACCAGAAGGAAAAGATACAAAGAGAACTCTGTTTTCTAAAAGAAGGAGAAGATACTAGGTACTTTCTTCTCTCATTTTCCTTCTTCGTTCTTCAGTTTTTGTATTGACTATTATCATTATCACTGTGTTTGATAATGATAATGGAACTTCTATTTAATGCACTCTATGTGAGGCATGCCCTATTTCCCCCTTCATTAGATGCCCTATTTTCATCGTAAGCAGCTCATCGATGCCAAGAGGGTCTCAGATTACTGTCAAAGAGAGGCATGCCCTATTTCCCCCTTCATTAGATTGTTCATATGTTATATTTCACATTGTTTTGTAGTATATCTAATCTAGCTGTTTAGTCAAAAGCTTTTAATGGTAGGTTTTGCATTTTGCATTTGCGCTTTAATAGCTTATATGGGTATATTGTGTTTCAGGTTAAAATGAAAGTTAGTAGATCGCTTAAATGGACGAGGAATGCTAGCATGCGCACCCGAAAACTATCTAGAGACATGTTACTATTCTGGAAACGAATAGATAAGGAGATGGTACTTTTTAATTCCTTGTTGAAGTTTATTGATTTTATTGTGCAGTTTATTGAACTCCGAAGGACAGTGTATTTTAAGAAGACATTTTTTTCTTCGATTATAGTAGAGTTTAGTGAAGCATGTTTGCTGCAAAGTCTTCCCCAAGTTGATGATGGGTTGTATGGACTTTATTTTGTGCGTATGTATTTCATTGATGCGTATTTATCTCATGGATATTAGTCTTGCATACTTCCTATCAATGAGATTATTGAGATGGTGTCATAATTTTTTAAATGTGTTAAGTAATGATTGATCTGGGTGGTATGATGCACATTTTCAAACCCAGGTGTTAAATTATGGGGTCTTAGCTGCTCAATTTGCATGTTTTTGAGATTCAGATAAGAAAATTTGGAATTTGTTTATTAGATACACTTCGTTATTGGTCTTCATTAGGTGGTCTAGTTGGTAGACATGCAGATCTGATCATCTGTATTTGGAACTATCTTTTGATTGAGAATGTTAATGTTGACGTGCTGATATAATTGTCACTTGTATATTAGACTTGAGTATGCTGTAATTTTTCAGCTTCATTCCTTGTAGGAAGAAGTGAGGAGAAGAGAGGAAAAAGAAGCTGCTGAAGCTTTGAAGCGTGAGCAGGAGCTTCGAGAGGCAAAGAGGCAGAAACAAAGGCTAAACTTTATCATACAACAGACTGAGCTGTACAGTCACTTTATGCAGAACAAGTCAAACTTACTTTCTTCAGAAGCTTTAGCCATGGCAGATGAAAATACAAATGATCAAGATGCACCAAACAACTCTTTACATGCTGAGAACAGCGAGGAGGAAGACCCCGACGAGGCTGAATTGAAGAAGGAAGCTTTGAAGGCTGCTCAAGAAGCAGTTTCTAAGCAGAGAAGCTTGACGAGTGCTTTCGACAGTGAATGCTCGAGGCTGCGCCAGGCTGGTGAATCCGATACACTTCCACCAGAAGTAGCTGGAGCAAGTAATATTGATTTGCAAACTCCGTGAGCACCCTCTCTTTCTATATTTATTGTTGCGTGAATGCATATCTACAGATTCTACACCACATGGACATGTATAAATTTACTCATGCAATTTTATGTTGATGTTCTTGTTAAGGAGTGTGAGATAAGAAGTAACGTTCACTCTAATCATGTTTTTTGTATTGTTGTATTGCAGCTCCACCATGCCTGTGGCATCCACGGTTGGGACACCTGAACTATTTAAAGGTTGTCTCAAAGATTAGCAGCTAAAAGGACTTCAGTGGCTAGTAAATTGTTATGAGCAGGTTGTTGAGCAGTCTTGAATATAGTCTCACATATTTGTTATTTTTGGTTGCTAATTAGAAGGCTTTTGGTATCTTTCAGGGTTTAAATGGTATTCTTGCTGATGAAATGGGACTTGGAAAGACCATACAGGCTATGGCTTTTTTAGCCCATCTAGCTGAGGTAGCTATTCATTCAGCTATTTTTGTACATTTCCATGACTTTATTCAACCTTTTGTAATTTGCTTGTCCCATCCAGGAGAAAAACATATGGGGACCTTTTCTGATTGTTGCACCTGCTTCTGTATTAAATAATTGGAATGAGGAACTTGAGCGCTTCTGCCCTGAACTGAGAAGACTTCCTTATTGGGGTGGGCTGTCGGAGCGGGCAGTTCTTAGGAAAAGTATCAACCCAAAGGATCTCTACCGCAGGTGATGTTATTTTTTAAAGCATTTTCATTACCTTCAAAGGATCTTTGGTTTTTATACGACCAGAAATTTATCAATACAAATAGTATGTTTATTGTCACATTCACATAAGCTGCAGATACCAATAGTATAATTAGAGCAGTATAAGCTGCTGTATTGTCAATTTTCGTTGGAATTTTTAAGGGTATTAATACTTCAGACAAAGTAAAAACATTTGGGACAAAAATAATGTTAGAATAGGCAATATTTTATTGTATAGCTCACTTAGATGAGTTTTGTATAGTTGCTAGTTAGTTAGTCTTAGTAACTGGCTCAGCTTCCTTTAACTGATTCGGTTATGTACATTGTAGTATATATAGGGATTGATCCCTCATTCAATAAACAAGTTCAGCTTTATAATTCTAACATGGTATCAGAAGAAAAAAAATGCTGAACTTCACTCTCTAAGTCATGAGTCTCTCTGGATTTTTTTTTTCTTTTCTCTCTCTCGTGACTCTCCTTCTCAGTCTCTCTCAAAACCAGTAACCGTCTCTCTCAGAAAACACCATAACCGTTTTCTCTCAAAACACCATAACTCAGCCGCTCACCATCTCCATACCTTCTGCGTCCTTTTTTTCCGAGTTTTCCTCCTCTTCACGGATCTGGTTTTCCTTTTCTTTCTCGCGAGGCCTCTCTCAGAAAAGCTTAAACAGTTTTCCCCTCTTTTCATCGCACTGTTGAAGCGATGATCTCTCTCTGGATCTCGATTCACTCTCAGATTCATGTTCTGATTCTTGAAGGTTGCGTCATTCTCCTCATCATCAACATTTTCTTCTCTCGCGATCTGGTTTGGGATCGCCACCTTCGGAGTCGCAATTTTCATCTCCTTCAGAATCGAAATCTAGTGAGATCTCTTTCTCTAAATCTTGATCTGCTTCGAATTGGCGCTTCAAAACACACCTTCGATCTCCTTAGGATCTCGATTCAGTCTCTCCTTTTCTCAGATTCAAGATCTGAATCCTGATCAGGTTTTTTTCCTCCTCTTCTTCTACAATCACTTCTCAGATTCATGCTCAGATTTGCGATTTCCAGTTTCTGAATCGCATTCTGTTTCTTGCTTGTTTTTTTGTGATTGGATGTTTCATTGCTTCTGTTGCGATTTGCGACGCTGTTCTTGCATCTTTGATTCTGCTATTGCGATTTGTTTTTCGCTTCCTCTGGTTCTTGCGTTTGTGTAGCATGTCGCTCCCTACAGTGATTGTTGATCTTCATTTCTGTTCTCAGTTGTTGACTTCGATCATTGTTTCCTTTTGCGTATTGCAATCTTAATTCTAATCGCCACTTGATTCCTATATTTCAGTTGTGCACACTAAGTGTTTGGTGATTTGCCTCTTTGTTTCCTCTGTTGTAGATCTCTCTCTCTCTCTCTAAAAGTGTTTTCTCAGAATTTTTGTTTTTCAGTTGTTGATCTCTGAATCTGAGATTCTCAATTTTTTTGTAATTCTTTTTTATCCCCTGTTTCATTTTCGTTCCAATTCTATTCTCGTGTTTTTTTTCTCTGTTTTGGTGTTGATTTCAAAACAGTGAGACTCATAGTCATCTCCTTATCATGCTTCTGTGAAGTGAGACATACAACTTACTATATGGAGTGATTTGCATGGAGGGATGGTTTGGTTTGAGGTTATTGAAAAGGTAGGTCCAGATGTTAAGTGTCTTTGCACTGATCCTGGCTTGTTGCTCCCAAGGGCCAATCTCACTTTCTGGAGGAATGGTAGTCTTGTACGTGAGAGGAATGCCATGCTTCCTACAATTTCTTCAAAGGATTGATGCTCCAATTTTGAAGGAGGCTTGCTTGGGTCTATTGTTGCTTTAGGAGCAGCAGCTGGTTGCTTGTGATGTGTGTTTCAATTCTGAGAATTTTCTGCAGATCCAAGGCTGATGCATACCAGTAGCAGTGGTGCTTTTGTGATTTTTTTTGAGATCTTGCTGCTGGTTTGATGGATAGAAGCTGCAGCCTCTGGTGTTTGTTTTTGGCCAAGTACCTCAAGTGCAGGACATGCTGCTGCTTTGCCCCGACTGTCTGAGCCTCATAGCATTTTTTAGTTGGCTGCTGTATTTTCTTGTTCTATTAGGAATAGGCAATATTTTTCCTCTTATGTACCTCTTTAGCTTTTGTTCCTAGTTTTTTTTTTACTCTTCTCTTCAAGCTGCACATGATTGTTACTCATGATCCAGCTTGAGGGGGGCTGTTAGAATAGGCAATATTTTATTGTATAGCTCACTTAGATGAGTTTTGTATAGTTGCTAGTTAGTTAGTCTTAGTAACTGGCTCAGCTTCCTTTAACTGATTCGGTTATGTACATTGTAGTATATATAGGGATTGATCCCTCATTCAATAAACAAGTTCAGTTTTATAATTCTAACAAATAAAACAGTGTTATTATGGGTTGAAAATGAAACCCAAAGTAAATGAACGAAAAGTATATTTGGCCAATTTTTTAACTGTATTTACATTTGAAAAGTGAGCAAAGCTGGTTTGAATACTAAGTACATTTTAAAAAAAATGTGAAACATCCTTAAAATTGAGAGTTCTTTATATGTGTGGACCTTTGTGATTGATGTGAAATGAAATGATGATTTTCTAACTTTTTACAATTAAGCAAAACAATTGGGTTTTTTATGAAGATAAGAAAATTGATGAGAATTGGGGGAATCCCCTATTAATTTAGATATTTGGTCAATATTAATGTACTTGTCATTTGCGTAGAATCACCTTTGACTAAAACCTTTAGAATTGTGAGGCCATTACAATATTATGGCCCTCACCTGACACCTACCATTAATAAATTCTATTTATATACTTTTTACTCTTTAATTTTCATCCCTCTAATTTCTATCGTTACTTTATCTTATTTACCAGGGAAGCTAAATTTCACATTCTCATCACAAGCTACCAGCTATTAGTGTCTGATGAAAAGTATTTCCGGCGTGTGAAATGGCAGTACATGGTTTTAGATGAAGCTCAAGCAATCAAAAGTTCGAACAGGTTTGCAATAATCTCTGCTTCTGGGGTGCATAAGTAAATGACATTCATTGTTCACTGGTCATTGTTTTATTTAAACAAAAACTGATTGGTTTTTTTATATGATGCAATTTTTTAGTATTTTTTGTGTATAATTTTGTATGTATTTTGTCAACTGTGTTGTTGATGAAATATTTGAAGTTATGGTAACATCTGTATTTGTCATTGCGGCTTTTTTAAAAATCATATTTTATCCAACAGTATAAGATGGAAGACACTGCTCAGCTTTAATTGTCGGAATCGCCTGCTGCTGACTGGTACACCTGTTCAGAATAATATGGCTGAGCTCTGGGCTCTTCTGCACTTCATCATGCCAACATTATTTGACAGCCATGAGCAGTTTAATGAGTGGTTTTCAAAAGGGTATGTATTCCTCATTACCTTCCTTGGATAATATTGCTAATTTAACTACTGTCTGACTATCTTTTATTATTTATGACATGATAGAATTGAGAACCATGCAGAACATGGTGGTACTTTGAATGAGCACCAACTTAATCGACTGGTAAGTTTGTCTTTCCTGCTAGATAGTCATATTAAGGAGAGGATGTTTTATTATATTATATTGTACTTTTTAATCAGAATTTGGGGCATATAAAGCCCTCCATCCTGATTTTCCCTATTTATAATTTCACATATCCATACTTTGGATATTAGATGCATTTATAAGTTTTTTATTTGGAATTTGATTTTGAATTGGCTGGTTTGAAAATTTGATCCCCCAATTCAATTGGTTATTTTAGGTTGTTGTTGCTGCAGGTTTGATTTGGAACTGGTTAGATTTGGAACTGGTTAGATTTGGTAAAAAGAATTTAAAAAAAAATATAGCATCAGGAGCGCTTAGGAAAAGCGCCCCTGATGTCCTTTGTCCTTTGAAATTCAGAGGCGCCTCTTACAAGCGCTCCAGTTGGTCACCTGCGCTATGGCCATCAGGGGCGCCTCTTACAAGCGCTCCAGTTGGTCACCTGCGCTATGGCCATCAGGGGCGCCTCTTACAAGCGCTCCAGTTGGTCACCACCTACAGGAGCGCAAGCTTTAGGGGCGCCCGAAAACGCCCCAAATGGATAAAAAAAAGCGCCCCTGATGGCCTTTTCTGTTGTGGTGTACTTCATGATTTATTTTTTCCATAATCACTGCTTTGACTGATAAGACGTTAGTTGACCCGCATGACATGTATAAGTTCCACACTTCAAAAAAATATCATACACTAAACACCCGCACAACAAGTAAAAGATGTAATTTCTAATTTTATTTTTACGTAAACACCCTCACAAAACACACAACAACGTTGTTTGGCAATAGGAAATAAGACAAAATTGCAAGACCAACATAGTTTTGGGGTGTTTAGGTGTATAAAAAAAAAATTGAACCCACTAAGTGTCATTTGGCTGCTTTAATTTAAGTATTACAGCCTATTATTAAATTTACATTTTCTTGTCCACAACTTGTGTGATGCACGGGTTAGTTATGCGTATTTTTGAATACATTTGTTTATATTTTCACATAAAGTAGGGTATATTCTAAAAAAACAATATAATTATGGACATGTCATGTAATAAACTAATGTTAATCCAATAAGCATCAAAGGGTTTCATAAATAAGTATACAAGTCCAAATATTAATATTTATCAAATTCCTCACACATTGTGGATAGTTAATATTGAAGATCACATTAGACCCAAATGGCAATGAATGCCAAATTGTATCAATTGTATCTATCACAAAATAGTTAAACAAAACACAACAACATCAAAATATTGTTCAATTTAACCATATCTATTTTCATATGATTCGAATGCTTGAGAGATTAACCATATCTATTTTCATATGAACAACAAGCCTTAAGCTCTTCAATTTAATTCACAATGAATGCATGCTATGCAACCACATCTACTAAAACATATATAGACTTAACTTAAAGCCAGATTTAAGTACTTCCAAATGACATATAATCCTTCCCAGAATCAAATTTAATATTAGTTTGCCAAGGCTCACCATTCTGATAGATAGGGCTGTTCAAACAAACTGTAAAACCGAACCGAACTGTAGAACTGAACCGAACCGAACTGTTACTAACTGAACTTTTAATAACAGTTCTGAACCAAACTACCTTTATTCAACACAGTTCACTAACCGAACTGTTAAGCCCAGTTCAGTTAGCGAACTGAAAACTGTTAAGTGAGAACAACTACTAGCTTACTGAGAAGTGAGAACACGTTCCTCTCTCAGTTCTCACTAAATCTCACTACTTGCGTCTATCACTCTCTGGCTCTCTGCGCCTATCACTCTCTGGCTCTCTGCGCTATCCCTCTCCGCGTCTCACTCTCACAATCGCAAGTTCCCAAATCCCAATCGCAAGTTCCATCTTCTTCGAATTTGGTTCCCAATCGGCAATCGCAATTCATTCTTCGAACCCCAAATCCCTAAGTTCGCGAGTTCACAATCTTCAGTTCGCGAGTTCACAATCTTCAGTTCGCAAGTTCGGTTCGCAAGTTCACAATCTTCAGTTCGCAGCTTCTTCATCTTCAGTTCGCAGCTTCTCCTTCGATTCATCTTCGTCTTCGGTCAGGTAAACGCCTTGTTAATCATTGTTTTCTGGGTTCTCTTTTGCTACGAAGAAGCCTTGTTTTCTGGGTTCTCTTTTGCTTAAACTACTTTTAAGTTTTCTGGGTTCTCTTTTGCTTAAAAGAAAGAAAAGCCTTGTTAATCAGCTTCTGGCTTCTTGTTAATCAGCTTCTGGCTTCTTGTTATCGCACTTTTAGGATTTGGAAGAACACTTTTGTTTACTTTTAAGTGTTTATTACTGAATGCTTGTTTGCCTTGCTTCTTTCAGTGTTTATTACTGGAATAATGTTGCAATTGGCTTGTGTATCTTAAGAAAAACTCCATGTCATCGCACGATGAAATCTTAGACTTTACATTGCTGGAAAATGTTGAAGAGCAAGAGGTTCACACACCAGTTGCCCCGGGAACTTCATTACCGCCTCTTCCTCGATCTTCTAAGCGTAAAACTCGGTCCGATGTGTGGAACCACTTTACTAAACAACCCGGTGATGAAATGTATGGCAAATGTCACTATTGCGGAGACCTAATTAAGTATTTGAGCGGGACAACAGCAATGAAGACCCATTTGACTAGATGCAAGGAGTACCCTCCAAATAGATCAAACAAAAGACCAAGGCAAGCCCCTCCAAATGCCACAGAAGCACAAGTAGCATCTTCGCCAAGTTACTCGAAATTTGACCAAGCAGCATGCCGACTTCAGCTTGCGAAGACAATTGTGAGTGCGGAGCTCCCATTTCGTTTTGTGGAGAATGAAGAATTTCAGAAGTTTTTGAACCTCATGCAACCCCGTTTTGACATCCCATCACGATCTACAGTGAGACGAGATATATGGAATCTTTACATAGAAGAGAAGGAGAAGTTGAAAGCAATTCTCTCAAAACATTGTGGGAGAGTTTGTCTTACAACAGACACATGGACTTCGGCTCAAAGCACACAATGTTAGAAGGGCTTGTTTGCTTGCAAGATTGGTTGAAAGGGCAACCGCACTATCTCTTTAATGATGAGGACCCTGAGGAGAACCTTAGATTTGATCAAGGTAAATTTATAACATTTTATTTATTTGGTCAATATTTTCATTTGTAGATGAAATAATTTTGGTTTTGCAGAAATATCCTCTCAAGATCATGGTGTTAATTTGGATGACTGAGGACTTAGAAGACAACAAGAACATTGGAACTGCAGCAAAGTTGATTGCTGCTACTGCAACAAGATCATGGTCTGCTGAATAGTGATGCTAAGTTATGTGTGTTTAGGTTTGTCTTCTATTGTTATTTTTTTTGAATAACTTATCAGTCTAATTATGAACATTACTGAACATTACTGAGCAAATTCATAATCATATGTTGATTATGAATTTCTATATAATAAGGTGGGATAACCTTGTTGATTGTTGTTTGATAGAAGATTAAGAATTCTTAGTATGATAGGAGTTGATTCTCTGTGAGAATTAGAATGTATATTATTTGTTTGTGAAAAGTACAGAATGTGCTTAGATAGCTTCACTGTTTACATGTTTGGATATACATGGAGTAAATCAGCTAAATACCATAGTTTATTTTTTCTAGCATATTCAAATTTCCAGATTATAACAATTGGATAAATGATGCTTATCTGTAGCTTGTTGTTAAAAAGTAGATAACCCCCTAATCCATACTGTGGAATTATATATCAATCTTCAATTTTCTAGTTGAACTATTATTATATTATATAGTAATTTGCAAACTTCATTCCACTGCTAGGGACTTTTCAATGCTTTTCAGTTCTAAGGAAGTGGCTGAGATTATTTTCTGAGTCAATGATTTTCAGATATTCCAATGCATCTCATGTTCTTCCAGTGACAAAGTTCATAAAAGATCAAAGCAAACAGCAATAGAGCATGCATCAAATACTAGCCACTTCCTTAGAACATTACTGGTCTCTTGGTCTCTCTGTCATATTGAACTCTGTCATATTGATTTCTTTCCCATGGCATTTTTTTTTAGCTTTCTTTTGATATCCAAATTGATGTGCTGCTGTGCTATCCATGTAAATGGTAGTTATATATAAGGTCACCCTCCTTTGTAACTAATCAGTTAGAAATCATAATTGATCCTTGGTATGTTTATGTTTTTCAGAGATTCATTCTTTGGAGGAGGTTCAATTCAAGTGTGAAGAATGGAGTTGCTGATTAAAGAAGTTGCAGTAAATGTTGCTGATGTGGTTAACATTGCTATGAAGGTTGTTGATTATTGATTAAATACGTGGGAATAAGGTTGCTGGTTTTGTGATTTATATGACAGTAGAGGAGGGAATCAAGTGAACCAAGTGCATTTATGAGCTTAATTGGAATCTGAAAGAGTAGTTTAGTTTAGTTTAGTTTAGTTTAGTTTAGTTAGTAGTTTAAAATAGTTAGTAGTTTAAAATAGTTAGTAGTTTAGTTTAAATTGTAATTTAGTAGCTCAATTTGGATTCTGAAACATCAAATTGGCATAAGAGTTCAATTTGGATTCTGAAACAGTTTAGTAGTTCTCTAACTCATTGATGAAATGAACTATTAACAGTTTGGTTCGGTTTGGGTTCGTAATTAAAGCAGAACTTTTTTAAACAGTTCGGTTCGTAATTAAAACTGTGAACTGAACTGTTAACGTGGTTCAGTTCGGTTTGGCGAACTGTTAACGTGGTTCAGTTCGGTTCGACGAACTGTTTCTATCAGTTCGGTTCGGTTTGGTTCAGTTCTTCGCCCGAACCGAACCATGAACAGCCCTACTGATAGAGGGGATGTTAGAGTAAAATCATCTTGTCATTTTGTATAAACTTGGGGCCTTTTGGCATTAGGAGAGCCTAGAGTCTCTCAAACACTCTAGAAATTAAATACCATTGTAACAACGTTCAAGGGAAGTAAGTTCTCCAAAGTTAGAGAAGATCTCACGACTCCAGGATTAACAAAATAATTCTTTTTCATACCTAATCACATGGCTACCCTTTCCCTTAAGTATCAAATATAGAATAAGCTATTTTACTAGTTATATTACTAATGAATGGCAGCAGCAGCAACAATGAACTTTGCTGATCACAAAATCCGAACAACTCTGATACGATGTAGAAATTGATTTGTATTCTATTGGATCTAATGATTAAATGTGTTATACTAATGAGGACAAAATTCAGGCACTTGAAAAGGAGCTCACATAAAGTGACAGAAGGAGGCCATAGATTTTATTCTTAAATAGAAACTATCATTCGCAAACATCCTTTCATAACTCAATGAAATAGGAACTATATATCATTCCTTGAGCCAGCAAGTTGTCCAGGAACAAAGCAATGTGCATATTTGTTATCTTGAATTCTCCAACGATGGTTACTAGCTGAAGAGAGAGGAACCCTTTGATTGAAAACAACACAGCATTAGCTCTCTATCTTCTATAACTTAATGACAAGATAAATAGTAAAATCTGCACACTATTGAATACTTCAATATGTCTCTCTATCTGCATCAATCAAGAGTATAAATGATACTTAGCATTCAAATCATTTTTTAAGTATGTGATATTCCAGTCATTCGGCTACAAGGCCAACATTCATTACACCAAGATTAAATTACCTTACTGGGGTACAATATATCTCAAGCATCTAAATTGCTCATCATGAGCACCTTGTTCATTACTACGATGTTAACTGTTTACGCTCAACCGAGTTAGACAACAACGTTCTCATATTTTACATCAACGTTATTACCAGAATCTGATCTGGTGGGTTGGCCGGTGGGCAAAGAAGTTGATCAAGCAAAGTACCTCGTGCACACGTCACTTCCTTCCCTAGTAGGTCAATGTTTCTTAGAAAAATGACAAAGAAAAAGACCATTTATAACCGTGAAGGAATGTTTAGGTCTCATTGTCTTCCTTAGCAAAAAAAAAAAAGGTATTTTAGGTCTTCCCTTGATTTCAAGAAATGAACCCACTTCTTTGGAAACAAATTTCCCAATACACCAAGAGAGAAGATAAAAAGCTTACTACAATAAAAAAAAGTAGGGAATAAAAAAAAAAGCTTACTACCGAGATCACGAATAATGAGTTTCTTTCTTTTTTCTTTTTCTTTTTCTTGAATTAGTGAATTTCTGCTAAACAACACAAGGAACTGCTAGACTAAAGATCTTGTATGAGACAGAATAGTGAACATGAATGTGGTGACACCCTAATCATTGGAGAACCAAATTGTGAGTCTAGTAGTCTATCCAAGCCCCTATATACAATAGAACTATTAGAATATCAGTTATGATTTGTCATATAGATTAGGTTTAATTAGTCTTAATTGTAATTAATTCATATGTATATTATAAATAGATATGAGTGTGCTCTTTTGTAGACACACAGTCAAAGACATACAAATTCAACAAAAACTATTTGTGATCCCAACATCTATCATCATATGGGTGGGATGGTTTATGCAATGTTTTTTATTATTCATTTTCTTTGGGAAACTGGTTTTCATCTCAGATTTTTAGATATTAGGAAATATGTTCAGTTTGTATATGATGAAGATGAAGAATCCAACTCATATGACATGTGGTAGCTATTTGTTCCTTTAAGGCAGTTGAAAGCCTGATTGTTTCATATTATTTTATGGAAAAATAACTTCTAAAATAATAATCACTTTTTGGGATTCTCTATGAGTTTGTTTCAGCTTTTTTAAATAATCCGACTCTGAAAAAACAAAATGAAATCTGAGAAATATCTAATTTAGCGCACATACAGCATTCACTAGAAACCGAAAAAAATTAGTTCCATATATCTAAATGAGAAAGGAAGCCAAGCCAATCCAATAACACATGACGAAAAAGGGATTGATTCTTCTCTAAAATTATATTGTGCTGCAGGTGCATGCATATGCTTCTTGTACAAAAGTGTGACTATCACTCTTTCGCAACCTTCTGATTATTTCAATGTGCATATTGCAAATATATCCAACTTCCATGTCATCTTTTTTACAATTGCAAATATATCCAAAATGTGCATATTTCTATGTGCCCTTTGCCTCTTTCAATTCATAGGATGCTTGTGTGATTATCATTTATGGTGAATATTATATAGGATAAACTGGTGGTCAGCCTCATCATATTATTCTGGTGTTAAAAATTAGGTGTCAGTTAGATGTAGGAGTACAATACCTAAAAAAAATTAAAAAGAAGCTCAGGGCAGAAATGCATCACACAACAAATTAGCAACTAGTTCATATTTCACAATGAGAAGTTGAGAATAAATGTACTTCATGTAGGTAGTGATGACATCTGGATTGGATTATCAAATTCTCCATTCAATAAATCTGAATTTCGGTTGGAATCTTTTCTATTGCGATCCAATGAAGTTGCTTCATATATCCCTACACATAATTCCATTACAATGAGCATTCAAGATAAGCAATTAAAAAAATAAGAAAGCTGGAATATACACTGAAATCATGCCATCATACATAGCAGATTTTCCATAAATCTTTTATCAGATTTCACAAAACTGATTTGAAATAAGCATACATCATCGACTGCATATCCCACCGTTTGCCTCAATGTGCACTCATGTTCGGCATAAGTAGGAGAAATCCAGTGAACTATACAAATAAACATTGTAAGTCTCATTCCCCTTTTGTACCCTAACTTTTGCCTTGACTTCCCTTGCGAGTTTTTAGTCTAGCGGGATTCATTCCATTTTTATTTTTCTTTAACCCTAATTTTTGCCTAGACTGCCCTTGCAGGTTTTCAGTCTAGCGGGTCTCATTCTTTTTTTTTTCATTTTTTGGAGCAAAGATTTGTTAAAAGAAAATAAATAATTTATCTCAAAATTAACATTATGAAAATGAAAGCAATCATTTATCGATTAGAGTGGACTTTTAGAGGCTTGTAATGTGGCTATGGGTCATGAGGTTAAGAAAAATGGGGTTAGAAGGGCTGAAGAAATTATTTTATGGGTTATAGGTTGAGACAAAAGAATTAGAAGGCTCAAGAACCTCTTTCATGGGTTATGGGTTAAGAAAAAAGGATTTGGAGGCTCAAAAAATGATTTATGGGTTAAAAGTATCCATGATCTTTAGTGCATTCAATTTCCTATGGGGCTCCGAGACATCACATTTTTTTTGTCAAACCCATCCGTTCTCCTTTTTACATGATTTTGATTTTTTCGCTTCTCTACTTTTTCACTTTTTTTTTCTCATTTCTCACTTCTTTCTAATTTGGCATAGCTGATTTCATCATTCACCTCTTCTTCATTTATGACTCTCATTCTCTTTCTTTTATGCCCTAATTTTTGCCAAGACTGCCTATACAAGTTTTCAGTCTTGCGGGCTTTATTTTTCCTTTTATCTCATTGTACCTTTGGAAATCTAATTGCACTAAATTTCACTGAGGGTCGATCCTTGTCCAGGGTTTAATGAAAGGAAATTACAGGCTCAAAGGGGACAGCAAGGGTTGGTTTTTGGGATAGAGAAAAATGGCCACTCTTCATTTCAAGTCATGATTCCACATTTTCAAAAGTTTAATTTCGAAATAACATTCACTCATTTACACATTCTTTGCTCTTTATTTCTTTTTCTTCTTTTTTGTCTCTTTGTTTTCTTGCTTTTTTTTGGGGAAATGGACCTTCAAAATCCGATATTCGTTCACAGGTTCATCCTCGAATGACACACACAAAAGGGCTTCGAGGATTATCACCTGAGGCAATCATTGGATTGGGGACCAAATCTTAAGAGATAATGGGGTGTAAAGAATGGGAAAGAGCTTTTAAGTCCCTGCAAATTCAATAGTATAAAGCTTCAACAAAGCCAACTTGACTTTACACAACATGATTACAAAGTGCTAATGACAATCATATTCTTTTGCTTTGAGCTTTTAGTTCAAGAACTAATTCCCAACCTTTATGTCTCCCTTCCCTTTTGAATGCCCCCTGAAATCTTCCCACTCAGTACACTTCCTTACGCCTCTTTCCAACAAGTCTCAAAAGAATGATCTGATTCCACGAGTCAACGCTTGATTGATATCCACCTTGATGCAAGCACACAAAATTCAACTTTCTCTTGAAAAAAAAATGTGGATGGACACTCAATGACTTTTAAAATTCTTTATTTCAAGAAAGATTATGACAAATGAAAATGTGTCCAGAAAAAAATGATGCTATGGAGTACATGGGTATATTTTATGTATGCAAACATACGTCCTAAGATGCAATATGCATCTGTTTTGTGATTTTTTATTTATTGTTTTTATGTAAGAAATGCAATGCAATTCTATTTACGCGTTTAAGTATGTACACCATGCAAAAAAAAAAATTCTATGTGTAGACAAAGAAAAATGAAATATGGAGAAATTTTATGATGTTATGCTATGAAAGTGCATGAACTTAGAGCCATCATACCGGTGTTTATCCTATGATGCCACATTCAATGTATTTCTTTTATGAGGCACCATGCAAATTTTTTTTATTCATTTGAATATATGCAAAGCTTTTTTTTTTAGAATGCAACACGATCTTTTATGCATGAAATGCAATGCAATTCTCCTAGTTTTTTTTACTTTTTTTAAAGGAAATATGCTATGAAGATTGACGAATGACAATACATTTTGATGCACCTACTCCTAAGTTATGGACAACATGCGACAATGAAATAGGGAGAAATTTTTATTTTCATACATTTTTGAATTGTTTTTATGCATGAAGTGCCATGCAATTTCCTAACTTGTATTTATTTGAATGAAATAAGTCATGCAGCTTGGGGATTAACTATGCGACTTGTTTTATTTACTCATGAAAATACATACAACATGCAAGAACAATTTTTTATGTATATGCAAAGAAAAAATGAAATGTGGATAATTTTTAGGGTGTTATGCTATGAAAGTGTATGTATTGTTGTTATGCATGCAAGTATTTACCCTAAGAAGCGACAGTCAAAACCCATGCAACTTTGAAAGAGAATAGACCGTGATGAATGATGAATGACAATGTGATTTTTTTTATTTACCTATGAGAAAGCAAAATTTTTTTTTTTTTCTAGAATTTATTCCATGAAAAATACTAAATGTGGAGGAAATTATACTTTTCAAAGACACTCGATCTAATGCTCAATAAGAAAAGACTATATTTTTTTTTGACATAAAATGCCTCTATATGCAAACATTTTTTCTTAGAATGCGACATGATACGTTATGGATGAAATGTAATGCGATTTTTTTTTCTTTTTTTTCCCTCTTCTGCAAGGAAATGCTATGAGGATTGACAAATGTATTTTGTTTTATTCACTAATGAAAGGATGCATAATATGCATAGATTTTTATATACACGCAAAGAAACAAATGAAATATGGAGAAATTTATGAAGGATGACGATGCAATGAAAATGCGCACCACATGCGGAAAAATAATTTTTTTCTGAAAACTCATGCAAAGGAAAACGCAAATAAATTTATGCTTTTCAGTGACATGCGGCATAACGCAATATGAACTGCACCATTTTTATACAACAAATGCGACATGATTTTTTTTATGCTTTTTATGCATGAAATGCGATATGATTTTTATTGATTTTTTTTGCCAGAGAAGAATAAACCGTATGAGAGAAAGAAAAAAGGATGTACAACCAAGAATAAGGATATAGATGAAATAGCTCCCTTTGTGGCCTATGATGGGTTGACCTTAATATTGGGTTTTGGGTCCAATGGATCTAATGCTTCTTCTACAGTGAACACTCACAAGGGTTGGCTGTTATAACCTAGATATTTCAAGGTCTCTAGAGTCAAGTACTCAACTAGAAGGTTGACCACACCAGGATGTACATCCAAAATGTGGATACCCGCAAAGAAGAATCGTACTCTAGATGAGGAATTCGTGGAAGTCACACAGGACGTACATCCGAAATGAGTTCCACTACACAACCTCGTTCTAACTTATGTGGTTTTGTTAGGGCTCCAGTATGAGTCCAACTCTCAGTGTGTGCTCAAAGTGTAAGTGTAGTGTGTGAAGGGGCATACGAACCTCAGATCCTAATAAAATAAGTAAAGAAAAAAAAAGTAACTAGAAACCACAACCGGACAATAATATCAAGTGTCTTCTACCCTAGGGTTTATATCAAGCACAAAATAAAGATATACGTAAAAAACTAAAGAAATAAATAAAAGTAAAGAGGGGTAGACAAATGCACGTACCTTATAATCTTTTGCACAACCAAATATAACAGGCTTGACTCTCACCTGTCCCCAGTGGAGTCGCCATCTGTCGTGACCGTGATCTCGATGTAGACGGCCCAAAAATCGATTATTTTAGGAGTCGCCACCCAATTTATTTAATAGGAAAAATTGAGAAAAACCTAACTAGAAGTTATTGGCCTGCGTAAACTAGATTGAGTTCGGGAGTCGATTATGCATAGGGAAGGGCGGAAACTTAATCCCACTGCACCTCTAGTACATCTGTCCTAAGACAGTTACCCTAAAGCTGATTGTGCAAATAATAATAAAATTACAGGTTAGTTGTTTACCCCAAAATTAAGTAAAAAGGATTATTTAGAAATAAATAAAATAGGGACCGATTTAAGAAAATTTAATTTTGACTTGACAGGGAAGCCCCGCTCCTACGTATCCTCTGGTGCAATGAGGAACTCAACAGTCACGTAGTTCTTCCTGAAAAAAAAGTTTGTTGGTTGGTTGATTTTATTTTTGAAGGGGTTTAAGGTCACCAAGCTGTACAGCTAAAGTCTCTTAAACCGGGCTTGACAAGATGTACATCTCACTCAAGCTCATTTTTTAGGTTTTTGGAAAATAGGTGTTAAAGAAAAAAAATGATTCTTTATTGGACAAAAAATTAATTTAGTTTAGCTTGACGGGGAAGCCCCGCTCCTACGTATCTCCGAAGCGGAGAATCAAAGGCCACGTAGTTCTTCCAGAAAATATTTGTTTGTTGATTGATTTTTAATTTTTTTTAAAAGGGTTTAAAATCAAAGCCGTGCAGCTAAAGTCTCTTAAACTGGGTTTGACAATATGTACACATCAATCAAACCCATTTTTTATTAGTTTCTTACGAGAATAGCGTCACAAATTTTCATTAAATTAATAAATATATAAAGTATAAAGTAAAGTAAAAAAAAAAAACAAAAGTGTAAAGTCACGTGAATGACAATTGAAAAGAGAGCGGGGGTGCTAGTTTTCAAATGTTCAGAAGTCAAATCTTAGCTTCTTTGAAAGAAACAATTTTTTGATTATAAGAAAGTGAAATAATAAAATAAACATAATGTTGTTTCAGTTGTTTTCGAAATTATACCGAAGAAATTACTGGGATGAGTCGCGGACTAGGTCGCTCTCGAGATATACACCTCTCAATATGGTTTATAACTAACCACTCAGGAATATGGCTCGTAGGCCACTCTTAGAAAAGAAGAAGAAAACGAATTTGTGAGGGAGAAGAGAAGAGAACTCGGTACTGCTTCGAGTTTTCGGTGTGCTGAATTAGTTGGGGGAAGGGCCTTTTTATAGACTTCAATAACCCGCTTCGTGCGCAAGTCAAGGGACTTCGTGCGCAAGTTGCGAGTTCCGTTAGGAACGGATCCTTCGTGCGCAAGTCTAGCTGACTTGGAGCGCAAGTTCGCAACTGCTCGGCTAGTTCGTCGTATTTGGTCGGTTCAATGAATCTGGACAAGCACGTTCCAAAAAATAAAATATAAGTTAATTAATTTTGCAAAAAAAACTTTACACCTCACAGCCCTAGCCCGAGCCCGTCGGACGGACGGCGGCGGCGGCGCGCGCGTGTGTGGTGGTCAGTTAGAGTGCGTGCTTGCCCGTTCACAAAACTGCGTACCCCTTGGGCCCCAACCCAAATGTGTGAACTTCCCACTTATAAGCACTCTTCAAGTGCTTAGTTCAAGCAATGTGGGACTTGGTAAATTTTTAAATTCACACCAATGTTCCAACACATAATAAAAGCATGAAAAGATTGGGATCAGATAGTTGATAGGGGTCGCAGGCTTCTTGAAAAGAGAGAGAGAGAAAAAAAAACAAAGGAGAAAAATGGTTAAGAAGAGATAAATCAACCAAGGAAGCAAAAAAAGGGCCGAAGGGGAAGGAAGGAAAGAGGAAGTGGGGCGTGCGGTTGAGGTGGCGGACCGCAGCGGAGCTCGCGGTGGCGACCGTGACAGTGGTGGGTGTTCGGCGTTTTGGGGTGGTTTGCGAAAAGAGGGAGAGGGTGGTGGGTAGTGGTGGCCGTGTGGGTTTGTGACGGTGGAGAGAGAGAGAGAGACACTACAAGAAAAGCTGGACTTTGCGGCGGGCTAAATCCGCCGCAAAAGCCAAATTTGCGGCGGATATTTGGACTTTGCGGCGGAAGTTTTTCGCCGGTAGCCAGCTCGAAGCAAACGCGTTGCGGCGGATTTAGTGGCGCCGCAAAATCCACCGCAAATTTGCGGCGGATAATCCGTCGGAAAAGGGGACAATTTTTTGACGCAATATATCCGCCGGAAAGTACCAAATATCCGCCGCAAATTATCCGCCGCAAAGTACCCGTTATCCGCCACAAATCACCCGTTTTATTTAAAAAAAAATGAATATAATTTTTTTAAAAAAACGTTTTATTTAAAATTCCGCCGCAAACGACACAAATCCGCCGCAAAGTACCATTTTTTTTAAAAAAAATTTATTATTATTTTTAAAAAATAAATTTTATTTTTTAAAAAAATCGTTTTAATTGAAAATATCTATATTATTTTATTAATTTTTTTAATTATTGATAAAAAAATAAAATCCAATAACTAATTAATTTTTAATTTAAAAAAATAAAAATTGGGAAAAGCAGTAAAAATATCCATACAATTAATAAAATATCTAGACAATTAATAAAATATCCAGACAAATAAATAAAATAATCTAAAGCTACTGGGGTGCCTGCCGGTCAATGTCACCAACATTATTATAATATGTATCATCTTGAAGTAAAGCACTGAGCGATGACATTTGGACATTAAGATCAATGTCCAGCGGGGATGACCGCTGCTGGGGGTACTGCTGGTTTGGCTGGATCAGGGGTGACTGATGTTGGGGCTGCTGGTATGGCTGGCGGGGTGACTGATGTTGCTGCTGGTATGGCTGGAATGGCGGCGCATACTGCGGTGTATACTGCGGGGGATATTGGGATGCATACGGCGGGGGATACTGGGGTGCATACTGCTGCTGGTAGTAATGCTGTTGTGGCGGCGGCGGGTAGGATGCTGATGAGGATGGCCTCGAGTGCTGAGACACCATCTGATCCTGCAAGAACATAAAGCGCTCCTCCATGTGCTCCTCAGCTACCCTAGCCTGCTCCCGAATCGCCTGAATTTCCCGATCACTTCGATCCCGAATCGCCTGAATTTCCCGATCGCTTTGCTGCTGCCGCTCGGCAATCTGACGCTGAGCCTCGCTCAGTTGCTGCGTCAATTGCCTAACCTCATTCAACTCACCAGCATTGGGAACATAATTGCGACCAGTCGAGGATCCAGAATGTGAATCTGATAGACTCGGAATAATGCTTGTTCGAAAAGCAGCGGGTCCAATACCACCTGATCCTACCAGACGATTAGTCTTTTGGGGACCAACTGCTCTCTCCCAAACATCACGAGCTACTCTAGCCTCCTCCACTGGATCGACAGCTGCCCCACTGCCCTGTTGTGACTGATGGTACTCAGCCATCCCACCCTCGAAGCTCTCCTGAAAAAATAACCCAACAAATAAATAACTAATTATTAATATAAATAATAAACATTAATTAATATATATAATTGTAAAAGTAGTTTTACCTGAATACGCCTCGCCCGATCTGTAACGTACTCACCAGTCTCCTCCACCATATGCATGTGGCAATGCAACTCAGGCAAAGTGATTGGCCTTTGTTCCCTCTCCACCTATATATATATATATATATATATATATATATATATATATATATATATATATATATATATATATATATATATATATGTACATAAATATATATATATTAATTAAATACACATATTGAAAATGACTAGTTAATTATTATAAATAATTAATTAATTAATCAAGTAATAAATTAAGTAATAAATTTACCAAACGTATGTAATGCGTTGCAGTATTAACACTCCCCCCCGTGTGTGTGCAGCCACCTTTTTCAGAAGCACGGTTCTTCTTGGCTTTCTCACAATAATTCTTAAATCCTTCATCTTTCTCCCAATACTCATTAAACTCAGCCCAAGTTGAGTCTCCCATATAAGATGGCTTCGTACCCGTATTGCGCGCCCTCCGCATCAATTCAGAATAGCGATGAGAACATCTCTTATGGAACACTCTCTCAACTACGGCTTGCTCCCCTGGATACCATGTACATTTTTCCTATTTAAGAAATTTACAATAATGTTGTTAATTATAAGGCAATAATTAATTAATTAATCAAGTCAATATAAAAGATAATACACCAAATTAATTATTTCGTAGAATCGAATTAACTTACCAAAAATGATCTTAACATCTTCTTATTTGCATCCTTATCTTTTCTAACTTCCGTCCAGTTCTTCCAGCTCTTGGTAAAATTCTCCTTGATTGTTTTTGTGATGGCGGTAGCTGAAGCCTTCGAAGGAATAAAACTGCATTAAAAAAAGATGAATTTTGTTACACCAAATATAAGTTATATATATAAATGGCAACAAAAATATAAATTAATAAATAATAATATAGATATATATATATATATATATATATATATATATATATATATATATATATATATATATATACTTACGAATCGCCAACAATCTGCAATATGATACGCCCATCAGGTGTAACCCTAATCACCTCAGTCCCATCAATGAATGTGCGTACCCCATCCGCATCAACATGTGTCGGGGATAAGCCCTCAGTACCAACAGGAATCGATGGGCCCCCTGCAGTACTAGTACTAGCACCATCCTCAGACACAGGTGGTGGCAAATATCCGCCAGTAGTAACAACAACACGCGTAGGCTGAACACGGCGCCCTAGGCGAGTAGATGTCTTCCGCCTGCTAGTGCTGGCGGCATCGAGAGGTGGAGGAGGAACATATGCGCCGTCATGATCGGATCCCGAGTCATCATGAGATGCCATATCTGTATAGATCTAGCTAAACATATACATTTAAACAAAACAAACATATACTAAACAAGGTTAACATATATAAACATATAGAAAATTCATGCCTTAAAATAAATAATTTGAATCCCATTCATTCTCAAACAAATAACATCCTTCATTAAAAATAACATCTTCATTAAAAATAGAATTGTTGAAACATAAATTACATTCATTCTAATTTGAATCCCATTCATTCTCAAAATCATCATCATCGGAGGAGTGAATTCTTGATACACCAATGTGGTCTGTTGCATCATCACCATCAGCATCTTCGTCATCAACAACTTCATCGCCGGTGTTTGGCTCATCACATAAACGAACAATGGGTTCAACTTGAATCACTTCATTTACATTAGACATCTCTTCCATTTGATATGGCATAATATCTTCCACTGTGTCATCATTTGTCTAATCAATGCGACCTCTTGGTTTTGTTTTAATTGCGACACACCAACCACGCCTATCAGTCCGCATTGATGGATAAGGGACATAATAGACTTGTCTCACATTTTGTGCAATGACGAACGGATCATACGGTCGATATCTACCATTCATTTTAATGTCCACTGTATTTGACTTTGGATTCACCTTTGTTCCTCGAGCAGACGGATCAAACCAATTACAATAAAAAACCACTACCTTTGGACTAAAATCTAGATGGGGGTACTGAAGTTCATATATGTGTTGAACCACACCATAAAAATCATCTTCACCTCCTCCAGTGACCCCCTTCATGCACACTCCACTATTGACTGTCTCTCTGCCCCGTGTCCATTCATTGGTGTGAAATTTGTATCCATTGACAAAGTATGTGTGCCATTCTTTAACACATCTTCGAGGACCGTCTGATATGTTCCTCAAGTGTTGGTTGGTAGGATTTGGCGGGAGGGAATACACATATTGACTAAACCACATTGGAAAATGCGCATGAATATGAGCAGAAGATTGGTCTTCACGTACTGCCTCTGATGACAAGAACTCCCTAAAAAGAAATAATTTAATTGTTACACTTGTCTACTATATTAACTAATTAAGATCGATTGTTAATGTTGAGGAACATACTCAATAAATGGTTGCACCTCAGTACAGTTTATCAACACATGAACATGTGCTGAACTTAACTCTTCATCTGTTAGCCAGTGAGTTGACTCCTTCCCAGATGGACGACCGGGTAGACAAAAGACAGACAAAGCCAAAGGATGTCGCCATTCAGTATCCACTTCATTTCGACTGCTTCCAGGAGCAAACTGATTCTTGAAATAATGAGAACAAAAATGTGTTGTTTCACGGTGTAGGTAAGAAGAACATATCGATCCTTCAACTCTAGCTTTGTTTTTCACCGATCTTTTTGAATCACCCATGAACCTAGAGAATATGATATTAATATATTAATAGTCATATAATATTTTAATTTAAACTTGTTTCTTATATTATTATAATTAAAAATTAGCTGACCTTTCAAACGGATACATCCATCTGTATTGGACAGGTCCGCCAAATTTAGCTTCATATGCGAGATGCACCGGTAGATGCTCCATAGAATCAAAGAAACCAGGTGGAAATACTCTCTCCAACTTGCATAAGATAAGTGGGATGTCTTGTTCCATTTTTGAAAGATCATCAGCTTTTAGCGTTGCAGAACACAAATTCTTAAAGTATTGACTTATTTCAATGAGCGGATTCAAAACGTGTGTTGGCAACGAACTAAAAGCGATAGGAAGTAAGCACTCCATGAATACGTGACAATCATGACTCTTCATCCCATGCAACCTCCCATTATCCACATCCGCACATCTAGATAAATTGGAAGAATAACCGTCTGGCATTTTCAACTCTTTTATCCACTGATAAACTGCTTTCGCTTGTTCGGTAGATAAAGTATAATTGGCTTTGGGTTTCAAAATCCTAGTACCTTGCTCAACCAACAACAAATCCTTTCGTCTACAGAAATGATCTATATCCTTCCTAGCTTTCTCATTGTCTTTCGTTTTGCCTTTCACGTTCATGACAGTGTTAAATATGTTGTCAAAAAAATTCTTCTCTATATGCATGACATCGAGATTGTGTCTCAATAGATTATCTTTCCAATAGGGAAGTTCCCAAAAAATACTTATTTTTGTCCAATTGTGCCATTGTCCAAAGCCATCTGGACGAGAAACAACACCGGCTACGACTTCCACAGGAGGGATATCCCTAACATTATTCCAAACTTCCTCTGGTGTCAACTGACGAGGAGGTCCAATTGTTTCAACATTTCCCTTGATGAACGCATATTTCTGCTTTCTAAATGGGTGATCCATAGGTAAGAACCTACGGTGCGAGTCAAACCATGAAACTTTTCCTCCGTATTTAAGACTAAAAGCCTTTGTGTCAACCATGCAAATCGGACACGCCATCTTACCATGTGTCCCTCATCCAGACAACATTCCATAGGCAGGGAAGTCATTTATGGTCCACATCAAAGCCGCCCTCATCACAAAATTTTGTTTGCGTGCCACATCATAAGTTAAAACACCATTCCACAACCTTTTTAGGTCATCAATCAAAGGTTGCAAATAGATGTCAATACCAGCTGTTGGATTACTTGGCCCTAGAATAATAGAATTTAAAAACATGTATGGTTTGGACATACACATTTCTGGAGGAATGTTGTATGGGGTAACAATAACTGGCCAACATGAATACGGTGTTGCCGAGGCTTGAATATATGGTGTGAAACCATCAGAGCACAAACCAAGCCGAACATTGCGTGGATCACTGGCAAAATCTGGATGAACACGATCAAAATGCTTCCAAGCTTCACCATCAGATGGGTGACGTAATTCACCAGAATTATTTCTATTTTGATGGTGCCATGTCATTTTACCTGTGGTCTCCATTGAAGTAAACATCCTCTGTAGCCTTGGAATAAGAGGCAGATAGAACATTGATTTCCGTGGAACCGATTTGCCTCTGCTCATCCCTGATCTACTGACACGATAGCGTGGTTGTCCACACAACTTGCATTCCGACAACTGTCCATCATTTATGCCAAACTCATTGTTATAATAGAGCATGCAACCAGACACACAACAATCAATCCTTTTATATTTTAAGCCAAGCTTCGATACCACTCTTTTAGCTTCATAATAACTTTGCAGTAAACTCCCTCTATTAATGGGGGTTGCATCCAACATCATTTTGGTCATATATTCCATGCACAACTCAGCAACATTAAATTGAGACTTAAGACCCAACAACCGAACACACATTGATAATTTTGAGTCTGTAGATCCTTCAAATATGGGTTTATTTGTCTCACTCAAATACATGTAAAACCTTTGAGCTTCCTCATTTGGAACTTCGTCAGCATCTGGTTCTTCAAAATCCAAATTTACTCCAACAGCGTCAGATATCATTCCCTGATAAACATCTAACGGTTGTATTCCCCATCCTTCAGATGTCGTAGTCACTGGATAACTACTTGATGTGTGATCTACTACTTCAACCGGAACATTAACCGCAAGAACTGCAGCTACCCCTGGCGCTCCTTCCCCGTGACGACTCCATGTCCAATAATTTGGCCTAAACCCATTATTGTACAAATGAAGTCTAACTTCATGTTCATTTTTTATAGCTCGAAATGAACATTTCAAGCACGGACATCTAATACCGCCTTGTCGCCCAAATTCTTCATGATCAATGTACTTAGCACAAAAAATAAACTCTTCTACTCCTTCTACAAAACGTCGTTTTACACCAGTTCTTCCAGGATACAATCGATCATACATCCAACTACGATCCATTTTCAAGAACTATACGTATACTACACTACAATATAAATAAAATAAACTATCAATTACTTCATATTTTGATATATATATTTATATATTACTCATTTTATTTTGATATTTCAATAAACTACCAATTAATTACAAGCAACAGAATTAATTTTTTAATAATGTTATATACAAATAATTTAAACATTATAAATAATAATTCCAAATTTAATTTTAAATTTCAATTTTTATAAGACAATATATGTTAATAAAATTTATAAGTGAACTTAATAAATAAGTTTTTTCAATATAAATTAATTTGTATTATTATTGCAAACAAAATACTAAACAAAATTTTACTAAAAATAGTGAAGTAAGTAATATTTTATTAATTACTTTAACAACTAACCGTAGTGAAGAGAAGGCTCTGGCTTGAAGCTTATCCTGAACTCAAGCAGAGAGGAAAAAGGAGGAACCCAAACAATACCTAAACAAAAAAAACAACACAATTAGTAACAAATTCATATTATTATAAAATAATTTAAAAACGAATATTAAAAAAAATTAAAAACTAAAACTATTAACTAATATCAAAAACATACCTTGAAGAAATTTCCCAATAAGAGCAGAAGACAATTCGTAGGGAGGAAGCGCTACACTTCAAAAACAGATTTAGTAGAGAAGGAGAGAATTTGGGAGAGAGTAAAAGAGAAATTTTAAGAAGAGAATAGGAGGATTGTTAGAAGTGTGAAGAATGAGAAGTGGGGAATGGATATATATAGAAAAACGCAGCCCAACGGTCAAAAGGGATTTGCGGCGGATTCTGGACGGTTGCGGCGGATTTTGAAATTCAATATCCGCGGGTTTTTTTTTTCGGTGCTTTGCGGCGGATTATGGAGGTTTGCGGCGGATTTTGAAATTTAAAATCCGCGGGTTTTTTATTTACGGAGCTTTGCGGCGGATTCGTGGTACTTTGCGGCGGATATTCAAATTAAAATATCGCGCCTTTTTTTTTTAAAAACACCAAATATTCCGCCGCAAATGCTCAACATCCGCCGCAAAAAACACAAATCCGCCGCAAAGTACCATTTTTTTTTTAAAAAAAATTATTATTTTTTTAAAAAATTATTATTATTTTTAAAAAATAATTTTTATTTTTTTAAAAAAATCGTTATAATTAAAAATATATATTATTTTATTAATTTTTTTAATTATTGATAAAAAAATAAAATCCAATAACTAATTACTTTTTAATTTAAAAAAATAAAAATTGGGAAAAGCAGTAAAATATTATCACCAAAAAAATATCCATACAATTAATAAAATATTTTAAACAAAAAAATAAAATAATCTAAAGCAATAAAAATTGGGAAAAACAGTAAAATATATATTTAATGTCTGCTACCCCTAAACGGAGACCTATGCCATTATCTTGATATGACACTCTCTTGAGCATTGTCGGCAGCAGCTCCATTACAGTGGCGTATGTCTCCATTTCTTTGTAAAGAAATTTCCACATTGTCGTGAACACCCCTTCATCTTTTTCGTTAAAAGTAACCCATTTATCAGCAAAAAGCTCCTCCTCATTATTTCACCACAAGTGACATATACGTTAATCAAACGCTCGTTATCATCCTTCAACTTAACAGTCCGTCCTTGCAGTTCCTCAAACTTTCTATTTAGAGATTCAACCATATTTTCAAAATAGAAAGTTTCACAAGAAACTATCTTTTGAAAAGATGATTGAATCTCTAAATAGAAAGTTTGAGGAACTGCAAGGACGGGTTGTTAAGTTGGAGGATGATACCGAGCGTTTGATGAGCGTATATGTCTCTTGTGGTGAAAATAATGAGGATGAACTTTATGCTGATAAAGGGGTTACTTTTAACGAAAAAGATGAAGGGGTCTTCATGACAATGTGGAAATTTTTTTACAAGAAAATGGAGACGTACGCCACTCTATTGGAACCCCGCTGCCGACAATGCTCAAGAGAGTGCCGTATTAAGAGATCGAGTGCCGTATCAAGAGAATGAGAGTATTGGTAGAGGTGTGAAAAAAGAAGAAGGGGAGAAGGGGTTTATATAGGAGAAACGAAGTCAAACGATTAAAAGGCAAGATCCGCCGGAAACGGCAGTTACCGGCGGATTTAAGGGATTTGCGGCGGACTTAAGGGATTTGCGGCGGACGGAGGTGCATTTGCGGCGGTTAATTAAAATCTCGTAAAAAAAAAATTTGTGAACCCAAATCCGCCGCAAGAACCGTTAAATCCGCCGCAAAATCCAAGACGAATTTTAATCCGCCGCAACGGTCAATTATTCCGCCGGTAACTTTGAGGCGGATAAAATCCGCCGGAAATGCGTAGATTCGGCCGGTAACTTTGCGGCGGATCCATATCCGCCGGAAACTCCTGGCCGGAAAAACCAATAATTCTTGTTAATGAAAACACTTGCAAAATAAGTGGAGCCATATAGCAAGCACAAACGTAAACAAAATCACCATTACATTCATCAAATCTCACAAACCTATATAATCAAGTTTGTACAGGTTCTATAAACAATGCAAAGCAAAATTTAAGATGAACTTTTAATCCAAAACTGCAAAATCATGCTTCTGAATGACTTCATCTAGAGGTGTATCTTCTGGTTTTCAAATTTCCTTCAGCTGATGACATGATAAGAGTGTTAGCCAGCCTGGTTGTATTTAGATCAACACCCATATGCATGCTTCAAATCAAATGGTTCAAAATGCCACCAGAAAATTACAAGCACGGACAGCTAGCATCAATATTGTAAACCTTTCATGTTATACTAATATGATAAGGGAGAAGTACAAATAGTTGGTAAAAGGAAAAAGGGGAACCATATAGCAATTAGAGATCAGATCAGATCATTGAAAGTTCAATCAGATCATTATATGAAGCAATTCATATAGACTAATGTTATTGAAAACACTTGCAAAATAAGTAGAACCATGTAAAAAACACTTGCATAATTACTGAGGAAGAGAAATGTAAACAAATTCACCATTACGTTATATATACATAAATCTTGATACATAGGGAAATCAGAGAAAACACGAAGATTCATAAAGTAAATGTTGCATAAACCTGGGTTTTGTTACCCTACCTTAGTCCAAACATATATATATATATAATTGTATTTGTTAACAAGTTAAAGCAATGAGAAATTGAATGCAACTGCAATCCAAAGAAAGTGCCTAGTCTCTCTCAAATCCTAACCAACATCCAGCCTACTCCCTCTCTATATACTCCTTACAACTGATGTGCATGCCTTTTTTTCCCTCTATTTCCAACTCAGCAGTTGGTAACAAAATAATTCTTTTTCATACTTAAATCACATGGCTACCCTTTCCCTTTAGTAACCAACAGCTCTAACAGTTTTCCCTCTCCCTTCTAACTGCCTAACTAACTCTTTCATCTGGAATATTCCTTCCAGTGATGTTCTCCTTTAGTAGGTTACCAGCTAGCCGAACTGGGCCTGGTTGAGTGGTTGTTTGGGCCTTTGAGAGTAAACCTAAACCTACAGGGCTTGGGCACCTTGCCTTGGGGCTGGCCTATATTTTCTTAACAAGTTAGAACTTAACAGACAGCCATAAAAAGAAATATACAAGATGAGAAAATGTGCTAAAACGTTGTGCGCAGTGTTGTCAATGGCGGATGGCGGTTTATGGCGGAGACCCAAAAAACCGCCATAAACATATGGCGGATGGCGTAACGGCATATCGCGGACGCCATGGCGAACCAATTTTTATAAAAAATTTAAAAATATACATACTAATACACATACAAAAAACACTATAAAAATTAAAAAAATAATCCAAAAGCCTATCAATAAATGTCAAATTGTCATAAGCAACTAAGAACCACTTCAAATTAGTCTCCATCAAATTGTCATAAGCAACTAAGAACCACTTCACATTAAGTTTAAGACATCAAAATAATAACAAAATTATAAAAAGCAATGAAAACACAAAGTAATTTCCTTCTAATCCTCTTCCCCAACCCCAACATAGTCATTTTCCAAACAGGGAAAAAAATTAAAACAGATGCACAAAGCCACAAACAGTAAAAAAAAATTAAAACAGGAAAAAAAATAAAAACAGATGCATTAAAACAAAAACAAAATAAAAAATTAAAACAAAAACAGAAAAAAAAAGAGATTAAAACAGGAAAAATAAATAAAAACAGATGCATTAAAACAAAACAGAATAAAAAATTAAAACAAAAACAGAAAAAAAATTAAAAGAAAAACAGAAAAAAATATGTGATATGCGAAGAAGAGAAAGAGATATGTGAAGTGAAAGAAAGAACAAAAGAAAAAAATAACCAGCGAAGAGAGAAGAGAAAGCGAACCTGCGAAGAGAGAAGAGAGGTTCGCCGTCGCCTTCGCTGCTGGTGGAGAGAGAAGAACCAGCTAAGGGAGAAGAAGAACAGGGAAGGAAAACAGAGGTAGAGGGAGAGAGAAGCGTGTGAGAGACTGAGAGTTAGTAGGAAATGAAATTGAGAGGAAATACCAAAAATACCCTTAATGAAACTCAGCGTTTTGAAAAATTAGGGTTTTTTCTGTGTGTTACTGTTCCTCTTCAACCTTGAGCGCCGCAAGCACTGCAATTGGTACCCAAAACACAGCTTTTCTGACCCGATCCAATGCGATTTCGCCTGGTTTTTTAAAAATTTTCTATTTTGTCCGCCATTCACCGCTACGCCGCCACAACCGCCATCCTTATAGCGCCGCCATTTAGATTCCGTTATAAAACCGTTTTTTGAAGGCGGCGTCTCCAGTTTCCGCCACGCCATAGCGCTATGGCGCCGCCATAACCGCCATTTGACAACACTGGTTGTGCAACTGTTTGGGCTAAAGTTACATGTGAATTACTGAAAAATTTACTTAAGCTTTCCATCATAGTATGTGTACTAATTAAGACGATTTGTTGTTGAAGCAGTTTCCATCAATTGACTGACTAAAACCACATCTTGACAAGCTTCTAACATGATTTCACAATGAAGTCCAACTTGATTTCTTATCGACACCAACTCAGGAAATTCTATTATGTTTTTTGTTTCTTCAAAAAGTAATGAACCTTAGAGGAAGTCCCATCAGACTTACTAGCCTTTTCTATTGGCTCAACACTTGATCATACTGAATTTACCAAACTCATTTTTTATGAAGTACAACACACTAGACAAAAGAAATATTCTCGTAATTGTGGATAAAAATGTACAACAAGAATGCAACATACCTCGTGTGTCATCCGTACAAATGACCTCTTGCAATCATTTCACGAAGAAGTTTCTCCGCTTTATCATTTTCATCTTTTGCAAAGAGAGAACGAACAATAATTTCGTAAGTTCTAGCATTCGGAGTGCAACCATTCTCTTCCATTTTTGACAACAAGGCCAGTGCCTCAATAAAAAATCCCTTGCTACAAAACCCTTGGATCATAACAGTATATGTAATGACATTCAACTTGTAGCCTTTAATCAAAAGATCATGAAAAACCTCTTGAGCATGGTCAAGTCTTCCACTTTTGCACAACCCACCAATAAGAATATTGTATGTGTGCATATCTAGCTGAATACCTTGGTCCATTAATTTTGTTACTAACGCAATTGCCTCGTCAATATGACGGTTTTTGCATAAGGCATCTAATATAGAATTGTATGTAATAATATTAGGAGCTTGAGCTCTATCATGCATCTCATCAACAAGCTCCAAAGCATATGCAATTCTCCCTAATTTGCAAAAACCATCAATAAGGGAACTGTAAGTTACCTTATTTGGAACTATTTTTTTGTGATGCATTTCTTTGAAGAGATTCATGGCTTCAGCAACCATTTTAGCCTTGCATAATCCATTAATCATGATATTGTAGCAATGAGCATCACGAGTCACTCCCATTTGGTCCATAATGTTGAATATCTTCTTTGTCGTGTTCACTTCATTGACTAGAAGATATCCATCCATTAATGAGCTATAGGTAACAACATCGGGTTTCAAACCTTCTTTCATCATCATAGCTAATACATTCTTAGCTTCTTTCAACTTTCCTTCTTTACAAAAAGCATCCAGCAATGTATTAAACGTACGCACATTCGGATTGATACTTTTCAATATCATTTTATTCAACAAGCCAATTGCATCTTTCAATTGACACACAATGCAAAAACCATACATTAAAGCATTGTAAGTGACAATATTGGGAGATATTCTCTTGGCAATCATTTCAGAATATAAACTACAAGCATCATTAACAAGCTTATCTTTGCACATACTATCGATAATTGCAGTGTACATTACCGCGTTAGGTTGAACCAATTTCCCTTCGATTTGCCTTAGCAACTGCATTGCAGCTCTAGTTTCGCCTATCTTACATAAGCCATTAATCAAGGTGCCATAACTAACATGGTTCAAGTGAAAACCCAGTGCTACTACCTTGTCATGAAAAAGCAGTGCTTTATGAACTTCGCCTTTAATACAGAGACCCTTGATGAGGGTAGTCAAAGTTATGATATCCGGGTGATAACCCATCTTGAGAATCTTGGAGAATGCAGAAAAAGCAAAGGGGATATTATCCACATTACAGAAACAGTTGATTAGGATGTTGCAACTGACAAGGTCAGGAGTAATTCCACTTAATTCCATTTGCCTGTGAAGTGAAATAGCAGTGGGGTAATGTTTTTGCTTAACAAGTGAACCTAAAATCTTGCCAAATTCAATGAGGGGTGGGGTAGGATGCATATAGAGCATGCGATTGAACAATGAAACGGTATCATCTTCATTGGAAACAGAGGGAGAGAATCGCTTTGAGGTTGAAAAGAAGAAGCAAGGAAACAAAGAAGGAGAAATGGGATTAAAAACAGAGACAGCACCGCACCTCAAATTCGAAAACGACATATTCGACAAAATGAACCTTGAAACCGAAATAAAGAAGCACTTCTCAGAGGAAATTAGACTTGCCAGGAATTGGGGGATTTGGGGCTTTGACGAATAAGGTAAGAAGAATAAAGAGGCGGCAACTACGAGCTCTGGCGGCGGCTGTCTACGGCGGAAAAATCCTTGGAAGGCGGCGGCGGTGAGGTAGAGAGTGGAGAGAACAAACGAGAGAGGAATCGGGGATTCTGAGTTTATTTAGAATTGAGGGTTAAGATTGATCTTATGGAAAGCTTAGATCTTGACCGTTGGATCAAAAAAGGTACGAGAAGGGGTGTTGTGCATTTTTTTAGTAAGTGCAATTCTTTTGAATTTTGTAAGGAGAGGTCTACCAAAATTTAATAACTTACGCGCTTAAATAAAAAAGGTTTTTTTTTACCCCTTCCTTTTTCTCTATACCCCATTTTACTCTAAATCCTCAAAATAGAAACTATATATCATTCCTTGAGCCAGCAAGTTGTCCAGGAACAAAGCAATGTGCATATTTGTTATCTTGAATTCTCCAACGATGGTTATTAGCTGAAGAGAGAGGAACCCTTTGATTGAAAACAACACAGCATTAGCTCTCTATCTTCTATAACTTAATGACAAGATAAATAGTAAAATCTGCACACTATTGAATACTTCAATATGTCTCTCTATCTGCATCAATCAAGAGTATAAATGATACTTAGCATTCAAATCATTTTTTAAGTATGTGATATTCCAGTCATTCGGCTACAAGGCCAACATTCATTACACCAAGATTAAATTACCTTACTGGGGTACAATATATCTCAAGCATCTAAATTGCTCATCATGAGCACCTTGTTCATTACTACGATGTTAACTGTTTACGCTCAACCGAGTTAGACAACAACGTTCTCATATTTTACATCAACGTTATTACCAGAATCTGATCTGGTGGGTTGGCCGGTGGGCAAAGAAGTTGATCAAGCAAAGTACCTCGTGCACACGTCACTTCCTTCCCTAGTAGGTCAATGTTTCTTAGAAAAATGACAAAGAAAAAGACCATTTATAACCGTGAAGGAATGTTTAGGTCTCATTGTCTTCCTTAGCAAAAAAAAAAGGTATTTTAGGTCTTCCCTTGATTTCAAGAAATGAACCCACTTCTTTGGAAACAAATTTCCCAATACACCAAGAGAGAAGATAAAAAGCTTACTACAATAAAAAAAAGTAGGGAATAAAAAAAAAGCTTACTACCGAGATCACGAATAATGAGTTTCTTTCTTTTTTCTTTTTCTTTTTCTTGAATTAGTGAATTTCTGCTAAACTACACAAGGAACTGCTAGACAAAAGATCTTGTATGAGACAGAATAGTGAACTTTGTAGCTTACAAAAATTATTAGCAATTCTTTATTTCTACAAACTTTCTCTTATTCCAATTAATCCTTAATCCAATAAGCATCAAAGGGTTTCATAAATAAGTATACAAGTCCAAATATTAATATTTATCAAATTCCTCACACATTGTGGATAGTTAATATTGAAGATCACATTAGACCCAAATGGCAATGAATGCCAAATTGTATCAATTGTATCTATTACAAAATAGTTAAACAAAACACAACAACATCAAAATATTGTTCAATTTAACCATATCTATTTTCATATGATTCGAATGCTTGAGAGATTAACCATATCTATTTTCATATGAACAACAAGCCTTAAGCTCTTCAATTTAATTCAGAATGAATGCATGCTATGCAACCACATCTACTAAAACATATATAGACTTAACTTAAAGTCAGATTTAGGTACTTCCAAATGACATATAATCCTTCCCAGAATCAAATTTAATAGGCTAAATAACACTTTTGGTCCTTTATCTTTGCTCCAGATTTCACTTTGGTCATTTATCTTTTTTTTGGTCCGTTTTGGTCCTTTATCTTTCATTTTCGTTTCACTTTGGTCCTTTATCTTTTTTTTGGTCCGTTTTGGTCCTTTATCTTTCATTTCGTTTCATTTTGGTCCCTCACGTTATTATTTAATTCAATTAAAACATTAAAACAATTAAAACAATTAATTCAATTAAAACAATTAAAAAAAATTAGAGAAATTACTCCCCCACCGTGAACCACCGTCAGCCACCAACAACCACCACCAACAACCACCCACCCAACCACCACCCACCTAACCACCACCCACCGTGAACCCCTCCCCCCTCCCAAACCCAGATCTGCAGCAAGACCACAGCAAGATACCATTATCATCAACAAAACCACAGCAAGATCTAAAACCCAGAACTTAAACGCATGGTGAAGAACATAAACGAAACATATTTGGAGCGAATCAGTGAAGGGAAGCGAATGGTGAAGAATATTGGATTTGGATGAAGATGGGAACCTTGGCTTTGCTTTTCTTTTTATTTGTTTTCTTTTCCCCCTCTCAGAGATTGCTTGTGAAAAGCTGTTAAAAACCCCCAAATCTGGGTTTGCAATTCGCGAATTAGTTACGCAACATCACGAGAATGAACGAGCATTTCGTCGAGGGTGAAAGGAAGGGTGGTGGTTAGGTGGGTGGTGGTTGGGTGGGTGGTGGTTAGGCGAACCAGATCTGGGTTTGGGAGGTGGTGGTGGTGGGTGGTGGTGGTTGGTGGCTGACGGTGGTTCACGGTGGGGGAGTAATTTCTCTAAATTTTTTTTAATTGTTTTAATTGAATTAATTGTTTTAATTGTTTTAATGTTTTAATTGAACTAAATAATAACGTGAGGGACCAAAATGAAACGAAATGAAAGATAAAGGACCAAAACAGACCAAAAAAAAGATAAAGGACCAAAGTGAAACGAAAATGAAAGATAAAGGACCAAAACGGACCAAAAAAAAGATAAAGGACCAAAGTGAAATCTGGAGCAAAGATAAATGACCAAAAGTGCTATTTAGCCAATTTAATATTAGTTTGCCAAGGCTCACCATTCTGATAAGAGGGGATGTTAGAGTAAAATCATCTTGTCATTTTGTATAAACTTGGGGCCTTTTGGCATTAGGAGAGCCTAGAGTCTCTCAAACACTCTAGAAATTAAATACCATTGTAACAACGTTCAAGGGAAGTAAGTTCTCCAAAGTCAGAGAAGATCTCACGACTCCAGGATTAACAAAATAATTCTTTTTCATACCTAATCACATGGCTACCCTTTCCCTTAAGTATCAAATATAGAATAAGCTATTTTACTAGTTATATTACTAATGAATGGCAGCAGCAGCAAACAATGAACTTTGCTGATCACAAAATCCGAACAACTCTGATACCATGTAGAAATTGATTTGTATTCTATTGGATCGAATGATTAAATGTGTTATACTAATGAGGACAAAATTCAGGCACTTGAAAAGGAGCTCACATAAAGTGACAGAAGGAGGCCATAGATTTTATTCTTAAATAGAAACTATCATTCGCAAACATCCTTTCATAACTCAATGAAATAGAAACTATATATCATTCCTTGAGCCAGCAAGTTGTCCAGGAACAAAGCAATGTGCATATTTGTTATCTTGAATTCTCCAACGATGGTTACAAGCTGAAGAGAGAGGAACCCTTTGATTGAAAACAACACAGCATTAGCTCTCTATCTTCTATAACTTAATGACAAGATAAATAGTAAAATCTGCACACTATTGAATACTTCAATATGTCTCTCTATCTGCATCAATCAAGAGTATAAATGATACTTAGCATTCAACTCATTTTTTTAAGGATGTGATATTCCAGTCATTCGGCTACAAGGCCAACATTCATTACACCAAGATTAAATTACCTTACTGGGGGTACAAATCAAATCTCAAGCATCTAAATTGCTCATCATGAGCACCTTGTTCATTACTACGATGTTAACTGTTTACGCTCAACCGAGTTAGACAACAACGTTCTCATATTTTACATCAACGTTATTACCAGAATCTGATCTGGTGGGTTGGCTGGTGGGCAAAGAAGTTGATCAAGCAAAGTACCTCGTGCACACGTCACTTCCTTCCCTAGTAGGTCAATGTTTCTTAGAAAAATGACAAAGAAAAAGACCATTTATAACCGTGAAGGAATGTTTAGGTCTCATTGTCTTCCTTAGCAACAAAAAAAGGTATTTTAGGTCTTCCCTTGATTTCCAGAAATGAACCCACTTCTTTGGAAACAAATTTCCCAATACACCAAGAGAGAAGATAAAAAGCTTACTACAATAAAAAAAAGTAGGGAATAAAAAAAAAGCTTACTACCGAGATCACGAATAATGAGTTTCTTTCTTTTTTCTTTTTCTTTTTCTTGAATTAGTGAATTTCTGCTAAACTACACAAGGAACTGCTAGACAAAAGATCTTGTATGAGACAGAATAGTGAACTTTGTAGCTTAACATAACAGTTCAACCTCTTCAAAGATCAGATCAGTGAACATGAATTTGGTGGATAACAAGCTTTCCACTGGAAGTCCCCAGAAGTGGTGGATAAAACATCTTCAGTGTATAATAGCTTTTCTGCAACTATTGCACAAAATGAAATTGCCAGTGACCAAAGCTATGAAGCACGGACACTGCTCCTGGATGGCGTGTCCAGGTGTCGGACACGTGTCGGTGTCGGACACGTGTACGACACGCGTACGACACGTGTCAGACACCTGTTTGAGGTGTCCTGTTTTTTTATTTTTTTTTCTTAACTCCGAAACGTGAGGACACAGTGCGGGACACGGCATCAAGCTGCGGGACACGGGAGAAGAGGCGGGATTGCAGAATAAAAAAAATTATAAAAAAATTAAATAAATAAAATATTAATTTTAGTTAAACTTTCTCAGTAAGTTTTGATCAAAAAGAAACTCTCTCAGTAAGCAAACATGAAACGTATAAGGGTGTGGTGCTCCATTTTCTTTCTTGGTGTTTCATCTTCTTCCTTTAAATTTGTTCATCGTTTATGTTGTTGCTGCCGTCGGAGCTTATTCTCTTCTGTTTGCTGCGTTTGTTGTTTGCGCTTCGTGCCGTTGTTTTGTTCTGTTTGTGCTGCGTGCTTTCTGATTCTGCTTGACGTTAGCTTCTTTTGTGCTTATTTATGATATCTATCTCTATTTAATATAGAAATGGCTGATTAGAAAGTAACTGACAAGAACAATTATTTTATATATGTTTTAAAGTTGCGAGATGAAACCTTTTTAGTAACCGACAAGAGCAATTATTTATCTTTGAGCGTTAACTCTTTTTTCATAGTCTTTTATTATTATTATGGAGTAAGGTAACCGATGCAGCCATGTTACTTTTATACTGTAGCCATGTTACTTTTATACTGTACACAAATGCTTATGTGTTCACATACAAACCATATAAACTTTGCAGGCATGGTTATTTGACTTATTTCTTTGTTTACAAATTGATAGTTGTTTATAAATCCTAAAAATTTGTGTAGAGATGCTTCTAATTCCAATCAAGGCAAAGAAAAACATGATGACACCAAACCTCTATGGAGTTATGTTATTTTATTTAATTATAATTTAATATATATAGCGGTGTCGGTGTCTTGTATTTTTTACATTAGCAGTGTCGGCGTGTCCGTGTCCGTGTCGTGTCGGGTGTCCGTGTCAGACTCCGTGCTTCATAGGACCAAAGTGTAACTCATGATATATAGCAAGAGGCAGTATGTGTCAATTGAATTCATCCTACTTTGATGCTCCCAAACAGCATCATGGATTAAAGTGTAACCATATTAGTTTCCCATGCATGGATTAAAGTGTAACCATATTAGTTTCCCAAAACATTTTTTTTCACCAAATTATCCTCTCAAAATAAACAAAATTGTCATCAAATTAGTTCACATGGAGGATTCAAGTGGTGGCATAAAAGGAGAAACATGATAACAATTTTACATTTGAGTAATTAATTAAGGTAAATAAAACCCTTCAGAGGATGTAATGGTGATGTTGTAATCTTCAAGGGACTAACTAAATCACAGTAATATTTGGAGACATAATGTGGTGACACCCTAATCATTGGAGAACCAAATTGTGAGTCTAGTAGTCTATCCAAGCCCCTATATACAATAGAACTATTAGAATATCAGTTATGATTTGTCATATAGATTAGGTTTAATTAGTCTTAATTGTAATTAATTCATATGTATATTATAAATAGATATGAGTGTGCTCTTTTGTAGACACACAGTCAAAGACATACAAATTCAACAAAAACTATTTGTGATCCCAACAACTATCATCATATGGGTGGGATGGTTTATGCAATGTTTTTTATTATTCATTTTCTTTGGGAAACTGGTTTTCATCTCAGATTTTTAGATATTAGGAAATATGTTCAGTTTGTATATGATGAAGATGAAGAATCCAACTCATATGACATGTGGTAGCTATTTGTTCCTTCAAGGCAGTTGAAAGCCTGATTGCTTCATATTATTTTATGGAAAAATAACTTCTAAAATAATAATCACGTTTTGGGATTCTCTATGAGTTTGTTTCAGCTTTTTTAAATAATCCGACTCTGAAAAAACAAAATGAAATCTGAGAAATATCTAATTTAGCGCACATACAGCATTCACTAGAAACCGAAAAAAATTAGTTCCATATATCTAAATGAGAAAGGAAGCCAAGCCAATCCAATAACACATGAGGAAAAAGGGATTGATTCTTCTCTAAAATTATATTGTGCTGCAGGTGCATGCTTCTTGTACAAAAGTGTGACTATCACTCTTTCGCAACCTTCTGATTATTTCAATGTGCATATTGCAAATATATCCAACTTCCATGTCATCTTTTTTACAATTGCAAATATATCCAAAATGTGCATATTTCTATGTGCCCTTTGCCTCTTTCAATTCATAGGATGCTTGTGTGATTATCATTTATGGTGAATATTATATAGGATAAACTGGTGGTCAGCCTCATCATTTTATTCTGGTGTTAAAAATTAGTGTGATGTCAATTAGATGTAGGAGTACAATACCTAAAAAAAATTAAAAAGAAGCTCAGGGCAGAAATGCATCACACAACAAATTAGCAACTAATTCATATTTCACAATGAGAAATTGAGAATAAATGTACTTCATGTAGGTAGTGATGACATCTGGATTGGATTATCAAATTCTCCATTCAATAAATCTGAATTTCGGTTGGAATCTTTTCTATTGCGATCCAATGAAGTTGCTTCATATATCCCTACACATAATTCCATTACAATGAGCATTCAAGATAAGCAATTAAAAAAATAAGAAAGCTGGAATATACACTGAAATCATGCCATCATACATAGCAGATTTTCCATAAATCTTTTATCAGATTTCACAAAACTGATTTGAAATAAGCATACATCATCGACTGCATATCCCACCGTTTGCCCCAATGTGCACTCATGTTCGGCATAAGTAGGAGAAATCCAGTGAACTATACAAATAAACATTGTAAGTCTCATTCCCCTTTTGTACCCTAACTTTTGCCTTGACTTCCCTTGCGAGTTTTCAGTCTAGCGGGCTTCATTCCATTTTTATTTTTCTTTAACCCTAATTTTTGCCTAGACTGCCCTTGCAGGTTTTCAGTCTAGCGGGTCTCATTCTTTTTTTTTTCATTTTTTGGAGCAAAGATTTGTTAAAAGAAAATAAATAATTTATCTCAAAATTAACATTATGAAAATGAAAGCAATCATTTATCGATTAGAGTGGACTTTTAGAGGCTTGTAATGTGGCTATGTGTCATGAGGTTAAGAAAAATGGGGTTAGAAGGCTGAAGAAATTATTTTATGGGTTATAGGTTAAAAGTATCCATGATCTCTAGTGCATTCAATTTCCTATGGGGCTCCGAGACATCACATTTTTCTTGTCAAACCCATCCGTTCTCCTTCTTACATGATTTTGATTTTTTCGCTTCTCTACTTTTTCACTTTTTTTTTCTCATTTCTCACTTCTTTCTAATTTGGCATAGCTGATTTCATCATTCACCTCTTCTTCATTTATGACTCTCATTCTCTTTCTTTTATGCCCTAATTTTTGCCAAGACTTCCTATACAAGTTTTCAGTCTTGCGGGCTTTATTTTTCCTTTTATCTCATTGTACCTTTGGAAATCTAATTGCACTAAATTTCACTGAGGGTCGATCCTTGTCCAGGGTTTAATGAAAGGAAATTACAGGCTCAAAGGGGACATCAAGGGTTGGTTTTTGGGATAGAGAAAAATGGCCACTCTTCATTTCAAGTCATGATTCCACATTTTCAAAAGTTTAATTTCGAAATAACATTCACTCATTTACACATTCTTTGCTCTTTATTTCTTTTTCTTCTTTTTTGTCTCTTTGTTTTCTTGCTTTTTTTTGGGGAAATGGACCTTCAAAATCCGATATTCGTTCACAGGTTCATCCTCGAATGACACACACAAAAGGGCTTCGAGGATTATCACCTGAGGCAATCATTGGATGGGGGACCAAATCTTAAGAGATAATGGGGTGTAAAGAATGGGAAAGAGCTTTTAAGTCCCTGCAAATTCAATAGTATAAAGCTTCAACAAAGCCAACTTGACTTTACACAACATGATTACAAAGTGCTAATGACAATCATATTCTTTTGCTTTGAGCTTTTAGTTCAAGAACTAATTCCCAACCTTTATGTCTCCATTCCCTTTTGAATGCCCCCTGAAATCTTCCCACTCAGTACACTTCCTTACGCCTCTTTCCAACAAGTCTCAAAAGAATGATCTGATTCCACGAGTCAACGCTTGATTGATATCCACCTTGATGCAAGCACACAAAATTCAACTTTCTCTTGAAAAAAAAATGTGGATGGACACTCAATGACTTTTAAAATTCTTTATTTCAAGAAAGATTATGACAAATGAAAATGTGTCCAGAAAAAAATGATGCTATGGAGTACATGGGTATATTTTATGTATGCAAACATACGTCCTAAGATGCAATATGCATCTGTTTTGTGATTTTTTATTTATTGTTTTTATGTAAGAAATGCAATGCAATTCTATTTACGCGTTTAAGTATGTACACCACGCAAAAAAAAAAATTCTATGTGTAGACAAAGAAAAATGAAATATGGAGAAATTTTATGATGTTATGCTATGAAAGTGCATGAACTTAGAGCCATCATACCGGTGTTTATCCTATGATGCCACATTCAATGTATTTCTTTTATGAGGCACCATGCAATTTTTTTTTATTCATTTGAATATATGCAAAGCTTTTTTTTTTAGAATGCAACACGATCTTTTATGCATGAAATGCAATGCAATTCTCCTAGTTTTTTTTACTTTTTTTAAAGGAAATATGCTATGAAGATTGACGAATGACAATACATTTTGATGCACCTACTCCTAAGTTATGGACAACATGCGACAATGAAATAGGGAGAAATTTTTATTTTCATACATTTTTGAATTGTTTTTATGCATGAAGTGCCATGCAATTTCCTAACTTGTATTTATTTGAATGAAATAAGTCATGCAGCTTGGGGATTAACTATGCGACTTGTTTTATTTACTCATGAAAATACATACGACATGCAAGAACAATTTTTTATGTATATGCAAAGAAAAAATGAAATGTGGATAATTTTTAGGGTGTTATGCTATGAAAGTGTATGTATTGTTGTTATGCATGCAAGTATTTACCCTAAGAAGCGACAGTCAAAACCCATGCAACTTTGAAAGAGAATAGACCGTGATGAATGATGAATGACAATGTGATTTTTTTTATTTACCTATGAGAAAGCAAAAATATTTTTTTTTTCTAGAATTTATTCCATGAAAAATACTAAATGTGGAGGAAATTATACTTTTCAAAGACACTCGATCTAATGCTCAATAAGAAAAGACTATATTTTTTTTTGACATAAAATGCCTCTATATGCAAACATTTTTTCTTAGAATGCGACATGATACGTTATGGATGAAATGTAACGCGATTTTTTTTTCTTTTTTTTCCCTCTTCTGCAAGGAAATGCTATGAGGATTGACAAATGTATTTTGTTTTATTCACTAATGAAAGGATGCATAATATGCATAGATTTTTATATACACGCAAAGAAACAAATGAAATATGGAGAAATTTATGAAGGATGACGATGCAATGAAAATGCGCACCACATGCGGAAAAATAATTTTTTTCTGAAAACTCATGCAAAGGAAAACGCAAATAAATTTATGCTTTTCAGTGACATGCGGCATAACGCAATATGAAGTGCACCATTTTTATACAACAAATGCGACATGATTTTTTTTATGCTTTTTATGCATGAAATGCGATATGATTTTTATTGATTTTTTTTGCCAGAGAAGAATAAACCGTATGAGAGAAAGAAAAAAGGATGTACAACCAAGAATAAGGATATAAGATGAAATAGCTCCCTTTGTGGCCTATGATGGGTTGACCTTAATATTGGGTTTTGGGTCCAATGGATCTAATGCTTCTTCTACAGTGAACACTCACAAGGGTTGGCTGTTATAACCTAGATATTTCAAGGTCTCTAGAGTCAAGTACTCAACTAGAAGGTTGACCACACCAGGATGTACATCCAAAATGTGGATACCCGCAAAGAAGAATCGTACTCTAGATGAGGAATTCGTGGAAGTCACACAGGACGTACATCCGAAATGAGTTCCACTACACAACCTCGTTCTAACTTATGTGGTTTTGTTAGGGCTCCAGTATGAGTCCAACTCTCAGTGTGTGCTCAAAGTGTAAGTGTAGTGTGTGAAGGGGCATACGAACCTCAGATCCTAATAAAATAAGTAAAGAAAAAAAAAGTAACTAGAAACCACAACCGGACAATAATATCAAGTGTCTTCTACCCTAGGGTTTATATCAAGCACAAAATAAAGATATACGTAAAAAACTAAAGAAATAAATAAAAGTAAAGAGGGGTAGACAAATGCACGTACCTTATAATCTTTTGCACAACCAAATATAACAGGCTTGACTCTCACCTGTCCCCAGTGGAGTCGCCATCTGTCGTGACCGTGATCTCGATGTAGACGGCCCAAAAATGGATTATTTTAGGAGTCGCCACCCAATTTATTTAATAGGAAAAATTGAGAAAAACCTAACTAGAAGTTATTGGCCTGCGTAAACTAGATTGAGTTCGGGAGTCGATTATGCATAGGGAAGGGCGGAAACTTAATCCCACTGCACCTCTAGTACATCTGTCCTAAGACAGTTACCCTAAAGCTGATTGTGCAAATAATAATAAAATTACAGGTTAGTTGTTTACCCCAAAATTAAGTAAAAAGGATTATTTAGAAATAAATAAAATAGGGACCGATTTAAGAAAATTTAATTTTGACTTGACAGGGAAGCCCCGCTCCTACGTATCCTCTGGTGCAATGAGGAACTCAACAGTCACGTAGTTCTTCCTGAAAAAAAAAGTTTGTTGGTTGGTTGATTTTATTTTTGAAGGGGTTTAAGGTCACCAAGCTGTACAGCTAAAGTCTCTTAAACCGGGCTTGACAATATGTACATCTCACTCAAGCTCATTTTTTAGGTTTTTGGAAAATAGGTGTTAAAGAAAAAAAATGATTCTTTATTGGACAAAAAATTAATTTAGTTTAGCTTGACGGGGAAGCCCCGCTCCTACGTATCTCCGAAGCGGAGAATCAAAGGCCACGTAGTTCTTCCAGAAAATATTTGTTTGTTGATTGATTTTTAATTTTTTTTAAAAGGGTTTAAAATCAAAGCCGTGCAGCTAAAGTCTCTTAAACCGGGTTTGACAATATGTACACATCAATCAAACCCATTTTTTATTAGTTTCTTACGAGAATAGCGTCACAAATTTTCATTAAAATAATAAATATATAAAGTATAAAGTAAAGTAAAAAAAAAAAACAAAAGTGTAAAGTCACGTGAATGACAATTGAAAAGAGAGCGGGGGTGCTAGTTTTCAAATGTTCAGAAGTCAAATCTTAGCTTCTTTGAAAGAAACAATTTTTTGATTATAACAAAGTGAAATAATAAAATAAACATAATGTTGTTTCAGTTGTTTTCGAAATTATACCGAAGAAATTACTGGGATGAGTCGCGGACTAGGTCGCTCTCGAGATATACACCTCTCAATATGGTTTATAACTAACCACTCAGGAATATGGCTCGTAGGCCACTCTTAGAAAAGAAGAAGAAAACGAATTTGTGAGGGAGAAGAGAAGAGAACTCGGTACTGCTTCGAGTTTTCGGTGTGCTGAATTAGTTGGGGGAAGGGCCTTTTTATAGACTTCAATAACCGGCTTCGTGCGCAAGTCAAGGGCCTTCGTGCGCAAGTTGCGAGTTCCGTTAGGAATGGATCCTTCGTGCGCAAGTCTAGCTGACTTGGAGCGCAAGTTCGCAACTGCTCGGCTAGTTCGTCGTATTTGGTCGGTTCAATGAATCTGGACAAGCACGTTCCAAAAAATAAAATATAAGTTAATTAATTTTGCAAAAAAAACTTTACACCTCACAGCCCTAGCCCGAGCCCGTCGGACGGACGGCAGCGGCGGCGCGCGCGTGTGTGGTGGTCAGTTAGAGTGCGTGCTTGCCCGTTCACAAAACTGGGTACCCCTTGGGCCCCAACCCAAATGTGTGAACTTCCCACTTATAAGCACTCTTCAAGTGCTTAGTCCAAGCAATGTGGGACTTGGTAAATTTTTAAATTCACACCAATGTTCCAACACATAATAAAAGCATGAAAAGATTGGGATCAGATAGTTGATAGGGGTCGCAGGCTTCTTGAAAAGAGAGAGAGAGAAAAAAAACAAAGGAGAAAAATGGTTAAGAAGAGATAAATCAACCAAGGAAGCAAAAAAGGGCCGAAGGGGAAGGAAGGAAAGAGGAAGTGGGGCGTGCGGTTGAGGTGGCGGACCGCGGCGGAGCTCGCGGTGGCGACCGTGACAGTGGTGGGTGTTCGGCGTTTTGGGGTGGTTTGCGAAAAGAGAGAGAGGGTGGTGGGTAGTGGTGGCCGTGTGGGTTTGTGACGGTGGAGAGAGAGAGACACTACAAGAAAAGCTGGACTTTGCGGCGGGCTAAATCCGCCGCAAAAGCCAAATTTGTGGCGGATATTTGGACTTTGCGGCGGAAGTTTTTCGCCGGTAGCCAGCTCGAAGCAAACGCGTTGCAGCGGATTATCCGCCGCAAGTTTGCGGCGGATTTAGTGGCGCCGCAAAATCCACCGCAAATTTGCGGCGGATAATCCGCCGGAAAAGGGGACAAATTTTTGACGCAATATATCCGCCGGAAAGTACCAAATATCCGCCGCAAATTATCCGCCGCAAAGTACCCGTTATCCGCCGCAAATCACCCGTTTTATTTAAAAAAAAATGAATATAATTTTTTTAAAAAAACGTTTTATTTAAAATTCCGCCGCAAACGACACAAATCCGCCGCAAAGTACCATTTTTTTTAAAAAAAAATTATTATTATTTTTAAAAAATAAATTTTATTTTTTAAAAAAATCGTTTTAATTAAAAATATCTATATTATTTTATTAATTTTTTTAATTATTGATAAAAAAATAAAATCCAATAACTAATTAATTTTTAATTTAAAAAAATAAAAATTGGGAAAAGCAGTAAAAATATCCATACAATTAATAAAATATCCAGACAATTAATAAAATATCCAGACAAATAAATAAAATAATCTAAAGCTACTGGGGTGCCTGCCGGTCAATGTCACCAACATTATTATAATATGTATCATCTTGAAGTAAAGCACTGAGCGATGACATTTGGACATTAAGATCAATGTCCAGCGGGGATGACCGCTGCTGGGGGTACTGCTGGTTTGGCTGGATCAGGGGTGACTGATGTTGGGGCTGCTGGTATGGCTGGCGGGGTGACTGATGGTGCTGCTGGTATGGCTGGAATGGCGGCGCATACTGCGGTGTATACTGCGGGGGATATTGGGATGCATACGGCGGGGGATACTGGGGTGCATACTGCTGCTGGTAGTAATGCTGTTGTGGCGGCGGCGGGTAGGATGCTGATGTGGATGGCCTTGAGTGCTGAGACACCATCTGATCCTGCAAGAACTTAAAGCGCTCCTCCATGCGCTCCTCAGCTACCCTAGCCTGCTCCCGAATCGCCTGAATTTCCCGATCACTTCGATCCCGAATCGCCTGAATTTCCCAATCGCTTTGCTGCTGCCGCTCGGCAATCTGACGCTGAGCCTCGCTCAGTTGCTGCGTCAATTGCCTAACCTCATTCAACTCACCAGCATTGGGAACATAATTGCGACCAGTCGAGGATCCAGAATGTGAATCTGATAGACTCGGAATAATGCTTGTTCGAAAAGCAGCCGGTCCAATACCACCTGATCCTACCAGACGATTAGTCTTTTGGGGACCAACTGCTCTCTCCCAAACATCACGAGCTACTCTAGCCTCCTCCACTGGATCGACAGCTGCCCCACTGCCCTGTTGTGACTGATGGTACTCAGCCATCCCACCCTCGAAGCTCTCCTGAAAAAATAACCCAACAAATAAATAACTAATTATTAATATAAATAATAAACATTAATTAATATATATAATTGTAAAAGTAGTTTTACCTGAATACGCCTCGCCCGATCTGTAACGTACTCACCAGTCTCCTCCACCATATGCATGTGGCAATGCAACTCAGGCAAAGTGATTGGCCTTTGTTCCCTCTCCACCTATATATATATATATATATATATATATATATATATATATATATATATATATATATATATACATAAATATATATATTATTAATTAAATACACATATTGAAAATGACTAGTTAATTATTAGGCAGAATAGCACTTTTGGTCCTTTATGTTTGCTCCAGATTTCACTTTGGTCCTTTATCTTTTTTTTGGTCCGTTTTGGTCCTTTATGTTTCATTTTCGTTTCATTTTGGTCCCTCACGTATTATTATATTCAATTAAAACATTAAAAACATTAAAACAATTAAAATAATTAAAACAATTAGAAAAATAAAACATAAACCCATCCCCCCACCGTCCACCACCACCCACCACCACCCACCACCGTCAACCACCACCCACCACCTCCCCCCACCGTCCACCCCTCCCCCCACTGTCCCCCCTCCCCCCACCGCTGCGCTGCGCACCCCCCTCCCCCACCGTTCCCCCTCTCCCCACCCCCAGCGCTGCGCACCCCCTCCCCCACCGTTCCCCCCCCACTGTTCCCCCTCTCCCCACCCCCAGCGCTGCGCACCCCCTCCCCCACCGTTCCCCCCCCCCCGCTGTTCCCCCCTCCCCCCACCCCCCAGCGCTGCGCACCCCTCCCCCACCCCCCAGCGCTGCGCACCCCCTCCCCCCACCCCCCACCGCTGCGTACCCCCTCCCCCCTCTCCCACGACCCGTCTTCTTCCTCTCCACGACCCGACCCGACCCGTCTTCTTCCTCTCACACGTTCTCACTCCTCTCTCTGCGATTGGACCCCAAACTCCACCTTTCAACTCGAAATTTCTCCCTGAGTTCGATTATGGCGTCAATTTGAACAATTACAGGCCCTACCTCGTGGGAGAACTCCATAACCGTGAGAAAGGGGAGAGAGGGGGTGCGCAGCGGTGGGGGAGGGGGAGGGGTTCACGGTGGGGGAGGGGGGAGGGGTTCACGGTGAGAGAGAGAGACAGATCTGGTGGTGGGTGGTGGTTGGCGGTGGGGGGTGGTGGTGGGTGGTGGTGGACGGTGGGGGGTGGTGGTGGGTGGTGGTGGACGGTGGGGGGAGGGTTTTATGTTTTATTTTTGTAATTGTTTTAATTATTTTAATTGTTTTAATGTTTTTAATGTTTTAATTGAATATAATAATACGTGAGGGACCAAAATGAAACGAAAATGAAACGAAAATGAAACATGAGGGACCAAAACGGACCAAAAAAAAGATAAAGGACCAAAGTGAAATCTGGAGCAAACATAAAGGACCAAAAGTGCTATTCTGCCTAATTATTATAAATAATTAATTAATTAATCAAGTAATAAATTAAGTAATAAATTTACCAAACGTATGTAATGCGTTGCAGTATTAACACTTCCCCCCGTGTGTGTGCAGCCACCTTTTTCAGAAGCACGGTTCTTCTTGGCTTTCTCACAATAATTCTTAAATCCTTCATCTTTCTCCCAATACTCATTAAACTCAGCCCAAGTTGAGTCTCCCATATAAGATGGCTTCGTACCCGTATTGCGCGCCCTCCGCATCAATTCAGAATAGCGATGAGAACATCTCTTATGGAACACTCTCTCAACTGCGGCTTGCTCTTCCCCCCTGGATACCATGTACATTTTTCCTATTTAAGAAATTTACAATAATGTTGTTAATTATAAGGCAATAATTAATTAATTAATCAAGTCAATATAAAAGATAATACACCAAATTAATTATTTCGTAGAATCGAATTAACTTACCAAAAATGATCTTAACATCTTCTTATTTGCATCCTTATCTTTTCTAACTTCCGTCCAGTTCTTCCAGCTCTTGGTAAAATTCTCCTTGATTGTTTTTGTGATGGCGGTAGCTGAAGCCTTCGAAGGAATAAAACTGCATTAAAAAAAGATGAATTTTTTTACACCAAATATAAGTTATATATATCAATGGAAACAAAAATATAAATTAATAAATAATAATATAGATATATATATATATATATATATATATATATATATATATATATATATATATATATATATATATATATATATATATATATATATATAGACTTACGAATCGCCAACAATCTGCAATATGATACGCCCATCAGGTGTAACCCTAATCACCTCAGTCCCATCAATGAATGTGCGTACCCCATCCGCATCAACATGTGTCGGGGATAAGCCCTCAGTACCAACAGGAATCGATGGGCCCCCTGCAGTACTAGTACTAGCACCATCCTCAGACACAGGTGGTGGCAAATATCCGCCAGTAGTAACAACAACACGCGTAGGCTGAACACGGCGCCCTAGGCGAGTAAATGTCTTCCGCCTGCTAGTGCTGGCGGCATCGGGAGGTGGAGGAGGAACATATGCGCCGTCATGATCGGATCCCGAGTCATCATGAGATGCCATATCTGTGTAGATCTAGCTAAACATATACATTTAAACAAAACAAACATATACTAAACAAGGTTAACATATATAAACATATAGAAAACTCATGCGTTAAAATAAATAATTTGAATCCCATTCATTCTCAAACAAATAACATCCTTCATTAAAAATAACATCTTCATTAAAAATAGAATTGTTGAAACATAAATTACATTCATTCTAATTTGAATCCCATTCATTCTCAAAATCATCATCATCGGAGGAGTGAATTCTTGATACACCAATGTGGTCTGTTGCATCATCACCATCAGCATCTTCGTCATCAACAACTTCATCGCCGGTGTTTGGCTCATCACATAAACGAACAATGGGTTCAACTTGAATCACTTCATTTACATTAGACATCTCTTCCATTTGATATGGCATAATATCTTCCACCGTGTCATCATTTGTCTGATCAATGCGACCTCTTGGTTTTGTTTTAATTGCGACACACCAACCACGCCTATCAGTCCGCATTGATGGATAAGGGACATAATAGACTTGTCTCACATTTTGTGCAATGACGAACGGATCATACGGTCGATATCTACCATTCATTTTAATGTCCACTGTATTTGACTTTGGATTCACCTTTGTTCCTCGAGCAGACGGATCAAACCAATTACAATAAAAAATCACTACCTTTGGACTAAAATCTAGATGGGGGTACTGAAGTTCATATATGTGTTGAACCACACCATAAAAATCATCTTCACCTCCTCCAGTGACCCCCTTCATGCACACTCCACTATTGACTGTCTCTCTGCCCTGTGTCCATTCATTGGTGTGAAATTTGTATCCATTGACAAAGTATGTGTGCCATTCTTTAACACATCTTCGAGGACCGTCTGATATGTTCCTCAAGTGTTGGTTGGTAGGATTTGGCGGGAGGGAATACACATATTGACTAAACCACATTGGAAAATGCGCATGAATATGAGCAGAAGATTGGTCTTCACGTACTGCCTCTGATGACAAGAACTCCCTAAAAAGAAATAATTTAATTGTTACACTTGTCTACTATATTAACTAATTAAGATCGATTGTTAATGTTGAGGAACATACTCAATAAATGGTTGCACCTCAGTACAGTTTATCAACACATGAACATGTGCTGAACTTAACTCTTCATCTGTTAGCCAGTGAGTTGACTCCTTCCCAGATGGACGACCGGGTAGACAAAAGACAGACAAAGCCAAAGGATGTCGCCATTCAGTATCCACTTCATTTCGACTGCTTCCAGGAGCAAACTGATTCTTGAAATAATGAGAACAAAAATGTGTTGTTTCACGGTGTAGGTAAGAAGAACATATCGATCCTTCAACTCTAGCTTTGTTTTTCACCGATCTTTTTGAATCACCCATGAACCTAGAGAATATGATATTAATATATTAATAGTCATATATTTTAATTTAAACTTGTTTCTTATATTATTATAATTAAAAATTAGCTGACCTTTCAAACGGATACATCCATCTGTATTGGACAGGTCCGCCAAGTTTAGCTTCATATGCGAGATGCACCGGTAGATGCTCCATAGAATCAAAGAAACCAGGTGGAAATACTCTCTCCAACTCGCATAAGATAAGTGGGATGTCTTGTTCCATTTTTGAAAGATCATCAGCTTTTAGCGTTGCAGAACACAAATTCTTAAAGTATTGACTTATTTCAATGAGCGGATTCAAAACGTGTGTTGGCAACGAACTAAAAGCGATAGGAAGTAAGCACTCCATGAATACGTGACAATCATGACTCTTCATCCCATGCAACCTCCCATTATCCACATCCGCACATCTAGATAAATTGGAAGAATAACCGTCTGGCATTTTCAACTCTTTTATCCACTGATAAACTGCTTTCGCTTGTTCGGTAGATAAAGTATAATTGGCTTTGGGTTTCAAAATCCTAGTACCTTGCTCAACCAACAACAAATCCTTTCGTCTACAGAAATGATCTATATCCTTCCTAGCTTTCTCATTGTCTTTCGTTTTGCCTTTCACGTTCATGACAGTGTTAAATATGTTGTCAAAAAAATTCTTCTCTATATGCATGACATCGAGATTGTGTCTCAATAGATTATCTTTCCAATAGGGAAGTTCCCAAAAAATACTTTTTTTTGTCCAATTGTGCCATTGTCCATAGCCATCTGGACGAGAAACAACACCGGCTACGACTTCCACAGGAGGGATATCCCTAACATTATTCCAAACTTCCTCTGGTGTCAACTGACGAGGAGGTCCAACTGTTTCAACATTTCCCTTGATGAACGCATATTTCTGCTTTCTAAATGGGTGATCCATAGGTAAGAACCTACGGTGCGAGTCAAACCATGAAACTTTTCCTCCGTATTTAAGACTAAAAGCCTTTGTGTCAACCATGCAAATCGGACACGCCATCTTACCATGTGTCCTCCATCCAGACAACATTCCATAGGCAGGAAAGTCATTTATGGTCCACATCAAAGCCGCCCCCATCACAAAATTTTGTTTGCGTGCCACATCATAAGTTAAAACACCATTCCACAACCTTTTTAGGTCATCAATCAAAGGTTGCAAATAGATGTCAATACCAGCTGTTGGATTACTTGGCCCTGGAATAATAGAATTTAAAAACATGTATGGTTTGGACATACACATTTCTGGAGGAATGTTGTATGTGGTAACAATAACTGGCCAACATGAATACGGTGTTGCCGAGGCTTGAATATATGGTGTGAAACCATCAGAGCACAAACCAAGCCGAACATTGCGTGGATCACTGGCAAAATCTGGATGAACACGATCAAAATGCTTCCAAGCTTCACCATCAGATGGGTGACGTAATTCACCAGAATTATTTCTATTTTGATGGTGCCATGTCATTTTACCTGCGGTCTCCATTGAAGTAAACATCCTCTGTAGCCTTGGAATAAGAGGCAGATAGAACATTGATTTTCGTGGAACCGGTTTGCCTCTGCTCATCCCTGATCTACTGACACGATAGCGTGGTTGTCCACACAACTTGCATTCCGACAACTCTCCATCATTTATGCCAAACTCATTGTTATAATAGAGCATGCAACCAGACACACAACAATCAATCCTTTTAGATTTTAAGCCAAGCTTCGATACCACTCTTTTAGCTTCATAATAACTTTGCAGTAAACTCCCTCTATTAATGGGGGTTGCATCCAACATCATTTTGGTCATATATTCCATGCACAACTCAGCAACATTAAATTGAGACTTAAGACCCAACAACCGAACACACATTGATAATTTTGAGTCTGTAGATCCTTCAAATATGGGTTTATTTGTCTCACTCAAATACATGTAAAACCTTTGAGCTTCCTCATTTGGAACTTCGTCAGCATCTGGTTCTTCAAAATCCAAATTTAATCCAACAGCGTCAGATATCATTCCCTGATAAACATCTAACGGTTGTATTCCCCATCCTTCAGATGTCGTAGTCACTGGATAACTACTTGATGTGTGATCTACTACTTCAACCGGAACATTAACCGCAAGAACTGCAGCTACCCCTGGCGCTCCTTCCCCGTGACGACTCCATGTCCAATAATTTGGCCTAAACCCATTATTGTACAAATGAAGTCTAACTTCATGTTCATTTTTTATAGCTCGAAATGAACATTTCAAGCACGGACATCTAATACCGCCTTGTCGCCCAAATTCTTCATGATCAATGTACTTAGCACAAAAAATAAACTCTTCTACTCCTTCTACAAAACGTCGTTTTACACCAGTTCTTCCAGGATACAATCGATCATACATCCAACTACGATCCATTTTCAAGAACTATACGTATACTACACTACAATATAAATAAAATAAACTATCAATTACTTCATATTTTGATATATATATATTTATATATTACTCATTTTATTTTGATATTTCAATAAACTACCAATTAATTACAAGCAACAGAATTAATTTTTTAATAATGTTATATACAAATAATTTAAACATTATAAATAATAATTCCAAATTTAATTTTAAATTTCAATTTTTATAAGACAATATATGTTAATAAAATTTATAAGTGAACTTAATAAATAAGTTTTTTCAATATAAATTAATTTGTATTATTATTGCAAACAAAATACTAAACAAAATTTTACTAAAAATAGTGAAGTAAGTAATATTTTATTAATTACTTTAACAACTAACCGTAGTGAAGAGAAGGCTCTGGCTTGAAGCTTATCCTGAACTCAAGCAGAGAGGAAAAAGGAGGAACCCAAACAATACCTAAACAAAAAACAACACAATTAGTAACAAATTCATATTATTATAAAATAATTTAAAAACGAATATTAAAAAAAAAATTAAAAACTAAAACTATTAACTAATATCAAAAACATACCTTGAAGAAATTTCCCAATAAGAGCAGAAGACAATTCGTAGGGAGGAAGCGCTACACTTCAAAAACAGATTTAGTAGAGAAGGAGAGAATTTGGGAGAGAGTAAAAGAGAAATTTTAAGAAGAGAATGGGAGGATTGTTAGAAGTGTGAAGAATGAGAAGTGGGGAATGGATATATATAGAAAAACGCAGCCCAACGGTCAAAAGGGATTTGCGGCGGATTCTGGACGGTTGCGGCGGATTTTGAAATTCAATATCCGCGGGTTTTTTTTTCGGTGCTTTGCGGCGGATTATGGAGGTTTGCGGCGGATTTTGAAATTTAAAATCCGCGGGTTTTTTATTTACGGAGCTTTGCGGCGGATTCGTGGTACTTTGCGGCGGATATTCAAATTAAAATATCGCGCCTTTTTTTTTTAAAAACACCAAATAATCCGCCGCAAAGATCCGCCGCAAATGCTCAACATCCGCCGCAAAAAACACAAATCCGCCGCAAAGTACCATTTTTTTTTAAAAAAAAATTATTATTTTTTTAAAAAAATTATTATTATTTTTAAAAAATAATTTTTATTTTTTTAAAAAAATCGTTTTAATTAAAAATATATATTATTTTATTAATTTTTTTAATTATTGATAAAAAAATAAAATCCAATAACTAATTACTTTTTAATTTAAAAAAATAAAAATTGGGAAAAGCAGTAAAATATTATCACCAAAAAAATATCCATACAATTAATAAAATATTTTAAACAAAAAAATAAAATAATCTAAAGCAATAAAAATTGGGAAAAACAGTAAAATATATATTTAATGTCTGCTACCCCTAAACGAAGACCTACGCCATTATCTTGATATGACACTCTCTTGAGCATTGTCGGCAGCAGCTCCATTACAGTGGCGTATGTCTCCATTTCTTTGTAAAGAAATTTCCACATTGTCGTGAACACCCCTTCATCTTTTTCGTTAAAAGTAACCCATTTATCAGCAAAAAGCTCCTCCTCATTATTTCACCACAAGTGACATATACGTTAATCAAACGCTCGGTATCATCCTTCAACTTAACAGCCCGTCCTTGCAGTTCCTCAAACTTTCTATTTAGAGATTCAACCATATTTTCAAAATAGAAAGTTTCACAAGAAACCATCTTTTGAAAAGATGATTGAATCTCTAAATAGAAAGTTTGAGAAACTGCAAGAACGGGTTGTTAAGTTGGAGGATGATACCGAGCGTTTGATGAGCGTATATGTCTCTTGTGGTGAAAATAATGAGGATGAACTTTATGCTGATAAAGGGGTTACTTTTAACGAAAAAGATGAAGGGGTCTTCATGACAATGTGGAAATTTTTTTACAAAAAAATGGAGACGTACGCCACTCTATTGGAACCCCGCTGCCGACAATGCTCAAGAGAGTGCCGTATTAAGAGATCGAGTGCCGTATCAAGAGAATGAGAGTATTAGTAGAGGTGTGAAAAAAGAAGAAGGGGAGAAGGGGTTTATATAGGAGAAACGAAGTCAAACGGTCAAAAGGCAAGATCCGCCGGAAACGGCAGTTACCGGCGGATTTAAGGGATTTGCGGCGGACTTAAGGGATTTGCGGCGGACGGAGGTGCATTTGCGGCGGTTAATTAAAATCTCGTAAAAAAAAAAAAATTGTGAACCCAAATCCGCCGCAAGAACCGTTAAATCCGCCGCAAAATCCAAGACGAATTTTAATCCGCCGCAACGGTCAATTATTCCGCCGGTAACTTTGAGGCGGATAAAATCCGCCGGAAATGCGTAGATTCCGCCGGTAACTTTGCGGCGGATCCATATCCGCCGGAAACTCCTGGCCGGAAAAACCAAGTTAATGAAAACACTTGCAAAATAAGTGGAGCCATATAGCAAGCACAAACGTAAACAAAATCACCATTACATTCATCAAATCTCACAAACCTATATAATCAAGTTTGTACAGGTTCTATAAACAATGCAAAGCAAAATTTAAGATGAACTTTTAATCCAAAACTGCAAAATCATGCTTCTGAATGACTTCATCTAGAGGTGTATCTTCTGGTCTTCAAATTTCCTTCAGCTGATGACATGATAAGAGTGTTAGCCAGCCTGGTTGTATTTAGATCAACACCCATATGCATGCTTCAAATCAAATGGTTCAAAATGCCACCAGAAAATTACAAGCACGGACAGCTAGCATCAATATTGTAAACCTTTCATGTTATACTAATATGATAAGGGAGAAGTACAAATAGTTGGTAAAAGGAAAAAGGGGAACCATATAGCAATTAGAGATCAGATCAGATCATTGAAAGTTCAATCAGATCATTATATGTCGCAATTCATATAGATTAATGTTATTGAAAACACTTGCAAAATAAGTAGAACCATGTAAAAAACACTTGCATAATTACAGAGGAAGAGAAATGTAAACAAATTCACCATTGCATTATATATACATAAATCTTGATACATAGGGAAATCAGAGAAAACACGAAGATTCATAAAGTAAATGTTGCATAAACCTGGGTTTTGTTACCCTACCTTAGTCCAAGTTAAAGCAATGAGAAATTGAATGCAACTGCAATCCAAAGAAAGTGCCTAGTCTCTCTCAAATCCTAACCAACATCCAGCCTACTCCCTCTCTATATACTCCTTACAACTGATGTGCATGCCTTTTTTTCCCTCTATTTCCAACTCAGCAGTTGGTAACAAAATAATTCTTTTTCATACTTAAATCACATGGCTACCCTTTCCCTTTAGTAACCAACAGCTCTAACAGTTTTCCCTCTCCCTTCTAACTGCCTAACTAAATCTTTCATCTGGAATATTCCTTCCAGTGATGTTCTCCTTTAGTAGGTTACCAGCTAGCCGAACTGGGCCTGGTTGAGTGGTTGTTTGGGCCTTTGAGAGTAAACCTAAACCTACAGGGGCTTGGGCACCTTGCCTTGGGGCTGGCCAATATTTTCTTAACAAGTTAGAACTTAACAGACAGCCATAAAAAGAAATATACAAGATGAGAAAATGTGCTAAAACGTTGTGCAACTGTTTCGGCTAAAGTAACATGTGAATTACTGAAAAATTTACTTAAGCTTCTTCCATCACAGTATGTGTGTACTAATTAAGACGATTTGTTGTTGAAGCAGTTTCCATCAATTGACTGACTAAAACCACATCTTGACAAGCTTCTAACATGATTTCACAATGAAGTCCAACTTGATTTCTTATCGACACCAACTCAAGAAATTCTTTTATGTTTTTTGTTTCTTCAAAAAGTAATGAACCTTAGAGGAAGTCCCATCAGACTTACTAGCCTTTTCTATTGGCTCAACACTTGATCATACTGAATTTACCAAACTGAATTTACCAAACTCATTGTTTATGAAGTACAACACACTAGACAAAAGAAATATTCTCGTAATTGTGGATAAAAATGTACAACAAGAATGCAGCATACCTCGTGTGTCATCCGTACAAATGACCTCTTGCAATCATTTCACGAAGAAGTTTCTCCGCTTTATCATTTTCATCTTTTGCAAAGAGAGAACGAACAATAATTTCGTAAGTTATAGCATTCGGAGTGCAACCATTCTCTTCCATTTTTGACAACAAGGCCAGTGCCTCAATAAAAAATCCCTTGCTACAAAACCCTTGGATCATAACAGTATATGTAATGACATTCAACTTGTAGCCTTTAATCAAAAGATCATGAAAAACCTCTTGAGCATGGTCAAGTCTTCCACTTTTGCACAACCCACCAATAAGAATAGTGTATGTGTGCATATCTAGCTGAATACCTTGGTCCTTTAATTTTGTTACTAATGCAATTGCCTCGTCAATATGACGGTTTTTGCATAAGGCATCTAATATAGAATTGTATGTAATAATATTAGGAGCTTGAGCTCTATCATGCATCTCATCAACAAGCTCCAAAGCATATGCAATTCTCCCTAATTTGCAAAAACCATCAATAAGGGAACTGTAAGTTACCTTATTTGGAACTATTTTTTTGTGATGCATTTCTTTGAAGAGATTCATGGCTTCAGCAACCATTTTAGCCTTGCATAATCCATTAATCATGATATTGAAGCAATAAGCATCACGAGTCACTCCCATTTGGTCCATAATGTTGAATATTTTCTTTGCCATGTTCACTTCATTGACTAGAAGACATCCATCCATTAATGAGTTATAAGTAACAACATCGGGTTTCAAACCTTCTTTCATTATCATAGCTAATACATGTTTAGCTTCTTTCAACTTTCCTTCTTTACAAAAAGCATCCACCAATGTATTAAACGTACGCACATTTGGATTGATACATTTCAATATCATTTTATTCAACAAGCCAATTGCATCTTTCAATTGACACACAATGCAAAAACCATACATTAAAGCATTGTAAGTGACAATATTGGGAGATATTCTCTTGGCAATCATTTCAGAATATAAACTACAAGCATCATTAACAAGCTTATCTTTGCACATACTATCGATAATTGCAGTGTACATTACCGCGTTAGGTTGAACCAATTTCCCTTCGATTTGCCTTAGCAACTGCATTGCAGCTCTAGTTTCGCCTATCTTACATAAGCCATTAATCAAGGTGCCATAACTAACATGGTTCAAGTGAAAACCCAGTGCTACTACCTTGTCATGAAAAAGCAGTGCTTTATGAACTTCGCCTTTAATACAGAGACCCTTGATGAGGGTAGTCAAAGTTATGATATCCGGGTGATAACCCATCTTGAGAATCTTGGAGAATGCAGAAAAAGCAAAGGGGATATTATCCACATTACAGAAACAGTTGATTAGGATGTTGCAACTGACAAGGTTAGGAGTAATTCCACTTAATTCCATTTGCCTGTGAAGTGAAATAGCAGTGGGGTAATGTTTTTGCTTAACAAGTGAACCTAAAATCTTGTGAAATTCAATGAGGGGTGGGGTAGGATGCATATAGAGCATGCGATTGAACAATGAAACGGCATCATCCTCATTGGAAACAGAGGGAGAGAATCGCTTTGAGGTTGAAAAGAAGAAGCAAGGAAACAAAGAAGGAGAAAGGGGATTAAAAACAGAGACAGCACCGCACCTCAAATTCGAAAACGACATATTCGACAAAATGAACCTTGAAACCGAAATAAAGAAGCACTTCTCAGAGGAAATTAGACTTGCCTGGAATTGGGGGATTTGGGGCTTTGACGAATAAGGTAAGAAGAATAAAGAGGCGGCAACTACGAGCTCTGGCGGCGGCTGTCTACGGCGGAAAAATCCTTGGAAGGCGGCGGTGAGGTAGAGAGTGGAGAGAACAAACGAGAGAGGAATCGGGGATTCTGAGTTTATTTAGAATTGAGGGTTAAGATTGATCTTATGGAAAGCTTAGATCTTGACCGTTGGATCAAAAAAGGTACGAGAAGGGGTGTTGTGCATTTTTTTAGTAAGTGCAATTCTTTTGAATTTTGTAAGGAGAGGTCTACCAAAAAATTTTCGGAAGTCAAAATGGCTTTCGAAATTATGTTAAAAAGGGGTATTTTTGGAATTCCAAAAACAATAGTGTTTTTTTGTACCGCTTTTACGGTAAATCCCAAAATAACCTTAAAAAATATTTACAAATTTCCGGAAATACACATATTTCCGGAAGGCAGAAATATGGTTTTTCCAGAAATTCCGGAAGCCATTTTGGTGTAGAAGTTTTTTTTACATAAAGTTTTTTTTTTTAAAAAACATAGACTTTTACCCACGGTCCGGAATTCCCATAAAAATCCATGACTTTTACCTACGGACAAAACCGTGGGTAAAAGTCCATGTTTTTAAAAAAAAACTTTTACCTACGGACAAAACCGTGGGTAAAAGTCTAGTTTTTTAAAAATTTTCAAAACAACATTTTCAATTCCGGAAATACCTCTTTTTAACATAATTCCGGAAGCCATTTTTTTGGGAATTCCGGAAATGCCCCTTTTTAACATAATTCTGGAAGCCGCTTTTCACATATTTTCGGAAATTTTCACGTAATTTCGAAAATCCTTACAAAAAAAGCGTTTCGGAATCATGTCTTAATAAGTAATTCCGAAATTTTTTTTTGAAAATCAAAAAATTTAAGGGTAAAATCGTCTGTTTGGCATATTTGTGAAGTATAGGGTATAATCCGGGGGGGGGGTACGGAAAAAAAACCCAATAAAAAATTACAATTAATCCTTAAATAAAATTTAGTGGTTTTTTTATTGGCATTCATGTGCTTACAAAAATTGTTAGCAATTCTTTATTTCTACAAACTTTCTCTTATTCCGATTAATCCTTAACTCAACTTTCTTTTTGGTCTCTCTCATCTATTTCTCTCTTGTCACACTCTTTATCACCTTTTTCTCTTTTTCCAATTTCTCTTCACAACCAATCACACCGTTAGAATGTTTTTGTATGGAGTAGTTTAAAATTTTAAGTGTGTCTCTCATTGGACTACCTAAAGCGTACTTACCCATTAAGAAGGAGTGTCAATTAGATTTTTTTGGTCTGTAGATGGAGTGGCAAACGCCACCTGAAACTCACACAAAACAATGAGGTTCTGAATTCAAACTGGGATGGTGAATTCTAGTCATTTTATGTGTGATGTTGTTTGGTATAAGTTTTTTTTTGTAAAATTCAAACTACTTATAAAATCAACATATGGATGGATTGAGCCTCAAACAACTCCATTTGACATATTACATATTCAGAAAAAAGAAAAGAAAAAATTACGTAAGCAAACACATTAAGTTTATATGTTGTTCATGATGAAGTAAAATCCACAATATTTCTTAATTGTGCCTAAATATTATATTTCTTCGGGATTTTTCGAGAGAACCAATTAGCAAAACAAAAATAGTAAAAAAGGGAAGCGTGAACTCACAAGAAGGCTAGGGTTCTTATAGACATAGAAATTGAGTTGAAGAAACAAATATAAGAGAGATTTAAAAGGCTTATTTGAGACCATAATTAATTTGGCCCTTTTTTATTATGAAACAAAAGATTTAAGTAGAGTACTGATTGACTCAAACCTTCTACACTTTTTCATAAAAGGACACATATACACCACTTAAAAGTGCAGATTTAACGGTCCACATCACCCTTTTAACAGGTGTTTTAGATTGGTGGACTAACATGTCTCTCTTTTGAAATCCTTAGGGACTACTTCATGATTTATTTTTATCATAATCATTGCTTTGACTGATAAGACGTTAGTTGACCCGCATGACATGTATAAGTTCCACGCTTCAAAAAAATATCATACACTAAACACCCGCACAACAAGTAAAAGATGTAATTTCTAATTTTATTTTTACGTAAACACCCTCACAAAACACACAACAACGTTGTTTGGCAATAGGAAATAAGACAAAATTGCAAGACCAACATAGTTTTGGGGTGTTTAGGTGTATAAAAAAAAATTGAACCCACTAAGTGTCATTTTGCTGCTTTAATTTAAGTATTACAGCCTATTATTAAATTTACATTTTCTTGTCCACAACTTGTGTGATGCACGGGTTAGTTATGCGTATTTTTGAATACATTTGTTTATATTTTCACATAAAGTAGGGTATATTCTAAAAAAACAATATAATTATGGACATGTCATGTAATAAACTAATGTTAATCCAATAAGCATCAAAGGGTTTCATAAATAAGTATACAAGTCCAAATATTAATATTTATCAAATTCCTCACACATTGTGGATAGTTAATATTGAAGATCACATTAGACCCAAATGGCAATGAATGCCAAATTGTATCAATTGTATCTATCACAAAATAGTTAAACAAAACACAACAACATCAAAATATTGTTCAATTTAACCATATCTATTTTCATATGATTCGAATGCTTGAGAGATTAACCATATCTATTTTCATATGAACAACAAGCCTTAAGCTCTTCAATTTAATTCACAATGAATGCATGCTATGCAACCACATCTACTAAAACATATATAGACTTAACTTAAAGTCAGATTTAAGTACTTCCAAATGACATATAATCCTTCCCAGAATCAAATTTAATATTAGTTTGCCAAGGCTCACCATTCTGATAAGAGGGGATGTTAGAGTAAAATCATCTTGTCATTTTGTATAAACTTGGGGCCTTTTGGCATTAGGAGAGCCTAGAGTCTCTCAAACACTCTAAAAATTAAATACCATTGTAAGTTCTCCAAAGTCAGAGAAGATCTCACGACTCCAGGATTAACAAAATAATTCTTTTTCATACCTAATCACATGGCTACCCTTTCCCTTAAGTATCAAAGATAGAATAAGCTATTTTACTAGTTATATTACTAATGAATGGCAGCAGCAGCAACAATGAACTTTGCTGATCACAAAATCCGAACAACTCTGATACGATGTAGAAATTGATTTGTATTCTATTGGATCTAATGAGTAAATGTGTTATACTAATGAGGACAAAATTCAGGCACTTGAAAAGGAGCTCACATAAAGTGACAGAAGGAGGCCATAGATTTTATTCTTAAATAGAAACTATCATTCGCAAACATCCTTTCATAACTCAATGAAATAGGAACTATATATACTTCCTTGAGCCAGCAAGTTGTCCAGGAACAAAGCAATGTGCATATTTGTTATCTTGAATTCTCCAACGATGGTTACTAGCTGAAGAGAGAGGAACCCTTTGATTGAAAACAACACAGCATTAGCTCTCTATCTTCTATAACTTAATGACAAGATAAATAGTAAAATCTGCACACTATTGAATACTTCAATATGTCTCTCTATCTGCATCAATCAAGAGTATAAATGATACTTAGCATTCAAATCATTTTTTAAGTATGTGATATTCCAGTCATTCGGCTACAAGGCCAACATTCATTACACCAAGATTAAATTACCTTACTGGGGTACAATATAAGATTCATGCAATATCAAATCTCAAGCATCTAAATTGCTCATCATGAGCACCTTGTTCATTACTACGATGTTAACTGTTTACGCTCAACCGAGTTAGACAACAACGTTCTCATATTTTACATCAACGTTATTACCAGAATCTGATCTGGTGGGTTGGCCGGTGGGCAAAGAAGTTGATCAAGCAAAGTACCTCGTGCACACGTCACTTCCTTCCCTAGTAGGTCAATGTTTCTTAGAAAAATGACAAAGAAAAAGACCATTTATAACCGTGAAGGAATGTTTAGGTCTCATTGTCTTCCTTAGCAACAAAAAAAAGGTATTTTAGGTCTTCCCTTGATTTCCAGAAATGAACCCACTTCTTTGGAAACAAATTTCCCAATACACCAAGAGAGAAGATAAAAAGCTTACTACAATAAAAAAAAGTAGGGAATAAAAAAAAAGCTTACTACCGAGATCACGAATAATGAGTTTCTTTCTTTTTTCTTTTTCTTTTTCTTGAATTAGTGAATTTCTGCTAAACTACACAAGGAACTGCTAGACTAAAGATCTTGTATGAGACAGAATAGTGAACTTTGTAGCTTAACATAGCAGTTCAACCTCTTCAAAGATCAGATCAGTGAACATGAATTTGGTGGATAACAAGCTTTCCACTGGAAGTCCCCAGAAGTGGTGGATAAAACATCTTCACAGTGTATAATAGCTTTTCTGCAACTATTGCACAAAATGAAATTGCCAGTGACCAAAGTGTAACTCAAGATATATAGCAAGAGGCAGTATGTGTCAATTGAATTCATCCTACTTTGATGCTCCCAAACAGCCTGCCAAAAAGCACACAAACAAACTTAAGACTCCTTTAGATAAAACCAACCAACATAAGATATCCACATTTTCTAAACATTAGGGTGTCACATTAGTCCTCCAAATATTTTTGTCACCAAATAGTCCCTCATGGATTAAAGTGTAACCATATTAGTTTCCCAAAACATTTTTTTTCACCAAATTATCCTCTCAAAATAAACAAAATTGTCATCAAATTAGTTCACATGGAGGATTCAAGTGGTGGCATAAAAGGAGAAACATGATGACAATTTTACATTTGAGTAATTAATTAAGGTAAATAAAACCCTTCAGAGGATGTAATGGTGATGTTGTAATCTTCAAGGGACTAACTAAATCACAGTAATATTTGGAGACATAATGTGGTGACACCCTAATCATTGGAGAACCAAATTGTGAGTCTATTAGTCTATCCAAGCCCCTATATAAAATAGAACTATTAGAATATCAGTTATGATTTGTCATATAGATTAGGTTTGTAATTAATTCATATGTATATTATAAATAGATATGAGTGTGCTCTTTTGTAGACACACAGTCAAAGACATACAAATTCAACAAAAACTATTTGTGATCCCAACAACTATCATCATATGGGTGGGATGGTTTATGCAATGTTTTTTATTATTCATTTTCTTTGGGAAACTGGTTTTCATCTCAGATTTTTAGATATTAGGAAATATGTTCAGTTTGTATATGATGAAGATGAAGAATCCAACTCATATGACATGTGGTAGCTATTTGTTCCTTCAAGGCAGTTGAAAGCCTGATTGTTTCATATTATTTTATGGAAAAATAACTTCTAAAATAATAATCACTTTTTGGGATTCTCTATGAGTTTGTTTCAGCTTTTTTAAATAATCCGACTCTGAAAAAAAAACAAAATGAAATCTGAGAAATATCTAATTTAGCGCACATACAGCATTCACTAGAAACCGAAAAAAATTAGTTCCATATATCTAAATGAGAAAGGCAGCCAAGCCAATCCAATAACACATGAGGAAAAAGGGATTGATTCTTCTCTAAAGTTATATTGTGCTGCAGGTGCATGCTTCTTGTACAAAAGTGTGACTATCACTCTTTCGCAACCTTCTGATTATTTCAATGTGCATATTGCAAATATATCCAACTTCCATGTCATCTTTTTTACAATTGCAAATATATCCAAAATGTGCATATTTCTATGTGCCCTTTGCCTCTTTCAATTCATAGGATGCTTGTGTGATTATCATTTATGGTGAATATTATATAGGATAAACTGGTGGTCAGCCTCATCATATTATTCTGGTGTTAAAAATTAGTGTGGTGTCAATTAGATGTAGGAGTACAATACCTAAAAAATATTAAAAAGAAGCTCAGGGCAGAAATGCATCACACAACAAATTAGCAACTAATTCATATTTCACAATGAGAAGTTGAGAATAAATGTACTTCATGTAGGTAGTGATGACATCTGGATTGGATTATCAAATTCTCCATTCAATAAATCTGAATTTCGGTTGGAATCTTTTCTATTGCGATCCAATGAAGTTGCTTCATATATCCCTACACATAATTCCATTACAATGAGCATTCAAGATAAGCAATTAAAAAAATAAGAAAGCTGGAATATACACTGAAATCATGCCATCATACATAGCAGATTTTCCATAAATCTTTTATCAGATTTCACAAAACTGATTTGAAATAAGCATACATCATCGACTACATATCCCACCGTTTGCCTGATCAACACTTTGTTCAGCAAGACGATATGTTTAAATGAATAACAACAAACTTTGTCTTAATGAAAACAAAGAGAGTATAGGCAAAGGGAATCCTATAATGAATATTTAATATTAAAAAAGTGAGTTTTAATACGAAAGTCCTAGAAAAATAATCAAACAGAATATTAAACTAAACAATTTTGCTTGCATGAAATATTATCCATCCACACATGTATTTGAGTAAGTCTAGAGAAGGGATGAGAATGAATTAACAACTACTTCATCTCTAGAAACAATCCACTAAATATAAACATTTAAGAGAATATTTAATATTCGAATCTAACAACAAAACATACCAAAACCTAATAATAAGCAGCAAATCACAAAGCCTGCAAGAGAAAAATCCATCTTGTACACAAACTCCATAACGATGATGCATGCACCAGCCACCATCAAATGCCTTGGTGAGGAGAAAACCATGTGCAATCTACAATGATAAATATGAATCAGTTTGTTGAGAACAGCAATGTGTTAAAAATCACCAATTTTCATGCATTATCTTTCTTGCGCCATACAGAACTTTCAAACACAATCTAAATCTTACCAGTTTAAATATGAACTTAAATTTGGCCTTATTATAACCAAACTTGTTTCATACATTTCATAAAATCATACAATAACTATGTAACTAACTTTTGGATAAGTAATTTCTTAAAATAAAACTAAAAATTGAAGCCAATATTCCAATAAGGATGGAAGGAATGTTACTGCTCGAATGCAATTAGTTAATAATTATCGTATAGAACCTCATCAATAATCTAAAGAGAAGAAACCCAACTGCCAAAATGCAAAAAGATCTTCCTTTTGCCGATGAAGCACCGAAATAGACACAGACACAACACGGACACAAAGACACCGATTTTAATTTGAAAAATGCAAGTAATTGAAGTGTCGGTGTCGGTGTCCGAAACGTATCGTGTTGGACACCGGACACGTCTTCAACCGAAAGTGTCGGTGCTACAGAGCCTTTTGCTCACTTAACCATTAGTTATGACAACAATATAATGCCATACCTCTCCTCTGCAATACTGTCAGCATAGAATATCACAATGTTTCCGAAGAGAATAGTGCTCAAGAAGGCCCAAGTGGAGAATGGCAACTTCCCATCGCTTTCTGAAGGTGATCCCTGAAGGAACCAAAACAACAAAACAATACAAAAAATCCATAAATATAAAGAGATAAGCCTATCCAAATTTAGACCTAAATATTGATACATTTTAATTTTAATACTCACTATGATCACGTCCCACATGGCAATAGGAAACATAAAACACGTTGCAGAAGCAATAGTTAAAGCATGCAGTCGCCTTTTAAGTTGATTCTGAAAACAAAATATGGTCAGGGTTAGATATTAGGGCACACGTAAAGCACCTGAAACCAAAGAAAAGTTACTAATTGCAAATTACATGAATGTAACCACCACCTTGATTGAAACGCGTCTCGCAATCACTCTCCTAAGGGCTGATAGGATACCAGCAATAATAGGAATTATCATTTGCTTCAAGCCCAAAACTTGTTCTGTCTGAGCCTCAGGTTCATCTCTATCTTCCCAAGGTAAACTCCAGTTAAGGTTACAACACTTGTGGAAAATATAAAAATGAAAGACTTAACAAACAACATAAAGGAATACGCGGAACAAACATGCAAAAGATATTTTAGCAGTAATATAAGTCAACTTAAGAAAGAAAACAACACAGTCTGAGTAAGGATATAGAATGGAGAATATGTCGCCGTGGCCCATCCTTCTGATAGCAGGTAAAATGATGCCAACATGGCAATTAGGCCACCTATCTGGTTCAAAATAAGAAAGTACCCACCAGATTAGAGAAGATCTTAAATTTTTTTCAAGCAACATAAATCACAACCAGGAACGCTCATCATATCATTTGATATATCATAATACAACCTGGACATGAATTTTATCAGTTTATTTTTTCATAAAAGGTTTAATAGTTTTGAATATGTTTTATGCAAAGAAAATGTTTCTATTAGAGAGAAAAAAAAGTGAAATATAACGAGGGGAAGGTAGAAGATCCTCAAAAAAAAGAGCAAAGACTAGATAAGACAAGAAACATGAATAAACTAAGGAAACAACATAACTGGATTATCTTAAGGAATGGGGAAAGAAAAACAAAATCTTCATGTGCAATGGGCAATTCAGGAAACAGTTACGACATGGAAAATATTTAGCGATACAGGTAAATTAGAAAGGATATTATAATCATTTGCAGAAAAACCTAACTCGTAGAGGATAGGATCTAATTCAATTGGAGTATATGGTTTCATGGTATCGTTTATAGAGTATAATCATTGAACGGGGATATCTGAAAGTGTTACCTTTTTCCACAGATGGCCTCTCCTCCCATACAACACTCCAGACAGTACTCCAAGGACAGCACCAGAATATTCAGCCAATATTGCTCTGAATTAACAATAAAAACAATAACTGCAATAAGTGCATATACCAATTGAAAATAATTACTCATCAAATCAAGAACCAGTCAACACATAAATCATGAATGCTAATATGCAATGTTTTGAAAACCGGACCGGACATCGAACTGGTGAGACCTCTGGGTCATGGTTCAACCGCTTTAAACCGTTCGAACTGGGATGAAACCGCGATTGTACTGCTGAAATAACTAAACCATAGACCGTGACAGTTCATGGTTTAACCGCTCAATTGATTTGGTTTTTAAAACATTGCTAATATGATCATAAACAGCTATATAATGGTGGTGGTGGTGGATGACATCAGTGTTTCAATTGTACAATGAAAAATGGGAAATTGGTGATCTACATAACTGAACATCAGCCACACTGCCGCATAACACAAAGGCAATTACATGGTTAAGACTAAGCACTTAACACGTTAAACTTAACAACTGGAATTTTCTTTGAGCATACAAAAACCAACCTCACTGGTCCACATGATTTCAGTCCCTTTCCCCACAAGACCAGATACAGTGCCATTATACAACCGTTTATTATAGAAGGCACAACCTGAAAAAATAAAACAATCGGTATTAGTTAAGGAATATGCATATCATGATAAGATTTGAGTAGAATTCAAAGCTTCTTCTTGAGTACTCTCTGCTGATAGTAGAAATTAAAATTACCTGCGTATTAGTAAGTGGCCTTCCCTTCCAAGGCTTTTGCAAAATCAAAAATAGGATAGCTGCAGGGGCAAGGCAAGCAAACAGAAAAAGAACAACTGAAGCTCCAGTCTGAGATAAGTACCGAAACATCGAGTATATTGACCATATCCTCAAGAAATTTGCAATAATATGAATTATCTGTAAGGGGGTGTGCCTTCAAAAGCATAACAAGAACAAACCAAGTCAAAACTTCAAATATACAACCCCTCATCTACAAATACCTAAGGGTATGTTTGGATGAAGTATTTTTTTGAGGTAATGTAATTTTTGGAGGGAATTGAATACATCCAAACACACCCTAAGAATATAGGTAACCAATCCAGAAGAATATTCCCTCAAAAAATTACATTACCCCCAAAAAATACTCCATGGAAACACACCCTAAGAATATAGGTAATCAATCACTAACCAGTATGGTATTGTATTATGTCACCAAACTGAGATTCTTATGTAAAACCACTAAAAGTATAACATTCAATAGTTGTTTAATCAGTGAACTTAGCACACTCATTATCAAATGATGAATTGAAATTCATGATTTAATACTATTACTCTCATAAATCTTCAAATTTCACTTCACCACTAAACAAATAGATACTAAACACAAACTGAAACAACAAAAAAATGACCCCAGTAGTTCATAAAACAACTGGAACACTAACATTACAGCTTCAAGTAAACAACAAATTCATTAATACACTTCAATGCACCTTAACAATCTTCAAGTTGAAACAACGAAAATACAGTTCCAGAATATTGGAAATTAAACAGCTCAAAAGATCTTTCATAATGAAAAATCCCCTTCCTTACAAAAATTTGAACCAAGGCTCGAAAATGAGCCATACCCAGAATTAATTTTAACAAAATATTTCAAAAAAGATTGGAAAAAAAATGTTTTTTTGTTACCTTAAATGATTAGGAGGAGACCCTCGATCATCTGATAAATGATTTGGCGACATCATTGTGGGAATGGCGAGAGCGAAGTGCGAGAAGAAAAGTGAAGAGTGTGTGTGGTGATTCAAATCAAGAGTTCAAATCACAAATTCATGGTAGATTTCTTCAGGTTCTCGCCATCACATTCACAAAGGGGTCTTCTGTTCTCTTCTTGCTCAAGTTTTCAGTTGAATTTACTTTTGGGGTTCATGGGTATTTTCGTCCAATTAATGGAAAAATAAAATTGGGTCAATTCTTTTTTTTTTGCCATCACTTTTCCCACACCCCTCCCTACTCACCCCACACCCCCTAACCCTGCGAAATGACCAAAAGGCCATTAATGAAACGCGTATTTCTCGCCAATTCGATTACGGGCAACCGAAATAATTCGGTTATGGGCAACCGAAGGTGTGTTTTTTGGCACACACCTTTTTTTCCTGTTTTAGAGGATTCGGCTGACCCCAACCGAATACATTCGGACCAGGGCAGCCGAATACGGGTTTTTAAAAAAAATTGAACGACTCAGATTCCACTGACACTTTTGATCAACATCTTACAAACAGTCAAACGTGTCAGAAAAAACAGTGGATGACATTTTGTTTGGAAATTGTGCCACAACGGATAGAAAATAAACGGCTCAGATTTGTGATATAAAATTTTGATCAACGGCTCATGTTTCCTCACGCCTATTATAAATTGGGCTTCAGCTTTCCCTTCTACTTCACAAAAACCCTAACCCCTTCTCTGCTTCTTCTTCTCCACAAAAAAAATGCCCCTAACACAATACTCAAGATTCTTCCCCCACTATCATTCATCATCAGGGCATCATCACCAACAAAGTTGATGGTTTCTGTTTCGAGGGGTGAGACACAATGCAGTGTAGGTTTAAACACAACATAACGTTCGCTGCCCTAAAAGATAAACTACTGCGTAAGGTGCAAGTGGAGGGCGACGAGCGAGAGATAACTCGTATAGTTTATAGGAAACCGGATTAGTCTGATGGACGTGTGTACTGGTCTACAATGGATGTCAAGAACGACGATGACGTCCAAGCAATGATGTCCATTTATGTCTTGTTTAAATGGAAGGGTTATCTGCATTTGTACGTGGAAACCACACGGACCGTCACTGAGATCCTTCGTCGTTTAACTCCACCAGCTCAGTGGTTTGTCATTTTATCGTTTTCGTGTATTTCGAGTTTTATGTACGGTGACGCTTTTTAATAATAAAATTGTTGTTTTCGTGTTTAATTTAAACGGTACTTATAAATTGTATATTTAAACTGTAAACCGAAATATAAATTACTATATACACAACCATAATATCCATACATAATATCCATACAAAAAAATGTCCTACTGTGTGTCCGGTTCCTCCTAATATACACACACCCATACTTCCTAAGCCTACGGAATGGCCTCACGAGGGCCTTAAAACCCTCGAGTACTCGTCATGGCTGGGTGTCTCGTGGACCGGTACCATCCAACGCACGCTCCATGTCATCCACCATCCGAACCACATCTGGCATGGCCTGTTAGATAAAAAAAATTAATTAAGTACATATTTTAAAACTAATAAAGTTAATAGAAAAATATGTAAAAGACATGTACCTGTCTAGTATCAAGCTCATCCTCCAGCACCACATAATTAGACGGCATAAGGAATGGGTGTCAGACCTTCCCAAACCAAGCAACGTACCCTGGCATGGTGTTTGGCGCACCCGGGATTATAGAGGGTCCCCTCTCTACCAAATGCTGGTCAAAATGTGACCACCTCTCGTCAGCCATCTCTCGTGTAACGACAGCTCTAGTGGTGGGTTTAGGGTCCTTTAGTATCCCCTGGACATGCCCAAACTGTCTCAAGACACGATCTGGCATGTAGGGCACCATGCAGCCAGCATTCCGTAAGTGCCCTCTAAATAGGTTGATGAGCTCAAAGGGTTTGCTAGCTGTATGGGTAGTGTAGGGTTGCTAGGTGACCTCATCAGGGTGCAGCCTATCCAGGGAAACTCGAACAGTATGCCTGGCCAGTGTCAGGTGGTATCAGCAACCCACCTCTTCGCACGTGGCTGAGTCTCAACATAAGCTGGGTCCACCCTCTTTAAGCCAAAGGGGGATCCCTGAAAGTGCTCAAAGATCCATGCCTGTAACGAATATATCAATGCATTTAGTAAAGACACAGAGACATCAAAATAAACTTAACAAATTAAATAACATAGATACCTGAAGTAGAACCATGTAGCCAGCCATCTTCTTATTTTTGGGCTTGTTTGCGTCCCCAAGTTGCTCGTATAGATGGGCCAGCGCCATCCCTCCCCATGAGTATCCTCCAGCAATGTCAAAGTCAACCAGAGCTCCCAGATAGCCCAACTTGACATTGTTTCCAAACTTGTCGGAGAACGGGCCCCAGCCCAACAAGTAGAGCAGATATGCTGAGCAGCATCCTCCCATCTCTCCTCCTCTATAGCCCTACGGTACACCGTCTGCCTCAGCCACTTGAGGGACACAGATAACCCTGGGGCGTGAGCCTACTCATGTGCCTCATGAGGGTCTGCACCCAACAAGTGAACCAACAAAGCCTCACCCTGATCTTTGGTGTAGTCTGGAAAATCATAAAAATTTCCCATAACGGGGAGGTGGAGCAATGCAGAGACATCATCAAGAGTGATGGTGATCTCACCTATAGGGAGGTGAAATGATGATGTGTCCGAATGCCACCGCTCTATGAATGCATTGAGGAGCCTGTTGTGCGAAAAGTAGTTTGTGCAAGTGTACAAAATCGCAACAAGTAATATAATGATAAAGTAAGGATCGTACCCACAAGGATTGATGTTAATTTAAGAGTTTAAGTAGTTAACAACTTAGTGAAATGGACAAAGTAAAAATAACAAGTTTTTGAACATGAATATAAGAAAGATATTGCTACAACAGTATGAAAGTTCAAGAGTTTATAAAATGAGTTGGACTGCTCTTTGTTGTATAAATCCCCAAAAGTAAGCACTAGTGCAAAAATGGGAAAAGAATTAGAAATTTAAAGTCAGGCGCTCAGATGTCTGACTACATAAGTAGACACGGTGGCAAACTTGTAATTAAGAGGCAAAACTCGCGAGTTTTAAAGTCAAGCGAATACACGTCTGACTTCTAAAGTGAAAAAATAGGAAAAAATTAGACTTTAGAAGTCAGGCGTGTATTCGCCTGACTACATAAGTAGACACGGTGGCAAACTAGTAATTAATGGTGAAATTCTTTTTTTCTGTTTTGGTACTTTAGAAGTCAGGCGCATACACGCCTGATTTCTAAAGTACTTTAGAAGTCAGGCGTATACACGCCTGATTTCTAAAGTACTAAAATAGAAAAAAGAATTTCACCCAAGTATGCGAACCCTAGCTATCTCTCTCATTCACGCACACTCTCCTCTCTCATTCACGCCATCCACCTCCCTGAACCACCATTCTCCAGATCCACCTCCCTAACCTCCTGACCCTCCATATCCACCTCCCTGAACGCCCCCTCCCTGAACCTCCTGACCCTCCGTTCCTCTCCCTCACCTCACCGTCGTGTTTCGCACTCGCAAACCGAAAATGGGGGTTCTACTCACCTCACCGTCGCGTTTCTGACCCATTCATTTGCAAAAACGCGAACCCTTATCTCTTGTATCAGACACAACACTCACTGTTCTGAGGTGTCCTTCTTCTTCAGCCACGATTCATCAGAACCCGATCTCTTCTCAGAATACAACGCTCTGAACCCTACCGCGAGAGGAGTGAGGCATCCTTCTTCTTCATTGTTTCAGCAATTTCACCAAGGCGCGCTCCTTCTTCTTCTCCATCTCTATCTCTCTGTGAGTTGCTCTCTCTCTCTCTCTCGGCCGCTCTCTCTCTCTCTCTCTCAGTCGGTCTCTCTCTGTTGCTCATCTTGATCGCTCTCTCAATGTCGTGCTCTCTCCCTGTATCATTCTCTCTCTGTCGCTCCCTCTCTGTCTCTCTCTAGGGTTTACTATTGTGTTTATTTGTATTTAGGGTTTTAGGTTTATGAGGTTTTATAACTTAATTTGGGATTATGATTTAGTAGATTATCTGTATTTAGGGTTTTTGATTTCGGATCTGGAGTTGGAAGATTTCGGATCTGTGAGTTTCTTGGAAGATTTCGGATCTGTGGCGAAGTTCTGTGTGTTTATGTGGTGTTTTCACTTTTGTGAGTATAACTTGTTATTAATATGTATCTTGCTTTGTTTGTTTGTGTTCATTTCAGGTTCGTAACTTTGAGATCGTTATTCACTCCAACTCATTCATGCTGTATTTCAGATTATTCACACCGAAGCATGTATTGGTCGGCCAAAAGTGAAATCTGCTGCTGCTTGCCGCGCGTATGTTGCTCTCTTTAAAGTTACCTACAAATTTGCCGTGTTAATTTTCTTGAAGAAACTAAAAATAGATTACCATGTGTATCACTGTTGTTGTAACTAACATGTGATTTTTTAGAGTCAACTCCTCTATTGAAGTTGTGGAACGCGAAGAAGCTCTGCGGATTTCCAATGCTTTGGAAATATTCAGCAAGTATGTGTCCTTTCTATAATATGATTGATCTTTCTTTTTAAAGCTAACATATACATTATAATCATTAAAATGCTAACTTTATGTCCTTTCTATAATAAGGTTGGTCACATATACACAATGCTAACTTTAAGGCTGAAAATGTTTTATTTGGGGTCCTATATTTATGTTTTTTTTTGTTGTGTTTCTTGGTTTGTAGGTACACTGATTTTGGTAGTGTTATCCCACTTAGACCAGCAGAAGACATAGCATTCTCAGTTGCCAGATTCATACAGAATCGTGGCTCATTTGTTAGCTACTATATGGTATGTTTAATGTTGATACACTCTGCATATATATGATTTATCCATTGCGAATAAGTTCTCAACTGTGTTGTCAAATAACAGCTATAGCAGTGCTATTGCATAGCAGAATATGAGCAAACCAAACTGCTATAGTCTTTGATCTACAATATGTCTATCAGTACTATTAAATAGCGGCCTATTGCGTGCTACTGAGCAGACCGCTATTTTTTGCAATCAGAGTGGTGGAGGATCTATGCTTGGTGGCATTGGTTCAACCATAGCTCAAGGTATGCCGAGAAAAAAATTCTGCATTTGCCATATGCAACCCTATCAATAAGATCTTCATATTCTAATTATTTACTCTTCTTTCAAGTATGGCTTTTGGCACTGGAAGTGCAGTGGCACACAGGGCTGTGGATGCAGTAATGGGTCCTCGTACCATTCAACATGAGACAGTTGCCAGTGAGGCTGCTGCAGCTGCCCCTGCATCTACTGCTAATACTTTTGGTGGGGAAGCATGTGGTATTCATTCAAAGGCATTCCAGGATGTATGTTGTTTATCTAGTTCTGTATTTGAAAATTTACCTTTATCTATTTCATTAATTGTTTTCTGGTATCATAAATTAAATCAATGCATATTTAGATAAAAAGATGTGTACTGTATGTCTGATAAAATGTCAACAACGAACCTTGTAAGTATTTGCTATCCAATTAGAAAGATGTAGAAGCTTAAATGTCCTCTGAAGGAGGGATTAATATGACTAATAACACCAACCCTGCTGATGTAAAACGAGTAAGGAGGTAACAATTGTCTCAGGAGATAACTTATGGTCTTAGGAGTTAATTGTAATATCATATCCTGTTAAATGAACCAATGTGCTTGAAACTGCTTCTATATTCACATTAGTCTTTAATAAAAAGATTTCTTGTTTACTTCCCTTTATTGGAACACTTTAATTTTGTTCAAGCAACAAATTATCCTTGTTCAATTTAATGCCTACTAGTTGTAATGTTGTATACATGTGCATCCGCACGAGTTTGTGTGGTGTTGGATACTACAAATGTTTCTCAAATACACAATAATGAATATATGCCTACTAATGACTTCGCCTTTTCAGGATGCTCTCGAATAGGGAGTCTGCGAGACGTTCCAGAAGAAGAAAGCAAGCTCATTCTCATTTATCTGAGATTGAAACACATGTATGTATGTTTTATACATCCACTTCATGTTCCCTCTCCTCTCATCTTAGTCTTTCAAGAAATTCTATGTTTTCTGACCTACTATTCGTCTTAGGTCTCTCAGTTACGAGGCGAAAATTCTACATTGTTAAAGCGTTTAACAGATGTGACTCATAATTACAATGATGCAGCTGTTGACAACAGAGTATTGAAAGCTGATGTGGAAACATTAAGAGTAAAGGTGAATCTTGCTTTCAGTATTTACTAGGCATTGAATAAAACCTGTTATAGGAAGTGTTTATAATTAATTTCCATTCATTTTGTTCTCTTGGCCTTCCATTGCATTAGCTTTTTTGTTGTTGTTGTTGCATAAGTTAATGGAGTTGGTGTAGCCATATACAAGAAGCCCAATTCCAATCTTAATCTCTCTTTTAGGACAGGAATCTTAAATTGCAAGCTTGCATACACAAAGTGCCAGTTAGTTCAAGCGAACGTGGGTCACAATGGCCAGAACAGTGGCCAGCCAGACTGACCAAAGTGCCATATTGGTTGTCAAGTTCCCAAGTTGGAGTTTATGGAAAGCCTGCCCCTGAAGATTTTGCTACTGATTATAAACACTGGATAATTTAATGTTTCAGTACAAAAGGTTACTGTAGGCGCCTCCAAGTATATTGCCTCTGTTTGACTACTCGATAATTTTGATGCATTTGGTAATTTCAATTTCAAGTAAAATACGTCCACATTATATCAATTATCTCTGTTCTCTACTCTCTGTAATTGTATTTGATATTTGTGTATTGGTAAATGTATCTTGTTAGAACTTGGAACAACTAGTTTCTAATACATAGTGCATACAATTCCCACTAGCTCTCTTTTTTTACTCTGATTTGAGATTATGTGAAGGAGCAGATCATGTTTCCCATTCTATCAAAACCACATTTTGTCATTTGGATGCTTGATAATCACGACTTGCATGAAATAAACCACTTAGCAATAAAGCCACATTTCATTTTGAATGTTGTTTTAGATGCCTTCTAGTTGCTTTCCTTCATTTTGAATGCTAAATTGGTTACTGTTACAGTAATGCCTTCTAGTTTTTGATGTGAAATGAGACATTGGAAATCATGAATATATTTTGTCTTCTATGGATATAGGTGATGTATGAAGAGGCAAGTCAGGTGGCAAATGATGCTGTTAGTAGCATCAGAATAGTTGCATCATTTTGCGCAGAATCAAAGGTGATGGATATATATGGGAAGAATCAGTTGCACCTTCCTTCCCACTAAGAAGTTACCTTCAATTACAGCTCCACTACCTTCAAAAGAAACCAGAAGAATCTCAACTACCTTCAATTGCTTCAGCTACTTCTGTTAAGGTTGCTGCTGAGGTTGTTTTGCTTAACTCAGAAGAATCTCAACTTGTTGAAACAAGAGATGAAACAAGGGATTTAGATTAGTTTGTGGATACAAAATATAAGTTATCATAGACAAAAGTTGAATGAAGTATTAGACGATGAAACTTGTTAGAACTTAGAAAGTCAGTAGATACTAATTTACAAGGTTTTCTTTTTTTAGAATCTAGTGATTTTTCTCTTAGTCATGGGAATTAATGTCTTCATTCTTTGATGTTAGTATTCTGATGTTATATACTGATTTCTAGTTGTAGTCCTTTACTTTTATTGCTATATATGTGTATGATTCTGATTTTCATGTTATATACTGATTCCATTTGTTTGAATTTTAAAAAAAAAAGTAATTTAGATTAGTTGGCTAGATTTTGGTTTGATTTTGGTCAGTTGAATTAAAAATTAGCAGTCATTATTTAGATTAGCTGGCCACCAAATAATTTTTTTTTTTAAAAAAAAATGAACTTTTAAAGTCTGGCGAAACTAAAGCCTGACTTTAAATCATAGTTAAGAAGTCAAGCAATAACAAAATGCTTGACTTTAAATCATACTTACGAAGTCAGGCAAGAATAAATGCTTGACTTTAAATCAGACTTACGAAGTCAGGCGATAATAAATGCTTGACTTTAAATCAGACTTACGAAGTCAGGCGATAATAAATGCTTGACTTTAAAACTGACTTACGAAGTCAGGCGAAATAAATGCTTCACTTTAAATCAGACTTACGAAGTCAGGCTATCGCTTGACTTTAAAACTCCTGACATACAAAGTCGACTTAATAAAAGTCAAGCGGGTGCCTGACTTTAAATCCCCTTTTCGCCTGACTTTAAATCTCTTTTTTGCACTAGTGACGGCGGTATAACATTGGACGCTATAGCGCTAAGTGCTGTAGCATATGATGTTGTGCCTTTCAGTCACTGACGCCAGGGTTTTGTTACAAGACTCCTATGTCTAGGTTCTAAATAAGTCCACCCATGCATAATGAAGAACCCACAGTATTCACCTTATGAACTATTGCTCCCCTATGTCTAGAGTTAAGCACAAGTTGTTTAAATGTCTTTAAACAACATTTCATTCATATCAACCCTTGAGTTCAAATCATGGACCATTTCTGTACCCACAACTCTACTCATTTCAGTTGGTCAATCCCAAAACAAGTTTGAAAGCATTAAAATACATGGATTGAAACGCAAAACATCACAATATTATATTAACAAGACTAAAGGTTCATTGCAAACTAGAAGCAATCCAACTACTAAGTGTTTAGCTTATTACAAGAATCATCAACACAATACAAGACAAAATGCTCATATTACCGTAAATGAATAAGGAATAAAGGGTTACAAAAGATGCACTCCCTATATTCCAAGTCATGCACAGCAGGATGGTGCTGTAGCATAGCTTCACAGCGCAGAAAGATAAAAAAATAAACTAAAAATGAAAGCTTGAAGATGGAGGTTTAATGGAGGAAATGTGTGTCAAGTTTTTCTCCCAAAAACTCTCCTTGAAGTCGAATGATGTTCATGGGTGGTGAAGATAGATATATATTATCCCAATATCATAAAGTAGCTTTTCAAAAAGGTGACTATGACACTTCTCACCAACCAAAAGCAATCATTCAATAAAAATGGGCCAAGTGTCCTAGCTAGCCACTTGGAAGCTCCCACACAGTCCTAGGCACAGGGAAGTCAGGCTTTGACTTGACATAAAGTATGAGGCTCCAACATGTAACTTTCCTTTGTGATGTCCAGTTGGCCCACCGTCATATAGAGCTGTAGCGCCTAACGCTGCAGCACTAACAAAACATTAAAACATTCACAAGGTCACCAAATGTGTCAAATGATAACAAATTAGCTTCTAACCCTTCTTTTCTCTAAATAACTATCATTTACTAAATAAAGCATGAATATTACTTGAGAACTTACATTAGTTTAAATAATAAGAGCATAAATAACTCATATAAATATGAGTTATCACACCCCCAAACTTAAACCATTGCTTGTCTTCAAGTAATGACACTTGAATAAGACAAGAAAACATAGAACCCATATTCACAGAATTCAAAACACGGTCAGTTTCTTCTCTAATTCAAACAATCCTTCAAGATTGTTCTCAAGGGGCTAACTTTTCAGATTCCCACTCACACACACACACACACCATTGCTTTTCACAAAATCTAGAATTATTACAGCTCAATCGGAGTGTGTGATCTTCTAAACTTAGCTTAATCCCTAGCTAGGTTCAGAATTTCTCTTAGCCTTGGAAAGAATGGCTTTCTTTTGGTCAAGCCAAAGAATTTTTCAAAAGAGAGAGTAGACTAACAACTTCACATAAGAATTGAGGGGCTTCAAAGCATAACAAAGGGCTTGATTAGGCATTTCAGATCTCTAGACAGTGCACTAACTATTGATATGGTGATTTCTCAATGCTATAGCGTTAGATGCTATAGCATTGGTGACTTGATGAACAGATGTAGCTACAATGCCCTCATTACTGAACTCCTTTATTTGCATTTATTTTTTTATATGCATATGTACTTTGGAACAGTTCAACATTTGCTTCGGGCAATTGCAGTTAATTACAATATACATGACCAATTGACAATACATTTACCTATTGCACTGACCATCCTATAATCTTCATACCAAGCCTTAATATAACCGATGCACCCCCAAACTTGGCTTCAAATGCTACTCTCATTTTTTAATAAAATCTTGCCTAAACATTGGTTAACCAGGACTAACTTCAGCATCAGATAGTCCTTAGCTAACTAAATTTCTCTCTAAGTTCAGAGTTTGAGTGTAGAAGCAGCAATAAGACTAGTCATCAATCAAACAAGGCTACACTACACATATACACTTAATCATCATTAAATTTAGCCCAATAAGTACAACTTCTATTACTGAAAAATTTTAAAAAATGCAACTAATCATGCCTTTTTATTGAAACAAAACATAACATTGACATTGACATTTATAAACATCTATAAGGTCCCCCCCCCCCCAACTTAAGACCTAGCAGTGTCCCACTGCTCATGCAATTCCTAATGGGAGAGTCCTATGACTAAAACTCAACAGAATTAAAAACAACATAAATAAAACTCTAAACATACTGTTAGATGCAAGAACAGACGCTATAGCACCTAACAGGTTTATTGAAAACAGGCAACCAACTTTTTTTTTATATTTTTTTAAAGAAGGGTTAGAGTGCTTGTCTGCTAATCCAGATTTGAGCCTTTTGCTTGCTTGCTTTGGTGGGCACTGTGGTGGCTCTGTTGCTGGATGCCTTGGGCTTCTTCTTTGGTGGCTTCTTTTCTCACTTCACAAAATTCACTCCTGCACAAAAGAAAAATTAAAAACACAAAATTGTTAGTTCAAATAAATGGGTTGCCTCCCAGGAGCGCTTGCTTTAAGAGTCTTCAGCCAGACTTCCTATTTTATTAGAGGTCTTGAAGTTCAATGGTGGTCTTGTCCCTGACCACATGTGTAACACCCCGGTATTTCTATCGACTAAAAATACCCAAGTGCACATTAGTAACACATCAGAGATATAATTCCTGCTTAGACACTGAATATCACTATAAATTTTTCGCTGAATATAACCCAAACAGTCTTATTTACAACAAGACAATATGGTTCTCAGACCATATACCATCAGCATCTATAGTATTCAGTATCATACAAGAAAGCGGAAGAAAGATATACACTAAATACATAATGTCTTAGTATACAGACAACAAAAAGGGAAATAAGCTTAAACATAAAGCTAGGCTATCAGCAACCAATCCGAGCTCAACCTACTCGTGCCCCTTGGATTTCCGCTGTCCCTGTGTCTCTGTAAAACAACAACATTTAAACAGTGAGATACAATCTCAGTGAGTTCTACCGAGACCCCTACTAACACTCTCGGTTCATTTATTTGCTCTTTTATAGATTAACACGACACCGACTGCAAAACATTGCTACTCCCGGTATGTCGCAAAATAAACAAAGTACGGCACCGACTGCAGAACATTGCTAATCCCGGTGTATCGTACAACAAACACAGTGCGGCACCGACTGCAGAACATTGCTAATCCCGGTGTATCGCACAATAAACAAAGTACGGCACCGACTGCAGAACATTGCTAATCCCGGTGTATCGTACAATAATCTTTAACATAACACCGACTGCGGAACATCGCTAATCCCGGTGAACCCCCCTACCAATAGTACATTCTCCTATTGGCATGGAGCCTAGGGAAGGGGATCATGACTGCCCCGCCTAGTATGTTACACATGGGTCGTCACCCAACTCGATATATAAACATATATCTACAGTACTATGAACCCACGGTCCATCAAATAAGACAATCAATGAAACACTTTAATCCACATTTTATAAAATCCAAGTTCACACTCGCACTCTAGTTGACCGCTTTTCGACACAATTTTCAATATCAAAAATAGTTCATTTTGCCTTAAAAATAGAATATTCAGTTAGGCCTCTGAATAAGCTTTCCAACGCATCTTAGAACACCTCAATCGGGTTCCCGGATCAAAAGTTATCGCGAAACGAAAAACAATGTTTGGTTGCTGAAATTCTGCCAACTGGCGCGCGAGTGGCGCGTGGCGCGCAAACGGCGCGCGAGCTGACAGTAAGGTTCTGTCCAGTGGCGCGCGAGTGGCGCGCGGCGCGCAAGTGGCGCGTGGACTGGCAGTAAGGGGGGGCCTGTCAAGTGCAGAATTTTGCGATTTTCGCGAAATCCGCTATTCCGCTCAATTCCGATTTTTGTTCCGATTGAAAACAGTTTTCACACACATATAATCAGACCCAATCAACATCAAACAATCAATCAATCCAATCAAAAACTCAATCAAAACGAATCGTATTAAAACGCGACATATTTTCAAATAACGGTTTTAAATCAAAATCTCTCGAATCAAATCACCAAAAATTCCATTTTTAACGCGACGCAACCCGAGACTCGCCCCAATCGATTCCTAACCCGAATCAGACAGTATCACATAATATTCCAGTCCAGCGAAAGCGATAAAACAGTTTATCAATTAATTCGAAAAAAAACAAAAATCCTAAACGTGAGTAGAACTCACCCTTGAAGCGTGAACCACGATCGAGCCGAATTCACCGAGTAGCCACACGAACATTCCCCGCTCCGGCGACGCCCAATCCGCTTCCAAAGCTTCCCACTCGATCACGAAACCTCTTTTGACCGAAATGCTGAATTCCTCGAAATCCTCCATGGGCACTATTCATCATCTTCCTCCTCATGAAGCACTATTCGCACAAAACCCAATTTTGAACCCTAACCTTCAATTCTTCAAAAACTCCAAATCGGACTTCAATATTCGCGTATTCCACCTTGAGCTCGCTCCTCACCACCATTCTAGGCTTTCCTTTGAGCTTGAACCACAAAACCTCCATTTTTCCCTCTCAAATCGAAAATGGCAAAGTGAGAGAGAGAGGGTTGATGATGAAGATCTTGGTACCAAATCGAAGAAGAAGTAACGCTGAGCATTTTTCGTGTTGGAAGGAAGTCGTTTTGATGAATCGAACCCTTCCCTTTTTCTTCTTCTTCCTCCTCACCCTTTCTTTCTCTTTTCTCCCCTTTTCTCTCTTTTCCTCTCTGTTTCTCACGCTTCCTTCTCTCTTTTCTTTCTTTCTTTTTAATTCTTTCTTCCTCTTCTCACTCACACATACGCATACATATATATATTTATTAATATATAAGTGGTAACGTGATCCAATTACCATATCGATCTAAATCTCCAATTTCGATTCCGAAACTTCCTTGATCCATATTATCCGGTTAACGATCCGATAACGACCAATAATTAATTTTTGCACTCAATAAATTTACCAGTCAAGTACTAAATTAATTTAATTGGGTTAACACCCAAATAATTCCATTAATTATTTTGCGGATGTTACAACATGTGTTCCAGAGTAGTGCTTGACCCTTTGACCATTGATTTTGAATGTTCCACCAGTGGCTTCATCAAACATCACTACAAGAAAAAAGGAATTTTACGTCACTTGGTTGGCGTCACGTGCCTACGACCGACGCTAAAGTAGGGATTTTCAGTTTCAAAACCGGAATTTACTGTCGGTCAATACCCACTACTAAATCCAGGCAACCGATGGCATCCTAACTCTCTCCATTGCGCGCCTATCGAATGTAGTTTGGCGCACGAAGTCTAATTTTTCCCTATTCTGCGCGCAAACTGCCTCCATCTTCCCCGCTGATTCTTTCCCCCAAATCTCTCAAACCTAATCTCTGCACGCAAACTGCCTCCCAAAACTCAGATTCCCTCTGAAAACTCGCTCACCGCTCCTGCGACATCCACCGCCGCCAACTCACTCTTTTTCCTCACTGGCTCACTCAAATCCCTCATTTTCAGAAATAGAAGCTCACGAAAACCCTATCTCTAACCTTCCGTGAACGCCGCTCCTACCAATCGTGAAAACAAACCTCACTCAAAGTTTCAAACCACACGCAGCGGCTAAAGCAGCGTGAAGCACCGTTTAAGCAGCGCAGAAGCACCGTGAAGCACCTCACGCAGTCACTCATTTTCACAAAAGTTTTGATAAGGTTCGTTTTTCTTTTTATGGGTTTCTCATTGATTCTCTTTTGATTCAGCTTAATATCCTTTATGATTCAACCTGTATTTCTGTATTATGATTCGTTTGTTAAATTTCTCTTTTTTCCTTAGTTCGATTCACGGGTTCATTATTATGATTCCTTTTTGGTTCAAGCTTAATACGGTTTTTTTTACAATAGCTGAATACACATTTGATTCCTTACAAATTTGCTTTGCCTAAAATTTCTTAATTCCTTACAGATTCGTTATTATGTTCTAAAGAGATTTGTTTTAAACTTTAGATATGAGGGTTTATTGCTCTATTAATTGTTCATTTTTATTACTCTATTGGTACTTGAATCTAATTGAATCTAATTGTATGTACTATGCTAATAAATTCATTCATTTTTTCTTTGTAGGCAGCAACTTAGCATCAATCTTCTGTTTATGTTAATTGTTGGCTGACTTTGGCAGATTTTATGTTTAAGCTTTATGTTAATTGTTGAATAGTGCAGAATTATGTTTAAGCTTTGGCAGACTTTATGTTAATTGTTGTCCCACTTTCTCTATCTTTTTCTTAGTTTATTAGATTTTAGCTCCATGATTTCATGCTTGATTTTCTTTTTTTCTCTTTCTTTCCTTTAGTTATTTGTGTAATTTTAAGTTATTAAGTTTGGCTTTTTTTATATTTATCTAAGGTCTAGTGAGCTTTTGGTTAAATTAGAGGGATACCCTTTTCTTTTGACTAGTAGATAGAAATCAATTTCATTTTGGGATAATTTTATTCTTTTCCCGATTTTGATTTTGGAGAAACCCAAGTTGAGGTTTCTCCTTTCCTGCACTTCTCTATTGTTGTGTGTGGAGCTACATTCTTTGTTCTTAATTGCACGGTTCTATCCTTTCTTGTACTTTGTTTCTCTATGGCCAATAGAATATGAACCAAATGCTATCTCCATCTTGTGGAATAAAGACTTTAAATTTGGATAAGATTTGAGCAGCTAGAGGTTCAAATTTGTTGGTTGTAGTTGCAATCTATTATGTTTGAATTAAGAAGGTACATTCGAAGATTTCAAATTCAAGGTATCACACTTATCAGGCATATATTTGCTTTGCTTGGATTTTTTCGTGTGTAGGCTTGTTTGGAATCTCTATGTTTTTTACTGTGGTGTTCAATTTGTACCATTGAATTTTAATTACTTTGACTTTGTGTTTCTGCATTATATCCATTGTCTTTCTGGTAATACTAAACTTGTTTTAATGGTTACGATATTGATATTACCCTTTCTTGGTGTTTCATCTTCTTCCTTGATGCTCCATCCTCTTTCTTGGTGTTTCATCTTCATCCTTTAAAGTTTTTCTTCGTTAATGCTGCTGCTGTTCCCATCGGCTTCTGCATTTGCTGCGTTTGCTGTTTGAGCTTCGTCACTTTAGTATCCATTCTTTGCTGCGTTCTGTTTTCTTTCTGCGTTTGAGGTTAGTTTCCTCTGTTCTTTTGTTTTCCTTTGCTGCGTTCTCTGTTCGCGTTTCAGACTAGTTTATAAGAAGAACTATTTTATGTGTTTTGAAGTTGCAAGTTGCAAGATGCAACCTTTATATTATCATTTTTCATTGCCAGTTTTATAATAATGGAGTAGGTAACCGATTGTTGATAGCAAGTTACTTTTTTTATTTGACTCAAGTTGTGAACTCAAGTTATAACAAGTTTATTTTTTGATTGAAAATTTTGTAGCCTTGTTAGTTTGAAGTTGTACATGAATGCTTCTAAGTTCACATACAAACCACATTAATCTTTTGGTACTTTTTGGTAGTAGATGGATGGATTTGGGTGAATTACAAGTATATGTTGTGACAATTTAGATGAACACATTTGCTTTCAAGATTAGAATTTTTATAAATGATGCTTATATATTTTTTATTTAATTATAATTTAATATATACAGCGGTGTCGGTGTCTTGTATTTTTGACATTAGCGGTGTCAGCGTCTCCGTGTCCGTGTCGTGTCCGGTGTCCGTGTCGAAGTCCGTGCTTCATAGCTTCTAGTCATACTCTACCTTACTAGCATGTAGTAAACATAATTATATTTCTCATGATAATTATATTTTGAAACATTCTGTTCAATTAGGCACTGATACTCATTCTATATCTTTGTTATTGGTTATTCTCTAATTGATTGCATATGATTATAGTTAGAGATGGATAAGTCCTGGATCAAATTGCCACGCAATACACCGGAGTATCAATTGGGAGTGCGTGGCTTTTTAGATTTTGCCTTTCAACACCACTCCAGTGCGGGTACAATACTATGCCCATGTAAAAGTTGTGGTTTTAAGCCGAGAACTCGAAAAGAAGTGTGGGACCACTTGACAAGTAAACAATTTCCTGAAGGTTACACATTTTGGTGTTTCCACAGAGAGAAAGAATCTGGGGAATTTGATGTTAGCCCTCCTATAATTGAAGGGAACTTGGTAAATGAAGATCTTATGTCAAATATACCACATGAAGATCCAATGCAGACAATGATAAATGATGCATTTGAATTCTCTAGAATGCGTGCTAACGAAGAGCCTTTTCCATCATCAACTGAACATAGAGATGGGGGTGGAGGAGGTATACCGGATTCACACCATGGACCAACTATTGGGGTCAAGGATTTTTATGATTTACTAAGAGATGGCGAGCAACCGTTGTATGATGGTTGTACCAAGTATTCAAAATTGTCTTTCTTAGTGAAATTATATCACATTAAGATCTTGTGTCAATTTAGCGACAAAGCAATGTCAATGATCATTGAATTGCTGCATGATGCCTTTGAACATGAAAAGATCCCCTCATCTAGTTATGAGGCGAGGAAGCTCGTAAACAAGCTTGGTCTTGATTACACTAAGATACATTGATCAGATCCCCAACAACCTAAGGACTTAACATGTTATTTAGTTTTAAGAATCATCAGTAATTAGTTTTAAACATGTTTGCTCAAAGCAGTTAACATTCCATTATCTATAAGTACTTAACGATATAAATTTGCTAAAAGTGTTCCAGGGTAAGGTAAACAATTGTCTCATATGGAGCAACACCAGACATCTGAAGATGAGTATTTTCTACGTGATGAGCTTGAGGACATCCTACATGAGCCCCCAATTGATACAGAACTTCGTGTTACTAAAAAACCCAAAAGCACTTATTGGATGGTTCGAGTAAGAAGTAAGTCATTTAATGTTCATGCATTTTATTGATATTTTTGTTCATGCATAAATTAACATATCTGATATAAAATGGTCGGTTAATGCTTTCTTTTTATAGATGATAAAGGAGAAGAAGAAGAACGTGCTATGCAAGTTAGAGATATTTACCAACTTCCACGTGGAGTGAGAGTTGTCGTTCCTTTTGATGGAAATACACCAAGTGCCACAGATGTCGATGGGCTTTTAGGAGGCTTTTTAGGTCGATCGGCACTACAGCATAAATGGTTTCCTATTGGATTTGATAGTTGGAAAAAGGTAATTGGTGACATCAAAGATAAAGCTTGGGATAATGTTATTAAGGTATTAAGTGCTGTTTTTCTTGTTTTTATCCATAAAACCTTGTTTTTATTACCATGTAATGTAGTGTTATAACTAACAACAATAAGTTATTTTAGGCTAAGTTATGGTGGGAACCGGTCCATGAAGCTAATGCAAAAACATATATCATGAAAGACATTGGCAGGAAATGGAAAGAACACAGGTTAGATTTGTTCAATACCTATTATGACCCGACAAAGAGTCGTTATGAAAATACGAAGAATCCTCCATTGTCAATTACTCCAATTGACTGGGCAACATTTTTGGACTATAGATTGAGACCAAAAACTAAGGTATTTTACTTTTTATATTCAAATTGGCTTACGAACATCATATAAGCAATTTTTTCTTCAAAAAACCACGTTAATAATATTTTCTTTATGTTTGTAGGAAATAAGTCAAAATAATGCTAAAAATAGATCCAAACTTAAAATTAATCGTACAGGGGGAGCTAAAAAGCTCAAACGAAGGAAGGTGGAGATTGTGAGTATTTACGAACATTTTAGCTTTAGTGTATTATTTTTATCTTATAGTTAACATTTGAATTTGTGATTTTCATGAATAGATGAATGAAACTGGGAAGGAGGTGAGCAGAGGTGTTTTGTATATCGATACTCATAAGAAAGTTGATGGGACATATATTAGTGAAGAGGCGAGAGTTGTTTGTGTAAGTTATATCGATATTTGTATGCCTTTTGGTATCATGTTGTTCTTCTTAATTTTTTAGTAACATCATATAACTTAAATATTGTAGGAGAAAATTGCTGAAATTGAGAGCCAAGGAACTGCTTCTGTGGCAATCACACCTAATGACTCTCTTGGTCAAGTATTAGGAAAAGTGCATTCAGGCCGAGTACGATGTGTGGGAGATGGACTTTGCCCTTCTCAAGTGTTTGGATTAAGTAACCCGCAATTTTCTGGCCCTTCTACTGATATAGGTGAGCAATGGTTTTTACTTTAGTATATTCTGCATTTATGTTTTTCTGGCACTTCTGGTATAGGTGAGCAAATAATTTAGATAACATTGAATAGGATGATACATTTAAGCTCCTAAATGAGCTTTCCATCTCACATTTAATCAATATTTTACATCTCAGCCAAGGTTGTCAGAATCGAGATTCTAGGTAGAATCGGAGAGGGGTCACAAGATCGTGAATCGGAGGATCGTAACACGAATCGTAGTCATAACATAGTCATAAAGAGTAGAAAAGATAAAATTGAGAAGAGAATTGACTAAGGCTTGATTTATGCGTGAATGAGGCTTCTGATTTATGGCATCTGATTAATGCGTGATTATTGAATGAGAAACTAGAATTTGAAAACAGAGAGAAGGTGCGCGAATGAGGAAGGTGCGCGAATGGGGGGTTCTGATTTTGCAAATTAATGGGCATAATTTTTGGGGATAATGATGATTATGGGGAAGATTGAAAGTGAGAAATAACTGCTCATTAAAATTAGTATTAATATTGATAGAAGCTTTATCTCGTGCATCACATATTTGAATACCAGACTATTCAATTGTTTTTTATTGTCAAAATAAGACAACGCAAAGAATAAAAAATAAGAATTCTAGAATTGGAGAAAAATTGAATCTGTTTCATTTACTCGAAATGGAAAGAATTGTTGGATTCATAATCTATTATAAAGTTGAATCAATTATTGTTTCGATACAAGAAGAGATGACATTGAGAAGTTGCATTGATCAGAAACGGAGGTATAAATATGAGTATGTTACATTGATCACAATTTCAAAGTACAAGATCATAAAGATTAAATGATACAATCTGTTACAAAGTAACTTATGAAGCCCCGATACTTCAAAAATGGAGACGTACCCGTGTCGGATACGTATCCGATACCGATACGCACCCGATACTTCCCGATACGTACCCAAAGAGTATCTAATAATTTTTTAATTCTTTTTAAAAAATATTTGACTCGATACTTTTCAAATACATCTTTGATACTTCTTACCAACTAATGATACTTCTCAGATACTTTTTCGATACCTCTTACCAACTAACCACATGATTGTCACTCATATATGATACACTTTAATACCTCAATAACTAAAAGACAAAATTATATATATTTTCGTAATACAATAATAGAAGAAATAATACATTGTGATATGAGTGAGATAAATATACGTAAGTATCTCTACTTGATAAGATCACAAGTATTTATTTCTACAATGTGATGAATATATATTGACTAATGATATGCTTATGTTTTATTGACAATTTACGTACTAATATGAATATCTTAGTCTATAAAAAGTCATCTATTTCTGCCACTGACTATTCGTATTATACGATTTCAGGTGGTCTCAATTACTTGTCCACCATTACTTTTTATGACTAGTCACTCATACATAGGTGTGTCGGTTGTCCTCTTCCTTTCATCCATATATTTTGTGTGATTTTTTTTATCTATTTGGGCAGGTTTTTTTCATATCTATAAAATGCAATATTTCAGTTTTTTATCTTTGTTTTTTTCTATGTGTTTCTATTCTATTTTATTTTTTGTTATGTTTTTATATATTTAAACTTTAATTTAATTTTTTATTAAAGTATCCTAGCCATGTCGTATCTTGATTTTCAAAATTTTCCCGTATCCCTGTATCCGTATCGTGTCGTATCCCGTATCGTATCCGGTATCCAGGCTTCATACCTATTGCTTATTCTGTTATACATTGATGAACACTATCTGCTACATTGATACAATGCTATAATCTATTGCAGCATATCTTTTGACTTCTGACGAATGCTCCTTGGAAAATAAAGGGCCAGCTTCCTCTAAATTATAAGTCCATATTGTCTTCCCAAACAATTGAAAACCTACAAAAGACAATATAGTGAATAAGGAGTTTCATAGAAAAGGCATACCATAGAACCATAAGTGGTATCAATTAAACATAAGTGAAAGTATATATCAATTCCAATTCAGCAAGTATCTAGATAAAAAGAAGTTACACATGACAGAGCCCGATTAGCCATCATCTTTGGATTAAAAAAGAAAGATATGTTTCAGGTTTGATATATATGTTATGATACTGTCTAGATGCTTTTGTGTTGATTGAAATTTGTTTATAATCTTCATTCATTCATTTTAATGAGCAGGTGAAGTGCAACAACTTAAAAATGAAGTGCAACAACTTAAAAATGAAATTGTTGAGTTGAGGAGTGAATCAAAGATAAAAGATGAAACCATGAAGATGATGGCATCAGTACTTGCTGGACTTCTCACAAAGTCACCAGAGCCCGTACCTGGTCCACTTCTTAATTTTATTGTAATATGCTCTCACTTTTACATGATTTCGTTTAATTCTTTTATACATTATTCTTTAATAAATTATTTTACATGACAAATTCTTCTTTTGTTTCTATTGTAGCAACAACAAAGTGCTGGTGGTCACTCCTCATAATCAACTAACAACAATAGCCAGCCTTGAAGTGACTTTTATGCTTAATGCTTATTTTGCAATGTAATACATACTTATTTTGATATGTAATATGTGAGAGCTACTTGTGCAATTGTTATCTTGTTAACAAGAGCTACTCTAGAAAGCTATTTGATAAAATTTTATCTTGTTATAGCAAGAGCTACTTTATAGAGCTATTGTTATTATTTTGTTAGCAATACTTTGATATTGTAAAACTTCTACTTATACTCATATGGTACCAATGACATTATTATGCTGTTATTATTCAAGAACTACTTTGAGTTATTGTTAGGACTACTTTGAGTTATTGTCTTTTTTTTGAAAATTTGAGTTATTGTCTTGAAAACAGGTTTTTTTATTAAAAAATAGCAGCTGTCAAAACCAAAATAGCATGGCGGCGGTTGAAACCCACCGCTAAAATAATTACTAAAAAACAATGCTTCTTGGCGGTTCAAATCGCCACTAAAGTAAAAGAAAAATGACTATCATCTTTCGGATTTACCGTCAGTTGGAACAGACGCAAAAATTGAAATAATGTCAGTCGACTTTCACATTTATCGTCGGTTGTCACTGACGCTAAAGAAGAAATAACGTCGGTCAACTTTCATGTTTACCGTCGGTTGTAACTGACGCTAAAGTATAAATAACGTCAGTCCACTGTCACGTTTACCGTCGGTTGTAACTGACGCTAAAGTAGAAATAACGTCAGGCAACTTTCACAGTTACCGTCGGTTGTAACTGACGCTAAAGTAGATATTATGTCAGTCAGCTTTCACGTTTAGCGTCGGTTGAAACTGACACGAAATTGACTTCCGGCGGTCGAAGAAACCGACGTTGTTCGGTCTAGTGGCGCCATATTTAGTAGCGGTTTTGCAACCGACGGAAGTCAATTTTGCGTCAGTTTCAACCGACGCTAAACCCCATTTTTTACCGACGCTAATTCCCGGTTTTCTTGTAGTGCATATCCACGGCAGTTGCTGCAACATTCATTTGTTCAGCAGATGCTGTAGCAACAGATGCTGTAGCAGCAGATGCTACAGCCAGGTTTTCTTCAGCTTCTGGTTTTGACTGTTGTGACAGGTGGTTGTTTTCTGGTTGTTTTATTTCAGCAATTACTTGAGTGCATTTAGTGATTTTTGATGGTGAGGGTGGTGGTATGGGCTGTTTGGGTGGTGATTGTGGGGATGAGTTTTTGTGAGGTGGGGAAACTTGTTGGTTGAGGGTTGCTTTAGGGCCTGGCTCAAGCTCAATCTCCTTAACACTCTCTTCTTTTTCTTCTGATCCATCTCTTCCTCCCTCACTCTCCTTAGAGCTCTCGTTGACATCATCCTCAACTTGTAACACACCTTCTTCCACAAGCTTTTCGTTTTCAGTGTTGGCAAGAGCCTTGACCAAGTGGTCACCTTGCTTGTGGAAGTGTTTTTGAATAACAGGATCAAGAGACACCACAAAAGAACACTCCTCAGTTCCTGCATCTGGGGACTTGAGAGCATTCATCGCATTAAACTTAATCTCTTGATCATTGACTCTCATAGTCAATTCTCCCTTCTGGACATCAATCAAAGTCTGGGCAGTAGCTAGGAATGGTCTCCCAAGAATGATAGGAACCTCCTTATCTGTATCAAAATCAAGAACAACAAAATCCACAGGAAAAACAAATTTGTCAACCTTAATAAGCACATCCTCTATTATCCCCTCAAGATAGGCTATGGACCTATCTGCTAGCTGAAGGTAAAGAGTGGTAGGTCTCACAATACCAATACCAAGTTGTTTAAATATGGATTTGGGCATCAAATGGATGCTTGCCCCCAAATCGCATAGTGCACGGCCAGAATAAGATTTACCCATAGAACATGGTATTGTGAAACTACTAGGATCCTTCCATTTCCTTGGGATCTTGTTCTGCATGATCATGGTGCATTCTCCAGTCATTGCTACTGTCTCAAACTCTCTTAATCTCTTCCTCTTGGTGAGCACTTCCTACATAAATTTTGCATAGTTGGGAACTTGTTGAAGTGCTTCCAGCAAGGGAACATTGATGTGGAGTTGTTTCAGTACATCCAAGAATTTACCAAATTGCTTGCTCTCATGAGCCTGCTTCGACCTTTGTGGAAAAGGAGGAGGAGGGTATTCTGGAACAAGCTTAGGTGGTGGCACGTGTGCAGGATCAGGCGCTATAGCAGTAAGTGCTATAACATCAGAAGTATTTTTTTTCTTTTTCTTTTCTACCATCACCTGTTACAGTAGATGGACCTTGCAAATCTTTCCCACTTCTCAGAGATATAGCCTTCGCATGCTCCTTTCCTACTGAAGGGGAAGTGGAAGCTTCTGTAGTGGAGGGTAGTGATCCACTAGGTCTTTGGGTGAGAGATGAGGCTATCTGCCCAAGTTGGGTCTCTAAATTCTTTATAGATGCTTCATGAGTTTGCAAAGTGGTTCTGCAATCACTATGAATGACTTCAGTAGGGTTTCCATAGAGTTATCCAAAGTTGGGGGAGCTTGTCTTTGATAGTTCTGAGCAGGAAATCCTGGTGGTATAGCAGGAGCATTAGAATTTGTTGCTGCAGCATTGTTACCACGCCATCTGAAGTTAGGGTGATTCTTCCAGCCAGGATTATAAGTATTTGAGTAGGGGTTATTGTTCTTGTTGAATTCCACATAATTAACAGAGACAGGATTGGTTGGACATTCTTCATAGAGATGCTCTCCTCCATATCAAACACAGCTAGTTGAACCTGAAGGAGCTTGTTCAATGGCAGTCACAGTTGGTTCTGCAGTTGCTGTAGCGGCAGACGCTGTAGCGTTGGAGGTGTTCATGTTTTTAATCATGTTGGTGAGAGAGGCCACTTGTGCTGATAGAGCTGAGACTTCACTGATTTCATGGACTCCAGCTACCTTCTTCTGTGGAGTTAGCCTTTCTATTGGCCATTGGTAACTGTTTCTTGCAATGTTATCTATCAATTTACAAGCTTCATTGTAAGAGGTCTTGAGTAACACACCCCCAGAAGAAGCATCAAGCATAAGTCTAGTACTTGGGTTCAATCCATTATAGAAGGTTTCCATTTGAATGATAACTGGTATGCCATGATGTGGACATCTCCTAATCAACTCCTTCCATCTTTCCCATGGTTCAAACAGTGATTCAGATTCTTTTTGTTTGAATGCAGTAACTTCATTCCTCATTCTTACATTTTTACTAGGTGGAAGCTATTTTGCCAAGAATTTTTCAGCCATTTCATTCCAAGTGTGGATAGAGTTAAGCTCTAGAGAAGTTAACCAGGCCTTCGCTCTATCCATCAAGGAATAAGGAAAAAGTTTTAGCCTAAATGCATCATCACTAACTCCTAGAATGATAAAGTTACTACAAACCTCCACAAATTGCTTTAAGTGTAAATATGAGTCCTCTTGGGGAGAACCACCAAACGGACCTACTGTTTGGAGCATCTAGAACATCATGGGTTTGAATTCAAAATGAGCTGTTTGAAGAACATGCCTTGCTATGCTTGTCTCCATGGTTTGGGGGTCAAACACAGCATAGTCCCTCATAGGTCTGTCCCTATCATTTACCATGTCTACAGGACCTTGGTTGATGAATTGTTGCTTGTACCAGTCTTCTGGATCATGTAGTGTGACAGAATGAGTAATTGGACCTCTACCTCCATGGATTGGACCACCACCAGGGTCAGATCTACCACCTCTTGTACTACGGCCACCTCTAGAATTTGATCTTCCACCAATTGTACCTCTACCATAACCATTATGTTCTGACATGGTAGGCCTCAATTGTTGTAATCTCTGAAGTTGTCTTAACCTTTTGAATCTTCTTTCAGGTTCTGGATCCAACTCAAATTCTGGTGGTTAGGACCTGGGCATGCGCTATAGCACCTAATGTTGTAACACCAAGAAACAACACACCAGCGTAAAATTTTCACTAATATTGCTAAAAACTTAATAAAAATTAAATGCAATCCCCGGCAACGGCGCCAAAAAATTGTTGTGCGAAAAGTAGTTTGTGCAAGTGTACACAATCACAACAAGTAATATAATGATAAAGTAAGGATCGTACCCACAGTGATTGATGTTAATTTAAGAGTTTAAGTAGTTAACAACTTAGTGAAATGGACAAAGTAAAAATAACAAGTTTTTGAACATGAATATAAAAAAGATATTGCTACAACAGTATGAAAGTTCAAGAGTTTATAAAATGAGTTGGACTGCTCTTTGTTGTATAAATCCCCAAAAGTAAGGCGCTATAACATTGGACGCTATAGCGCTAAGTGCTGTAGCATATGATGTTGTGCCTTTCAGTCACTGACGCCAGGGTTTTGTTACAAGACTCCTATGTCTAGGTTCTAAATCAGTCCACCCCTGTATAATGAAGAACCCACAGTATTCACCTTATGAACTATTACTCCCTTATGTCTAGAGTTAAGCACAAGTTGTTTAAATGTCTTTAAACAACCTTTCATTCATATCAACCCTTGAGTTCAAACCATGGACCATTTCTGTACCCACAACTCTACTCATTTCAGTTGGCCAATCCCAAAACAAGTTTGAAAGCATTAAAATACAAGGATTGAAACGCAAAACATCACAATATTATATTAACAAGACTAAAGGTTCATTACAAACTAGAAGCAATCCAACTACTAAGTGTTCAGCTCATTACAAGCATCATCAACACAATACAAGACAAAATGCTCATATTACCGTAAATGAATAAAGAATAAATGGTTACAAAAGATGCACTCCCTCTATTCCAAGTCATGCACAGCAGTATGGTGCAGTAGCGTAGCTTCACAGCGCAGAAAGATAAGAAAATAAACTAAAAATGAAAGCTTGAAGATGGAGGTTTAATGGAGGAAATGTGTGTCAAGTTTTTCTCCCAAAAACTCTCCTTGAAGTCGAATGATGTGCATGGATGGTGAAGATGGATAGATATTTTCCTAATCTCATAAAGTAGCTTTTCAAAAAGCTGACTATGACACTTCTCACCAACCAAAAACAATCCTTCAATAAAAATGCGCCAAGTGTCCTAGCTAGCCACTTGGAAGCTCCCACACAGTCCTAGGCACATGGAAGTCAGGCTTTGACTTGACATAAAGTATGAGGCTCCAACATGTAACTTTCCTTTGTGATGTCCAGCTGGCCCATCGTCATATAGCGCTGTAGCGCCTAACGCTGCAGCACTAACAAAACATTAAAACATTCACAAGGGCACCAAATGTTCCAAATGATAAAAAATTAGCTCCTAACCTTCTTTTCTCTAAATAACTAATATTTACTAAATAAAGCATGAATATTATTTGAGAACTTACATTAATTTAAGTAATAAGAGCATAAATAACTCATATAAATATGAGTTACCATAGCCCACCAATAATAGTTGGAATCCAATGTCCCTTAGCGGTAGCAGTTTAGAACGCTCCAGAAAATCAAGAATGTCCCCATGACGGGCCTCTATCTGTGGAACTCTGTGTGAAACAAGCTTCAACGGGCCAAGATCCTGCATTATGGAATGCAAAAGTCAACCAAAGTATTCAAACAAACTAATGATTAAATTAATTAGAGAAAAAAGTAAGTTACTTACATTGCCCTCCCATATGGATCTAGCAATGTGAGACCCGTAACTGGGTAACACGGATCCATCCTCCAGGCCACCAGGAAAAGGAAATGTGGCACGGGGAGCAGCAGCAGCATCAGCAGAAGTAGAAGGAGCAGCATCAGGAGGACCAACTAGGTCAGTATCAGCAAGACCAGCCAAGTCAGCTGCCGGATAGTAAGCATCTCTCTCAATGTCATCACCTATGTCCGCCTCCTGCAAAACTGGGGGCACAACTGGGGGATGCTCAGCACGTCGACCCCTACCCCTAGCTCTGCTAGGCCCAGCAGCAGCACGAGCGTCCTCCCTCCGTTTATGGTTTGAAACCGTCATAGGTGGTCTGTTTGCCCGACCCTCGGGCTGTGACTGAGAATGAGCACCCCGAGTCCTCGCCATAACTGAAAAACACAAAGGAACACGTTATAAACAATTTTAAAATTTAAAATACAGCCTTATAAAAAAACAACAGCTACATTCAGTTTGGGGTACCTGAATACACATTCGGTTGACCCCAACCGAATGCCTAAAATTCATTTCACATTTTAAACCGTTCGGTTGACCTCAACCGAATGGATTCGGAAGGGCTCAACCGAATGGATTCGGCAGGGCTCAACCAAATGGATTCGGGAGGGCTCAACCGAATGGCTTTATGTTGCCTTCGTCCCCAGGAGCCATTCGGTTGACCCCACTCGAATGCTTCGCGATTTACAGATATGGAAAAACGCGTAAAAACAGCAAAAAACTCAAAATGCAAGTAGAAGAGTGTTAGGAATCGTGTACCTTATGTATGGAATACGAGATTTGAGGTTGAAATCGAAGATTGAGTGAGTTTGGGAGAGGGAGATTCAAAGAGGGTGAGTAGAGAGGGTTGGGGTTCGGTTGTGAGAGTGAGAGGGGAGGTGTGAGGGTTTAGAGAGGGAGAAAGGGTGTTTTGATTTAAGGGTATTTTGGGGATTTAGGGGGTTTGGGGGTGTGGGTTGAGTAGGGAGGGGTGTGGCAAAAGTGTTAGCCTTTTTTTTGACACAAAAATTGGGTCAATTCTAAATTTGTCAAATTTTGGGGATTACTTCAGGCACCCCCCTTTTCGGCCAATAGCCTTCTCCACCCCGACTTTCCTCAAAATACAACTAACCTTGAAGTAGATTATTTTTACATATTTTAAAAAATGTTCACAATATATAAATATCTAAAACTATTGATAACAATATACTAAAGCAATTCCCTTCTGTAAAGATTATAGAATGAAAGTGTAATTGTTCATTTCATTAATTTTCGAGATAGCTTTACATTGATATATATACACAGAAGATCAATCTAAACTAACTAACAGCTTTAACTGAGTCAGTTATGATTCAGTTGAATTTACAACAAACTCATCTAAACCTAACTTTTACAATTGGGAAAGTAAAGGTGTTCACAGCTGTGTATGCCTTAGCTTGCTATTTTACCATCCTTCAAGTTATCTTGTGTGTCATCACTGTTGGTGGATAGAGTGCCACTTGGTTTGCTGACTGGATTAGTTGACTGTGGCTTTAGATTCAGTTGAATTTACAACAAACTCATCTAAACCTAACTTTTACAATTGGGAAAGTAAAGGTGTTCACAGCTGTGTATGCCTTAGCTTGCTATTTTACCATCCTTCAAGTTATCTTGTGTGTCATCACTGTTGGTGGATAGAGTGCCACTTGGTTTGCTGACTGGATTAGTTGACTGTGGCTTTGACTGTGGTACATGGTCAATTATTACTTTCTCTAATACCTTCGATAACTAACTTTTTAATCTTTAGTTGCTTCGCTAGTGTTACATTTGACCCAATCATAAGAGGGAGGGGTCCATATTACTCCTTTAATTTTCGAAGATTTGCTAGGCTCACCAGAGATGTAGAAAGCTTTGAGGATTACAAGCTCCTGTATGGAAGAAGACATGCATCTAGTGTTAAGCATCCCTAGAAAACTAACACTAGGAGCATTCCTATTTTCGACTACTTGTAAGGATATCTTTGTATCATAAAATTGAGCGTTGTTTCTATAGTGTCAGACGTTGCTAAAGGTGCTAGAAATACAAGCCTTAACAACATCTTTAAGTTGTGAGCTCCAACTTTTATCACAAATGTACAAAATAGTTTGGGGGTTGGAGGAATCAATTCGAGTCTAAAGGACGGTACCTCTTAACAGAACTGCCCATTGATAAAAAAAAATGAGGCAAATTGTCAACAAAGTTTTAACATCGTTGCCTTATTAAATGATTTGATAGATCTTGAGTCGTAACCTCCTTTTGAAGTAGGGGGCAAACTTTTTTCCAAGCAGCAGTACAAAACTTGAGTATTTGCCTTTATTTAATTACTTAAAATTTAATTTAATTTTAAAATTTAGTTAAAACATATGAACGTGAAAAAAAGGGGAGAAGTTGAACTTAGAATCAATGGTTCATAAGTATGAGAAGGGGAATTTGGTAGAAGATGAGTAGATGGAAGAATTCCTATATGAGATCACGCGATGTGGGATAGATTTCGAAAATGGAAGTAGATTTTTGAAAAGAAGAAATAGTTTTTTCTCTCGGCAGTTTTAGGTCTCTCATGAGATTTAATAGCACCTAAAAGTGTAATAAAAGGACTAAAAAAATGGCATTAATAGTCATGACAAACTAAAATTGTTGACGGAAAAACTTGAAGAACCAAAAGTATGTGTAATTTTTTTGAAAGACTAAAACTAAATAATTTAAAATTTATAAGCACCAAAAACAAATTGAACACCTTTTTATTTTGAGTACAATTTTTGCACTTCAATTTTACCATAAAAAGAGAAACTAAAATGAAAAAAAAAACCTCTAAGAAAAGTAACTAGCTTAAGATAAAGGCAGCTTCTATCTGAAGTTACGGTTGGTACATCTCAAGTCCATTTGATTTGTAAATAGGTAAAAAAATGGACTATATTGGACTGGACAACCTTTTGCACCGTATACTGTTTGTTGGACAATAGACAACACAAGCAAAAAAAGTAAAATTTACTTTATTTCACTTGATGATGTTTAATTGTTTATAATGGTTTTATATAACATATTATAATATAATTAGAAAATCATAAAGAAAAATGTGAGATAGAGAGAGAGGTCATGAGATGAGAAGATAGAAGAGAGAGGTAGAGAGGGAGAGAAAAGAATGAGATAAGAGAGAGAGAACTATTGAGTAAGAAATAAAAATAGTATTTTGGTACTTTATTGGGTAAACAGAAAGTTATACCGTGGGACAGAAAGTTGTACCGTGATTTTGTGAGGGACATGAATTTGAGTTTTTGTCCAGTCTATTACCCTCACTTTTGTCCAGTACCACGAACAATTTACAAATCGAATAAGACACAACTGAAGTTGTCTTTCCTCTCCCTTGTTTTTTAGCAAATCAATGGCACCCCTATGGATCCGGATCCCCTCCTGCTGTGCTCTCTCCTTCTATCTCTCAACCCTCAATTACAACCATTTGATTAATCCAACGCATGAGATTAAAGAGAAGGAAATAATAAAATAATAATAATAAACCAGAGCTGTGGGTAGGGGTGTTCGCGGTGCGGTTTGGTTCGGTTTTGAGACAAAAAGTGAACCGAACCGCAAGATAAAACTGTTGAACCAAGGGTAAACACTCCTTTATTTTGTATGATAACAAATTACATCATATCTACTAATGTTTCAAGTTGAGCAAAGTGCAGGACTTAATTTAAAGAGAAGAAGACACAAAAGAAGAGAAGCCTGAAGAAGAAGCAACATATGAAGTTCAAAACCCTAATTTGTGTCTAAGCCTTATTTAGGACACTTTGTAAAGGTCCTATCACCTAAAGTGTGTGGCACTTTAGCTATTGAGAGAGATGACTTTTCAAAATATGCATGATGCATCAAAATAGTTTTGAAAAAATATTTTAAAATTGCATGCATGCATATGGTGGAAACCTAAACCCTAAAAATAATTTTGTGGAAAGCTTGGAACCAATTCCTACCTTTTTTTGAAATAGCATAATCGATTACCATCCTATTCCCATTACATGCATAATCGATTATTGTCCTGTTTGAAAGCAAATAATCGATTACTTGCTCAAATTTACCACATGTAATAATCGATTATGATGCATTCCTCACCTTCCATTTTTAGAACCATAATCGATTATTGACTCAAATGAACTCCATACCATAATCGATTATTGTCCTGATTGAAAGCAAATAATCGATTACTTGCTCAATTCCACTACAAAGAATAATCGATTATGATGTATTTCCTTACCTTCCATATTGAGCCATAATCGATTATCACCAATATGCACTACATGAGACAATCGATTATCTCAAGCCATAAATGCATTTTGCAAAAATTGAACCTCTCCTATCACTATAAATAGGAGACTGATTTCATTTCTCAAACACATCTCTTCATCTCACAATTTCTCTCTATACGATTCTAGATCTATACTTGTGCTTCATAGTTTTATTTTTTTTAAAGCTTTTGATTTCGAAATTGTCATATCATTTCCAAAAGCTTTTATGTTTTTATAAATCTAGATCTAAGATCTTGAGCTTCATTGTTTTGATCTTGTTAAAAGTCTTTTGTTTTCGAAAATCATAGATCTTTTCTAAAAGGCTTTTACACTTTTGCAAAGCTAGCTTCCATTGTCATATCAATCTTTAAGCTTTTGCAAAAACAAGATTTCATATTTTAGAGCATCTATTTTCCTAAGATCACTCATCTCTCTCAGTTCTAAACTGACACATTCTAAGAAGTGATTGGATCTCTAGATCTCAAATTGTGTAAACCTTATATTGTTTTAAGTGGTTTTCTTGAAATCCTGAGAAGCTTTACTTGGGTCTCTCAATCGGGTGATTGAGTTGGTTTTGAAATCCTGGGAGGTGCTCTTGGGTCGTTCAATCAGGAGATTGAAGCGGTTGAAATCCTTAGCGGGTGCTTGGGTTCTCAGTTCAGGGGAATTGAGATTCACTAGTGTTGAAGTCGACTGTTTGTATTAAACTCTCTTCAATATAGTGGTTGCTAAGTCCAAGGGTTGAAAAGCCTAAGGCCGAGGACGTAGGGGTTTTATCCCGAACCTCGCTAAATATCTGTGTCCCTCTATCCCTTCTCTCTTTATATTTTGCACTGTTATTATAACTGTTTATTATTAATATCATTGTGCGATATATATTGATATTATCACTATTACTCTTTATTGTCAATATTATTGTGCTTATATTATTCAATACTATCACTACTCTGTCATATCAATAAACATATTAATTGTGATATTATCAATACTCATCAATCATCTTCTACTCCTCTTCTCTAAGATCTACTATATCTCATATATCATCTTTATCTCACTAATAGATCTAATATATTCAATATCCTGATTATCTCTTATAATATCTTTATTGGAAATATTGAATACAATTTAAACAACTCTTGCTTGTTTTCTTATCCAAAAGTTCAAATCACATTTTCCGCATCCGATTTGAAAAAGAAAATAATCATCATTTGCGAAAAGAATCCATATTTACTCATAACCTTATTCACCCCCCCTCTAAGGTTATACAATAAGTCTAACAAGTGGTATCAAGAGCTAGGAATTGCATATTAGAGCTTTACATCTCGCAATTCTAAATCTATCCTTTACATATCTGTAATTATGGGTTCTTTCATGAAAGAAGGAATGTCCTCTAATAGGCCTCCTCTATTTGATGGTGCTAACTACGATTACTGGAGTAGTCGTATGAAATGTCATGTGCAGGCAATTGACTTCACTCTATGGAGAATCATAGTGGATGGTCCTCTAATCCCGATGAAGATCAAGATCACAAAACCAGGTAACACTGATGGTGACACTTCAAAATTCAAGCCACCGGCAAAGCTGAAGAAGTACCGGTGGAAGACATCTACACCATCGACCTGAGTGAGTTAAGAAAATCTGAGCTTGACAAGATATCCCTAAATGCAAAGGCCATGAATATCCTTCATCTATCACTCTGTGAAGAAGAATATGGCAGAGTAAAAGGGTGTCAAAGTGCAAAGGAAATTTGGGACTGCCTACAAGCCACTCATGTCGGGACAAGCCAGGTAAAAGATACTAAAATTAGAATTCTCACCTCTGAATATGAAAGTTTTAAAATGAAAGAAGGTGAGTCTGTCGCAGCAATGCATCAAAGATTAAATTTAATTATAAACAACTTGAGGGCCTTAGGAAAGAAATACACCAACAAGGATTTGAATGGAAAGATCCTTGAATCCTTAACTGGTGAATTCTTCCCTAAGACTTGTGCTATAACTGAAGCCAAAGACATTGGCACTTTACCTCAAGAAGACCTTATTGGATCATTGCTAGCCTTTGAGGTAGTATTGGCTGCCAAAAAGAATCAAGAAAAGGAAGTGGTGAAATCTCTTGCCCTTGCTGCTAAAACTCCTAAAGTAGCAAGGAAACAAGTTGAGTCTGATGAAGAATCTGATGATGAAGACATGGCTGAATTATTTGAAGAATTCATGAAATTCAACAAACTTGAAAAGAGAAATAACTCAAAGAAATCCAAGAAAGCTAAGAAGGCTACATGGAACAACTATACTGACAGTGAAGAAGAGGAGGTTGCAAATGCCATTTGTCTCACGGCATGTGAAACACCTAAGGCTACCATATGGGATTGTCTTGACTCTGATAGTGACACAGACGAAGAAGAGCAAATTGCAAATGGTGTTTGTCATATGGCAAATGACTCATCTAAGGTAAGCCTTAACTCTTCTAGTCTTTCTGATTCTCCTATACATGATGATTTATCTGATGGTGCGTATAGTAGTCACGATTTAAGTGAGGCTTTTGATGCTCTTTATTTTGAACATGAAACTCTGTTGTTAAAATCTAAGAAATTGGCAAAGAGTAACAAAAGCATGCTCACTCAAATCGAGACTCTTGAAAATGAGGTAGTTAAATTGAAGAATGAGCTACATAAAACAAAACCTTTCAACCTTGAATTTCTTGAGCTTAAACAAAATTTTGAAAAAGTCAAGGTTGAAAATGAATTTTTGAAAGAATCTTTGAAAAACTTTGAGGTTGGTGAAAAGACCTTGACCAAGCTACTTCACTCCCAACATGAATATGTTGATAGGAGAGGTATTGGGTACCAAGGTAATTCCACCACCTCCAGCTCAAACAAAAATATCACCTTTGTAGCTTCTACCTCTAATCATAAACCTACTATCTTCAAATGCACATATTGCCAAAAGGGAAACCATAGCTCCTCTTCATGCCCCATCCGTAAAATATGTGAGCTTGGAACCCTTGTACCTACTTGGAAGAAACCAAGGTGGATTGTGAAAGCAAACCCCTTGATGACTAACCCCAAAGGACCCAAAGAGAATTGGGTACCAAAATTTTCTACTTGATCTTAGTGCAGGTGTGCTACAAGGTATGGGGGACAGATCAATACCTTGATAGAAGAGACTCAAAGTTCATGACTAGAGACGCAAAAAGATCCTTAATACTCAGAAACAGCAGTCATGTAAATAGTAATATCAACAATAGAGGAAGAATCACCGGTGAAGGTTAGATTGGAAAAGTTCTATTCACCTTAAGAATAATTTATCACTTTTGTGAAATAAAATTTTTTTTGTGTGCATCAAAGTTTTTTTTCTCTATTGTAATGGATCTTTGATGCAACATATTTTTAAATATGATACCTATATTGTTGAACCAAGTATGGCATATTATCTTGGGTATCCTATTTTCTCTAAATATCTTTTTCAAATTGTGATGGTCCACCCTCTTTTTGCTAAGCTTTGCATTTTAATATTAATAAGGGGGATCACCAAGTAAGGGGGAGCATAGCATGAACTACTGTTTTTGATATATCATATGCTATGCAATGCTGCTTATTTACTATACAAGTTTATAAAGTGCTTATGTTGTATGTATTCACCCCCCCCCTCCTTTTTGATGAAAACAAAGGGGGAGAGAATATTATGCATGTTATATGTGGGAGAGAATATATGCATGGTATATGTGAGGGGAGAAAATAATTGCTGCTATATTGCTGCTATCCTGCTGATGTACTGTTTATTTTATTATGCATATGCTTAGGGGGAGTTTTTTGAAAAAGTTCCATTACTATCAAACCCCCTATGCATAATGTAATTTGTTATCATCAAAAAGGGGGAGTTTGTTGAACCAAGGGTAAACACTCCTTTATTTTGTATGATAACAAATTACATCATATCTACTAATGTTTCAAGTTGAGCAAAGTGCAGGACTTAATTTAAAGAGAAGAAGACACAAAAGAAGAGAAGCCTGAAGAAGAAGCAACATATGAAGTTCAAAACCCTAATTTGTGTCTAAGCCTTATTTAGGACACTTTGTAAATGTCCTATCACCTAAAGTGTGAGGCACTTTAGCTATTGAGAGAGATGACTTTTCAAAACATGCATGATGCATCAAAATAGTTTTGAAAAAATATTTTAAAATTGCATGCATGCATATGGTGGAAACCTAAACCCTAAAAATAATTTTGTGGAAAGCCTGGAACCAATTCCTACCTTTTTTTTGAAATAGCATAATCGATTACCATCCTATTCCCATTACATGCATAATCGATTATTGTCCTGTTTGAAAGCAAATAATCGATTACTTGCTCAAATTTACCACATGTAATAATCGATTATGATGCATTCCTCACCTTCCATTTTTAGAACCATAATCGATTATTGACTCAAATGAACTCCATACCATAATCGATTATTGTCCTGATTGAAAGCAAATAATCGATTACTTGCTCAATTCCACTACAAAGGATAATCGATTATGATGTATTTCCTTACCTTCCATATTGAGCCATAATCGATTATCACCAATATGCACTACATGAGACAATCGATTATCTCAAGCCATAAATGCATTTTGCAAAAATCGAACCTCTCCTATCACTATAAATAGGAGACTGATTTCATTTCTCAAACACATCTCTTCATCTCACAATTTCTCTCTATACGATTCTAGATCTATACTTGTGCTTCATAGTTTTATTTTTTTAAAAGCTTTTGATTTCGAAATTGTCATATCATTTCCAAAAGCTTTTATGTTTTTATAAATCTAGATCTAAGATCTTGAGCTTCATTGTTTTGATCTTGTTAAAAGTCTTTTGTTTTCGAAAATCATAGATCTTTTCTAAAATGCTTTTATACTTTTGCAAAGCTAGCTTCCATTGTCATATCAATCTTTAAGCTTTTGCTAAAACAAGATTTCATATTTTAGAGCATCTATTTTCCTAAGATCACTCATCTCTCTCAGTTCTAAACTGACACATTCTAAGAAGTGATTGGATCTCTAGATCTCAAATTGTGTAAACCTTATATTGTTTTAAGTGGTTTTCTTGAAATCCTGAGAAGCTTTACTTGGGTCTCTCAATCGGGTGATTGAGTTGGTTTTGAAATCCTGGGAGGTGCTCTTGGGTCGTTCAATCAGGAGATTGAAGCGGTTGAAATCCTTAGCGGGTGCTTGGGTTCTCAGTTCAGGGGAATTGAGATTCACTAGTGTTGAAGTCGACTGTTTGTATTAAACTCTCTTCAATATAGTGGTTGCTAAGTCCAAGGGTTGAAAAGCCTAAGGCCGAGGACGTAGGGGTTTTATCCCGAACCTCGCTAAATATCTGTGTCCCTCTATCCCTTCTCTCTTTATATTTTGCACTGTTATTATAACTGTTTATTATTAATATCATTGTGCGATATATATTGATATTATCACCATTACTGTTTATTGTCAATATTACTGTGCTTATATTATTCAATACTATCACTACTCTGTCATATCAATAAACATATTAATTGTGATATTATCAATACTCATCAATCATCTTCTACTCCTCTTCTCTAAGATCTACTATATCTCATATATCATCTTTATCTCACTAATAGATCTAATATATTCAATATCCTGATTATCTCTTATAATATCTTTATTGGAAATATTGAATACAATTTAAACAACTCTTGCTTGTTTTCTTATCCAAAAGTTCAAATCACATTTTCCGCATCCGATTTGAAAAAGAAAATAATCATCATTTGCGAAAAGAATCCATATTTACTCATAACCTTATTCACCCCCCCTCTAAGGTTATACAATAAGTCTAACAAAAACTACATGCGGTTTGGTTTGATTCGGTTGGCTTCCTAAAATAAAACCGAAGCAAACCAAACCAAACCAATGAGGTTTGGATTGGTTCGGTTTTTTCCAGGACAAAACATAATTTAAAACGAAGTTAAAATTAACTAACATAAAAAATGGCTAACATAAATCTTTAAGAAAAAATCTACTTAAATACATTTAGTATATAAATTACCCTCTTTTAATTCTTTTAAGATAGCTAAGACATTGTTTAAAAGAATTTGAATTAAATATTTTATTGTAATTTTTAAATATAGCATAACAATATAGATTGTTTGTAAGTAAGTCAAAGAATTAATTAGATTTTGGCTAGTATGTGAGTGAGAGTTGGGTTTTAGTTGCATTTGGGCTAGTAAGTTAGTAAGGAATGTTGTAAGTTAATAAGCCTTAGTGTTACTTGCGGTTTGGTTTGGTTCAATTCGGTTTCTGTAATTGAAACCGCGAACCGAACCGCGCGGTGCACTGACAAAAGAAACCAAACCGAACCAATAGAAAACACGCCCAACAGTAGGGGTGTTCAAAACCGAACCAAACCAATAGAAAACCGCAAACCGAACCAAACCAAACTGAACCAAACCAATAGAAGACCGCAAACCGAACCAAACCAAACCGAAAGCCGCAAAAAATCGCTTCTTATTGGTTCGGTTTGGTTTCTTTTTTCAGTGCACCGCGCGGTTCGGTTCGCGGTTTCGATTACAGAAACCGAACCAAACCAAACCAAACCGCAAGTAACACTAAGGCTTATTAACTTACAACCTTCCTTACTAACTTACTAGCCCAAATACAACTAAAACTCAACTCTCACTCACATACTAGCCCAAATCTAATTAATTCTTTGACTTATTACAAACAATCTCTATTGTTATGCTATATTTAAAAATTACAATAAAATATTTAATTCAAATTCTTTTAAACATTGTCTTAGCTATCTTAAAAGAATTAAAAGAAGGTAATGTAGTTTTATCTTGCGGTTCGGTTCACTTTTTGTCTCAAAACCGAACCAAACCGCACCGCGAACACCCTTACCCACAGCTCTGGTTTATTATTATTATTTTATTATTTCCTTCTCTTTAATCTCATGCGTTGGATTAATCAAATGGTTGTAATTGAGGGTTGAGAGATAGAAGGAGAGAGCACAGCAGGAGGGGATCCGGATCCGCACCCCTATGGTGCAAAGTAGGTTTACTTTTCTTTTTTTCTTTTGTTTGAAAAATCTTAAATTTAAAAACCTATGGTTGACAATTATACTTTTTCTTACTTAATTTTTTAAATTAATTTCAATCTCAGTTTCTACTAGAATTGATTTGAATCAAAAATAAAAATAAATTAAATATAATCTTTCATACATATTTTTAGTTTTTACACAAAAAAATATAATTTAAGTGTTACTGAATTAGTTATTAAATTTTTAGTTATTTAATATAATCTTTACCCTTTTTTGACACATAGACCCTTTACTCTTATGAGTCGAGTTACTGAATTAGTTATTAAATTTTTTTGTTTACGGAATTAGTTATTAGATGATTGAATGATATGCATGAATACTTAAAAAAAAACGAGGCAATTTACTCGTGAGAAGGTGCTTTTGAATTGGGACAACCCTTTCATCGTCGAGCGTGACATTGTTTTGTTCGTCATCTTGGTGTGACGTTGTTTGCTTTATTGTCTTGTTGCGGTGTTCGTTTGGTTCAATTTGACAGATCAACTTCAGTCCATTACATATTCAGTCAATGATTTGGGTGTCAATATTGCAGATCCTGAGGCATGGGTATTCCAGTCACTTTGATTTTTTATATTTGTAGGCATTTTGCCGATTTATGCCAATGCAGTAATGATATGTGTATCGCGCTAGTCAATTTTGGAGTGATCTGATTGACTCATCTTCCACTTAACCTACCAGGCTAGATTCGTTAAATGCCTCAGAGTTTGATGCTACTTCTAATCTAGTGGTAGCATCTAACATGAGAATTTTAGGGCAGTCGTGGGGTGATGTGTTAGATGATGTTGTTGATCCTATGGCTACCGACACCCAAGGAACAATTGCGTAGTATGATAAGTATGAACCAGTGGTGTCCAAGAGCCAAAAGAAGAAACGGCAAAAAAAAAGAAATTGGTCCAGAAAAGGTAGGATATAATAACCGTTCAAAGACAGATTCTGTCTCTGTCTCCTTTTGATCTGACTGTTGTAAGTTAGTCCTAAAATTTTCAGATATAATAGAATCTAGCTTAGGAAAGGAAAATTTTATAAGTTTGTGCTTTTATTTTCCTCTATAGGATAGAATGTTTTAGGGGGCTTTGTTAGGGGCTCCCTATTATTGTTTTGATTTTTTTTCTTGTTTTTTCCAAGGGTATTGGTCTAGTCCCCCATTGGGATCTCTTATGTCATCTTTCTTTTCTTGCCTTCTTAATAAAATCTAGGAATGAAGCCTTTTTGATTAATTTTTTTTCGATTTATGCTATTAACTCGTGTGTTGTGAGTTTGTTCACATATTCATCCTTTTTAGTTTTAGTGATGTTGAATTTGTATCTTTTCAATGTATTCTCCAAATTCGAATGAATGGATATCTTTTTAAGTCCGAAAAAATGTGCTTTTGAATTTAAAATAATTCAATTAATATAATTACGGCAGTGACATATTTAGGACTCTAGGCCAGAGGGTGCAAATTTTTTAAATACGTCGCTAAAAATGTAATAAAAATAAAACTTTAATATATTAAAATACATAAATTACACACCTCACAATTGTCCTCTACGTGCTTTTATATTTTGAAATTGATGAAAATGAGCTCGGCGTCAATATTATTAAATACGTCAATATTATTAAATACATATCTTAATGTAAGTCACTAGACAATCGTTGATGTATCCCCATTTCGATTAGTGATTTGTGATTATGGTGCATTGGACGGGAGCAAAATTAGGGATTTGAGTGAGAAAAAAAATTTCACGGTGTGCAAAACTTTTAACTTTCTTTTTTCATGGAATGCGATTGATATTCTGAACAAGGAGTATTATGCCTTGCTTTAACGGGACCGCGATTGAGGAGTAAGAGTTTTGCGGAAATTTATGTAGAAATGAAATATGCGACCTCTTTCTCTCTACGAGAAACTTCTATTTATAATAAAAGAAAAACAATAACCGCTCAACGGTTTTTCTAAATAAACAACTGCCATTTCGACTAGATAAGATTTAGATAACTGCTCCATCTTTCGACCACAGCACTGCTATTCTTTTCTACCAGCGATCTTTGATTTAACCTGTTATCTGAATGTTGTTCAACTTCCTGTCGAAACTGCTAACTTCAGCTTTACAATTTTCGCTAAGTTATGTGTTATGCTGATTCTCCCTGTACACAGCTTCTTGTTGTCGAAATATCAAGTCTTCTTCCTGACTGCAACTAGTCAAACCTTGTTGACATGTAAATGTCCGTATTTTCGACAACAACACTGTCTTGTCTTCGACTAAACTTTTTGACGTCTTTCTTGTCGAAATCTTTGTCTTTAAACTCTCAATTTCGTTAAGCCTTAGACATAGTCGAAATTACTCTTTACAACACCTTTCTCAATGCCAAAAATTAGCATCTCTTCTTTAAAATGACAAGTCATCAATATTGACTGCATTTAATTGAGCCTGTCGAAAATGTAGGCTAACAAATTGCCCCCTAAAAAGACGTTTTCGACTGAATTCTTGAATGAAGATAGAAAATGACTTTTTGAAACTTCTTTCGATTATCCCATGAAATCTTATGTAATCATTTCATATCTTTTTTCAGAATATGAGGAGACATTTCTGGGCAAAAGCAGAGCTTGCTGGCGCCTTCTTCCAACGAGAGTGCGCCACGTGTGCATAGTTAACTGTCTAGATTTTCCACAATCTCACGTTTCCCACTAAAGCCACGATCACCAACGTATTTTATTATTATTTATTTATTTTTTTATTCAAACGTGGTGAAACGGCTATAAAAAGGAAGTTGTACCCTTTCATTTCTTTTTTCAGAACCGTCAACTTCTTCTTCTCTGTGAAAAAACTCCATTAAAGCTTCTTCTGATTACTGCATTTATTTCTCCTTCTTCACCTTACGAAGTAAAACAGACACTACGAAGTACTTCTATTTCTTCACTAGCTTACTGTTTCTAACAATGGCATCTTCTTCTACCATAAAATCTCATACTGTAACCCTTGGGAAGAAAACCCTTGTTTCTGAACCTGCTCTCACTTTGGAGGAAACACAAACTTACCGGTCTCAGGTACTTATCCCCTTCTCTAAACCTTCAAAGCATGCATTTTTAGGCCCTCTTCCTCTCGCTGATGATGATTCCTCTAAGATTAGGGACATTTTACCTAGCTACCATAGACTCAGCCCTAGGGTCTTCAGCGAAGGTCCACACGTAATGGATTTCATGAGTAACCCGAATAGGGTTTTTCGATCTTCTCCACCAACTGAGAAAAACACGCCCTACATCGACTGGCTCAACAAAATTGAGTCGAAGAAAGGAGATATCTGGAAGAGTCAGGGAATTTTCGACCTGATCCAAATCTCAAGGTATGGGCCTAAGTATCAAAGCCCAATGCTTCTTTCTGCTCTACATTTTTGGGATATCACTACTAATAGCCTTCATTTAAAGTGTGGCATGCTTGCCCCTACTTTGCTTGATGTGGCAGCTATAACAGGTTTGAAGCCTTTAGGGGAAATTTTCGACCCTGCTACCCATACTGACTTCGATTTTGACTTCAAAAAGGCTAGCTTTAAAGGTTATATTGAAGAAAAACACATTACCGGGTCGAAGGATGTTTCTGATGAAGAGCACATTGCTTTTCTCACTTTCTGGTTATCCTTCTATGTCTTCTGTTCTTCGTCACTTCAAGTGGCTAAGATGTATATCCCCCTAGCCATTCAATTACATCAACGTCGAAATATCAACTTGGCCACCCTTATTTTAGGGTCTCTTTTCGACAACTTGAAACAAGGGGCTATTGATTTGAAAGGACTCAAACCAGAAGGGAAATACTTGGTCTCTGGACCAATTTGGCTGTTTCAATTGTGGCTTATTGCCACTTTCAATTCGAAATTGATAATGTACACTCCTGATGAGTATCTTGACGTAATTTCTAACAGAGGGGTCGAAGGTGTGCGACTTGCTTTGTTGAAACCTAAACAAATAGGAGTATCTGTCGAAGATCTCTTTTCACAAGCTTTCAACATGTTTTTGAATTGTACAGAATTTTCTCCTTGTATGGCCCCTTTTGCTGGAAGAAATTATGGACCACATTGGTTCACTAGGGAATTCCCTGCTAACAACTCCGATGAGGAGCAAGAAACCAATCAAATTTGGAAAGCATTTTTAACTCCTCAACCGATATCGTCCCGAATTTCTCCTGGGAAGTCATCAAACCAATTTGGTTTATTCTCATATCATCCAAGTTTATATGCACGGCAATTTGGGTTGTGTCAACTTCGACCCAGCCCTTTTTTCCGGTCTAAAAGGGAACTGTTAGTTCCTGAGAATGAGAAGGAATGGATAAATCGTCTCAATGATTTTCCTGCTGATTCTTTTCGTCTTAGTCCCCTCCCTTTTGAACCAACTTTCTCTTGTACCCACAAATTTTCTCAGTGGTGGACAGAGTATATCACTAGGAAATTCACTGGTGTCGAAGAGGCTACTCTATTGGTCAAACTAATATCTGCTTTTCCTTCTTCGCAGAAAACGAAGACCAAGTCGAAAGGTATACATATTCAAGAAATTTGAGCATTTCAACAATATTTCGAAACTGTATATGATCCGACTAATCTTCGTCGAACTGTTTCTCAAGCTGCAAAGGTTTTTAAACAAAAAATTCTTGATAAAATCCCGACTATGATTTTTCCACCTTATGTACCTGATAAATACTTTTTTGTTCTAACACAAAACAAAATTAGATTTCCACCTTTACCAACCAGTGAACTGGCTCTGGCATTTTGGTCACCCATTCCAGAATGGTTTGTATGTGGTTTGACTAAGGCGCTATTTGATTTTTCAAATAAAACAGCTGAGAAAGTAGTTTTGACTAAGCAGGACATATACACTTTTGAGGGTCATCTTCATTTAGATATTCAACATATTCGAATCTTGTCCTTCATTAGAGAAGGTGATTCACAAGACTTTTTAGGAAAAATAAATTTCCCTTTTACGTATTTCGTACTAACACTTGTTTGTCGAATATTTGTAGCTGTTCCTATCACATCGTCTTCGACAGATGGCGCAGCAACAAAGACGAAGAAAAAAGATGTTGAGGCTTCGTCAACAAGAAAACAACCTCTTCAAGAAGAAAAACAAAAAGTGAGTACTTAACTTTACTCTTTGTATCATCTTCATATACTCTTCGACTGATCAGTCATCCGTTTTGCAGAGTCGAAAAAGAACAAGTAGCTCTTTAACGTCCAATCCAAAGAAGACAAGGAATGTTAAACCAAGAGTCGTGAGCGATTCAGAGGTCGAAGTTCTCAAAACCTTGCCTATTTATACTTGTTTTCTTTTTCTTATTTATGCTTATATGATTGTTGTATTTTCAGTCTGATTAGACACCACTGCTCAGGACTAAACCTATCAAGGTTCAAGTTTCTGAAACAGAAAGAGAGAGAAAGACAAAACATTCTCAAGATGCCTCTAAAACTGTTTCTCAACAAGCTTCTGTCGAAAGATAACAAAAAGAAGAAAAAGTTTCGAAAAGGCTTATCAAGAAAATCCATAGTGCACACTCTTTAGTTGAGAATATCAGAGCTAAGGTGATTGATTGAAGCCTATATTTTTCGAAAATCCGAAAACTTTATTTATGTGATAATACTCACTTTGCTTCATTTTTTAGGGAACTGAAGTCCCAACAAAACAGGCTACGCCTTCCTCCACCCATTCCCCTTCAAAAATAAATGTTTCTGGAGAAGGTGTCGAAGAAAAAGATTTGCATCAACATACACCTGTTGTCGAAGATACACTGTTGGTCAAAAAGACTCTTCTTGCTGAAACTGCCAAGGAAGTTCCTGCTCATGGCCCAGAGCCTGCTGCTATGGACGTTGATGAAAATCCTGATGTTGGCCACAGTGGAGCTGAGATCAGTATATCTTCTTCTCCAAACATGGAAGAGCAAGGGTACAACGAAGAGGATAGTGAAGACGACGGTAACAATGAAAGGAGTGAATCTCTTGAGATAGCCAATTCTCCACGCTTTGTGCCTTCAACACATGACACCGCTCTTAGCCCTCAAGAACTTTTGGACCTAAAACGCAAAGACCCTCTTGAGGCTTTCAAACGAATGGTGAGTGGTTTATCCTCAACAGAAAGTAAGCCAAGTGCTTCGACTGCCTCAATTGGCAATTCCTCTGGAGGTCCTAAAGAAGACCTGATTCGAGAACTTTATTGAGATATTCCTAGTAATTCTATTGCTTGTAATTATAGTAGGTGTAGTTAGAAACCTAGTCGAAATGGGCCAGTCGAATGGGCTAGTCGAAATTATGGGCCTGGGCCTGTCTCACTGTATATAAATATAGACGTCAGTAGCATGTAATCCTGTACCCTACTTTTATGAAATTCAGTGCAGCTTTTACCTAATATTATATTGCCCTAATTATTCCTCTTGTCCTTAGCGCCGCCACTTCCTTTCTTGTCCCTTTCACGTGTTTATCCCCAACAAACTGGTATCAGAGCTTGTTAGATCCTTACAAAATCTATCAAGATTCATGGCAGCGCGAGACAACTCTGGTGGAGGTATTCCGGGGAACCTCCCAATCTTTGACGGAAAGGATTATGAACATTGGTGTGCGCAGATGAAGGTGCTGTTTCGATATCAAGATGTACTTGATGTCGTGAATGATGGTGTTCCACCCTTGGCAGCAAACGCCACTGAAGCGGTGAGGAACAACCACCATTCGCTGAGGAAGAAAGATGGAAAAGGGCTGTTTTTGATTCACCAATGCGTTGATTCCAACATCCTGAACCTGATCATCGACTGTGATTCAACAAAGGCAGCTTGGGACATCCTAAAGAACTCGTATGGTGGAGCAGATAGGCTGAAGAAGATACGTCTACAGTCGCTCAGGAAGCAGTACGAGGGCTTGAAGATGACAGATGGAGAATCAATTGGAGATTTCATTACGAGGTTAGTAGCATTAACTAATCAAATGAAAGGTAATGGTGAAACTGTGACTGAAGTAAATAAAGTCGAAAAGGTGCTCAGATCCTTAACCCTGGAATTCGACTACGTTGTTACTGCTATCGAAGAATCCAAGGACCTAGATACGTTGAAGTTAGATGAACTTCAGGGTTCCTTAGAGGCGCATGAATTGAGAATAAGGCAGAGAAGCTCAGAGAAAGAAACTGAACAAGCCTTGCTTTCATACTCCTCTAAGAGAAATTGGAAGGCAGGCAACAAGGAGAAGGGTAGAGAAATGGATCAAGCAGTAAGAAGAAAGAACAAGGATCTTTCGACAAGAAGAAGGGAGACCTGTCGAAAGTTCAGTGTTATAACTGTCAGCAATTTGGGCATTATAGGAACAAGTGTAAAAACAAGAAAGTTCCTAGGGATAAAGATGCAGAAGCCAAGTTTGCTAATGATGATGACTCAGACTCTGACTCAGAGGAGTTAATGCTGATGGCTGTCGAAGATGAGATTCGACTCGATGAAGGAATTGCTGAAAGTAGCGAGCAAAATAGTGGGAACACTTGTATAAGTGGATTCACTTGCGATGCTCAAAATACTTGTGCAATGTGTGTGTGGCAGGGCAGTGGAAACACTGGTGATGCCTCCAACATTGCCAGCAATGATGATGAAGAATTGTCATTCATGACAGCTACTGACCCAGAATTACTGTTGTTGAAAGCAGATACAAATTCGACTGAAGAGAAGTCTGTCGAATGGTATCTCGACACAGGATGTTCAAATCACATGGGTTGTCACAAGGAGTGGTTTGTCGAACTGGAGCAGATAAGCAAGAAGATAAGGTTTGCAGATAACAGTAAAGTTACTGCTGAAGGAGTAGGTACCATAAAGTTCCTGTCGAAAGATGGTAAGTGGTGCTACATCCAAGGGGTATTTTATGTACCAGCTATGAAGAGCAATCTGCTAAGTATTGGGCAGATGATTGAGAAAAACTTCACCGTCGAAATGGGTGATAACAGTCTCAGCTTGTTTGATTCGACCAAGAAGTTGATCCTGAAGGTGTTAATGCAGAGTAACAGAACCTTCAAGATCAAACTGCAAGTAGTCGAAGAACATTGTCTCCAGACCACTGTCGAAGAGGAGCACTGGAAATGGCACAGGAGATTTGGTCACCTCAACTTCAAGAGCTTGAGTCAGCTACATGAAAAGAAGATGGTTCATGGGTTGCCTGCAGTAAAAGTACCTGTCGAAGTTTGCGAGAGTTGTTGCAAGTCGAAGCAACCAAGAAACTCGTTTAAATCAGAAGTACCTAGCAGAGCAGAGAAGAAGCTAGAGGTGATATTTTCTGATGTCTGTGGTCCTTTCGAAGTATGTTCCTTAGGAGGGAATAAGTACTTTGTCACCTTCATTGACGAATACACTAGAATGTCCTGGGTGTATTTGATCAAAAGGAAGAGTGAAGTACTAGAAATATTCAAGAAGTTTAAGGTAATGATTGAAAAACAGAGTGAATGTGCAATCAAAACCCTTAGAAGCGATGGAGGTGGTGAGTACAACTCTCATGGATTTGTCGAATTCTGTGAGAAAGAAGGAATTGTGCATGAAGTCACTACACCTTACACGTCTCAGCATAATGGTACTGCTGAGAGGAAAAACAGGACCATCCTCAACATGGTAAGAAGTATGTTGAAGGAGAAGAAGCTACCTCATAGTTTATGGGGAGAACTTGTAGCCACAGCAGTGTATATTCTGAACAAATGCCCCACAAAGAGATTGACTGGGAAGACACCTGAAGAAGCTTGGCTAGGAAGAAAGCCAAGTGTCAAGCATCTCAGAATAATTGGCTCAGTATGCTATAGACATGTCCCTGAGCAACTAAGAAGCAAGCTGGATGATAGAGCACAACAAATGATCCTTGTTGGCTATCATTCGACAGGAGCATACAAACTATATGATCCTGTGCAGAAGAAAATAGTGAAAAGCAGAGATGTCGTAGTAGATGAGTCGAAACATTGGAACTGGGAAGAAGGCTGTGAGAAAACTACAATGATGGACTTCGACGAAGTCTCTGATCGAGATGATCAGAATGAAGAGGTCGAAACTGAAGAGCCAGAAGAACCCATTGCTGTCGAACCCTTAAGAAGGTCGCAAAGGGAAAGGCAGAGATCAGTAAGACTAGAAGGATTCGACACTTACCCAGATTCTGCTATTACAACAGAGGGAGACCTGACACACTTTGCACTAATGGCAAAAGCAGAACCAGTGAGCCTGGAGCAAACCCTTAGTCACAAGCAGTGGAAGGAAGCGATGATTGACGAGTTGAAATCAATCGAGAAGAATGATACTTGGAAGCTAGTCGAACTTCCAAAAGAGAAGAAAGCCATAGGGGTGAAGTGGGTCTTCAAGACCAAAGTCAAGCCCAATGGAGAAGTGGCCAAGTACAAGGCCAGGCTAGTAGCCAAAGGGTTCCTGCAGAAACCTGGTTTGGATTTCAATGAGGTCTTTGCCCCAGTAGCCAGGATCGAAACCATAAGATTGGTAGTAGCATTGGCAAGTCATAGAGGCTGGCCCCTACATCAACTAGATGTAAAGTCAGCATTTCTGAATGGACCTCTGGAGGAGGAAGTCTATGTTTGTCAACCACCTGGTTTTGAGTCGAAGGGAAAAGAAGACAAAGTCTATAAGCTGGAGAAGGCCCTGTATGGGCTCAAGCAAGCTCCAAGAGCGTGGAACAAGAGAATTGATGGATTTCTCTTGGCTCAGAAGTTCATGAGATGCACCAATGAACATGGAGTATATGTGAAGAAGAATGGAACTTCGACTCAGTTGTTGTTGTGCCTGTACGTAGATGATCTACTTGTAACTGGCAGCAATGAAGTCGAAGTCGAAGCCTTCAAGAAAGTGATGATGTCAGAATTTGAAATGAGTGATCTGGGACATCTATCATATTTCTTGGGGATGGAGTTTACCAAGACAAGTAAGGGTATACTCCTGCACCAGTCGAAGTATGCAGCTGATATCCTGAAAAGATTCGACATGAGCAACTGCAAGGAAGTTTCGACACCATCAGACACTAGCAGCAAGCTGTCGAAAGACGACGAAGGGATTGAAGTAGATGCCACCTTGTTCAAACAGATCGTGGGCTCCCTGAGGTACTTGTGCAACACTCGACCTGACATTATGTTTAGTGTCGGAATGATCAGCAGATTCATGGAGAAGCCGAAAAGCTCTCATATGGTAGCTGCAAAAAGAGTACTAAGGTATGTAAAGGGAACACAAAGTTATGGTATTCTGTTCCCTAGCAAGAGTGTGTCGAAGAATGGTAATGAAGTGTTTGGCTACACTGACTCCGACTAGAGTGGAGACAAGAGTGATCGAAAAAGCACAAGTGGGTATGTCTTCATGTATGGATCGACACCCATCTCTTGGTGCTCGAAGAAGCAAAGTATAGTTGCGTTATCCTCTTGTGAAGCAGAGTATGTGGCTGCTTCCTTTGCAGCATGTCAAGCATCATGGCTGAGCATGCTACTGGTCGAAATTGGAGTGCACAGGGTCGAAGCAATGAAGTTGTTGATCGACAACAAGTCTGCGATAGATCTCGCCAAGAATCCTGTTGCACATGGTAGGTCGAAGCACATAGAGACCAGATATCACTTCCTGCGTGACCAAGTAAACAATGAGAAGTTGAATCTGGAATATTGCTGTTCGGAACTTCAAGTAGCTGATGCAATGACCAAGCCATTGCAAAAGGGAAGATTCGAAGAACTGAGAACAATGCTTGGAATGATGTCGCTCAGCAATGTGAATTAGGAGGGAATATTGAGATATGCCTAGTAATTCTATTGCTTGTAATTATAGTAGGTGTAGTTAGAAACCTAGTCGAAATGGGCCAGTCGAATGGGCTAGTCAAAATTATGGGCCTGGGCCTGTTTCACTGTATATAAATATAGACGTCAGTAGCATGTAATCCTGTACCCTACTTTTATGAAATTCAGTGCAGCTTTTACCTAATATTATATTGCCCTAATTATTCCTCTTGTCCTTAGCGCCGCCACTTCCTTTCTTGTCCCTTTCATGTGTTTATCCCCAACACAAGCAACCCTCTTTGAGATAGATCTATTCAAGGCTATCAAAACAGATCATATGCTCTATTACAAACTCAAATCTTTGCTCAATAAACTTAATAACTCTGGCTCCAGTGACTCTCTTTTATGCTTTATTGTTGAATTTGAACCTTTACTAGAGCAGATTTCCAGAGATATACAGAAAAAGAAGAGTATTATTGTGAACAAAGAGCGCGAGCTTAAACTTCTGACAGAGGAAAGTGTCGCCGTCGAAGCCTCAGAAAGCAAGATTTCGGCCCTGGAAATTCAAGCAGCAACTAATTCCAAGGAAATAGATGACTGTGATGCGAACATTTCGACATACCAGGCTCAAATCAAGGAGTTGCAGTCGAAGATTGAAGCGGAAGAAAAGAAGAAAATTTCTGTTCAACAGAGGTCTTCAATTTCTGTAGAGAACGCACTTCTATCTGAGGCAACCTTGGCTATCGAACACTTGGAGAGGGTTCAGAAACATGACGAAGCATTTAAGAGGCTAACTGAAGAAAAAACCCTTTTAGATACTAGATTGAGGCATGCCAGAGCAGCCTTTGAGAGGCTTAAAGCTTCTTTTGTAATTTAATTTTCCATCTGTATTCTGACAGTATTTTGCTCGATCTGTATTTTGACAATCTTTCTTGGCATGAGTGCCATGTTTATATCTTCTCATTCTCTTAATTTTGCGTTATTTTAATTTCTTGCAACATTGGCTCATATCTTTTTAAATACTTGCCATTTATACGCAAAATCCGATTATCAGCACTTAACTCTTCGACTTCATAAGCACCGTTTGAGAAAACACGTAAAATTTTAAATGGCCCATCCCAATTTGGCGACCATTTACCTAAGGCTCTATCTTTTTTGTCCATAGGTAGTATAACTTTCCACACAAAGTCCCCAATGACAAAAGTTTTTGATTTAACCTTTTTGTTGTAAGCTTTAGCTACTCTTTCTTTCTGCCTTGTAAGGATATCTAATGCAAATAACCTTTCTTCGTCCAAATCAACCAATTCGTCTAAAATCATGTCCCAATAATGATATGATGGGATCTCAAATTGCCTTTGAATTCTGGTTGACTGTAGATATATTTCGACAGGTAATACTGCATCATGCCCAAATGTAAGTTTAAATGGAGTAGTGTTAATTGATTCCCTAGGAGAATTTCGACAAGCCCATAATGCTTGATCAAGAGTTTTGTGCCAATTTTTAGGCTTTTGCCCAATATGTTTTTTAATCAGGTTAATGATAATTTTATTGGCTGCTTCGACTTGACCATTTGCTTGGGCATAATATGGCGTCGAACTTAATAACTTAAATCCATTTTCAGAGGCAAAATTCACTACTTTTCGACCAGTAAAAACTGATCCTTGATCTGTGGTAATGGTTTCTGGTATCCCAAACCTATATAAAATATGGTTTTGAATAAAGTCCATTACTGCCTCTTGGTCTACCTTAACTAAGGGATAGCTTCGACCCATTTCGTGAAGTAATCAATACCCACTAATATATAACGGTGGCCTCTCGACGACGTTGGTTTAATTTCACCAATTATGTCTAATGCCCAACCTCTAAACGGCCAAGGCTTTACTATTGAATGTAATTCGCTTGCAGGTACGTGTTATATTCCTGCATGTTTTTTGACACTCTTGGCATCCTTTAGCAAAATCTATGCAATCTTTTAGCATAGTTGGCCAATATACTCCTTGTCGAAACAAGAGCCATTTCATTTTGTGGCCTACTTGGTGAGACCCACAAGCTCCACTATGAGTATTGGATGTTGCTAAGTACGCCTCATTTTCACTAAGGCATTTGAGCAAAACCCCTTCAGGAGTTTTCTTGAACAACTCGTTTCCAATAATTACGTAGCTTAAAGCCCTATACTTAGTTTTTCAACTTGTTGTTCCTGTTGGGTTTTCCAAGTATTCGACAATTGGTTTTCGCCAATCATCATTCGACATATTGTCAATGGCAAAAATTTCGCCATTTTCACTTGGAGGAAATAATAATTCTGACTTGTCTGCCCCCCCAAGTTTTGGCATTGACAATTCATCTTCAGAACAATCCATCGAAATTAATTTCTCTTTGATCTCTATTAATTCACTAAGTTTTGTTGGAGAAACTTTGTAACCTGAAGCAATCTGTGCTAAGTCGTTTGCTTCGTGATTTTCAAGTCGAGGTATATGCTCAATGTTCACATAATCGAAGCGTTTCAACAAAGCATTGGCAGTGACGAAGTATATGATTAAATTTTCTTTAATGCATTTGTACTCCTTAGTTAATTGCTTCACCACCAATTCATAGTCACCTCTAATTTCGACGGACTTTGCCCCCAGCTCTAGCAAAACTTCTAAACCTGTTATTAAGGCTTCATATTCAGCCTCATTGTTAGAGCAAAGTTCCTTAATTTTAAATTTATATTTCGTTGGTATTTTTGTTGGCGAAATAATTAATATTCCAATTCCAGAACCATTTTTATGGCTTGACCCATCGAAATATAGTGTCCAAGGTCGAATATTCATATGATTAATTGTTACTTCGACCAATGAATGATCAACAATAAAGTCTGCAACAATTTGTCCTTTGATGGCTTTCAAAGGTTGATACGTTAATGAATATTCAGAAAGAGCTAAAGCCCATTTACCAATTCGACTGTGCAATATAGGTTTCGACAGCATATGTTTAATAATATCAAAATGAGAATAAACATACACATCAACTGGTTTTATATATTGCTTTAATTTAGTACAAGAGAAATACAAACAAAGGCACAATTTCTCTGTTGGATGATATCTAGTTTCAGCATCATTTAAAACTCTACTAAGGTAATATATGGCTCTTTCGACACCATTATCATCCTCTTGTGCCAACATGCTACCTATTGTTAGCTCTGATGCTGCTATATACAATTTCATCACCTTATTCCTGATAGGTGGTAACAAAATAGGTGGTTTAACTAGATAAGCTTTAATCTCGTCGAAGGCCTTTTGGTGTTCTGGATCCCATTTGAACACGTCTTCTTTCTTCAGTCGAAGCAATGGCGAGAAAACTTGAGTTTTGCCACTTAGGTTTGAGATGAACCTTCTTAGGAAATTGATCTTTCCTAGTAATGACTGGAGCTCTTTTTTGGTCGAAGGAGCCTTCGTTTCCATGATTGCTTTCGTCTTGTTTTGATTTATTTCAATGCCTTTTTTGTGGACCACAAATCCCAAGAAGTCACCTGCACGTACACAGAAGGCACATTTTATTGGATTCATTTTCAATCCATATTTTCTCATTCTTTCGAATGACTGTCGAAGATGGTCTATATGACCATTTTCTGTCGAAGATTTAACAACAATATCATCTATGTATACTTGCATAAAATTTTCAATAAAATCATGAAACATAGAATTCATTGCTCTTTGGTACGTTGCACCAGCATTTTTTAAACCAAAAGGCATCACTACCCATTCATAAACACCTAAAGCTCCTGGGCATCGAAATGCTGTTTTCGACACATCTTCTTCGGCAATAAAAATTTGATTGTACCCTGAGTATCCATCTAACATACTGAGGTATTCAAATCCTGCTGCCGAATCAATTAGCATTTCTGCCACAGGCTTAGGGTATTGATCTTTGGGTGTAGCATTATTTAAATCTCTAAAATCTATACAGACTCTTAATGTTCCGTTTTTCTTAATAACAGGAACAATATTAGATAACCAATCAACATACCTGGCAGTTCTGATGAAGTTGCTTTTGAGTAATCTTTCGATTTCCTCTTTTATCTTTGACAGAATCTACGGTGCAAATCTTCTTGGAGTTTGCTTCACTGGTTTTCTATCTGGTCGAATAGGCAGCTTCAATTCCACCACTTCTCGACGCAGTCCAGGCATTTCATTATAGTCCCAGGCGAAGCAATCCTTGTATTCTTTTAAAAGCTTAATGGTTCGATCTCTTAATCCCTTGTCAATTTTGGCACTGATGAATGTTGGCCTTTTTGTAAAGCCATCTCCCAAATCAACTTCCTCTAAAGGATCTTGAGCCTGAATCCTCTTGGTCAAACCCATTGGGTCTTTTTCAAAACCTAAAGGCTCGTCATCATAGACGCAGTCCAGCCTTTGGCCTTCGACCATATTATCTTCCGAGTTAACTTCATTGTTAACGTCAGTGGTTTGATTAACCATCATTGGTTCTTTTGTGGTTTGTTTAACCATCATTTGTTCCATTTCGGCTTCTAACGCCGCATTTTGTTTATTTTCGGCCACATAGGCCGTAATTCTATCCCATATGTTGGGTGTAGACATCATCACCATTTATGGACCGTCCCATCCTGTAGGCTTACAGAAGCCTCTTGGACGAGTTGATTCTTCAATCACTTCCCTCTCCCAAATAAAGCCGTGAGTGGGGTGTAGATCGAGAGAAGCATATATATTGTCCCGAGGGACATATGCTGTGTCAGAGGGAGTACATGGCGCTATGTTCGCCAGTTGTTTGTCAAAAGTATGTTTGGTGATATGGTCGACTTCAGCTAAGAAGTAACTTTGGTCCCCTTCCACGTTTTCGACAAGGCCATCCTCTCTCCAGATGGAAATCCTCTGATGAAGTGTTGAGGGGACTGCCCCAACTCCGTGGATCCATTCTCGACCAAGCAACAAATTGAAGTTGGCCTTGGTAGGAATAACCATAAACATGGTTAATCTCTTGACACTTCCCACCACCAATTCCACCTCTATGGCTCCCAAAGAGTAGCCAGATTTTCCCTCATAATTTGTGAGAACAATGTTATGTGGCCTCAGATCGGTATCTGATTTACCGATTTTTGCCAACATATGTTGAGGCATTAAGTTCACCGCAGCTCCTCCGTCGACGAGAACTTTATTAACACCTACATTATTAACTTTGGCCTGAATAAACAAAGGCTTTAAATGGTATTTCATGCCTCCATTTGGGTGTTCAAACACTGCGCTTTGTTCTTCCATGCAGCCATTGTTGAGTACATAGTAGCAAATTGGCTTATGCTTAGCCATATCTTGGTCGAAATCTTGTTCGACTTCGTTGACTTCCGATATCACATCGAAATCAATAGGTAGTATTGAGACGACACATATGACGTCGAAATCCGACTATGAGTCTGAAAAGTCAGATCCCATCTCTTCGTCATCCAGGTTAAGGCCTTCTTCTCAGTTGAGGCCTTCTTTGACAACCCTGAGAGGAGGAAAAATCCTCTCTGTAGCAGGCTTTCTTTGCACTTCGACAGACGAAGCTATTTGCTTTCCTTTGTTGGTGGCTGGATTTCCACCTCTTTCAGCAGCAATAAATTTCATCTGGCGTTGATGTCTCCGCCATTGAGTTTTTGTCATGGGATTTTCCCTTTGTAATTTTTATTATAGACATATTTGCTTGAATCATATGTCTTATTCTGGGTCATGGCACTCGAGCTTCCCTGCACCATTTTTACAGAATACCCTGCATCCTTTCCTCCTGAATGCACCCATCTCTCGACAGGTGATTTTGTGGGTGGTACAAAGGTTTTCGCCCCCTTATGAGTTGGAGGTGTCACTTTGAAGGGAATGCCTCTTTGATTAAAACTGAATTTTGGCCTATTATCAACCCACGCATTCTTTCTCTTCTGTTGTTTTACAATCATCCACTAACTCATAAATGTAAAATGAGTTAGTTAAACATGTTTAATTCATGATTATATTTATTTAATCAATATAAAATATTGAAAAGTATTTATAAATTATTATTGCTATAAATTCTTGATGATCAAACTAATATTATTAATGGGTGGTTAGAACATGGTGAATTTCGCTTTATTAATGGGTGGTTAGAACATGGTGAATTTCGCCCTTTTGTGAACTCTTGTTGGGCTGGTTGTGGCATTCATGGCAATAAAGCTATCATTTTGAAGGAAAAATTAAAATTTCTCAAAGCTAAATTGAGGGATTGGAACAACGAGGTGTATGGTGTTATTGATTTGAACATTGGGAAGGAGGTTCAGGACATTAATATGTTAGATGATATGTTGATTGACTCTTTTGATACCGAAGTGCTCCTGGGGAGGAAAGAAGCCACTGCTAAGTTTTGGAAAGATATTAGAATGAAGGAAAGCTTCTAATATCAAAAATCTAGATCTCGGTGGATTAGAGAGGGCGATGCCAATTCAAAGTATTTTCATTCTCTCATGAATAGTCGAAGGAGGAGAAGTAAATTTCTCCTTATGGATGCGAACGGTGCTTTAATTGATGATGTGGAGGAGGTAAAAGACGTGCTTAGAAGGCACTTTGAGAAGTGCTTTGAGGAGACTCAACAGGCTCGGCCCAATCTTGATGGGGTCGTTTTTAAACAAATTTCTAGTGGTGATAATGACCTTTTGGTGAAGTCTTTCTCGGAGGAGGAGATTAAGGAGGAGGTTTGGAACTGTGACGGTGATAAGAGTCTGGGACCGGATGGGTTTAACTTGAAGTTTATTAAGGAGTATTGGGATTTGGTTCGGGAGGATATAGTAATTTTTTCCATGAATTTCATATGAAGGCGTCTTTGCCAAAAGCTATCACTGCCTCCTTTATTGCTCTTATTCCCAAAAACGACCATCCTCAAAGTTTGGGGGAATATAGGCCTGTTTGTTTGATCAGTTGTATTTATAAAATTCTTGCCAAGGTGCTTGCTAGTAGGTTGAAGAGAGTTCTCCCCAATGTTATTTCTAGTTGCCAATCGGCGTTTTTGGGGGGGTCGTCACATTCTAGATGATGTTTTGGTGGTGAATGAGGTTGTTAATCTAGCTAAGAGAAGGAATGAAGATTGTTTGTTATTTAAAGTTGATTTTGAGAAGGCCTGTGACTCTTCTATTTCTTGGAATTTCCTAATCTACATGATGGAGAGGATGGGATTTGGCTCGGCGTGGATTAGGTGGGTGAAGGCTTGTGTGTGTTCTAGCTCCATGTCCGTGTTGGTTAATGGTAGCCCAACTAATGACTTTCAAGTTGGTAGAGGCCTTCGTCAAGGTGATCCTCTTTCTCCTTTTCTTTTCTTGATTGTAACAGAGGGTTTGTCGGTTATGATGTCAAAGGCAGTGGAGGTGGGGCCGTTTGTTGAATATAAGGTTGATGATAATCTTCACTTTTCTATGCTTCAATTTGCCGATGACACCATTATGTTGGGAAAGGCAACATGGGGGAATTTGTGGTGTATCAAATCTATTCTTAAAAGCTTTGAAATGGTGTCGGGGTTGAAGGTTAACTTTCATAAAAGTAAACTTATTGGTATCAATGTGTCGGAGGATTTCTTAGAATCAGCTTCAACTTTTCTTCACTGTCGAACGGAGTCTATTCCATTCAAATTTTTGGGAATTCCCGTGGGCGCAAATCCAAGACGGAGTTCAACTTGAAAGCCGGTTATTGATAAGATTCGGAGTAGATTGGCTTTGTGGAAAGGCGTTTGGTCGGGTAACTCTTATAAACTCTGTTTTAAATAGCATACCCTCTAATTATTTGTCTTTTTATAAAGCACCGAAGGTGGTGATAAAGACTCTTATTAAGCTTCAAAGAGATTTCTTGTGGGGGACCAAGGAGGATTCGAGGGGCATGTATTGGGTGGCTTGGGAGAAGATTTGTAGATCTAAGGAGGAGGGATGGTTAGGTGTGAAGGATATTGAAATGTTTAATATTGCTCTCTTGGCCAAATGGAAGTGGAGGTTGATGTCGGATGAATGTGCGCCTTGGAGGGGTATTCTTTCGTATAGATATGGTGATTTGGGGTCTATTTTTTTCAATGGTTCAACATCGGTGCATAGAAGAGAAGATTCTTTGTGGTGGCGAGATCTTCGGTGTGTGGGGGAGGAGAGGTTCTCGGTGGGTTGGTTCGAATCAAATGTAAGACGGAGGTTGGGGGATGGCAGCAGAGTGGACTTTTGGCATCATCATTGGCTTGGGCAACGTCCGTTGAAGATTGAGTTTGGCAACATTTTCAACAATTGTAATAATAAAAATGCGAGGCTGGCGGATCTAGGAGTTTGGCGTGATGATCATTGGCAGTGGAATTTTTCTTTTTTCGCAAGTGCTGGATCCGCATTCGGTGATGAAGTTGATGAGTTGTTGACGATTCTGCGTGATGTTCATATTGGTTTATTGATCCGCTAAAATCCTTCACGGTTCGGTCTAATTGTTACCAATTTCTTTTGCAAGCCAATCAACTTTCAGCCGTGGACAGCAGCAGACCCGTTTCGACTCTGCAGAAATCTGACTTAATAGCGTTATGGAGGACTCATATTCCAGCCAAGATCTTGTTGTTTGGTTGGTGTATATTCAACAATTCTATACATGTTCGATCCCTGTTACTTAGACGACATGTTATTCACTTGGAGGAGGATGCGGTCTGCGTTTTGTGTAGGTCTCACATTGAGGATTCTCATCACTTGTTTTTGGCTTGCGATTTTTCTTTGAGGGTGTGGGGCGAGATTGGTCGTTGGCTGAATGTTCAAGTGTCTTGCTCATCTACTTTAATTGATCATTTTCTACGCTATGGCGACCGTTGTACTGGTAAGAAAGCGAAGATGATCAAACATCTTATTTGGTTGACAACTTGTTGGTGTGTTTGGCTATCTCGTAACGGTGTTTGTTTTAGAGGGGTAGAGCCAAATGTAGACTCGATAGTGGCCCAGGTGAAGTTCTTATCTTGGGACTGGTTCATTTACGGGGTGGGAAGGAATTCTTGTTGTATTCCATCACTATGGTGGAATAATGCACTTTCATGTATAAACAACTTGTGATCTCATCCTTGTATTTGTGGTTTTGAGCACCCCTAGTGCTCCTATTAATGCAACATTGCTTATCGGGAAAAAAAACTAATATTAAGATATTTAGAAGTTAAAAAAAATTGTCAAAAAAAAGTTAAATTTTAAATTTTATTAATCTTTTTATCTATCTATTTCTAAAAAAATTGTATTAATTTATACATATATATAGTTTATTTTAATGAGGATAAAGAAAAAATTTAAGAAAATTAATGAGGATAAAAAAATTTAACTTTTAATTTTAAGTTCAAATGCTACTTGAAGTAGCATTCGAAAAAGCGCTAAACCCTACCCGAAAAACTCTAAACAGTAGTTCTTACCAAACGCGTCTACTCGTCATGCGCTAGTCAAATCTGCTATCTGCTAGGCGGATGGGACTTTCCAAACAGAGCTGTAATATCTTTTTTAAACGCCATTCCAAGTAGCATTTCATTTTTTTTTTGAATCGACTCAACCCTAAACTAAGTCCGACTAGGTCGAACTGCTCTGATACCAACTGTAACACCCCGGTATTTTTATCGAGTAAAAATACCCAAGTGCACCATCCCTAAAACATCAGAGATATAAAATTCCTGCATAGATACTGAACACTGCAATATAGTTCTCGCTGAATAACTACAAAACAGTCTTAAATACAAATAAGACCAAAAAGGTTCCCTGACCATAACCTTCAGCAAACTATAGTGCTCAAAATCATACAAGAAAGCGGAATAAAGTCATAATACTAAGACATAGAGTTGTAGTACATAGACAACAAAAAGAAATATATACTTTAGCATAAAAGCTAAGTCATCAGCAGTCGTCCGAGCCCAACCTACTCGTGCCTCTTGGATTTCCGCTGTCCCTGTTTCTCTGTAAAACAACAACATATAAACAGTGAGATACAATCTCAGTGAGTTCTACCGAGACCCCTATCTACACTCTCGGTTCAATTATGAATCCTATTTAACTTAAGACGACACTGATTGCAATCCTGTGCTAAATCCCAGTGAACCGTATTATAGGACTTTCTTTCATTCGTGGTTTAATTTAACCACGTGCATTTTAATTCAACACGACACCGACTTCAATCTAGTGCTAAATCCCGGTGAACGTGTTAAGACTCAGTACGGCACCGACTGCAATCCTGTGCTAAATCCCGGTGTATCGTACAACAAAACTTTCAACATAACACCGACTGCAATCCTGTGCTAAATCCCGGTGAACCCCCTTACCAATAGTAATTTCCCTAATGGTATACGGGCCTAGGGTAAGGGATCATGACTTCCCCGCCTAGTATGTTAACATGGGTCGTCACCCAACTCGATATAATAAATATATCTACAGACACATGAACTCAGGGTTCATTACCTTAGACAATCAATTGAACATTTGATTCAAATTACAATTTAAATCCACATTCACTCTCGCATACTAACTCATCACCTTTCAACACATTTTACGACTCCAAAAATAGCTCATTTTGCCTTAAAAATAGAATATTCAGTTAGGCCTCTGAATAAGCTTTCAAAAGCATCTTAGAACACCTCAATCGGGTTCCCGGATCAAAAGTTATCGCGAAAACAAAATCAGTGTATCGATGTTGAAAATCTGCAAACCGTCGCGACGCGAAATGCAAACCGTCGCGACGCGAGAAGCGACAGAGGAATTTTTCGTTGCAAAATTGGACTTGGTCGCGAGGCGATGGGTCGGGTCGCGAGGCGACCAGCTGCAGAATTCTGCAGTTTTTTTTATTGGTTTTTTGCGAAATTCGCTATTCCGCTCAATTCCGATTCTCGTTCCGATTGAAAACAGATTTGACAACCATAAAAACAGTCCCAATCAAAGTCACACAATCAATTAAATCAATCAAAAACTCATTGTAAACGAATTGTATCAAAACGCGACATATTTTCAAATAACGGTTTTTATCTCAAAATCTCTCGAAATTAATCAACGTAAAAATTATCGAAACACAAAAACATCCTAAGCGTGAGTAAAACTCACCCTTGAAGCGAGAGCCGACACCGAGCCGAAATCACCGAGACTTCAAAATCTCCACATAACCACACGAACAATCCCCGTATAACTTCCACGCTCTGACGACGCCCAAATCCGCTTACAATCTTTCCGCTCAATCCCGAGACATCTCTTTAACCGAAATACCGAATTCCTCGAAATCCCGCCATTCGAACCCTAAACACCAACTAGTTTCCAATTCGCGGAATTTAACTTCGTTCCGCACTCAAAACGCTTCGGGTTCGCTCCTAGTCATCCCTGAATCATCAAACACTATTCATCATCTTCAACCTCAATCACTATTCACACATAAACCCCAAATTTGAACCCTAACCTTTAATTCTTCAAAAAACCCAAATCGGACTTCAATATTCGCGTAATCCACCTTGAGCTCCCTCCTCACCACCATTCTAGGCTTTCCTTTGAGCTTGAACCACAAAACCTCCATTTTTCTCCAAATTTCGAAAATGGCAAAGTGAGAGAGAGTGAATTGATGGTGATGATGTTGGTACCAAATTGAAGATGAAGGAACGCCGATCACTTTTTGTGTTGGAAGGAAGACGTTTTGATGAACCTAGGTACCTCCTTTTTCCTCTTCTTCTTCCATATCCATTCTTTTCTCTTCTTTTTCCTTTTCTCTCTTTTCTCTCTGTTTCTCTTCTCTCTCGCGTATCCTTTCTTTCTTTTTAATTCCCTTTCTTTTCTTTCACTCACACACACATATATATTTAATATATAAGTGGGAACGTGGTAAAATTACCATATTGTCCTTAATTTCTTATTTCGATTCTAAATCGTCTTTGACCTGTATTATCCGGTTAACGATCCGATGACAACCAATAAATAATTTTAACACTCAATAAATTTACCAGTCAAGTACTAAAATAATTCAATTGGGTTAACATCCAAATAATTCCATTAATTATTTTGAGGATGTTACAAACTACAATAGTTGAAACATGTTTCTCCACAATGAGTTTTATGTACAATAATCATGAATAGTTGAATAATTCTTTGGTTACATACACTAAAGAGATATATTTTTTTATAGTATTGACAATGAAAATCTTACAGCATTTTTAGAATATGAAAATGCCTATATAACTATTGTAATTATTAGAATCTTGGGTATTTATTTTGCAGTTTTTTTTCATGTACCTGATATGTATTTTCTAAAAACTTATAATATTTTTCTTTTGTTAAATATTATAGATAAACTATTCTCTTGCCCCCACTGATAAAATTTTCTGGATCCGCCACTGGTTTTATGTCAATTATTATATGGCAATAAATAAGTAATGATATGTTTATTTAATTATTTTTCTTATATATATAATATTTTAATTAATACAAAATATTTTTGTAGAAATAGGTAAATAGAAAATTTGAATAGTAAAATACAAATTAATAATTTTAACTTCTAAATATCTTAATATCTAGTTTGATTACCGTGTAATAATTTATAGCTATTTTTTCATATTTTATAATAATTATTGTAGCAAAAATATTTTATATTAATTAAACATGTCATTTTATGTTATTTGACATTTATCTATATGTTCATCTGCTATTCGCTATAAACTTATCCGCTATCCGTTAGTTTATTCGCTATTCGCTAGTTTCATGCAACATGCACTTGAAAATATTCATTTAGATTGATTATTTTTTTTCATTTAGATTGATTAATTTAATTTCAGTTAAAAAAGTTCAGGTTTGCTATATATTAAAAAATTAATTTTGACATCTAATAATTAAAAAATTATTTTTCCAAAATATTTTTTTAATAGATTTTTTCAACATTGTAATGCACAAATTTGCATCACAGTCCTCTCCGGGTGGCTGAGCACGCCTCCAAAGTTCCTGCCTGGGTTGTACCTGCAAAAGTATTCTGATGCATGAGTCAAATTGGGTTGTCTAGGTTTAGAGAAGAGTAGTGAAATTAGCATAAAAGTGAGTTATCAAACCTGAAGGGTTCGACCACAAAAAAAACCCTTCAGGTTTTTTTTTTATAAGTAAAAAAACCTTAAGGGTTAAAGCTCTCTTATATAGTGGTGAATTCTTGTTGAGTAGTAGTTACTCTGTTTTAGGGGATAAGTTGTTGAATCCCTTGTTTCTAAAAAACAATAAGCTAGTGGATAACATAGTCGTTGGTAACCACTCCCTAAAGATGGGGCATCAAATCCCTATTATCTCGGAGATAGTATGCTTGTGAGACCAAGTCAATAATCTGTTGGTAACTATAAAAGCAGGATATAACTTTCATTTTAACCATAATATATATATATATATATATATATATATATATATATATATATATATATATATATGGCTAAATAGCACTTTTGATCCTTTATCTTTGCTCCAGATTTCACTTTGGTCATTTATCTTTTTTTTGGTCCGTTTTGGTCCCTCATGTTTCATTTTTGTTTCATTTTGGTCCCTCACGTTAGTTTTGACTAACGGACGCCACGTTGGCAGTTAACTGCTGACGTGGCGTCCCTCCATTCATTTCCACATCAGCAATTCGTTTTCCAATTAAATCAAACCCCATTTATTTAATTTCAATTAAAACAATAAAACAATTAATTCATTTTTCTATTTTTTTGTTTCTCATTTCTCATCACTCTCATCGCTGTTGTTCCAGAAACGAAGAACAATCTTCATCTGAAATATATTAAAAACATCTTGATTCACGTTTAAAAACAATCCAGAAACAAAACAATCTTCATCCAGAAACAAAATAATTAAAAACATATTTCACTTCCAAATCTGAAATATCATCTTTCCCTTCAATCTTCATCTTCCAAATCTTTCCCTACAATCCAGGAACGAATGTAGGCAGAAACCCAGATCTTCTTCCAGATCTTTTTGTTTTCGTTTTCGTTTTGAAGAAACCTAGAAATGAAACGCAAATGGGTTGAAGAAACGAAATGGGTTGAAACGCAGAAAGAAGAAACGCAGATCTGGAAAAATCGTTTTCGTTTTTCTTGTTCGATTTCATTTTCGTTCGCCATTTCTTGTTCGATTTGGGAACACAGAAAGAAGAAACGCAGATCTGGATTTTTTGTTTACAGAAACGCAGATTTCTTGTTCGATTTACGGGTTTGGGAAGAGGAACACGGTGATTCTTACTTTCGTTTTTGTTGAGCAGATCTGTTATTCTTACTTTCGTTTTTTTTTAAATAAATCCAGAAACAATCCTTTATTAAAGTAAGAATAACAATCCTTTATCTTTCTTAGTTGCTGGGTTTCCAGATTTTCGTTTGGGTGATGAAGAGGAACATGGTGATGAAGATGGAAACTTTCGTTTGGGTTTCCAGTACTCTGTTTATGTTTTATTTTTTTGTTTTTCTTAATTTTGTTTTTGTGAATTTGTTTTTAAAATTAAAAAAAAGATAAATGCCACGTCATTTAATGAATAACGGACGCCACGTCAGCAGTTAACTGCCAGCGTGGCGTCCGTTAGTCAAAACTAACGCGAGGGACCAAAATGAAACAAAAACGAAACATGAGGGACCAAAACGGACCAAAAAAAAGATAAAGGACCAAAGTGAAATCTGGAGCAAACATAAAGGACCAAAAGTGCTATTTAGCCTATATATATATATATTTAAAAATATATGGTTTTTTTAACGGCTTAAACGTACAATTACATTCTTTCATTCTTTTTATTAAAAAAATTCATTCAATTTTGTTGCGACAAAATGGGATGTTATCTCTCAATTGTTTTGACTTGTCCAATTAGCTTATATTAAATTTCAAATTAAAGCCTTTTTTCTAAACGAATTCAGTTATTATAAGCTAAAAGTTATCTTACTTTAAACAAATTCAGTTATTATAAGCTAAAAGTTATCTTAGGTACCAATGGGTGTGACACAAGTGGTAAGTTGCTTGAGCCCCTTAAGCATTTGGTCAGGAGTTCGATCCCTGACCGGTGTGTATGGAGAGACATCGCTTGGAAGAGGTCAGCCCTTAAATGAACTCCAGTACCTCGAGGGATTAGTCTCCAAAGTCACCGTGGAGGATACCCTAGTTTACCCAAAAAAAAAGTTATCTTTTGTTATCCAAATGAAATATATCTTTAACCATATTAATCTTTTTTTAAAATTGGTTTCTCTAATGGATTTCACTAGGCCTATTTAAGTCCAACCTACCCTATTGTTTCTTCTCATTCTCTATTCTCAACTCTCTTTTTATTCTTGATACTATTTCTTATTTCTAGTGTCTCTCCAAAGGGTGAAGAGTTTGTGATTGGTTTTTGGAGAGCATCTTTTTCATCAATTTTTTTCCTCTTTTACTCTTTTTAGGTATGTCTCCCACTTTCCCTCTCATTTTATTTTTACTGTTTTTCCTTTATTTTCTATGAATTTTCTCATTCTTTTCATTTCTTTTAGTTTTAGCTTTCTTTTAATTGTTCATGTCTCGGAATTTATTTATCATGGTGTACCTTATAAAGGCTTATAAGTTGAACAATCAACCCTTATTTTTCTAAACTTTCTTTTGTTACGCCTTATTTTTCTAAACATTAAACACATATTTACTGACTTTGTTGACAAAAAATTAATATTTACATAGCTTTTGATAAGGAAACTAACCGGTATTTTTTTTATGAGCAAATGTTAGTGGCTAATTAATTAGGGAAGAGGAAAAGTGTTAGTTTTCAGAGTTTGAATCATAAATCTCCTGTTAGTACTCATTCAATGCCTCTTAACTCATTAGTCGAAGCACCTTCTTGGAACAAAGTAACCGGTGTCGTACATGATTATGTTATGTATAGCCATTCATTTACAAGTTTCACAAATTTATTTTTCAAACCCTTAGAAATATTTACTTAATTTTTTTTAGAGTTTATCGTAAATTAATCTGTACGTACGTGTTGCTAAAATCTCTAAATTTGTTTTTCAATTTTTAGTTTCTTTTGCTAGATCTGCATTTCAGTTAGGAAAAAACTTAAGTCAAGTTTTTTAGGTCAAATTCATCATGTTCCTCATTAAAACTAAGCTAAAATAGTCACCAACTACTTTTACTTATTTTTAGGGGTGTTTGTTATTGTATAGTTTAGTGAAGTACATGAAGACTATTTATATATTTCATTCTTAAAGTTTTTAATTTTCATTCTATGAAGACTAAGTAACTCACCTAAGTTTTTTTTTGACAGTAACTCACCTAAGTTTTATCCTTTTAGTTAAACACTATTTATATATTTCATTCTTAAAGTTTTTAATTTTCCATTTGAAATTTTTTATCATTTAAAATATATTTTATAAACTATACGTTAAAGTATATTTGATTTTTGAGACATCTGTATTGAAAGTTTTTATTAAGCTTATTAAAAGTTTGTTAAAAAAACTTATAAAAAATTTTATCTTGAAGATTGTCAAAAAAAAGTTTTATCTTAAAATTATTTTTTCAACTAATATTCTTAAACATTTTTAAATTTGTTTTAAATGTTTTTAAGAAACTATAATGTTTAGAATAGATTTTTTTAATGAATTTTAAAAAGTTATCTATGTATTAGTTTTTAAAAGAGCTTTTGCAATGCAGTACTTTTTGCTGTGTTTTTAAATCTTTTTGGATTTTCGGTATATATTTTTTTTAATAAGCAATTGATTCATAGAAAAGAGCACTAGGAGTGCTCAATCCCAAACGTCACTAGTGGAAAAATGGGATTCAAAGTCGGATATTTAGGACTTTTAAAGTCGGATCTTCACCCGACTTCTATCAAAGCGACTTAGAAACTAAGTTTTTTTAAAGTCGGATTAAGGTCCGACTTAAAAAGTACGTTTTTAAGTCGGATTATTATTGCGTCCGACTTTAATTATGGCCTGTTTCCTGCGGCGCTCACCTCTGTGGAATACTTTTAAAGTCGGGTTGTTTCTGATCTCCGACTTTAAAAGAGCATGTGTAACGTCGGATGATATAAATATCCGACTTTAAAAGTGTACTTATTTTTTTCAAAAATTGTTGGTCATTTTGCTTCACCCTGCAGATACAAAACATTTTATGCATAATTTTTTTTGGTGGGCACATTTTATGCATAATTAAGACAAAACTAAATTAACATCACAAATATTGCAAATGCCAAACTATTGTAACACACAACATCAATCAGTATCATTGAATTGGTAGATTTATATCGAAACAAAGACCATATATATATAGTACTATATATATAGTGGTACTAGCCCATTCACATTGGGTTATCTCGATTTTACAAGGCACGCCTTCCATTCCAGATGACATGTATCTAGTAACAAATGAGTAAACTCATGTAACAAATACACACTTCTAAATGCACAATAAGTAACTTTGATTGATTAAATACATTAGATATCCAAAAAGGGGCAGGCATTCTTACAACAGGCCTGTGCTTCCAAACCCTGGGTTCATCAACACATTTTGCTGCTGCTGCTGCTGAGGATGAAATGGTTGGAAAGGACCAAATGGATTTGCTTGTTGTTGCATTGCTACCGATTGTCTCTCATTAGCTGAAGAAATATCAGTCCTTGGAGTGCTGACAAGGGCAAGCTCCCAGCCAGTTGGATCGAAATCTTTTGTTTGACCAGCACTAGAGTTAAAAGCTGATGCAGTGCCTACATGCATAAAACAGTCACACTTCATAGATGAGAAAAACAAACCATTAAACCTTTCTAAGCAGCAGAGTTTAACAAAGCTCACCAGTTTCGGTGGGGACTATGGCTAAGGCAAGAGCATTCATATCCTCTATGGACGATGCATTCGGTGCCAAATCATTCAATTCCTGCAGCAACAACAGGAATTAGGAAAATTCTAAAAAGACAAATTGAGATATATGCTTGGATACAATAACTTACCAGTAAGTCTCCAGTTTCAAAATTGTTGTGAGATGGTGGAGGAGGAGGAGGTGCAGGCTCAGAATCGGGGACAACAGTGATATCTATAGGAACCGAAGGCTCCTGTTCCTGTTCATCAGACTGTTTGGCGTCTTCAATTGCAAGAACTTATTCTGGTCTATAAGTCAACTGAAGCTGTTGATGCAAAAATGAAATTACTGGTCTAAAAATTAAATGCAAAATAAATATTTCAAGGAAAAATGTACACAGAGTTTCTAAAAATTAAATGCAAAATAACTATTTCAAAGAAAAGCTGTTGATTCAGTAGCTTTTTTGAATGCATCAAGAATATCTACAAATATTGAAACCTAATCAATAGTTTAATCAATAATATTTTATTTGAAGAGTCCCCATTATGACAACTTAAAACCTTCTATGGACTCATCATCCAGTCCTGGTGAAAGTCCAGGACCCAAGATTCAGATTAACACGAGCAAGGGGCGGAACACTTGGATTCAAACCACTTTTGAAGCCTGACTGTGTCACTGGCTGAATGTTGGGTGCACTTGAAAGTTCCATAGCCAGACTCTAGGCCAACAAAACAGATAGCAGATTGGTAAAGAATATTATAGCTCAGGTAAGTGCTGATTATACAAGAGAAATACATGTGATACCTGCAGCCTAACAAATGCTTCTCGACGCTTCGAATCCTCTCCAAGTGACCACTGGTACTTCAAGTACGCCAGCATTACTTGAGGTGAGCCATGATATCGTACACTTTCGGGAGATATTTCGGGGTCATACTGATGGAATAAAAAATAACTTGATTAGATATGTGACAATAAACAAAGATAGCAACCTTCATAAACCAGGTACAAAGTACAAACCTGAAGAAGTTTAACTGAAGTAGACCTTGCTTGGCTAATGCACCCACTTTTTCGGCACAGAGAAGCAAATTTGAGCCATGTTTCAATGTCGTCCCCAGGAGGCAGCACAAGTGCTCTAACAGCCAAAAGTGCTTGCCAAACCTGCAAAAGGCATCAGAAAGTCAGAGGAAGGAAATTAAAAGCCCAATTTTGCAAAATGTTAATTATACAAATAAAATTTGGGCTGCAAGAGCTCATAGTATACTTCAGTTGTTAGAGATTTGAAACTGAATATGGGCCAACATCACAACGTCACATTTTAAATTCTAAGGGTGCGTTAGGCCTAAATTCTAATATGGTATCTAAGAATATCCTAGATCTATTGGGCCACCCACCCAATAGTTCTGGGCATGAAAAGGTAAAATGTGAAATTCAAGTTCCACGACTAGAGATAAAATGTGAAAAAAGTTCATAAACAAAAGGGTATCTTTCACCTTACAAAATTCTAATACTAATGAATTAGGTTGACATATGGAAGATCATATTAATTAATATCACACTTCACAGGTTGACATACAATTTAACCGCACAGTATTGGAGTATAAGAATACTCAGGATGCTCACCATTACTTACTGCCTTGATAGCTGTTTACTGCCTTTTATACTGTATTTAGTTTGGCACTATTTGTGTGTATAGTTTTCCTAGTCAGGCAGTGCCTATTCTTTACTTGCTTAGTCTAGATTTACCAAGAATTATCCACTATAGTAACAAACTCAGAATCGATTAGTTAAGTTATCCCGTTAGGAGTCTCCTATATATAAACTCTGAAATCTGCTTGTGAGCTTCTATATATAGGAGACTCTAATCTTTATAAACTCAGATTTCAGATTACAAAATTGCAGATTCAAATCAGAATCTCTCTCTAGAGTCTATACCATAATCTTGATAGGCAACAACATTATGGTGTTTAGTGCCCAAGCAGGTTATGACCCTAGCATAAACAATTCCCTTTCAAAGAAACTGCGAAATAATATTTGGATCCAATTAAAAGTCTCAAAAATCAAAATACGCTCATTACAATCCTCTGAAATATAATTCATATCCAAATCTTGGTTAAGTATACATATGCATTTCCATTGGGAAAATATGTTTACCTCAACATTGCTCTTGACTCCTTGAATACGCTGAATCCACATATTGCGAATAAGGGCCCGCCGCTCTTCAGCAACTTGGTCTCCAATAGGAAGTGTACAGTAATCAATCACCTGGGAGAAGAGAGGATCTTCCCATGTTAAAGTCATAATAGTTGCATTAAGTGAATGGTCACAATTGAAGGTAAGAATTCTGAATGCCGACCTCTTCTAATTCTGATAGTTGCTGAACACGAACCATATTGCTGTAAGCACGCTCATAGCTTTTCAAAACCTGGAGGTGAAAATGATTTATATGACAACAAAATTCATTGGAATCAAATACAAAGTATGATCACATCACACAAACTATGCACGAACTACAAGAATATCACACTAGGCAAACAAAAGCGTTTGGAGGAAGTCATATAGAAAAGCTGCATGAAGTATCAACCAATATTTCCTTGAAATTAGTAATATTTATAGGGCAACACAAGACAAAGTTATTTGAATAATTATCACAAACAGTACAGGGTTCTGCATTAAAGTCTAATTGCAGAAGACTCATGTACCTGAGTCAAGGGCAACTCATCCCAAGATTGGGTAACTCATCAACCATCCATTGAGCTTCATTAACCAAGATTTTGTACATTACTAATCAGACTCATAGGCCATTAACCAAACTCAGCTACTACATGTAAATCATTAACCAAACTCAATACCCAGTTATTAACCACAATTCTAAACTTCATTAATCGCAGTGTCCCAGGCACCCACTTTCCAGATGTGAAAATAACATTATTGCTAGTCCCATGGTGCTAGTGCAGTCCTATCCTTATAAATCCCAAGTGACGGTGTTCAAATCCCCTTCGGGACAATTCGTATAGTCTAAGTGCCTCCCCATCCCCCACCCCTTTTTTAAAACAATAACATTATTGCTTTATAAATATCTTTAACCAATATTCAAGGTTGTTTTGATATTTTTCAACTAAACGCATTCTCAAATTAAGATTATATTAATGCAAGCATATGTAGATACTTCAAGATGACTTGACATCAGCATGGTGAATGTACCATATTTGGACAGCATGTGAAGCAATTGCAAAAATTTCTTGCTGCAATAATAACCTACTAAGTGATTAAGGCATAGTGTGCAATATGACTACAAAATTAGTGAAAACCAAATTAATCAATGCTAAAGAGTAGAACCTGTAGGAAAAATTTATGAAAGTATGAAACAAACTTACCAGAGCAGCAAGCTATGTTGCTAGACATTTTCTAGCTCTTTCAACATACTCACGTGCTTCATCATACTGCCAAATAGAATTAAATCATAATAAGTAAAATTGAATAAATAAACATCTAAGAGAGTAGATGTTCAAGAAAACTAATACCTTTCCTCTGCGAACTAATAGAACGACCCTGAAGAACGTACCATTACTACTTCCATCACTACCAGAAGCATTATTCCACACGGGTCTGGGTTTTGATTCATCACCATCATCTAATCGAGACACATACTCTGCCTTCAGAAAAACCAGAAGAAAACGAATCCAAAGAAGGTGATGGTCACAAGGAGAGAGACGGTGACGGAGAGATAGATGGAGATGGCGGCCGAGAGGAGAGAGCCACGGAGGAAGGCAGCGAGTTGGAGGAGAGAGCGACGGTAAGATGAATGGAACGGTGGAGTTTTGGTGGAGAGCGATGGGAAGAGCGATAGATGAACGATGGAGATTTAGGGTTCGGTTCAGTAGTCTTTTGTTTTTGGGTTCAGTACTGGAAGTATGGAACGATGGGTTTTAGTTTAAGACAAAAAAAGTCAAACAAAAATGCTAGGGAGGGAAGGCACGTGAGGCTTTTATTATTTTGTTTCACCCAAAAAATAAGGTTACCCCTTTCACGTCGGACATAAGCATTATCCGACCTAAAAGGGTGACCGCCAGAATTTTTCTCCCACGTTTATTACAAAATTGCCACCGCGTCCAGTTTTTAAGTCGGATATATGGGGATCCGACTTAAAATCTCCAATTTTTTTCTAATTTTTGTACTAGTGCGTACAAAGCAGAATCAGAAATTGTTAATACATGTGAAGGCGTTATTCCGCCAAGAAGATAAAGCAAAGCTACAGTCTCTTCCCACTCCATACACAAGCCAGCTCCAAGAGATACAAATAATGTGGTTTACAACCGATTCGAGCATGGCCTCTTTTCCCTTAAAAATAGCGTCATTACGAGTTAACCAAATGCACCAGCAAGTTGCCAACCACTTCGAGCTTGGAATTTCAGTATATGAAGTTTCAATAAAAATTTTGAAAAAAATCATTAAAAACACAAAGATGGGATAAATTTTGTTAAGCTTTTGCAATGGCAGTATTTATTTTTTGGTAAGCTATTTTTTAACTAATTTTTTTTTAAATCTAATTTATAAATAAAATTTAATAAATTTTTGTTTTTTTCGATAAACAATGATTCATTGAAAACAAACACTAGGTATGATCGAAAAACCAATTACAAATTCTTTAAACACAAAGAGGCATTAAGCCACCAAGATGAAACAGAATAACACGAAAGTCTACCAACCTCATAGATAAACAACCTCCACGATAAACATTTAATATACGATACAATGGAGTCTACCACCGGCAATTTCCCTTTAAAGATCAAATTATTTCTAGCAAGCCAAATACACCAGTATGTTGGTAACCAAATAATATATTTTGCTTTGTTTACCTTCTTCCCTGAAAACGCCTTGCAAACAAACGAAAATGATCCACAATACTATTATAGCCCAGAAACTGCAAACCAAGTCAGTCTTCAATCTTAGTCCATACCTCTTTAGCCAAAGCACATTGAAAGAAAAGGCGCATTGAAGATTCACGCGTCTGCGCACATATAGGACATTCTACTGCATCTTCGGAAACAATCACATGTCGTCGTAATAACATCTCATGTGATGGCAATGTGTTGTTGAACAATCTCCATCCAAAATAGACAATTTTCGATAGAGTTACAGTTTTCCAAAGCTCCGAACTTATATCAACAATATCTGATGCTGTATCCGGGAATCTGATAACGCACCAAATGATTATAACAAGAGCTGACTGAAAACTGTTTTTGGGATTCTAAATACCAACACCAATAGTCTATCCTCCCTCTCACCGGTTGAACTTCCACCAGAATATCTCGCAAAAGCTGCGCATCGCCCAACAGATTCAGACAAGAAAAAATACGCCCCTTAATTTGCCGCTGCCAGCGCTCATTCACCCAAAGACCAGCTGCAGCAACTGTCACATTTGGATCGTGACAACCTGCAAATAATGAAGGAAAAAAAGGTGCAAAGGCTGGTTGCCTAGCCAATGATGCTTCCAAAACTTCACACCCTCACCACCCCTTAACCCTTTCTAACACAGTCGTTGAACCATCCTTTTTCAATCACTTTCTCGCCCACAAAAACAAGATCCTTCCACCATGAAGAGTCCTTTTTCCCAAACAACATTAAATCGTTGTTTAAGAAAATTGATAAATCTCCATACCTATGAGTTAAAAGCCCCTCCAACTAGCATTCTCGTCCACCAAAAACCGTTATTTCCATTTAGATAAAAGGGCAATATTAAGCAACTCTATGTTTTTAACACCTAGACCACCGTCCTTATTTGGTTTGCAGATCTTATCCCACGCCACCCAATACATACCCCTACCATCATCTTTAATCCCCCATAAAAAATATCTTTGAATCTTGATCATAGAATTAATCACCATCTTCGGCACTGTATAAAAAGAGAAAAAATAGAGAGGTATGTTATTTAAGACCGAGTTAATAAGAGTTACCCGGCCTCCAATAGAAATGTTGCGACCCTTCACATTTTGCGTAACATATCAATAACCGGCTTCCAAGTTGCCGCACGCCTAGGATTGGCTCCCACCGGACCGGACTCCCAAAAATTTGAAAGGGATAGATTTCGTACGACAATGAAGAAACGTCGAAGCAGAACTCAAAACTCTTCCGGAACATTAATACCAACCAATTTGCTTTTGTGGAAATTAACCTTCAAACTTGAGACTAGTTCAAACCCTCTAAGAATGGATTTGATGCTCCAAAAATTTTCCCGGGATGCCTTGCCCAAAAGAATAGTGTCATCCGCAAATTGCACAATAGAATAAAGAAGATCATCACCAACCTTATAACTCGAAAAAGAACCAATATCCACACCCTTAGTTACCATAGCACACAAACTCTCCGCAACAATCAAGAATAAGAAAGGGGATAAAGGATCCCCTTGTCTTAACCCTCTCTTCATCACAAAATCTCTAGTGGGGATACCATTTACTAATACAGATAAATAGCTTGAGCAAACACGGGCCTTCATCCACCTAATCCAACCTGAATTGAATCCCATCCTATCCATCATGTCAAACAAAAAGGACCAAGAAATAGTATCACAAGCCTTTCTCAAAGCCAACTTTGAAAAGTAAGCACTCATCTTTGTTTCTATTAGCCAAATCAACTCGTTCATTCACCACCACCACGACCCCATCCAGAATGTTTCTACCACCCAAAAAAGCTGATTGACAGTCGGAAATCACTTCGGGTAATACCTTCTTTAATCTATTCGCCATAACCTTTGCTAGAATCTTATACATACAACCAATTAAACAAATAGGCCTGTATTCACCCAACCCTTGGGACTATCATTCTTGGGGATAAGGGTTAAAAGCACAAAATAATCAATATTTGTTTTCTATCTTAACAACTGTCCTTTTTTTTAGCAAACCAATTAGCAGCTGACTTGTTGATTAGTTTTCAATTTCTATCGCTACTTTGATTTCTGCAGTGTATATATATATATCTTTAATTTTCTACCTTAATCTCTATTTTGTAGCCGCAGATACATTTAGAAATACACTTTCTAATTTTTTTTCTGAAAAATGATCGAAGTTAATTAGTATCTATATGAGAAATAATGCTTAAACACATGATTGAGCTCCCTCTTAAACTCTTTTTAGAAGGTGGGGGAGTGTGTAATGATCCTGAGTTATTTAGTTATTGTTGTAACATCAACAATAAAAGAAGTAATAATAATAGCAACCAAAACAAAAATAGAGACGTGATCACGCAGTTCGGCCAATCTTTGCCTACATCTACGACTACAAAGACGCTGTAGTTTCGTCTTATTGCTTAAATGAATTAGGATTAGGGTGTCAGTGTTACAATAGGGATTTATAATGACTCGGTCTAGATTACAACAATACCCTTGAACCTTACTACGAGAGATAATGCCAGTGCACGCATTTGCGTGCCAATGTCACGCCATGGCGTGCTAGCTCTTTAGCGCACGCATTTGCGTGCCAATGTCACGCCATGGCGTGCATATGAGCCATACCCAACAGTTATCAATATTATCATCTCTACTTATCGAAAAAAATCTATATGAGAAATGATAAAATGAAAAAATTTGTTAAATTTGTTATTTGTACTGACTTACATTTTGCTTTGCTTTTGTTTAGATGGATCTTAAGTTTGATCTTCACAATTTGTTTGAAAGCAATGAAATGGAGGATTTCAATCATTTGGCTAACATGCCTGGAAGCAAATTCAAATTCCCTTACAAAAAAAATGTAACTCAATCCCCCCTTTACACATTCAAACAAGAGCACCTAGAGTTATTTGAAAGAGTTAGACAAAAATTTATTAGAAAAGTGGATAAATATATTATGAAAAATCATCACAAAAATATTAATTCACTCAAAGTGAATTTTCTATTAGGTTCTCAACACAAAAATATCATTAACAAATGGATTAGTTATGCAATTTCCAAAGGTGCTAATTACATTGAGCTTATATTCTCTCATAAAGCTTATGGGATGCCAAATCTTAATGATCCTTACATTTTTCCACATATCCTATTTTCCAAGGTCAAACATTTGAGTCTAACAAATTGTGTTCTATTGCCACATCTTGAGTTTTCGGGATTTAGGGTTTTGAAGAGTCTTGTGTTGAGTGAACTTGTAGTAGAGAAAGATCTCTTGTTATGTCTCTTTTCGAAGTGTCTCAATCTTGAAGATCTTAGCTTTATAGATTGCATATTCAAGTTTGAAGTTAATATCATTAGTCCCACATTACTTCATCTTAAGTTAATTAGTTGTGGAATTCCAAAGAGGGTGGATATTGTTACATTAAATCTTTTATCCTTTGGGTATTGTGGTAGCATTATTTCTATTTCTTCTTTTAATGCTCCTAAGTTAGTAAAGTTTTGCTTGACTCCATATTACTCCTTGGAGGAATTAGAAGAATTAGAAATTCCACATCTCTTTGCTCTATTGGCTTCTCTCCATCAACTTCAGAGTTTAAGCATGTACTTCTCTCCATCACAAGTAAGTAACACAAAACTCATTCTATGTATATCTTGTTTCAAATTTGATTACTTGGTATGAAAATTTTGATTAAGACAAAATCACCAATTTAGTTCATGAGATTATTGTGGTTGGATAATTTGGATAAACAACCATTTTGGTCCCTGAATGTTTGATGCGCTGTCATTATAGTTCTATCGAAATCACAAAATGTCTCTAAATGTCTCTTTAGTAAGTCATTTTGATCCTCAAATGTGTCTTTTGTTAGTTCTTTTGGTCCTCAAACGTATATATTTTGTTGCTCAATTTAGTCGGTAGATTTACTAATAGAAGATAAACTTAGGTACGAGTTTGTGATTTCGATACATTCTAGGACTACAATGACAGTGCCTCACATATTCAGGGACGATTTTGTAATTTAGATACATTTGGGGTTTATAATGACAATAACTCACACATTCAGGGACCAAAATGACTATTTTCCCTAGACAATTTAGTCATTGAAATTAATGAAATTCTTAAATGATCACTGAAAATGAAAATATTAAATCACACAAGTCTTTGTCAGTTAATTTTAAGAATGAAACTGAGAACCAAAAATGACTAATGTGACCGAAGATTTTTTATTTGAACGACTATTTTAGAATATTGATAATTTTAGAGACTAAATCCGTACCAACTTAAAAATTTACAAATGTTTTGTGATTTACTCTTTAATTAATTCATGATGCCTTGATACATACTCATGTCTTGATGCAGATAGCAAGATTACCAAAAACAATTACTCCTTTTCAACATCTCATAGAAATGGAGTTATTTGGTTTTGGACCACGAAATGAAAACGATGACTACTTGTGGGCTTTGAATATGGTCATGGCTTGCCCTCGTCTTCAAAAGCTATATTTTGGGGTGAGTTGAGTTTTCTTTAATGATCATCTACTCCCTCTGTCTTTAAATATAAGCAAAAGTATGTCACTGAGCCAAATAGAACAACTTTCGTTGACATATTATTACTTATATTTAATGACACAGGGAGTAATAATCATAGTTACTCAAATCAACGCTTTACACATATGTTTTTAACTAATATCTTTGTGTCATTTTCATTTAACACAATGGTGAAATTTTATAACTTTATTGTAGTTTATTTATAGTGGTGACTATTATTTATTTGCATTTCAGATTGCATCTCCTAATTTGCTTCCTAATCAAAGAGAAAGAAAAGAACATTTAGGATTTTCTCATAGTGAGTTAAAACATGTTGAGTTGCATGGTTTTATTGGCCAAATGATTGAAATTGAGCTTGCTATTCAATTTCTAAAAAATGTGAATTCATTGGAGCATATCACTATTGGGCCTCATCCAAGAATCTATTTAGGAGATGGAGAATGGAAGAATGATTTTGGTTGTCCTTATTGGTTTTCAACCGGGAGGAATTTGATTCGCGAGGAACTTCAAAATTATGTCAACGGAAAAACCAGAATTATATTTTTGTAAGGAATGTTGGCGCCACACTCTAGAATGTGCGTTATACATGTTTTTCATTAGTATTCCTCTTAGTTGAATTATGGATAAATTCTCTTAGTTATAACTAGAGTGTTAGATGATTTTATTTAATTTTATGCAGGGTGAATCCAATCCAATCCGCAATCCATTCCAAATCGATAAATTTGGTTCAGACATTTTTTCATGTTCGAGCAAACTCGAACCAATCCAAAACAATCCATAGTGGTTTGCTTCGGCCAACAGATTTTAAAAAATAAACTCGTGAACCCGAACCAACCCATTATATGCCACACTAGTTTTGTAATTTTAAAAGCACAAAATTTTATCTACTTAAACATTTTACCTTAATAATTTATGATTAAGTTGTAAAGTATTAATACTATTGTTATACCCAATTTTGTCTACATTTTTTTATTACTACGGTCTTTTAAATTTACTAGTTTGTGTGTCTTTATTTTTAGCGCAATAGCAAATAGTAGATAGAAACCGTAAGTCTCAGGCCCAGTTACTGCGAAGTTAGTTTTTGAACTCGTTTGGGTGCTATTTTGGGCATTTGTTTAGTTTTTGGGCCATACTTCATACAACCCTCCAGCTACTCACTGGACACCCTCAAACTTCGTGAAAAGATTAAAATGCTATTAATGAAACGCACGCGTTGTATTTTTTTCTGGAATTACGCAGATTCGGAACTTTGGACTCGTACCCGTTCAGAACCAAAGTACCGAGTACTATATCTTGACAGACACCCCCCACTTTTCAATTTTTAAAGGATTCGAAACTTCAGAACCAAACTGGTACAGAACCTGTGCGGAACCTGCATCACTTCACTTTCTATATTTTTGTTTTAATTTTCTACATCACTTCACTTTTCTGCATCACATCACTTCACATTCCCCATCACATCACTTCAATTCACTTTTTTGTTGGAATGAAATGAAAGAAAGAAAGAACCACGACAGAAATGGCAGGAGAAGTTATTTGCATCAAAATATAAGTTGGTCCGGTACCAAAGTATTGAACGAGTTCAGTATTTTGGTACCGTAGTAGTTCAAAATGTAGTATTGGGATGTTTGAAAGCGCATTTTACGTACGAATATTTTTGAAATATTTGAAGATTGGGGTGTCTGGTGAGTAGATGGGGGGTTGTACGAAATATGGGTCTAGTTTTTTTTCTTGATTGGGTTTGGCCCAACTTAGTCCTATTTTTTCTCTCTCTAAATATTCCATTTAACCAAAAAAAACCATAAAAAGAAAAAACAAAATTACAAAAATTATTTACCAAAATAATCTGTTTATATAAAATATTAAAATTTACACAATAATAAGATCACAAAAATAATAAAATTACAAAAAATATATAAAAAATAAAATGCTGCAGCTTTAGCTTCCCAACGCCTCTTCTTGGTGAGCAAGTTTGCTCTCCTTAGTGAACAAGTCTCTGAGCTAACCCTAATCCTGGAAATGGAAAGAAAGGATTATTGGTAATAAATATGTGATTTGGTTTTTGACCTATAAAAAAGGAACAAAAATCAACAACGAGGGAGGAGAAAATAATAAATAGATAATAAAAATGAAGAAAAAAGGCAAAAGGGTTGTATCCGGCGCTGAGAGGTGAGAATTAGAGAATTACGGTTTCCTCAATGTTAGGGTTGCCGTATATAGCCTCTAAATATTTATTTTATTTAAAAAAACCCCACGATTTAATAATACGGACCCCCTTGCATTGACAGCCTTGAGTATTCGCAGACCCTCAATTTACACGCCCACAAAAACGAAAAGTATTTTTTTTACCCCCACAGTTCCCCCCTATACCTCCCCACACAATTTGATATTTCGAGAATACCCTCAGTAAAACTACTTAACGGATTTATCGTATTAAATATAAATCTGTTTTTGGTTTTTTCCCCAAAACAGATTTATCTTTTAATTAGATAAATTACCAAAGAAATACTTAAATCCGTTTTTGTTATTTTTTAATAACGGATTTATCTATTATTAGATAAATACGTTTTGAATTTTTTCAAAACGATTTATCTAATAAATAGATAAATCCGTTTTGTAAAATAATTAATAAATAAAAGTGATAAATCTGTTAAAAAATTAAAATAATTTTTTTTAAAAGAATAAAATACATAAGAATTTAGTGTGTAGATATTCGTTAACATGTGATGATATTGTAAGTCGTGTGAATAATTTAGGCTAAAAAATCGGTTTTCGGGCAACCTACTCCGATTTTAATGAAACCACAGCCAGTAAATCCGAAAAAAATCAGGCATCAAGAATCCCCCAGAAGGCACTTCTCCCAGGGAGGCGGGGATCAATATCCGAAATTCCATTGTTAACTATTTTTTCTTAATTTTTTAAATTTTTCATAAATTACAAAAACTCTAAAAAAAATTCCATAACCTTATTTTGGTTTTACTAGATTTTTAGTGGTGTTTTATAATTTTTAGATTAGTTTTGACTCTTTAACGAATATTTAGTAATGTTTTTATAACCATTTTTTAAAAATTAAAAAAAAAATATTTTTAAATACACAACAGACTTACCTATTTATTAGATAAATCTGTTTTGAATATTTCCAAAATGGATTTATCTAATGAATAGATAAATCCGTTATTAAAAAAATAACAAAAACGGATTTATCTATTTAATAGATAAATCCACAAAAACGGATTTATCTATTTAATAGATAAATCCATTTTTGTTATTTTTTAATAACGGATTTATCTATAGTGGGGGTAAATCCGTTATGAGTTTTTTCCTTAAACGGATTTATCTAATTAAAAGATAAATCCGTTTTTAGTTTTTTTCGCAAAACAGATTTATCTTTAAAATAGATAAATCCGTTAGTTGTAACTCTGAGGGGCATTCTGGGAATATCATATTTTGTGGGGGTATATGGGGGAACTGTGGGGGTACAAAAAAAAACCCAAAAACGAAAACTGTGTAGTTGTTATCCGCACCCCCTTTTTAAAAGTTCAGCCCCCTACTCATTAGGCCACTTCCGCAGGCCGGCAGCTTTAAAGGCCAACGGCGAAACTGGGCAGCTACTAATTACACCCCTCTGTTTTTACTTTACAACCTATTTCGTTTTTGTTTTTTTTTTAAAGGGGATTAAGTCGATTGTACAATCGGGATAGTCATCGTTTTAGGACGAATGAGCTGTACAGTTCAAGAGTCCTAAAACCCATACGAAAAGTATTATCATAATTCTCAGAAAAGTATTATCTTCCCATAAACAATTTTTTTTAAAAAAACTTAAATAGGGGATTAAGTCGACTTTTTAGGATGAATGAGTTCTACAAATAGGAGATTAAGTCGGCTGTACAGCCGGATTAATCTGCTTTTTCTACCCCCTCTATCAAGTGCACAAATAAAAACTTTTTTTTAAGTTCTCCATAATTCTTTTTTTTCTTTCTTAATTTATAATAAAAAAAGGGTCAAATAAATATTTTCTAAAATTAACATTATTTTTACACAACTAAATAGAAGGTAACATTCCTTAGGAAAGGATGTTGTGGGGGTGCTAATACATTCCCCACGCATAACCGACTCCCGAACCCAAATCTGGTCTCAAGGACCCTTATCCAAACCAAAAGGATTTATCAACGTTTGCCCCTAATATTAAACTTTGGTGACGGCTTCATTCCGAACTTCGAAAAATCCTTTCTCGGATTTTTTGGTCGCTACAACTATGAATTGGATGACATTAATGGGTTTTATTTGATTTGGTGTAATTTTTAAATTCTAGAATTTTTTTGGCTATTTAGAAATGTCGGAATGTTTCAACAAAATGTTGTTTTTTATATTTTAAAAAAATTATATTTTAGTACATGATCTGTGAGCCCAATCCAAACCAACCGGTCCAATATCGAATTAGTTTGGTTCAACTTTTAGAGAAAAAAAATACAAAATCCAAACTAACCCAAAGTGTGTAATTATAATTGGTTCGAACTACAAATTTAGTCTAATAGAAAAGGATTACATTACATGAAGGAAGTATATATTTGACTGATATTTCATTGAGGAGCAGCACAAATACTTTTGATAGGGAAAGTAACCTTTTGCTCTTTTTCCAAACTGTACCATAAGGTTTTATAGATATGATCAAAATCTATAAGAAACAGAACCGAAATAATAGACAGGTTTTGCTTTTTATCTTACATTATAAAAGATCTTTATCTTACATTATAATTGCTCTAAATAAACACAGCATAATTAATTTTTATCTTACATTATAATTGAACTTTTGTTTCCTTAGTTTAAAATAATCAGGTTGTTCATATGCTTCTTAAATAACTGATAAACTCTGTTCAATATGCAAGGATCATCTGACTGCAATTCTTTGCAATACCAAGGATTGCGACGCCACGGCAATTTAAAATATTACTTGACATCCCTTTCCTTTACTTCCTGTAGTAAAACACTTGACGAATAGTACGCTTTTTCAAATGATCGATGGAAGAAATTCATAAACAAATCACCACCCTCTCTATTGATTTATTTGTTTATAGAGTTTCAAGCAGAAAAATTAAAGAATTTCATCTGAAAAATGTTAGAGAGGTAGCCTCAATTAAATACATTGCATTATTATAAAGTACTCACAGTTTCATTCAAAACCAAGATTATGATCATTTTTTAACTTAAAAAACTGCTAAACTATAAGAGAATAAAATATAATTTATTGTAAATAGTAATTTGTGAGGAACAAATCAAATTGATCTGAAAACACTGTCATGTAACACAGTTCAGTTATTTATTTATTGGATATAAATAAAGTACAACTGAAGACTTGGTTGCAACATGATTATTTCATCGGTGGATCATTTCAGAACTTCTTTATGAACTCGTAAATGTGATTACTGATTTCATCTGGTGTTTCTTGATTGTTGAAGTGTGCCACTCCTTTTTGCACAATCACTTCTTCTAAATTGGGTACATCTTCCTTGAAACCTCCACCATGTATATACTCCTTCGTGTTTCCCGAGGTGTAAACCATGTCCAACTCACCTGTAATGAACTTTACTGGCACCTTGATTTTTGCTCCACTCCATGGTGCTGTGAGTTCCCAATTTCTGCAATACAATCCAATTAATTTAACTTAATCTATAAAGCATTGAAACATACAGACACAGGACACGACAAGATATTGATAATAATTTGAGAAAGCGAAAATAATTGAATGCAACCACGCATGTCAATTTCAGTGTCGACACGTGTTGGATACATCTTCAATCTGAAGTGTCGGTGCTACATATTATTTAACTGACATGAGAATTTAAATTTTTTGAAAACAATAATCAAAAGCAACACACACAGAATAAAAAAAAATCAATTACCGATTGAAGTTTCTGTAGTAGTTCAACCCTCCAGTAAAGCCAGTTTTCTCAAATTTGGCGACAAAATAAGCAAGGTCATCTTCTGTGAGCCAAGAGGGTAAAGCGTCAGACATGTCCGGATTGAATCCATATCCATACTCTCCTTTGGGAAAGATTGGAGGACCAGTCTTTCGAGTTGTAAGGATATTTTTAATCACATATTTTGTCCCAACTTTAGCCATCTGAGCTTCAATTTCGCCAGGCTCCTGTGATGTGACACAAATGGATTAATAACATAACATATATGATATATATTCAGACTACTAAAACTCCTCTTTTAGTTACTAATTAGGAGACCGAAAAATTGGTTTATCTATAGCGATCAATTTAAAGACCGAATTTCAAAATCAATCGCTAAATTGGTCACACTAAGTTGATAGCTAACCAGTTTAGCAACCAATTTGAAAAAATTGTTAAATCGCTAGTCGCTAATATGTAGTAATCGCTTAGAATACCGATTTGAAAAATATCTAAACCACTAGTCGCTAATGTGTATCAACTCATTTAGCTTCCATTTTTCAAATTTAGTGACAGATTTTAAAAACATGTCCCTAAATCGCTGCATACCAGATTTTTTAGTGTCTAAATTAATCAATGAATAGCAAAGTTTTCGTAATTGATTTTGAAACCAGATGCTAAACTAGTCACTCCAGTCGCTAACTAGTTTAACTAGTTTAACGACATGATTTAACCAATTTGAAAAAGTCAATAATATATAGCGTTTAATTTGAAAAGTTTCCAAACCACTATCAACCAATTTAGCGACAAATTTTCAAATTTAGTGTATGATTTCAAACATTGGTCTATAACCAAAAATTTTCAGTCTCTATATTTGTCAATTTTTTGTATAGATTTGAAATTGGAGGTATGAAGTAAAAATAGGGGAAGAACCCTGTTAATTCTCCTCATATTTTTCAAGATGACTGTACAGACAAAAAGATTCTTTTCTAAATTTTAACTCATAATAATTTGGCAAAATTGAACTATTTTAACTAACTTTTTAATCTGTGTATAGTTATAGTTAGGTAATTTTACCCACAAACAATATCAAAAAGAGTTTTTTTTTTCTTTTAATCTCGGAACCTGCACTAGTGCAAATTTGACATTAAAAAACACCATTTAGCATCGATTATTTGAACACCCGATGCTAAATGTGTAACCGGTGGCATTTTTGAAATTACGAGCAAAAGTTTAAGCTCACATTAGACTTTTAGCATCAGGTCTTCTAACACCCGATGCGAAATGTACTTGATTTGGACATTTAACATCGGTTGTTAAAAACAACAGATGTTAAATGTCCAAATCAAGTACATTTAGCATTGGGTGTTAGAAGACCCGATGGTAAATGTCAAAACCAAATTTTAATTTCTCGCACAAACACAACCCTTTTACGTTGCGAACCTCTTCTCTTCCTCGCACACAAACCCACTCAACGCTTCCTTCCTTCACACAAACCCTTCCTCCTTTCAGCATCTGTCCATTGAAACGAAGGATCTGTCACGCACCGTAACAATATTCGCTTCAGAGTCCGTCTTCAAGCATCTGTCACGAACTGTTCAGAAATCTTCCTCCAGAAATCTTCAAAACATTGTTCAGAATCCATCTTCGTTTTCATTTTCGTGAAATCTTCAAGCATCTGTCCAGAAATCACTGTGAGAGGGGTAAGCATCTTCGCTCTTTCTTCCTCTCCCTTCGTTTTTGTTTTCTCCGCTCTCGCTTGAAACCCTAATCCTCTCCCTTCGTTTTCGTTTTCTTCGCTCTCACTTGAAACCCTAAGTTTTGCGGCTCTGTCCAGAGCTTCTTGGCCTTGACTTGGGAAGATTTTTCACAGGATATGGAATTGGAGTTATATATCTCATATGCGGTAATTATTTGATAATTATATACTGCCATTCAACTTAAATTGGCTATTTATTATAATATTTGTAACAAAAATGAGTAATATGGATCAGGTTCCAGTTTATATAGCAGATTCTATTGGAAGTGATTTTAGCCATTCCACCATTTAACTATCCTGTCAATCTTGCTGTCTCAAAATTTGTTGGAGGCAAAGGTGAGAGTAATTCAGAAATTTTACACTGCATCATTGTTCATTGCAGTGATGGCACCCTTCATTTTGTGTTCGTTATTATCTTATGTTGTTAGACAAGCTGTTCCCTCTAACCCCAACATGGATGTTGTCTTTCTTTCTTTCTTTCTCAATTTCTATATAATAATGAGTATATTTCCATCTTTGGTTTTTTATTCAACATTTTGTTTGTGACTTGTACTAATTAATTTGTTTGTTTAATTTTAGGGATGTGATGGTTCAATTCCGATAGACAATAGTCCAGAATCAGATAATCGAGCATTTGCACATCAAGGGGTTAGAGAGTTTGAAGTGATAGAAAAAGCCAAGGCACTTTTGAAACCTCTTGCTACTTCATTGTTTTTTTTTTGACAATTACTTCATTGTTTTTTTTTTTGACAATTACTTCATTATTTTTAGCCTTTTTAATGGATGATAGACCTTTTTAGTGACATTTGTAGAATTTTGTGTAAGAAATTTGTAGAACTTATAAGATTAATGACTTGTATCGTATGACATTAAATTTCAATAAAATTTGAAGTATTTTTATTAATTTATTATGAGTTGCTCTCTGAAAATAATTTTGTATATCAGGATTTTATAAATTGGTCAATTGATATCTATTAATAGTGCCAATTAATGTTTTTGTAAAAAAAGACATTTAGCATCGGTTGTTTCAAATAACCGATGCTAAAAGTCATTTCCAGGACATTTAGCACCGGTTGTTTCAAATAACCGATGCTAAATGTCATTTTCAGGACATTTAGCATAGCATCGGTCTTTTCAAATAACCGATGCTAAATGTCATTTTCAGAATATTTAGCATCGGGTATTCTATACAACCGATGCTAAATGTACTTGTCAGAGACATTTAGCATCGGGTATACTATACAACCGATGCTAAATGTTTGTTTTGAGGCTATATTGGACAGTGATGAAACACATTTAGCATTGGTTATTTAAAAAACCGATGCTAAATGTCCAAAACAACCGAGGCTAAATGTCTTTTCTGCACTAGTGCTAGCCACGAGTACCCGGCCTGCATGGTTTTATCCTCCTAAGATTTGAACTCGAGACCATGGAGTGAAATCCAACATAGTTACGGTTCGGACCAATACTTATTGGTATGTAGTTAAATTCGAGTTTCTACCTGAACTCGGGAGGGGATCTAAAAATCGTAACTCGTAGAGTCGTAACACGATTCGTAAGAGTCTACATATTTTACAAACATATTTATGTACATATAAATTCACACACACACACACAAACACAGACACACACACACACATATATATATATATATATATATATATATATATATATATATATATATATATATATGAAACACCCCAAATAAACTTCAATTCAAGTGCAGACTTGCTAGGGAATTCCATCCAGTGGCGGACCTAGCATGTATCCAGGGGGTTCAGTTGAACCCCTGGAATTTTTTTTTTGCACTAAACACCCTATATAAATATCTTAAATCTCTTGAAATTTTAATTTTGACACCCCTGAAAATTTGAAATTGTACTAGTAGACCAAGTTTTGCACCCATTTGATACCGGCCTTAAAAAATTTGACACCCCTGACCCCGGGGTCCGCCACTGATTCGATCACAGTCTTCATGAGTCAGTATTAAACAAATAAAAATGTCAAAAAGTCAGTGTGAATGGAAGCAGCAGTGTGAATGGAAGATACAGAGCAGAAATGAAGCAGCAGCGTGAATGGAAGATGCAGGCAGAAATGAAGCAGAAGCAGTAGCATAAGGCGAAGAAGCAGCAACAGCGTGAAGAAGCAGCAACGTGAATGGAAGAAGCGGTTTGCAAAGAAGACAGGACAGCGTGCAAAGAAGACAGGACAGCGTGAATGGAAGAAGCAGTTTGCTAAGAAGCATCCGCGTAAAAGTTTGTTTTTTGACAGATGGTTAATATCCTAAAAAAAGGTTAAAAGATTTTCACCCACAGTAAAAAAGATTAAAAAGCATTTTAAAACATTGAACAGTTAAAAAATTAAGAGTATAAGTGACTTCTTAGTTTTTACGTTTAAAATAGAGGGTAATTTAGACATTTCAGGCAGAAATGTCCTGTTCTACTTCTTCTCTGCATGGACCCGACCCGGAAGTTCAGTTTCTGCAAAACGGCAAACCTTCGATACCCTAAAATGGACACGATTACGGCGAGCCGCTACCACCGATTCTGCGAACCAGCACGGCGACTCTACCGTAAACTCGCACGTTTTTGCGAATCAGCGCGCGATTTTGACCACCTTAGGTATATAAAAAGAGTATATGATATTTATTCAGATTTGGAAGTAAAAATAAGGAAGAACTAACCTGAAATCTAGAGATATAGTAATCATCTCCATAAAGAGCATGTATACCATCAACAGTCTTAATTTTTGGATGTCTACGGAGAAAAGGAACACTGAGACAAACATAAGCCTTAATTCTTTCAGGACGAAACATACAGAAATACCAACCAATTAAAGCTCCCCAATCATGAGCAACAAGGAACACTTGATCAGCACCAAGAAAGTCAATTAGTGCAACAAGATCACCAACAATATGAAAACTGGTGTAACTGCTTATTGAAGATGGAGCTTCAGTATCACCATAGCCACGTAGATCTGGAGCCACTGCACGGTAACCGAGTGAACTTAGGGTTTGGATTTGGTGTCGCCATGAGTACCATAGTTCAGGGAAGCCATGAAGGAATAGGACTATTGGCCCTTCTCCTTTCTCTGCTATGTGCATTTTGATTCCGTTGAGTTCTACTGTTTTATGCTTTATTCCCTCCATTTTGATCTTTCTTATTTTTTCTGGAGTGAGGAAAATGATGAGAAAGAAACTAAGGTCTGCAATGGAGATCACATTTTTATTTATTTGAATTCAAAATGATAAAAGTCAATGCTTTGGTTTGTTGAGGTGATTTAATTTAATGGGAAAATAAAATAAAATAAAATAAAATAAAATAAAATAAGGGGCATGAGCTCCACGTGGTATGATTATCTATGATAATGCGGTTTAAAAAAGAGAATATAAAAATATAAAGCTTTTTTTTAACCCCCTATCGGACCTCTACCCCATAAATTGTTTTATCCCAAAAATACCTCTTTTTTTACCAAAACCTCAACAGTGTCTAAAATTTTTCACTTTCCCAGAATTACCTTCCAAAAAGGTATTTTTGGAATTATTTTTTCGTTAGTTTTCCAGAAACACTCAAACGAGGATAATTCCGAAACCTTAAAATTGTATTCCGGAATTATCTAATTTTGATGATTCCAGAAAGTTTATTTTTTTTGCCTTTCCGGAATTATGTAAAAAGACGTAATTCCGAAAAGTTTATTGTTTTTGCCTTCCAAAATTATCACTTTAGACGTAATTCCGAAAATTTAAATTTCCACCTTCCGAAATTTTGTCTTAGGGACATAATTCCGGAATTATTATTAATTTTTTTTAATTTTTATAATTAACAGTTGATTTTTTTATTTTATAGATATGACTACAGCTGATGGCAAGTTTCCCTTTACTATAGATTTATCGGACCAATTTACCACTACAGAGGTGCATATCTCCCTAAAGTTCTTCTTGTTTATGATTATTTATAATTTATTAATTATGTTTATGGTTATTGTGTAGATTTTTGCTACTCACGATAATCTCTTACATTGGGGCGAGAGACGTTGGGAAAGCCAACAGAGTTGTTGTTATCATTTTTCGATCCGAGTCCACCATGAATGGTAAAGGGAAAAAGAATAAAATTATTTTGGGTTGCGAGAGACATGGGAGATATGTCGGAGTAGACATTGGGTGTTCTAGAGCGAGGTCATCAAAGAAGTGCGGTTGTCCTTTTAGGCTAAAAGCTACACCGTTGAACCCTCCTGATTGGGATTGGAAAGTCAAAGTTATGTGTGGAATACACAATCATGAGCCTCATAAAACCTCTCGGGCAAGCAATATTTGGGCGGTTTAATAAAGAGGAGCGGTCTATGGTTGAAGAGCATTTGTTGTTGAATGTTAAGCGCAGAATAGTATGGATGCAATTAAGAAGCGATTTTCGAACAACTTGAGTACTATGTCGCAGCTGTATAGAACCCGCAGCAGGTTTCAATCGAGCCGGAGAGGTTATAGAACTAAGATACATGAGCTTATGAGACCGGTAGAACCTGAACATTATTTGTGTTGGACTAGACGACTTGATAACACTGATGTTGTTAAAGAGATCGTGTGGGCACACCCTGAGTCTATCAAGTTATTGAGGATGTTTCCTAGTATTTTGATTATAGACGGCACCTTCAAAACCAACAAATATAGATTGCCTCTTTGGGAGATTGTTGGTGTCACTTCCACTGAGTTGACATTTGAATTGGCATTTGCTTACTTGTCTGCAGAGCAGTATGATGATTATAGATGGGTATTGCAGACATTGAGAGATTTGATGGTGGTAGATATTCCACTTCCTCAATTAATCATCACCGACAGAGAAACATCATTGATGAATGTTATAGAAGTTGTGTTTCCTGAGAGTCTGAATTTTCTTTGCCGGTATCACATTGTTGTCCTGTGTCAAACTCTTAGGTCCTAGCCGTGGGTTCGGCCAGAGGTTTGAACAAGTGTTTTTGATTCCTCTGTTCTTCAAGCAATTGCGCCAAGGAGGGAACTCTGCTCCTTGACTGTGGGTATCCTGACTCCTCTAGAAAGGGTGAGGTTGAGTGAATGGGACACGAGGGTTGGATTATACTACTGGCTAATGCATGAAAATAAAGATAAAGTGCGATAAAAGCAGATAGATGAAATAAACGTAGAGTTTTTGATTGATTGATGTGTGTCTATTCTGTACAATTACTCTCCTATTTATATACATAGGCCCTCGTTGGCCACAAACAGAGCCAACATTTGCCAACCGTTGGATTAATCAAAATCAACGCACTACATTACATCCAGGCCCTAAAAACTAGGAAGCACTCTTCCACTCTTCCCACTAGCACGGGTAGTGGGGTCAAAATATCTTCGCTTTCACTTCTATGGCGCTTCTCCACGTTGTCTTAACCGGTCCAACATCTAAATGTGTCCACGTGCGTTGAATGCTTGCTCCCAAAGCAATCTCTTTTACCTCGGCCAACTCCTCATGCCCACTTCCCATAAATTTAGGAAGGTGGTTACCGTAGCTTGGCTTGGTCTTTCTCCATTATATTTATTTTAATAAATCATATAATTATTTAATAAATAATTATATGAACACATTAAGACCAAGTATTAGCCTCCAAGTCTATATAAACTTAGTAGTCACGTCAAGCCGATTTGTCTCGGCCGAGACTTACCTCGGCCAGTCAGGCGTCAGCCGAGTAGGCACCTCAATTGTTTATCTTAGCCATGTGGTCATGTATAGTCAATTTAGACCCCAAGCAGCTAAAATTTCTATTTTTGCCGACGGGAATCAGCCTTCGGCCCTCGGCTAGCCGATTCTACTCCAGCCGAGTAGCCCTCGGCGAAAACGGGTGTCAACACACATAAACAAGAATGTCAATGCTAAGTGTAAGCAGATGGTGAAGGGGAATAGAGTCAAGTTAGTGATGGAGCTTTGAAAGTTTATAGTTGACTCTACAAGTGAGGAAGGGTATTTTGAGTGATTGAACGAATTTGAACAATCATGTGTCGATGTACCCCAGCTTGTGACTTATGTGAACAACACTTGGATAATTCCTCACAAGGAGAGATTTGTTGGACCGTAGACTAATAGGGTGAGACACTTTGGGAATACAACAACCAATAGGGTCGAGGCAGCCCAATGGGCATTGAAAAGGGCATTGGGTTTTAGTGGAGGAGATTTATGCAGATGCCGGGAGTCGATGCACGGTATGGTTAATGCCCAAATTGATAAGATTGTGGATTCTTTTCAAAAAAGCATCAACCGAGTGGATGCTCGGTACAACACTCCATTCTACAAGGATTTACGTGGTTTGGTCTCGGCAAATGCATTGAATCATATTGCTGATGAGTTTGATAGCATGTTGTCTGAAGTGGGTACTGATAAAAGTCGTTGTGGATGGACGATTAAAGTTACACATTGGTTACCTTGTGCTTGCGATCTTGGTTATATGCACCTAGCGGGTCGTCCAATCCCATTGGACGTGGTTGACTCCCATTGGATGAGGCTCAGTTTGGAGGGTTTGGATGAGGAGCGCATCAAACAAGCATCAAAAGATTGTGACATAAGCTATACTATGGATACAATTTGGAAGCGGTTTAATGGTATGGATCTTGAGGAGAAATTTATATTTAAGAAAGGTCTTGATGAATTTTCCTTTCCAAGCACTACATCTATGGTTCCACCTAAATCCAAAGTGAAGACGAAGGGTGCACCAAAGAAGGGTGCACAACACTCAACCTCACCACCGCACTCACGAAACCCTCACCACCGCCACACACTACAACAAAGGCATTTTCTCTTCCTCGTGTGATTTCCCTTCCCTTCACTGTGTGATTTTCTCTAAAGAGCAGGAAAGAGCTGATGGAAAACCCAAGTTAGAACCCTAATCGTATTCCAGATCCTAAGTTAGATCTGTATTCCTCCCTCAAATCTCCAATCGTATTCCTTTTTCTGCAAAAAACCCTAATCGCACGAAATCGCATTTGCTGCCACCGCACCAAATCACAGTGACATCGCATTCGCTGGATAGAACTTAGGGTTTATTGCATCAAATCGCACCAAATCAGAGTTTCATTCCCTGCAACATCTCTTCATTGGTGAGTTTCAGCTTCTTTGTATCTTCGTTGGTGAGTCTCACTGCTTTATTTAGTATTTGTGTTTGAACTCGTGTTAGTTTTAGTTATATGAGATTGTAAATCTGTTTTAATTAGTGTGAATATGTTTGAATCTGTTTTAGTTATATATGTGTGATGTTTGAAATCGTATATTTACCTTGAGGTTTTTATGTCATTGTTCTTCTGGTATTTTTTTTTCAGAAATGGTATTGCTTTGGCTTAGTAAATTATGGCACTTTGGATTGCATCTCAAAGCTTTATTGAAGACAACTTCGGATCAGGGAATCTGGATTGGATTCAAAGGTTGTGGCTGTTAGCATGGGACCCTCTCAATATGTTGATACTCTTAGAAATGGTCTTGCTATGGGAGCTGACAGAGGCATCCATGTGGAGACTAATAATTAACTCTATCCAATAATTGTTGCAAAGGTTTTGAAGAAACTTGTGGAGATTGAGAAACCTGGCCTTTTGATTCTTGGAAAAAAGGTATTCTACTTTTATTTTATTTTGTTGGAGAGAGGCGTGTTTGTGAAAGTTGAGATCTATGCTTATTTGTGTTTGATAGACTCATAGTATTTCATGATTAAATGTATGTTTAGTTGTTTGATTGTTTAATTTTCAATGGTGTTGAGTATAATGGATACTTCTACTTTTGCTTTGCCTTGTTGAGTTGGGGTTTTATTGAACTAATTGTGTTTCTTTGTTCTTTTCCATCTTTTTAGTTTTTAGTGTAAGGAAATGAAAGAATTGAAAAGAAGAAGAGAGCATTTTGTGTATTATTTTTTATTTTCAGTCTTTCTCTTGTTAAGATTGCTAAGAAGTCTTGACCAAAAAGAAAAGATTGCTAAGAAGTACATGAAGTTAAGAGTCTGGTTGACCTGTTGTGAAATAAACAAAAGATGTCATAGGTAACAATGGCAAATGTAGAGGGAGGGGGGTCAATTGTATACATATGATATGCTTCAGTTAAACAGGGGCATAATCATTTCTTTAGCCGGCCAACTATATATGATATGCTTCAGTTATGTATCATTTTAGCATGTGGTGATCAAAGGTAAAATGATCTTGTTGAATACCAAATTATCTTCTGTTATGTATCATTTTAGCATGTGTTGATCAAAGGTAAAATGATCTCCATTCTCAAATTCTGTTTGATCAAAGGTAAAATGATCTTGTTGAATACCAAATGAATTTCTTCAGGAATACTAATGTGGTGATGGAATATATTTCTGTTCTGTCAGCAACCGTGTATGGACTGAGGTTATAACTTTTTTGTCATTTTTTATTTTTCTTATTGATTTCACCAACTGTTGATTCAAATCAAATCGTTTTGTTAACTGTACATGTTGGTGGTTTATTTTATTCCAATGCTACCGGTTAGTGCAAATTTGTTTTGTTATTCTGTAAATGGGGTGGGATATCAAAGACAACTATATGAGAAAAGGAACAATTATGCATTTGTTTTTTCTCTTTTTGGTTTTTAGTTAATGTATGCATGCATGGCTCTTTTTTTGTAGAGCTGCCATTTGGAGGCGAAATCTTCAGTTAATATCATAATCAAGACTGCAAATGATGCATCAGACACATTACACAAGACAACAGGGGCTTTGAAGGACATGGAAAGCAACTTGAGGAATGTCAATGCCAAGGTTAGATGATGACCAATATTCAACATGCATGCTTTAAGTTCCCATTATTATTTGATTTGATCATTCACTCTCAAGTCAGAGATCACAATGTCACTGAATATAATATTGTGGTGTGTCCTTTCTTTTCTGTAGTCACTATATGGGAGAAGATTTGGCTTCCATGAGCCTCAAAGAACTTCAAAGTATGGAGCAGCAGCTAGATACTCCTATCAAGAAAATATGCACAAGCGAAGTATATGTATGTGTGTATAGTTGTCTATGTTGATTAATTTAACTTTTTGTTTGGTTTATTTATGATGCTAATAGTTGTCTATGTTGATTGATTTAACTTTTTGTTTAAGTACTAATGAGAATAGAGTAAATTTAACCTTACACTATTTTTGAAGACGGATAGACTACATTCTTTTGTTCATTTTTTAAAATTTAACTTTATAAAATAGGATGCTAAGTCTATACTTAGAGATTCAAATGCCCAACTTGTGAATGTGATGTTAAGGATGAGGACAATATGAGCAAGCCTGCATGGTTGGCTGGTGAATCACAGAGAGCCACTGACTTTGATACTTCCCCAGATTTTGATCCTTCTGTAAGTATCAACTTACTTCTTTAGAGTTCTCCAATATATATATATATATATATATATATATATATATATATATATATTATAAGCGAGGCCAGTCCTTCAGCATGGACTGGCGCGCTTTTTCCCCCCTCCCCTCTCTATTTTTTTTACCTTTTAGCTCCTCATCTTTTTTTTCCTTCCATTTTTAGTTTTTAGGGCTCATTGGACTTTTTTAAAAAGGTCCATATGAAAAATATGATTAGGTAAAAGTACTTAAGTTGTGATTCCAAGTAGTGTGTTTTGAGGTGCTTTAGAGTTCAGACAAAATTTTAGATGTTTAAATACATGGAGTTCGTTTCTCAATAATCAGTTTGGTAGAAAAATATAGTTTTATGACAAATTTTGTAAAATGTGATGCTAAGCAGTGTGTATTTGGGTAAAATTTTATATGTTCTAATATGTGAAGTTCATTCCTCAATAACAAGTTTGGTGAAAAAAATCATGACGAAATATTTAAAGTCTTAAATTTACCCTCTCCCTCTTTTTCTTTCCTCTCTTTTTATTTATACTTTTTTAGTAAAAATTCACACGTACTTAAATTGTGATGTTAAGTAGTGTGTTTTGAGGTGCTTTATAGTTCGGACAAAATTTTAGATGTTTAACTACATGAAGTTCGTTTCTCAATAATCGGGTTGAAGTTATCAACCACTGCATACAGAGTGAATTTAATATTAACAAACTTTTCCTATCCCTCTTTTTTTGGCGCCGAACTTTCCCTCTCCCTCTTTTTATTTATACTTTTTTACGTAGTGTGTTTTGAGGTGTTTTATAGTTCAGACAAAATTTTAGATGTAATAATCGATTTGAAGTTGGCGGGTTGAAGAGAAAGTAGTCTTGCAATATATTATGGCGCCAAAGGGCATTTTTGTGATTTTCTCACAACCTTTTTATGCATGTCGTCCAAGTGTGTCTATTTTTCTTCTTCTATTTTGATGAATCTTAACCAAGGGTGTCTATTTTTCATGGGTATTTTCATCATTTCGGTTCAACTACTCATTGCATGTCAAACACATCCCACTTGAGGTGCCTCTCTTTCATTGGTCCTGTTTTCTTACATCCTCCACATGTCTCTCTTTTTCTTTCATCCGGTACATGTCACAAACTATCTATGTAAAACAATTCTAAGTAGTGCATGTAAGACACATGTTCTTCACTTCATTAAACATCAGTGCCACATGTCTTTCTTTTTCTCCCATCTGCCACATGTCTCAAACTATATATGTAAAACAATTCTAAGTAGTGCATGTAAGACACATGTTCTTCACTTCATGAGACATCAGTGTCACATTTCCTTTTGATGCATGTCTGCCACGGAGCCAAAATTTGGCGCCAAATTTTAGGGGTATTTTCGTCATTTCGGTTCAACTACTCATTGCATGTCAAACACGTCCCACTTGAGGTGCCTCTCTTTCATTGGTTCTGTTTTCTTCCATTTGCCACATGTCTTATTTTTCCCCCATCTACCACATGTCTTATTTTGTCTCAAACTATCTATGTAAATCAATTCTAAGTATTGCATATAAGACACGTGTTCTTCACTTCATGAGACATCAGTGCCACGTTTCCTTTTGATGCATGTCAGCCACATTTGGCGCCAAATTTCGGGGTATTTTCATCATTCAAAGAAAAAAATACAAAGTTTGTATTGCTGCTATATTGATATTTCAGCTGAGAAGGATAAATTAACCTATCTATATAGCATCCTATATTTTGAATATCTTAAACTCATGTAACTGAGTCGTTACTAGCGCTCCTCGTGCATTGCACGGGCATTGAGACTAGTATATATATATATATATATATATATATATATATATATATATATATATATATATATATATATATAGTTATAAATTTATGGTTAATTCAGTTGATTGTTAATAGTTGCAAATTGCAACACATTGTTATTTCTATCAACTGAGGTTAATACTTTTTTAACCATTACGAAACTGCATTAACCAAAACCAGCAAAATTGTTATTAATTTTGTGTCCTAATTTGATGTTAAAAATCACTTCTGACTCCATAGCCCAATGGATAAGGCGCTGGTCTAAAAACCAGAGATCCTGGGTTCGATCCCCAGTGGAGTCGTTTTTATTCACATTAAGAAACATGTAGTACTTTTAAGAAATTTGTATAACGTTCAAGTTTAATGAATTGATGCAATTTTGTGTTGGTAGTACTTTTAAATTTAGTGAGGGATTGTTCCCTCGCTATTAGTGACGGAAAAATTCCCTCTCTATTAGCGACGAAAAATTTCTCTCTCTATTAGCGACGGAAAAATCCCTTTCTATCAGTGACGGATTTTTCCCTCTCTATTAGCGACGGAATTTCAAAATCCCTCGCTAAATATTTAGTGACGCCAAAATTGGTTACGGATTATGGGTCGTCGCAAATTTCGTCGCTAACCAATTAGTGATGGATTTTTGTTGTTTAGTGACGGATTTTGACCGTCTCTAATTTTTGTTTTTTTAGTAGTGATCAAGTGGGAGTATCTCATAAAGATTTTAACCCTTGAATTGGGATTATCTCATGGAGATTTGATCCTCGTTTCGTGGAATGGTTAAATTTTTGCTTAGCGAGTGTAAGCGGGAGTATCTTATGAAGAATTTAACCCATGTAGTGTTTTACTTGACATGGGTCAAGAAGGGGCATCTCATGGATCTGAGTGCAATCACCATCTAAAAACAAATCATGTATGTATAACTTATATATAAAATGATTTTCTTTGTACGCAAATTCCGTTTTGTTAACTGGATTGCGTAATGAGCCTCTTAAAGTTAATGTGATGGGCTCGCACTCGGCCTCGTTCGGCATTTGGATTTGTTGACCGAGTTGTTTCAAGGTGCAAGTTCTTTGACAAATACGACCTTGATATTCCCTAGTCGGTTACAGCCTTAGTTTAGGAGTAACCGGATTTCCGACTTATAATTTGGGGGAGTAACCACTGACTTGGCCCTATCTCATAGAGTTTTTGGGTCATTATATTTTTCAAGTGGTTAATTTTTACTTGCTTTGCCAGTGCAAGTGGGAGTATCTTTTGAAGAAGTTAACCCTTATCTCGTGGAGACTATGATTTTTTCTTGAATTGATCAAGTGGGAGTAAGTATCTCATAAAGATTTTAACCCCTGCCTCATGGAGGTTGTATAGATTTTTCTTGAATTGATCAAGTGGGAGTATCTCATAAAGATTTTAACCCTTGCCTCATGGAGGTTGTATAGATTTTTCTTGAATTGATCAAGTGGGAGTATCTTATAAAGATTTTAACCCTTGAATTGGGATTATCTCATGGAGATTTGATCCTCGTTTCGTGGAATGGTTGAATTTTTGCTTAGGTAGTGTAAGCGGGAGTATCTTATGAAGAATTTAACCCATATAGTGCTTTACTTGACATGGGTCAAGAAGGGGCATCTCATGAATTTGACCCTTTTTTAACAGTATCTCAAAGAGATATTTTTTGAAAAGATCCGTTTTTGAAATAGTCACGGCAAAGGAAAAAGTAAGTCGAACAGATTTAAATAACTGGTCAAGTCTCGTGAAAAACTTTTTTTAGAGAAAAGAGTGCGACTATAATGATTGAGGTGCCGAGTGCTAATGAGGAATGTGACATCATGCGTGTTTAAATCGAGTTACTTCATAATGGTGTGCTTCAGAAGAATAAAGTTCACGATAACTGATCAAATAAAATCTCAGTGCAATCACCGTCTAAAAAAAATCATGTATGTATAACTTATATATAAAATGATAGTTTAAATAGTTATTACCCCCTGCAAATATAGTCATTATCCAGTTATCCCCCTGTAAAAAAAAATATTTAAAACAAACCTTGCAAAATGTAAAGTTATCCAGTTACACCCCTGCCGTTAAATTTTCTGTTAAAATATGTAAAATGTCACATATCCAGTTACCCCCTGCCACGTGTCACCATATTATTGGGCCTCTGTGACACGTGGCACTGACGTGCCACGTCAGCATCTATGTCACTTAGGCCACGTGGCACTGATATGTGCCACGTCAGCAACCAATGGATGGCTGCCACGTGGCATACAACATAATTGAAATGTATTTATTGAAAGATATTTTATAAAAAGGCTAAACTGGGAATCGAATCGAACCCAACACCATTAAGCTATGCTCACTCCTTAACCACTACTCCACTGAGCCAATTTGCAAATAGTCTTACAAGAATGATATATATCTTCTTCTAATTAAAAAAACTAAAACATCATCATCTTCAACAACACATACTGAAACAGAAAACATAAACCAGAAATTACAACATCATCTTCAACAACACGCATACTGAAATGAAATTAAAAACGAATCTGAGATGAAAACGAGTCTGAAATTAAAAACGAATCTGAAGTTAAAGATGTTCTTGTTGATTAAAAACGAAATTAATCTTCCATATCTTGTTGTTCATTGTTCATCAGAATCGAAAATGGAGATAATCGATCTTGGGTTTCGTTTATGGGAAAATGGAGATGAAATCGTTCCTGGGTTTCTTTCATTTTCAAAACGAAATCGAATCCGAATCAGAACGTGAAAAACGAAAATTGTCCAGATCTTCAACAACGCTTCAAACGAAATCGTGAGTTTCCATTTTGAGAAGACGAACGAAAATGGAAATGAAAAACGAAAATGTTGATGTTGATGATCAAAAAACGTTGTTGTTGATGTTGAAGATGGAAGATGAATGATGAATCTGTTCCAGATTTTTTTTAAAAAAATCAGTGGCAATTATGTATTATATATTTGTAAGTGAGTCAATAATCTCAAGAACTCATGTGGCTTCGTGGTTAGGAGGTGTGTGTGCCACTTTGGGGTCACGGGTTCAATACCCATTGGACAACAAAATCTTTATTTTTTAAGTAACACACAATATTCCACTTAGCCAAGTCAGTGCCACGTGGCAGCCATCCATTGGTTGCTGACGTGGCACATGTCAGTGCCACGTGGCCTAGGTGACATAGATGCTGACGTGGCATGTCAGTGCCACGTGTTACAGAGGCCCAATAATATGGTGACACAAGGGGGTAACTGGATATGTGACATTTTACATATTTTAACAGAAAATTTAACGGCAGGGGGGTAACTGGATAACTTTACATTTTGCAAGGTTTGTTTTAAATGTTTGTTTTTTGCAAGGGGGTAACTGGATAATGGCTATATTTACAGGGGGTAATAACAATTTAAACCTAAAATGATTTTCTTAATTTGGTGACAGTTTGGTTAAGAAAATGGAAATGGGCAACCAGTTAACAAAAATAAAATGCACGCATTGGTTATCCGGCAGTTGTTCCATCATATGGTGATAAAATAAAGGCTAAATAGCACTTTTGGTCCTTTATCTTTGCTCCAAATTTCACTTTGGTCCTTTATCTTTTTTTTGGTCCGTTTTGGTCCCTCATGTTTCGTTTTTGTTTCATTTTCGTCGCTCACGTTAGTTTTGACTAACGGACGCCACAATTCTTCCCTAATTTCGTTTCGTTTCGGTTCTAACGCCACAATTCTTCCCTAATTTCGTTTCGTTTCGTTTCGGTCAAAACTAACGTGAGGGACCAAAATGAAACAAAAACGAAACATGAGGGACCAAAACGGACCAAAAAAAAGATAAAGGACCAAAGTGAAATCTGGAGCAAAGATAAAGGACCAAAAGTGCTATTTAGCCTAAAATAAATAATATAGTTCTCACTTTCACGATAGTGAGACAAGTGGAAAGTGGTAGGGTGGTTATTGAGAAAAACTGCAGCAGTTTGATTAAAGGCAAAATTACTTTAAAGGTTAAGTTATTTAATTGTAATAAGTTGGTACTTTAAGTTTTTTTTGTACTATTTAGGTCTTTTAAATTACATAATGTGTACACCATTAGTCTTTTTTCATTTTTCGTTACAAAAAATTCAAGTTGGCACCAATAGAGTTGACATGGTAGTGACAGAGCCTATGTATCATCTGTCTCGCAACAATTTGGTCATTTAAGACTATCGTCACGTAATAATTTGGTCATTTTAACTTAAATTGAAAAGAAGACGAAAGTACCAAATTGTTACATGATAGTAGTCTTAAATGACCAAATTGTTGCGAGATAGATGATATGAGGCTCCGTCACGACCACGTCGGCTCTATTAGTGCCAACTTGGGTTTTTTGTAACAAAAAATGAAAAAAGGACTAACATTGTACACATTATGTAACTTAAAGGACCTAAGTGGTACGAAAAAAATTTAAAGAACCAACTTGTTACAATTAAATAACTTAAAGGACCTCTAGTGTAATTTTACCTTCATTAAACACCCCATTTCATCACGTGTTTAGGTGAATAATAATAAAATAGACAAAGATGGTATGTAGATTGCGGTTACTAATATCAGCAGTTATACAACTAAATATAACTGGTTTTAATTATCAAATCAAAAGAAATGAAAAAAGGAAAGAACCTGGCTTGACATTAATTGATATCCATGTTTCTTGACTGTTGAACTACTTCAGCATAGGGGTGTTCGCGGTGCGGTTTGATTCGGTTTTGAGACAAAAAGTGAACCGAAGCGCAAGATAAAACTACATGCGGTTTGGTTTGGTTGGCTTTCTAAAATAAAACCGAACCAAACCAAATCAATGCGGTTTGGAGTGGTTCGGTTTTTTCCAAGACAAAACATAATTTAAAACGAAGTTAAAATTAACTAACATAAAAAATGGCTAACATAACTCTTTAAGAAAAAATCTACTTAAATATATGTAGTATATAAGTTACTCTCTTTTAATTCTTTTAAGATAGCTATGACATTGTTTAAAAAAATTGAATTAAATATTTTATTGTAATTTTTAAATATAGCATAACAATATGGATTGTTGATAAGTGAGTCAAAGAATTAATTGGATTTGGGCTAGTAAGTGAGTGAGAGTTGGGTTTTAGTTGCATTTGGGCTAGTAAGTTAGTAAGGAAGGTTGTAAGTCAATAAACCTTAGTGTTACTTGCGGTTTGGTTTGGTTTGGTTCGGTTTCTGTAATCGAAACCTCGAACCGAACCGCGCAGTGCACTGAAAAAAGAAACCGAACCGAACCAATAAGAAGTGGTTTTTGCGGTTTTCGGTTTGGTTTGATTCGGTTTGCGGTTTTCTATTGGTTTGGTTCGGTTTTGAACACCCCTACTTCAGCCAACTGTTTGGAAATTATTTTTCTGTTGTGCGCTCGTAAATGTTTCAAAGCGCAGCAACTGGAAGGATATTTCTTCATGGAACACCCCTCACGCTCCTAGAACTAAGGGTGGTCATTCATTTCGAAGGCGTCGACGGCTCGGAATTATGGATGATCGTCAAGTGATCAAAAATGAAATTATGTGTTAGAACAATCATCAAATATAAATTAGTCAAGATTAAATATCCAATTCATCATATGAATAAGTTAAATCCTGAATATGTGCAGTGATTTCAAAAAATAAACATACTGTTGTTTTCAAAAAATAAAGGAAAAGACAGGGGTTGTTTGCGGTTCGTGGGAACCAGTGTAGGAGGCTAGGAACGGGGCATCATCATGAGCAGTTTACAATAGCAGTTTATGTAAATAGTGTGGAAGCACAAAAGATTCAGGGAGTCATCAAGAGCACAAAGACAAACTGATCCATTTAATGCTGACCATGAAAAGTAGCCCACATTCAGCTACGTGTTAAAGCAATTTGGCTAATGGAAAATATTCAACATATAAGGTTTCGATAAAATTGGTTTTACGGGAATGAAGATTTGAAGTAGGTGAATGATTATTAATAATAACTAGCAGTATACCCGTGCATACGCACGGGTGAGATTGTGTTGTTTGTATAAATAGAGTTGCAACATTTTCTCGTTAATGAAATTATTCCAACAACATGTAAAAATTTCCAGTTGTAACTCAAAATTAGAATATAAAATAATTATTCTGACAATGTGCAACATTCCACCAAATATTTTAAAAATAATTTTGAATATTAAAGCTAATTTATAAGCTTTTAGTCAAATATCTTTATAGTATTTTTAAATGAAATAAATATTTATAATATTTTATCAGTAATGAAATTATACGAACAATATGTAGCGTTTCCCCGTTGTAATTCAAAATAAGAAAAGGGTAGTTTGGTATTTTTGGTAGTTGATTGATTAAAGAGATAGTTGATTGATTTAAGAAAATGGTAGTTTGGTATTTTTGGTAGTGGGTGTTTGGATTAAAGAGATAGTTGATAAATAGATAGTTGATAGTTGAAGAGATTTAAGAAAAGGGTAGTTTGGTATTTTTGGTAGTGGGTGTTTTGATTAAAGAGTAGTTGATTGATTTAAGAAAAGGGTAGTTTGGTATTTTTGGTAGTGGGTGTTTTTCTTATTAATTAAAGAGATATTTGAAGAGATTTAAGAAAAGGGTAATTTGGTATTTTTGGTAGTGGGTGTTTTGATTAAGGAGATAGTTGATAAAGAGATAGTTGATAGTTGAAGAGATTTAAGAAAAGGGTAGTTTGGTATTTTTGGTAGTGGGCGTTTTGATTAAAGAGATAGTTGATTAAAGAGATAGTTGATAAATAGATAGTTGATAGTTGAAGAGATTTAAGAAAAGGGTAGTTTGGTATTTTTGGTAGTTGGTGTTTTGATTAAAGAGTAGTTGATTGATTTAAGAAAAGGGTAGTTTGGTATTTTTGGTAGTGGGTGTTTTTCTTAAAGAGATATTTGAAGAGATTTAAGAAAATGGTAATTTGGTATTTTTGGTAGTGGGTGTTTTGATTAAGGAGATAGTTGATAAAGAGATAGTTGATAGTTGAAGAGATTTAAGAAAAGAGTAGTTTGGTATTTTTGGTAGTGGGTGTTTTGATAAAAGAGATAGTTGATGATTAAAGAGATAGTTGATTGATTTAAGAAAATGGTAGTTTGGTATTTTTGGTAGTGGGTGTTTTGATTAAAGAGATAGTTGAAGAGATTTGAGAAAATGGTAGTTTGGTATTTTTGGTAGTGGGTGTTTTGATTAAAGAGATAGTTGATTAAAGAGATAGTTGATTGATTTAAGAAAAGGGTAGTTTGGTATTTTTGGTAGTGGATGTTTTGATTAAAGAGATAGTTGAAGAGATTTGAGAAAATGGTAGTTTGGTATTTTTGGTAGTGGGTGTTTTGATTAAAGAGATAGTTGATTAAAGAGATAGTTGATTGATTTAAGAAAAGGGTAGTTTGGTATTTTTGGTAGTGGGTGTTTTGATTAAAGAGATAGTTGATAATAAATAATGAACACAGCGAAGAGAGCGGTTTGGTCGTCTTGATAAAACACATACGATACGATGCAACACAACCCTTTTTCTATTAGTGGTTTTCGGAAATGGATTGTCTACATTGATGGCGGGAAAAGGCAGCTACCTTTAGGCAATTTTAGCCATAAAAGAGGAGAGAGGATGTAGACAAATATAGAGGGAAATCAAGAGTGAGAAAATGAGAGATGAGAGAGATAGAGACAAAGGTAGCTACTTTTTCCCGTTCTCAAGTTAGACAATCCATACCCGTGGTTTTCATGGTTATCACAATATGAATAGTATGTTTGCTACTTTGCTTATGATAAGACAAGTGTGTGTAATATATTGGTGATTAATTGCTTGAGGAACATAGAATGCAAGTGGGCATACATGATATGATGATACGATTCAAGTCAAGTCACAAATATAATCTAGACTAGATACCAGAATAACTCCTATACTTGTAATCAGTACATAGAATATTTAAGGCAGAATTATTTTGACGTGTAAAAAGAAAAGCATGTGAAATGCATGTGAACCGATTAATGGTTTTTGATAAGACTAATTGATAAGATTAAGTAAAAGTAAAGTGTCAATAAATAAAGATTGTGAGAATGGGGATCGGCGGAAAGCACTACCACTTCGATTAATTGCCAACTTCGATTAGTTGCCAAATCCTGTAGCCACTAGCCAGGCAGCCCAGTAACTTTCTGAACCAAACCTTTGCTAACATCTCACGTACCGGCTTTATGCTGGAATTTAATGCAAAATTCTTAAAAACACCCTTAGAATAAATATAACGGTTATTTACCTATTATAGCTGTTATAAGGCTGTTACAAAGTCTGTTTTACAGTTAAACACTTTGTTAACTAGTTTGTTATTTCAACAAACTGAGTTTGTAACTAACACAAACCCCTCTAACAACTAATATCCAGAGAAAGCTGTATAAATACATGCACATATTGTAATTTAAACTACAGTTTTACAAATCAATAAGAATTTTACATTGAGTTTTGTTTTTACAAGTCTTCTTCATCTGTTTTCTTCTGTGGACTATTCATCTCTGTGTTTTCTGAGTGTATGTGAGTCAAGAACTTCAACAAGTGGTTGATGTAACCTCGCATCAAGAGGAAAACAGAGAGAAATTAGTATTTCAGTGACTGAAATACACTAAGTGAAAGAAAATAGAGAGAGGGTTTAAGAAAATCACCTCTGTGGTCTTAAGAGAAGATCCATAGATCCTGTTAGAGTGTGTGTTCATCAAGAACACATTTCAGTACATGCAAATCAAAAGTACAAGTTAGGATTTGCATAATATCAACAAAACGAAGTTAAAAACACAAGTGTTGTTGCTGTTTTACCTTCGTTGAGGCTCGTATCATCTTCATGTTGGATCTTGTACCTGGAAATAACAAAACACAAGTTAGGGTTTTGTGAACCTAACTCAAACAGAGAAATAAAGACAAGGTTAGTGAAGAAATATCTTCACGAACCTTCGTTTGTGTCTAGCTTGAAGTATTCAAGCATCAGAACCTGCGTATTGCAAAACCAGAAACAGTATAAGTGTTCGCAGGTTAGGGTTTTCAGAATCAAGACAATACAGAGAAGAAATCAAAAGGGTTTTGAGATACAACCTTCTATAACCTTCGTTGAAGAGTGATTGAAGCAATTTCAAGCTTCAATCACTAAGAAATCAAAAGAAGTATTAAAACCCTAGCAGAGAAACAGTAGAGAGAAGCGAGAGAGACGAAGCTGAGAAGAAAGAGAAGAGAGAGAGAAAAAAAAGGAAAATAGACTGAACCGATTTACCTGGTCTTTTATTCTCCTGGATCGGGTTGGATCCGTTTCAATGGTGAAAGTCCGCGTGCTTGAACAGTAACTGACCCGGTGGGTTTCGCATTACCCGGTTGGTGAAGTGGGTTGGTTCTCAGTGTGTTGGGCCTGCATTTCTGGGCTGGTTCTCTGATGGTTGCACACCCCAGAATTGCTATTTTGCACCCTGCGAAGAAAACAACTAAATTGGTCAATTGTTCAATATTATGGTTCAATTTTAACATGGTATCATTGAGCATGGTAACAATCCAGGGACAATTCTAAACCTAAATTCTAGTTCTTTATCTTTCTTTATCTTTCTTTACAGATTTCTGTTTTGTCTACACAGTAAGTGACTGTGTAGGTGTGAGTTCTTTTACATTTTTAAGTGTTTTTGAAACAGGTGTTAGAAGGTACTAATCAAGGTTTCAAAACAGTATGTCAAATGCAAGTTTATCCACCAAACTAAATGGGAAAAACTGGGATAGGTGGAGTTTGCAAATGGAAGCCATTTTTGGCTTCCATGATGTCTTAGAAATTTTTCAAGAAGGGGTTTCAGCACTAGCTCAGAACCCAACCCCTGAACAAAGGGCTGAACATAAGGAAAATACCAAGAAAGATTGGAAAACCATTTATCTCATACACCAGGGGTGTGATGAGAGTAATTTCGACAGAATTAGAGGCATCAAAGTCTCAAAAACTGTCTGTGACCTCCTTGACAAATATTATATTGGTGTTGCACCAGTCAAGGAGGAGAAGCTGCAAAAGCAGTATGAAAAATTGAATATGCAGGAGGGTGAAAGCATTACTGATTTCTTTGGGAAACTAAAGAAAATCACTAAAGCAATGAGTCTCAATGGAGAGACATTAACAGAACAAACCGTTTGCAAGAAAATTCTTAGGTCCTTAACAAGAAAATTTGGTTTTATTGTAAACAGCACTGAAGACACCATCAAGCCTGAAGATCTTAAAGTTGAAGACCTCCAAAGTAGGCTTGAAGCCAAAGAGATTAGGATGAATCTCTTGAATGGTGAAGGTGAAGAAGATCAAGCTATGTTTGCTGCTAAACCAAAGGGAAAGAAATGGACTAAGGGCAACAACAACAACAACAACAACAACAACCAATCAAGTAAAGGTAATTGGTCTAAGGGTAAGTCAGGTAAGTCTAGTGGTAAGGGTGACTCCACTAATAAAAATTCTGATTCTAGTAAAAAGAAGGACAAATCTAAGGTACAATGCTATAGATGTGATAAATATGGACATTATGCTACTGAATGCCCTACTAGAAAGGATTCTAAGCCTAAGGAAACTGAAACTGAAGCCAATATGGCTAAAGAAGATTCTGATTCAGAATCTGAACATGTAGGCTTTAGTATGATAACTGATGAGTTAGGAGAAACAGAACCTAGCGAGGATTTTGTTGTAACTAACCTAGACTTAAAGGAAAACAGTTACTGTGTAGTCCTGTCAGTTACTACAAGTGATGGAAAAACCATCACTGAAATTTGGTATCTAGATTTAAGGTGTTCTAATCACATGACTGGAAACAAAGAGTGGTTAGTTGACTTTGATTCTAGTAGAAAAACCACTATAATGTGTGCTAGAAATAAGGCTATAACTACTGAAGGAATAGGAAACATAAGACTTACAAAAGAAGATGGACAAGTAATTTTGATAAAAGATGTTTTCTATGTTCCTGGGATCAGCTGTAACCTTATCAACCTAGGACAGCTTATAGAGAAGGGTTTTTTAGAAGTAATGAAGGATCTAAAACTAAAGTTGTATGATATTAAAGACAAACTAGTTTTAACAACACCTTAAGCCACCAATAGAACCTTCAAAACCAGCATTAGTGTCACAGACAGATTTTCTAGCTGTCACAGCTAATTTTGATGGTATGTTATGGCATAAAAGGTTTGGGCATTTAAACTTCAAAGGCCTAAGTAACCTAAGTACTAAAGGGTTAGTAGAAGGGTTACCTAAAATTGAAGTTACTAAAGAGACATGTACTACTTGCCTAGTGGGTAAGCAACCTAGAAAGAAGTTTAATAAGGAAATGAAACATTCTTCTAAGGATATTTTGCATGTTGTATATTCTGACCTATGTGGACCACTTGATGTACCCTCTATTAGGGGAAATAAATATTTTATGACTTTTGTAAATGAATTTTTAAGAAAAATCTGGCTATATCTACTTAAGACTAAAGGAGAAGCCTATGGTGTTTTTAAGGAGTTTAAGGCAATGGCAGAAACTCAAAGTGGTAAGAAACTTAAGGTCTTAAGGACTGATGGTGGTGGTGAGTACACCTCAAAAGATTTTGAGGGATACTGCACCACTCAAGGTATAATCACTAGTGGAAAAAAGACATTATTAAGCATCATTTAGCATCAGTTGTTTGAACAGCCGATGCTAAATGTTGAACCGGTGGCATTTTTGCAATTAAATGGAAGATTTCATATTTCGCGCCTACTTTTAGCGTCGGGTGTTTCAACACCCGATGCTAAATGTATTTGCTTTAGACATTTAGCATCGGGTGTTTAAACAACCGATGCTAAATGTCTAAAAGCAAATACATTTAGCTTCAGGTGTTTAAACACCCGAAGCTAAATGTATTTGCTTTTAGACATTTAGCATCGGTTGTTTAAACACCCGATGCTAAATGTCTAAAGCAAATACATTTAGCATCGGGTTTTAATACACCCGATACTAAATGTCCAATTTTTTTTCTATTCGCCCGCGTTCTCTCATACTCTCTTCTCTCTGAATCTCAGTTCTCTCTCAACTCTCATCTCTTTCGTCTCAATTTCGTTCTCTCTCAACTCTCATCTCTTTCAATTTGTCTCACTTGCGTTCTCTCTCAACTCTCATCTCTTCCGTCGCCGTCACTGTCACCGTCGCCTTCTGAACTCTCATCTCTTCCGTCGCGTTCTCACTCGTAGGGAACCTTTGAGCTTCGCAGAGAACCCTAAGTTCTTTTCTTGCCGTTGTCATTTCTCGGTCGTTGTTGCCTATCTCGCCACCGCCTTGTTCGCCATCGCCTTCAGTGCAGAGAAATTTTTGAAACCCTAAGTTGCCCGCCCTCGCCGTTGGTTGCTCCCTGTCGCCCTCGCCGTTGCTTGCTCACCGTAGCTTGCTCGTCGTCGTCGTCGCCTTCAGTTCAGGTACCCACAGTTCTGTGTTTCTAACTGTTCTTAGTTTTTGACGTTGTTCGATTCTGGCTTGTTTAATTTCATTTTATGTTTCTGTTCCTTCGTTTCGATTTGATTTTGTTTCTGTGCAATTTCATTCATTTTGTTTCCCTATGCTTCATCTGAAATGTAGCAAGTCTCTCTTGCATTGTTTGTGTTCCTGTATGTTTAGATCTGTGAGATTTAGGGTTTTATTTTCATATGTTTTGATCCTTTTTTACATTATTGCAGACCTGTTGATCAGATATCAAGCCCTGCAAAAACTGAAAAACTGAATAAAGAATATGATGATGTTCATTCCATAACTTCGTAAGATTTATACACTCTCAGTCTTAGATTATATTTATATGTCGTCTTTGCTAATTAGGATTTTGAACTTGTGGCATTGACAATATTTTGATAATATTCACAATTTACTTCTTGCATTGGCCCTATTGGTCTATGACTATTAGAGTTTTTTTACTAAGATGAATGAATACTATTTCAGGTGCACCTAACTTCATATTGGTTTCCTTGATTTATAGTTGATTTATTTGATACATAATAACAGATTTGGAGTCCTAGTCTCGACATCACAGTAAGTCTTCATCTAAACTCTTTCAGCAATATTCTTTATTTCTAACTAATGTGATTTTATGATTTCCCCAAAATGGTAACTTTTTTTATAATTTCATAATACATTGATTCTTAGATACACACACATGTGTAAGAGTTATCAAATTGATTTCTTTGTAAACTACTTTTGTTCATTTCATTCCCCTTCGTTAAAAGGATTCCTGGGGAACATTCAAGTTATGTGAGATGGGATTTTGACTACTATAATTTGTGATTTTGATTAATCATCAATGAAAGATGAGTTCTATAAATTTACTTCTCTTTATTGTTTTACTTAGATACTTAATTGGAAACCTTTTTACTGGACCATTTCTCAATGAGCTATATTTTTACTTGTTTTGATTTATGAATTTAGTTTTACTATCTTGGTTTGATGTGATAGTTTGATTTTGTTTTAACAATTAATACTTGGTTGATTCTTTGGAGCGTAGCCATGGATCGCAGTTGGATACAAAGTAATCGTCTGAGTGATGAGTATGCGAAATGAGTCGAAGAGTTTATAAACTTTGCTCAAGCAAATCTTCGCAAGAGTGATGTTCCCGAAACTGATGTAACTTATTCATGTCCTTGTTGTAATTGTGTGAATCGAGCCCCACAACCACCAAGTGTAATACGGGATCATCTCTTTGTTTATGGGATCTTACCCAGTTATACCACATGGATATGGCATGGTGAATCAACCGGCAACCCAAGTGTGTCCAAAAGTGAGAAAGTCGATGAAGATATGGATGATCGAATGGCGGACATGATACGTGACATTGGTCCTGAATCTTTTAAGCGAGCGCATGAATATGATAATTTGTGCAAAGACAAAGATCAACCTTTGTATTTGGGTTGCACAAAATACACCCGGTTGTCTGCGTCATTAAAATTGATCAATCTGAAGGCGATAAATGGGTGGACTGATAAGGGATTCACCGAATTGCTTGAGCTGTTGGAAGACATGCTTACCATAGGTAACACATTGCCAAAATGAATGTATGATGCAAAGTAGATATTGTGTCCGATGGGTGTGGAGTATCAGAAAATACATGCATGTCCCAATGACTGCATATTGTATCGGAAAGACTTTGAGAAGTTGCATAACTGTCCTACGCGTGGTTGGTCACGCTACAAAGTGAAGTCGGGTGAATCTAATTGTGACGACAACAACACAAAGGGTTCCCCTGCGAAGGTTTTATGGTATCTTCCAATAATACCTAGGTTCAAACGCTTGTTTGCTAATGCAAATGACACGAAGAGCATTAGATGGCATCCAGATGAGAGGAAATGTGACGGGCAGCTTCGCCATCCGGCTGATTCTTTGCAATGGAAGAAAATTGATAATTGGTATTCGGATTTTGGCACTGAGTCAAGAAATCTTAGGCTCGCACTTGCTTCAGATGAGATGAATCCATATGGTAACTTAAGCACGAATCATAGCTCGTGGCCTGTTCTCCTTTTAATTTACAACCTATCTCCATGGTTGTGCATGAAGCGCAAATATGTGATGCTATCCATGATAATTTCTGGCCTGAGACAACCTGATAATGACATAGATGTTTACCTTAGTCCATTGATAGAAGACTTGAGAAAAATGTGGGATGAAGGCGTGGATGTGTTTGACGGGTATTCTAATGAAACTTTCAAGCTGCGAGCCATGTTATTTTGCACGATCAATGACTTTCCTGCATACGGAAACTTGTCTGGGTATAGTGTCAAAGGTCATAAAGGTTGTCCTATTTGTGCAGAAGACACGTGTCACCATCAACTCAAACATGGAAGGAAGACTGTCTACCTTGGCCATCGAAAATTTCTCAAACCTAATCACAGATATCGTAAGTTGAAAAAAGCTTTTAATGGGTGCTCAGAAAATGACATTGCTCCGAATGCCTTGACCGGAGAAGAAGTCTATCAAGTGGTTAAGGACATCAAAGTTGTATTCGGAAAAAAGCAGAAGCAGCCCAAGGAAAAAAGCAAGTGGAAAAAGAGGTCGGTGTTCTTAATTTGATCTTCCGTATTGGTCCAATCTTGATGTAAGGCATTGTCTTGATGTTATGCACGTCGAGAAAAACGTTTGTGATAGTGTCATCGGGACGCTTCTCAACGTTCAAGGGACAAAGGATGGTATAAATTCTCGTTTAGATTTGTGTGAGATGGGCATAAGAGAACAATTACATCCAGTGGAATGAGGTAAAGGCACATATTTACCTCCAGCAAGTTATACCTTATCAAGAAAAGAGAAAATGAGCTTTTGCGAGTGTCTACGGAGAATCAAAGTCCCACATGGTTACTCGTCAACTATAAAGCGACTGGTTTCAATGAAAGATCTCAAATTAGTTGGCTTGAAGTCTCACGACTGCCATGTCTTGATGCAACAACTACTACATGTGGCAATTCGTGGCATCTTACCGAAAGATGTCCGATATACCATAACTAGGTTGTGCTTATTCTTCAATAGTATATGTGCTAAAGTCATCGACCCTCAAAAATTGGACGAGTTGGAAAATGAAGCTGCTATTATCTTGTGTCAATTGGAGATGTTTTTTCCTCCCTCATTCTTTGATATCATGGTTCATTTAATTGTTCATCTGGTTAGGGAGATTAGATTATGCGGCCCTGTTTATTTAAGGTGGATGTACCCAATCGAGCGATACATGAAGATCTTGAAAGGGTATGTGAAGAATCAATATCGTCCTGAAGCATCCATTGTTGAAAGGTACGTCACAGAAGAAGCGATTGAGTTTTGTTCTGACTACTTGTCAGAAGCAAAATCTGTGGGACTACCAAAGTCTCGTTATGCAGGGAGAGGTCAAGGTAAAGGTACACATGGTATAACCATTAAATGCACGGGTCGAGCTGAAGTGCTTCAAGCACATTTGTATGTTTTGAATAATACAGATGAGGTATTACCTTACTTGTCTCTCCATAAAGAGATAGTAAAGGCCAAAAACCCTCGAATGAAAGAAATATTGTTATTGAACGAGCATAACAACACATTCATAGATTGGTTTAAATCAGAGATTAAGAAAGATGTGAGTGCCTCTGAGACTTTGAGATGGTTAGCACATGACCCTCACTTTAATGTCGTATGTTGGAGCGGGTACGGCATAAATAGGTTTTCCTTTTACACAAAGTCGAAAGATGACAAAAGCACCATGCAAAACAGTGGAGTTATGGTCATGGCTTCCGTGATGCACTTCTCTAGTTCAAAGGATACAAATCCTGTACTCGCATTTATTGCTTACTTTGGTGTCATTGAAGAGATTTGGGTGCTTGATTACTGTAAATTTAAAGTGCCTCTTTTTAAATGTAAATGGGTTAACAACAATAGTGGTGTAGGTACTGACGAAATGGGATTTACACTAATGGACCATGACAATGTAAGTTATAATGATGAACCCTTCATCATGGCTGACCAAGCAAAACAACTTTTCTATGTCAAAGATCCTTCTAACAAAAAGTGGCCAGTTGTCATGCAAGGAAAAATAGGCAGTGATGAGAATGAAGATTCAAGTATTGTAATTTCCGAAACACCTTGTTTGTTAACACAAGTGCCTACTTCAGTTGATGACAATGAAGTTGACGATGAACATGCCACTCACAATGATCATAATGAAGGAATTTTATACGAAGGAGTTTAGATTTGTTTTTTTTTGAACCTATGAAATTGTAATTTTGAACTTAGTGACAATGATGGTTTGTTTCTATTATTTCCTTTTGAGCATGTGACAGATTTTGTAACTTAGAGAAGTATGTCTTCATAGTTCATATTGAATGAAGGATTGTTTTTGCCTCTCTAATTTAGCCTATTATTGATTATTTTAGTTGTCTTTTTCATAAGTTCAGGTATGATTCTATGTTTAGTTCAAATATATAAATATGACTGATATATTTTAGTTGTCTTTGTTTAAGTTCAGCTATCATGTCTTCAAAAAAGAATACCAGTCGTCCAACTTCATTAAAAAAGTTCACTTCTAGGTGCCCAGATGGTCAAAATTACAGAGTGGAAATTGATAGTAAAGGCGATCTTATTGGTCCGTATGCTAACAAATTCAAGACCTATTTAGGGGTGGTTGCACGAACAAAGATAAGCATATTGCCAATGAAGTGGAGTGATGTTGATGAGGAGACAAAAAAGATTGCTTGGGAAGATGTAAAGCTAACATTTGATGATCCCGAGAGTAATGAATTCGAGAAGACTTGGATGTCTCATATCAATCTTTGTTGGAGACAGTTCAAGACAACTCTCACCAGAACATATGTCTTTGGTAGTGGGGATAAAGATGGTCAAAAAAATCCATGTCACAAGTACAGCAGCATATCTCTCGAGACATGGGCCGCATTTTATAACAGTCGCATTACTGAGGAGTTTGTGGTATTGTTTTAACTATAGCTATTTTAGTTTCTTAAACATTAATGATATGTTGTAAATATGGTGGTGTTTGTTCTTTGTAACAGGCTAAGAGAGAAGCTGCCAAGAATATTCAAAAAAAATAATAAATACAACCACACAATGGGGCCAGGTGGTTATAAAAAGTTGAAGAAGGATTTGAAAGAAGAACAAATCAAAAAATCCAGGAGGAGTCTGGTGATCTTGATTTGGAGGTGGAGCCTACATCTCCAGAGCGTCATGAGCTGTGGAAGGCTGACCGTAAAACCAAGTCTGGATCTTATGTATGCGAGTCGTCAGAATCAGTTGGATCTAAGATTGTAAGTAAAATATTGTGTGGTGTTTCTAAGACATTGTGTGTGGATCTAAGTTGAAGAAAGTATGTTTTGTTTAATTTGTTAAATTGTAACATTTGAACATGCTTTTGTTGCAGGATGAACTTGCGGTTATGAGTAGCCAAGGGTCTTTCGTTCCTCAAGGAAAGAATGATATTTTGACTGTTGCCATTGGAACACCTGAGCATCCTGGCCGTGTTCGGGGAGTTGGAAAAGGTGGCGGGATAAAGAGATACTTTGGAGGTGTGACACATTCTGGCCGGGGTAGCTCACAAGTTGACAAAGCGGAGTTGATGAAAGAAATTATGGAGGACGTGGAAGTGATGGTGCAAGACCGAGTTCGCAAAGCGTTGGCAGAGGTATATGTTTATATATTACTAGATTTGTTTTATTATTTGAATCAATTCATAAATAATAGCTTAATTTATATGTATGTTTTAATTTTTCAGCACACCATCTCATGCGAAGGTCTTCAAAATGCGGGTGTTCAGGTTCCCTCTCCAATGACAACGGTTGGATCTAAGGCAAGCCACTCACCATCTCATGCGGAGGAGGAGGTCAATATTGATTGGATGAAAGAGGTGCTTGTGGCGGGGTATGCCGATAAGAGACATGCCAGGATAAGGTTGGAGCACGAAGTTCATGAGTGCTTTGTCTCCTTCAAAGAGATCCTGGACATGGTTTCTGGTGAAGAGTGGCTTGAATTGAGCCATTTGGCTGTATGGTCCACGTAACTAGTAAAGTCTATTTCATTATATAAATTTCTCACATATTTACATATATTAATTGATTTGATAGTTTTTCTTACTTGCCACTAGATATTTGCACCGTCAATGTCTTGAAAGAGGTATTGAGGACTTATATGGATTTGTGTGTCCATACAAGCTTAACTTGAAGCATATCTCCATGAATGTTGTCCTTCAAAACCTTCAAGAGAAATTGATGACCACCACTAAGGCAGTATATATTGTTCCATTTTGCCATAGGTACGTAACAGCAAAAAATTTCAACTAATTGGTGATTCATTTTTCTTTGTGTGTTGCTTAATTTTAAGTTTATCAATATTGCAGCGGACATTGGCAACTAATTATCTTAATCCCAAATCAAAATACTGTGGTCTGGATGTGTTCCTTAGGCCGCAAACCAAACAAAGAAATCAAAGCCATGTTTAGCAAGTAAGTTTTTATTTTTTATCATGGTTTAGATTGTAGTATTTGAACTTAAGTTGGGTTGAAATTTTATAAATACTTTTATATATTATGTTATTAGAGCTGTCAAAGGTTATTCTACATCTGCCCCCACGTGGTTGTACCCTACAGTAAGTAATTTAAAATATTGAGTTGATTTTATATATTCTGTTTAATTTGGTTAACTTTGTTAATTCATTTGTGTAGATGCCAAAACAACGGAATGGTTATCATTGTGGTTATTATGTGATGAAGTTTATGCTGACCATTTAATGCTGGTGTTGTTGAAAATTGGGAGCAGGTATAAATTTTTGGTTAAAATTATACTTTACACATTTATTTGGAATTAGAGTGATTGAATATAATTTGTGTGAGTAATTTTTAAACTTGTAGGTATTTGATGACTCAAAAGCATACACCGAAGAGGAAATTTTTGAGGTTCGTCTGCTTTGGGCAGAATTCTTTATGAAGATTCGGAAGGAGCAAAAGGATACACTGTTTAACACTGTTTAACACTTTCTGATTCTGTTAATTTGTAATTCTTTAGATGCTGTTTAGTTGCTGTCTGTTAATCTGTATGGTTTCTGTCTGTGAACAACTGAGGTTTGGTGCTGTCTGTGAATTGGTCATTTCTGGGATTGCATCACAGACATCAATTCTATTAATTTGTATGGTTGTTGTTTGTGGGATGATGAATAACATTTGTATATTGGTCATTTCTGTGAATTGGTCATTTGTATGGTTGTTGTTTGTGGGATGCTAAATGTTGTCTATGAATTGGTAATTTCTTGGATACAACAGGGTTCGTATGGATCAAAAATGAAGAAACTAAAATGTGTAAAATGACATTTAGCATCGGTTGTTTGAAACAACCGATGCTAAATGAATTTTCAAATGACGTTTAGAGACATTTAGCGTCCGTTGTTTAAGATAACCGATGCTAAATGTCATTTTCTGATGATGTTGAGAGACATTTAGCATCGGTTGTCTAAGACAACCGACGCTAAATGTCCCTCAACGTCATCAGAAAATGTCTCAAAGGGGACTTTTAGCGTCGGTTGTTTCAAACAACCGATGCTAAATGTCAGTTTTGGAGACTTTTAGCATCGGTTGTTTCAAACAACCGACGCTAAAAGTCCCCTTTGATACATTTAGCATCAGTTGTTTCAAACAACCGACGCTAAATGTCCCTCAACGTCATCAGAAAATGTCTAAAGGGGACTTTTAGCGTCGGTTGTTTCAAACAACCGATGCTAAATGTCAGTTTTGGAGACTTTTAGCATCGGTTGTTTCAAACCACCGACGCTAAAAGTCCCCTTTGATACATTTAGCATCGGTTGTTTCAAACAACCGATGTTAAATGTCATTTTTAGCCATCTGGAATAGTTTTTAATGTGACATTTAGCATCGGTTTTCTGAACACCCGATGCTAAATGTGACACTTAACGTCGGTTAAATAACCGATGCTAAATGTCCGACATTTAGCATCGGTTATTTAGCGTCGGGCGATAACCGACGCTAAATGTCCAATTTAACCGACGCTAAATGTCTTTTTCCACTAGTGAATACATGAGGTAACATCACCCTATACTCCTCAGCATAACGGTATTGCTGAAAGGAGAAATATGATAATACTTGATATGGCTAGGAGCATGATCAAGTCAAAGGGGCTACCTAAAAGGCTATGGGCAGAAGCTGTTCATACAACTGCCTATATCCTAAATAGGTGCTCTACTAAAGGTTTGGAAGACAAGGTACCAGAACATGTCTGGTGTGGTGACAAGCCTAAGGTTTCTCACCTAAGGGTATTTGGCTCACTTGCATATAGCCATATACCTACTGGTAAGAGAAAGAAGTTAGAGGATAAGAGCAGGCCCTAAATCCTTGTTGGATATCATCCTACAGGTGCTTATAGACTGCTAGATCCTAAAACTGACAAGATTGAGATATCTACGGATGTGGTTGTGCTTGAAGACAAGCAATGGGATTGGGACAAAGCTGAACTAGTGAGTTCAGTGGACTCTACAATCCTAGAGAAGGTCTTAGACACTGAACCTAATCCTAATGGTGATAGTTCTGATGAAGAGGATCCTATTCTACCTAATGAGGATCAGAATCCTCAAGAAGAGGAAGAGGACAATGCTGAAACAGAACCTGAACCTACTGTTCAGGCCCTGCCTAGAACACAAAGGTTGAGATAGCCTCCTAGGAGGCTTGCAGATTATGATATTGCCATAGATAGTGAAGTGAATGAGAATGGTGACCTCATCCACTATGCTATGATGGTTGATATGGAACCAGTGGACTTTAAAGAGGCTTTAAAGGATAAAAACTGGAAAAATGCTATGATAGAGGAGGTGGCCTCTATTGAGAAAAATAAGACCTGGTCTTTGACAGTCTTGCCTAAAGTAAAGAAGGCAATAAGTGTTAAATGGGTCTTTAAGCTTAAGTTGGACCCCAAATGGCAAAATAGTCAAGCATAAAGCAAGACTTGTTGCTAGAGGGTTCCAACAAAAGCAATGGATAGATTATGAGGAAGTTTTCTCACCTGTGGCCAGGCATGAGACCATTAGATTGGTCACTGCCTTGGCCTGGAGTAAGGGATGAGACTTACATCATTTAGATGTTAAGTCTGCCTTTTTGAATGGACCTTTGGAAGAGAGTGTTTTCATCTCACAACCTCCTGGTTTTGAGGAAAAAGGAAAGGAAAACCTAGTGTGCCACTTGCATAAAGCACTCTATGGTTTAAAACAGGCCCCTAGAGCCTGGAATAAAAGAATTGACACTTTCTTTGTTGAAAGTGGCTTCACAAAATGCACCAATGAGTTTGGTGTATATTTGAAGGGTTCCCTAGATACTAACCTATTACTAATATGTTTGTATGTTTATGATCTATTAGTAACAAGTAGCAGTACTAAGAAGATTAAGCAGTTTAAGGACTCTATGAAGGCTGAGTTTGAGATGACAGACTTGGGACAGCTTACTTACTTTTTGGGATTGGAATTTCTAAGAGTACCTGAAGGAATCATCCTACATCAGCTTAAATACTCTAAAGAGCTGCTTGCAAGGTTCAGAATGGCAGAATGTAATGCTGCCAGCAACCCTGCAGAAGGCTATTTGTGTAAAAAGGAAGGTGAAAAAGCTTTAAGGTGGATCCTACCTATTTTAGAGAAATTGTGGGGTCCTTGAGATATCTGTGCCACAGCAGGCTAGATATTCTGTTTGCAACAGGTATGATTAGAAGGTTCATGAACGCACCACTAGAGATACACCTAAATGCAGCAAAGAGAGTACTAAGATGTATACAAGGTACTCTGAATTATGGGCGCTGTTTTTTCATAAAGGGGCTGACCTAAGGAAGTTTGAGCTCCTAGGGTACTCAGATAGTGATTGGTGTGGAGACTACATTGATAGGAGGAGTACCTCAGGTTATTTTTTCAAGTTTCAAGGTATATCTATTTCATGGAGCTCCAAAAAGCAACAATTTGTTACTCTTAGCTCCTGTGAGGCAGAATATGTGGCTGCCTGCAGTGCTGCCACTCAAGCAGCATGGATGGAAGCCTTACTTAGGGAATTGGGTGTGACTCTAACTCAAATTCCTAAGCTATTGATTGACAACAAGTCAGCCTTGTGTCTTGCCAAAAACCCTATGGGTCATGGCAGAACCAAACACATAGAGACACAGTTTCATTACCTAAGGGACGAGGTTACAAATGGAAAGCTACTAGTGGATTACTGCTCTACAAAGGAGCAACAGGCTGACATCTTTACCAAAGCTATAAAGGGTGAGTTATTTTCTAAGTTTAGGAGAGATTTAGGGTTGGTTGCCTTCAAAACCTAAGAAGGCAACTATTAAAGTCATTACTCAGGGGCTTGTCCTGAGTCATCTTTGGTTCTAAAGCTATGTCAACAGGGGCTTGTCTTGTTTTTAGGTATCTCTCCTATTCCTAAGTTTTTTTGGTTTTTTTGCATTAAGGGAGGATGCTGGAATTTAATGCAAAATTCCTAAAAACACCCTCAGAATAAATATAACGACTATTTACCTATTATAGCTGTTATAAGGCTGTTACAAAATCTTAGTTAAACAATATGTTAACTAGTTTGTTATTTCAACAAACTGAGTTTGTAACTAACACAAATCCCTCTAACAGCTAATATCCAGAGAAAGCTGTATAAATACATGCACATATTGTAATCTAAACTACAGTTTTACAAATCAATAAGAATTTTACATTGAGTTTTGTTTTTACAAGTCTTCTTCCTCTGTTTTCTTCTGTGGACTATTCATCTCTGTGTTTTCTGAGTGTATGTGAGTCAAGAACTTCAACAAGTGGTTGATGTAACCTCGCATCAAGAGGAAAACAGAGAGAAATTAGTATTTCAGTGACTGAAATACACTAAATGAAAGAAAATAAAGAGAGGGTGTAAGAAAATCACCTCTGTGGTCTTAAGAGAAGATCCACAGATCTTGTTAGAGTGTGTTCATCAAGAACACATTTCAGTACATGCAAATCAAAAGTACAAGTTAGGATTTGCATAATATAAACAAAACGAAGTTAAAAACACAAGTGTTGTTACTGTTTTACCTTGTTGAGGCTCGTATCATCTTCGTGTTGGATCTTGTACCTGGAAATAACAAAACACAAGTTAGGGTTTTGTGAACCTAACTCAAACAGAGAAATAAAAACAAGGTTAGTGAAGAAATATCTTCACGAACCTTCGTTTGTGTCTAGCTTGAAGTATTCAAGCATCAGAACCTGCGTATTGCAAAACCAGAAACAGTATAAGTGTTCGCAGGTTAGGGTTTTCAGAATCAAGACAATACAGAGAAGAAATCAAAAGGGATTTGAGATACAACCTTCTATAACCTTCATTGAAGAGTGATTGAAGAATTTCAAGCTTCAGTCACTGAGAAATGAAAAGAAGTATTAAAACCCTAGCAGAGAAACAGTAGAGAGAAGCAAGAGAGACGAAGCAGAGAAGAAAGAGAAGAAAGAGAGAGAGAGAAAAAAAGGAAAATAGACTGAACCGATTTACCTGGTCTTTTATTCTTCTGGATCGGGTTGGATTCGTTTCAGTGGTGAAAGTCCGCGTGCTTGAAGAGTAACTGACCCGATGGGTTCCGCATTACCCGGTTGGTGAAGTGGGTTGGTTCTCAGTGTGTTGGGCCTGCATTTCTGGGCTGGTTCTCTGATAGTTGCACACCCCAGAATTGCTATTTTTCACCCTGCGTAGAAAACAATTAAATTGGTCAATTGTTCAATATTATGGTTCAATTTTAACACTTTAACCCTATTCCCATATCCTCCGTCGACTCGGAGAAACGCATCGCGAAGGCCTGATGAGACCAATTATTGTTCTCATACGGTTATCAGAGGATTTTGTTTAGGTTTGACGGTTATGTTGGTTTGGTAACCGTTGGAATCCTTAAAGAACTCCTCTGAACACTGCAGGAAACAAAATTTGGTTCTATTTCGTTTGGAAGACGGTTACATCAATATGAGATCCCAGTGAAATTCGTCATAGATTCTTTTTTGCAGAACTCATTGTCTTCTCCAACATACTTCGTGAGAAAATTGTTGGAGAAAGGTGTGTGGCCAGGCAAAGTTTTACCGGGCCCCACGGTGGGCGCTAATGTTCTTACTACAAAAAAATGCAGGATAGGCGACGGATTTTAGCGAGGGAAACCAAATCCGTCGCTAAAAGTTGTGTAGCGAGGGGTTTAGCAACAGACTTGCGCGCTTTTTTTAAAAAAAAAATCAAGTCTGCCGCTAATGCTGACGTGGCAGTTGGCCGTTCTTGGAACGCGTGAGATTCCCAAATTCGTCACTAAATTTGAATAGCCGCTAATGCTTTCGTGACAAAATACGTGAAGTCAGTTCCTCAATAACCAGTTCTGCAAAAAAAATTAATTTGGTGGCAAAATACGTAAAGTGGGATGCTAAATAGTGTGTTTTAAGGAGTATTTTAGTAAAGTTGTTTCTCAATAAATGGTTTGGTGAAAAAAAATACTAAATTCACCAAACCAATTAAGTAGTGTGTTTTGGGAATTTTAGAGTCTAAATTTTTTTTCAGATGTTCGTTCGTTCCTCAATAACCGGTTTGGTGAAATAATAATAATAAATTCGTGACAAAATATATATAGTGCGACGCTAACCAGTGTGTTTTGGGATACTTTAGAGTCCAGAAAATTTTTTAGATATTCAAATACGTGCAATTCGTTTCTCAATAATCGGTTTGTAACAACAACAAAAATTGTGACAAAATACGTAAAGTGTGATACTAAGCAATATGTGTTTTGGGGTACTTTAATGTTCAGAAAAAATTTCAACTGTTCAAATACGCAAAGTTCGTTCCTCAATAACGTGTTTGGTGTGAAAAAGTTAATTCCGTGTCAAAATATATGAAATGCAACTCACCACTTCAAAAAATCAATTTATTTTTTTACTAGGTTTCCTTATATTTGCATTTTTCTTATGTTTATTTTTGCAAGTACTCGGCCAGACCCCTCTTTTTTCAGTTTTTTTAATTAGTACTCCCGCCGACCCCCCATTTTTATGACCCTTATTTTGGTCATTTCGCACCAACATGTATAAGAAACATACTTAAATTGGTGTTTATATTTTTATTTTAGCCTCGCGTTTTAGTATTTGATTGTAAATAGTATTTACAAAAGAACACCCCCTACCATCATCTTCTTTCCACTTTGTATAAGTACTTCTATTTTATTTGCGGTTTTCATCCAACCCTGCATGATACCCACGTGTTTCACTTTCAAATTCTGTTGTCTTCTTTGTAGTCATGCAACCCCATTCAATGCCAACTAAATTGGTGGCCACCTTTCAAGAAGAATCACTCACTTCTTATTCTCCTTTTACACCTTTTCTATCCTAAAGTGGACAAACTAGATGTTGGTTAGTGTGAAATTTGCTCTTAAACCGGCAATGGTCCGAACCAAAAAAAGACTATATATTTTACACAAACCAGATTTAGCCGACCCCGTGCATCGCACGGGTATTAAGGCTAGTTACTAATATATTCCTAATTTTTAAAGAACAATTACTAAATATACATATGTTTTGCGCAAATCTAATCCATAAAATAGTGGGCAGTTTTTTTTGTACCCCCCCATTGTACCCCATACCCCCCAAATTGACCAAACGGACCAAAATACCCCTAAAAAATGTTAAAAAACGAATTCATTCCTCATTCCATCATATTTCCGGAAAAAGTAAGTTTTTTTCCCTAAACTTCCTGGAAATTGACGTATTTCCGGAAAGATTTCCAGACATACGCCAAATTACGGTATTTTCGGAAGGTTAATTTCCAGGGAATTCTGGAAATACCTCTTTTTGAGGTATTTTCGAAATTCCCTGGAAATTAACCTTCCGGAAATACCGTAAAAAATGGTATTTTCAGATTTTTCTTTTTTTTTTTTGAAATTTCGTTTTAATTAATTTTTTTTTTGCTTTTTCAGTGGCAACCAGAACAGGAAACATAGAGCGAGACGAGCATTCAGGAGCAGGACGAGGAGATGAGCAGAGTCCTTCTGGCAGTAGGACCAGGTTCAGATTGAGGACTAGACAGGCCGGACACGCTCTGGGCGTCAGAGGCGTGTCCGAGAGCGAGAGCAGGAGCAGGAGCAGGAGCATTATTATCACGAGCCTGCTGAGCCAGACGCCACGCATGTAGATGACCAGGCTGAGGATGAGGTTGCTCAGCATGATGATGAGGCTGCTGAGCAGGTTTTATTACACCTGTTGCATGTCCACTGCGTCCACAGACTACTTCAGACGGGAGAGCTAATACTTTTAATAATTTGTTTTTTTTGACAATTAATTACTTTTATTTTTTACAGGACCGGGGTAAGATTAAAGTTGCTTCTCATGGGGGGGGGATACTGAAGATGAGACCTCAGCAGAACCACCCACATAAAGCAGGATGGTTGCAGCAGGCGTATCTGTTTGAGCTGGACATCACACCTCTCGGCAACATCAACCACGAGCTCATATCAGCTTTTGTGGAGAGGTGGCATTCTGAGACCAGCTCATTCCACATGCCGTGGGGGGAGATGACAGTGTCGTTGGACAACGTGTCCGCGTTGCTCCACTTGCCGCTCACCAGCACATCGTTGACGCATCGGCCACATTTTGACACTGCCGATGCTATTCGCGCTGGAGTTGCCCTGCTGGGCATAGACCACACAGCCTGCTGGGCAGAGTGTCAGTTCAACAGGGGACCGGCATTCCGATTTTCTTTCTTGACGGTCGCATACACACAGAACATGGAGCGCGGCCTTCTTGATCAGGCGGCACAGTGCTATCTGCTACACTTGTTGGGCAGCACCATTTTTGCCGACAAGAGTCACACATCTGTCCCTGTCAAGTGGGTGACTCTTATTTCTGACTTTGACCTGTGTGGCCAGTGGGCTTGGGGTCCAGCTGCTCTAGTTATTCTCTACAGGCAGCTGAATGATGCTTGTTACTGGGAGACGTCGCAGATTGGCGGATACGCTTCTCTACTACAGGTAATTAATTAATTAATTAATTAATGATTTTTATTTCTTTTTAATTACTTTTATTTATATAATTACTTATTTATTTTTTTAAATATTTTAGTGCTAGATATATGAGTATTTCCCCATCATCGTGGTGCGGAAAGACTTCGGTGCCAGTGAACTTCCACGTTGCAGCAGGTGGGCGAACAAGAAGTGCGATAGTATCAAGCTTCCGGAGTTTCGGCAGCTGCTGGATGACTTGCAGAGGGAGCAGGTCATATGGAGCCCCTGGGACGCCCACAGACCTACCATGGTACTTGCAGGTGTCCATTCCCCGCCTGACTCCGGCTCCGCCGTCACCTCCAGAGGATGCACCTGAGGATGTTGGTCCACTTCCCTTAGAGTCGAGGATGGAGAGAGCAGCTAGGCGTGTCCAGGATGTCTATGATAGTCTTTTGGCAGTCGACGGAATTCCTGGGGATGTCTATGATAGTCTGTTGGCTGCTTTACAGCTTTTGGACATTTAGTTGTATTATTTTTTGTATTTTTACTGTATTGATACTCTATTATTATTGTTTATTAGTTTAGCGAGTTTCGTTACATTTAATTATTTCGGAAATACCTCTTTTTGAGGTATTTCTGGAAAACCCATATTTTTGCCTTCCGGAAATATGTGTATTTCCGGAAATTTTAAAAAAATATTTTTTTTAACAAAAAATTAGGGGTATTTTGGAGATTTATTGTAAAATAGGGGTATGGGGTCTAATGAGGGGGGTAAAAATAAAACTGCCAAAATAGTGTGGTGTAGTGGTTGAATCTCCTTCCTTGCCGTGGTAGTTTCCGTGTTAGATTCGATTATTGTTGGTACCACTTTATTTCTTTTGTCTTCTTATTTTAGAATGTGGAAACATATACATGCATAATTAACTCTAAGTAGCTATATTTTGTCAAAAAAAAAACTCTAAGTAGCTATATTTGTTTGTTTTGTCTTCTTATTCTCATTGTGAATTTAGTCTCCTTTATTTTATTCACTCTTTCATTCCACAATATTTCATATTTTTCACTTTATTTCTTTCCCTTCACGTATCTTCAAACTTTACTCATCAAAGATGCTAAAAAGGTAAAAAATAATAATTAACTCTAACCCTATGTTTGGATCAGGCATTTTATGGTGATGGAATTTTGGACTAAAATTTTTCAATTCTCTCAAAAAATTACATCACCCTAAAAAAATCTCCATCCAAACCAAGGTTGTCAAAACTAGACTGGATAACCGACAGAAACCGGGAACCGAAACGGATAACCGGCCAAAAATTGGACAGAAAATCGGATTTAATCTTTTTTCTTAAAAATTGGTGTATCATATTGATTTTTGAAACAAAATGACAAATGATGTTGATTTTTGGTATATGGGATTCGTTTTATCCCTTTTCATAATTAAATTGATAAACTAAATCAAAAAAATTAAAAAATAAATTTATAGTAATATTATTATGAGAATACTTACATTTATTTAAAGTTATAATGTCATTATGTCATATTATACTTTTTTTTGTCTTTTATCTTCTATAATGTCATATTGCCATCGAGAGTACTTACATTATATATTATTATTATTATTATTATTATTATTATTATTATTATTATTATTATTATTATCGAAAAGACGGGCACGAAATGCTGAGAATATGCAAATGCTATCATTATCATTATTCTTACTATCGAAAAGATGGCAGATACCTACGTAATTGTAGTTTATTGTGTGTTCCAGACTGGGTTAGCTCAATCCAGATGAGGTTCATTCTGAAGCGAGTGTGTTGTCTTTATCTATAGACCGCACTTAAAAAAATGTGAATTAAAACTAAAATATGAGCCGTGGGCTAAAAAAATTAAATTTACCCTTTAAAACAAAACCCTCGCATTATCCTTTAAAAAAATAGCCATTTCCCAGATCTTTTTTTTAGATAAGCAAGAATTGTATTGGTGGGGGCACTAGGGGTGCCTCCTCAAAACCTCCCTGAGACAAAACCCAGTGGGAAAAAGACTCACACAGTGAAAAAGAGTACCTCAAAACGAAACAAGGTTGCTAACAATGTGAATGTCAACCCACTGTTTCTCCCCCTTCTAAGCATTGAAGTGGATTAGACCACCACATTGAAATTGAAATAGAGGAGCATAACTTCAATCTATAAACACACCAACTCTAAGTTAAGCATTTGATGCGGTTCACCACGGATTCGGCATTTGGTTCCTCGTTGTTAAAAATAGCACCATTCCTTGCGAGCCACACACTCCAACATGTTGTTAAGCAGAACATGTGTTTCGTACGCTTCGTCTTCTTCCCAATGCATAAGCGACCACAACTAAGGAAGAAGTCAACAATATCCAGGGACATGTTGAAATCAACTCCGAGCCAATTGCCAACAAGCTGCCATACGGAACGAGCAAAGCTGCAGCTGAGGAACAAGTGGCTGGCAGTCTTGCGAAAGTTACTGCACAGCGAGCAGCTAGCCTCTTGTTCAGAATGGAGGACATTTCTGTGAGATAATTGGTCACGGACAGGCAGTGAATCAAGCAAAAGACGCCATCCAAAGACCGCAACCTTCAAAGGAACAAGCGATGCCCACAACGCCCCCGACAGACGTTGCTGAACCGAAGCAGTTGAAAGAATGTTGCTGCGGACCAATAGCTGATATGCTGAATTCACCGTGAAACTCTTAGTCTGAGCCTGTGGCCAAATCCATGAGTCTTCCTTCCCTCTCGTTGGCGTTACCGATTGCAAAATACTGTCCAATATCTCACCTTCTGATGCGCGGACAGAATCCGTAAAAACCTGCCATGGTTTGTTCAACTCCAAGTATCTCCATGCCAAGACCTGAAATCTGCCATTGTAACAAGTTGCTGCCCACCTCCATCAAACAATAATGGAAAGACTTTGAGCAAAGGCTCGGTACCTAACCATTGTTCCTTCCAAAAGTTTATTAAAGCGCCATCACCCAACACTCTTTTAATGCACCAAGTGAACCTTCTCAGTTCCTCTAAGTTATCATCCAAAGTCACTAAGTCTCTCCACCAAATAGAGCCAAAATCCGGTGCGAATTGCCTACAACCGAGTCATGAATGAAGGAAGAAGCGAATTCCCCATATCTATGTCTCAACAAAAACCGACTCCAACTCGCATTACTATCCGCCAATGCCCTCCACTTCCATTTAGATAAAAGAGCTATATTAAATAACTCAAGATTTTTGATTCCAAGACCGCCATCTTTTTTTGACTTGAAAACTCTATCCCAAGCCACCCAATACATTCCATTATCTCCCTCCTTGATTCCCCAAAGAAAGTCCCGTTGAACTTTAACCATATTCTTAATAACCACTTTCGGAGCTTTATAAAAGGAGAACATCTATAAAGGGATGCTATTCAAAACGGAGTTGATGAGAGTAACCCGACCACCAATGGATAGAAAACGACCCTTCCACATCGCTAATCTCTTTCTAATACCCCCTAGAACGGTACTCCAAGTAGCTTCCCGCCTCAGATTAGCGCCTATCGGAATGCCCAGGAACTTGAACGGTATTGATTCCGTTCTACAAAATAGGAAGGTTCTAGCTCTTTCCAAAAAACCATCTGGGATGTTAATACCGATCAACTTGCTCTTGTGGAAATTTACCTTTAAACCGGACACACGCTCAAAGGCTCTCAACGAGGTCTTAATGTTCCATAGGTTGTCCCACGTGGCTTTACCCAACAACATGGTGTCATCCGCGAATTGCAAAATTGAGAACCGGACATCATCGTTAATGACATTAGGAAAGGTGTTTCTGAGGAAAAGGAACATGAACTAGAATCAAAACTATCTGAAAGGATCTCACTGGGCTGAGACATAAGCTGGGGTTAACTTCGAGTCACAGGGTACACTATAAGAAAAACGGGGATTTCCGGCGGACAAAATCCGCCGGTAATGGCCAAAATCTGCCGGAAATTGGTGATTGCCGCCGGAAATTGGTGAGAAGAGAAGAGTAATGAGAAAACAGAAATGTGAGAAGAGAAGAGATTGAGAAAAATGAAGTAGATGAATGTGAGAATATTTGAGAAGGGAAGATAATATGTGAGAAGAGAAGAGATTTAAGAAAAATGAAGTATATGAATGTGTGAAGATTTCAGAAGAGATTGAGAAAAATGAAGTGTATGTACGTGAGAAGATTTGAGAAGAGATTGAATGAGAAGGAAGAAGAAAGAGGAAATATAGAAAAGAGATATGTAGAGAAATTTACGGAGATTGGAGAGTATGAGAAGGTAATAAAGAGTGAAATGAGAGAATGAGAAGAGTGTAGGAGAAAGTTTTATTTATAGGAAATGAGAAGAGTGGAAAAAAATAAATAAATAATTTTTGAAAAATCCGCCGGAAATGTGTATTTCCGGTGGACTTTTTCGCCGGTAATTTCCGATGGAAAAATCCGCCGGTAATGCACATTCCCGGCGGATTTTTTTTTAAAAAAAATAAAATCATTTAAAAAATCCGCCGGTAATGCACATTTTTTCCGCCGAAAAACGTATTTTTAAAAGAAATCCGCCGGAAAACCTATTTTTTCCGCCGGAAATGCCAAATTTTCGTCGGAACCGTACCGGCGGAAAAAATCCGCCGGTAATGCGCGATTTTCTTGTAGTGGTAGGGTTGACTAGAGAGGAATACTAATACAATCCCTAAACATCGCCTCAATAATTGAGAGACTGGCCGAACGACAATTTGGGTTTTACGGTGACTGCTATTCCTAACAAATCTAGGATACTAACACTACTTCTACCAGAATGTTTTTTTTTTCCTCGACTTATAGCTCTCTAGGTGACCTCTAACGATTTACACGGCAACACGATGTTCGAATTGGCTCCAAAGATTGAACGGTCGCCCACCGTTTTCTCGAACCAACACGGATGCCCATTTTTCGTTCCGTAACATCGCCTGTAGCCCACTACTTCTGCTGCATGATCTGATGAAACGAGAAGGCCAGGAATCCTATGGTTTAGGGTTTTGGGACATTTTCGGGGCTGAGGCAACCAATTGTCATTATTCTTAGTACGTTGCATGAAATATTGAGTGGATCTGGGCTCAATGTCTCACACAAGATACTGAAAGGTTCTGACAGTTAATTGTCTAAGTCCCTAGCTGACTCGATCTGTCTAATCTCTTGACCGTAAGGTCACTAAGCCCGACAAGGTCGAACTGCTCTGATACCATAATGTAACACCCCAGTATTTCAACCTTGGAAGAAATACTGAGACTTCCAAATATAGCATACATCAGAGTACTAATCCTGCTTAAGCGAACTGAACAAACCTAACTTGAAGAAAATAATGCATCAACTATCATTTAAAGTAACTTAGTTTCTAAAAAGGACTATTTAATGACAATGAAACAAAGTCCCAAAAGTCATTCATAAACTCTATTGTTCAAGTTCTCGAAAGCAGAATTCTAAAAGCGTTACATAACTTCGATTACAAATCAACAGTTAAAGTATCAAATAACTTGTTACATAAGTAACACTAGGGTCAGCTAAGCAAACTATAAATGAAACTTGATCATTAAAGATCCTTCTATGCTCGGAGCCCAAAACAGCAGCTACCACTTCTCTGTTTGCTTTTGCCTTCCCTGCTCATCTGAAAACACCACATAAATAAACACTGAGATAATAATTTTAGTGAGTTCTTTCGGGACCCCTCACCTCTCTTGGTGTTTTAATTATCTTTTCACTTTCTCTTAGCACAACTCCGGGCAAGGACTACACCCTTCCCCCGGAGAACCCACCCAACAATATCTGATTGTCGAGTCATTCGTGTCTGAGCCTAGGTTCTGGGTTCATGACTCCCCTCCCCTAGTGTGCTATTAACTAGGATCGTCATCTCTTTGGTGTTTTATGATTTAACTTGACACTTAGGTCATTTTCTCACTCAGTACAACAATTACTTGGTTTGGTTACAAACCCTAACTTGAATTTACTCTTATTGTATCACAAATACACTTAATATATCGCTTATCTTTGTTCAATAATCATTGGGAAGGTTAAGAAAGGAATTAGGGAAGGATTGGAGGGAAAGAAGGTTCGGCCCGGACCGTGCTCCTGAGAATCAATTCACAGAATGGGAACAGATTCACAGTCCTGGGAATCGATTCACAGAATGGGAACAGATTCCCAACCTGTGCAGTAAACCAAAAACTCTGTTTTGGTGTAATTTTGCTATTCTGATGGTTCCAATGCTCGTCCTACTCCACTCTTAACACATCAACAGTAAGGAACAACACTTTTTTTAATACTTCCAAACAATCAAATTGGATGCAATTAATCAATCAATTGACACACATTATGACATTTAATCATGCAACATTTTCTCAACACATATTCAGCAACATAGCTTCCCAATGAGCTTTTCAATCGATTCTGAACACTTAAAACATACATGCATGACTGAATCCACAAAATAGACAACATAAAATACTCAAACATCAAACCAAACCTAAATTCGTGAAGAACTCACCTCAATCGTTGAACAACAACAATTAACAAGCAAGTTAGACTTTGAGCACCAAGCAAGCTCCTAAGCACACCATGCTTCTAATCTACCACCTCAGATGTTCCTATTTCACATGCAATTCCCCCAAATTTTGATTTTGGACTCTCCTTCCATGTGCAATACGAAAAGGGGGTGATGGAGAGCAGTCTCCATATTCTGTTTTGGACAGCAGCTGTGACCGATATTGCAATACACATAACTAACTCTATACTGAACCAAAATTACCCAAACAAGTTTCTTCTTAAAGATAATTTTGTCTAGTTTCAGTGGGTTCAAGTCCCATACTGATACAGTAAGTATTTAGGGAGTTATGGTCGAAACAATGTGACTCGGTGAAAACTGTCACTGGTTAAAAAGCCGAACTTGTGACTAAAATTTATCCCTAAATAATTAATGAAATAAGATGGTTCTTGTGCCTATTTTGAAGGGTCTTGAGTCTAGTTTCTAAGGAAATAGAAATTAACTTTAAAGAAGGTCTGTGTGGGGAGTTACGAAGAAAATACCAGAGGTACTAAAAACTGTGTTTGTGCAGAAATTGTGGCGAACTTTGAAACTTCGACTTCCACAACCAATAACTACGAATTTGAGCTTCAATCCACACTCCCAAAACCCTCACATAAACTTGTTGAATCCACATGCAATATGGGATTCGACTCCTAGAGCTCCATTTGCTCCTATGAACACCACAAGCTTTCCCTAACACCCAAACTCGAATTCAAGCTCTAGGTTCACTCCTTGGTGCCTTCAATCATCAATGTAGGTTCTAAAGTGGCCTAATCAACCCCAAAATCAACATGCAAACCAGAACATAGCTCAATCTACTCACTCTCCTCATTCTCGAAAGTTGGGTGAGATAGTGGAGCAAGGAACAAACTAGTTAAGTGATGGTGCTTTCAATCTTTCTAATGAGGTGAGAGAGTTGAATGTGGAGAAGAAATGGTGAAGAATGGTGGCTGAAGAAGGGAAAGCAATGGTTGAGCTTTGGGTTTCCTCCTCTTTTCCTTCGCCCCCTCGAACTCTCTTTCTTTTCTTTCTTTTCTTGTGTTGTGTGTGTGTGTTTTGTGAGTGAGTGAAATGTTGGAATGTGGGTGTTGTCATACCCCAATTTTGTCCGCTTCCTTTTTACTTCTCGTTTAATTCACTACGAGTTAGTTTTTTTGGTCATTTGGGCCTACAGTTCTTATTTGGGCCTGCACTTCTCTAATTGGGTCTGACGTCATCATTTGTCTAATTGGACATATATTTGCGCGATTGGGCTTAAAACGCAATTCATGTAATTGGGCTTGATTTTGATCCATCATTCGATCAGCTTTGATTTTAAAAGTGTCAATTGGGCCTAAGTCTAGTATTTTGTCTTATTGAGCCCAGTTTCTTATTTTTCGTTTGGCCCAATTTAGCCTTTTGTTTTATTTTCATTCATCCAAAAAAATAATAAAATGTTACAAAAATACAAAAAATAATAATAATATTACAATGATTAAAAAATGTCCAAATAATACAAAAAGTCAAAAACGAAAATACAAAAAAAACAGCATCAACAGCTACTTCAGGGGCATTTGGCTGCTCTACTTGTTCTCCAAGGTTTCTCATGAGGCCCGATAACTGGAAAAATGAAACGAAATCGGATTAGAATCAGAAATTTATGGCGGAAAATTTTTACCTATAAAAGGAGGCTTAATTCAGAGGAAAAAACACACAAAAAATTCAGAGAAAAACACAAAAAAACGATTAGGATTTCACGCTGAAACCCTAATCACAAAAACACCAAGAAGTTCAGAAACAAAAGCAGTAGCAGTCAAAGCAGAGGAGCAGCAGTAGCAAATAAGCAAACAGGAGATTATCAGAGGCTGCAAAAGAGATAGGTTACCACAGTTTCATTTTCTTCAGACTTTAACAAGTTTAAGACATAATAGGTTATTTTGCAAGTAACAGTATTTGTTATTAATCTGAAACTAGTACCCAAACCATATATACGTATAAAACATCAAGATTAGGAGGTATCGAGTTTTAGAACAGGCTTGTTTTCAAAATTGTATATATTATAATTTATAATTTGATACGGTAAATAAATTAAAATTTAGAACAGATTAGTTTTTTTTAGGACCAGATTATTATAAAAAAATTAATTAGGACCAAATTAAGGTTTACTAGAAATAAGATTAGGGCTTTGGAGGTATTTCAAAGAGATTAGGAAGGGTAAAAACCATAAAATTTAGAAATGGAGAAGTGGAGGTGAAGAAGAAAAAATAAGGAAAAAATGAACCTCAAAATGAGTTCTGATTCGCACCTGGCCGTCGCCGCTGACCACCGTCCAACCGTGGACGGTGGTCGTTTACCCCATATTCACGTTGTCACTACCGTTAACCGCGAACACTATCGTCCCCTACCCTTGTCGCCGTCGGCACCATCGCCACCACTGTCTCCGCCGGCTAAGGAACGGCCGACTGTCGTCATCGCTTCCCTCGTCGTTCCTTTGACCATCGGCATCCCCGTCACTCTCTCTTTCTCTTCACGTCGTCCTCCCTCTTTCTCTCCATCTCCGTTCTTCTTCTTTCCCTCTCTCAGTCTTCGTGAACTCTCTCTCTCTCTCACCGTAATGCTCTCTCTCTCTCTCTCTCTCTCTCATCTTCTCTAGTTTGCAAAATTTTAGCAACTGCTCTCTCTACTTTTGAAAACGGCGCTGAGTGAGAAGTGAGGAATTAGGGTTTGTTGAAACCCATTTGTTTCCCTTTATACCCCTTCTCATTTACTTATTTGTCTTATTTTTAATTTTTAACTCAGATTACTAATACACCCCCCCTTTTTGTTTCGTATACCCCCCTAGAAGCCCTTTTTAAAAAATGCAGGCCAGCTCAAAAAACGAACTAGGCTGCTGCTTTTGCACCCCATTTTTTAATACAACCCCTTGCTGCTCTACGCACCCCCCTTTTCAAAAATACACCCCTTTTTATTCCTTTTCTAAATTTTTCTACAGACAAACATCTTCTTTCACAAATTTACATTTTTCCTACAAAAATAAATAAATAAGTATTTTCTCTTCAAAAATATGAATAGGGGACTAAGTCGACCGCATGGACGGGTTAGTCAGCGTTCTAGGATGAATGATTCGTACGGCTCAATAGTCCTAGAACCCCTATAAAAAAAAAATAATTAATAAACCTATCTTCCAAAAAACAAATAGGGGATTAAGTCGGTCGTACAATCGGATTAGTCAGGGTACAATGAGATTGTACTTGAGCCCCAAGGTATAGTGTTCGATTCCCACTGAAGGCAAAAACTCTACAGGGGGTAGAGAAGGTCATGATGTACAGTTCTGGGGTAGCCTACTAGAAAGAAAAGGGCCCAGGCTGTTACAAAAAATGCATCATTCATTATCCAAAAATATATTTCAGCTAACATTTTACAAAAAAGTCAAAAATAAAAATACCAAAAAACAGCATCAACAGCTACTCCATGGGCCTTTGGCTGCTCTACTTGTTCTCCAAGGTTTCTCATGAGGCCTGATAACTGGAAAAAAGGAAACGAAATTGGATTAGAATCAGAAATTTATGGCCAAAAACCTAATTTTTACCTAAAAAAGGAGGCTTAATTCAGAGGAAAAAACACACAAAAAATTCAGAGAAAAATAGGAAAAAACGATTAGGATTTCACACTAAAACCCTAATCACAAAAACACCAAGAAGTTCAGAAACGGAAGCAGTAGCAGTCAAAGCAGGGGAGCAGCAGTAGCAAATAAGCAAAAAGGAGATTATCAGAGGCTGGAAAAGAGGTAGGTTACCACAGTTTCGTTTTCTTCAGACTTTAACAAGTTTAAGACATAATAGGTTATTTTGCAAGTAACAGTATTTGTTATTAATCTGAAACTAGTACCCAAACCGTATATACGTATAAAAAATCAAGATTAGGAGGCATCGAGTTTTAGAATAGGCTAGTTTTCAAAACTGTATATATTTATAATTTATAATTTGATACTGCAAGTAAATTAAAATTTAGAATAGATTAGTTTTTTTTAGGACCAGATTAAGGTTTTTTAGAAATACTTTGGAAGTATTTCAAATAGATTAGGAAGGGTAAAAACCATAAAATTTAAAAATGGAGAAGTAGAGGTGAAGAAGAAAAAATAAGAAAAAAATGAACCTGAAAATGAGTTCTAATTCACGCCTGGCCGTCGTCGGTGACCACCGTGACGGTGGTCATCTTCCCATAACCCGTCGCCATCAACTCCGACCACCGTGGACGGTGGTCTTTTCCCACATATTCACGTTGTCACTACCGTTAACCACACTATCATCCTTTACCCTTGTCCCCGTCAGTACTATCGCCACCACTGTCTCCGCCGGCCAAGGAACGACCGACTATCGTCATCGCTTCCCTCGACGTTCCGGTGACCATCGGCGTCTCCGTCCCTCTCTCTTTCTCTTCGCGTCGTCCTCCTTCTTTCTCTCCATCTCCGTTCTTCTTCTTTCCCTCTCTCAGTCTTCGCGAACTTTCTCTCTCTCTCACCGTAATGCTCTCTCACTCTCTCTCTCTCTCATCTTCTCTGGTTTGCAAAATTTTCGCAATTTCTCTCTCTCTCTACTTCTGAAAACGGCGCTGAGTGAGAAGTGAGGAATTAGCGTTTGTTGAAACCCATCTGTTTCCCTTTTAACTCAGATTACTAATACACCCCCCAGTTTTTGCTTCGTATACCCCCTAGAAGCCCTTTTTAAAGCTCGAAAAATGAACTAGGCTGCTGTTTTTGCACCCCATATTTTAATACAACCCCTTGCTGCTCTACGCACCCCCCTTTTCAAAAATACACCCCTTTTCATTCCTTTTCCAAATTTTTCTACGGACAAACATATTTTTTCACAAATTTACATTTTTCCTACAAAAATAAATAAATAAGTATTTTCTCTTCAAAAATATGAATAGGGGACTAAGTCGACTGCACGGACGGGTTAGTCAGCTTTGTAGGATAAATGAGCCTTACGGCTCAATAGTCCTAGAACCCCTATAAAAAAAATAATTAATAAACTTTTCTTCCAAAAAACAAATAGGGGATTAAGTCGGTCGTAAGATCGGATTAGTCAGCTTTTTAGGACCACAAGTGAACCGTACGGATCAGGTCCTAAAATCCCTATTTTAAAAAAATTTCAAGTCAAGAACACACAAACATTTCTTTCTTTTCAAAAAGTCAAATTTTCAAAAATAGGGTATTAAGTCGATTGTACAATCGGGTTAGTCAGCTTTTAGGACATATGAGCTGATCACTCAAGAGCCCTAAAATTCCTAAATAAAAAACACCAACAAACAAATTTTTTTCTACCAAGAACTATGTAGCCTTTGATTCTCTACTCAGAGATACGTAGGAGCAGAAGGCGGGCCCACCTCTGTAAAGTGCACTAATAAAAAACCTTTTTTAGTCTTTTCCTAAATAATTTCTTAATTCAAAAAATACCAGGTCTTTTCTTTCTTTTAATTTCTTTCAATTCACAATAAAAGGGGTAAATTAAACGTTTTCAAAATTAACATCTTTTGCACAACTAATTACCAGGTAACCTTCCTTAAGATGGATGCTGTGGGGTGCTAACACCTTCCCCATGCATAACCGACTCCCGAACTCAAATCTGGTCTCAAGGACTCTTATCCAACCCAAATGGATTTTCCAATATTTGCTCTTAAACTAAACTTTGGTGGCGACTTCATTTTTGAACCTTCGAGAAATCCTTTCCCAGATTTTTCGGTCGCTACAGGTGTGTGTGTGTGTGTGTGTTATGTTTTTATTTCAGCTGAAACTAAAGTGAGAGTAAAGGGGTGTTTGAGTTGTGAAATCTCTTTTCTACCCGCACCCCCACTAATCCTTCTATACACTGCCCACTTCAATATACTTAAGCTAGCAAACAAGCATACAAATATATAGTTCATTTGACTACATATTCAAACAATTTAAATTATCAACCATGGACTCAAACAAAAGAATCAACCCCTCAATTAGCAACAATTACTTAAAATTAGTCACTAAACAACACAACTACAACAATCACTTCTAGGTGTTACACACTACGATACAACTTCTGTAAGAAATGAAATTAAGACTCGAAATTAGCCACTAAATCCAACTCAAAGCAAAAGAAAAAGAAAAGAAGAAAAATTAAAAGATTAAGCAGGCGATATTGAAGAAGGTAATGGAAATTAAAAAGATCAGTTTGAAGTGGTTGAGAAAAAAAACATTTTGCATTCTCAGATAATCTAGAAAAAAAATCTGAAACTTTTTTAACACTCAACAACATAAACAAAGATTCTGGTTGCATTGGAAACATAATAATAGTTAATATGACTCATTTCCCATGTATGGGTGCACCAAATATTAATTCAAAAACTTACCACCTTAGAAATTATATTACATAATGCAATTTACGATCTTGGGTTGTTAATGTGGCATGAATCAGCCATGGATTCAAAAAGGAAAACAATCACAGAGAAGATGCATTGCTCGCTGGAACTGAGAATTGAAGAAGAGAAAGATTCATTGTGATTGAATTGAATGAAACAGTTACAGAGATCAGAGTTATATATCTGAATTCTGTTACAAGCCAATTGAAAAACAGATCTAATGCTAACTAACTAACTCATCTATTAAGTTAAGCTAACTAGGGTATGGTTAAGCTAGAAGATAGATACAATCTCAATTTATATACAGTATTTACATAGTTCAATACTCCCCCTCAAGTGGGAAGGAAGATATTCTTCATGCCTAACTTGCCAATCAACTCTTGAAACTTGCTTTTTGGTAAAGCCTTTGTTAATGCATCAGCCAATTGTTGCTGTGAAGATACATGAACCAAGTTGAGAAACTTTTTCTGAACATATTCTCTTATAAAATGACAATCGATATCGATGTGTTTTGACCTCTCATGAGTGGTAGGATTGCTTGCTAGCTGAATTGCTGATTTACTGTCACTTAGAACCATGACAGAGCTGATATTCACCTCAAAGGATCTCAGCAATTGTTGAGTCCATAATAACTCTGTAGTTACAGTAGCTATTGCCCTGTATTCTGCCTCTGCAGAAGATCTAGCAACTGTTGCTTGTTTCTTCGATTTCCAAGCAATCAATGATTCTCCAAGGTATATACAAAAACCTGTAGTGGATTTCCTGCTTGTTTCACAACTGCCCCAGTCTGCATCAACATATGCAGTGAGTTTGAGAGATGTTTCAGCAGGAAATAAAATTCCCAGACCAATAGTGGATTTCAAGTATTGCAGCAAGTGATGTGCTGCTTGTAAGTGAGTTGTCCTAGGTTTGGACATGAACTGGCTCAGCTTATTTACAGTGAAGGTGATGTCTGGTCGAGATATAGTAAGGTAGATTAACCTTCCTACCAATCTTCTATATTGAGCACCATTTTCAAGCTGTTCCCCATCAGTTTCATTCAGTTTGATACTGGGATCCATTGGTACACTTGTAGGTTTAGCTCCAGTAAAACCTGTGTCAAGTAACAATTGCAAGATGTATTTCCTTTGACATAAGTGAATCCCCTGCTTAGATCTAGCTATTTCCAAACCTAGGAAATATTTAAGATCACCAATGACTTTTAATTTGAAATGCTTTTGCAATAGATCCTGCACTTCATGGATGATAGTTGCATTTGGACCAGCAACTATTATATCATCAACATAAACCAATAAAGCAACAAAAGTGGAACCAGATCCCTTAGTGAACAGAGAATGGTCAGCAGAGCTTTTGATGAAACCAAGACCAGTGATTGTGTTGCTGAATTTTGCAAACCACTGCCTAGATGCTTGCCTAAGTCCATACAGGGACTTATTCAGTTTGCAAACAACATTGGACTCCCCCTGAGTTGGATAGCCCAGAGGTAATCTCATATATACTTCCTCTTGAAGATCCCCATTAAGAAAAGCATTGTTTATGTCTAATTGCAACATATGCCAATTAAATTGAGAAGCTAAAGAGAGGAGAATTCTTACTGAGGTTAGTTTGGCAACGGGTGAGAAGGTATCAATAAAGTCAATGCCAGCTTGCTGAGTGAAGCCTTGAGCCACTAGCCTGGCCTTGTATTTATCAAGGGAGCCATCAGCATGATATTTCACCCTGTACACCCACTTGCACCCAACAGGTTTCTTCCCAGTAGGTAGAGGCAAGATAGTCCAAGTATTGTTGGTCTCCAAGGCTGCCAACTCTTCTGCCATAGCTTTTTGCCACTCAGGGATTTTCACAGCTTGATAGAAGTGTTGAGGTTCATATATGGAAGACACATTGTGAATGAAAGTGCTATAAGCAGGAGACAAATTCTGATAACTCAAAAACTGTTGAATAGGAAACTGCACAGTGCTGCAGTCATATTGTTGCAGATGACTGGGTGGCTTGCTGATTCTGTTTGATTTTCTAACAGGTTGCTGAGTGGGAGGAAGGCACACTGGTTGAGTAACAGGATCAGTAGGAGACAATATGTCAGGCTCTGCATCAGTAACTGTGTCATTTTCTGTATCTATAGAGGGCAAGTCACTTTCTGAGACAGGTAAAGGAATGACAGGATTGTTGTTTGTGGATGCAGTTTTAGCAGAATAAGAAGGTATGATTGTATCAGAAAGGGAGACTTGGAAGGTGAATCTGAGTTTACAGAATGATAAGGGAACTTTGTCTCATGGAAGATCACATCCCTAGAGACAATGAACTTGTTCTCTTGGGGATCATATAATTTGTAGCCTTTGACACCAAGGGGATATCCAACAAAGATACAGGGAACAGCTCTTGGTGAAAACTTGTGTCTTAATGCAGGAATTGTTGAGGCAAAAGCAAGGCACCCAAACACTCTTAAAGAGGAATAGTCAGGTGGAGAATGATAGAGGATCTCATAAGGGGACAGGTTCTTCAAGGAGGGAGATGGAAGTCTGTTAATGAGGTGAGTGGCAGTGGCGACACAGTCACCCCAGAACTGAATAGACACCTTGGACTGAAAATAAAGTGCCCTTGCAACATTTAGCAAGTGTTGGTGCTTTCTTTCTACAACAGAGTTTTGCTGTGGACGATGAGGACATGAAAACTGATGCATGGTGCCCTCATCTTGCAAGAAGGAAGTGAGTTGAAGCTCTTTTGCATTATCTGTTCTAATTGCCTTAACAGAACTAGCAAATTGAGTTTTAACATATTTAAAAAAAAGTTTAATGCAAGTGGAAGCTTCAGCCTTGGATTTTATCAGCTGTACCCAAGTGAAGCGAGAACAATCATCAACAATAGTGACAAAATAGTGCTTTTTGTCATGAGTAGGTGTTTGGAAAGGACCCCAAACATCACAGTGCAAAAGATCAAAGGGCAACAAAGAATGATTGTTATGAGAATCAAAAGGTAAACGACGCATTTTTGATAAAGGACAAACTGTACAATCATTATTATTGCATTTTGATGAATCAAAGTAAGGAAGATGTGCAGACAACAATTTTAACACACTATCAGAAGTGTGACCTAGTCTAGAATGCCACAAATTTGAAGTAGAAACAGAAAAAGCATTACAAGACAAACTATCATGAGAAGGCACAGTGCAGGAAGATGGAACATGAAAGAAGTAGAGTCCATGATGGAATTTACTCGTGCCAATCACCTTCTAATGGTGAATTTCCTGGATCAAAAATGTATTATCAATTAATGATATATCATAATTTGGATCCTGAAATATGCAACCAACAGAAATGATATTTACATGAAACGTAGGAATGCATAGGACATTTGTAAGTTTTAAACCTGATGCTAAAACTACAATGCCTGATGCTATGACAGGGACTTTTTGACCATTTGGAAGAGTAACAAAGGTGTTTGAAAGCTTAGTGTATGCAGAAAATGCAGAAAGCATAGTGCATATGTGTGCTGTAGCACCAGAGTCGAGAAGCCAATCAGTGTTATGCAGAATTGAAGCACATAACAGTGAATGAAAGGAGAAAATGAAGTTCATACCAGGAGCAGAGTCATGTGTGGAGGTCTTTGCAAACTGAGTTTGCATGAAGTTGATGAGCTGTTGGAAGTGTTGAGCATCAAAAGTAGGCTCATCAGTGGAACCTGAAGCAGCAGTGACCTGAAGCACAGGCTTGGGGGTGGAAGTTGGCTTCTGCTTCTTGTAACCAGGCGGGAATCCATGTAATTTGAAGCACTTTTCTTTGATGTGGCCTAATCCACCACAATAAGAACAGAGAGGGCGATCTTTCTTTGGATTCTTGGATTTGCTATCCACAGCACAGGCCATCTGAGATGATTCAATAGAAGCACTGCCAATTTCTCTTTGCTTCTCATCTTGTAAAACAAGAGAAAAAGCTTTTGAGATATCAGGAAATGGATCCATGGAGATGATTTGTCCTCTTATGTGACTAAAAGACTCGTTTAATCCCATAAGGAAATTGATAACATATTGACGTTTCAAATAAGCAACCAATGCAGTGGAACCTCCACAAGTGCAGGTATTTGGAGGATTGTGCTCATTCAAGGAGTCCCAAAGTCCTTTGAATCGACTGAAATAAGCGCTAACAGAAAGAGATCCTTGAGTGCAGTTCACTACCTCTTTGTTGAGTTGAAAAATTCGTGGACCATTTCCCTGAGTGAAACGATTCTGAAGCTCTTTCCAGATTGCAGCAGCAGAATCTCCATAGAGGACACTGGAGTGGAGTTCTTTTGCAATGGAGTTCAGAATCCACGAAGTAACCATGTGATTGCTGCGATGCCAAGCAGCGAGAGTAGGATCAGTGTCTGCAGGTGTCGGAATTGTTCCATCAACAAGACCTAATTTGTTTTTCGCACCAAGAGCGATGGTCATTGAACGAAACCAGGAACTGCAATTGTTGCCAGATTCATCAAGAACCTGAGAAACAAGAATAGCACCGGGATTATCCGATGGATGATGATACAACGGATTTGCGGTTGGATCGGAGTTCACGGTTGACGAAACCATGGAAGAAGAAGAAGAAGACGAACTGGATGAAGCCGAGGTCGCCATGAATCAAGAAATTTGACGAAAAATGTCAAGAAAGTGATAAAGGAACGAGAAACGATTTGAAGATCGATTCACGCGAAATGAAGAGACGGAAGCGGAATTGCGATTGATACCATGTTAATGTGGCATGAATCAGCCATGGATTCAAAAAGGAAAACAATCACAGAAGATGCATTGCTCGCTGGAACTGAGAATTGAAGAAGAGAAAGATTCATTGTGATTGAATTGAATGAAACAGTTACAGAGATCAGAGTTATATATCTGAATTCTGTTACAAGCCAATTGAAAAACAGATCTAATGCTAACTAACTAACTCATCTATTAAGTTAAGCTAACTAGGGTATGGTTAAGCTAGAAGATAGATACAATCTCAATTTATATACAGTATTTACATAGTTCAATATGGGTGAATAGAAAATTACTATTAATATTTGCTGAAGGCTAAAGGATAGCATAAAAAACCGCAACAGGCAAATACAATTTTCGAGTCATAATAATTAATTAAAGCCATAAATTTATTGCATCATTAACTATCTTCTTAAAGGCCATTTCTACACTAATTATTTGTTTCCACTTTTATTAAATTGTAATTACGAAATTAACCTCAATTTTGGCATACTTCATTCCAGTATTTTTCTACTACTTTGATTCCTCCATTTTACTACTGCTTTGTACTCTAAATGTTGAACTGTATTCTCAAGTCAGATTCCACAATGCCATCATCCCAAAACATATGCATCTCAGTAAAATAAAATCAATTTATTATCCAAAATCAAAGGACATAACTAAATAACTGATAACAATTACCGAGTAGCAACAATTACAGAGTAGCATAAATAACAATTACCTACCTTCTAGCAAAGCAAATTGATATGGTTTAGCCATCAGTGCATTAATATGGTTTAGCCATCAGTGCATACACACTCCACCCACCTTCTAGCAAAGCAAATTGAGCTGAAAAGAATATTCACCTTCTTGTGGAACAGTTCACTTATTTAGTGCATATAAAAAGTACAACAGAAGACTTAGCTGCAACATGATTATTTAATAGTGGTCCAGATCAAAACTTCTTTATGAACTCGTAAATGTGATTACTGATTTCATCTGGTGTTTCTTGATTGTTGAAGTGTGCCACTCCTTTTTGCACAATCACTTCTTCTAAATTGGGTACATCTTCCTTGAAACCTCCACCATGTATATACTCCTTCATGTTTAGTGAGGTGTATACCATGTCCAATTCACCCGTAATGAACTTTACATGAACCTTGATTTTTGCTCCACTCCATGGTGCTGTGAGTTCCCAATTTCTGCAATACAATACAATTAATTTAACTTAATCTATAAAGCATTGAAACATACAGACACAGGACACGACAAGATATTGATAATAATTTGAGACAGCGAAAATAATTGATTGCAACCACACATGTCAATTTCAGTGTCGACACGTGTTGGATACATCTTCAATCTGAAGTGTCGGTGCTACATATTATTTAACTGACATGAGAATTTAATTTTTTTGAAAACAATAATCAAAGGCAACACACACAGAATCAAAAACATCAATTACCGATTGAAGTTTCTGTAGTAGTTCAAGCCTCCAGTGAAGCCAGTTTTCTCAAATTTGGCGACAAAATAAGCAAGGTCATCTTCTGTGAGCCAAGAGGGTAAAGCATCAGACATATCTGGATTGAATCCATATCCGTACTCTCCTTTGGGAAAGATTGGAGGACCAGTTTTTTGAGTTGTGAGGATATTTTTAAGTACATATTTTGTCCCAACTTTAGCCATCTGAGCTTCAATTTCGCCAGGCTCCTATGATGTGACACAAATGGATTAATAACATAATATAAACACACACACATATTCAGACTTCTAGAACTCCACTATTTAGTTACTGATTAGGAGGCTGGAAAATTGTTGTCTTTGTAGCGATCAATTTAAAGACCATATTTCAAAATCGGTTGCTAAATTCATCACTAAGTTGATCGCTAACCAATTTACTGACCAAGTTGAAAAAGTTGCTAAACCACTAGTCGTTATGTAGTGATCGATTCGAAGAACGATTTGAAAAAACTCTAAACAACTGTTCATTAATATGTATCGGCCAATTTACCTTCCAATTAATCAATATATAGCAAATTTTTCGTAGTAGATTTTGAAACCGGTCGCTAAAATGGTCACTCCATTCGCTAACTACTATAGCGATCGATTTAACCAATTTGAAAAGGTGACTAATATGTAGCGATTAATGAAAAGTCTCCAAACCACTAGTACTAGTCGGGACCTCCTTATGGTGCACTTTTTTGTACAGATTTGGTGGTGCTTGAAGTAAAAATAGGGAAGAAACCCTTTTAATTCTCCTCATGTTTTATCAAGATGACTATACAGACAAAAATAAAAGATAACTTCAGTAATTATAACTTATTTTTTATTTAAAATCAAACAATTTCTAACAATCAAACTACTTAAATAACTTTTTAATCTGTGTAAAGTTATAGTTAGGTAATTTTATCTATAAACAAGATCAAAGAGTATATGATATTATATTCAGATTTGAAAGTAAAAATAGGGAAGAACTAACCTGAAATCTCACGATATAATAATCATCTCCATAAAGAGCATGCATACCATCAACAGTCTTAGCCTTTGGATTTCTTCGGAGAAAAGGAACACTGAGACAAACATAAGCCTTAATTCTTTCAGGACGAAACATGCAGAAATACCAACCAATTATAGCACCCCAATCATGAGCAACAAGGAACACTTGATCAGCACCAAGAAAGTCAATGAGTGCAACAAGATCACCAACTATGTGAAAACCAGTGTAACTGCTTATTGAAGATGGAGCATCGGTGTCACCAAAACCACGTAGATCTGGAGCCACTGCGCGGTAACCGAGAGAACTTAGGGTTTGGATTTGGTGTCGCCATGAGTACCATAGTTCAGGGAAGCCATGAAGGAATAGGACTATTGGCCCTTCTCCTTTCTCTGCTATGTGGATTTTGATTCCGTTGAGTTCTACTGTTTTATGCTTTATTCCCTCCATTTTGATCTTTCTTATTTTTTCTGGAGTGAGGAAAATGATGAGAAAGAAACTAAGGTCTGCAATGGAGATCACATTTTTATTTATTTGAATTCAAAATGATAAAAGTCAATGCTTTGGTTTGCTGAGGTGATTTAATTTAATGGGAAAATAAAATAAGGGGAATGAGCTCCACGTGAAAATAAAATAAGGGGAATGAGCTCCACGTGGTATGATTATCTATGATAATGCGGTTTAAAAAAGAGAATATAAAAATATAAAGCCTTTTTTTAACCCCCCTACCGGATCCTGTACTCCCATAAATCGTTTTATCCCAAAAATACCTCACATTTTTTACCAAAACCTCAACAGTGCCTAAAATTTTTCACTTTCTCAGAATTACCTCCCAAATTATTCGGGAATTATCTAATTTTGATGATTCCAGAAAGTTTATTTTTTTTGTCTTTCCGGAATTATGTAAAAAGACGTAATTCCAGAAAGTTTATTGTTTTTGGCTTCCAAAATTATCACTTTAGACGTAATTTCGGAAATTTTAAATTTTCACCTTCAGGAATTATGTCTTAGAGACGTAATTCCGGAATTATTATTAATTTTTTTAAATTTTTAGGCTAAATTATAGTTTTGGTCCCCCTATTTTCAAAAATTCAGACATTTGGTTCCCCTATTTTAAAACTCAGACATTTGGTCCCCCAATTTTAAAAAATCAAAGACATTTAGTCCCAAGAGGAATTTTCAGTTTTTTATGGCTAATAATCAAAGACATTTGGTCCCTCAATTTTAAAAAATCAAAGACATTTGGTCCCCCAATTTTAAAAAATCAAAGACATTTGGTCCCTCTTTGGACTAAATGTATTTGATTTTTTAAAATTGGGGGACCAAATGTCTGAGTTTTAAAATAGGGGGACCAAATGTCTGAATTTTTGAAAATAGGGGGACCAAAACTATAATTTAGCCAAATTTTTATAATTAACATTTGATTTTTTTTTTATTTTATAGATATGGCTACATGTGATGGCAAGTTTCCCTTTACGATAGATTTATCGGACCAATTTACCACTACAGATGTGCATATCTCCCTAAAGTTCTTCTTGTTTATGATTATTTATAACTTATTAAATATGTTTATGGTTATTGTGTAGATTTTTGCTACTCGCGATAATCTCTTACGTTGGGGCGAGAGACGTTGGGAAAGCCAACAGAGTTGTTGTTATCATTTTTCGATCCGAGTCCACCATGAATGGTAAAGGGAAGAAGAATAAAAATGTTTTGGGTTGCGAGAGACATTGGAGATATGTCGGAGTAGACATTGGGTGTTCTAGAGCGAGGTCATCAAAGAAGTGCGGTTGTCCTTTAGGCTAAAAGCTACACCGTTGAACCCTCCTGATTGGGATTGGAAAGTCAAAGTTATGTGTGGAATACACAATCATGAGCCTCATAAAACGTGTCTCGGGCATGCAATATTTGGGCGGTTTAATAAGGAGGAGCGGTCTATGGTTGAAGAGCATTTGTTGTTGAATGTTAAAGCGCAGAATAGTATGGATGCAATTAAGAAGCGATTTTCGAACAACTTGAGTACTGTGCTGCAGCTGTATAGAACCCGCAGCAGGTTTCAATCGAGCCGGAGAGGTTATAGAACTAAGATACATGAGCTTATGAGACCGGTAGAATCTGAACATTATTTATGTTGGACTAGACAACTTGATAACACTGATGTTGTTAAAGAGATCATGTGGGCACACCCTGAGTCTTTCAAGTTATTGAGGATGTTTCCTAGTATTTTGATTATGGACAGCACCTTCAAAACCAACAAATATAGATTGCCTCTCTGGGAGATTGTTGGTGTCACTTCCACAGAGTTGACATTTGAAGTGGCATTTGCTTACTTGTCTACAGAGCAGTATGATGATTATAGATGAGTATTGCAGACATTGAGAGATTTGATGGTGGTAGATATTCCACTTCCTCAATTAATCATCACCGACAGAGAAACATCATTGATGAATGTTATAGAACTTGTGTTTCCTGAGAGTCTGAATTTTCTTTGCCGGTATCACAATGTTGTCCTGTGTCAAACTCTTAGGTCCTAGCCGTGGGTTCGGCCAGAGGTTTGAACAAGTGTTTTTGATTCCTCTATTCTTCAAGCAATTGCTCCAAGGAGAGAACTCTGCTCCTTGACTGTGGGTATCCTGACTCCTCTACTGGCTAATGCATGAAAATAAAGATAAAGTGCGGTAAAAGCAGATAGATGAAATAAACGTAGAGTTTTTGATTGATTGATGTGTGTCTATTCTGTACAATTACTCTCCTATTTATATACATAGGCCCTCGTCGGCCACAAACACAGCCAACATTTGCCAACCGTTGGATTAATCAAGATCAACGCACTACATTACATCCAGGCCCTAAAAACTAGGAAGCACTCTTCCACTCTTCCCACTAGCACGGGTAGTGGGGTCAAAATATCTTCGCTTCCACTTCTATGGCACTTCTCCATGTTGTCTTAACCGGTCCAACGTCTAAATGCGTCCACATGCGTTGAATGCTTGCTCCCAAAGCAAGCTCCTTTACCTCGGCCAACTCCTTATGTCCACTTCCCATAAATTTAGGAATGTGGTTACCGTAGCTTGGCTTGGCCTTTCTCCATTATATTTATTTTAATAAATCATATAATTATTTAATAAATAATTATATGAACACATTAAGACCAAGTATTAGCCTCCAAGTCTATATAAACTTAGTAGCCAGGTCAAGCTGTTTTGTCTCGGCCGAGTCTTACCTCGGCCAATCAGGCGTCAGCCGAGTAGGCACCTCAAGTGTTTATCTTAGCCATGTGGTCATGTATAGTCAATTTAGAACCCAAGCTGCTAAAATTTCTATTTTTGCCGACGGGGAAAAGCCTTCGGCCCTCGGCTAGTCGATTCTACGCCAGCTGAGTAGCCCTCGGCGAAAACGGGTGTCAACACACATAAACAAGAATGTCAATGCTAAGTGTAAGCAGACAGTGAAGGGGGATAGAGTCAAGTCAGTGATGGAGCTTTGGAAGTTTATAGTTGACTCCACAACTGAGGAGGGGTATTATCAGCGGTTGAACGAATTTGAACAATCATGTGTCGATGTACCCGAACTTGTGACTTATGTGAACAACACTTGGATACTTCCATACAATGAGAGATTTGTTGGACCGTGGACTGATAGGGTGAGACACTTTGGGAATACAACAACCAATAGGGTCGAGGCAGCCCACTGGGCATTGAAGAGGGCATTGGGTTTTAGTGGAGGAGATTTATGCAGATGCTGGGAGTCGATGCACGGTATGGTGAATGCCCAAATTGATAAGATTGTGGATTCTTTTCAAAAAAGCATCAACCGAGTGGATGCCCGGCACAACACTCCATTCTACAAGGATCTACATGGTTTGGTCTCGGCAAATGCATTGAATCATATTGTAACGCCCCAAAAATGATTGATTAATTTATTTAATTAATTTAATATGATTTGTGTGGTAGAAATAATAATATAATTATATGTTATTAATAGTTAGTCCATTAGGGGTTAGTAATAGTGATTTTAAGTGATTGGTCCATGAGTAATTCGAATAAGTGATGAAAAAGCCCATAAGACCAAATAAAAATATAAAAGGGCTGGGTTAGGGTTTTGTTGTCATTAAAAGGAAAAAGAAAAAGAATAAGGATTGAGAAGAGAGAGCTAGGAGGGGGTGGCGCTAGCACAAGAGAAAGAAGGACAGGGTTGTGTATTCAAGCTAGGGTTCGAATCATCCATCAAGCTAGGGTTGTGTATTCATCTAAGGCTAAGGTAAGGGTGTGATTCAAACTTTATAATGAGTTGTATGAGGGATTGTAGGTGGGGTTAGGGTTTGATAATTACTATATGTGTGTCATGATTTTTACATGTTTGATGTTATGTCTTGATGCCAATTTTGTTGCTAAACTCATTGTTTGGGGTGATCTGGGTATAGGTTCGGTTATACAATAACTGGGAACAATATAGTGGTCCAAAAATTATGTGGTTTACCTTTTCAGAAACTAGACTTAAAGCTTGTTAATTTGGCACTAGTTTGGTTGCATTTGGAGTTGTGTAGCTCGAGATATAGGCGTCACAAGTTAGGTTAAAATTATGGAAACGATCTGGGTATAGGTTCGGTTATACAGTAACTGGGAACAATCTACTTGTCCAAAAATTATGTGGTTTACCTTTTCAGAAACTAGACTTAATGCTTGTTAATTTGGCACTAGTTTTGTTGCATTTGGAGTTGTATAGCTCGAGTTATAGGTGTCACAAGTTAGGTTAAAATTCTGGAAACAATCTGCATATAGGTTCGGTATTTCGTGTATAACGTTTTCGTTTGAACTCCTTTTTGAATGATTCTTGATTCCTTGAAAACTACACTCAATTGTTTTCGGGTTAGGCTCAAGTCCCATGTCATTTGACTGAGTTTTGATAATTTTAGAGGTGTCACAAGCTAGGTCATGGTGGCTGTCCTGTTTCCTGAACCTTGTTGCTTATTTACTGAAACTGTACAAATTGGACCATTATTTTGCAAAATAAAAATTATACTCAGGAACTAAACATTCTTAGCTTTCCATAGAGGGGTCCTTTGCTAAGTTTCGATACCGTTTGATAGGTTAATTAATTCACCGAAGTAGAGGTATGTTTACTGAAAATCATGTTGCTGTTGCTGTAAATTAATGTTGCTGTTTACTGAAAATCATGTTGCTGTTGCTGTAAATTAATGTTGCTGTTTACTGAAAATCATGTTGCTGTTGATGTAAATTAATGTTGCTGTTTACTGAAAATCATGTTGCTGTTGCTGAAAATCATATGTGCTGTTTCTATTTTGTGGGCTATTCCTATTTTGGAGTGGTTGTTGGCTGTCCCTATTTTTGTGGGTGGTTGTTGGTGCCCTTAGCGCCCTGTTGTCTTGTTGATTTTCTTGTTGTCGGCCGGTGGCCATTGTTGGATTGCCTCATTAGGCATGAAGTTGTTGTTGTAGGCCGGTGGCCATTGTTGAATTGTTGATGTTGCGTGTCGGCGCATTAGCGCCTATGTTTGTTGTCGTTGCGTGTCGGCGCCTTAGCGCCTGTAGTTGTTGCTTGTTGTTGGTGCCCTAGTGCCTATAGTTGTTATTTGTTGTGGGTGCCTTAGCGCCTATTGTTGTGGCTGAGCCGTTGGCCTGGATGATGTTGTTTTGTTGATGTTGTTGTCGTTATTGTCGTGTTATTGATTATGTTGTTAAATGTTGTTGTTGACTTTGTTGTGGGTACCGCCGAATGGCCCACATTGTTTGGTGGTGGGTACCGCCGAATGGCCCACATTGTTTTGTTGAGGGTATCGCCGAATGGCCCAAACTGTTGATGAATTTTTGTGTTGAAGGCCTATGGCCAGTGTCGAGTCTTATGTCGTTGTTGTGCTAAGATATGCTCTTTGTTGTTGATTGTCTCTGGTGCATTGTTCATGGTGTCGCATACATTTCATATGCATTATTTTGGTGATGAAGGCTTCGGCCTTGGAGCTATAGGTGATGATGATGATGCTCAAAAACTTGGTAATGATATAGGTGATGATGCCCTTATTGGCTATTTATTTGGTGATGATTGGTACCACATGCATATACCCGTTGGTGTGGGTTACATCTCATTCATTTACTCATGACATTGGTGATGATTCTTGGTGATTGCAATTTGATGTTGTTGTGAAGATATATGCTTGTTGTGCTGATGTTGACTATTGTGATGATAACGGCCGTTATGTCCAAGCTGTTGTTGACCTGTTGACTGTTGTGACGATATTTGTCTGTGGTGACTATCTGATATTCTGACCTGTGTATACGGTCTTTCATACGATTCTTTATATTGTTTGATATCTCACCCCTTATGTTTGAATGTTACCCCTATGTTGGTAACGTGCAGGTGATCTCGAATGAAGACCATAGTTCTTCGTTAGTTCGGTGTCGTCGCTCTGATACGTAGCACTCGGGGGGATGAACACTATTTATATTGTTTATGTTATTTTGTGGATTTTGATGTTATAAATCTTACATGGTCACTATGTTTGTTTTAGCTGAACCCTTATGATTTTCCGCTGCGTGAATGAGTAAGAGTTGATTTGTTTTTAAGACTAAAAATGCTGTGTGCCGGTTCATCCCAGTGATGAGTGTTATGTATCCGTTTAAGGTTTTTTGTTAAGTCGAAAAATGTGACGCTCACTTGTTTGCGAAAACTCTGATATTTTATTAATAATTACCGGGTAGAAATGGGTGTTACACATATTGCTGACGAGTTTGATAGCATGTTGTCTGAAGTGGGTACTGATTAAGTCGTTGTGGTTGGACGATTAAAGTTACACATTGGTTACCTTGTGCTTGCGATCTTGGTTATATGCACCTAGCGGGTCGTCCAATCCCATTGGACGTGGTTGACTCCCATTGGATGAGGCTCAGTTTGGAGGGTTTGGATGAGGAGCGCATCAAACAAGCATCAAAAGATTGTGACATAAGCTATACTATGGATACAATTTGGAAGCGGTTTAATGGTATGGATCTTGAGGAGAAATTTATATTTAAAAAAGGTCTTAATGAATTTTCCTTTCCAAGCACTACATCTATGGTTCCACCTAAATCCAAAGTGAAGACGAAGGGTGCACCAAAGAAGAAGAAGCAGTATGATGTGAAACGAGATCCTTCATATTTTGAGCACGTGGATGAGTCTTTGAAGAATCACAGCCAGAGCTTAGTTAGGCAACCCTCCCAAAAGTCATCAAAGCAACCACCCCAACGGTCATCACATCGACTCTCCCAGCTACTGTCATAGAGGACAACAAAGGAGCGGGCACATCATGACATCCATTTGGTAAGTCACCTATCGGAACATATCCGTTCATACATTGATGTAGTCGGGGAAGGAAATTGTGGCTATAAATGTATTGGCTGCCTCACTTGGCTACTCACAGCACAGCTGGCCATTAGTTTGCCGTGACTTAATTGAAGAGATAGACACACATTATGATCTATACTCACAGGTGATTGGTAACAGCCTTCAGCTAGCTAGGGATTCATTAGTTGCTTATGATACAGAGCATCAACCGATGGAGAAGTAGATGACGATGCCTGATATGGGGTACGTTATAGCAACCAGGTTTCACATTGCCCTGGTTGCGTTATCACCTACCGATGGTGGGTCATGGACATTCTTGCCTTTGAGAGGCAATTATGTGGCTAGTCAGAGCCAGTTGGTCGGTATTGGATTTGTCCATGGGATTCATTGGGTCCAGCTTATGTTGAACTCTACTAGTCCATTACCTCCTATTCATCGATCTTGGTCTGCTTATGCTTCACCAGACGCTAGATCGTGGTTATATCCATATGTTGGATGTCTTTAGTTATGGACTTCTTTAGCTCCAGCCCATATTGCACCAATCGGCCCAATTGATTATGTAGACATTACCTGATTGTATGATAATATATTTTATTCCACGACTTTATAATATATTTTATTCCACATTTTTCAGAGTTTTCCGGAAATACCTCAAAGGCCATAATTCAGGAAGTGAAAAATGTGTTCCAGAATTATCATTTAAGACATAATTCAAGAAAGATCTATAATAATGTGTTCCGGAATTATGCCCTTATGAGGTATTTCCGGAAAACTCTGAAAAAGGCATTCCGGAATTATGCCTAAACACGTAATTCCAATTTTTTTTTAGACTTCAGGAGAAAAATTGTCCGTTTGGTCAATTTGGGGGGTACAGGGTCTGATAGGGGGGGTAAAAAAAAGGCGAAAAATAAATCAATGAAGAATGGCTAAAGACATTTGATTTTTCTTACGTCCATTTGTTTTCTATTTTTTGTACAACGTATCATGTGTGAACGACCAAGTTTTAGGTTTTTTTTAAAGGGACTAAGTTTTAGTTAGTAGTGTTTGTTACATGTCGACATCTTGTTAGTCAGTATTCTCTTTGTCCAATAATTTTTGATGCTTTAACCTTTGTTTTTATTCATTTTTAAGCTTCCCAATAGGTTTTTGTATTTATTCAAAGAGCAAATATAGTTATTGTACCATTCCTCCGCTCAACTTCCTTCTACTAGGTTAGATTCCACTTCATTCTTTAGCCTCCGACGCTACTTCTAATTTCGTGGTAGGTTTGTGGTAGGAGTTGACATGAAAATTTTAGAAAAGCTTTGGAGTGATGCGTTAGATATTGTTGATGACCATATAGCTACTAACACTCAAAAAAATAGTTTGTGTAGGATTATAGTTTCAAGTCGGTTGTGTCCAAGTCTTAGAAGAAGAAATTTCGGCAAAAAAAAAAAGAAATTGGTCCAAAAAATTGTAGGCTATAATAAGCGTTTCTACAAAAGTTTTGTCTGTCTTCTTTTGAACTAGCTAATGTAAGTTAGTCCATTAAATTTTTGACTTTTAGTTTGTCTCAATGATGGATTTTTGACTTTTGAACTGTCTTCTTTTAGTTTTGTCTCCCTATCACCGCTTTGATTACAAGTTCTTTTCTTACCAAGGGTATTTGGTCTGGTCCCCCTTGGGTCTCTTCTTTTCTCTTTCTTTTTAATCTTTTTAATAATAATAGGAGGAAATTCTTTTTTTTCCTTCTTGATGTTTTTGTATCGGAAAATTTTAACGAGATTTCATTCCTTCTCTTCGCTAGAAATATATATATATATATATATATATATATATATATATATATATATATATATATATATATATAGTTATTGCACCATTCCTCATTTTTATAAAAATTAGAGAAATAAGTCTCGTTAAAACTTTTTTATGAAAACCATCCTTATGGAACAAATATCTAGAAGGAAGGAGATTACACCTCCTTATTCATATTCATATATAAAAAGGGAAAAGGAATCCTAAGAAAGTCTTCCAAAGCAAAAACGGGAACTGTTCTTGAGTAGATTTTCAATGATGAACTCAGATTGTTACAATGGAGGCCGGATCTTTCTGGCTATTCCGGCTTGCCTAGTTTAAATGTGTTTTTCTATACAAAATGTGTCTATCTCTTCTATATTCTCTAATACTCCTATATATATAGTCAGTGTAACTTCCAAGCGGTTATTGAGGGCGGTTTTCTTACTCTCCCATCCAGATGGGCTTAGTCGGGCCTCTTCTTGTATTGGGCCGAGGTCTTCATGTTAAGTTGAAAGATGGTCCGTCTTGCGGTGTGTCGAGCCCAAAATTCCATGACGGTCCACAGCCCCCCAAGCGCGAGCTCTGCAAGGGTGAAGCGCTTAAGGTTCCTGATTGTTATCGAGTTCTTTCGGTGTCTTCGCCGAACTTTATTTGATATTGCGTCTTGAAATGCACCTGCAATCATATGAGAAGAAGAGCAATAGACCATTCGACTTAACCCGGTAAATGGGAAGTGTCTTATGGCAAATGGCAATTAATTTTATGGAAGTAGTCTATTCGACTTAACCGGTGCACATGCATATACAGTGAGATTTAATTTGATTTCGTCATATCATTGAAATCATGAACTCATACAGCAGTCAAATTAAAAAATGAATGAATAAGTTAGCCTTTAACTGAATGCTATCATTATCATTGCGGTTATGGATGGTCGATCGAGTGTCTGTGTTTTCATTTCAGCGACTGATGGAAAGAATTTGGTCGTGTTGATGACAAACTCGGCGGTTTTAATGAATCCATAAGCAACTAGATATTCATATTATAATTAATTAAGTATTGGTAAGGAGAGATAAAACCTGGTGTTAGTTTGTTCGGTTCTTCCTTATATGGTCTCAAGTGCATAAATTTGTTTCCAAGTTCCTTTGTAATTCGATTGCTTCAGCTCTTCTTAGTGTACGCGAGTTCGACTTGGCTAGCTCTCCAGTAACTTGCTTTAGTCTGTGTGAACAAGTAATTCTGCCCTGATGGAGCGTTCTCTAAGATGACTTGTTGTATATTTGAATTAGCCTTCGTCATGAAGACAAGCTTTTTGAACTGACTTGCACGCTTTACATTGATTTGCTACCTTGAAGTTATGATTGAGCCCCCAGTTCGGTTTTGTTGGCTGTAGGTCATCTTTAGGCTTCTTAATCTTTAGTTGGCGAATCATGTCATGAGCCCCCCGAGTATGGTTCGTTATTGTCTCTTGCCTTTTTGTGGGAAGCTCGTTTAGGTTCGATGTACCCGGAGTGAGTTATCTTTTTGTCTCTTGGAGACTTATTTGAACCTTGAAGTAGAATCAAAGTCGGCTCGCCTTGTGGGGAAGCTTCAGGTGGCTTGCCCCTTTGACATATTGTTCAAGTTGTATACCTCTGACTTGCTTTTGAAGGCTTGTTAGAATCAAGGTCGACTTATTGTTTTTCTCTTGAGCAGGACTCAAGGTCGGCTTGTCTCTTGGAGACTTGGCCTTATTTGCTGTTGGAGACTTGCTTTATAGTTGAGTAGTATTAAGTTAGTGCATCTCATGGAGATTTGGCCTCTTTGTTTATAATGGTTGCCGACCTGGTGGCTTTCCTTTTTGTACAGGTTCGGTTCATCCTAGGGGAATTTGACCTGGGTTGTGGTTTGCTTCATGGAATGTTTGGCTCTTGGCTCACCTGGCTCAAGTGTACGCTGAGCGGGAAGGTTTGGAATGTATTTGAAGAGTTTAGCCCCTCGAGGATATAGGTTAGTGTAGTCTCGCCAAGTTTGAAAGGTGAAGTGGGAGGTTCACGTTTCGACGCTTTTTTAGTTCGACCTCTGGGTTTAAAGTTTGGTAGTGAGGTTGGAATTCATGCACATAGCCACATGGTATCTTTGGAAACCGATCATGGAAGTTTATTTTCTAATTGCATAGCTCGCTAATGAGTAGAACAAGGCACTGGTATTGCTTATACTCATTTGAGTTCGATTGCTAGACCAAGTATGAAACTGGTATGTTTGATTCTGTTTGAGACATAACAAGTTGCATGAGTTGGTTCCTATTAACGTTGATTGTGCTACTCGGTGATGGATAAGCTCAAAGCCGAGGAGATTGGATCAGATAATCTCTAATGAGCATGTGAGTTAGCTAATCACCTTTTCAATGGTTCAACCAAGTGCTTTTTCCATAATTGCAGACACCGAGTGATTTCTTAAACAAACTTGGATAGATCAGCCCAACGTCATTGTTGAATCAGGATGATTAAGCATGATGTCGAGGTTGAAAGCGGCGTGTCCAACGAAGCTGCATGCCGTAATTTATTATGCGTTTGGGCGGCCTTTGTTGTCTTGTGTAGGCCGTCTCACGGGGGACTTCTTTTGTCCTTGATAAGAGATTGGATATGTGTGTCTCGTGGAGACCTTTGCTAGTATTTTGCCATGCTTTGCCTGACATAGGTGGCGAAGGCGTTTCTTAGGAATTTGACCTTGAGATAGTGTGTTACTTGACCTGGGCCGAGGAGGAGCATCTCATTGAGATTTGATCTTTAATAGTGTTTTACTCGACATAGGTTGAGAAGAAACGTCTTCTTGAGATTTGACCTTTAGTAAATTGCTTGATTTTTTCCTTGTCAAGTCATTGCATTTGCTCGAATCTTAGATCTAGACCCTTTATATGTATAACCCCCTTCAGACACGGGAGCATTAAGCTCTGAGTGATTTTGAGGGATCTGTTTGTAAGCAATTTCCGTCTTGTTGACTTAACTGCGTAATGAGCCCCCCAAGCGTGGCGTGGTAGGGTCACACTCGGCCTTATAGTTTTTGTCCGAGTTGTTTCAGGGTGCCAATTATTTTTTAGAGAGTTGACCCTGTTTGCAAGCAGAGTTCATTTTACTGACTTGACTGCGTGGTGAGCCCCCCCAAGTGTGGCATATTAGGGGTGTACTCGGTCTTACATGTTTTGACCGAGTTGTTTTAGGGTCAAGTAATTTTTTGAGGGAGCCGATTATGTTTGTGAACTGAGCTCACTTTATTAACTTGGCTATGTGGTTAGCCCCCTCCCCCCCCCCCCAAGCATGGCGTGGTAGGGGTTTGTACTGGGTTGTGTTGTGGAGGCTGTCTCATGGAGACTTAGTGTTTCACTAGACGTTGGTCAGGTAGGAGCATATCATGGAGATTTGTAAAAAAGACTCCTGGCTAGTCAACAAGATTTGGTGACTGAAATTGCTCAACTAAAGAACAAATTGGCTTCTCAAGTTCCAAGAGAAAGATGAGTTTGTCAAGAAACAGTTGGAACACTTGGAAACCGAGTTGGCAATGTTCAGAAAGACTATGTCTTCCGTTTGTAATGTTCAATATTATATTGATTATTCTTTTGCTTGTCATCGCTTTTGTAACGCCTTCGAGCTCTTAAGGTAAATGAAGGTATCCTCTTCGGTTTATTTGGATCTTTTGAGAATGATTTTTCTCTTGTCAAGTCTTTTTCTTGCAAGCTGTTGTGTTTGCTTGAGTCTTGAATTTTGGCCCTTTATATGTATAATCTCCCCCAGACACAGGAGCGTCGGGCTCTGAGTGTCTAAAGGTATTTATTTGTATGCAAATTCCCTTTTGTTAACTGGATTGCGTAATGAGTCTCTTAAAGTTAATGTGATGGGCTCGCACTTGGCCTCGTTCGACATTTGGATTTGTTGACCGAGTTGTTTCAAGGTGCAAGTTCTTTAACAAATACGACCTTGATATTCCCTAGTCGGTTACGGGCTTAGTTTAGGAGTAACTGGATTTCCGACTTATAATTTGGGGGAGTAACCACTCACTTGGCCCTATCTCATAGAGTTTTTGGGTCCTCATATTTTTCAAGTGGTTAATTTTTACTTGCTTTGCCAGTGCAAGTGGTAGTGTTTTACTTGACATGGGTCAAGAAGGGGCATCTCATAGATTTGACCCTTTTTTAACAGTATCTCAAAAGAGATATTTTTTGAAAAGATCCGTTTTCGAAAGAGTCACGGCAAAGGAAAAAGTAAGTCAAACAAATTTAAACAACTGGTCAAGTCTCGTTAAAAACTTTCTTTAGAGAAAAGAGTGCGACTATAATGATTGAGGTACCGAGCGCTAGTGAGGAATGTGACATCATGCGTGTTTAAATCGAGTTACTTCATAATGGTGTGCTTCAAAAGAATAAAGTTCACGATAACTGATCAAATAAAATCTGAGTGCAATCACCATCTAAAAACAAATCATGTATGTATAACTTATATATAAAATGATTTTCTTAATTTGGTGACAGTTTGGTTAAGAAAATGGGCAACCAGTTAACAAAAATAAAATGCACGCATTGGTTATCCGGCGGTTGTTCCATCATATGGTGATAAAATAAATAATATAGTAAAATAATCCACTCTCTCACTTTCACGATAGTGAGACAAGTGGAAAGTGGTTATTGAGAAAAACTGCAGCAGTTGGATTAAAGGCAAAATTACTTTAAAGATTAAGTTATTTAATTTTAAGAAGTTGGTACTTTAAATTTTTTTTCTACCACTTAGGTCCTTTAAGTTAAATAATGTGTACACCGTTAGTCTTTTTTCACTTTTCTTTACAAAAAATTTAAGTTGGCACTAATCGAGTTGACATGGTCGTGACAGAGCCTATGTATCATCTCTCATGCAACAATTTGGTCATTTAAGACTATCGTCATGTAATAATTTGGTCCTTTTAACTTAAATTGAAAAGAAGATGAACCATTTTTTTAAAATTTTTTTAAGTTGAAAGTACCAAATTGTTACATGACAGTAGTATTAAATGACCAAATTGTTGCGAGACAGATGATATGTAGGCCCCGTCACGACCACGTCAGCTTTATTAGTGCCAACTTGGGTTTTTTGTAACGAAAAATGAAAAAATGACTAACATTATACACATTATGTAACTCAAAGGACCTAAGTGGTACGAAAAAAACTTAAAGGACCAACTTATTATAAATAAATAACTTAAAGGATCTCTAGTATAATTTTACCTTCGTTAAACACTCCATTTCATCATGTGTTTATGTGAATAATAATAAAATAGACAAAGATGGTATGTAGACTGCGGTTACTAATATCAGCAGTTATACAACTAAATATAACTGGTTTTAATTATCAAATCAAAAGAAATGAAAAAAGGAAAGAACCTGGCTTGACATTGATATCCATGTTTCTTGACTGTTGAACTACTTCACCCTAGGAGTGTTCGCGGTGCGGTTTGATTCGGTTTTGAGACAAAAAGTGAACCGAACCGCAAGATAAAACTACATGCGGTTTGGTTTGGTTGGCTTCCTAAAATAAAATCGAATCAAACCAAATAAATGCGGTTTGGATTGGTTCGGTTGGTTCGGTTTTTTTCAAGACAAAACATAATTTAAAATGAAGTTAAAATTAACTAACATAAAAAATGGCTAACATAAATCTTTAAGAAAAAATCTACTTAAATATATGCAGTATATTAATTACTCTCTTTTAATTCTTTTAAGATAGCTATGACAATGTTTAAAAAAATATATTTTATTGTAATTTTTAAATATAACATAACAATATGGATTGTTTGTAAGTGAGTCAAAGAATTAATTGGATTTGGGCTAGTAAGTGAGTGAGAGTTGGGTTTTAGTTGCATTTGGGCTAGTAAGTTAGTAAGGAAGGTTGTAAGTCAATAAGCCTTAGTGTTACTTGCGGTTTGGTTTGGTTTGGTTTGGTTTGGTTTGGTTTCTGTAATCGAAACCACGAACCGAACCGAACCGCGCAGTGCACTGAAAAAAATATCCGAACCGAACCAATAAGAAGCGGTTTTTGCGGTTTTCGGTTTGGTTTGGTTTGCGGTTTTCTATTGGTTTGGTTCGGTTCGGTTTTGAACACCCCTACTTCAGCCCACTATTTGGAATTATTTTTCTGTTGTGCGCTCGGAAATGTTGTAGCGCGCATTGCTGCGGACGACGTCGGTCTCGAACATCAAATCATCACTAAAATTATGAATTCAAAGTGCAGCAACTGGAAGGAGATTTCTTCACGGAACACCCCTCACGCTCCTAGAACTAAGGGTGGTCATTCATTTCGAAGGCGTCGACGGCTCGGAATTATGGATGATCGTCAAGTGATCAAAGAACAATCATCAAATATAAATTAGTCAAGATTAAATATCCAATTCATCATAATATGAATAAGTTAAATCCTGAATATGTGCAGTGATTACATACTGTTGTTTTCAAAAAATAAAGGAAAAGACAGGGGTTGTTTGCGGATCGTGGGAACCAGTGTAGGAGGCTAGGAGCGGGGCATCATCATGAGCAGTTACATGTGTTGAAGTATTGTAATTCATGTTTAGTAGCATTTTATCATTTACAATTTACTGCTTTTTAGTCATTTGTAATAAGGGGTATTTTAGTACATTCACTGATGTAATTCTGATTTGCTATTGTAATTTGAAGCTCATTTGGTTTACATTTCATTTGCGATTAACTTCATTTAGTTTGTTGAATTTGTTACCAAGTTGGTTTTGGATATAGTCACACTTGTAACTAGTTATCTTTACTACAGCACGGTGAATAATATACAAATACACTTTTCATTTCTACTGTGCCTTACTCACTCTCTCTGTGTGTGTGCGTGTAATAGCAGAAGGGTTTTCCTTATCCTCTGTACCCCTTTCCCAGATCTGTCTGTGTGAGATGAAGCAGGTGCTTTGAGATTCAACATGGTATCATGAGCTTTGTTGTGAGTGTGTGAGGCCTGGGAAACACGAGCGAACGGTGAGCGTGAGCGAAGATCTCTTCACTTCAAATCGCATCGGTTTGAAGCGCGAATCGAAAGGAATCAACCTCTGATTCCTAGGGTTTGGGGTAAACACGAGCGATTGTGAGATCCTTGAGTGTAAGGCACAGATCTACGATGAACGGAGGAAACGGAGGGTTCAACACTCATCTCCCTGTGTTCGACGGTTCAAACTGGAACCGGTGGTCTCTAGATGAGAGTGTTGTTCGGAGCACAAGACGTGCTCGATCTGGTGAACGACGGCACGACGGAGCTCGCGGAGAACGCTACAGAGGCGCAATGGAGTGCGCACCGTGAAAGAAGGAAGAAGGACCAGAAAGCGCTCTTCTACATCCATCAGTGCGTAGATCCAAGGGTTTTTGAGAAGATTTCTGAGTCAACGACGGTGAAGGACGCCTGGGACACACTGGTGAGGTGCTACGGAGGTGATGCGAAGGTGAAGAAGGTCAAGCTTCAGTCACTGCGTAAGCAGTACGAGCTCCTTCAGATGAAGTCTGGTGAGAAGTTTGGTGACTACGTATCTCGTGTAGTCACTGTTACTAACCAGATGAAGGTCTGTGGTGAGGCTGTAACTGAACAAACCATCGTGGAGAAGGTACTTCGATCCCTCACTATTCAGTTTGATCACATAGTGGTTGCTATAGAGCAAGCAAAGGATACCTCTGCAATGAACCTAGATGAACTGCAAGGTAACCTAGAGGCGCATGAGATGCGTATCAGTGACAGAGGGCCTGAGAAGGAAATAGAACAGGCTCTCAAGGCTCAAACCACTAAGAAGGGTTATGGTGATAAGTCAAAGTGGCGGAATAAGAAGCAACAGTGGCTGAACAAGAAGAACGCTGAGAGTGGTAGTTCAGAGAAGGCAGAAACTGCTAATAAGGGAGGGAAGAAGTACAGCAATTAGAAAGGCAAGGAGAAGTTTGACAAGAGGAAGGTCCAATGCTTCAATTGTGAGAAGTATGGACACTTCACAGATGAATGCTGGTCCAACAAGGAGAACAAGAAGGAAGAGGCTAACATAGCCAAGGGTGACTCAGATGATGACCCTGTGCTGCTGATGGTGACTGCTGCAGATGACTCAGTGGTGATGGAGTTGTGGTACATGGACACAGGGTGCTCCAACCACATGACAGGCAATAGACAGTGGCTGACCAACTTTGACAGCAACAAGAAGACAAGAATCAGGCTGGCTGATGATAGGTATCTGCAAGCAGAGGGTATGGGAAACATCCTGGTGGAAAGGAAAGATGGAAAGTTAGTGGTAATAGAAGAGGTTTGGTATGTTCCTGGGATGAAGAGCAATCTGATGAGTGTGGGGCAACTCATTGAGAAGGGTTTCTCAGTGACAATGGAAGATGGTTTGATGTAGCTGTATGATAAGAAGAAGAGGCTGATCCTGAAGTCCCATTTGGAGAAGAATAGCACATTCAAGGTGAGCATCAAGGCAGCAGAGACACACTGTTTTGCTACCACTGAAGGAGAAAGAGACAGTGCCTTATGGCACAAGAGGTATGGTCACCTAAATTTTAGAAGTTTAGGTCATTTACATACTAAGAACCTTGTTGTAGGAATTCCTGCAGTAGCTGCAGTTGATAAAACCTGTGAAATTTGCATGAGAAGCAAACAACCAAGGCTGGCTTTTACATCAGAATTGCCACCAAGGGCAACACATGTCTTAGGTGTGGTACATTCTGATGTATGTGGGCCCCTGGAAGTCCCTTCCTGAGGTGGCAACAAATATTTTGTATCCTTTGTAGATGAACACACTAGGATGATATGGATATACTTGATTAAAGCCAAGAGTGAGGTGCTTGATCAATTCAAGAAGTTCAAGAACTATGCTGAAAAACAGAGTGGTTGTCAGCTAAAGATTCTCAGAACAGATGGTGGGGGAGAGTACAACTCTGCTGAGTTTAACAGATTCTGTGAAAATCAAGACATTGATCATGAAGTGACTGCCCCCTATACTCCTCAGCACAATGGAGTTGCTGAGAGAAGAAACTGGATGCTAATGGACATGGCAAGATGCATGCTGAAGGTGATGAACTTGCCAAACAGTCTTTGGGGAGAAGCTGTCTCAACAACAACTTATATCCTCAACAGATGTCCAACCAAGAGACTCAAGGAAGTAGTTCCACTTGAGATGTGGTCAGGAAAGAAGCCAAGTGTAGGGCATTTGAGAGTGTTTGGTGCACTTTGCTACAAGCACATCCCTGATGAGAAGAGGAAGAAACTGGATGATAAGAGTTGTCCAATGATCCTTGTAGGATACCACTCCACAAGGGCTTACAAGCTGTACTTCCCAGCAACTAATAAGATTGAGTTCAGCAGAGATGTAGTCATCAAGGAAGCAGAAATGTGGGAATGGGACAGTGGCAGAGCAAAGACTGCCCGAGCAGAATCTGTTTTGCTAGAGGAAACTGATGTTGATGCACCAGTTCAAGAACAGGAGCCTGCCCCAGCTGACATTGATGAGCCTCAGCCACAACAGGAAGACAGTGACACTGATTCTGATGATGAACAGATTGTGCAGGGCAGACCACAGAGGCAAAGAGTGCCTCCAAATAGGCTGGCTGAATATGACTTGATAGCAAATAATCAAGTTGACAGTGATGGAGAACTGATTCAGCTTGCTATGTTGGCTGATACTGAGCCACTCAGCCATACGAATGCAATGAAGGAAGAGGTGTGGGTAGCTGCCATGAAAGAGGAACTCAGTTCAATTGAGAAGAACAAGAGCTGGGAATTGACTGAGTTGCCAAAGAATAAGAAAGCAATAAGTGCCAAATGGGTGTATAAGGTGAAGCTGAACTTAGATTGCAAAACACAAAGCTAGATTGGTAGCCAAGGGATTTCTTCAAAATCAGGGGCTTGATTACTTTGAAGTATTTGCCCCTGTTGCTAGGCATGAGACAATTAGGATGGTAATTGGTCTAGCTAGCAACAAGGGATGGGGATTATACCATTTAGATGTCAAGTCAGCCTTTCTAAATGGTCCATTGGAAGAGGAGGTGTATGTGCTGTAGCCTCCTGGATTTGAGAAGAAAGGGAGGGAACAACTAGTGTATAAGCTGCACAAGGCTTTGTATGGCCTTAAACAAGCCCCTAGGGCATGGAATAAGAAGATAGATGCTTTCTTCCATGAACTAGGCTACAAGAAGTGTATAGTGGAGTATGGAATCTATGTGAAAGATTCTGATAATGGAGACAAAACTCTGATCAGCCTCTATGTTGATGATATGCTGATCACTGACAGCAATGTTTCTGAAATCAGTAAGTTGAAGAAGCTGCTGAAGACAGCATTTGAGATAACAGACCTTGGGAGGGTGAATTATTTTCTGGGGATGCAGTTTGTGTATGAGGACAGAGGTATAATACTGCATCAAGCCAAGTATGCAAGTGAGATCCTGAAGAGATTTGAAATGGTGAATTGCAAGGCTGCTGTGACACCAGCAGAAGCAAACCTGAAACTGGAAGCAGATTCAGATAGTGAAGACATTGATCCTACACTGTTCAAACAGCTAGTAGGATGCCTGAGGTATTTGTGCAACACTAAGCCTGACTTAAGCTACTCAGTTGCAGTAATAAGCAGGTTTATGAGCAAGCCAAAGATGGCTCACTTCCTTGCTGCAATAAGGATTTTGAAGTATATCAGTGGCACAATCAGAACAGGGATTCTGTTCCCAGCAAAAGATGAAGTTGGTGACAGTTTGCTGGGCTACTCAGATGCAGATTGGTGTGGGGATAAGGTGGATAGAAGATCCACAACTGGGTTTGTGTTTTTATGGAACAAGGCTCCCATCTCTTGGTGTTTCAAGAAGCAACCTGTGGTTGCACTATCCTCTTGCGAATCTGAGTATATTGCTGGTGCAGTTACTGCTTGTCAAGCAGTGTGGCTGGACACACTGATGCAGCAACTGTAGATTACAGTGAGAAGACCAATTACTTTGCTGATAGACAATAAATCAGCAATTAATTTGGCCAAACATCCTGTGCTACATGTGCGTAGCAAACATATTGATACTAAATTCCATTTCCTGCGTGAACAGATTGAGAAAGGCTGCATTGCAGTAGCTTACAGCAACACACAACAGCAAGTTGTGGATATAATGACAAAGGGGCTGAAGACAGAGCAGTTCTTGAAGTTGAAGGCTGAGCTGGGGGTTACAACTTTCTGAAACTGATGCTGATACTGAACATGCATTAAGGTATGGTGTTGAAGTATTGTAATTCGTGTTTAGTAGAATTTTATCATTTACAATTTACTGCTTTTTAGTCATTTGTAACAAGGGGTATTTTAGTACATTCACCGGTAATTCTGATTTGCTATTGTAATTTGAAGCTCATTTGGTTTACACTTCATTTGAGATTAATTTCATTTAGTTTGTTGAATTTGTAACCAAGTTGGTTTTGGATATAGTCACACTTGTAACTAGTTATCTTTACTACAGCACGGTGAATAATATACAATTACATTTTTCATTTCTACTCTGCCTTACTCTGTGTGTGTGTGTGTGTGTGTAATAGCAGAAGGGTTTTCCTTCTCCTCTGTACCCCTTTCCCAGATCTGTGTGTGTGTGAGATGAAGCAGGTGCTGTGAGATTCAACAACATGCATGAGCAGTTTACAATAGCAGTTTATGTAAATAGTGTGGAAGCACAAAAGATTCAGGGAGTCATCAAGAGCACAAAGACAAACTGATCCATTTAATGCTGACCATGAAAAGTAGCCCACATTCAGCAACGTGTTAAAGCAATTTGGCTAATGGAAAATATTCAACATATAAGGTTTCGGTAAAATTGGTTTTACGGGAATGAAGATTTGAAGTAGGTGAATGATTATTAATAATAATAATAAATAATGAACACAGCGAAGAGAGTGGTTTGGTCGTCTTGATAAAAGACATACGATACGATGCAACGCATCCCTTTTTCTATTAGAGTGGTTTTCATGGTTATCACAATATGAATGGTATGTTTGCTACTTTGCCTATGATAAGACAAGTGTGTGTAATATATTGGTGATGAACATAGAATGCAAGTGGGCATACATGATATGATGATACGATTCAAGTCAAGTCACAAATATAATCAAGACTAGATACCAGAATAACTCCTATACTTGTAATCAGTACATAGAATATTTAAAAGGCAGAATTATTTTGACGTGTAAAAGGAAAAGCATGTGAAATGCATGTGAACCGAATGATGGTTTTTGATAAGACTAATTGATAAGATTAAGTAAAAGTAAAGTGTCAATAAATAAAGTTTGTGAGAAGGGGGATCGTCGGAAAGCACTACCACTTCGATTAATTGCCAAATCCTGTAGCCACTAGCCAGGCAGTCGAGTAACTTTCTGAACCAAATCTTTGCTAACATCTAACGTATCGGCTTTAAGTTGGAATTTAATGCAAAATTCCTAAAAACACTCTCACAATAAATATAACGGTTATTTACCTATTATAGCTGTTATAAGGCTGTTACAAAATTTGTTTTACAGTTAAACAGTTTGTTAACTAGTTTGTTATTTCAACAAACCGAGCTTGTAACTAACATAAACCCCTCTAACAGCTAATATCCCGAGAAAGTTGTATAAATACATGCACATATTGTAATCTAAACTACAGTTTTACAAATCAATAAGAATTTTACATTGAGTTTTGTTTTTACAAGTCTTCTTCCTCTGTTTTCTTATGTGGACTATTAATCTCTCTGTTTTCTGAGTGTATGTGAGTCAAGAACTTCAACAAGTGGTTGATGTAACCTCGCATCAAGAGCGCAGTCAAAAAAAAAACCTCGCATCAAGAGAAAAACAGAAAGAAATTAGTATTTCAGTGACTGAAATACACTAAGTGAAAGAAAATAGAGAGAGGGTGTAAGAAAATCACCTATGTGGTCTTAAGAGAAGATCCACAGATCCTGTTAGAGTGTGTGTTCATCAAGAACACATTTCAGTACATGCAAATCAAAAGTACAAGTTAGGATTTGCATAATATCAACAAAACGAAGTTATAAACACAAGTGTTGTTGCTGTTTTACCTTCGTAGAGGCTCGTATCATCTTCGTGTTGGATCTTGTACCTGGAAATAACAAAACACAAGTTAGGGTTTTCTGAACCTAACTCAAACAGAGAAATAAAGACAAGGTTAGTGAAGAAATATCTTCACGAACCTTCGTTTGTGTCTAGCTTGAAGTATTCAAGCATCAGAATCTGCGTATTGCAAAACCAGAAATAGTATAAGTGTTCGCAGGTTAGGGTTTTTCAGAATCAAGACAATACAGAGAAGAAATCAAAAGGGTTTTGAGATACAACCTTCTATAACCTTCATTGAAGAGTGATTGAAGCAATTTCAAGCTTCAATCACTAATTAAGAAATCAAAAGAATTATTAAAACCCTAGCAGAGAAACAGTAGAGAGAAGCGAGAGAGACGAAGCAGAGAAGAAAGAGAAGAGAGAGAGAGAGAGAGAGAGAGAGAAAAAGGAAAATAAACTGAACCGGTTTACCTGGTCTTTTATTCTTCTGGATCGGGTTGGATCCGTTTCAGTGATGAAAGTCTGCGTGCTTGAACAGTAGCTGACCCGGTGGGTTCCGCATTACCCGGTTGGTGAAGTGGGTTGGTTCTCAGTGTGTTGGGCCTGCATTTCTGGGCTGGTTCTCTGATAGTTACACACCTCAGAATTGCTATTTTTCACCCTGGGAAAAAAACAATAAAATTGGTCAATTGTTCAATATTATGGTTCAATTTTAACATGGTATCATTGAGCATGGTAACAATCCAGGGACAATTCTAAGCCTAAATTCTAGTTCTTTATCTTTCTTTATAGATTTCTGTTTTGTCTACAGAGTAAGTGAATGTGTAGGTGTGAGTTCTTTGACAGTTTTAAGTGTTTTTGAAACAGGTGTTAGAAGGTGCTAATCAAGGTTTCAAAACAGTATGTCAAATGCAAGTTTATCCACCCAAATTCCCAAACTAAATGGGAAAACTGGGATAGGTGGAGTTTGCAAATGGAAGCCATTTTTGGCTTCCATGATGTCTTAGAAATTGTTCAAAAAGGGGTTCCAGCACTAGCTCAGAACCCAACCCCTGAACAAAGGGCTGAACATATGGAAAATACCAAGAAGGATTGGAAAGCCATTTATCTCATACACCAAGGGTGTGATGAGAGTAATTTCGACAGAATTAGAGGCATCAAAGTCTCTAAAACAGCCTGGGACCTCCTTGACAAATATCATAATGGTGCTGCACCAGTCAAGGAGGAGAAGCTGCAATCATTGAGAAAGCAGTATGAAAATTTGAATATGCAGGAGGGTGAAAGCATTACTGATTTCTTAGGGAAACTAAAGAAAATCACTAATGCAATGAGTCTCAATGGAGAGACATTAACAGAACAAACTGTTTGTAAGAAAATTCTTAGGTCCTTAACAAGAAAATTTGGTTTTGTTGTAAACAGCATTGAAGACACCATCAAGCCTGAAGATCTTAAAGTTGAAGACCTCCAAAGTAGGCTTGAAGCCAAGAGATTAGGATGAATCTCTTGAATGGTGAAGGTGAAGAAGATCTAGCTATGTTTGCTGCCAAATCAAAGGGAAAGAAAAGGACTAAGGGCAACAACAACAACAACAACCAATCAGGTAAAGGTAATTGGTCTAAGGGTAAGTCAGGTAAGTCTAGTGGTAAGGGTGACTCCACTAATTAAAATTCTGATTCTAGTAAAACGAAGGACAAATCTAAGGTACAATACTATAGATGTGATAAATGTGGGCATTATGCTACTGAATGCCCTACTAGTAAGGATTCTAAGCCTAAGGAAACTGAAACTGAAGCCAATATGGCTAAAGAAGATTCTGATTCAGAATCTGAACATGTAGGATTTAGTATGATAACTGATGAGTTAGGAGAAACAGAACCTAGGGAGGATTTTGTTGTAACTAACCTAGACTTAAAGGAAAACAGTGACTGTGTAGTCCTGTCAGTTACTACAAGTGATGGAAAAACCATCACTGAAATTTGGTATCTAGATTCAGGATGTTCTAATCACATGACTGGAAACAAAGAGTGGTTAGTTGACTTTGATTCTAGTAGAAAAACCACTATAAAGTGTTCTAGCAATAAGGCTATAACTTCTGAAGGAATAGGAAACATAAGATTTACAAAAGAAAATGGACAAGTAATTTTGATAAAAGATGTTTTCTATGTTCTTGGGATCAGCTGTAACCTTATCAGCCTAGGACAGCTTATAGAGAAGGGTTTGTCAGTAGTAATGAAGGATCTAAAACTAAAGTTGTATGCTGTTAAAGAGAAACTAGTTTTAACAACACCTTTAGCCACCAATAGAACCTTCAAAACCAGCATTAGTGTCACAGAGACAGATTGTCTAAGTGCCACAGCTAATTTTGAAGGTATGTTATGGCATAAAAGGTTTGGGCATTTAAACCAGCATTAGTAGAAGGGTTACCTAAAATTGAAGTTACAAAAGAGACACGTCCTACTTGCCTAGTGGGTAAGCAACCTAGAAAGAAGTTTAATAAGGAAATGAAACATTCTTCTAAGGATATTTTGCATGTTGTATATTCTGACCTATGTGGACCACTTGATGTACTCTCTATTAGGGGAAATAAATAGTTTATGATTTTGTAGATGAATTTTCAAGAAAAATCTGGCTATATCTACTTAAGACTAAAGGAGAAGCCTATGGTGTTTTTAAGGAGTTTAAGGCAATGGCAGAAACTCAAAGTGGTAAGAAACTTAAGGTCTTAAGGACTGATGGTGGTGGTGAGTACACCTCAAAAGATTTTGAGGGATACTGCACCACTCAAGGTATAATACATGAGGTAACATCACCTTATACTCCTCAGCATAATGGTATTGCTGAAAGGAGGAATAGGATAATACTTGATATGGCTAGGAGCATGATCAAGTCAAAGGGGCTACCTAAAAGGCTATGGGCAGAAGCTGTTCATACAGCTGTCTATATCCTAAATGGGTGCTCTACTAAAGGTTTGGAAGACAAGGTACCAGAACATGTCTGGTGTGGTGACAAGCCTAAGGTTTCCCACCTAAGGGTATTTGGCTCACTTGCATATAGCCATATACCTGACGGTAAGAGAAAGAAGTTAGAGGATAAGAGCAGGCCCTTAATCCTTATTGGATATCATCCTACAGGTGCTTATAGGCTGCTAGATCCTAAAACTGACAAGATTGAGATATCTAGGGATGTGGTTGTGCTTGAAGACAAGGAATGGGATTGAGATAAAGCTGAACTAGTGAGTTCAGTGGACTCTACAATCCGTAGAGGAAGTCTTAGACACTAAACCTAATCCTAATGGTGATTGTTCTGATGAAGAGGATCCTATTCTACCTAATGAGGATCAGAATCCTCAAGAAGTGGAAGAGGACAATGTTGAAACAGAACCTGAACCTACTGTTCATGCCCTGCCTAGAGCACAAAGGTTGAGACAGCCTCCTAGGAGGCTTGCAGATTATGATATTGCCATAGATAGTGAAGTGAATGAGCATGGTGGCCTCATCCACTATGCTATGATGGCTGGTATGGAACCAGTGGATTTTAAAGAGGCTTTAAAGGATAAAAACTGGAAAAATGCTATGATAGAGGAGGTGGCCTCTATTGAGCAAAATAAGACCTGGTCTTTGACAGTATTGCCTAAAGGAAAGAAGGCAATAAGTGTTAAATGGGTCTTTAAGCTTAAGTTGGACCCCAATGGCAAAATAGTCAAGCATAAAGCAAGACTTGTTGCTAGAGGGTTCCAACAAAAGCAAGGGATAGATTATGAGGAAGTTTTCTCACCTGTGGCCAGGCATGAGACCGTTAGATTGGTCACTGCCTTGGCCTGCAGTAAGGGATGAGACTTACATCATTTAGATGTTAAGTATGCCTTTTTGAATGGACCCTTGGAAGAGACTGTTTTCATCTCACAACCTCCTGGTTTTGAGGAAAAAGGAAAGGAAAACCTAGTGTGCCACTTGCATAAAACACTCTAGGGTTTAAAACCGACCCCTAAAGCCTGGAATAAAAGAATTGACACTTTCTTTGTTGAAAGTGGCTTCACAAAATGCACCAATGTGTTTGGTGTATATTGACCAAAAAAAAATGCACCAATGAGTTTGGTGTATATGTGAAGGGTTCCCTAGATACTAACCCGTTACTAATATGTTTGTATGTTGATGATCTATTGGTAACAGGTAGCAGTACTAAGGAGATTAAGCAGTTCAAGGACTCTATGAAGGCTGAGTTAAAGAAGACAGACTTGGGACATCTTACTTACTTTTTGGGATTAGAGTTTCTAAGAGTACTTGAAGGAATCATCCTACATCAGCTTAAATACTCTAAAGAGCTGCTTGCAAGGTTCAGAATGGCAGAATGTAATGTTGCCAGCAACCCTGCAGAAGGTTATTTGTGTAAAAAGGAAGGTGAAAAAGGCTCTAAGGTGGATCCTACCTATTTTAGACAAATTGTGGGGTCCTTGAGATATCTGTGCCACAGCAGGCCAGATATTCTGTTTGCAACAGGTATGATTAGCAGGTTCATGAATGAACCACTAGAGATACACCTAAATGCAGCAAAGAGAGTACTAAGATATATAAAAGGTACTCTGAATTATGGGCGCTGTTTTTTCATAAAGGGGTTGACCTAAGGAAGTTTGAGCTCCTAGGGTACTCAGATAGTGATTGGTGTGGAGACCACATTGATAGGAGGAGTTCATCAGGTTATTTGTTCAAGTTTCAAGATATATCTGTTTCATGGAGCTCCAAAAAGTAACAATTTGTTACTCTTAGCTCCTGTGAGGCAGAATATGTGACTGCCTGCAGTGCTGCCACTCAAGCAGCATGGTTGGAAGCCTTACTTAGGGAATTGGGTGTGACTCTAACTCAAATTCCTAAGTTATTGATTGACAACAAGTCGGCCTTGTGTCTTGCCAAAAACCCTATGGGTCATGGCAGAACCAAACACGTAGAGACACGGTTTCATTACTTAAGGGACCAAGTTGCAAATGGAAAGCTACTAGTGGAATAGTGCTCTACAAAGGAGCAACAGGCTGACATCTTTACCAAAGCTATAAAGGGTGAGTTATTTTCTAAGTTTAGGAGAGATTTAGGGTTGGTTACCTTCAAAACCTAAGAAGGCAACTATTAAAGTCATTACTCAGGGGCTTGTCTGTCATACCCCAATTTTGTCCGCCCAAGTCAAAAACATTTTTTTCAGAAAAATAGAACAATAAGGTAATTCATAATGTGTGGAAAATAGTGGATTTGTGCATTTATGTGTATTCATCCCCTATTTCACATTTTTTTATTTGAATTATGCACGCGCGTCAGTCGTAACTGCGTGAGCTGCCCTGTGCCCTTGTCATTTGGCACGTGTTTTTATTTTCAAAAAGGCCATTATTAATTTTTGGCACCCAAAAACATTTTTCTTAATTTTCAGGAATTTTAGAAAATAAAATAGTGCATTTTTTGGGAATTTAAATAAAAGCAAATTAATTATTTTTGAACCAAGACCAGGTCAAGGACGTGGCATACATGTTACTCTACTAAGGGTAATTTTTGTATAATTTTTGGAAAGAAAATCCTAGTCTAAAATAATTAAAAATGCATTTTCCCCATTTTTAGTGCATAAAAAACCCAAAAAAGACCATTAAATATTCCCCAATTATTAAATGACAATTTTTATTGTCTAGATTAGTTAAAGGGAATATTTTATGGTGCTAAAGTATATATGACACATTTTTAATAGGTGCACTTTCACTTCCATGCCCAAAAATTCAAAATTCAAAATTCAAAAGAAGGAAGTGTCCTCAATAAGACAAAAGACCAAAAACAAGTTTCTCTCTCTCTCTCTCTCTCTCTCTCTCTCTCTCTCTCTCTCCCCCCACAATTTCGAAATTCCCTCTCTCTCTCTCTCTCCACAATTTCTTCCACACTCTTTTATTCCTTATTCCTTAAGAATATGCTTTGTACTATCCTTAACTTTTGGTGACCATCACTCACTCCTACATGGATTCATGCCCTTTTTTGTAAATAACCCCACACTCTCACACTCACCTCTTCATTAGAAAATACAAACTTACTTGAAATAGAACATTCCATCCCCATTCTACCCTTAACCCTATTTTCACCTAGACCCATATATAAGCCTACACTCCAAAATAACAAGGAGGAGGCCTCATTTCACCCTAGCACACCAAAAACCTCCCCCTTTTCCTCTCAAGGTCGAAGCCACTACCACCCTCCTCCTTCATCCATTTTTGATTTTCTGTTCACCCAAACACCACCATCTCACCTCACTCTCATCCCTCTTTCACATATCTTCTCCATTTTCCGTTCAAGTGCAAACATCATCATCAAGGAGGGTTTTCATCAAGTCTTCGTGGGTTGGAGTTGAAGTTCCTTGAAGGTTTTTGTTGATCTGTGTTCTATTTTCTTCATCTCATTGCATTTCCTAGCTTGGATTGGAGGTAAAAAACCCTAAAACTTTGCATCATCTATAAATTTCTTGCATAAACTCTCTTCTCCTCATCTCAACTCCTTCATATCTTGTTGTTGTTGCTTTGAGGAGCCATCTCAAACATTATTGACAAGCACTTAGGGAGGTTTGGGTGTTTGAGGTGGCTCCTTGGCTTTGAAGAAGTTCTTCTTGTGTTTTCTCATATTTCCTTGCATATTCACTCTTGTTTGCATAGTTTTCACCAAGTAAGAGACCCATTTCATGCTTGTTAGTATTCGGCCATGAGCCTATTTTTAGGGTTCTTGTGTGCTCTTGTTTATTTCATGATTTGGGGATGAATAACGGTTGATTTAAGGTATGTATGTTTCTAGGTTTTAACATCAAAAATTAGGGTTTATACTCCTCTCTTGCAATCTTTGATTTTGTGTGAATAAAAGCATGATTTAGTTGATGTTTTACCTTAGGAACATGCATGATAGATTAGGTCTTTTTATCTTGTGTTGTTCTATGTGTTGTTGTCAAGATTTGCATGAAATAAAATGATGATGATGGCTCGCATAGCATTCGGCCATGAGCCCATATTTTTGCCCTCTTGTTTGCTTGAAAGTTGTCATTTGATTGTGTTTGTGTAAATGTGAGTTGTGTCATTGTGTTTGTTCACTTTTTACCACTTTACTTTTACCACTTCATTAACTTTTTACCAAAGCATTTCATCAAACTTTTTACCTCATTTCATTAAAGCATTTTACCACTTTGCATCAAAACTTTTTACCATATTTCATTAAAGCGTTTTACCACTTTGCATCAAAACTTTTTACCTCATTTCATTAAAGCATTTTACCACTTTGCATCAAAACTTTTTACCTCATTTCATTAAAGCATTTTACCACTTTGCATCAAAACTTTTTACCACATTTCATTAAAGCATATTACCACTTTGCATCAAAACTTTTTACCACATTTCATTAATCTTTCATTCATGCATAGTCTTATATGCTTATTCATTCATGCATAGTCTTGTATGCTCACGCATTTGCATATTTGCCTAATCATGCACATCATTGCTTGCATGTTCATCCATCTAACCTAGATCATTCTATGCCAATGATCATGCTTGAGGCTACTCTTTTGAATTCGCTTGTGCTTTGTAATCTCCTTGTATACTCACATATTGTATCATCAATACTTAGATAGGTCCATTACATATATTACATCTTCCACTAGATGTGCATTTAGATTCCCTTGCGTTTTGTAGAAATATTTGAGTATGGTCCTCGCCTAGCATCTTCCATTAGATGTGCGTTTAGGTTCAATCTTGCCTACTCTTGCATTTTTGCTTAGTGCCCAATTCAAGTTCTTTTTGCCTATCTATGTGTTGTGGTCTAATATGCGTAGTCTAGGCTAATATTCGCTCAAGGATTCAAATGAGATTAGTTGTAAAGTTATGTCCATGTTGTTGTTTGCCTAAGGATTCGATTTCAATGATTGTGCCATGCTTGAATCTCCAAATCTTCTTGCATTCATTGTTTTCTTTTCTAAATAGCTTAGCATGAAAATGGTGACTAGTGACAACTACCCATAACCTTTGTTAGTTTGGTTGTCCTAAGAGCCTAAATTTAAAAAAAAAGATGTTTTCATATGCATAAGCTACTAGTGATAATCACCCATAACCTTTGTTAGTTTGATTATCATGAACGCTTTCGATTTCAAAAGATATTTTCCTAAGTATCAAAAGTCATAGCAAGTGTTAGTGTTGACCACCCATAACCTTTTTTAGTTTGGTCAACATGAAGGCTTTCATCTTTCAAAAGAGATTTTTACATGCACTTAAGTGGGTTTTAGTAGTGATCACCCATAACTTTTGTTAGTTTGATCATTACGAACGCCCTTTACTTTTCAAAACCAAAGCAAAAAGACTTTCACTTTCAAGGCTCGTTAGAACTACGTCGCTTTGATTCCCATTTGGGATACGTATGAGCGAGTCACATTCTCGTCAGGCGCAACCATAAAAAGTTTAGCATTTGCATAACAAAAAGAAAAGAGTTATTTTCATAACAAAAAAGAATCACTTTTGCAAACCAAGATCATTTTCAGAACGAAAACCTTTTCCTTTCTAAAAACATTTTCAACCCATCGTCGCTAGTGGCTAATCAGAACCTTTGTTCGTCTAGCCATTGGTGGTGATGTCTTTTTCCCAAAAGAACAACAAGAGATGATCACTCATAACCTTTGTTAGCTTGATCATTCGTGCCAATCAATCCCTTTCGAAGACCACTTTCAAAAGAGAAAATAAAAACGGGTTGCTACTAATAGTCAATCAAAACCTTTGTTCGTCTGACTAGTGGTATTGACTCTCATTTTCTAGAGTACTTAGCGGTGATTACCCATAACCTTGCTTAGTTTAATCATTCACTAAATGCTCGTCCTATTTCGAAAACTCACTAAAAAGATAAAAGACAAAAACCTTTTTCAGGACAAAGAAGAACTACGTAGCTTTTAGTTCTCCATCGCACCGAGAGATACGTAGGAGCGGGCCATGTCCCGTCAAGTGTTTTTTTTCTAAAAACCCATTCTTCCCCCTTTTCTTTTTCATAATAAATAAAGATTTTCATTGAGAATTTTTCAATAAGAAGTAGAGAGGCAAAATTAAGTATTTTCAAGTCAACACACTAAAACCACACATTTAATTAAAGGTTCCCTCTCAGTAGAGAGGACGTGTGGGGTGCTAACACATTCCCTGCGCGTAACCGACCCCCGAACCCTATTCTCTAGTTTCGCAAGACCAATCTCTTTCCAAAAAAGGTTTTCCTAATATTTTCCTTAATAAATATTGGTGGCGACTTCATTGTCTTAGGAAAAGTTGTGAACGAGGAAAGTTCTCCCTCGGGGACTTTTTCGGGCGCAACAGCTGGCGACTCCACTGGGGACTAAAAAAAAAAGAAAAAAACATTTTTTTTAAAAGTGGGTCAAGCCTAATTAATTAAGTGTGGGATTTGTGTGATTGATTCGAATATGTCGTTTTGCCTCTATGCTTTCTTCTCTTTCATACTTTCATGTTGCATTCCTGTGCATTCTTCTTCTTCTCTTTCTATGTTTGCTTTTGTTTAAAGTAATAGATGGTTGCTTCTTTGCTTATATGCTTAGTTCCCTCATGCATTTCCCCTCTCTTATTATGTTCCCCTCTTCTCAGCTCCCTTTCTGAGGTAAGTAATGTGCTTGTTGTTGGTACCCTAGGCTAGTTGTATTCGAATGATGTTGAACCCTAGGGTAGACGACATGCTATTGTCTGGACTGTCTGGATTTTTATTTGCAGGTGGGGTAGTTTTGAGGAAATGCCCTTCGCACACACACACACACTTGTGCCTTGAGATTATATGATTAGAGAAAGAGACCATAACCCAGGTCCGTTAGGATACCTTAGGATGAGTGGATTCGAGTAGTGGGAGCCCATCAGGACCTTTGTCCGTTTGGCTACTCGCGAAAGTTTCAATCAGAGTTGTGCTCTTTTATGATGCTTCGTATCTAGCAGTTTGCTGCATTTACGGGGATTTTCATGAGAGGGACTGTGGCTCTGATGGCCTTTGTGAGGGTGTGAATAGAGCTACATGAGAAGATTATCCCTAAAAGTGCCTTAGATCATAGGTTCTACCCCCTTTTAGGTCACAAGGGCTTCCCAAATTGTGTGCTGCATTGTTGCATTTTGTCCAGTTAATTTTTCCCTCAAAGATTTTCAAAAAAAAAAAGATGTGATTTTCCCTTAAACATCTATATGAGGTGGCATATAGTGTGAAAGTCTTCTAAATTCCGCCTGTGAATACCCTCCTTATGCAGAAACCTCAAAAAAAAGAAGTATCTTGCATCCTGCATCATTGCATCATGGCATCATTACATCATTGCGTCATTTGCATTAAATAAAGTTCCAATTTTGAAAAAAATTATTCATCTTGCATTTCATTTCATTGCATAAAAACAAAAAACAATTATCATCTGCATAGCATAAGCATTTCATTTGTAATCATGCAAAAAAAATCCTCGTCGAGTTCATCCAAGACGAGGCATTCATGCATAAGCATTATTTCAAAAAAGACACAGTAGAACTACGCAAGCTTTGATTCCTCATTACAATGGGGATACGTAGGAGCGGGTCATACCCCGTCAAGCACATTTTTCTAAAACTTTTTTTTCCAATAAATCATTTGCATCTTCAAATAGTTTTCAAAATCATGTTCCAAAACTAAAAATGAAAAAATGAAAAGTTTCCAATGCATGCATCTTCTCTAAACGAAGAAAAAAAATAGAAAAGCTCTTCATGTAAAAGCTCAATGAGTAAAAGTGCACCTTCAAATGACGAAGGGTAATATCTCAAATTTGTTTGTGCACTACAAATTTGAGATGTTACTCCACGATATCGGGGCACTTTGACCCTATCAAGTGAGGTTTATTTTCAAATAAGAGAATAAGTTTGAGTTAACCAAATGTCGAAGCATTTCAGTATATTGCGTGAAGTATTGAGTCAGGATCCACTCAATGTTTCATGCAAGTTACTCAGAGTAACGACAATTGGTTGCCTCACATCATCATTTGCATACATCCTTGCATTACATAAAACAAAATTTTCAAAAAAGGCAAAAAGCAAAACTTTCAAAAAAAAATCATCACAGTCTTTTCTTTTACCGGGCTACATGAGGTGATGTTCCCAAAGTTTCAGTCACCAAACTCGAAAAAATGTTTTTATCTTATTTTTCATATGCATGTCAAGTCGCATTATCGCCGTCATTTTCATATAAAGACATCATTTGCATGGCATAAAACAAAAACTTGATAAAATTCATACATGCATTTTTCTCAATCTCATTTAGGTTTGTCAGGAGTGGATTCTCCGCACGTGTGCGTTTCCAAAGGCCTTTTCCCCTAATTTTCTCGAAAGATCCAAAAATCGTGTCTTATTAGGAGCGCGTCTCATGCATTATTGTTGTCCTTTTTCACACATCATGAAAAATAATACATTAACCTCTCATTTTGCATGCATTTCCATTCAATAAAAACCATGTCTTCCCACGCATGTTTTTTTGTGAGTATCATGCATTTCATTGCACAAAAAATGAAAACAAGAAAGCATTCATGCACCATTTCATTAACCTCATCACTTTGGTTCAAATACATCATTCCTCCATACATGCATCTTTCAAAAAAGGAAGGGGCATTGGCATTTCATACTTTGCCTTGCCTCTAAAAAAAATCATCATTTAGAAAAAAGCATCATTCCTGCATCTTTCATCATTCAAAAGAAAAAGGGGGCATCGACATTTCATATCTTGTATTGCCTTTATAAAAATCATTTTGAGAAGAAGCATCATTCTTGCATCATTCATCATCCAAAGATCCACTGGCATTTCATATTTCGTCTTGCATAAAAAGAAAGCATCAAAAAGAAAAAAACTTTTAGAATAATTACACTTTTCAAGTGAATATGCTTTCATACATTTCATTTTCATCATGTATACATCATAATGTTTTCATCCATGCATTGCATACAACAAAAATGTTGTGATGAGAGACGAGATGTTCTTGCAAAGTAATCTTTCCTTTTTGGAAAAGTTTACCCTCACTCATTTGAAAACTCAAGGTGTTCCAAGGCACTCAGTTTTTCACATCAATAGCTCATTTGTATTTCCTTCAAAAAAGAGCATTACATTTCATCCATTCCATGATAAAAGACTGAAACAGTTCATCAAAAAAGTTTTTATATTATGTTTTAACCAACGTTAACTCTCTGTGAAGCGTTCTTCTAGTAAGCATGCATGCCAGGTGAAATTTCTCTTGTTTGAGTCAGTCAATTTCCTTCCCCATCCAAGTCTAATCCCGCCCCGTCCACCCATAAAGCGCATATTCTCTCCCATCAGTGCATACTTGACTTTTTGGTTCATTCTCACTAACACTTTAAGCTCTCCATGCTGGGGCAATTCTGTGATCACTAATTTTCCTTGTCAGTATCATATTCCTTTAGTGCAAGTCTTTCTAAAAAATATATAATAAATAAAAAAGATAAAATAAGCTCTAGGCTGAAAACCCGCAAAGGGCGGCCTGGGCAAAAAAGAGCGCCCGGTGGATTGAAAACTCGCAAAGAGCGGTCCAGGCAAAAATTAGGGCACAAAAAAGGGGGAAAAGAAAAGAGCAAACACGTGAAGATAGATAAATTATTGTCCTAAAGTTAAGTCTTACAGAGATAAACAATCAGGATCTGAAATGAAGTTTGGCCATCTCTCCATACCCTCAAAAACCTAAAATCCCAGAAAGTCCATTTCCTACCCCTCTTAAGCCAAAGATTCAAAACCAAAAAAAACCCTTTGTTACCCATCTTAAGCTAAGGAAAGCCCAGGATATCCCCATCACTCTAGACGAGGGTTAATTCCACATCAAAGATGGTATATCAAAAGGAGGGGAATAACAAAGTTTAAATAGGAGAATCCCAAAACAAAGAAAGGAAGACAAAGGGAGTATAAATTAAGAGTCAGTACATTTTGCCATGAAGCATAAAAGCTCCCCTTCAAAGAGGTCCTCAAATTCAATGGGTTCAATCATTTCCCCTTTCAAAACAGCCCTCTGGGTTTAACCATCTCTTCTTTCATAAAACCTTCAAACACCTCATTGGGTACAACCATCCCCAAACACCTCATCAAACCTAATAACTATTCCCTTCACAAATCATTGACCATCGGCCAACACCGAATAAGACCCATCCTCCCCATCAACCCCAAACACTTCATTAAGCTCAATCATCCCCTTCTCCACATCACAACCCTAAAAAGTCCATTCCGATCAATGACTAATTGCCTTCGTTTTCTCAAGTTGTAATTTTAGGATAAATAAATTTATCTATTCGCGACGTGTTTGCTCAAAAGAAAAACACAAACAAGCAGAAAAAAGAAAGCTGCTCAAAAAGAAAAAAACAAACAATCAAAAAAAGGAAAGTTGGTAAAAAAGGAAGAAGGACTCGCAACTAGATGCATTCGTGTTGCATTAAAACAAGGTCTAGTGGTCACCAAGCGGAGCCTCTCATCATACTAAAAAGTCAAAACTTTCATTGCATTTGAGTTGTTCTTAAAGAAAACCAAAAGTGTGTACTAGGGGACATCCCCTTCACCTCTCACTCCACTCAACTTTGGGGAGGTTTGTTCATTGCCCACCCCATTCATATATCACCCTCAGTTCATAACCATCACCATAACTCTGTCGCCTTTCACAACCACACTCAAAGAAACCATTTGAAATGTCATTCGAAAGTGGGGCAAGCGCGTTCCCATTCCTTCACCTCATTCATTCCTACAAAACCTCACCGGGGCAATCTCTCAACTCACTATCCTAAACAAGGCCTTGTCATTCTAATTGGGGCAGCTTTGTCCTTGTCATGACTGGGGCAACATCAAACTTTATGGGTTGAGACAAAATCTCTTTTGCTCTACCTTCCATTTCAAAAGCCGAAGCATTCCCAATTCATCATCTTCTACGCCCCTAGTTGTTGTCACCACTAGACAGGGGCAAACTATTCACTCATCAAAGACCTGAATTGGGGCAGTCTTGTATCTATTGATCCCTCATAAGCTTTGGCAATAGCCATGTCTGTCATTCCTTCACTTTCCATAAAAGTCCATGCCCTAAACCAATTCCAAGTTAACTGACTCATTCATTCACATTTGCACTCCTATGCATGCTTACTAGACAATGCTTCAAAAGAGAGAACACAAGTTGTTTACGTGGTATCCAAAATTCAGTCATCATGGAAAGAAAGAGAAAACAAGTTAGGTTGTTTGTAAATAAAAACCTTGAGAACACCGGAGTTTAAATCAAATTCAATTTTTCAACAGAATGGTCAATAATCATCTCAATTCCTTGCATCCAAAGTCTCGCATCTCATCATCACAAAAATATTTACCTCATGCATCTAGGCATTTCAATCTATTCATTATAGCATATGCATCAAAGCATTACATTTGCATCTTCACATTTTGTGCATTCATCACATAGCAAAAAGAAAAAACTTTCCACGTCAGTTGCACCATATTAATACATGCATTTCATAGAGGAAAATAGTAAAGAAGAAAAAGCAGAAATCTTTTCATTGCATTGGCACCATATTAATGTTCGCACTTCATAAAAAGGAAAAGAACAAAATCATTGCATGTCATTCATCATTAGAGCATTACATTTTGCATCAGATATTTCATAGAAAAAGCAAAGAAAGCAAAAAGAAAACAAAGAAAAGAAACCACAAAAGCAACACAAAAGCATTCCATGTCATTCACCATTCCACAAGATACTAATCATTGCACGCGCCATTGCATCATCAAAATCCTTCAGACCATTAGGTCAATACAGACATATGTTGACCCATAAACCAGACCTTTGTGCCCATAATTCAAAGCTACCCCCTTGATCCCAGGCGATCCTCATTTCATGTCTTCTCATTCATTGCTTTTTCATTAGCACATCCAGTGTTGACTCTCACTCGCAAACTCCAAACAAACAACAAAAAGAATAGAAACATTCCCTGTCATCCAGCATTCCATATCATTCATCATTTCATAAGCATTCCTTTGTCATTCAAGCCTCAAACATTAAAGCGGTGCATTTGCATCATATTAACGTTAGCATTTCCATAAAAGAAAAAGAACAAAAATCATTGCATCAAACATCCGAGCATCACATCATATTAATGTTTGCATTTCATAGAAGAAGCACAAAAGAAACAAACAGAAGTTAGAACAGGAGCATTCCATTCATCAAAGCATCAATCACCGCATACACTTGCATTCAAACATCAGGGCATCACATCATATTAATGTTTGCGTTTCATAGAAGAAGCAAATACAAAAGAACAAAAGCATTCCATAATATTCAAGACATCAATCATGGCATATGTTTGCATATTACATGTCCCGTTCATGGCATTGCTAAGCACAATACGGACAAACACAAGAGGTTAATCCTCATGCCTAGTTCCAAGAGTCAGCACTTCAAGTGTCAGTCTTCAATCTAATTCTCAAGTCAGTCATCCTGGACTTGTCAGTCTCAAAATCTCATTCCCAGTCGCTCCTTCAGTTCGGAGTTCAAATGTCCTCGGGTCCCAAGTGGTTCATTAAAAGCACGCTAAGTGTTCATCCTCATTTACTGTTTTCTCTTCAGCACGCCAAGTGTTCATTCACTGCTTTCTTTCTAGCAAACCAAGCATTCATCATCATTGCATCAGACATCGAATCATTTTCAATAAATAGGAGACTAAGTCGAATGTACATTCGAAATAGTCATCGCGATAGGACACTTGAACTGATCACTCAAGAATCCTAAGGTCTCTAAAAAAAAGGGTTTTCCATTGCATATCATCTGCCATTTCATCAAAACGCAAGAGCATTACATATCATCAAACACCAAAATTTTGCATTCGCATACCTGCACTTCATAAAAAGAGTAAGACAGAAAAAGAAATTCAAACGTTTGCATTACATTCATCATAAGAAAAAGAAAACAGCAATCATGGCATTTGCATTGCATGCATTTGTTCATTTTCAGCAGCAGGTACAAAGAGAGGATGAGCACTTCGGTGGTAGCCCTCGCCCCCATATTCCAGAAAATGCTCCCCAAAGTTGGGAGAGTTCAAAAAAAAAGAAGCAGAAAAGAAAAGAAAAGAAAGGAAAAAGGAAGAGAGAAACAAAAAGAAAAGAAAATAGAAAAGAGAGAAACGGAAAGAGAGAGAGAAAGAAAAGAGAGAAACAGAAAAGAAAAGAAAGAAAGGAAAGAAAAGAGAGCGCTCAGGCGCGCATTGCGGATTGGAGCCCAGAGAGATCATCGCCCCCTTCTGCCCAGGTCTCACATTGTGTACGAGCAACGCGATGAACCGCAGCCCCATGTGAGGTTCAACGGAATAGTTGTATCAAGCCTAAGATACAGTGGACGCCGTGCATTGATCTGTATATCAGTTCCGGAGCTGATAACGATCCCCCGGTCGCTCGAAAAGGCCAACAGGAAGAGCGTGCTCCTCAAAGCCACGCGCAAACTCGGATTCGTCAAGAGTTCGTTTAAGGATTACAGGTTTTAGGCAGCCTGGGCATTTTACCGCTTTCTGCACGCAAGTGCCCATTTTACTTTTTCTGTCCGCACGCAAGTTCCCATTTTACCTTTTCTGTCCGCACGTCAGTGTTCATTTACTGTTTTTGCATCGGCACGAAAGTGTCTATCTTTCCGAAAAAAGGAAAGGAGAAGAGAAAAATAGAAAAAATGAAAAAATTCGGGTTTTTCCAAGGAGACAAAATTGGTATAATTTCTGAATTCTTTATTTCTATTTTGCCTCGAAATATGTCTCGGTCAATTCATATTTCTTGCCAAAATCTAAATAAAGAGGGGCAGCTGTCATACCCCAATTTTGTCCGCTCAAGTCAAAAACATTTTTTTTCAGAAAAATAGAACAATAAGGTAATTCATAATGTGTGGAAAATAGTGGATTTGTGCATTTATGTGTATTCATCCCCTATTTCACATTTTTTTATTTGAATTATGCACGCGCGTCAGTCGTAACTGCGTGAGCTGCCCTGTGCCCTTGTCATTTGGCACGTGTTTTTATTTTCAAAAAGGCCATTATTAATTTTTGGCACCCAAAAACATTTTTCTTAATTTTCAGGAATTTTAGAAAATAAAATAGTGCATATTTTTGCATTTTTTGGGCATTTAAATAAAAGCAAATTAATTATTTTTGAACCAAGACCAGGTCAAGGACGTGGCATACATGTTACTCTACTAAGGGTAATTTTTGTATAATTTTTGGAAAGAAAATCCTAGTCTAAAATAATTAAAAATGCATTTTCCCCATTTTTAGTGCATAAAAAACCCAAAAAAGACCATTAAATATTCCCCAATTATTAAATGACAATTTTTATTGTCTAGATTAGTTAAAGGGAATATTTTATGGTGCTCAAGTATATATGACACATTTTTAATAGGTGCACTTTCACTTCCATGCCCAAAAATTCAAAATTCAAAATTCAAAAGAAGGAAGTGTCCTCAATAAGACAAAAGACCAAAAACAAGTTTTCTCTCTCTCTCTCTCTCTCTCTCTCTCTCTCTCTCTCTCTCTCACAATTTCTTCCACACTCTTTTATTCCTTATTCCTTAAGAATATGCTTTGTACTATTCTTAACTTTTGGTGACCATCACTCACTCCTACATGGATTCATGCCCTTTTTTGTAAATAACCCCACACTCTCACACTCACCTCTTCATTAGAAAATGCAAACTTACTTGAAATAGAACATTCCATCCCCATTATACCCTTAACCCTATTTTCACCTAGACCCATATATAAGCCTACACTCCAAAATAACAAGGAGGAGGCCTCATTTCACCCTAGCACACCAAAAACCTCTCCCTTTTCCTCTCAAGGTCGAAGCCACTACCACCCTCCTCCTTCATCCATTTTTGATTTTCTCTTCACCCAAACACCACCATCTCACCTCACTCTCATCCCTCTTTCACATATCTTCTCCATTTTCCGTTCAAGTGCAAACATCATCATCAAGGAGGGTTTTCATCAAGTCTTCGTGGGTTGGAGTTGAAGTTCCTTGGAGGTTTTTGTTGATTTGTGTTCTATTTTCTTCATCTCATTGCATTTCCTAGTTTGGATTGGAGGTAAAAAACCCTAAAACTTTGCATCATCTTTAAATTTCTTGCATAAACTCTCTTCTCCTCATCTCAACTCCTTCATATCTTGTTGTTGTTGCTTTGAGGAGCCATCTCAAACATTATTGACAAGCACTTAGGGAGGTTTGGGTGTTTGAGGTGGCTCCTTGGCTTTGAAGAAGTTCTTCTTGTGTTTTCTCATATTTCCTTGCATATTCACTCTTGTTTGCATAGTTTTCACCAAGTAAGAGACCCATTTCATGCTTGTTAGTATTCGGCCATGAGCCTATTTTTAGGGTTCTTGTGTGCTCTTGTTTATTTCATGATTTGGGGATGAATAACGGTTGATTTAAGGTATGTATGTTTCTAGGTTTTAACATCAAAAATTAGGGTTTATACTCCTCTCTTGCAATCTTTGATTTTGTGTGAATAAAAGCATGATTTAGTTGATGTTTTACCTTAGGAACATGCATGATAGATTAGGTCTTTTTATCTTGTGTTGTTCTATGTGTTGTTGTCAAGATTTGCATGAAATAAAATGATGATGATGGCTCGCATAGCATTCGGCCATGAGCCCATATTTTTGCCCTCTTGTTTGCTTGAAAGTTGTCATTTGATTGTGTTTGTGTAAATGTGAGTTGTGTTATTGTGTTTGTTCACTTTTTACCACTTTACTTTTACCACTTCATTAACTTTTTACCAAAGCATTTCATCAAACTTTTTACCTCATTTCATTAAAGCATTTTACCACTTTGCATCAAAACTTTTTACCACATTTCATTAAAGCGTTTTACCACTTTGCATCAAAACTTTTTACCTCATTTCATTAAAGCATTTTACCACTTTGCATCAAAACTTTTTACCACATTTCATTAAAGCATATTACCACTTTGCATCAAAACTTTTTACCACATTTCATTAAAGCATTTTACCACTTTGCATCAAAACTTTTTACCACATTTCATTAAAGCATTTTGCCACGTCGCATCATTCACTTTTTATCACTTATTTCATTAAACTTTTTACCACTTTGCATTCTTCTCTTTTACTACATTGCATCAAAACTTCTTTCCATAACTCATCTAACCTTTTACCACTTTGAACCATGAATCATTTACCTAAAAACCCAAAGACACTTCGCATACTTCATGCATCCTCTTACTTATTCTTCCATGTTCATTTCTAACTTACATATTCACATGTCCATGCATACTCAAATGTTCATACCTTACACAATAATTAGGCTCATGCATTCATAGTCTTGTATGTTCAATCTTTCATTCATGCATAGTCTTATATGCTTATACATTCATGCATAGTCTTGTATGCTCACGCATTTGCATATTTGCCTAATCATGCACATCATTGCTTGCATGTTCATCCATCTAACCTAGATCATTCTATGCCAATGATCATGCTTGAGGCTACTCTTTTGAGTTCGCTTGTGCTTTGTAATCTCCTTGTTTACTCACATATTGTATCATCAATACTTAGATAGGTCCATTACATATATTACATCTTCCACTAGATGTGCATTTAGATTCCCTTGCGTTTTGTAGAAATATTTGAGTATGGTCCTCGCCTAGCATCTTCCATTAGATGTGCATTTAGGTTCAATCTTGCCTACTCTTGCATTTTTGCTTAGTGCCCAATTCAAGTTCTTTTTGCCTATCTATGTGTTGTGGTCTAATATGCGTAGTCTAGGCTAATATTCGCTCAAGGATTCAAATGAGATTAGTTGTAAAGTTATGTCCATGTTGTTGTTTGCCTAAGGATTCGATTTCAATGATTGTGCCATGCTTGAATCTCCAAATCTTCTTGCATTCATTGTTTTCTTTTCTAAATAGCTTAGCATGAAAATGGTGACTAGTGACAACTACCCATAACCATTGTTAGTTTGGTTGTCCTAAGAGGCTAAATTTCAAAAAAAAAGATGTTTTCATATGCATAAGCTACTAGTGATAATCACCCATAACCTTTGTTAGTTTGATTATCATGAACGCTTTCGATTTCCAAAGATATTTTCCTAAGTATCAAAAGTCATAGCAAGTGTTAGTGTTGACCACCCATAACCTTTGTTAGTTTGGTCATCATGAAGGCTTTCATCTTTCAAAAGAGATTTTTACAAGCACTTAAGTGGGTTTTAGTAGTGATCACCCATAACTTTTGTTAGTTTGATCATTACGAACGCCCTTTACTTTTCAAAACCAAAGCAAAAAGACTTTCACTTTCAAGGCTCGTTAGAACTACGTCGCTTTGATTCCCATTTGGGATACGTAGGAGCGAGTCACATTCTTGTCAAGCGCAACCATAAAAAGTTTAGCATTTGCATAACAAAAAGAAAAGAGTTATTTTCATAACAAAAAAGAATCACTTTTGCAAACCAAGATCATTTTCAGAACGAAAACCTTTTCCTTTCTAAAAACATTTTCAACCCATCGTCGCTAGTGGCTAATATGAACCTTTGTTCGTCTAGCCATTGGTGGTTTTTTTCTAAAAACCCATTCTTCCCCCTTTTCTTTTTCATAATAAATAAAGATTTTCATTGAGAATTTTTCAATAAGAAGTAGAGAGGCAAAATTAAGTATTTTCAAGTCAACACACTAAAACCACACATTTAATTAAAGGTTCCCTCTCAGTAGAGAGGACGTGTGGGGTGCTAACACCTTCCCTCCGCGTAACCGACCCCCGAACCCTATTCTCTAGTTTCGCAAGACCAATCGCTTTCCAAAAAAGGTTTTCCTAATATTTTCCTTAATAAATATTGGTGGCGACTTCATTGTCTTAGGAAAAGTTGTGAACGAGGAAGGTTCTCCCTCGGGGACTTTTTCGGGCGCAGCATTGTCCCGAGTCATCTTTGGTTCTAAAGCTATGTCAACAGGGGCTGGAATTTAATGCAAAATTCCTAAAAACACCCTCAGAATAAATATAACGGCTATTTACCTATTATAGTTGTTATAAGGCTGTTACAAAGTCTGTTTTACAGTTAAACAGTTTGTTAACTAGTTTGTTATTTCAACAAACTGAGTTTGTAACTAACACAAACCCCTCTAACAGCTAATATACAGAGAAAGCTGTATAAATACATGCACATATTGTAATCTAAACTATAGTTTTACAAATCAATTAGAATTTTACATTGAGTTTTGTTTTTACAAGTCTTCTTCCTCTGTTTTCTTATGCGGAATATTCATCTCTGTGTTTTCTGAGTGTATGTGAGTCAAGAACTTCAACAAGTGGTTGATGTAACCTCGCATCAAGAGAAAAACATAAAGAAATTAGTATTTCAGTGACTGAAATACACTAAGTGAAAGAAAATAGAGAGAGGGTGTAAGAAAATCTCCTCTGTGGTCTTAAGAGAAGATCCACAGATCCTGTTAGAGTGTGTGTTCATCAAGAACACATTTCAGTACATGCAAATCAAAAGTACAAGTTAGGATTTGCATAATATCAACAAAACGAAGTTAAAAACACAAGTGTTGTTGCTGCTTTACCTTCGTTGAGGCTCGTATCATCTTCGTGTTGGATATTGTACCTGGAAATAACAAAACACAAGTTAGGGTTTTGTGAACCTAACTCAAACAGAGAAATAAAGACAAGGTTAGTGAAGAAATTAATATCTTCACGAACCTTCGTTTGTGTCTAGCTTAAAGTATTCAAGCATCAGAACCTGCGTATTGCAAAACCAGAAACAGTATAAGTGTTCGCAGGTTAGAGTTTTCAGAATCAAGACAATACAGAGAAGAAATCAAAAGGGTTTTGAGATACAACCTTCTATAACCTTCATTGAAGAGTGATTGAAGCAATTTCAAGCTTCAATCACTGAGAAATCCAAAGAAGTATTAAAACCCTAGCAGAGAAACAGTAGAGAGAAGCGAGAGAGACGAAGCAAAGAAGAAAGAGAAGAGAGAGAGAGAGAGAGAGAGAGAGAGAGAGAGAGAGAGAGAGAGAGAGAGAGAGAGAAGGAAAATAGACTGAACCGGTTTACCTGGTCTTTTATTCTCCTGGATCGGGTTGGATCCGTTTCAGTGGTGAAAGTCTGCGTGCTTGAACAGTAACTGACCCGGTGTGTTCCGCATTACCCGGTTGGTGAAGTGGGTTGGTTCTCAGTGTGTTGGGCCTGCATTTCTGGGCTGGTTCTGTGATAGTTGCACACCCTAGAATTGCTATTTTGCACCCTGCGAAGAAAACAATTAAATTGGTCAATTGTTCAATAATATGGTTCAATTTTAACACTTTAACCCTATTCCCATATCCTCCGTCGACTCGGAGAAACGTAACGTGAAGGCCTGATGAGACCAATTATTGTTCTCATACGGTTATCAGAGGATTTTGTTCAGGTTTGACGGTTATGTTGGTTTGGTAACCGTTGGAAGCCTTAAAGAACTCCTCCGAACACTGCAGAAAACAAAATTTAGTTCTATTTCGTTTGGAAGACGGTTACATCAAGAAGAGATCCCAGTGAAATTCTTCAAAGATTCTCTTTTGCGGAACTCATTGTCTTCTCCAACATACTTCGTGAGAAAATTGTTGGAGAAAGGTGTGTGGCCGGGCAAAGTTTTACCGGGCCCACGGTGGGCGCTAATGTTCTCACTACAAAAAAACGCGGGATAAGCGACGGATTTTAGCGAGGGAAACCAAATCGTCGCTAAAAGTTGTGTAGCGACAGACAAGTCTGTGCTAAAAAGACGTGCTTTTTTTTTTAAAAAAAAATCAAATCTGTCGCTAATGCTAACGTGACCGTTGGCAGTTCTTGGAACGCGTGAGATTCCCAAATTCGTCACTAAATTTGAATTCCGTCGCTAACAAGTCTGTCGCTAATGCTGACGGGACAGTTGTCCAGATCTTGGTTTTCGGTTTGTAAGGTATGAACCCTTCACAGGTTTTGATTTTCGGTTTTATTAACCTCAAATGTTTTGCACATCCATTTTTCGGTTCAGTAAAAGTGTATCAATTTCAAAACATTACTATTCTTGTAATATTTGAAGCTTGCATATATATATATATATATATATATATATATATATATATATATATATATATATATATATATGTATCCTAGTTTTAATTTGAAATGTGATTATTGTAAAGGAAATTTGTTGGTGTTTGAAGTCTCACTACCGCAACGGAGTGCGCACCGTCACCGGACCGCCACTAGACCGTTCGATTTTTTTCTCGTTGCTCATAATGGTTAGTTTTTTTGTTGTTGTTGTTGTTTTGATGTTTGATAAACCTTAGGTTAGATGACTATATTGTGTGTTGTTGATGGAAAAGAGTGAGGTGTTGTCCCTCACCCCCATATTTTGCTCGAAATCATCTCCATTGAGATAATTGCGTGACTATACTAACAATTTTAAGGTTGGGAGTTAGAAATAACTTCCTTCACTACTTATATGGAAAAGGGTTTTGTTTGTTCTGTCCACCGAAATCATATCGATGCCACTAACTTGATAGGTTATATTTTGGGTTTAGTTATGGGAATCTAACGCGTTTTTTAAATGCGTGTAGATGAATTGGAATCAATTGAATCGTAGTTGGGTGTATGATCGATTATATCCGGGAAGAGTGTTTTTGAAGGAAACTTTTGTAAATGGGGTTGGAGAGTTTATTAGGGTAGCGTGGCGACATGATTTGGCTATAAAGGAAGGGGGATTAGATGTTCATGCCTTAAATGCGACGGTATACCTATTACACCTGATGATGAAATTAAGGTGCACTTGTATCGTATCTGGTTTTGGCCTAATTATTGGATTTGGGTGGACCATGGAGAACGACTTCCAAATTTTTACTTAGGGGCTTCTTCAAGCAGTTCTAGTTTTCATGTTCCATCTAATGAACAATTTGAGTCGATGGAAAGCATGATTTGTGATGGTCTCGGGGTGAATGTGCCATTTGATGAGCCTCAATATGACGATCATGATGAACTTCCAAATGAAGAAGCACAAAGATTTTATTGTTTGTTAAAAGAGTCAAACACACTATTGTTTGAAGACTCGCCAGAGTCAAAATTATCTATGTGTGTGAAGCTTTTATCTCTCAAGTCCATGAGCAATATTTCTGAAGTGGGTTTAGATTTTGTGACTCAAATGATGTTGGACGGGACACCTAATAAGGATAGTTTGCCAAAAAATTATTATGAAACAAAGATGTTAGTTTCGAAGCTGGGATTGGAATGTAAGAAGATTGATTGTTGTGAGGATGGGCACATGTTGTTTTACGACAACGAATTTGGTAAAACCGACGGTGCGCTGCAGGCTTGTAGATTTTGTGGAAAGCCTGGGTATAAAGTTCGTAAAGGGGGAAAACGTAATTATAAACACATTCCTCTAAAGTTGATGTTCTATTTGCCTATAAAGGTTGCAGAGAAAGTCCATCGCTAATTCCCTCGCTAATACACATTAGCGACAGATTTTTGACCATTAGCGACGGAAAAATCCGTCGCCTATCCTGCTTTTTTTTGTAGTGTCTTGCTCTCCCACCTGGATGGGCTTAGTCGAACCTCTTCTTGTATTGGGCCGAGGTCTTCATGTGAAGTTGAAAGATTGTCCGTCTTGCGGTGTCCCGAGCCCAAAAGTCCATGACGGTTCAGGAACAAATCCCAATCATCACAATAAAACACTACTATTACTGGACAGTTCCAGTAGGAAAGAGAAAGACTCAATAAATAAAATATTATTATTTTATTTATTGAGTTTTTCTCTCTCCTACTGAAACTGTCCGGTAACTGGAGAGGATCCAAACCCCTCCCTCTAGACATATTTATAAGCAAAAAGTCACTTTTTAGGTTCATTGGAAAACTGATGTATCTAAACTATAATATTGTGCAGATACATCAGTTTTTTAATAAACCTAAAAAGTGATTTTTTGCTTATAAATAGGTCTGAGAGTAGATCTCAACTAAGTTGGCATCAAACACCTTAATAATCATTTGTAGCATGTCAAAAATAGAAAATAGACAAAATAAAAAAGGAAAACAACTCATAGGGGGACTAGAGTCGAAACCTTGGTACGAAAGTTATCTAAATCTAAAATTTAGAAGATATAATCAATTACGAATGAAAAAAAAAATATTTCCTAACAAACTTAGAAACGAGATCCACCAAGTAAAACTTGGAGAGCCCGAAAGTTAACTAACTTATCAACACATCAATTTTATTCTTTAAATATGTGAGACACTCTATAAACTCCATTAATGTGGTAGGTTGTATTTAAAGGGAATCCCCTAAGTGAGACACTCTAAACTCCATTAATAGTGTAACAATTATCAATTCCTTCAATGAAAAGTTCATCCAAATCCCCTCTAAGTTCAGAGTGTTCTAACAACAATAAAAAGTGCATTTATAGGCTGGCGATAAGAGAGTACTGGTTTTCTTTTACTTGATTGCAGGGAAGCTTCCTTAGTGCCCAGGTGGGTCACCACCCGTCCCAAAAATAATTCTTATGTGAGATCTCTATATATAATGCTAGAAGTGAGAACATGCTTGCCATACTCGCATGTGCTAACAAAAAAATTCCAAAAATTAACTTGATAACATGCTTGCATGGTGTCATTTCAGGTTGCCACATCTTATCTTATCTTATCTTATATTATATTATATAATAAGCGAATGCCATCTGCCACCAAATCTCGCGCCAAAGCTTCATTTTTTTATTTTTTTTTCATAATTTAAGTAGTATGTTTTGGGTTCTTTAAAGTCTAGAAAACTTTTAGATGTTTAAATACGTTTAGTACATTTCACAATAACCGATATGGTGAATCAAAAAATTATTTCGTGACAAAATACGTAATGTGTGATACTAAGCAATGTATTTTGGGGTACTTTAGAGTCTGAAAAAAATTAGATGTTCGAATATGTGAAGTTCATTCCACAATAACTGGTTTGGTAAAAAAAATTATTTCATGGCAAAATACTTAAAGTGTGATACTAAACAGTGTGTTTTGAGCTACTTTAGAGTCTGAAAAAAAAAATTTAGATGTTCAAATACGTAAAGTTCATATTCTTCAATAATTTGTATCGTGAAAAGAATAATAATTTCGTGACAAAATGCGTAAAACGGAATGCTAAACAGTATATTTTGTGGTACTTTAGAGTAAAAAAACTCAAATGTTTAAATAGGTAAAGTTCGTTTTTCTCAATAACCGGTCTGGTGAAAAAAAATTTGTTTCGTGACAAAACACGTAAAGTGTGATGCCAAGTAGTGTGTTTTGGGGTACTTTAAAGTCCGGATAAATTTTTAGATGTTCAAATACGTGAAGTCAGTTCCTCAATAACCAGTTCTGTGAAGAAAATTAATTTGGTGGCAAAATACGTATAGTGGGATGCTAAATAGTGTGTTTTAAGGAGTATTTTAGGAAAGTTCGTTTCTCAATAATTGGTTTGGTGAAAAAAAATACTAAATTCACCAAACCAATTAAGTAGTGTGTTTTGGGGAATTTTAGAGTCTAAAAAAAATTCAGATGTTCGCTCGTTCCATAATAACCGGTTTGGTGAAAAAATAATAATAATTTTGTGACAAAATATATATAGTGCGACGCTAACCAGTCTGCTTTGGGATACTTTAGAGTCCAGAAAATTTTTTAGATATTCAAATACGCGCAATTCATTTCTCAATAATCGGTTTGTAACAACAACAAAAATTGTGACAAAATACGTAAAGTGTGATACTAAGCAATATGTGTTTTGGGGTACTTTAATGTTCATAAAAAATTTCAACTGTTCAAATACGCAAAGTTCGTTCATCAATAACGTGTTTGGTGTGAAAAAGTTAATTCCGTGTCAAAATATATAAAATGCAACTCACCACTTCAAAAAATCAATTTATTTTTATACTACTTTTCCTTATATTTGCATTTTTCTTATGTTTATTTTTGCAAGTACTCGGCCAGACCCCTCTTTTTTCAGTTTTTTTTAATTATTACTCTCGCCGACCCCCCATTTTTATGACCCTTATTTTGGTCATTTTGCACCAACATGTATAAGAAACATACTTAAATTGGTGTTTATATTTTTATTTTAGCCTCGCGTTTTAATATTTGATTATAAATAGTATTTACAAAAGAACACCCCCTACCATCATCTTCTTTCCAATTTGTATAAGTACTTCTATTTTATTGACGGTTTTCATCCAACCCTGCATGATACCCACGTGTTTCACTTTCAAATTGTGTTATCTTCTTTCTAGTCATGCAACCACATTCATTGCCAACAAAATTGGCGGCCACCTTTCAAGAAGAATCACTCACTTTTTATTCTCCTGTTACACCTTTTCTATCCTAAAGTGGACAAACTAGACGTTGGTTAATTAGTGTGAAATTTGCTCGTAAACTGGCAATGGTCCGAACCAAAAAAAGACTATATATTTTACACAAACTAGATTTAGCCGACCCCGTGCATCGCACGAGTATTAAGGCAGTTACTAATATATTCCTAATTTTTAAAGAACAATTACTAAATATACATATGTTTTTGCGCAAATCTAATCCATAAAATAGTGTGGTGTAGTGGTTGAATCTCCTTCCTTGCGGTGGTAGTTTCCGTGTTAGATTCGATTATTGTTGGTACCACTATATTTCTTTTGTCTTCTTATTTTAGAATGTGGAAACATATACATGCATAATTAACTCTAAGTAGCTATATTTTTGTCAAAAAAAAACTCTAAGTAGCTATATTTGTTTGTTTTGTATTCTTATTCTCATTGTGAATTCCCTTAGTCTCCTTTATTTTATTCACTCTTTCATTCCACAATATTTCATATTTTTCACTTTATTTCTTTCCCTTCACGTACCTTCAAACTTTACTCATCAAAGATGCTAAAAAGATAAAAAATAATAATTAACTCTAACCCTATGTTCGGATGAGGCATGTTATGGTGTGACGGAATTTTTGACTAAAATTTTTCAATTCCTCCCAAAAATTACATCACCCTAAAAAAAATCTCCATCCAAACCAATGTTGTCAAAACCGGACTGGATAACCGGCAGAAACCGGGAACTGAACCGGATAACCGGCCAAAACTGGACAGAAAGCCGGATTTAATCTATTTTTCTTAAAAAATGGTATATCATATTGATTTTTGAAAAAAAATGACAAATGATGTTGATTTTTGGTATATGGGATTCTTTTTATCCCTTTTCATAATTAAATTGATAAAATAAATCAAAAAATTTAAAAAATAAATGTATAGTAATATTATTATGAGAATACTTACATTTATTTAAAGTTATAATGTCATTATGTCATATTATACTTTTTTTGGTCTTTTATCTTCTATAATGTCATATTGTCATTGAGAGTACTTACATTATATATTATTATTATTATTATTATTATTATTATTATTATTATTATTATTATTATTATTATTATTATTATTAGGCTAAAGTGCTCCCGGGGTCCCTTATCTTTATTTAAAGTAACGATTTGGTCCTTTATCTTTTTTTTGTCCCAAATCAGTCCTTTATGTTTTAAATTTTTGACACATAAATCCTTTTCTGTCCCAAATCAGTCCTTTATGTTTCAAATTTTTAACACATAAATCCTTTTTTTTGACTCATAAATCAGCACTGTTAACAGAAAAGGATTTATGTGTCAAAAATTTAAAAGATAAAGGACTTATTTGGGACAAAAAAAACATAAAGGACTAATTCGTTACTTTAAATAAAGATAAGGGACCCCGGGAGCACTTTAGCCTTATTATTATTATCGAAAAGACAGGCACGAAATGCTGAGAATATGCAAATGCAATCATTATCGTTATTCTTACTAGCGAACAAGATGGGAGATACCTATGTAATTGTAGTTTATTGTGTGTTCCAGACTGGGTTAGCTCAATCCAGATGAGGTTCATTCTGAAGACCCAATAAGCAGATCGCTGTAAACCGCTACGCACACCCACCTGAAATAACGGCCAAGCTCGGCGAGGTTGAAAGTTCAAGATCACACCTTATCCCATCTCGCGGGCTTCCACGCGTCTTGGGGATCTGCGTGTCACTCATTGCCACAGCTAAAAAATTGTGGCTTGAAAACGGAATAGGCCATGCGTTTACAAGTGTGGCTAATGAGATCGATATTAGGCCGTAGTTTTCGTCATCTTGCTGTTAGGCCACCGTTTAAAACTGTATAGGCGATAGTTAAAAAAGTGTGGATACCTAAGACTGCATTTTTCCGACCGTGGTCTTTAAAAATTTATTAAGCAATGAATAAAATTTTGGTTTGAAAAAGCGAGTGTGTTATCTTTATCTATAGACTGCACTTAAAAAACCGTGAATTAAAACTAAAATAAGAGCCGTGGGCTAAAAAAATTAAATTTACCCTTTAAAACAATACCCTCGCATTATCCTTTAAAAAACAGCCATTTCCCACACTTAAAATTAAGCAAAAAATTTTGCCCAAAAAGTAACGCGGCAAGAATAGCGCTTATTCTAAAATTTTCGCTCAAAACTTACTTCAAAAAAAAAATTCGCTCAAAACTCTCAATCTCCCTCAAGAATGGGTCTTCAGAACTCACAATCTCCCTCAAAACTTATGAACTTAAGTCGTTTATGAATTTGATAAGTTGCAATGAGCTGAAAAGAAGATTAAATTTTATAGTATATTGGTGTGGGGTGATAATTGAGCAATGCATCCGCATCCTATTTAGCCAAAAATAATTTACGTATAATTTCAAACGCAATATTTAAGTACCGTAATAAAATAAACATTTCAGAATTTATTTATGTGTAATATTCTACTACATATAATTTTCTAATATTGACCCCCATTTTTTCCTGTTTTCGGTTTTCTGCTTATTTAAGTTCAAGCCTAGCTGGATGACCGACCCTTTTTTTCAGTTTCCGGTGAAGGAAGGTTAATTTCTTCTTCTTTCCCAACTCCCTCTTTTTTCTCAGCTCTTTTAAATCTTTCCTATTTATGTATTATAGAACAATTAGTTTAATCACTCTTGGTTGCTAACTTACAAAGTCAACAAGATACTTATAAGTAATTACAGTAAGTAAATCTTAACATTGGTGGGAAATGATGGTACATAGAATGTTTGAAAAAATGCATAATGTTATGGATTGGGCCCAATCCATAAATAGTGAGACTCATTACCAAAAGCAACCCAATAACCAACGGCTCAGATCTAAGCCCTAGATCAGACGGCTCTGATCAATTAGGTCAAACCTCACATTGACTCTATAAATAAGCATTCAATACAAGCATTTAAGGTACACGCTATTTCACCAAATTCTGACCTGTACTTGACTATTTACCTGACTTGAGCGTCGGAGTGTCTTTGCAGGTACCTCCCCACATTATCGATCAAGACCTACTACTACCAACTATCCCGGATCTTTCATACGTTCCGAGATACGGTACAGAACAGTGGCGACCACAGTGGGAGGTCCTTTTACTCTAGTTCCTCTCCCATTTCCTTGATCAGCGATGCCTCCCCACTTACGTCCCAAAATCGCAAGTGTCGTTGAAGGACCAGTCCTTCAATCAGTCCAAGAACCCATCCAACAGCCCGTCTTGCAGCAAGTCACCCCAGAAGGAGTGGCTATTACGGTTCTGAACTCATCCTGTGCCCAAACCTCGGCACGGCCCCTGGTCTCCGGAAGCACGGCTCGGAACCAACTTCCTCCTCTTCCTCAATAAGTCCCGATACCGATCGATGTTGTTCAACAACTCGTCAACTTGTTAAGTCAGCAAGCCGAGACTGATAAGCAACGCAGTTACCGTTTCACGGAGCTGGAAGCTGAAATCGCGGAACTCCGGGCTTCGAATATCCCGGATCAGACTTCACCCCAACGCGAGAATTACGACCGGAGACGCCACAGATCTCCCGCATGGAGAAGGCATAAACACTGCTCCCCGCCTCGCCGACAAGGGGGATGTGTATCCCATACTCCTCCAAGTCGAACTCAAGATGGAAATTATTACCCTGAATGCTCTCCTCATCATAACTCGTCTTTAGCATCCTCCTCCCCGAGACGACGTTCCAGAAGTCAGGAAAAATCCCTGAGGTTGGAACCTTCACCCTCGCTCGCGGAGATCTCCAGATAAATACAATTATCACCGATCTCCACCCCGATAGAAGACGGCAAGTCACAAAAGACCTTTAACGATTAAGATCGATTACTATCCAGTGCCGAGGCATCTCGAAAAACCCCCGAAGGTGTAAAATTGCATGACGTGACAGGCGATCCTGACCGCCACCTCCACTACTTGGATACGGTAATGAAATATCGGAATGTCCCAGAGGAGATGAAGTGCCGAACCTTCCCCCTCACTCTTGAGAAGGTAGCCTCGGATTGGTTTAGGTCCCTTAAACCAAACACTATATCTTCCTGGGATCAACTGGCCAAACTCTTCTCTGCTCAGTTTGCTCACTCCAAAAGCAAGCCGAAACACAAGAAAATTTGGGGAGCCATTCGGCAAGGCGAGAATGAGCCTCTACGAGATTACATTGAAAGATTCAATCGTGAGGCTGCTCTAGTCCGGGACCTGGATGATTCATTCCGACTCTACTTCATGGGGGTCGGACTCCGTGAAGGAAGTTTATTCCAGACCAACATCGGAACCTTCGAACCCAAGACTCTCGCGGAGTTCCTCCAGAGGTCTCAATGCTTCATCGATCATGAAGAAGGACTTAACGCAAGTCGAGAAATCATTAAGCCCGGAACGTCTAGACCCCAGAACGAAAAAGATAACCGGTATGACTGAGAGACCCAGAATGACAGGGAGTCCAGGCCCCGTAATCGTCATCAGGTGTATACCGATCTTAATGAAACCAGAGCTAAAATTCTAAGTGATTGCATGAATGCCGAGTTTAGAGACGTTACGTTTCCCAATTCGCTCCACCATAGAACGGGACAGCATTCCAACAAATACTGTCGTTATCACCGAAGCAGCGGTCATGACACTAATCACTGCAACACGATGAAGGACGATATTGAAGACATGATCAAAAGAGGGAAGCTTAGCCATTATGTTAAGAAAGATTCTCAGCAGGGAGACGAGGTCAAGGAAGAAAAAGGCGACCCTAAAAAGAAGGGAAAAGCCAAGGAGGAAAACTGGTAAGACAAACAAGATTTCCGAAGCTCTAAAGGTCGACCTGTAATGTTGGTTATCTCGGGCGGTTTTTCTAGTGAAGCGTCCGGAAAAACCATGAAGAGAAAGTGGAAAGAAATTTTGAGCGTAGCCTCTACGTCGGTTTCTCCAGATTCACCGAGCCGACCTCCTTTGGCGTTTAGGGACTAGGACTTGCTGGATGGGAAGCCTGGTGTGCGAAAAGATGTGCAAGTATACACAGTCACAAACAAGTAATATAATGATAAGAAAGGTCGAACCCACAGAGATTGGATTAACTTTATGTATGTTTAGAAAGCATATAAATTAGTACTACTATTCTACTCACAAATTTTGGGGTTTTTAGTTTAAGTAAAAACAGAATGCAAGTATATAATTTAAGATGAAGGAAATCAGTTGAGAAAGATAGTTGAGATGTCTTTACTATATAATGCTTCTTTTGAGAGTTTCTATGTTTTTAGAGATGCAGAAGCACTATGATGCAGAAGCATCAAGTGCAGTAGCATTGAGTGCAGTTGCATAAGTGTGTGCTTTTCAGCTACTTTCTTCAGAGTTTCATTACAAGCTTCCCATGTCTGGGCGTGCTAAATAAGTTCACTCCTGCCTCTGAAGTTCCCACTGTTTCACCCTAAGGACTATGTTATCCTATGTCTAGGACTCTACATGGTTTTAACACAGTTTCTTTATTAAAACAAGTTTAACAAAGCCTTTATTAAAACACTCACCCTTATTAGTCTTGATTTCTAATTATAAACCATGTCTGTGAATATAACTCTACTTATTGTAAGAGATCAACCTTAAAATAAGATGGATGTAGTATAACACAAGACCCAAAAATGATACGACACTTAAAAGCATAATAACTTACTCAAAAGATCATTATAAGTTTAGAACATCTCAACTAAAGGAATTTAGCTCATGTTACTCATTATATAATAGAGAGAATTTGTAAGGAACATGATAACATGAATCATATAAAAGATATCAATAGGGTAGAAGTTACACAAATTGATGTTCCTTTGCATTAATTCTGACAGGTGCAGAAGCACTGATTCCTTCGTCTATCTATGAAGAAGTGGAGGAAGAGGGTGACAATTCCTTCCTCACCTTCTTACAACTAACTAGTAAATAAAATGCAAGAATTGAAACTACTAAAATATAAGTAAAGTGTTTGATCTACATATTATCAAGTGAGATATGCGATGATCTTCAAGTGAGAAGTGGAGGCCTTTATATAGCCTTGGAGGTTTCCTTCAAGTAAGGGTTTTGCTTGGAGATCAAGCTTGACCAAAGGTGGCTTAACCATAGTTACTTTTCAGAGCTTTGATTGAGAAGATTGAGTCTAAAGGGGAGGTCAAATTGTGGTGAGCCATGTGTCTTTAGATGAGTAGCCTTTCATGATGATGTTTATGGTGGGCACCTCCTTATGCATGTGGGCATGTGCCTCCATGTGATTTGTGACAAAGCATGATGTCATAGAAGTTTTGGTGCAGTTGTATGAATTGAGGTGCTTCCATTGTGGGGTTATAAACATTTAGCGCAGGATGGTGCAGAAGCACTAAGTGCAGGAGCATCATGGTGCAGAAGCATCGTGGTGCAGAAGCATCATCTGTAGGTAAACTGAACAAACACATCAAACATACCAATATATATACAAAGTGCTTTATTCATCACATAATTCCTAGAATGTTGTTATCTTACTTATACTACTATATTTAACACATATTCTACTTGATTTCAAGTGATTAGTTATGATTAGATGTATGAATAACTCTATATAAAATGGAGTTATCACACCCCCAAACTTAAACCATTGCTTGTCCTCAAGTAATGACCAAAAGAAAACACAAGTAGGATTTTCAATTTAAAGAAGAACAGATCAGCTCATATCTTTTCAAAGAATGATTTTGCATTTGATGAACTTCATTTTTCACAACATTTTGTCTTTGTGCCTTTGAATTCCCAAACATCCAAAGTTTATTAAAACTCATTTATGTGAGTGTGTGCCCCACTGAGATCCAATCAGTTCCAAAACTAAGTAAAAAGTTTCTCTTTCACTTTTGGAAAATTTTAGATCACGTTTGGCCAAAACAAAAGTGTTACAAAATATAGACTAGACTAACAACATCTTCAAGACTTGGGGGGCTTTAAGTACAACTAATGACTTTGATTGAGTTTTTCAAAACTGTTGAGTCAATGCACTATTCTTATTTTTGGCGATTCTTTTCTTTAGTGCAGATGCACCTTGGTGCAGTTGTACTGAACATTTTTTTTGTGAAGTGCAGAAGCACTGAACTTTTTGTAATGGTGCGGATGCATTTGAGTGCAACTGCACTTGATACTACATTTAAAGACTTGTAGCATATATTGCCCTCCTCACTGACCTCCTTATGCTTTTTTCTTTGGTTTGATTTTCTTTTCTTTTTTTTCTTTCTTTTCTTCTGCATTTTGATGCTTTTCTTTTCTTTCAAACCAAATGCACTATTTGGAACAGGTTCAGTTTAATGATTTGGGTAAATATAACTAGTTTATAACACTTTGAGCTCTTTGGTAGTGATTTTGGTAACCTATTTGCATTGACTACTCTAAGCTTCTCATACTCAGCCTTAGTATTCATGGAAATTCCCCCAAACTTAATTCTTTATGCTCTTCTATATTTTTAGTAAAAATTTGTTTTTGACATTGGCTTTCTGAAAATTCTTCTTGCATCAGATAGTTTTTCAAATAGCAAGGTTCTTTTCAAAACTCAGTTTTAATGTGTCAAAGTAATAATAAAATTGGTCATTTGGGGAAAACAAGGCTTAATTTCTTTTTCTTCTTTTCATCACTAAAAATCAGTTCAAAGAGGTGCATTTAGCTGATCATGCTTAAAATCTATCAAATCCCAACACATATTTAAACATGTAGACACACATTAAAAAAACATATATCAAAGCAAACACACATAAACACAAACATATATCAAAGTAAACACACATATACTATAGTTAAACACACATGCATAATATAATAAGTTAACATCTCCCCCCAACTTAAAGTTGAGCAGTGCCCTCACTGCTCTTTAAAAATAAAACCATGGGAGGAGGATTAGTTCACAAAATAACATAGTGCATGATATAATTATCAAAAGCATAATTAAACATAATATTTAACAACATTCAAATATAATTACTGTTTTGATGCCCCACTCCTTAGCCTTGAGCTAGACCTCACTGCAGAATGCTTCACCTTCTGTCTCTTCTTCTTGGGCTCCTCAGCTTTTGGTGCATCTGCATCAGATGCAGTTGCACCATCCACCTCTGTTTTCCTACAAATTACTTCAAAACATAAAATTGAAAAAAGAACATAATTAATAATTCAAAATCGTGGCTTGCCTCCCATAAGCGCTTGATTTAAGAGTCTTTCAGCCTGACTATCTCCTTGATTTAGAGATTTTGGAAATGAGTGGTGCCTTTGTCCCTCACCACATGTGCTCCATAATACTGCTTCACCCTTTTTCCATTGATTTGGAATGTGGAAATGGTGGTTTCATCAAACAATTCCACTGCCCCATTAGGATACACTTTCACCAAATTTTGTGGAGTTGGATTTTTGTGAGATGGGCATTGGGTTGGGAGAGTTGGTTGTTTGTTGAGTGCTTTTTTAGGGTCTGGTTCAGGCTCAATCTCTTTAACACTTCCTTCTTCTTCTGATTCATTTCTTCTTCCCACACTCTCCTTTTCCACCATGTCTTCACCTAGCAGTGCAGGAGCATCAGATGCAAGAGCATTGATCAGATGATCCTTTTGTGCTGGTTCTTCTCTTGGCAGAATGTCTTTTTCCAAGATTTCTTCTTCAGGTGGTGCAGCTGCATCTGGTGCAAGTGCACTGGTGAGATGATCATACTACTTATGGAATTGCTTCTGCACTAAATGGTCAAGAGAAATGATTGTTGAACATTCTTCACTCTCCTCTGCAGGATATTTCAGAGCATTCATCACATTGAATTTCACCTCTTGATCATTCACTCTCATGGTTAGTTCTCCTTTTTGTACATCAATGAGTGCTTTTCCAGTTGCCAAGAATGGTCTTCCAAGGATGATTGAGACTTCTTTATCTGTATCAAAATCAAGAATAACAAAATCTACAGGAAACACAAATTTGTCAACCTTAACCAAAATATCTTCAATAATTCCCTCTGGGTAGGCTATTGATCTATCAGCAAGTTGAAGTGTTATAGTTGTAGGTCTAGCATTTCCAATCTCAAGTTGTTTAAATATTGATTTAGGCATCAAGTTGATACTTGCACCTAAATCACACAATGCATGACCTGTATAAAATTTTCCAATTGAGAATGGAATTGTAAAACTGCCAGGATCCTTCAATTTCCTTGGAATTTTGTTTTGCAAAATTAAACTACATTCTTTAGACATAGCAATTGTTTCAAAATCCCCTAATCTTTTTCTTTTTGAAAGCACATCTTTCATGAATTTAGCATAATTAGGCATTTGTTGAAGTGCTTCAACTAAGGGAACATTGATGTGTAACTGTTTTAAAATTTCAAGAAATTTACTTAATTGCTTCTCCTCATGTGCCTTTTTTAATCTTTGAGGATAAGGAGGAGGAGGGTATTCAGGAACTAACCTTGGCATTTGAACTTCTTGAGATGCAGGTGCATGAGGTGCTTCTGCATCTTGCAAACTTTTTTCTTTTCTGTTTTTATTTTTTTCATTTTCTACCTTACCTTCACCTTCAGTCTCATAAGGTTCTGCAAGATCATTTCCATTTCTAAGAGAAATGGCCTTTACCTGTTCATTTCCTGGCCTGTGGGATGTGGTAGCTTCTGTGTTTGAGGGTAGTGTACCTGTTAGTTTTTGATACAGAGCTGTTGCTAATTGTCCCACTTGATTTTCCAAATTTTTGATGGAGGCATTAAGAGTTGGAATTTGAACTTTTGTATCACTCATAAATGCTTCCGTCCTATCCATAAATGCATCTGTTTTATCCATAAATGATTTCAATAAGGCTTCCATGGAGTTGTCCATTTCTGGTGAAGATGGTCTTTGGACGTGTTGAGAAAGGAATCCTAGTGGAGTAGATGGTGCAGCTGCATTAGGTGCAGCAGCATTACTACTCCCCCACCAGAAATCTGAGTGACTGTTTCAATCTGGATTATAGGTATTTGGGTAAGGGTTGTTATTTTGGTTGTACCCTGCATAGTTAACAGAAATAGGGTTGCTGGGACATTCTTCATACAAGTGACCTCCTCCACAATACACACAACTTGTATCACCTGGGGGGTTTGTTCTATGGTTGCTGCAGTGTTTTCTGTTGGTGCAGCTGCACCAGGTGCAGAAGCACTGGTTGAAGTGAAGTTTTTAAACAAATTTGTCAGTGAGGCTAACTGAGCAGATAGGGCTGATACATCACTAATTTCATGTACTCCTGATGGTTTCTTTTGGGCACTCACCCTCTCAGCAGGCCAACTAGAGCTATTTGTTGCAATTCTATCAATCAATTCAAATGCTTCATTATAAGACAAGTTTAATAAGACACCCCCAGATGATGCATCAAACATTATTCTGGTTTGGGGTTCTTAACCATTATAAAAAGTTTCCATTTGAATAATGACAGGCAGACCATGATGTGGACATTTTCTTAAAAGCTCTTTCCATCTTTCCCATGCTTCAAACAATGATTCAAAGTCTTTCTGTCTAAAAGATGTAATATCATTTCTCATTCGGGCATTTTTTATGGGTGGAAAATATTTTGCTAAAAACTTTTCAGCCATTTCATTCCATGAATGAATAGAATTAGGCTCTAATGATTTCAACCAAGATTTAGCCTTATCTTTCAAAGAATATGGAAATAGCTTAAGTTTAAATGCATCTTCACTAACACCAGGAATGATAAAGTTACTACATATTTCTAAAAACTGTTTTAAATGCTCATGGGGATCCTCATGGAGAGATCCACCAAATTGACCAATTGTTTGTAGCATTTGGAACATCATGGGTTTAAATTCAAAATGCACAGCATCAATATGAAGTCTCGCTATACTTGTTTGCATATTTTGATGATTAAACATAGCATAATCCCTCATGGGTCTATTTCTATCATTTAACATACCTATTGCTCCCATGTTGATGAATTGTTGTGGTGAAGTCATGCTAGAACCTCTGTCTTTGGGTCTTTGTTGTCTTTGCAAGCTCCTAAATCTCCTCTCTATCTCAGGATCTAATGCAAATTCTGGTGTTCTAACCCTGCGCAAATATTCAGTGCAACTGCACCTAGTGCTTCTGCACCTAATGCTTCTGCACCTAATGCTTCTGCACAGAAAACAAAATACCAGAGTAATAAAAACTAACTTATAAATCTAAACAACAAAAATTAATGGCAATCCCCGGCAACGGCGCCAAAAACTTGGTGTGTGAAAATATGTGCAAGTATACACAGTCACAAACAAATAATATAATGATAAGAAAGGTCGAACCCACAGAGATTGGATTAACTTTATGTATGTTTAGAAAGCATATAAATTAGTACTACTATTCTACTCACAAATTTTGGGGTTTTTAGTTTAAGTAAAAACAGAATGCAATTATATAATTTAAGATGAAGGAAATCAGTTGAGAAAGATAGTTGAGATGTCTTTACTATATAATGCTTCTTTTGAGAGTTTCTATGTTTTTAGAGATGCAGAAGCACTATGATGCAGAAGCATCAAGTGCAGTAGCATTGAGTGCAGTTGCATAAGTGTGTGCTTTTCAGCTACTTTCTTCAGAGTTTCATTACAAGCTTCCCATGTCTGGGCGTGCTAAATAAGTTCGCTCCTGCCTCTGAAGTTCCCACTGTTTCACCCTAAGGACTATGTTATCCTATGTCTAGGACTCTACATGGTTTTAACACAGTTTCTTTATTAAAACAAGTTTAACAAAGCCTTTATTAAAACACTCACCCTTATTAGTCTTGATTTCTAATTATAAACCATGTCTGTGAATATAACTCTACTTATTGTAAGAGATCAACCTTAAAATAAGATGGATGTAGTATAACACAAGACCCAAAAATGATACGACACTTAAAAGCATAATAACTTACTCAAAAGATCATTATAAGTTTAGAACATCTCAACTAAAGGAATTTAGCTCATGTTACTCATTATATAATAGAGAGAATCTGTAAGGAACATGATAACATGAATCATATAAAAGATATCAATAGGGTAGAAGTTACACAAATTGATGTTCCTTTGCATGAATTCTGACAGGTGCAGAAGCACCGATTCCTTCGTCTATCTATGAAGAAGTGGAGGAAGAGGGTGTCAATTCCTTCCTCACCTTCTTACAACTAACTAGTAAATAAAATGCAAGAATTGAAACTACTAAAATATAAGTAAAGTGTTTGATCTACATATTATCAAGTGAGATATGCGATGATCTTCAAGTGAGAAGTGGAAGCCTTTATATAGCCTTGGAGGTTTCCTTCAAGTAAGGGTTTGCTTGGAGATCAAGCTTGACCAAAGGTGGCTTAACCATAGTTACATTTCAGAGCTTAGATTGAGAAGATTGAGTCTAAAGGGGAGGTCCAATTGTGGAGAGCCATGTGTCTTTAGATGAGTAGCCTTTCATGATGATGTTTATGGTGGGCACCTCCTTATGCATGTGGGCATGTGCCTCCATGTGATTTGTGACAAAGCATGATGTCATAGAAGTTTTGGTGCAGTGGTAAGAATTGATGTGCTTCCATTGTGGGGTTATAAACATTTAGCGCAGGATGGTGCAGAAGCACTAAGTGCAGAAGCATCATGGTGCAGAAGCATCATCTGTAGGTAAACTGAACAAACACATCAAACATACCAATATATATACAAAGTGCTTTATTCATCACATAATTCCTAGAATGTTGTTATCTTACTTATACTACTATATTTAACACATATTCTACTTGATTTCAAATGATTAGTTATGATTAGATGTATGAATAACTCTATATAAAATGGAGTTATCAAAGCCCAACAAGCATGTGCCTCTACTGATCAGAGCCATAATGGCCAATCTAGAGATAAGAAGGGTCTTGGTGGATCAAGGAAGCTCGGTAGATATCATCTTTGTTGACCTCCTCAAAAGAATGGAAATCTCAGAAGAAGACCTCACTCCTTACAGAGGAACAGACCTTGCTGGGTTCAACGGGTCCCGAACCAAGCCACTTGGTTATCTAGAGACAATGGTCACTTTTGGAGAAGAACCAATGATCAGAACGGTTAAAACCAAATTCCTCGTTTTGCCTTGTCCCTCTATTTACAACTGCATAATCAGAAGGCAGACTCTTGGAAGGCTCGGAGCGGTAACCTCCACAGTCCACCTGAAGATGAAATTCTATTCTCTCAGCAACAAAATCATCACCCTCAACCCCGACTTGTAATCCGCTGAGAGATGTTTTTACCTACACATGAAGGCGGACAAAAAGGCTAAGGAAAAAGGTGATCCCCTTGTGGAAGGTCAAAAAAATATGAAAAAGAAAGGAAGTGGCAAGGCTGCTAATGTGAACGTAACTGGCCTGGATGCTAGGTATGATCCGGATAGCTCAGAGGAAGAGAACGATGACGATCTAACCCGAGAAATCAAAAGAAGAATCAAGGAGTCCTCAGCCTGATGGGGAGTTTGTCGAAGTTCAGCTGGGGGAGGACCCGTCCAAAACAGTGAAGATCGGTGTCGATCTTTCCGAAGATGTAAAGGCGGAGCTAGTACAATGTCTGAAAGACCATGCCGACCTTTTCGCATGGTCTGCTGAGGATATACTTGAAATCCCTTCAGAGGTCGTCTGTCACCAACTCGCTGTCACCTCCGATGCTAAATGGGTCGCCCAGAGGAAAAGAGCTCAGAGTGGAGAAAAAGTGGCTGCCGCTGATAAAGCTGTGCAAGATTTAATTAACGCAATCTTTGTAATGGAAGTCAAGTATACAACTTGGCTATCCAACCTTGTACTTGTGAAGAAAAGCAATGGAAAATGGCGTATGTGCATTCATTACACCGATCTTAATAAGGCATGTCCTAAGGACGCTTTCCCTGTCCCAAGCATCGATCGCCTAGTCGATAATGCTTCAGGTTTTCGTTTACTGTCTTTTATGGATGCATATTCCGGTTACAATCAAATTCCGATGTTCCCTCCTGATCAGGAGAAAACTGCCTTCATGACCAATAGAGGAAATTTTTGTTACCGGGTGATATGATGCCCTTCGGCTTGAAAAACGCCGGTGCCACTTATCAAAGAACGATGAACAAAGTCTTTCAAGAGCATATCGAACGCACCGTTGAAGTCTGTCTTGACGACATGATCGCAAAGAGCGAACAAGAAAATCTCCATGTAGCCGATCTTAAAGAAATATTTGAGGAAATTCAGAAGAACAACATGAGGTTAGATCCAGAAAAATGCACCTTCGGAGTCCGAGCTGGAAAATTCCTCGGGTTCTACCTCACAGAACGGGGAATTGAGGCCAACCCAGATAAATGTCAGGCTGTGACCGACATGCGCACACCGACTTCTAAAATGGAAGTTCAAAAACTCAATGGCATGATCGCCGCTTTATCTCGTTTCATTTCAAATGCTGCTTTTAAATCACTTCCACTATTTAAACTGCTTAAAAAAGAAGAAGAGTTTAAATGGACTTCGGAACGGGATGAGGCCCTCACCCAGCTCAAGAAAGTTCTTTCCGAACCACCGATTCTGACCCGACCCAACCAGGGAGAAACCCTGTACCTATACCTGGCGATATCGAAAGAGGCGTTGGGAGCAGTTCTAGTCAGAGAAACGGGTTCCGGTCAGAGTCTGGTGTATTTCGTAAGCAAATCCCTACAGGGACCAGAGTGTCGATATCAGAAAATTGAGAAGATTGCCTTTACTTTAATCATTGCAGCCCGCCTCCTATGACCTTATTTCGCCGCCCATCAGGTGGTGAGACGAACTAACCATCCTATACGGATCTGACAGGAAGAATGATTAAATGGGCGATCGAACTTTCGGAATCTGGAATCAAGTATGAATCTTGGCAGCAATGAAGGCCTAAGTCCTCGCTGACTTCGTCGCAGAAATGACCCCTGCCGACCCTGAGAGCGATGTATGGAGGTTATATGTAGACGGATCCTCAAACCCAAAAGGTAGCGGAGCTGGTTTTTGTTGGAAAGCCCCGCCGGCGTGGTGATAGAGGTATCCCTTACTTTTGGGTTCCAAACTTCGAATAACCAAGCATAGTATAAAGTGTGCATTGCGGGTTTACGTTTAGCAATTGACCTCCAAGTTACTCAGGTCTGTCGAAACACCGACTTTTTGCTAGTATTCTCCCAGATCGGGAAGCAATATGAAATTAAGGATCCGACCTTATAGAAATACTTGACTGAAGTCTGAGACCTGCTCGCTCGTTTCAAATCCGCCGACGTTAAGCACGTTCCAAGAACAGAAAATCAGAGGGCAGACATTTTATCTAAGCTCGCCAGTACCAGGGTTCCCGGAAATCACTGATCTGTTATCCAGGAAGTGCTCCACAAACCCAGCATCTACACGGAACCGGAGTTCAACTCGTCCATATGTGTACTAGAGGAAAATAGGAGTTGGATTACACCAATTATAGAATATATTGAATCGGGGGCCGAGCCTTCGGACTCCCAAGAAGCCAAGAAAATAAAGAGAAAGGCATCTTCCTTCTCCGTGATAGATAGGACCCTCTACAAGAGGAGCCTCTCCTCGCCATTGCTGAAATGTATCGAAGGAGATGAAGCGGACTATGTGCTAACTGAAATCCACGAAGGCATTTGTGGACAGCACCTTGGGGGAAGATCGCTGGCCCAGAAAGCTTTAAGGGCGGGATATTTCTGGCCGACCATGGAGGCCGACACTAAGAACCATGTGAAAAAGTGCCAGAAATGTCAGATCCATGCCAACGTCCATGTGGCTCCCCCTACCGAGCTAACAAGTCTTACCTCCTAGTGGCCCTTTGCATGGGGATAGATCTTTTAGGACCGTTCCCAACTGCCCCTGGCCAGGTCAAATATTTGATAGTAGCAATGGATTACTTCAGTAAATGGATCGAAGACGAACCATTAGCCATTATCAGCGCAAGAAACTGCATAAAACTCTTCAAGAAAAATATCATGATCAAGTTCGGGATCCCCGAGGTAGTCATAACTGATAATGGAACCCAATTCGCAAACAAAAGTTTCAAGAAACTAATGACCGATCTTAAAATCAAACATTGTTTCACCTCGGTAGAGCACCCCCAAACCAATGGACAGGCCGAAGCAGCTAACAAGGTAATCCTCAATGGCCTGAAGAAACGGTTAGACAATCCTAAAGGGACCTGGGTTGAAGAATTGCCATATGTCTTATGGGCTTACCGAACCACCCCACAAAGATCTGCGGGAGGAACGCCGTCCGGCTCTCCTATGGAAGCGAGGAGGTCATTTCGGTTGAAATCGGAGAACTTAGTTGGAGAAAAACAAATCCAAAATCCCCAGAAGACAATAACCAGGCCCTCAGGGAAGAGCTCGATCTCATGGATGAAGTCTGAGGCAGATCCTCTTTCAAGGAAGCCGTGGTCAAACAAAGAATAGCAACCCGGTACAACTCTAAGGTGATCCCCAGGGATTTTGAGGTCGGCGATCTTGTGCTTCGAAGAGCCGATGTTGGCTTAAAGAACGCGGCCCAAGGAAAACTCGCACCCAACTGGGAAGGACCTTACCGGGTTGTAACTAAGACCGGTAAGGGCGCTTTCGAATTGGAAACCCTAGAGGGGAAAAATCCTCCGAACTTGTAATTCTACCAAACTCAAAAGTTATTACAGCTAGTTTAATTCTGAGCCTAAGGGCATGATGTATTCCGATCTTCTTCCGTTTAATACACCAGGATAAACTAAACTTTTCTGACACGTTGAACTTATTTCCGATCTTATTTCCACCTTTACTTCATTAAGTAACGCCAAAACTCCTTTAGTGGAAGGAACGACTCGGGACCAATCGATTGATCTCCCAAGAAGTTTCGCATCGCAAGCGACCGAGGTAGTCGCAATCCGTTGGGGCGAGTTCGATCTGGGCCGAGTCCCGGTAAACTGTCCCAAGGGATTCTAAGGTCTTTTAGACTAAAATTCCTTTAGTGGAAGGAACGACTCGGCACCGATTGATTGATTTCCCAAGAAGTTCCGCATCACAAGCGACCGAGGTAATCGCAACCCGTTGGGGCGAGTTCGATCTGGGCCGAGTCCCGGTAAACTGTCTCAAGGGGTTCTAAAAGTCTTTAGGATTCAAATCCGCTAAAGACCAATGACCGAGGTTGTCATTACCCTAAAGGACAAGTTCGATCTGGGCCGAGTCCCGATAAACTGTCTTGAAGGCAATATCAATGACTTGTGAAGTAAACACAAGCGTAAATACATACAAAATAAGAACAAAATAAAAATAAGCCCGGATACGATCGAGTCCTCAAGTTCGAAACTGTGTTTAATTACAATAAGATGAAGCCAGTTTTCATATGAGACCGGAACCTCTACAAAAAAGGAACGGTCTTAAAATTAGGCATCAGAAGATGGGGGAAAAACGATGATACGCTTTTTGGTAACAGAGTCGGTCTTAACGATCCGACCCTCCGCCACATCATGATCCACGTTCAATATCCCTTTATCAAGAGGTAATGAAGGGTCGATCAAGGCGACCTGAGCAAGGGCTTTGTCAAAACCTTCCTCAGCCATCTCAAGAGCCATTACCACTACATCGGCAGCTTCAAGTTAGGCTTTCCGTTTTGCCTCCTTGGCCAATTTCAGCTCAGCTTCGAGCTTAACGATCCGATCTTGGGGGTCCGAGTTAAGATTGGACCTCTCCTCTCTTTCTTTCACAATCTTCTTAAGCTCGCCCTCGACCTCGGAATTCCAACTCTGAAGTGCCAGAATCGACTCAGCAGCTTGTTTTTCCTTATTTTCCAGCTCTGTGACTCGAAACTCAAGCTCTTGAACCTTGCCATTAGCCGAATCTCTCTCATTCACCAAATTCTCCTTCTCCTTTTTCAGATCGAAAAGGTCTTTTTGTGCTTTCTTCATAGCGGCGAAGGTCTCCTCCAACTTTTTCCGGGCTCCATCCGTACGGACCCGTTCCTCATCTCTCGCTTTAAGAGCCTTTGAGGAAAAAGAAAACAAAATAGAATGTTAGGACTTTGGCAAGTGTACCAAATGTCGTCGCAAGTAATAAAATATCGGTAAGAACCGATCGATTCCACAGGGATTGCGCGTTGACAACAATAGCAAAATTGTAAATTCTTAGATTGTGGAGATTCGGTAATTTGAGTAATTGGTAACAGTACACAAACGTGAATTAATAATGCGAGAAAAACGACTAGGGATCGAATCCTCTCACCTCGCCTATCACATGAACCTTAGCCAGTTCAAGTTAATTATTCAATTTCTAGATTCAATTCACTAATTAAGGTCAAGGGCAATTCCTTGTCTCAAGACCCCTATTACCCTGAGAGTTACCCTAATTCCTTAGGTGAGTCATGCCAGAGGGTAACGCGTTAAGATTAAGAATTTTATTGAATTCACATAAGCCACCACATATTCCTATGATGATTACTAGCATGTGACCTAACTACCCAATTTCCAGCTACTAATTCATATTCCTATGCAATCACTAGCCTGGATCATCGCAATTATCATATGTAATTGAAAAGCATTAAGAACATAGGTAATTAGACAAGAAAATCGAATAACAACTGAATTGACTAGAGCAATGGTTCACATGATAGGGTTGGGAGATTCATCTCTCCCTAATCTAAGCAAATTAGTTACAATCCATCCTAAGAGTGGAAACCAACATAAAATAGAAAACAAACATAAAGGAAGACATTAGAACCTTCAATCCCTTGTTCCCAAGTGGTGAGAAGGCCCCAAAATCGCACCCTCCAGCTGCTCCAAAGTGTGGCTCCAAATCCCAAAACGAAGTCCCTTCAAAAATTGCTGAAACTGCTTTAAAAACCCTAATTTTCACGCACCATCGCGACGCGGCCCGTGTCCGTCGCGTCGCGACAAAAGACAGAAGCTTCAGGCCTCGCAGAACTGCTCCAGGTCGCGTCGCGAACCCTCCTGGTCGCGACGCAAAAAATAACAGAAAGTTCTGGCTTGCAAAATTCCTCCAGATCGCGTCGCGAACCCTCCTGGTCGCGACGCGAAAATCAACAGAAAGTTCTGACTCGCAAAATTCCTCCAGATCGCTGCATTTCCGGGCAAGTGTCTGGTTCGCCGAAAGATGCCACAACCAATTAAGAGGTCTTCAAGTCCCATTTAGCTCCAAAAGTGAAGGAATTACTTACAATTGAACTTCCTACTACAATTATCTAAAACTGAACTAAATCCCAGATAATGACTGTGATACAATGAAAAGCCTGCACAATTGGTCCTAAAAATGCCTAACTTACATCATATGATTGGGAGTCAACACAACCCCAAACTTAAACTTTTGCTTGTCCTCAAGCAAATAATCAATTCAGACTGTGGCTGATTTTTCTATTTAGCTGTTACATGTAATACATCACCTTAAACACATCAGCACATCAACTATCATCATCAATCTAATACAGTGGCAGGACAACTGAATTGGAAATAACGAATCATAAGCAGGCAGCATTCTCAAGTTTTCTCTGTACGCACATCTCACCAGTGTTTCACTCTTGAGGTGTTTCGGGTATTCACTCAATTCACAGTACCTGCATCATCGTTTCATAGGCTTGACAGAGTTCTATATCATTCTAGACAAATGAAATGCATACACACATTTTGAGGACTTTAAAGGTTATAGCGGGGCTTAGGTAAGGGTGGATACATTTGGATAAGTAGGTTGCACTTGGAGTTAGGCCTACCTCTCTTTTTGTCAATTTCACGCAATACTCACCCATTTTCCCAAAGCATTTAACAAAACAAGAGAAGGAATTTATTTATTTATTTTTTCTCTTTTTTTTTTATATGTATATATATATATATATATATATATATATACATATATACATATTTAATTTTTTTCTTTCTTTCTTTTCTTGTTCCTTCTCTTGTATACCACCCCAAACTTAGTTTGTTGCTATTCCACGAGCAACCCCAAACCTAAAAATTTCCCCACTCTCACAGCTTTTGTTACCTAACTCCAAGTTAAAAATTAACTAGGCTATGATTGTCAGAGAAACAGCATACAATTTTTAACAATAGGCTCAGAGGGGCTAGCAGAGGATAAACATTAAGTAGGTGTGGTTTGAAAGGCTCAGGGGTGCCAAAAGAAATGCCTCAGTGTGTATGAAAATCAAATGCAAAAAACAATTAAGCACAATGTCAAGTTCTGCAGACTAATGCAGGCAAGGAATACACACAATATATATATAAGAACGTGTTTAGGCTCAAACCTCACAGTTGGGATCATAGAGATGGAACTTGAGAGATGCTGCTCACAGATGATAAAGAATTTCCGCAACGTTTGTCATGACCCCTGCTATTACTTGATGATAAAACTTGAAGTGCGAGTGTCAAAAGGAAAATGCAAACATGCGACCCCAAATGCCACAGATCATCACTATTGAAGCTGCTTTAACAAACAAAAACAAAATATATGGCAGTGGTGCCCCAATATCACAGAGTAAGTTATAATAATAAGTACAGACCAATGTGCGAAATAAAGTCAAAATAGGGCAAAATACAACTAACGGTGCAAAATAAAGATGTCTGAGTAAAACAGAAAAATAAATGAGCCTACTGCTCAAGGAAATGAAATGTGCTCCTCCAAATACTCATCCCCTGAAAGAAGTGGATCATGGGGGACCTGCTGCTGCTCTGCATGTGGTACTGATGAAGATGAAGCGGCGGCTGCTCTGTTCTCGGCCATATACTCCTCAGCAGCACGGTGGACTCTGTATGATGCCAGGTGTGAAGTATCTATGCCCTGCTGCTGCAATGACAGAGACGACCCGCACCAGCTGGCCATGAGGAGGTCATACTGGAAAGAGGAGTCGGTCTGAAACTGCTCCCGGTAAGATGGGCCTGCTGGCTGCTGTGGTGCTGGAGGTGCTGGCTGCTGTGGTGCTGCTCCATCTATGGGGCCCTCGGGCTGCTTCAAGATCCATGCTGCTGTGATACCCTCCCTGGGGTCGGTTAGAAGATCATCTGGGTACTCCGGGCAGCCCTGCTGTCTACATAAAGCATGGATGATAGAACAGTGCCCCAATCTAGCCCTAGGACATCTGGCAATCTCTGCAATACTCACTGAAATGGCTCTCCCCAGATTGACCCTCTGGCCTCTCATGATAGCTTGTAGTCCCATGGCTACCTTTGTCTTGACATCGGTGGAGTTGGAGCATGAAATGATAGTCTGATTAAAGAAATTGTTCCAGGCCTTAGGAATTGCCTTCAGAGCCATATTGCAAAAGCGGCGGGGAAAGTCTTGACCAATCGGACCGATAAGATGTTTGTCCCATGTCGCTCCTTGACGACACAACTCCCTCAGCAAACCCTCATAATCGTGCTCCCCCTTGCTGTGCCAGGCATCCATCATGGCACAATTAGCAGTAGTAGGCAGCCCGAGGAGACTGTTGATGGTATCAGAAGAGTAGGACACCTCTCTTCCCCTCACCACTGAAACTCTATTGTCTTCATCCCCATAGGCATTTGCATAAAATTCTCTCACCAGGCTTTGGTTAGCTTGTTTGATCATTGAGTTGAGCGAGAGCCAACCCAATTCCCGGAGAGTGGAGGTAATGATGGGGAATTCTCCCGTGCTGAGGTTGAAGGCCCTTTCTGGATTTATCTTTTTCCCCTTGACCACTTGGTGGTACCTCTCCTCATGTACGGGGGACCTGAATCTGTCAACCTCAACTGCGGGTTCCCCTCGCCTTTTCTTGGAGGTGCCTGCTTTGCTTTTCTTCATCATTTCTGCTTACCTGTAATGTCCTGTAAAATTTAAAACAAAAAGAATCCAGCACCAATCGTTAGTTCTCGGTGGGTCCCTGGTGTGGGCCCCACTCACAGCAGAGAATCCAACAAAAACAGACAATAACATCTTCTCAGCACTAATCAACAACCCTAAGGTTCAATGATCATTGACAAAATTAAAGCACCGGCTAGCAACCAAAACAGAATTCACTTTGACATTTTCACAAACAGCTTGGCTACACAAAAATTTCATTCAAGCATTTTATCGAACACCTTGTGTATGCCCAAAATCCACTTAATTTCTACCCCCAATTCAATCATTCTCTCTCCCACATTAGCAATAAGCAACAATCATGCAACACCATATCATAGGGAACAATCCTACTCTTCTAACTTGACTTCGAATCCTCACACTTCCTACCCAAAAATCACCTCAACAACCATCAAAAACACTCAAAATATTATACTCTAATTAAAGAATAAGGTTAAGATTGATACCTGGAGATGTTGATGGTGAGGAATTCGTGCAAGGTAGCAAGAATTTACAATCAAATGTGATCAAAAACCGTAATGGGGAGGGGAATTCGTAGTGAGCACTAAAGAGGGAAAATAGAGAAGTTGAAAAAGTTTTTTGTATTTGTGTTCGGACTGCTCAGTTTTACACTAAAAAGGCTCCAATCGCGACGCGGCCCGTGTGTCTCGCGTCGCGAGATTACACAGAACCGTTACAGCTTCCAAAATTTTAAAGCATCGCGACGCGACACGCCTCTCTCGCGACGCGAGAAATGGCAGAAACATTTTTCTTGGCAAATTTTCAACCAATCGCGACGCGACAGAACAGGTTCGCGACGCGAAATATACCAGAACATTTTTTCTTTGAAATTACTTCCCTTTCGCGACATGAACTTGACCGAACACAAAAATTTTCTTCTCATGCCTAAGGCTAACAGCAAAATAAAGTAAATTAAAGACTGGAATTGAAATTGAATTAAAGACTTGGTACCTCAGTGGGTTGCCTCCCACTCAGCGCTTCTTTAACGTCACTAGCTTGACGGTTCAGAAGATATCTCACATTGGCCCCGGTGGAGCCTTTTGCTCTTCAAGTGCCCCATTCACAGCTCCTTCCAATTTTTCTCCATTGAATTTCCAGCTAGGCTCACCCACCACTTCCTTTAGATCAACCCACTCGCTAGGTGACTTGTCTGGTGGCGAGTGAATGTGCCTTCTGTTTTTGGCTTTTATCTGGGGTTCCTCAACACTATAGCACCCTTCCTTTTTCTCATCCTTTCTTGCTACCTTGATCACTTTTAGGGTCACCTCTTCATCTTGCACTCTCAGCTTCACAGTTCCATCTGCCACATCTATGACAGCTCTACTGGTGGCTAGGAAGGGTCTTCCCAATATGAAGGGAATGTCATTTTCCCCATCCATTGAACTCTTGACCTCAGTATCACCATCCAACTGCAGAATCACAAAATCTACCGGGAAGAGGAATTTTCCCACCTTTACCAGAACATCCTCCACAATACCATACGGATACCTTATTGACCTATCAGCCAGTTGCAAGGTCATGTGGGTCGATTTGACTTCACCTCCCCCAAGCTTTTTCCACATTCCCAAGGGCATTAGGTTTATGCTTGCCCCCAAGTCACAGAGTGCCTTATCTATAGTGACATCACCAATTGCACAAGGAATGGTGAAGCTTCCTGGATCCTTCAGCTTAGGGGGTATTTTGTTTTGAATGATAGCACTGCACTCCTCTGTTAACGCTACCGTTTCGTTCTCCTTCAACCTTTTCTTTTTGGTCAATAACTGTTTCATAAACTTCGCATAGACCGGCATCTTTTCCAGGGCGTCAGCAAAAGGTATATTGATCTGGAGGCTTCTGAACACCTCCATGAACTTGGAGAACTGCTCATCCTTCTGATTTTTCTTGCTTACCTGAGGATAGGGCAGTTTCATGTAAGATGGAGTTTCTTTGGGTTCCACTTGAGGGTTGTCTTTCCCCGCTCCCTCACTCTCTTCATTTGCTTTCTTTTCTCGGGGCTTGGTTACTTCAGACGGTTCCAACTCCTTACCACTTCTCAGAGAGATGGCATTGCAATTCTCCTTCCTCGGGTTGTCCACAGTGTTGGCAGGGAAGCCGCTTTTGGATGTCTCCGCAAGTTGCTTCGATAATTGACCAATTTGTACCTCCAAATTTTTCATTGATGCTTCATGGTTTTTCTCCATGTTTTTCATTACCTGCTCTTGAGCTTGGAAGGTATTTTTAGTCATCTGCATAAACTGTGTCAATGCATCCTCTAACCGAGAAGGTGGTTTCTGTTGTTGATTGGCAGGTGCCTGAGACTGTTGTTGGTTGGAACTCGTGCCTTCATTGTTATTCTTCCAAGAAAAATTGGGATGATTCTTCCACCCTGGATTATAGGTGTTAGAAAATGGATTCCCGCCTTGTCTTTGGAAGTTTCCCATATAGTTGGCTTGTTCCAATGCTTCTCCATAAGCTGCACAATCACCTTCGTGGGATTCCCTACCACAATAATTGCACCCACCTGCTTGCACTGCTTGTACTGTTGCTGGAGCTTTGGGACCTACTTCACATGCTGCCGCTAATTGCTTAGTGAGAGCCTCGATTTGCATGGTCATTAGTTTCTGTTGGGCTAACACCGCGCTGTTTGAATCAAGCTCCAGCACACCTTTCTTTTTGTCAGCCCCCCTATCATTTTGGATCCTGTACTCACTGGAAGCCATGTCTTCAACCAACTGCTTGGCTTCTTCCCAAGTCTTGGTACCTAGGGATCCTCCAGCTGAGGCGTCCAACATCATTTTTGTTTGTGGTCTCAACCCATGGCAAAAGGTCTGTAATTGGAGGAAATCTTCTATGCCATGGCCAGGACATTTCTTGAGTAGCAGTTTGAATCGCTCCCAAGAATCATACAACGATTCGGACTCTCCCTGTGTAAAATTGGAGATATCAGCTCTTTTCCTTATGAATTTGGAGATTGGAAAGAACCTCTCCAAGAACTTGTTCTCAAGGTCATTCCAAGTGTTGATTGTTCCTGGGAGAGTGTTCAACCAATCTTTCGCCCTCCCTGTGAGAGTGAAAGGAAACAGCCGGACCTTCTTTGCACTATCGGTTACTCCCTCCGGGTGTGTAGTCCCACATATCTCGTAGAATTGGAACAAGTGCTGATTTGGGTCTTCGGCATCCGACCCAGAGAATTGCTCTGATTTCAAAGCTGTGAGCACGGAGGATTTGATATCAAACTGTGCCACGCCCACTGGTTGAAATGCTAATGCTTGGGCACCTTGATTTCTTCGCCCGAAATCACCTAGAGTACGTTGGGGTGGAGGTGGAGGATCAGCCATCTCTTCCTCCTCACTCGAAAACTCTTCCGGTACCGCGGTAGAAGTTGATTGTACCTGTGACAATTCCCTTGCTTGCTGCTTGGTGAGCTTAGCCTTTCTTCGAGTTGCCTTTGCTAGTTTTTCAATTTCCGGGTCAAACAAGAGTTCTTGTGGACCCTTGCTCCGCATGCACAAATCTCTGAAACACTGAAGCAAACGTCAACAAATTCAAGGAACCAACAAGTAGCAAAATTAAGTAACAAACAAACAATCAAAAACTAAGAATCTAGAATCAACTCGTTTGCCTTGTCGACAACAAAGTCAACAATCCCCGGCAACGGCGCCAAAAACTTGTTAGGACTTTGGCAAGTGTACCAAATGTCGTCGCAAGTAATAAAATATCGGTAAGAACCGGTCGATTCCACAGGGATTGCGCGTTGACAACAATAGCAAAATTGTAAATTCTTAGATTGTGGAGATTCGGTAATTTGAGTAATTGGTAACAGTACACAAACGTGAATTAATAATGCGAGAAAAATGACTAGGGATCGAATCCTCTCACCTCGCCTATCACATGAACCTTAGCCAATTCAAGTTAATTATTCAATTTCTAGATTCAATTCACTAATTAAGGTCAAGGGCAATTCCTTGTCTCAAGACCCCTATTACCCTGAGAGTTACCCTAATTCCTTAGGTGAGTCATGCCAGAGGGTAACGCGTTAAGATTAAGAATTTTATTGAATTCACATAAGCCACCACATATTCCTATGATGATTACTAGCATGTGACCTAACTACCCAATTTCCAGCTACTAATTCATATTCCTATGCAATCACTAGCCTGGATCATCGCAATTATCATATGTAATTGAAAAGCATTAAGAACATAGGTAATTAGACAAGCAAATCGAATAACAACTGAATTGACTAGAGCAATGGTTCACATGATAGGGTTGGGAGATTCATCTCTCCCTAATCTAAGCAAACTAGTTACAATCCATCCTAAGAGTGGAAACCAACATAAAATAGAAAACAAACATAAAGGAAGACATTAGAACCTTCAATCCCTTGTTCCCAAGTGGTGAGAAGGCCCCAAAATCGCACCCTCCAGCTGCTCCAAAGTGTGGCTCCAAATCCCAAAATGAAGTCCCTTCAAAAATTGCTGAAACTGCTTTAAAAACCCTAATTTTCACGCACCATCGCGACGCGGCCCGTGTCCGTCGCGTCGCGACAAAAGACAGAAGCTTCAGGCCTCGCAGAACTGCTCCAGGTCGTGTCGCGAACCCTCCTGGTCGCGACGCAAAAAATAACAGAAAGTTCTGGCTTGCAAAATTCCTCCAGATCGCGTCGCGAACCCTCTTGGTCGCGACGCGAAAATCAACAGAAAGTTCTGACTCGCAAAATTCCTCCAGATCGCTGCATTTCCGGGCAAGTGTCTGGTTCGCCGAAAGATGCCACAACCAATTAAGAGGTCTTCAAGTCCCATTTAGCTCCAAAAGTGAAGGAATTACTTACAATTGAACTTCCTACTACAATTATCTAAAACTGAACTAAATCCCAGATAATGACTGTGATACAATGAAAACCCTGCACAATTGGTCCTAAAAATGCCTAACTTACATCATATGATTGGGAGTCAACATAGAACAAGTAAATAACCTAGTCAATAAAAACAGTAAGAGAAGAAGACTTTGGTTTCTTGCTTACCTTTGGCTTGAGTTTCGGCTTCCTCTCTCTGCGATTTAGAAATGTCGGCCACACGCCTAAACACCTGCACTGCCGCTTCCACTGGATCGACACAGTACTCCTCGAAGTTCTTTTTCAGAAACTGGCCGCCTACGGAGATACTGCCCGACTTGTGCTTTTTTGTTGTGTCCTTTCCGCCAAGAAGACTTTTCTTGGAGGCTTTGGGAGAACCTCCTTGATCAGATCGGTCCCTTTTTCCTTGGTGCTGAGAAGAAGTACCTATAGCAAGGAGGCGATAGCAGGGACAGTGGTGAGAGGAACGGCGTGCATAGGCTCATCCCATCGAGGGGTATGCTGAGAAACTGGTAGAGCTTCGGAACTGCTTTGGTGTAAACCTGCTTTTTTTCGGCTAAAAACCTCAGGAGGGCGAACTTGTCAGCAGACATCTTATCTGCAAAACGATCAAATTTGAAGAAAAGATCAGGAAAACCGCTCTTGGGATAAAATTAAAGATAAAACATCCTATTAATATCCGACCCTACCAAGCGCTTTTAACACTTCTGACTTGGTTCCAGCCTGAACCAAACTTGCTGTATCAATACCGAACTTCTTGGGATCGGCATAAGTGATCAGATCGGCGAAGTTGGTCAGGATCACCAGGGTTTCTTTATCTACATCACTTAACTTACCCCTGCTAACCATGTAAGCTTTAGGGGGGCGATTGAAGTGCGAAAGAGTCCATCCAATGGGAAATTTAGTGGACTCCAGAAACTGTCCGTCCTCTCTATACTTTCCGACATATTTTATGGCGTCGTCATTCACTGGCTCAACAAAGAAGAACTTATCTTTCCAGCCTCCTTTCAGAGAATCGGTAAATGGCATGAAGACCTTGGTGTTCCTTCTAGCTCGGAGACTTACATGCCCCCATCGATCTTTGGATCCATCCTCATGCCTCATGTTTATCTCAAAAAGATAGAAAAACAAATTGGCTGACACCGGCCTCTCCAAATGAAGACACGCCAACTCAAAAGCCCGGATGAAGGCCCACGAATTTGGGTGAAGTTGTGAGGGGGCTAGGTTTAGTGTTCCTAACACCTCCTACTGAAGAGCAGTGAAAGGGGGCCGGAGGTTCATGGTGGAGATCGTCACCTCATACATAACGAACTTAAGGCCGAGGCCCAAACGGCGGCATGCTGGTCAGCCCCCATATCGTCCACATTCCATATATGTCCTCTTCTCCCTGAGACCCGGTTAATAATGTGGCTCATGTCGTTTCCGGCCTCGTATATGAATCGGGTCGCCAGTAACGACTCTGAAACCCACGAATATTCCCGGGGGGTTGACAAAGGCATCAGCAGGGGGACGTCGACCGGTCCGACCCCAGTTCTTGAATACTCGACGGCATCGCCCTCATTATTTCGGCTTTCATCTCCGCTCTCAAAACTTTCTACTTCTACCTCGGGCTCAGTTTCACTGTCTTCGTAACTCCGACTGGAATTCGTGCTCCCCTGCTCCTCTGTGCTCCGCCAAAATATCGAACGTATCCGACTCAATATTCACCAAATCCTCTGATCAGACCTCACTTGTTTGATCTTCCTCCACCGGCTCATTTGCTGGAACCTCGGGAGTACAGTCTTCAATCCTGAGTTCGTCATCCGCTTGATCACTCGTGGGAGCGGAATCTAGATGCTCTTGAACCTCAGGTTCTGTTGCCTCGGCATGCTCAGGGCGGTCACCCACCGGAGAGTTGGGAACGGATGTCATCAGTTTTCCGATGTTAGGGCAATCTTTAGTAGCAACCCGAAGGGTTTGTTTTGTCCTCGCCCGATCGGACTTGCAGAAGTGGGCGCATACAAAGTCAAGTTGGAGCGATGTGGTGGGTCCGCGACAAAGTCGGAACCCGACCTGACGACCCCCAGCTTGTGCGAATAAGAACAGGCTGGAGGATCCCAGCTGAAATACAGAGCAAAGAGAAAAGTCACTAACCTCAGATAGCGAAAGCTTGACGAAGTTGAATGTGTTTGCGTATCTTGACGATCTCGCTCCACTGAAAGGCAGAGACCCTCGCCACGAACAACGAATTCGGAAAATGAAACTCGAAAGGCGATGTAAAGATCGTTTATCAGAGAAAATAACTAAGATTCATAAAAAATGAAAGAGGATTGGACCCCTATATATAATGGGCCAAAGGCTTTGAATTGGGCCAAAACCAAAAGGGCACCTCCAATCACCAAGAGTAATAACGCGCACGCAAATCGAAGCGCCATCATTACTCCAGCCGCCATCAAACGACATGCCAAATCAGCAACAGTAATGACAGGCATGTAAATCGAAGCGCCATCATTTCAAGCAGCACCTCGAGCCACTCGATGGTCGCCCTTACCTCGTCGTCATTGAAATAGCACATTGGGCCACTCGATGGTCGCTTATACCTCGTCACTTACTGGTGACTTCACGACATTGAATCCCGAAAGATCGGAACCGGGGGAAAATTTCCACATGAGATCGGGAATCGTGCAATCACAGTCTGTTCTAAGATCGAAAAGCTAGCAAGTCAAGATCGCCAAACAGGCGACCCGACTTGGGGGATAACTGTTATGGATTGGGCCCAATCCATAAATAGTGAGGCCCATTTTCAAAAGCAACCCAATAACCAACGACTCGGATCTAAACCCTAGATTGGACGGCTCTGATCAATTAGGTCAAACCTCACATTGACTCTATAAATAAGCATTCAATGCAAGCATTTAAGGTACACACTATTTCACCAAATTCTGACATGTACTTGACTATTTACCTAACTTGAGCGTCAGAGTGTCTTTGCAGGTACCTCCCCCATTTCAGACCAGAACATTATCGATCAAGACCTACTATTACCAACTATCCCGGATCGTTCATACCTTCCGAGATACGATACATAACACATAATAAAGAAGATACTTTAAATATATTCAACTTGTTATATAATATATACAATCAGTAGGGGAGGATTGAAGAGATAACTTCTCTACTACCTAGAATGTTCGAAAAAATGCATAATAAAGAAGCAACCAAGATATAATATATGTTTATGTCAACAAAAAATATAATATATGTATGCCGACTACAAAGGGATGTTTTAAAAAAATACATCATAATCTCTTTAGCTTTTTGTAACAACTACCAATTCCGATGATCATAGAAATGTTTCCGTGGATTCTTATAGGGCACAAACATACAACCAAATAGTGTATGTGTCCATTTTTTTTAGATAAGCAATTTGTATTAAATGAAGCACAAGTGATGCAGCAACCCCTTACACCTAGGTCAATCCATTATTTTTTGGTTCAATCACTACTAGGATCCTTTGTTGTCCTGGAAGATTTCCTAATTCTCACGTTTCAGAGTTACTTGATGTATCAATTCTGAGTCAAATCTGATAGATCAATTGGTTGATCAAATCCTTTTATGTCAACAAAATATAGTAGTGAAGAATGAAAAAGTAATTAAATATGCAAATAGTGCTTCAACATTCTTTTCACATATCTCCGAAATCAGAGCAAATAGTTACTCAAAGGACAAATATAGTAGTCTCTTATAACATATGCATGGATGTTACTTTCAAAGAATATAACCCCCATTTCTGGTTAAAACCGCCGCCGTCGTGAGCTCCAGCGGGCACCAACCTGGCAAACATGCTTTAAGTTTTATGGAAAAATCTAAACAAAGAAATGAGAGGCTTCAAATATCATAATATCAGTTTGCTCCATTTATAGAGGTTCTCCGCACCCACGGCTCCTCTGATATCCATTTTTGTAACATCCTCGCGGAACACGATTATCACTCGATGCCCCCTTTTTCTCAATTCTTTCACTTTTGGGAGAAAATCACTCTCACTAGTGATTATGATTACCACTGTATCCTCTACGTGTTGCGACCTCATCAGTTACATCCATATATCGATCCTATCTTTCATAGCCTTATTGGCTTCATTACGTCGCTTCCTTGTCCGTTGATAGTAAAATCCCTAGGATTGAATTCCTGTTTCATCCTGTTTGTGACTTGCCCCTCCCAACCAAAAACGTCTATAAAAATATTTCTTCCAAGATTTGTTTCTTTTTCTTATGCAGATGAGTTCCATTGCGCTTCTAACATAGTGTAAAACGTTTGGAGAGCTTTGTGTTCTCACTATCCCATAGCAGGAGAAGGTTGGTGGCTTCATTCCAATGAGTAAGGTTGAGGAGGTTGAGATGTGGTCGATATATTTCTTATTGATGTAGTGTGTACAAAAGTAAGCGATGTAGTGGTTTGGGAGATTGAGGAGGAGAGTGTGGTGTAGTGGAGTTGAGGAGAGGAAAGTGATGTAGAGACGGTGGTGTAGTGGATCTAATTTTCTCACTTATATTTTGAATAGATACTCTATGTGTTATTGGTTTGGGTGTAGTGAAAGATGATTTTGTGGATATGGTATAGAAGGGGAGAGGTTTTTTGGGACAAAGAAAGCTTCTCTATTTTTCTCTAACTTCTTCTTTTCCATTTCTATTTTTCAGAGTTGTTTCCCCTTCACTCTTTTTTAACCTAATCGATTTACTTCACCTTTTCATGTTGGTTTTTCTCTCTTATTTATAGGTGATTTTGAAATATGGTGTATGTTGTGTTTGTTTAGGGTGGTGTTAGATGCTAAATTGTACAAATGCTCAGAGGTTGAATTGTTGGACCTGGTAGGGGCATGGACAGGTTAGTGGAGAGAGTGACAGGTTAGTGGAGAGTGTGGCTGGTCTCCTGCTGCATAGAGGGGCGTGGATGCTAAAGGACAGGAGATCGGATCCTCTACATGCCGTAGAGGGTGCAGCAAGTTGCTGCACCGTCCGATCTAGAGAGAACAATTGTTGCGCCGTTCTCTCTCTAGATCGGACGGTGCAGCAACTTGCTGCACCCTCTACAGCATGTAGAGGATCCGAACTCTAAAGGACAGTGATATGCCTTGTTTTGGTCCAACAAATTTTCGGCTATGGCTTGTGATACTAAGCCATTTGCTTAGTAATAGTTACTAAATCGTTACTAGCCATTGGATTGACAAAATTTCAATATACTAAGCCATTTGCTTAGTAATAGTTACTAAATCGTTACTAGTCATTTGATTGACAAAATTTCAAGATACTAAGTCATTTGCTTAGTAATAGTTACTAAATCGTTACTAGCCATTGGATTGACAAAATTTCAATGAAATTCAATGGCTAGTTTTTAATAGGGGTAATTGTGTCACATCCATTTTTTGTGGTTTTAATTAAATTAATTAAATTAATAAATATTCTTTTTTTTTAGGGATCATTAAAACAAAAGCATTTATTTACTCATTGATTTTCTCTTCCACTATCTTTCTCTCACAATTTTATCTGTCACGTTATTTTCATCTGTTATTTTTCTTCTTCTTCTTTTTCTTCTTCTTGTGCATATTTTAGGCTTCTTTTGCGTGAAAAAATAAAGAAAGATATATGTAACATTAAGAAAAAGAAGAAGAAGAATAATAAGAAGAAGAAAAAGAAGAAGAAGAAAAAGAAGAAGAAGAAAAAAAAATAACAGATGAAAATAACGTGACAGATAAAATTGTGAAAGAAGATAGTGGAAGAGAAAATCAAGGAGTAAATAAATGCTTTTGTTTTAATAATCCCTAAAAAAGGAACATTTATTAATTTATTTAAATTAATTAAAACCACAAAAAATGGATGTGACACAATTACCCCTATTAAAAACTAGCCATTGAATTTCATTGAAATTTTGTCAATCCAATGGCTAGTAATCGGACGGTGCAGCAACCTGCTGCACCCTCTACAGCATGTAGAGGATCCGAACTCTAAAGGACAGTGATATGCCTTGTTTTGGTCCAACAATTTTCGGCTATGGCTTGTGATACTAAGCCATTTGCTTAGTAATAGTTACTAAATCGCTACTAGCCAATGGATTGACAAAATTTCAAGATACTAAGCCATTTGCTTAGTAATAGTTACTAAATCGTTACTAGCCATTGTATTGACAAAATTTCAATGAAATTCAATGGCTAGTTTTTAATAGGGGTAATTGTGTCACATCCATTTTTTGTGGTTTTAATTAAATTAAATAAATTAATAAATGTTCCTTTTTTTTAGGTATTATTAAAACAAAAGCATTTATTTACTCCTTGATTTTCTCTTCCACTATCTTCTCTCACAATTTTATCTGTCACGTTATTTTCATCTGTTATTTTTCTTCTTATTCTTGTGCGTATTTTAGTCTTCTTTTGCGTGAAAAAATAAAGAAAGATATATGTAACATGAAGAAAAAGAAGAAGAAGAAGAAGAATAAGAAGAAGAAGAAGAAGAAGAAGAAGAAGAAGAAGAAGAAGAAGAAGAAGAAGAAGAAGAAGAAGAAGACAAAGAAGAAGAAGAAGAAGAAGAAGAAAAATATAAGATGAAAATAACGTGACAGGTGAGAGAAGATAGTGGAAGAGAAAATCAAGGAGTAAATAAATGCTTTTGTTTTAATAATCCCTAAAAAAAGGAACATTTATTAATTTATTTAATTTAACTAAAACCACAAAAAATGGATGTGACACAATTACCCCTATTAAAAACTAGTCATTGAATTTCATTGAAATTTTGTCAATCCAATGGCTAGTAATCGGACGGTGCAGCAACTTGCTGCACCCTCTACAGCATGTAGAGGATCCGAACTCTAAAGGACAGTGATATGCCTTGTTTTGGTCCAACAAATTTTCGGCTATGGCTTGTAATACTAAGCCATTTGCTTAGTAATAGTTACTAAATCGTTACTAGCCATTGGATTGACAAAATTTCAAGATACTAAGCCATTTGCTTAGTAATAGTTACTAAATCGTTACTAGCCATTGGATTGACAAAATTTCAAGATACTAAGTCATTTGCTTAGTAATAGTTACTAAATCGTTACTAGCCATTGGATTGACAAAATTTCAATGAAATTCAATGGCTAGTTTTTAATAGGGGTAATTGTGTCACATCCATTTTTTGTAGTTTTAATTAAATTAAATAAATTAATAAATGTTCCTTTTTTTTAGGGATTATTAAAACAAAAGCATTTATTTACTCCTTGATTTTCTCTTCCACTATCTTTCTCTCACAATTTTATCTGTCACGTTATTTTCATCTGTTATTTTTCTTCTTCTTCTTCTTCTTTTTCTTCTTCTTCTTGTGCGTATTTTAGGCTTCTTTTGCGTGAAAAAATAAAGAAAGATATATGTAACATGAAGAAAAAGAAGAAGAATAATAATAATAAGAAGAAGAAGAAGAAGAAGAAGAAAAAAAAAATAACAGATGAAAATAACGTGAGAGATAAAATTGTGAGAGAAGATAGTGGAAGAGAAAATCAATGAGTAAATAAATGATTTTGTTTTACTAATCCCTAAAAAACGAACATTTATTAATTTATTTAATTTAATTAAAACCACAGAAAATGGATGTGACACAATTACCCCTATTAAAAACTAGCCATTGAATTTCATTGAAATTTTGTCAATCCAATGGCTAGTAATCGGACGGTGCAGCAACTTGCTGCACCCTCTACAGCATGTAGAGGATCCGATCTCTAAAGGACAGTGATATTTCTTGTTTTGGTCCAACAATTTTCGGCTATGGCTTGTGATACTAAGCCATTTGCTTAGTAATAGTTACTAAATCGCTACTAGCCATTGGATTGACAAAATTTCAAGATACTAAGCCATTTGCTTAGTAATAGTTACTAAATCGTTACTAGCCATTGGATTGACAAAATTTCAAGATACTAAGCCATTTGCTTAGTAATAGTTACTAAATCGTTACTAGCCATTGGATTGACAAAATTTCAATGAAATTCAATGGCTAGTTTTTAATAGAGGTAATTGTGTCACATCCATTTTTTGTGGTTTTAATTAAATTAAATAAATTAATAAATGTTCCTTTTTTAGGGATTATTAAAACAAAAGCATTTATTTACTACTTGATTTTCTCTTCCACTATCTTCTGTCACAATTTTATCTGTCACGTTATTTTCATCTGTTATTTTTCTTCTTATTCTTGTGCGTATTTTAGGCTTCTTTTGCGTGAAAAAATAAAGAAAGATATATGTAACATGAAGAAGAAGAAGAAGAAGAAGAAGAAGAAGAAGAAGAAGAAGAAGAAGAAGAAGAAGAAGAAGAAGAAGAAGAAGAAGAAGAAGAAGAAGAAGAAGAAGAAGAAGAAGAAGAAGAAGAAGAAGAAGAAGAAGAAGAAGAAGAAGAAGAAGAAGAAGAAGAAGAAGAAGAAGAAGAAGAAGAAGAAGAAGAAGAAGAGATGAAAATAACGTGACAGATAAAATTGTGAGAGAAGATAGTGGAAGAGAAAATCAAGGAGTAAATAAATGCTTTTGTTTTAATAATCGCTGAAAAAAAGGAACATTTATGAATTTATTTAATTTAATTAAAACCACAAAAAATGGATGTGACACAATTACCCCTATTAAAAACTAGCCATTGAATTTCATTGAAATTTTGTCAATCCAATGGCTAGTAATCGGACGGTGCAGCAACTTGCTGCACCCTCTACAGCATGTAGAGGATCCGAACTCTAAAGGACAGTGATATGCCTTGTTTTGGTCCAACAAATTTTCGGCTATGACTTGTGATACTAAGCCATTTGCTTAGTAATAGTTACTAAATCGTTACTAGCCATTGGATTGACAAAATTTCAAGATACTAAACCATTTGCTTAGTAATAGTTACTAAATCGTTACTAGCCATTGGATTGACAAAATTTCAAGATACTAAGCCATTTGCTTAGTAATAGTTACTAAATCGTTACTAGCCATTGGATTGACAAAATTTCAATGAAATTCAATGGCTAGTTTTTAATAGGGGTAATTGTGTCACATCCATTTTTTGTGGTTTTAATTAAATTAAATAAACTAATAAATGTTCCTTTTTTTAGGGATTATTAAAACAAAAGCATTTATTTACTCCTTGATTTTCTCTTCCACTATCTTCTCTCACAATTTTATCTGTCACGTTATTTTCATCTGTTATTTTTCTTCTTCTTCTTCTTCTTCTTCTTCTTCTTCTTCTTCTTCTTCTTCTTCTTCTTCTTCTTCTTCTTCTTCTTCTTCTTCTTGTGCGTATTTTAGGCTTCTTTTGCGTGAAAAAATAAAGATATATGTAACATGAAGAAAAAGAAGAAGAAGAATAATAAGAAGAAGAAGAAGAAGAAGAAGAAGAAGAAGAAGAAGAAGAAAAATAACAGATGAAAATAACGTGACAGATAAAGCTGTGAGAGAAGATAGTGGAAGAGAAAATCAAGGAGTAAATAAATGCTTTTGTTTTAATAATCCCTAAAAAAAAGGAACATTTATTAATTTATTTAATTTAATTAAAACCACAAAAAATGGATGTGACACAATTACCCCTATTAAAAACTAGCCATTGAATTTCATTGAAATTTTGTCAATCCAATGGCTAGTAATCGGACGGTGCAGCAACTTGCTGCACCCTCTACAGCATGTAGAGGATCCGAACTCTAAAGGACAGTGATATGCCTTGTTTTGGTCCAACAAATTTTCGGCTATGGCTTGTGATACTATGCCATTTGCTTAGTAATAGTTACTAAATCGTTACTAGCCATTGGATTGACAAAATTTCAAGATACTAAGCCATTTACTTAGTAATAGTTACTAAATCGTTACTAGCCATTGGATTGACAAAATTTCAAGATACTAAGCCATTTGCTTAGTAATTGTTACTAAATCGTTACTAGCCATTGGATTGACAAAATTTCAATGAAATTCAATGGCTAGTTTTTAATAGGGGTAATTGTGTCACATCCATTTTTTGTGGTTTTAATTAAATTAAATAAATTAATAAATGTTCCTTTTTTTAGGGATTATTAAAACAAAAGCATTTATTTACTCCTTGATTTTCTCTTCCACTATCTTCTCTCACAATTTTATCTGTCACGTTATTTTTATCTGTTATTTTTCTTCTTCTTCTTCTTCTTCTTCTTCTTCTTCTTCTTCTTCTTCTTCTTCTTCTTCTTCTTCTTCTTCTTCTTCTTCTTCTTCTTCTTCTTCTTCTTCTTCTTCTTCTTCTTCTTCTTTTTCTTCATGTTACATATATCTTTCTTTATTTTTTCACGCAAAAGAAGCCTAAAATACGCACTCACGCCAAAAAGTAAGACGCCCACGGGTGTTTAAAAAACGGACTCCGTTGATCCACGCCATTGAAGCACGCCATTGACCATGTCTCGTTATGATGATGAACATGGGACTAAAATCATTTTTTCATCGTTACTTGCGCGTAAGTCATATTTTTATTTGGCTAGATCGTACTAACCGAAGTTATCTTATTTCCTGGCTACAATAGGATTAACTGAAGTTATGTTTTTCCCTGGCTAGAACTATAGTAACCGAAGTTATGCTATTTCATGGCTAGAATTGGACTAACCGAAGTTATGTTATATCCTGGCTAGAAACCCACTAACCAAAGTTATGTTATTCCCTGGCTAGAATTGGACTAACCAAAGATATGTTATTCCCTGTCTAGAATTCCTCTAACCGAAGTTATGTTATCCTTTGGTTAGAATTGTACTAACCAAAAAATATAGCCACCTTACATATGAGTATCTCTCACAAAACCATGTACATCTCACAATGCAAATAAATTATTCAAATAAAATAAAAAGCAATCAATAATACTTTGTGCATCTAAGACAATCATGTCGGTTTGATTTTCATGCTGATGCTAACAACCCTGTACTGCAACAACAAAAACAAAAAAAGACCACATAAGTACGAAACATTTGTTAATAGACATTAACCAGTGAATAACATAACTTCGGTTAGTGGAATTCTAGCCAGGAAATAACATAACTTCGGTTAGTACAATTCTAACCAAAAGATAACATAACTTCGGTTAGAGGAATTCTAGACAGGGAATAACATATCTTTGGTTAGTCCAATTCTAGCCAGGGAATAACATAACTTTGGTTAGTGGGTTTCTAGCTAGGATATAACATAACTTCGGTTAGTCCGTTAATCAACATCATAACGATGAAAAACTGATTTTAGTCCCGTGTTCATCAACATCATAACGAGACATGATCAATGGCGTGCTTCAATGGCGTGGATCAACGGAGTCCTTTTTTTAAAACACCTGTGGGCGTCTTATTTTTTGGCGTGAGTACGGTTTTTAGGCTTCTTTTGCGTGAAAAATAAAGAAAGATATGTGTAACATGAAGAAAAAGAAGAAGAAGAAGAAGAAGAATAAGAAGAAGAAGAAGAAGAAAAAGAAAAATAACAGATGAAAATAACGTGACAGATAAAATTGTGAGAGAGAAGATAGTGGAATTGTGAGAGAGAAGATAGTGGAAGAGAAAATCAAGAAGTAAATAAATGCTTTTGTTTTAATAATCCCTAAAAAAAAGGAACATTTATTAATTTATTTAATTTAGTAAATTACTACTATAACCCTTTAGTAACTATTACTAAGCTACTAGCTTAGTAGCATAAGTCAGACTCCAAATTTTCACACAAGAAAGAAGTTTTGGTTTGAGCTTGAAAATAGATTGAGTCTTGAAGGCAAGAGGCGTGGAGTTCTATTGAGCTGTGGTTGTTTGGTCGAAAATGGAAAGAAGCAAGAAGCAAGATGAAAGAGTATTTGGCCAAATACCAAAATATCAATTTCACCACTTATTGTAACAGGCGCATGACCCTTCATTCTGTTATGTCCTTTTTTAATTTTTTGTTTGTGTTGTTTTTTTAATTTTGCATTCATTTTGTAATTTTGGTTTTATAGTTTTTGCACATACTTGTTTGTATTTTATTTTAATTTTTATATTTGTAAGAAAGAATAAAAATACTTTGTTTTGGTTTCCTATTTTATAATTGTTTTGTTTTTTTAAAGATAAAAATAAGCCTTAAAAAGGCATAAAGACAAAAGTTAAACATGTAAGTTTTTTATTTTTTTTTAAGAAAATTTGAATTAGCCGAACAAAGTTAGGGTGCAACATAAACCAAGCTCCTTATCGTTGCTGCACCACACTCCTTTTATGCTCAGTCCTGCGCATATTTTCTGTTAGCCACCTTCTCTCTCCTACCTCCTCACTCCTTCGATGCAACGATTTTGCTGCCAGCTGTCCCTTTTCAATCATGGGTTCCGTTAGTTTAGACTCTCCAACTAGTACTTTACTCGTGCATATGCACAAGTAACACTGTATTTGTTATAATTTGCTATGAACTTATAAATACTATGAAAATTGTAAAATTTTAATAAAAGAAAAAAGAAAAACTCAATAAAAATGCTATATTTCAACTTGCTTAAAAAACTCGTAATGCAAAAAGTTAAAAAAATCAGTGTCTTCTTCTAATCTTAATAATTGAGTAAAAATCAAAAAAGAAAATGAGATCTAATATAAGATATACACCCCCGTTGTCTCTCCTATTGCTGCTCCTGTTGTCGCTCCCCGTCGACGCTCTTTGTTGCCTCTCCCATTGCCGATCTCGTTGCCAGTCTCTCATTGCTGCTCTCGTTGCCGCTTCTCGTTGGCTTCCCGTTGTCGCTCTCTGCTTGCGTCTCTCGTTGCCGATCTCGTTGTGACTCATGTTGCCTCTTTCGTTGCCTCTCCTATTGCCTCTCTCGTTGCCTCTCTTGTTGCCTATCATTTTAATTAAATTATTTCAAAAAAAGATATTTTGGAATTTTTGGTAGTGGTTAATTTTTTGTTGTCAATTATTAGAATTCGAAGACTGAACCAGGACAAGCCAAGTTTCTTTTTCTCGTGCACTACTACACTGATTGCATTTTTTCCAGTTTTGTATTTTCTCTCTATCTATCTATCTATCTATCTATCTATCTATCTATCTATCTACCTACCTACCTACCTAGCTATCTATCTATTTATCTACCTACCTACCTACCTAGCTATCTATCTATCTATCTATCTATCTATCTATTAGCAGACATAGAGTGATCTATTTTCTATAGAAAAGCTAGCTAGCTAGCTATCTATCTATCTACCTACCTATCTATCTATCTATCTACCTATCTATCTATCTATCTATCTATCTACCTATCTATCTACCTATCTATCTATCTATCTATCTATTAGCAGACATAGAGTGATCTATTTTCTATAGAAAAGTCTATTTTATTACTTTTAACTTTATTTTATCATTGTATAATTATTATGATTTTATTTTATTAATTATCAAAGATATTTTTTTTATATTTTTCCTATAAATTTGTGGCAGAAACAGGTGCCCGCGGGGAACCTGTCCCCGTCTTGGACGGGGATATGGGGATGCAAAACCCGACCCCGATAGAGATAGGGCGGGGACAACGGATGCAAACCCTGCCCTGTTGCCATGCCTTTCAAGGTAACGTTTTCAAAGTTTCAATGCCTTCCAAGATGGTTATTTTTATAAGGACCTTCCAAGATGGTTGATTCTATGCGTTCTTTTGATTTCCTTCATTTTTTTATAAGCACCTTCCAAGATGGTTAGCTCTATGGGTTCTTTTGATTTCCCTCATTTGGGGCCCATTTGTTACAGATTACTTTTGTTAAATAATTTAAAGATTGGTGTTCCCTAAGCAGCGCTCTACTAGGGTTTTGTTGAGTAGCCTTGCGGCGCTCCTCTGTTCCTAGGGCAACTAGGTCGCCGTCGCTGCAACGGCAGCGCTCCGCCGCCACGGCTTCTTTCAACCATGATGCTGCGCGTCCAACCCTCTTCTCCTCCCCTCAAGCTTCGCTCTTGCACCATACATCTAACTCGAAGCCTTTTCAACCGTCCTCCCCCTCACCCGCTTGACCTCTACCTGCCTTCACCTTCTGACAGCGCTGATGACCTCCCTACCCCGGAGCTCCTGACCCTCCAGATCTCCCTGAACCACTAGATCTACCTTCCATGTTGTTGTCTCTTACTCTCTCCCTTGATACCAAATTGTGGCTTTCCCCCTCAGCTTCCTCCTCGCTCATGGTGACTGATTTTGGTGCCTTAGGAACCTCTAGCCCGTTTACAGGTTCTCTCCTATTTTTCTTTGAATTTCAGTTTCAGAACATGTTTTCCCGGGGCCATTTGGCCTTCAAATACGAGGTATCTCTGGACTTTCTGTTTTACCTCCTGAACCAAATTCGTGGGACTCATGTTGTGACAATATGGATTCTCCTATATTACTTGCTGGTGGTGCTAGTTAATCGGCCATGGTTCGTTTGGGTTACTGGTTCGGTCCTGGTGGTGAACACCGTATTGGGAGTAGATTCATTGTTCCTTCTGCAGAGCCTCCATCAGTCTGCCTCTGTGTATTTCCATGTTGTCTGGCTGCCCGTTCTCAAGGAAAGGAATCTATTGGCCTTTGGGCCTTCTTTTACGGGGAAAGCTCAGGACTTTCCATTTTTTCCCCTACTCTTTCTCAATGGATTCTGTTCCTTGACAGTGGCAGCTCACTTTTTCGTTCCGAGGATGATGATGGATTTGGTTGCTTGTTGGGTGTTTGGTCCGAGAACTTTGGTATTCTTGGCTGCTTGTATTTGGAAACTCTAGTGGTCTGGTTGATTCGTGATGACTGTTGGATTGCTGTTTAGTTGGTTTTTAGATTTTAATTATGCTTAATTATGAATTTCATTCAGTCAGTTCAGTAGGATCTAAGTGTTTCAAGTGCTGCTCCTAGGGCTTAATTTTTATCTTTAGAGTTTCAACTATACCTGATGTGTATTTGTCCCTCAGTGGACCTGATGATGCTTATCTGTAAGCTAGTGTCTTACATTCGGTGTAATGTTTCGGTGACATTTGCCCGTGATCAACGAAATATTCCATATTTGACCAAAAAAAAATTTAAAGATTAGTTTCTAAAATTTTTTAAGAAAATGGGAAGTTGTTGTGTTTGTAACATTTTGAAAATTACTTATTTAAAAAAAATCACTCTTTCAAAAATAATTTTTATAATAAGTATTTCAAAATAGATTCTGAAGCAGTTTTTAAATTATTATTTTTATTTTTATAAAAAAAATTTAACAAACAAACAACAAACCTCTAAAAATGATTAATTTTATAAAAAAAAGTGATTATTTTTAAAACAAATGTAACAAACAGACCGTTAAATAATTTATGTTTGTTTTTGTTGAAGGGTGGGTTTTTATTTTGTGCTTGAATTAATTGAAAAGCATTTTGCATCCAAACATAAAGTTTGAAGACCTCCTGGTTGGATTAGTTTAAAAAATTATTTTATTCAACATTCATCTAAAGAGCTTTACTCATCATGTGAAATATCAAATTCTATATTATTTGTCAAAATAACATGTCATTACCTCCTATAAGTGCCCGTTTGATGGACAGAATAAGGAGACAGGATATGATAAGTCTATCATACAGTCTAGTGTTTGTTGAGCCAGCAGGATATGATAACATAATCTTGTGACTTATCTTATCCTATCTCTGTAGTTAAAATCTTATCCTGAATTTGAGATGGGTTAGAAACTTAAAAAAATAATTTACTCATTTACCCTCCTAAAATATATTTTTAAATATACAAATATGAAATCTAACAAAAAATAAATATAAATATGTTTAAAAATAAAATTTAATGTTAAAAAATTAAAAATATTAGTATTAGTACTTAATATAAAAAACAATGTATGATTCTACGATAAAGGGTAACAAATCCTTAACAAATAAAATATAGTTGTTACAGCGATAGTTTTGTCATTAACACACACACACACATATATATATATATATATATATATATATATATATATATATATATATATATATATATATTTTATTACTTATTAATTTATCTAAAATATATAGTAGAATGACATGTTATATTTGTACCTATAAAAAAGGAATAATATATATTATTTTATTTTTTATCAAGTATTGCACATCAAACACATGATATGATAGTGATATCATGTCTCTATCATATCCTATCACTATCCTGCCTCATATCCTATCATGTCTTTATCCTATCCTTACGATTAAACGGCCCTAAGTCTAAACCACAAATCACCCTAGACAAGCTGAAAGGGAAAGGGACTTTGCAAGTAAGAAGAGAGGGACGTGAACAAAACCAGACTGTGGATGGGAATTTATGTAAATGGGTAAGAACGATTGAGGATGAGAGCAGTGGAAAAAGTATAAGGGGTGCAAATAGCAATTACCTATAGACCTCCACAAGCATCAAAAAGGGAAAAGGCACCCAAAATTTCATAAAAAACCCCCAAAAATATTGACACTTGATAATAAATACTAAATTCAAATGGTGTTGTAGTGGAAATAAAATTTGAAAGTGAGTATTTAGTTTTTTTATTTTGGAATTTGTTTTAAAAACAAATGGAGAATAAAAGCACATTTCATAAGCAAAGAACCCAAAAAAAGACAAAGATATACTCACATGAATATATATATATCAATACAAAACCCTAATAAAACACTGAAGGCCTTATACAACAACAAAAGAAAAAAACTTGAAGGCCTAAATATTTTTACAAGTTCCCCTTGCAACCAACTTTGTACCTACCAACTAATCCTAACAAACAGGGGTTGGGTACCAAATTAGCACCAGATTATATGCACAAATTAGTTATATGTTGAGGGTCTTGGTTTAGGTGGCATATAATAAGAATTACCACAATCAATTGGAGTTTGCATAAGGGGGTTCCATCTGTCGAATACTATACGACCGCCTCTGCCAATTCTTCCACGAAATCTATATGGTTGTGGTGGTGACACCCCATTTTTTGCGATGGAATCTGGTGGCAGAATACCTGCCATTGCCAACTTATCAGGGAGTAATGGTTTTGTGAACAATAAAACTGGTTCAAGTGGATCCTGCATAATTCCATATCACAATTTATCAGCAACCATAATGAATTATGAAGGTAAAATAAAAAAGAAAATTGAAAAATCTAGATGAATCATATCTTAACACAAGATATGGAAGGGGATGCGCACATTCAGTGGCGGACCCAGGACCCCGGGGTCAGGGGTGTCAAATTTTTTAAGGCCAGTGTCAAATGGGTGCAAAACTTGGTCTACTAGTACAATTTCAAATTTTCAGGGGTGTCAAAATTAAAATTTCAGGAGATTTACGCTATTTATATAGGGTGTTTAGTGCACAAAAAAAATTCCAGGGGGTTCAACCGAACCCCCTGGCTTGTAGCCAGGTCCGCCACTGCGCACATTACAGGCAATCTAGACATATATGAATTACCAATTTATGAGGCCATCCATGTGGGACATATCTCCTCTTTAACTCTTGTTTTGTGCTAACTGCAGGAACAATGGGCAGGCTGGTGTCATAAGAAGGAAAACTCTGCATGCCGGTAGACCGTGCATGAGGAAGACGGCCTGTCATGACATCATCTGAATCGAAAAACTCCTCTTCACTCGAAACGAACTTGGATGAGAAGGGAGTAAATCCAGAGAGTGCCATGTTGTCTTCCAAAAACTCTGTTTCATGCTGGAAAAAGAATTGTGTATCAGTTCATAAGTTCAAAGTAAACTACTTCCACAATTAATTTTATGGCTCAATTGGAAAAACAAAGTAAATTCCAGTCCACAACACCGAATCAATGGCAGGCACAATTAGGACAAGATTCCACGGGAATTGACGCTAACAATCAGCTTAAAGTATCAACATATTCAAACAAAATAAACATTTGAAATCATACACATACCTTGTACTTCATTTGCATCCTCTGCAGTGTAACTTCACTCTCTATTACTTCTCTTTTTTTCTCCTCCCTCTGGTTATGTTTGTATATATCAATAATCAATAAGTATAAATTCAAAAGGGTACAAATATGGTAAAACACTTGAGACAACTTGAAAGTCATACCTTGATCAAAGCATCCAACAAGCTCTTGGCTTGGTCAAGGTTGCGTCTAACCTGTTTATGAAGGGAGTTTCAAATAAACTTTCAGGCAATATATATTTCATCAAAAACATGGTGATTTGAATAGACAGAAGTGTTTTAAGTTTTAACCATACATTTCCTAAGAATATTTCACAACTACACCACCATATAAATCCTGTATTTTAATTAGTATAACAGATAAGACTACACACAAAAAAACTGGAAATGAATACAAATCAAATCATTTTATTTTAAAATGACATTACAATCAGAATAGTAGCACCTTGTATTGCTTAAGAAACAGAGTAAACTAAGAACCATGAGCTAACTCCAAGGGAAGCCTCCCTTCTCTATTATTTTTTAAAATGTGCTGCCAAATTATGTTTCTTTTAAAGTGAATTTGTGTCACTTTGTATTAAGTTGCAAGCAGCCTTATCAGCCAGAATGGGAAGTATTTAACGAATGTCAACAAAAGAAAAAGTTATGATATATTACACTCCATTAAGATGTAAACTTTGGTTTACATATCCTGTGGTGTTTCAAACAATTTCCAGCACACAAGCCATTACTAAATTATGGTATACACAATACAACGATTGTTCATTCTCTATGGTCAAATCACGAGAAGTCTTCAATCCACCAACTTTTGGTGTTTTCGCTTGGATGGTAATAATCATACTTATAACCCCAAAAAGGCTAATGGTTTTCAAATCATATTTTTACATCATCTTTGTTCATATAGAAGTGGTGTCATTGACAGGAACAGACAGAAGATACCAAAAGACCAAAGATCATGACTAGGTAATGATACTCTTTTACTAGTTTTTTGGCTGAGTAAACATTATTTGCACTAGATGCATACATACAATTGTAGCATATCAAAAGCACAGATTTCTGTATATACGTAAGAAGAAATGTGATTTGAAACACGGACCCAGACCGAACACCAGGCCCTCAAACGAGTAGGTTCAAGCAAAGTTTCACTTGTTTGGATTGACATATTTGGGCTTATCAACTGGCAATCTGGCATAGCTCAATTGGTAGTGGATGTTTAAGAATCTAGGGATTTATCTCCTAGGTACAAGATTCAAAACCAAAGGCAAAAACTCGCAAATTAGTTCAAAGGTGACCAAAGGGGGCGAGAAGACCGCCAGGACAAATCGGTAGCACGAGAGGATGGCCGGTCTGATACAAAAATAGCTCATGACATATACATCAACTATTTTCAGCTCACTTCCATCCAGGATAGCTTATGAAAACTATTTAACTTTATTTTATCTTTTATCATAGTAGTTTATACACTATGAAGCCTGGATACCGGATACGACACAATACGGATACGGAGATACGGGAAAATTTTGAAAATCAAGATACGACACGGCTGGGATACTTTAATAAAAAATTAAATTTAAATTTAAATACATAAAAACATAACAGAAAAAATAAAATAGAATAGAAACACAAATAGAAAAAAACAAAGATGAAAAACTGAAATAGTGCATTTTATAGATATGAAAGAAAACTGCCCAAATAGATAAAAAAAATCACAAAAAATATATGGATGAAAGGAAGAGGACAACCAATACACCTATGTATGAGTGACTAGTCATAAAAAGTAATGGTGGACAAGTAATCGAGACCACCCGAATTCGTATAATATGAATAGTCAGTGGTAGAAATAAATGACTTTTTATAGACTAAGATATTCATATTAGTACGTAATTGGTCAATAAAACATAAGCATATCATTAGTCAATATATATTCATCACATTGTAGAAATAAATACTTGTGATCTTATCAAGTAGAGATAGTTACGTATATTTATCCCACTCATATCACAATGTATTATTTCTTCTATTATTGTATTACGAAAAAACATATAATTTTGTCTTTTAATTATTGAGGTATTAAAGTGTATCATTTATGAGTAACAATCATGTGCTTAGTTGGTAAGAGGTATCGAAAAAGTATCTGAGAAGTATCCTTAGTTGGTAAGAAGTATCAAAGATGTATCTGAAAAGTATCGAGTCAAATATTTTTTAAAAAGAATTAAAAAATTATTAGATACTCTTTGGGTACGTATTGGGAAGTATCGGGTGCGTATCGGAATCGGATACGTATCCGACACGAGTACGTCTCCATTTTTGAAGTATCGGGGCTTCATAGCTTATACATAAGCACTTATATGTTCAGGACTTATGCTATAAGCATTTAACTAAATGGTGTATCCAAACAGTTATGTTCAACAGAAGCCCAAGAATCGGAATCAATTAGAAGAGCTAACCTGGCGAAGCTTTTCAAACGACTGCACATTGTTTTCTCTCCTTTGCATCTGAACAGAAAAATGTAAGGGATTAGTCTACCAAAATTATGCATAAATTTCCATAAATAAGATACCTTATTACCTTGGAGGAAAATGCATTTACTTAAAACTAATGTACATTTAAAACGTGAGAATTTTTTCACTTACCCGTCTTGTGTGAAGTCTGTGGGCTTTCTCCCTTGGACGAAAGACATTATATGGGTTGGTGTCATTAACAGGCGGAGGAGGCTGCATGCAAAATGCAGTTCATCTTATAAATCTCTTCATAATGAGCTAGTGAAGGATTGGAAAACAAATAACTATAGCTAACCCAAAAAATGACAACAAAACGTAGAGTAACCCTAACTATTTAGGCTAGTAGCAAGCAGCAAAACAGAGAAGTCAAAAAGAAGATTTTGAATAGAATAATCGATCTTGGAATGAAAAACTAGGAAAATAATGAAAAGGTAAGCTAATCCGAAATTATTGGCGCTAAAATAACTATAAAATTTGTAATCAGCAAAATTACTATATGACCATCCTAGCCTACACAAACCCGTAAACAAAAAGGATAACAAATGCAATTATAATCCAGTATCAAAATTGGCATAACGTCATGGCTAGTTATGCAGAACTAGAAGAGAAGGTTGAAAGCTAACCTGCAAACGTCGCAAAATGGGCTTTTGCCACCGCTCTCGCTGCCACCAAAGACATGTGGAAAAGCATCAACAATTTCAGTAAAGATTGACCAAAAAAGAATTCAAAAACTACAATTGATTATAATTTAAATGATATGAACTCATAGTGGGATGATATAAACTCATAGCACGGTTTAGGTATGAAATAGAAGATGCAAACCATAAGATAACAGGTACGTGGATGAAATGGAGAAATACTTCGGGCGTTATTTGTGGTCAAAAGGTGCCTTTCAAACTCAGGAAAGTTTTACCACAGCCAAAGGACTCAATGTTTGATGGTTCTAAATTTTGGGTGGTACAATAAGAGCATAAGCCGAGAGTTGCAAAACTAAATAGCAGACAAGTGGGAAAAAAAACACAAGCGGGAATAAATGCATTAGAAACAAGTAGTGGTAGCACCTATTTGGAAAAGACAAGAGAATAGAATTATCATGGTTTATCCATCTGACAAGAAGACCAAAAGAAACCCTAGTAAGAAGAGTTGAACAAACGGAAATAGTCCAATAAATAGAGGTAGAGGAAGGCCCCAAAAAATCTCTGAATAGTAATAATAGAAAAGGACTTGCACATAACACATCTAAATAGCCTTTTTGGAAAAAGTTTATTGCATAGTGCAATTGAATCTTTTGATCCATGCAACCAACCCCACCTAGCAGGGGAAAAACCTCTTGTTGAAATCATTGTGGGAAAAGCACAAAATTATCAGATAAAACACCAGCATAGTTCAGTAAAAGATAATTTAAATTCATCATAATCTGCTCCAACTACTTGATGACACTACTGTAATGATCCCCTCCATTATGCTAGTGAAGTCTGAGGCATATACTAGCAGTCTCAATACATCTTTACACCCATTAGCATCCACATTCAGTCATGTGAATATTAATAATACCAAGCCCTGGTACAATTTCCAGATCTCAAATGAAGACAATTATAAAGCCATTCATAAATTTAATTGATGAACAAAGGCCACATATCCCTCACAAGAGATAGCCTGACTGCATACCTTTTCTTTCCAATAATCATACACAGACTCGAGAATTGTGTACTTGATGGTTTGCGCTTGCAAGGCCTGAAATTTAAAGAAGACCACTTTCAATAAGCCCAATCAGAATAATAAACACAACATATGCAAAGTAATATTTGTATGGCAGGACAATCATGTGAAATGCATTCTGAAATTTGAAAGATGCTCCTAATGTATGAAGAATAGAAAAAATTAATGAGTATAACTTAGAAAAGGAAAACTTCGGAGAAAACCAACAATTCATCGCCATCAACAGGCACCAAAAGACTGCAAAAATATTCAGTGTTTTTAGCCAAAAAAAACTAAATAGATATCCATGAATCAAACATGAACCTTCGAAACAACATCTTGTTTCATCATTGGCATAAGATGTCCATCGCTGCATTCAGACCCATAAGAAGGAAAACACTTGAATATCTTTAGGGTAGTTTTGTCTTATGTGATTTTAGGTTTGGGAATCAAGGTGCAATTCTCTTACAAGAAAAATCTTGTCAGTTGTCACCTCTCATTTCAGAGTGTTTTCTCACTATTAATTATTACTTACTAATTACATTTACAGGCTTAAAAAACGTTAAGAGTAATGAGTTCCACTGGGACTCCACATATCAAGAGGGTTGGTTCCTGACAATGGCTACAGCCTCTTCAACCATGTGGTCAAGAGATGAGGGATCGCATGCTTCTGAACACTTCAAGCCCATATGGATCTTGCATGCCAAAGATAAAAAGCAATATTGGGTTGACACTACGCAAACCAAAAATTGAAGAAAAAAAGGCAACGACGAAGTTCAGTCTCATTGCATAGTGTTGTCAAATTTCTAAATCAACTCATAGAATCTTAAAAGCTTACAGTTCCAACTATGGAAATCAAGTTAACTTGCTTTAAAACGCCACTCTAGCTGGACTCAAGTAAAATCGATTAAACTCCCATGAACTCGGCTATTTTATGAGCAAGTCATTGTGTCTTACATGGAAACATAACTTCTGGACATGTAGTGTTTTATGCATTAAGTGCTAGGACTAGGGATCAATTGTAAAATGTCAAAAATAAAGCCTCGTCCTCATTCATTTTCTGCAAAAGTTTAGTAACAGCAAAAACAAAAGAAGCACCGTTTTCAATAAATTCCATTCCAATACAAATATTTGAAAACAGGAAACGAAATGAAAACAAGGTGGCATTTTTTAAATTAAAAGTAAAAACTGAGAATGAAAACAGAAAACATTTTCTTGAACTAAATAGGCCCTAAGGTGTCCAGTTTTCTACTGTTTCCAAAGAGAAAACTGGCAAGCAAGACAAAATCATCCCTCTAAACTGTCAAGGTACCACCCTTGTAGGTTAAATTGCAATTTGCAAAAATTGTTTTAAGAATATCACCCTTCTTGTTATAAAAATTGGAGTTCAATGATAATTCCACCAAATGAGCTCTCCATATGCATATTTGCAGAAGAACTTTTAAAAGTGTTTAGTTAACTTTGTTTATGCCATCATCTCCAGAAAACTTGCATGTGCATGTCAAGCATACAACAACTAGGACCATCGACATTTAATACATCTTTCCTTGCTTAAACACTAACGAAAAATTGAAAATCTTTCAAGAACTAGACTAATGAACATCAATGAAATTTTCTTTTAAAAAACCTAATAACTAGACTAACCAACATGTAGCACTAAAATGACTCAAGATGGATACACTAAAAAGGTTTAACCTCGATAGCAGTTTCAAGCCGCAGTAACACAGGAATTGGCGAACCAAGAGTGGGAGTTATAAGGCCAGCTCTTTCCCGAACTTTATGATCCAATACTTCCAACTTGAAAAGAAGACTCTCAAGCCTATCCACCAAAAAAATTAAATGAAAACTGGAAGAAGAGACAATAGTTTACATAATGCAGGCCTTATCTAATAAATTAAAACACAGGATCATATGAATATACAAGTGGCAAACAACCAAAAACTCAATGTAATTATAGAAGGCTGATTTGAACTACATGAAAATCCCTGTTGAGTTGCACTGCAAGGTTTTCAGGTCAGTCATGTGTCAGGCAAAAGCCAAAGCCAAAAGTAAAGATGAGCAGCATTATAAAACAAACAAACCCATTACGTTGAAAGTCTAAAGAACCACTATATATGAGTAGGATCCATAGAGTTGCTTTTCTTGGGAAAAAAAATGCTATTTTTTTCAAAAATCAAAATATGCCTATAAATTTTTATTAAAAAAAAGCTAACTCCCTGTAAAAGAAACTCTTGTCAAATAATTCAACCAAACCACTATCACTAGTACAACCTTAATTTAAAGAAGTCTGCAATACATGGTGTGCGTGCGTGTGTGCGCGCGCGTGTGTGTGTGTGTGTCTATATATATGTGATGGGGGACAATCAAATTAGACCAATTTTTTTAATGAAAAGGGATCAAATTACACCAGTGCAATACTTAGGCAATAGGCAATACTACACATTCAATAACATTTTACGGGATGATTGTATTCTAAAATCCACTATTGGATTTAAAGTTACTGTAATATAGATCATATCTATAAAATTTTATCTTAATCTAAACTTATTCAATATGTCATTCAGATGCATCGAAGTTAACATCATACACTTTTGAATTATATAAAAATAATAATCATTTGATTATAAAGTTATTGCTACTTAAATCAAATCAGATTTGACGCCTATAATCAATGTCATAAATAATTATTATTTAACGGTTAGATCAACAAAAACCACATTACATGTAAATTAGTAACCAGGTAACATTGGCCAAGAATTCACTGGTGTAATTTGATCCCTCCTCCTATGTGAGTGTGTTTATGGAAACCATTAAACTGACCTCTAGCAACCAAAAGTACATACATCAACGGAATCAAAAAAGGCAGACTCGGTCTAAAAAGTTACATTTCAGGTGCCAGAATCTTCCTTTCTTTATTAAACTCTGAAAGCCAATCCTCGTCTTCATTGTCTAAGTCGTACTCAACAAACTCTCCAATCTCGGCCCGAGCTGAAACAAATGAAAGAACCTTTAGCACAACAACTGGAATTTAGTAGAGAAACTTCAAAAATCATTGCTGATATAATTAAATGATCTTATCTGGTGGCAATACCTCCTCTTGCCCGTAAATAGGAAGTTGGTTGAGAGAAAGTGCAAGAATAGTCCCTTTCATATGTATCCACAATAACAAACTGAGGAGTAGGTATTTCGGAAGCCAATTTCTTGCTGGGAACATGAGGTGTATGTACCTAAAGAAAGTACATATAAATTACTGATAAATTCAACGTTTCTATGACAAATACATTGTCAAATGGTTTCTTTCTGGCTATCAAACTTCGATAGCCCCACAACATCCATGATTAGTTTATGAATATTTAAATTTCAAATATCAATTCTTCAATTCTTCATAACACTTATTATTGATTTATCATAGATGTTACTGAGGTAACCATGACTCGGTAAATTAAACAACAGATCATGCAAAGCAACATGGTGAACATCTTTCCTAATAGTACAAAGGAAAAATGTTTGTGAGATAGTATAGTACAACAACCATCACCTTAATGCTAAGTATAATCTAGTATATAGCTGATAACTACTAGAACAATGATAAATATGATCCAAAAACATCCAAATTCAAACCTATGAAGCACCGATACAGACATGGACATTAGACGCAACACTAGGTAGACATCAATAATAATTTGAAAACTGAAAGTCACTAGTCCATGTTGGTCTTCAAATTGAAGTATCAGTGCTACATAGATTTAAACAAGCTAACATAGTGTCGGTCTTCAAATCGAACTGTCCCTCAATACCTATGAGGCATTGATTCAGACAACGGACACAAACACCCAGACACCAATAATAATTTGAAAAATAGAAGTAACTGAAGTGTTGGTATTGATATCTGACACTCGAACACATCAGATGCATGACACATCGGATGCATGACACGTCTTCAACCCAAAGTGTCGATGATACATAGATTTAAAAAAGCTAACATAGTGGTGCACACCAAAAAGTTAAACCCAAAATGCCAGTGCTACATAGATTTAAACAAGCTAACATAGTGGTGCACACCAAAAAGTTAAACAAACAGAATATATGGAAAACATGCTACAATTAACAAAACACTAACAAGAGTTCACACCTCATGTTCAACCTCAGGAACAATACGTAGCAACTGCGAATTTCGAGTAGAAGCAGGTGCCTCATCATCTTCAAAGTCCTTAAAAGACTTAACAATGGGAAGCTTCTTGTGAATGTCAAGTGGTCGAGGCCTAAAAGATAACCTACTCATTTCTACTCATCTATTCATTCATTCCCTTTGATTTGCACTATTTTGAGTGTTTTTCATGCCACGAATTTCTCTATGGCATTCGATCGCGGAATAGCAAAGAGGAACCAACGTTTGATGCGACGCCAAGTGATGGTGCTACGCGGTTTTCAGATTCGGTTATCGGCGCCGGAAATCGCACTTAAAGCGTCGGCGGCGGTGTTCCGGCAAATCTTCGATTTCAAAGGCAACATAGAAGGAAGGAGAGAAGAAGAAGAAGATAATTAGGGTTCGCTCAATACCAATTTTTTTTGGTAAAATCAATACCAATTTTTTTATCAAACCTACGACAAATTGATCCGTATAGTGTAATTTGATTTTTCACTACTTGAGTTATGCTTACTTTTTCTATTTACCATTTTAGTGGAAGAAAAAAAAAGTAGGAAAATATTGTGGAAGAGGTGTAAAATATGAATTTTGAGACTTTTTTGATAAATTATAGGTGTAAAAGATGTCTCAAATTATATTGTTGAGTGCAAAATATGGTCTGGAATCTATATATATATATATATATATATATATATATATATATATATAACAAACCCAATGGAGCCTCTACAATTAATCTTGAGTTTTTCAATTTATATTTGTATTAATTATCAACTTGATTCTATTATTAATTAATTTTTTTTTATTTTGTGCCCACTACACTCTTAACTACCAACCTATTAATTCTTATTCACTATAAATTATTGCCATCATTCTTATAATTCGTTATTATACAAAACATCTAAATCAATATTATATATATTTATTAAGTTGATATTAAACTTTCTTGGCTCATAGTGGACTATTATTTAATTATTTTTAAATTCTTATGAAAATGATATTTTCTAATGAAAATACTGAACTTAATATACTTGAAAATGATATTATTTAATTATTAAAATTTAATTTAATATACAATGTAAATTTTAATATACTTGAAATTATATCTATCTTTCTATCTATCTATTTATATATAATAAGTAAAAGAAGCTTAGAGTGCTCCTCACATTTTTAATAGATATTTATTTATATAATTTGTTTAAAGAAAACTTTAATTTTATCCTTTAATGTATAGTTAAATATTAAAGATATTTTTCTTCAAGTATCAAAATACTTAAAATGTGACTATCATTATTTTCAATATAATCTAAGATAATGCTCCTCATTATTTTATATATATTTATATTAAATTCTGACATCTAAATGAGAGTTTAATTTTAACTTTTAATATACAATTAAATATTAAAATCAATTTTTGTTTTTTATATTAATTATTATTCATTATACGTTTATGAGACATATGAGATGAAATTTTTATTTATTGTTTTCTTTTCATTTTTGAAAACGTGTATATATACAAATATATAGATAAATCTCAACGTTCTTTGCTGAATTAATTTCTTTATTTACAAAGAAATTATATTATTATTATTAGGGTTAAATATGTTTTTGGTCCCTATAAAATTTCGGTTTTCGTTTTTAGTCCCTACATTAACGAAATAGGCGTTTTGGTCCCTACATTTTTTTTCCGTTTTCATTAAAAGTCCCTGTCGTTAAATCCAGATGATCAGTGAACAGAAATGTGACGTGGCTGTTAAAAAGATAGGGACTAAAACACCTATTTCGTTAATGTAGGGACTAAACTTAGAATGACCCAATTTTGTAGGGACCAAAAACATATTTTACCCTAAATAAAAAAAGCCTAATTAGATGGATTTAACGACAGGGACTATTAATGAAAACGGAAAAAAAATGTAGGGACCAAAACGCCTATTTCGTTAATGTAGGGACTAAACTTAGAAGGAGCCGATTTTGTAGGGACTAAAAACATATTTAACCCTTATTATTATTATTATTATTATTATTATTATTATTATTATTAGAATTTGTAAAAATCTAACTTAGGGAATAAACATATTTACCAATTATAATAGTGTAGATGAATTAAAAATATTACAATACACATGTATTTTCCTTTTTGATTAAAATTAATATAAGTTGATTTTCAAATAATTAGTGGATATATGCATTGAAAGGGGGTTCCACATTCATATTAATTATTCCCTTAATTGACAATAAATTCATGAGTTAGTATAATATGAGTGGAAGAGGTAGAGTTTTTGTCATTTATAGCAAAAAGTAACTATTTAAAGAAGACAAATTTGGATGGTGAGGGGAGAGGTTTTGACAAAAGAGTTCATAATGAAAAACAATGAGCAGAATAAATGAGCGAGTTTCACGAAAAGAGGTAGAATGCACAAAAAAAGTGAAGGATTTCATGTTCTTCGCAGCTTTGAGGTAAACAAAGAGGTATAAAAAAAATTTGGATCAGTTAGTGAATCCTGCAATGGAGACAAACATTGTAAAGTTATAAGCATCGAGAAATCATGTATATTTTAATATTGTTCTTAGAAAAATGTTTGGTTTTAATAGTTTTGCTGAAATTGTATGATGTGCTAAGTCTAAATGATTTGCTTGTGTTTCTTGAATGTTCATCAATTTCTGTTCAAGACCAATAGAAGGCCTTTTTTGTCTTTTAATAGATATTGCATTTGTTTTCCTTTACATCGAGTGCACAAATCAAAGACAATGTATATAACTTTTGGTGTCTTTCTTACGAATGAGACTGCTACCTTCTAGGAAGCTCCCCCTCTATACAAATAAAAGGGAAAAAAACAAAAAAAAAATCATTTTCTTAAACTACTATCATCATCTATATCTATATATGTAAATGAATTTCATTAGAGCCTCCACAATGCTCCTCATCATTTTTATTTTTATTAATATATATTTATACTTTAAATAGGAGGCATTAATTTTGACTATTAATTAGACATAGGGAAAAGACATATCATGTCATGATTTTTTATTACATTTTTTAACGGAACTAATATTATTATTTATATTATAAAAATGTTGCAACATTAATATTAATTTTTATAAAAGAAGCTTCACTCTTGAATTGTGAGTTTTCCTCCTTTTTTTTAATTTTACAAATTCTCTCTTATTGATTACTCTTAATTCATTACTTGATGTTTTGATTTTTGTTGCTTTTAGTGTCTCTAAATTATTATTATGATTGGTACTAATTAATTATTATAGTTGGTTTTTAATAGAGATATAGTTGCAATCTTTTCATTTTCCTTCACTTTAAGTCTTTTTTAAGAAATGTTATATATATCTAAGAAGAGAGGTCCAAAAATTACTAAAAAATAAACAACAATTTATACTCCATAGAGTAGGAAGCAAATAAGATGTTATTATTTTATATCAATTTTTTAAACGAATTTTTTTTTATAGGTGTCAATAAAACATTTAAAAAAACCCAAATTAAGACTTATTATTGTCTACACACATGCATCTTTTCATATCCATTTAATTATGAACCTTAAAGTAGCCACAATGAATAATAGTAAGACAAAAAGGCAAACACATTGAGAAATAAAATAAATGTTACATTTTTTAATGGTAAAAATGAAGGTTTCATTGATCATTTAACTAAATAATGAATATATAAACAACAAAGTCTTGAACATTATTGTCAATTTAATTCATTAGCACATCTGTTTCAATGGGTTGTGGTTTTTCTTTCCATAAGCAAATGATGCATGGAAAGTATTTGGTGCATTGGATTGTTGGCAAGAGAGAGTTGGAGGTTTTGGAGAATATAGGGGTATGTATGGAATTGGAGATTAGAGCTATTACATGTAGTAGCTTGAAGTTTGATTAGTAAATAGGTGAAAAATTTAGGATATAATTTTGAGGTTGTCACACATATGATTTGGTTGTCTTTGTAATTGTAACATATATGAAAAGGATACTGATGTAACTTAGATTATAGGATGTTCAAATTTTTCATCAGTTCTCTTCTTATCTTTTATTTGGCCTAGCTGTGTGTAATGATTGACATAAAATATTATCATCTCATTATTTTGTTTGTGTAGGAATTCCCTTCATCTAATGCTATTTTTTTTATTTCTTTGGTTACCTTAAGGTGATTTAATATATATATATATAATACTTATTATTATCTTTTAGGTAATCTAATATTTATTTATAATTTGCACATAAAGAAGATTTTGGTTATAACACTCCTCATTATATTTACCTATATTTTTTTTGTTGTAATTTTTATAAAAATGAGACTTTCATTTTTATTCCTAATATACAATTATATATATATATATAAAAGATACATTTTTTATTTATAGTAAATTCATGAGAATTATGAGATAAAGTTTTTATTTATTGTTTTCTTTCCATTTTTAAAAGCCTGTGTGTGTCTATATATATATATATATATATATATATATATATATATATATATATATATATATATATATATAAATCGTAACGTATTTTTTGAAATTATGTCTTTATTTACGAAAAAATTATATTATTATGAGAATTTGAAAAAAATTGAATTAATTAGTTGAACGAAAATATTTACCAATTATAATAGTATAGATGAATAAAAATATTGCAATAAACATGTATTTCTCTTTTTAATCAAATTTAATATAATTTGTTCTTGAAATAATAAATAATTAGTTGACTTTCAAAATTCTTTTTTATGTAACCATTTTGCATTGAAAGTGTGTGTGGGGGGGGGGGGTGTTATATTCATAAGAATACTTATGAGATGATATTTTTATGTATTGATCGCTTTTAATTTTGAAAAGCGCGTACCCACGCGCGCCCACACACGCACACACTAATAGATAGATAGATAGATAGATAGATAGATAGATAGATAGATAGATAGATAGATAGATAGATAGATAGATAGATAGATAGATAGATAGATAGATAGATAAGTTGTTTTTGAAATAACAAATAATTAGTTGGCCTAATTATTTGTTAGATAGATAGATAGATAGATAGATAGATAGATAGATAGATAGATAAGTTGTTTTTGAAATAACAAATAATTAGTTGGCCTAATTATTTGTTATTTCAAAAACATAGATAGATAGATAGATAGATAGATAGATAGATAGATAGATAGATAAGTTGTTTTTGAAATAACAAATAATTAGTTGGCCTATAAAATTATTTTTTATGTAATAATTATGCATTGAAAGAAAGAGGTTTTTACTTTCATATGAATTAATCCTTTAATTTACAATAAACTCATGAGTTAGTAGAATATGAGCGGAATAGGTAGAGTTTTAGTCAATTATAGTAAGAAATAACTATTCCTTTTTAATCAAAATTCATATAAGTTGTTTTTGAAAAAAGAAATAAATAGTTTGACTTTTAAATTATTTTTTATGTAATAATTACACATTGAAAGAGAGGGGTTTCACTTTCATGTGAATTCCTTTAATTTACAATAAACTCATGAGTTAGTAGAATATGAGTGGAAGAGTTAGAGTTTTAGTCAATTATAGCAAGAAATAACTATTTACGGGAGACAATTTTGGATGGTTAGTGTAACATCCCTAGGTCAGTTAATTTCACAAAACGAAATTAACTAGCAATTTATCGTCAATTAAATGATAAGTCGAGTCATGGCTAAGTTTGTGTCGGAAAAGCAATAATCAAATTTGCCTAAGTATGAGAATTGGATGCAAGGTTGAGTTAATTAATCGATTTTGTTTGAAATTGGGGTCTAAGCGGGAACTATAGTTTAAAGGGCAAAATAGTCATTTTGCCTAGTGAGCCGTTATAGCAAATTGATTTGCTAACCTAAATAATATGGCCTATCTAATAATATGTGATAACTAATTTAATTGCTAAGTTAGTTAGATTAAATTAGACAAGATAAGAGTAATAGGAGAGATATATTAAGTTAAGGGTATATTGGACTTTTCCCCCTCCATTTCACTTAAACCCTCAGCCGATTCACTCAATTCAACCCTCACCCCCATGACCAAAACACACATTCACTCAAGGGCTGAAATTAGAAAGTGAACAAAACAGAATTTAGAAAAAGAGAAAGAAGCTTGGAGAGAGAGAGAGTAGGCGAAGGAGGAGACACTAGTGCAAAAATGACATTAGAATTAGACATTTAAAGTCAGGCGCCCAGATGCCTGACTACATAGGTAGACACGGTGGCAAACTTGTAAATAAGTGGCAAAACTCGCGAGTATTAAGGTCAAGCGGATACACGCCTGACTTCTAAAGTGAAGAAATAGGGAAAAAATAAGACTTTAGAAGTCAGGCGTGTATTTGCCTGACTACATAAGTAGACACGGTGGCAAACTTGTAATTAAGGGTGAAATTATTTTTTTCTATTTTAGTACTTTAGAAGTCAGGCGTGATACACGCCTGATTTCTAAAGTACTAAAATAGGAAAAAAAAATTCACCCTTTATTCGCAAAACACGCGAACCCTAGCACTCTCCATTCTCACTCTCACAGAAGACTCTCCATTCTCGTACGCTGTTCTCAACCCCGTTTCCTCTCCCTCACGAAAAAGAGCGTCCATCTCCACGCCATGGGATTGCTATGGAACACTCTCCATTCTCCACGCCATGGGAGTGCTATGGAAGCCTCCAAAGGAGCTGAGGCGACGGGAACTCGCTCTATCACCGCTCTCTGGAGAAGAAGAAGGAACTGACTCTGTCACTCGCGAAACGACCCCTTTCCCATCTTCTCTTTCAGATCTCAACAACAACGCTCTTACCCACCCACTTCGCGACCCCTTTCCCTCATTTTCCGACCACCATAGACATCCAATCAAAAAACGAGTTTGATATTTGGTATCCCCTAAGCGTCCACATGAAAACCCCTCAAGAAATTTTAAGTTCGGAGAATTCTCCACCGGAGCTCCGCCGTGACGGAAATCGCACCACCGCGCCGGAGATAGAGCGTCTATACATTTTTCTCCCTATTATGTTGTTCTTTTTCTGAGGATCTCTTTTCGTTTTCTAGGGTTTGTTGCGTATTTGATTATTGATTTTGCATGATCATTCCCTGTTTCAGTTGAGTTGAAGAAGCAGATCGATAGCTATGTAGCTTTCAAGGTAACCTTTCATTTTATCTCACTTTCTGTTTTTTAAAATGTTTATGATTCTTTTTCCTTTGATTTAAGAGTATGATTTCATTGTTATTTTGATTCTGCAAAACCTACATGATCTGCTTAATTGATTGGCTCTTGCGAGATTTGTTTGTTTGAATTTGTGTTATTTATTATCAGTCTTAAGTTCGTGGATGCTGCTTTATTGGCAATATATTGCTTTCTGTATTCTCAAGATGCAATGAGAGTGGCCTTGTTTAATTTGGTCTGTATTTGGTTTTGATGCTTTCGGATTGTCATCTAAGTAGCTAGTCATTTTAAAGCATAACAATATATCTAAAGGAAGTTATGGAATTTTGAAGTGCAGCTGCTATTGCTTAATTTGTTTTAAGTTATACTGAATTAATGTTTCAACACTTGATTTTTGTTTTAAAAAACATATTTGATTGGAACCAAAAAAGCTTATCTGCAACTGGTCGTAATCTACTGTATTTACAACCTCGGGTTATCGGTGTTATTTTTGTGTTTATGTGTTTCTCATACTGACCCAATTCTTCTTTGTGGTTTATTTTGCAGAGACTTGCAATCGTATTTTGCAGATCTCAGTCTTTTCCTCGCCAATTCTTTGTGTTGAATTTCCATTTTGACATAACAGTTGTCATTGTATTTTCATTTATATTTATGTTTAATAATGGCCTTCCTGTTTTGATTAGGAAGCTGTTACTAATTAGGACTGTTTTGATAGGGATCAAATTGAAATCTCTGTTTTTTGACAGACGATGAGGAGGAGGTTAAGGAGTCCATAGACGAATATGAGGAAGATGAACGCCTAGATTTGGAGGATAATGATCCTGAGTATGAACCTGAGGAGTATGGTGGGGTTGATTATGATGAGAAGGAAATTGAACAGGATGAGGTTCACGAGGTGGGAGATGAAGGCGAGGAAGAAGATGAAGAAAATGTTGGTGAAGAAGAGGGTGATACAGGTGAGGAAGAAGTTGAAGATGTTCATGATGAAATGGAGGGCGAAGAGGATGATGAGCATGCTGGTGAGGAGCAAGAGCATGCGGAGTTGGCTGATGTGGAGGAAGAGGAACACCGTGAAGTTGTGAAGGAAAGGCGAAAGCGGAAAGAATTTGAAGTATTTGTTGGGGGGCTAGACAAAGATGCTACTGAAGATGATTTGAGGAAGGTTTTTAGTGAAGTTGGGGTTGTTACCGAGGTCAGGCTGATGATGAACCCTCAGACTAAAAAGAATAAGGGATTTGCATTCTTGCGTTTCGAAACTGTGGAACAAGCAAAAAAGGCTGTATCAGAGCTAAAAAATCCAGTGGTAATATCTTTAGTTTCTCAATAATAGAGTAGACTTAAAACGCTAGTGCATCAAGTCACATTTTTTCCTCACTACAATTTCAGATTAATGGCAAACAATGTGGGGTGACTCCAAGTCAGGACAGTGATACCCTCTATTTGGGAAACATATGCAAGACATGGACCAATGAAGCTGTAAGTCAAAACTTTTGAGCCTATTTTTTTGCAGCTTTAGACCTTTAATGGCTGAGTTGTGTTCAATGGTGATATTGATTTTATCCTGAAATCTTATAAACTTCTGACTATTAATGGAACTTCTGCTGGCAGTTTAAGGAGAAGTTGAAACATTATGGTGTTACAACTGTTGAGGATATTACTTTGGTAGAAGATTCAAACGATAAAGGAACAAATCGTGGATTTGCATTCTTGGAATTTTCCTCTCGTTCAGATGCCATGGATGCCTTTAAGCGACTTCAAAAGAGGGATGTTGTATTTGGAGTTGATAAGCCTGCAAAGGTTTCATTTGCAGACTCTTTTATTGACCCGGGTGATGAAATCACGTCGCAGGTATTTTTTCCAAATATTAATTCCTTGTTTTTCTCAAGTTATTTTTAAATGGAACCTGCGTAGTAGTATGGTTCACTGATGTTGTTGGAGCATTTGGGTGTTTGAAATATCTCTTCTGATTCTTGATACTCCGCACGCTGTAAAATAGTAGTTAACTTTTTGGTTTTCTATATTATAAGATCATATTTTAACCTCGTTGTTTTTAAAATTGCAGTCACATTGGCTGCAGTTTCCCACACTTTTCCCTAGTTTTTGCAATCACAGTGCAACTGTAACCCCAATTTAAATTCATGCCAACTGTTTATAGAATTTTTTTATTACTTTTATGGTTAATACATGATAATTTAATTTAATTTAATTTATAAATCAATAATTTATGTTGAACTTACTCTTAAGGGTGATCAGAATAACACATACCAGTAGTTCTTTATATGAGATTACGTATCCTTGTAGTGTTTGATATTTGGTGGTTAGGGTTTAATGTACCTCATTTTGCTGATAAAGTATGCTTAAGTTGCAGGTTAAAACTGTATTTATTGATGCTCTTCCTCCTTCATGGGATGAAGATTATGTCCGCAATCTTCTAAAAAATTATGGCGAGATTGAAAAGATTGAGCTTGCCAGGAACATGCCAGCTTCTCGGAGGAAGGACTACGGATTTGTTTCCTTTGGCTCACATGATGCTGCTGTAAAATGTGCTGAAAGTATTACTGGTATTGAGTTTGGTGAAGGTGAAAGAAAGGTGTGTCCTAGCTTTGAAGTTAACATATGTGCACCGCTAAATATGGCAGTTTATGATGCTTTAAGCTTCTTACAGCCAAAGATTTGATAGGGCTCCTCCTCCACCTCCTGCTCCCCATGTAAGTTATCGCGAAGGACGCCCCCGTAATTATGATGCCGTGTCTGGCTCAAAACGTTCTTATGCAGCTATGGTTAGTATTATTTCTCTACCTTTTATTTTAATTGTATTTTTTCGATCCTAATTTTATTCAATTTGAGCTTAATTCAGTAAATGTAATTCTTCCCTTTTTATTTCTAACGAGGATGATGTTCCCCCACGATATGCAGATTCTGGTGCACGCCAATCAAGAGCTCGATTGGAATATGATCATGGTGGCAATGCTTCACAGTATGGAGGAGATGCCTATGGCGATAGGTTAGTGTCATCTAACATCCAAGGCTTTCTATTTTCCCACCTAACTCGATTGCCATCTTGTAATTCATTCCTTACATCTTAATCAGTAGGCTCGGAAGATCTAGTCTGGGATATGGTGGTGGCAGCAGAAGTTCTATTTCTGGTCAAGATTCACATGGGATGTATAGCAGTCGACAGGGCATGAGTTATGGAGGAGGTGGGTTTTGTCACATTTAGTCTGTTTTGTATTGTCAACTTCTGAATTTTCTTTGCTTAACATTTTTTTTGTTTTTGATGTCAGGCTCTTTTGGTGGTAGTGATGTTGGTGGTGTGTACTCATCAAGTTATAGCGGTGATTACATCTCTCGTGGAAGCGATGTAATCTTCCTGTCCTTCCTCAATCTCAACATGAAATAGTGTTATATGTGTGTATGTTTTGTTATATTCTTATCTATTATTGTTCATGTGCTTTAGGTTGGTGGCAGCTCGTATTCATCAATGTATCTAGAAGAGAAAGGGTGAGCTCCAAAACTTCCATGCATGTTTCACTTCTTCACACCATTGAATTAAGCTCACTCTCCTCTTCCCATTGATAACAAAATCATCACCCACCTTTCCCTCCTACTCCACCATTGTTGACACCTCAAGCACCAAATAGCTAACCATGAAGTTTTATCCAACCATTAATGTTGTTAAAGCACTTACATGACCTACATTGTAGTTTCAAGGCATTTTAGTGAAGGTTGGTTCTGTTTTGGGTAAATTGGAATTCGAAATAAAGGAGTCTTGGAGCTTAGGAGATGCCTAGAACTTCAAGTGTTAAACTTCTTGTTGATTGTGGGTTTTGAGGGTCATGGATGCTTGGTTGGAGCTTGCATGTGGGATTGAGTGCTTGAATTTAGAGTCTCAGTAGCTGTTGTTGAAACACAAGCAGCAAAGGTGGGATTTTTGGGGTTTAAGTTCTTGATCCTAGGTGGTGAAGGTGAAGATATAAACACAAATTTCTGCAACAAAACAGTTTGGACACTCTATGGTATTTCCTTCGTGACTCAGTGTACAGACCTCCGTTTAAGCTCATTTTTGTTTCTTTAGAAACTAGACACGAAATCCTTCAGTTTAGGCACAAGAACCACTTAATTTGACTGAGTATTGTGGGAGAAAAATGATTTACAAGTTTTACTTTTGAATCAGGGTCAGTTTTGAATCAGTCACAGTGTTTTAGCCATAACTCCCCGAATACTCATCATATCAGTGTAGGACTTGAACCATATGAAAGTAGGAAAAATTATCTACACATTAGGCACTGGTTTGATAGGTTTTGGTTAAGAATCGGATTAGTTATGTCTGTTGCAAAACAGATCACAGATGCTGCCAAACCGGTCTTTGGAGTTCGTTGACGCGTTCTAGAAGTTGGGGTTAGATCGGAGTAAAAAGGGGATTACATTGTTGATTCGAGATACAATTAGGGAAGCTTCAGTAACTTGACACGTTTGGGGATCCCTAACGGGTCGATTTGATGTTCGTGGAAGCAAGAAATTCGAGTACGGGGATTGTTCGTGCGGTTCCGTGCGATTGTTAAAGTCTCGTTGTTGTCGTTGTGTGCGATTTCATCGCCAAAGGTGAGTTCTATACTCGCTTAGGTATTTTGTGTCGAAATATTGTTGCATGTTCTGTTTTGTGTTCAGTCGTGCGTTTTTCGAGTCAAAATCGTTTTACGAGAATTATGTTTCGAATGAGGAACTATAAGGTTAATTGATTGACGATATGAATGTTGATTGATTGATATATTGGTTGTGTGTTGATTGATACATGAATTATGTGGACTGTTATTATGTATTGAATGACTGTTTTGAAGTTGGATTAAGATTGGGTTATGGGTTGGACGCGATAGGAAAAGCGAAACGGAACGAAATAAGCGATTTGTGATTTTGCTACAGGCAGCACGGGTCGTGCCAACCTTTTTGGTTGACTGGAATTACGTTTCCAGGCAGCACGAGTCGTGCTAGGTATGGCACGGGTCGTGCCAGTTTTTCTGTTCCCGGTTACAAAAATTCGTTTTGTCGCTCCTTTCGATTCCAAACCTCTTCTAATCTTCTTCCCAACCATCCCGCATGTTATGGAACAATTGATACTCTGTTTTCGAACATGATTGCAAGGTTTAAAATGAATTGTTTTTGGAAGTCATAATTGTTTCAAAAATCGTCAAGTAGTATACGCGAGAGGACATGACTTATGTTTATGGTTATGGAACTATATGTTCGATCAAGTTTATGTTTATGTATTAACATGAATGACATGTAATGAAAAGGGATGAATAAATATTTTCATCAAAGATTGTTGAGGTTTAAATATATAAATTATATCGAATACAGGAGACGGCCCAATGCGGGTATTATATAAAAGACGGCCCAAAGCGGGTGGATATATAAACTATATCGAAAGGATGGGTGACGACCCAGTAGATTAGTATATATACTAGGGGAGGGGAAGTCATGAGCCCCAGAACCTAGGCCTCAGAGGTTTGAAGCTAGTGTAAACTAGTGGAGAGGTTCGACGGTAAAGGCGTGGTCATTACCGAAGATGTACTATGGCATGAAAGGAAAAGATATATGCACGTAGGACCTATATGGACTACGATTAAAGGAAAAGGAATAAACGAACTGAGAGCTATTGTGAGGGGTTACGATAGGACTCACTGAGATAATGTTTATCTCACCTTTTATATGTTGTTGTTTTACAGAGAAATAGGGAAAGAAGAAAGCGACGAGACACGAGTAGGTGACGTGCTTGAGGAGAAGATAGAAGACTTGGTTCTTTTATCTTTGATATTGAGTTCCCTTGTTGTCTTTATAACTCGATAGTATGACTTGAATTTGTTTTAAGTTATGTAATCGTTCCGCTTTTCTTGTGATGGTATTGAACACTAGGTTATGAGGATAATGAAAGACATGGAACCTATATGGTTTTTAATTAAGTTATGAAGGTTAAGACTGTTGATGTTAATCATCGAGAAAAATTTTAGTCATGTTCAATATCAAAACAAGAAATATTACTCTGATGTATGCCATTTCGTGCATCTTAGCATTTCTACTCGATAGAAATATTAGGGTGTTACAGTTAGGGGAGGGAATTTGACAAACAAATATTCATAATGAAAAACAAGAAGTAGAAGAAATGAGCGAGTTTCGCGAGAAAATGTAGAATGCACAAAAAGATAAAGAGCTTCATGTTCATGACAGTTTTGAAGAGGCAAAGAGGCAGAAAAACAAATTTGGATCACTTAGTGATTCATGCAACAATTTATGTGTAAAGTTATAGGCATTGAGAAATCATGAACATTTTAATATTGTTCGTTAAACTTATAGGCATTGAGAAATCATGATTTCGTTTTCATAATATCATTATAAAAAAATAAAAATAAAGAATAGATTTTTATTTTGATTCTTTTCTTCTTATAAATTAAAATTAAAATAAATTTAATTATTTAAAGTTTTATTTTAAATTTTTTTATTGTTTTACTTTCAATTTATAGCATATTAATTGGTGATAAAAATCAAAGAAAGAAAATAATAAAGATCAATATATTTTTGTTTACTATGATATATGTTTTGCCATACTCATCTGCATTTATTATTAAAATTCATGCACATAAACTTACATATTAAATAGAATTACATTTATTATAATGAAGTTTAGTAAAATTCTTTTTCAACAATTAAGCTCATAAAAAATATTGCCAGTTATTTATATTTAAAAAAAGAATGCACTATATATGATTTTTACTCAAAATAAATGATTTTTGAATATAAAAAATCAATAATATATTTATGTAATATTATATTTTTAAAATACATAATTTATATCAACAATATCTTTATTTAAAAGTTTCACAAATTTTAAAATAAATCAATATATCAACCCGTGCAACGCACAGGCATTCCCCTAGTCTGATAGTATTTTAAATTCTAATTTTAGCTATCGTCTATTGTTTTTTGGTTACAGTTTTTTTATCAAAATCATAGACTATTGTGATATAACAAGTTTGATATATTAATTTACTTTCGTGAAATTTACTCATTAATTACAGGTTAAAAATACAATTAATTGTGTGTTAAAAAAGTATAATGATATAATAGGCTTCATCTTGAATTCACTTTTTATCTTGATCATGAATCCCAAGTAGGTAGCTCAGTTGGCGAGCTAAGGGATACCGAAGGAGTGCAAGAAGGAGGTCCCGAGTTCAATTCGTGGAAACTAACATTTCTCCCACCCCACAAATATTGCCTATAAAAAAAAAACCACGAGGCGGATAGAACCATAATGAATGATAATGAACTATAAGACTGAAATTTACTTATTTGATCCTATATAAATTAAAAATACAGTTAACCAAATACCAAAAAAAAATACAGTAAACCAATAAGTTTGTACTATCAACTTAATCTATAATCAAATAGTGAATTTCATGAAAGTAAATTTTTGGATCATGATACCAAACTATGACTAAAATGTGTCGCTCGTTGTTGGTTGTCTTGGCAATTTTAACGTTATAGGGAAGTCGGCTCTCGAGTTCGAACTTAGGTGTGAGCAGTGATAATGTATGTGGTGTTTATTTACTATTTCATCTTAATAGACAAAAAAAACTATGACTAAAATTTAGATTTAAAATTCGATTAATTTCAGGAAAGTATTTTCACCTAACCATACAATATGGAGCACTACTTGCACCCAAAATTTATAAAAAATAATATCTCAAATATCATGTTTTAAATCTCATCATAGTCCTAATTTTAAAAAGAACACCGATATATCATGAGAAAAGAATTGTTCGAATAGCGTTAATAAAACTGCCTGAAGTGTGTGGTGACACCACAAATCGCTGTTTTTTCCTTATTCTTACAATTTGTTTCGTACTACAAATTTTCCCTTTAAAAAAATACATTTCGTGAATGACACTCATGTCTTTATTAAAATATTCAAAATACAATTGATCGATCAATTTTCCCAAATATCAAACTATGACTAAAATGTGTTCCTCCTTGTTGGTTGTCTTGGCAATTTTAACGTTATAGGGACGTCGGCTCCTGAAATCGAACTCAGGTGTGAGCAGTGATAATGTATGTGGTGTTTATTTACCATTTCATCTTAGTAGACAAAAAAAAACTATGACTAAAATTTAGATTCGATTAATTTCAGGAAAGTATTTTCACCTAACCATACAATATGCAGCACTACTTGCACCCAAAATTTATAAAAAATAATATCTCAAATATCATGTTTTAAATCTCATCATAGTCCTAATTTAAAAAAGAACGATCGTACCTGATCAATACGATGTGTTGCTGCTGTCTGGTGGTGTTTCTCGGTCGCTGGGATGAAGGACCGAGTTCTGGGCCGCGCACGGGTGGTACCTACAAAGGCACTCCAACGCTCAAGTCAGAGGTGCTTCAACGGGCAGGGTCACAAGGTGAGTAAAAAAACGTACCTGAAGCCACATGCTAGCGTGGTATATATACTGTTCACCGCGCAGGCATTTGGCCGTCGCGCATTTATCGGATCTGGCCGCATCTTGCGGAGCAAGTTAGGTATTGGGCCGCGCTGGGCCTGTTGGATGAAATTGGCCTTCGAGCCCACTCCAGAACAGTTGCCCCCAAGCCTGGGTCGCCTGGGGGCGGGCTAAGGCTTGATTCGTTGCCCCCCAGCGTGGTCACAAACGACCGTCCTGGAACGATAACTGGTCGAAAGTTAACTGATCACCTGCATGGTCGCTGCCACGCGGCCTGGTCACACGGGGCCAGGTGTTGTCTCGAGTTTGGTGCCTGACAATCAACCGTCGTGAATGCTGAGGCGACAGTTACTTTAATGAGGTGACGTTTAGGGACTCGAGGAGTTTAAGTAATGATGGTACGCGAAGAGTGGCGCCTCTTCGCCTCCGGCCCATGATGATGGTTGGCCCATTATATATAGGGTTCAGGGGAGTTTCCATTTGCACGTTTCTTTGATCTCTTCTGCTCTCGCTGATCGCTCGCTTCTACCAAAGCTCGCTCACTCCTGCCAAAGCTCGCTCGCTCCCACCGAAGCTCGCTCACTCCCGCCGAAGCTCGCTCGCTCTTGCCAAAGCTCGCTCGTAATCAACTCGCTCTTAATCAACTCGCTCTAATTCCAGGTAACTACAACCGCCCTTTCTTTATTTCCATTTATGTTTCACCTGGTGGAGGGGGTGTCAGGTCTGGGGACAACCACGTCGACCCCTTCCCACGCGCGAGCAAGACCTTGACCGTTATTCCCCTCCACAGGTTCATTCTGGCGCGGACCAAACAAACCCGCCGTATCTCTGGAAGCCCGGCCGTTTCTCTTGCACACAATATGACCCGACCAGTGGAGCAAAGTTCTACGCACGCCCGGTCGTCTTCTTCTAATGATGAGTCTTCCTCTGGGTCTTCGACCCTGAATTGGACTTCCTCTAGCGAATCCGGAACTCGGCCGGACAGAAGTGGGGAGCCGTTCACTGAGGCTGTGATCGATGACACCGCAGAAGACAACGCACGGGTTGCCTGTGGCGAAGGTATTGGCCAGGCTGCGGCCGACGGCACTGAGACGGCCGACAGAAGCCAACAGGGCGACCATCGAGAAGATCCTGAGGTCGCAGCTGCAAAGGATATGTCTTGGGTTTCTCTTGCACACAATATGACCCGACCAGTGGAGCAAAGTTCTACGCACGCCCGGTCGTCTTCTTCTAATGATGAGTCTTCCTCTGGGTCTTCGACCCTGAATTGGACTTCCTCTAGCGAATCCGGAACTCGGCCGGACAGAAGTGGGGCGCCGTTCACTGAGGCTGTGATCGATGACACCGCAGAAGACAACGCACGGGTTGCCTGTGGCGAAGGTATTGGCCAGGCTGCGGCCGACGGCACTGAGACGGCCGACAGAAGCCAACAGGGCGACCATCGAGAAGATCCTGAGGTCGCAGCTGCAAAGGATATGTCTTGGGTTTCTCTTAACCTGAGAGGTCAACGCAGCAAAATTCAACAGGGGGGCCAAGACCTAGCGTATCTGGCGACCGGGCTAAACGAAGGTTGGAGAGTAGAAGGTATGGCCAAAGGGGAAGATGTCGCGGCCTGGACAGATGTGTTGAAATTCACGATGTACCGCATCGTTTTCGAACGCATGGGCATCATTCCGCCATTCACCAGATTTCAACGCCAAGTTTTACGCTATCTTCAGGTCGCCCCCTCTCAACTGAACCCGAACGCGTGGGCGTTCTTGTAGGCATACGAAGACGTCCTTGTGGTTCTGAGACGGCCGGTCTCCATAAGACTGTTTTTCACTTTGTTTGAAATGAGCTATATTTATGAGAAAGGCTCCAAGGGCGCCCGCAAGGAAGCGGTCTCGTTCAAGAACCGCTCAACATACAACTTTTTCAAGCCTTATATGGAATCATTGACGACCGGATTGAAAAGAGAATTCTTTTGGGTCGTTCCCAACTCGGCCGAGGCCCATCGAGGGATCGCCCAGATGTGGAAGGATGATCAGGAAGGAAAGCCCCTGTATCCCACGGTGTGGAGTTTTAACCATTTCTCGAAAAAACTGGGCCAGTACGCTTTCAAGGAAACTGAACTTGACGACCTGGACAGGGGGACGATCCATAGGCTGAGAAAGATTGCGTCCCTAGTCCCTGAGGGTCGCATCAAGGTCAAGAACATTGTGGATGCTCGGGGCAAGAAAAAAGTCAAGGCCGCTCTTGGTCGGTGGTCGCTCGCCTAGTTTAATTTCTGTCACTTCATTTTGTTTAACTGTTTCTAACCATCTACTTTTGCCTTTGCAGTTGACATGGCGAACATGAACGACTTTGACCTCTTGGAACAATGGGCGGCCGAGGATGGTGATGCTTCGCCCGTCCGGGGAATTCCTGAGGCTCAACCCGGGGGTACGCCCCAACCTGCAGGAACCGGATCTCAGCCTCGGGCGGGCACACCAGATCAAGCCATTGACCTGAGCAGCCCTCTTAAAAATCAAGAAAGGTCCAAGAGGAATAAGTCGGTCGATCATAGGGGTCAAAACAAGAAGCAAAAAAGTGGGAAAAGCCACGGGCACTCTCGGTCGCCTAACATCGACCTGCTTGGATTGGGCGATGAGGAATCAGATCGCCTGGAAGGTAGGCGCCTTGCCCATAGATATTCATTGCTTGAAGACGACCTAGTTGATAAAAATTTTAAACTGAACTCTGCCTTGTCATTGCTCGCAGAAATGAGGGGTGAGCGAGATGACTTGCTCAGGAAGATGAAGGAGCTAGAACCGAGAGTCGAAGCGATCGCTGACAATGAGAGGAAGCTCGTCGAAGCAGAACGCCAACTTGTGGCTGCTGTCTCTGCTCAAACTGCGGCCGAGTCTGCTCTGGACAAGGCGGTCGCCGACAAGGAAACAGCTGAGAAAGAGGTCGAACGCCTCACTTCAAAGAATAAAGAGCTGTCAAACCAGGTCGTTGGGATGAAAACTGAGCTGGATGCAGTGGAGGAGGAAAAGAACAAGTTTAGGGGTCGCTACAAAGACGTTCTTGACCGGGCGAAGGGAGCTGCGGAGGGTCAATTTGAAAATGCGGTCAGCCAGATCAAGATCCTCTACCCTGATCTGGGGGTCGATCGCGAGATTGTGCAATGCACACATCGTGTGATCGATCAACAGATCGTCCGCCCTAAGAAGATGCTGAAGGGGAAGGTCCTTCAAGAAGAGGCGGTCATCTACCAGGCCCCCAGCGACTCTTAACTTGTAATTTTTTGAATTGTAATCTTGGCCCGCCTGCGAGCGGTGTTTGAATGGGCGCCCTGGATTCGGCCAAGGCGTCTTTGTTTGTAATCAATGACAATTTTTCCATGAATTTCAGCCTGTTTAATTGCTCTGTAATTGGTTTTGATTTATTTTTGCTGTTCTTTTAGACCGCTCGGCCAATCGATGGTCCGAACAGGTCGCTCGTTTGGGCCGTTCAAGGGCACTCTTTTAGGCCGCTCGGTGGCTCTCACTTGGGCCATTCGATGGCACTCTTTTAGGCCGCTCGGCGGCTCTCGTTTGGGCCATTCGATGGCACTCTTTTAGGCCGCTCGGCGGCTCTCACTTGGGCCATTCGATGGCACTCTACTGGTCGCTCGACTGCTACTCGCATGGTGAGCAACCGTGCATACAATTTGCAGGAAATAAAGTACACAAGTCAAATTTTAAGGTCGGTCCTCGGTAAAAAACCCCTGTGGGGAAAAAGAGCGACCGCCTGTTCTTTATTGATCAATTAGTTTTTACAACTTAAACATAATACTTTCTCAACTTGTCAGCATTCCATGTTCTGGGGATGGTCGCCCCTTCCATGGTTTCCAGCTCGTAAGCTCCCTTTCCAGTCTTGCTGATAACACGGTATGGTCCTTCCCAATTAGGGGCGAGCTTTCCCTGGCGAGCGTTCTTGTTTCCCAGGTCGGCCCTCCTAAGGACTAGCTGTCCAATGGAGAACTCCCTCTTCTGGACGCGGGTGTTATACCTGGCAGCGACCTTCTGTTTGATGAGTTGCTCCCTAAGTGACGCCTTGGTTCGCAGCTCATCAACCAGGTCGAGTTCTTCTCTTGTTGCTCGCTCATTTGCGGTCGGGGTTGGTGGGTTGGTCGTCCTCCAACTTAGCTCTCCCATCTCAATCGGGATGACAGCGTCAGTACCATAGACAAGTCTAAATGGTGACTCCTCGGTCGATGAGTGGGGGGTCGTTCTGTAGGCCCAAAGGACCGACTGTAGTTCTTCTGCCCAATTGCCCTTGGCTTCATCCAACCTTCTTTTCAGTCCGCGTAGTACTACCCTGTTGGCCGCTTCTGCCTGGCCATTGGTTTGTGGGTGCTCGACCGAGGTGAAACGCTGTTTCACACCTAGGCCGGCCAGCATTTCTCTGAACTTTCTGTCTGCAAACTGAGTTCCGTTGTCGGTCACCAGTTGTTGGGGCACTCCAAAACGGGCGAGTACGTTTCTCCCAAAAAACTTAGATACCTTCGCTGAGGTAATGGTGGCAAGTGGCTCTGCTTCTATCCACTTAGTGAAGTAGTCGATCGCAACGATCAGGAATTTAAGCTGACCTGGTGCAGGTGGAAAGGGGCCGAGCAGGTCCATGCCCCACCAAGCAAACGGCCAAGGTGGGGTTAGGCTGTGTAGTTCTGATGAGGGCGCTATATGTACGTCGGCATGGATTTGGCATTTCTTGCATTTCTGAACAAGTATCTTAGCATCCTCATCAATGGTCGGCCAATAGTATCTGGCCCTGAGCGCCTTCTTAGCAATCGACCGACCACCTTGATGGCTACCACAATCGCCTTCATGTATATCTCTCAGTACATGGTCGGCTTCGACCGACGTAAGGCATCTCAGCAATGGGGATGAAAAGCCCCTTCTATACAGTCTTCCTTCGATCACTGAGTACTTGGTCGCCCGCAATCTCAGGAGCTTTGCTGCCTTCTGATCGCAAGGTTCTACTCCATTGAGAATATACTGCAAGATAGGAGTGATCCAGTCTTTGTCCAAGTCGACCGCTAGAATGGCTAATGGTTGGGCAGGCTTGGTCGATACGATCGGCCGCGTTAACGTTTCTTGGATTAGACTTCTGTGGTTCCCAGGAGTCTTTGTACTGGCTAGCTTTGATAGGATGTCAGCCCGAACATTCTCCGTCCTGGGGACGTGTTTGACTTCTGCTCGGTCGAATTGCTTGAGCAGATCCCTTACCTTAGCCAAATAATTCTTCAGGATATCGTCCTTTGCGTCGTATAGGTCTTGAATTTGGGAGACTACCAGAAGAGAGTCAGAGTGAAGTTCGACTCGGTCGACGTTGAACTCTTTGGCTAGCTGCAGCCCGACAATGCACGCTTCATACTCGGCCTGGTTGTTTGAAGTGTGAAACGCAAAAGTCAATGACACTTCAACAGTAAGTCCTTCTGAGTTTTCAAGTATCAAACCGGCCCCACTTCCTTTGCTGTTGGAGGATCCGTCCACGTGCAAAGTCCAGGTCGTGAGAGTGAAGTTCGACACGGTCGACGTTGAACTCTTTGGCTAGCTGCAGCCCGACAATGCACACTTCATACTCGGCCTGGTTGTTTGAAGTGTGAAACGCAAAAGTCAATGACACTTCAACAGTAAGTCCTTCTGAGTTTTCAAGTATCAAACCGGCCCCACTTCCTTTGCTGTTGGAGGATCCGTCCACGTGCAAAGTCCAGGTCGTGATGGCCTGATCGTCTGGTATTGGAGTCATCTCAGCGATGAAGTCGGCCAACACTTGGGCCTTAGCGGCCGATCTAGCCTCGAACTTGATCCCAAACTCACTGAGTTCCACAGCCCACTTGATCATACGCCCTGCTAGGTCAGGTCGGTGAAGGATTTGCCTAATAGGCTGGTCGGTCCTTACCACGACCTGATGGGACACGAAATAAGGGCACAGTCTTCGGGTGGCCACAAGTAACGCTAAGGCTAGCTTCTCGATCTTCTGGTATCTGATCTCTGGGCCTTGAAATACCTTACTGATGAAATAGACCGGGTTTTGCTTTAGGTCGCTTTCCCTTACGAGGACGGCGCTCATGGCTTCGTCCGTTATGGCCAAGTATAAGTAAAGTGTCTCCCCCGGTTGCGGCTTGGTCATGATGGTGTTGGGGTTTCGCGAGATAGCCATCAAGATGACATAACCTCGGAGCGGAATAACCCCTTGCCAAGGAACACGTAAGCACAAAATTTTCACAATAGGTTCATATGTTTACCTCTTGAAGCGAAGAGGAGACAGCGGAGATGACCACCAGCACCACGAAATCGCAGCACCTCTACTCAGTCCACGCAAGTGATCACCTTCGGAGTTCTGTGCTAGCAGCTCTAAGAGGAAGGAGGCGCCAACACTTGTATATTAGGGTTTGATGTAGTACATCACTTATGTACTCTTCCACTATATCTTGGTGGGCCTATTGGGCTTTGTACTTTACAAGCCCGATTCCTTTCCCCTCATTTGTTTATTTAATTAAATCAGATTTAATTAAATAAATCTCCGATTAATCACTTTATGCGTGTGACCCTATAGGCTTCCATTAAATTGGCAATAATATTAAATTAATATTTACATATTATAAACAGTGAGTGGTATCTAGCAATGCGTCACTGCTACCCAATTTATGGAATAATCGATGGTTCGATTAATACCTTCCTGCGACCACAAATTACTGTGACGTAATTGTCCCTTCATCCAAATGCCTTAGTTGAACACAAGGCATAATTAGTGTCATCCTTGTTATGTTTAACTATTTGTTTCTCGATTCCCGAGTATACGTCCAATCACTAATGGGCCCCAATATCTCATATTGGCCCATTAAGGCGTGGCCACGCATATTTCACGTATCGCTCTATCGAGAGGCCTGAGGCATAACTCCTGTTATGCAGGAGGGATGAATCCTATCTACATCACTCACACCCCTCCACATGATTCGTTGCAGGCCCAATAACCACCGTTATGACTGTCTTGTTACAGACAATGTTTGATGGCCTTAAAGCCTACAACTCTTCATGTAGGGATTGTAGTGACTTCAAGTCGAAGGACTACTCACAATGGTCGCATGAGAATAACTAATGACACTTGCATAACTATTATGTAGCATTCTCATAGCGGGTCAATCCAGTACAAATATTACTCCTAATACTTATACCTATGTGAAGACTTGATATCCCATATCCATGACCCGTGAGATACGGTCATCAGTCCACTCACATAATAGTCTCAATGCATTACTGTTGTCCTAATTAACAGTAATACTTGACTATGGATACTTTAAGAATAGTGTCTTTATGTTTAATGGGGTCTCACGATTAAGTCACACTTAATAATCCATTAAACAGATCAACTATTCTAAGGACTTTATTATGTTCTAAATAAATCCCCATAATAAATAAAATGCCTCATATCATTATATAAATAATAATAATAAATGTCATGATTCAAAATAATAACCAAGGAAAAAATGGTTGGCCTCTAGGGCTAACTCTAACAATCTCCCACTAGCACTAGAGCCAACTAGGCATACTCCTAATACCCATTGATCTAGTGTGACCATCATGCTTCTGCTGAGCAAGTGGCTTTGTCAGAGGGTCTGCTATGTTATCCAAGGTAGGAACTCTGCAAATCTTCACATCTCCTCTATCGATGATCTCTCGAACGAGATGGAAGCGCCGAAGTATATGCTTGGATCTTTGGTGAGATCTGGGTTCCTTAGCTTGCGTGATTGCACCATTATTATCACAATAAAGGTCAATCGGGTCAACAATGCTAGGAACTACATCAAGTTCAAGAACAAACTTTCTGATCCAAACCGCCTCCTTTGCCGCATTGGAGGCAGCTATATACTCAGCTTCTGTAGTAGAATCAGCGACTTTTTCCTGCTTCGAACTCTTCCTGCTTACAGCGCCACCATTCAAGCAAAACACAAAGCCAGACTGTGATCTTGAGTCATCTTTATCAGTTTGGAAGCTTGCATCAGTATAACCCTTTACAGAGAGCTCTTCCTCACCACCATATACCAAGAACGAATCCTTGGTCCTTCTCAAGTACTTTAGGATGTTCTTGACTGCGGTCCAGTGACTCTCACCGGGATCTGATTGGTACCTACTCGCCATGCTCAATGCATAGGAGACATCTGGTCTAGTACATATCATAGCGTACATGATAGATCCTATTGCCGAGGCATAAGGTATCTTACTCATGCGTTCCCTCTCATCTGATGTAGTAGGGCACTGTCCTTTAGACAGGTATACGCCATGTGACATAGGTAGGAGTCCCTTCTTAGAATCATACATATTAAAGCGCCTAAGCACTTTGTCAACATATGTACTTTGACTTAGTCCAAGTATCTTCAGTGATCTATCTCTATAGATCCTGATTCCTAACACATAGGAGGCTTCGCCTAAGTCCTTCATTGAAAAACAATTCCCTAACCATGCCTTTACATTCTGTAGTGTAGGGATATCATTTCCGATGAGTAGTATGTCATCCACATACAAGACCAGAAATACAATTGTGTTCCCATTAACCTTCTTGTAGACACAAGGTTCATCTTCATTCTTGATGAATCCAAACTGTCTTACAGCTTCATCAAAACGAAGATTCCAGCTTCTAGAAGCTTGCTTCAACCCATAAATTGATCTTTGCAGCTTGCATACCTTTGCACCATTCTTGGGATCAACAAAACCCTCTGGCTGTGTCATATACACATCCTCGAGTAGATTCCCGTTAAGGAATGCAGTCTTGACGCCCATTTGCCAGATTTCATAATCATGGTATGCAGCAATAGCAAGCAGAATTCGAATGGACTTGAGCATTGCTACAGGAGAGAAGGTTTCGTCATAGTCTACACCATGAATTTGTTTGAAACCTTTCGCCACTAGCCTTGCTTTAAAGGTATTGACCTTACCATCCATGTCAGTCTTCTTTTTAAAGACCCACTTGCACCCTATGGGTTTTATCCCTTCAGGTGCATCAACCAAGGTCCAAACTTGGTTAGTGTACATGGATTCCATTTCGGATCCCATGGCTTCAAGCCATTTCTCAGACTCTAGGCCATTCACAGCTTCTTGGTAGGTTGTGGGCTCATCTTGATCCAAGAGTAGCACATCACCTTCCTGAGTCATGAGAAGTCCATATCTCTCAGGTTGATGACGTGGTCTCCCTGACCTACGCGGTTCTTGTGCTACTTGAACAGACGGTTCATCCGCAACTTCTTGAGGCGTCTGATCTTGTTCCATCATTGTGGGTGCAGTAGTTTGTGGGCCTTGAATTTCTCCAATTTCTATATTCCTCCCACTGGTTCCTTTAGAGATAAATTCCCTTTCTAGGAATACTCCAGTTCTTCCGACAAACACTTTGTCATCAGAAGGAAGATAGAAATAATATCCTTTTGTTTCTTTAGGATATCCCACAAAGTTACACTTATCAGATTTGGGTCCAAGTTTATCTGAGATTAAACGTTTTACATAAACCTGGCATCCCCAAATTTTCATAAAAGACACATTAGGTCTTCGACCAGTCCATATCTCATATGGTGTCTTTTCTACTGCTTTAGACGGAACACGATTAATGGTGAAAGCTGCAGTAAGAAGGGCATATCCCCAGAAAGAGTCATGTAAATCTGACTGACTCATCATTGATCGAACCATGTCTAACAGGGTACGATTTCTCCTTTCTGAAACACCATTCCATTGAGGCGTTCCAGGAGGAGTGAGTTGGGATACAATCCCACACTCCTTTAGATAGTCATCAAATTGCTGGCTTAAGTACTCACCACCACGATCTGATCGTAGGGCTTTAATACTCTTGCCCAGTTGGTTCTCCACTTCATTCTTGAACTCTTTGAACTTTTCAAAAGTTTCTGATTTGTGTCTCATTTGATACACAAAACCATATCTACTGAAGTCGTCAGTAAATGTGACGAAGTAAGGAAAACCACCTCTGGCAGGTCTGTTTAGTGGGCTGCATACATCACTATGTACTAATCCCAAAAGATCACTTGCCCGTTCATTGTGACCAGTAAATGGGGCTTTAGTCATCTTCCCAAGTAAGCAAGATTCACATACTTCAAATGATTCATAATCAAATGAATCCAAGTATCCTTCTTTATGGAGCTTGGAGATGCGTTTCTCACCTATATGGCCCAAGCGGCAGTGCCAAAGGTAAGTGGGGTTCAAATCATTAGTTTTTACCCTTTTCGTATTTATGTTATAAACGGGCACATCTTGATCAAGGACATAAAGTCCATTGCACATAGGCGCACTTGCATAAAACACATCATCCAAATAAACTGAACAACATTTGTTCTTAATGATAATAGTAAAGTCTTTCTTGTCCAAACAAGAAAGAGAAATGATGTTTCGGCAAATGGCTGGAACAAAATAACAATTATCAAGTTCCAAAGAAAGCCCAGAAGGTAAAGCCAATACATAAGTTCCTACAGCTAATGCAGCAACCTTTGCTCCATTTCCAACTCGTAGGTCGACTTCACCCTTAGCTAATGTCCTTCTCCTTTTTAGTCCATGCACACTAGTACAAATGTGAGAACCACATCCAGTATCTAATACCCAAGATGTAGAAGTAGATAAATTGACTTCTATAACATAAATATCTGATATGGAAGTCTCACTTCCTCTCTTACGCTTAAACTCTTTCATGTATTTTTGTTCATTTTGAACACAATTGAGGGTAGTTTCCGATAACTTTTCCTTCTCAAGGATAGTTCGCAGTGATATCGGGTTGATTGTGTTTGCAGACATGATGATCTAAAACAAAAGGCAGATATAAGTATCATGTAATAAACATATTTAATAGGTCTTTATTAAATACGCTCCCACTATTTTACTCAAACCAATAACCCTCATCATTGATTCGGAAAATCCCGTTGGAAGATTTTCTAGTGAGACCAAGATCCATATTTCACCTTATTCTGAGACAGCTGAGCTGATTCACCCAGAACTCGATTATTTAGGTAGGAAACTCCTTTCCGATTACATCGCATGTAACTCTTGGATCAGTTGGGTGAGCAACACTTTACTCAAATCCATCTTATGAATTTATGCCCAACTCCTTTGCCTCTAGGCCCATTTCAATCCTATTGAATTCGGCCGAGTTAAGTTAGACCCAATGGTTGGCAGTCAGATCTTATCCTATCGCGCCTCACCGATATAGAATAGTGTACTCAGCTTTGGCATGACCCACACTAGACGATACTGGCCTTGACGAGTGCCACGCATCAGAAGGCAATAAACTTAATATTTTATTTGAGGGATTTTTAATAGGCGATCTCACCGGCATTTATGTTTACATGCAAAGCGTCTCTCAAACATGTTAAACATACATCTCATACACATCATGCATCACATACATAAAACATATAAGATATAGTGATGTGGTTATGGCCATCTAATACCTAAGAATTAAATAAACTACTTTATTACAATTCTTTAACCCACGTGCTAGCTTCTTGAGCTTCTCCCACCGACGTCCAGGTGCGGTGTTGTCTCCCGCCATCGCAAGCAATTACAAATTATTTAAATAAATAAATTGTCACGACACGCAGGCCGTATTTAAAACAAAATAAATCACGACACGCAGGCCGTATTTAAATCAAATAAATAAATACCAAAAAGCTATGGCCATAACCACACACCTCCTATTTAAAATTACTTATTGATATAAACAATAATAACATTTATTATTATCATCATTAAATAAATAAAATCAAATAATAATTCAAAAGGCATCATAAAACTCACGTGATGCATTTCGAATAAAAGTATATCAAGTAATTGATATGGCACTTAATTATCATAAATGATACCAAATAAATATAATTAATGCATATCAATTAAAATTAAACATAATTAATGCATATGAATTCCAAGAAATCTCGGTCATACATACTACGGCTAATATCACGTTTGATACGTTAAACAATTAAGAGAAAATTTAATTGCTATTAATGGACACCAATCACGTACAAGTTACCGAAACAAGATTTTCATAAACCAAATAACAAAAATGCGACATGTATGTATCTTTGCATTGAATTCCAAATTGGTGCATTTTAAAACACAAAATCAGAATCCTTTAATTTATATGAATCTCATTCATATCATCAAGATATCATGACCGATGGAAATACTGGTATCACGTGCATCAAAATGCAAAACACAAAACCAATTGATTTCAAAACAATATACTCGATATATGCATATTTCATTAAAAAAAATGGAGAGAAAAAGTCGCACTTTCTCTCTTGTTCCATAAAACAATTTTTTTTTTTTTTTTACTAGACGCATACAAGACATGTAATTTTATATATCAATTTTCCTTTTGCCTTCCAAATCTCCGTCAAGAGATTCATCACACAAAATTATGCCTCTAAAGATCAAGAGTTCAAACAGCGATTATTCACAAGATCAATATCGATATCATGCTATATCAACATCGAAGAACATAACATACATGTCATATGAATCATATTCAAGAAAACAACTAGGCATGTTATCAAATAAGCAATCGAACACATGGAAAATAAGGCAACTACGACCCTTGCTTTGATACCACTGTTGGGGTTTCGCGAGATAGCCATCAAGATGACATAACCTCGGAGCGGAATAACCCCTTGCCAAGGAACACGTAAGCACAAAATTTTCACAATAGGTTCATATGTTTACCTCTTGAAGCGAAGAGGAGACAGCGGAGATGACCACCAGCACCACGAAATCGCAGCACCTCTACTCAGTCCACGCAAGTGATCACCTTCGGAGTTCTGTGCTAGCAGCTCTAAGAGGAAGGAGGCGCCAACACTTGTATATTAGGGTTTGATGTAGTACATCACTTATGTACTCTTCCACTATATCTTGGTGGGCCTATTGGGCTTTGTACTTTACAAGCCCGATTCCTTTCCCCTCATTTGTTTATTTAATTAAATCAGATTTAATTAAATAAATCTCCGATTAATCACTTTATGCGTGTGACCCTATAGGCTTCCATTAAATTGGCAATAATATTAAATTAATATTTACATATTATAAACAGTGAGTGGTATCTAGCAATGCGTCACTGCTACCCAATTTATGGAATAATCGATGGTTCGATTAATACCTTCCTGCGACCACAAATTACCGTGACGTAATTGTCCCTTCATCCAAATGCCTTAGTTGAACACAAGGCATAATTAGTGTCATCCTTGTTATGTTTAACTATTTGTTTCTCGATTCCCGAGTATACGTCCAATCACTAATGGGCCCCAATATCTCATATTGGCCCATTAAGGCGTGGCCACGCATATTTCACGTATCGCTCTATCGAGAGGCCTGAGGCATAACTCCTGTTATGCAGGAGGGATGAATCCTATCTACATCACTCACACCCCTCCACATGATTCGTTGCAGGCCCAATAACCACCGTTATGACTGTCTTGTTACAGACAATGTTTGATGGCCTTAAAGCCTACAACTCTTCATGTAGGGATTGTAGTGACTTCAAGTCGAAGGACTACTCACAATGGTCGCATGAGAATAACTAATGACACTTGCATAACTATTATGTAGCATTCTCATAGCGGGTCAATCCAGTACAAATATTACTCCTAATACTTATACCTATGTGAAGACTTGATATCCCATATCCATGACCCGTGAGATACGGTCATCAGTCCACTCACATAATAGTCTCAATGCATTACTGTTGTCCTAATTAACAGTAATACTTGACTATGGATACTTTAAGAATAGTGTCTTTATGTTTAATGGGGTCTCACGATTAAGTCACACTTAATAATCCATTAAACAGATCAACTATTCTAAGGACTTTATTATGTTCTAAATAAATCCCCATAATAAATAAAATGCCTCATATCATTATATAAATAATAATAATAAATGTCATGATTCAAAATAATAACCAAGGAAAAAATGGTTGGCCTCTAGGGCTAACTCTAACAGATGGGTGGGTTGGTGAGTGCCGCCTTCAGCTCGTCCAATGCTCGCTGGCATTGGTCAGTCCATTCAAACTCGACCTCCTTCTTCAAGAGCTTGAACAGGGGAAGTGATTTGCACGCTGATTTGGGTATAAATCGTGACAGGGCAGCGACCATGCCGTTCAATTGCTGAATTTCTTTTTTCGTAGTGGGCGGCCTCATGTCGGCAACCGCCCTACACTTATCAGGATTTGCTTCGATCCCTCGCTCTGTTAGGTGGAAACCCAGGAACTTACCCGCCCTTACTCCGAAGGTGCATTTCTCTGGATTCAACCTTAAGGAATTCTTCCATGCTTCCTCAAAAATTTCCCTTAGGTCGTTACTGTGGTCTTGGTCGGTTTTGCTTTTGATGATCATATCATCCAAGTAGACCTCTGATATCCGACCGATCTGCCGCCTGAAGACTTTGTTCATCATTCTTTGGTAGGTCGCGCCGGCGTTCTTCAGACCAAAGGGCATTACCTTGTACTGGAAATTTCCACGATCGGTCATGAACGCGGTCTTATGCCGATCGGGTGGGTACATAGTGATTTGGTTGTAACCTGAATAAGCGTCTAAAAAAGACAGGAGTTTATAGCCCGCAGCCCCGTCGACCAGTTTGTCAATGTTTGGCAGGGGAAAGGCGTCCTTTGGGCATGCTTTATTCAGGTCGGTATAGTCGACGCACATGCGCCACTTACCATTTTTCTTCTTCACTAACACGACGTTGGAAAGCCAAGTTGTATACTTGATCTCCTCAATGAAATTGGCCTTGATGAGGTCGTCAACTGCCTGTGCGGCCGCCAATGCTTTCTCTTCGCTCTGAGTGCGTCTCTTTTGTGCGACCGGTCTGGCTGTCTCATCGACGGACAGTTGGTGGCAAGCAATTTCTATTGGGATCCCTGGCATGTCTGATGCTCGCCATGCCAAAAGGTCTGCGTAATCCCTGAGGCAGATGATGAGATCTTGCTTGTCTTGTTCAGGTAGGTCGCTCCCCAACTTAACTGTCTTAGTTGGGTCGTCCGATAACTGAACATCGATCAATTCTCTGTGGGGCTCGGGCCTCTTCAGTTTATTCTTTAGCTCGCGGGCTAAATCGTCGTCGTCGTCCTCAGGGTCGCTATCTGGGTCGTATCGAGCATCCAGGTCGGCCACATTGACCTGATGCCCCTCTCCAAGATTCTGAGGTTTAGCATTCTCCACCTCCATATCACAAATCTCTTGATAGAGGAAATGGCTCCTCATGGCCGCTTCCATGTCGGCCATTACTGTCACAACTTGGTCGCTTTTACTGTAAAACTTCATCTTTAAATGTACAGTTGAGGCTACGGCCTCCAATTTTCCCAGTGTTGGACGGCCAATGATGCAGTGGTAACACGATTTGATTGGCAGAACTAAGAACGTCGTTCTGACCGTCCTGTACGACGTGCTGCCGTTCGTATCATCTCCAAAAGTAACAAGTAATTCAATCGTCCTCAGTGGGTAGGTGGTCGCCCCATTGAACCCGGTCAATGGGGTTGGTACTGCTTGGGGAATAATTTCGCTCCTGTCCACATTTAACTTGTCAATCAATTCCTCAAACATGATGTCGGCCGAGCTCCCTTGGTCGACCAGTATTCTTCTGACCTCAGTGTTGGCCATTACGGCCGATACTACCAAAGGGACGTAATTATTGACTTTGCCATCGAGCAAGTCTTCGTCCCCAAAGGAGATGGGCGGCCTATTCGAGGCCGGCCGTGGGGTTGAAGTTGAGCCGACCATCATAAGTTCATTCCACTTCCTCTTCATTGCCTTGTTGGACTCTCTGATATCCAACGGATTACCTCCATGGATGACCAATGGCTACATTGCGGCCCTTCGACTGTCTGGGGTCGCGATCTTCCTCAGAATTGTTACGCGCTTGCTCGACCGTTGAGTTGACGATCGCTTTGCCTCTGTCATTGGCGGGTTGGCCAACGGCTCTTTCTTCAGGGCGATCGTTACCTTCATCTCTGACATATTGTCTCAACTTGCCTTTCTGAATGAGATCTTCTATGTCATCTTTTAGGGCCATACAGTCATTGGTGTCATGCCCCTTACTCTTGTGATATCTACAGTATTTCTTGGTAGGCCGACCTCCTTTCTTCAACACTAGAGGATCAGGTCGCCTAACACCAGTGAACTCGTTGTTTTGGCACTCCGTGAAGATCTGCGCGATCGGAGTGTTCAACTTTGTATGATGCTCGTACTTCTTAGGCCGGTACTCGGGCTTACTGTCACGATAGTTTTCTTGCCCCTTGGCCGGCCTGCTATTCTCTTCTTTGGGACGCGCGCGGGCGCCCTTGTCAGAGGCCAATTGCTCTTCATAGCCCATATGGTCGTTGGCCCTTCTAAGGAACAGGCCGAGGTCGTAGTAGCGGTTCAATGAGAATTCTTCAGCAAATCTGTGGTTCTTTCTTATACCACGTTTGAGGTACTTCAGTTTGTCCGTGTCCGATAGGTTGCGGACTGTGTCAGCCTCTGTCATGAACCGATCGATAAACTCCCTCAATGGTTCATTTTCTCCTTGGACGACCGAATCCAAGTTCTCTTCATAACGATACTGACAACGGTTGGCTGTATAATTGGCCAAGAACATTGCCACAAGACCTTCCCAAGAAGAGACAGTGTTGGGACGTAGGGATTCCCACCATTCTAACGCCCGACCTTCGAGCGACTGAGGAAAAAGTCTGCACTTCATCGTCCGTCCTAGCTCCCTATAGCTACAGTAGTTGTTGAAGTACATGAGGTGTTTATCTGGATCCCCGCGGCCGTTAAACTTGTTCAGGTTCGGGGGCTTCCTCAGGTCCCTTGGGATGCGATAACGTCTGATTTCGCTGGTGAAGGGCCCTTGTCCGGTCGGGATGAGATTCTGCCCGTAGGGCTGCATGGCGGCATAAGTTTGGTCGACGGGCAGACCGTAAAGGCCGACCGGCTGACCAAGGAATCTGTCAGCAATTGGAGGGGGTCCATGGTATTGTGGAGCATGCGACGACGACCGTCTTCTAGGCCGCTCTGAATGATTTCTTCTTGGTCGGCTGATGGCACGGGAGACATCTCTAATCTCCCCGTTGCGGTAGTCGTTAAACTCCTCATACGAGTCCCATGACCTGCTTCTTGATCGGCGGGATCCTGAGGACTCATTGGACGAGTATCTTGTTGGCGACCTTTCTGACTCAGGTCGGTAGCTCGAGTCAGCATAGTCGTAATCTTCCACGGGGGAACGACGGTGGCGTCTTCCTCGATGAGGGGGCAACCTGTGGACGATCGCCCTTCTTGAAGGATTGCGTTGGGGTACGCCTCGACGAGGAGGAGTTTCTCTTCGTGGCGGTGAACGATGTGGTCGAGATGGTTGACCTCGGCGACCACTCTCCGCACGCGGGCGGATCGAGATCGACCCTCTCTCGTAGCGGTCGATCAGCTCATCTCGATCAGCAATCACTTGATTCTTTTGCTCCAGAATTTGTATGAGTGCTTGGGTCACATGCTCTGGCAATGCTTCTGGGATTCCGGCTTCGGCTAGCTCGGCCGGTAGTTGCTGGGCTGGCTGGGTAACTGGCCCGCGGCCACCCTGCACTGAGGGTTCTTGGCGAGGCTCGCCTTGTGATTCATGAACTGTCACAGGCATGCCCTCTGGGGTCCGTTGAGGTCGGTTCTGTCCAGAGGTGTTGAGCCTGGAAGAAGTGCGTTTCTAGCGTGGTGGCATGGTTTGATGTGGAATAGCACTCGGGCCTCCCACTGTGGTCGCCAATTGATCGTACCTGATCAATACGATGTGTTGCTGCTGTCTGGTGGTGTTTCTCGGTCGCTGGGATGAAGGACCGAGTTCTGGGCCGCGCACGGGTGGTACCTGCAAGGCACTCCAACGCTCAAGTCAGAGGTGCTTCAACGGGCAGGGTCACAAGGTGAGTAAAAAAACGTACCTGAAGCCACATGCTAGCGTGGTATATATACTGTTCACCGCGCAGGCATTTGGCCGTCGCGCATTTATCGGATCTGGCCGCATCTTGCGGAGCAAGTTAGGTATTGGGCCGCGCTGGGCCTGTTGGACGAAATTAGCCTTCGAGCCCACTACAGAACAGAACACCAATATATCATGAGAAAAGAATTGTTCGAATAGGGTTAATAAATCCGCCTGAAGTGTGTGGTGACACCACAAATCGCTGTTTTTTCTTTATTCTTACAATTTGTTTCGTACTACAAAGTTTTCCCTTTAAAAAAATACATTTCGTTTTCTCAAATCCACTATCATTTATATATTTTCTTTAGTTCTTTCTAATTTTATTTATTAAATTTAAGATTTCAGGCCGGCCATTAATTTTTTTTTAGAAGTAAGGTCGGCCATTAATTTAATGTGTATGAATTGACATACAAGTATCGAAAGTCGAAACTTAATCGAGCCTGAAATGCAGTAATATATACACAATCATTTAAAGTATTTAAAATTATCAATCTAAAATATATATTCACTATAATTAAAATTATGATTATGATGCACAAATGTTAACTATTTTCTTTAAAAAGAACTAGTAAGTTTTTTTGACAAAACTTACAATTGTAGTTAATGATCTAATTTTTTAGGGAAATTACTCTCGGGTCCTTTATCTAAATTTAAGATATCGGATTAGTCCTTTTTTCCAAGTTAGTCCTCTAAAGCAACTTGAAGAAGATTAGCATCAGAATCTTAAGGCCACAACTCTGCCTTGAAAATCTGAGCTAAAGTGGCTTGAAGAGGGTTGGCATAAGAATCCTAAGACCACAGCTTCGCCTTGAAACTTCGAGCCCTAAAGTGGCTTGAAGAGGGTTGGCATAAGAATCCTAAAGCCATAGCGCCGCCTTGAAAGTCCGAGCCCTAAAGTCACAACTCCACCTTGAAAATTTGAGTCTTATAGTGGCTTGAGGAGGGCTGGCATAAGAATCCTAAGGCCATGGCTCCGCTTGAAAATCCGAGATTCAAAATAGCTCAACGAGGGTTGGCATAAGAACCCTTAAGTCCCTGATCGACCTTGAAATATCTCGAAAAGAATGAGCATAGCAGTACTATAATCTTAACGAGATCGTAAAGCCCGAGCTCAACACTCAGCATCATTCGCATATCTCAAACTCAAAGAAACTTGAAACTACAAATGAAATGAATAACTCTTACACTTACACAATAAGTGCAAAAAACTTCAAGGGCATACTACCCCTGCTTGGAGAAATGACTGAGCAACGACACCAAACAAAAGCGCAGAAAATGAAATGTGGTATGAAGACTAAAGTACTCGGCTAAAGTTTGACGAAAGTACAAAAGTTGTGTAAATATTTCATTAGATTTCGTTACAAAACACGTCAAAAGATTGAAAATATAGTATGATCTATTACAAAAATCCTAGTACAACTAGAAGCAAGCCGGCCTACTAAGCCTACCAAGCCATCGAAAAAACTTTCTAAGCCTACCAAGCCAGCCTACTTAAGTAAATATAAATAATACATTTTACTACTAGTGTTACTATATTAGTTTTTCTACTTTGTACTTGTTAAATAATAAATTTGCTCCCAATTTTGGTTTATTTAAAAATATTGTCCTACATCAGTTTTTGACTTATTTATAGGTATTATTATAAAATATAATTTAAATAGAATGTCATATAAGGATAATTCTCTAAAAGGTTTTGTTAGCTCTCAAATTAGAACTTAATCTCATTAACCTATTAGCTTGTTAGTCTACACTAGTGGAAAAAATGCATTTTATAACAGTAATTCATATCGGTTAAAAACGACCTGATGTTAAAAGTGACGCGGTGGCAGTTTTGTAATTATATATACAATATTTACATCGGTTGCTTCTCAAATCAATATAGAAACACAATTCCGAATGCTAATTTACTTCTTTCATATCGGATCCATGCTATAACCGTTATAGAAAATGCTAATTTACATATTTTTCATATCGGGTTAATGGTTTACCCGTTATAGAAAGTACGATAAAAATTTAGGCTCTGGAACCTAATTTCTTTTGCGGTTCTCACACTCTCTACTCACAAAATCCCATTCGCGTACATCTCTCCCTCTTGATGCAAAACCCATTCGCGTACATCTCTCCCTCTCGCTGCAAAACTATCACCGCAACTGGATGGAACATGTTGCTTCTCACCTTAAACACGATGGAACTCGCTGCATCTCGCGTAACTCACTGACAAACTCTCTGCAACTCGCCGAAACTCTCTCGCTGCAACTCGTTGCGTCTCGGAGAACCGTTTTCTCATTACGTTATTTGGAGCGAGTTCATTTTGTTTCTGCTCCGAATTGTAGTGTTTCCTTTACTAAATTCTTCTCTTTCATTCTTTTCTTCCATTTTACAATGACCACTTTTTCGCACGCACATTTGTTATGGTTTTCGTTTTGATGCTTTCTAATTGCTGTTTGAATTGGGATTTTGGGTTTTCTGTTGCTTTAATCTGTTCCCATTGTATGTGAATCGGTGGAGTTTCTTTTGTGGATTTGAGTTGATTTTTTGTTCTTAGATTTGTTTGTGATGCCAATTTTTTGTTCTTAGATTTTTTGTTCTTTTGTTCTGTTTCGATGATCCGTTCACCACTGAATGTTCATTCTTTTCTAACGCCTAGATCAGATTCTGATCTACCGCTCTTCAATGCTTTTTCTCTCGAAATCTAGTTCTCTTCAATTTTGCTTCATTTTACTCACAGTTTTTTTGTTCTTCAGACTTTAAACTACGGTTTCTGGGAACAAGGTTCAAGTAGTATCAGTTAAAGGAACTTGATGCCAAAATGCATGGCTTTAATTAAGAACAAAAAAACAAAAGAAGAAAACTTGATACAGCCTGGCCTCAAACGAAGAACACCTTTATTGGTTTTCATTATTAATTAGTTCTTTTATTTTTTTAATCTTCGGATCAAGCCTGAAACTGAAACTGAAAAGGAATGCTGATTTCTTTTTTCAAACAATAACTGGAGTTATTTGTTTATTTATTTATTTATTTCTGACATATAATTTTTATTTTATTTTTTGTTTCTTAATTGTGCTATTGACTGTGGGAATCATTGATTAATTCTTTTCATGATGGCCTAATTTGTATATTCTTGATCAGTTTCTTACAGTGTTTTTTTGTTGCAGTTGAAATTTTTGCCTTGCATCTTCAGAGGTAATGGCTACCGATAGTTTGACTCGTGTTCACAGTCTCTGTGAGAGGCTTGATGAGACCTTAACTGCTAATAGGAATGAAATTTTGTCCCTTCTCTCAAGGTAACTTTCTTTTATCAGTTCTAAGATCACAGTGGTTTAAGTTAGATATTTTAATTTATTTCTTTTTATAAGCAAGTAGAAGTTCAAAACTTCACATGCAATTGTTAAGAATAAAAATGTTTTGGATTTTGAATGGATTGAAGCCAAGGGAAAGGGAATCCTGCAACACCACCAAATCATTGCTGAGTTTGAGGAAATCCCCGAGGAGAGTAGACAGAAGCTCATTGATGGGGCTTTTGGTGAAGTTTTGAGATTAGCATAGGTAAATTATTTTCTTTGATCAACGACCTATAAAATATAACTGATAGGGTTTGTTGATTTTTCTAATTTCGTTGTTTTTTTCTTTCTACTTTGTAGGAAGCTATAGTTTTAACATCATGGGTTGCTTTAGCTGTTTGTCCAAGGCCTGGTGTTTGGGAATATCTGAGAGTGAATGTGGATGCTCTTGTTGTTGAAGAGTTGAAACCTGCTAAGTTTCTTCACTTCAAGGAAGAACTTGTTGATGGAAGGTAATATAGTTTTTTTTTTGTCTTCACTAATTAGAACTGAAGCAATATTTTGTTATGTTACACAACAAATTAAGTTTCTCTCTCACTCTTATTGCAGTTCTAATGGTAACTTTGTGCTTGAATTGGACTTTGAACCATTTTTTTGTGATCCTTTCTCTCACTCAAGGGAAATAGTGATTTGTATGGTTTCATTGACCCTCAACATTTTTTGCCTCCGGTGATTCCTCAACACCTTTTGACTCCAACGAATTTCAAGGAGTTTTACCTAGCGCCTTACAATGATATGTGACTTGTCACTAATTGTTCCCCAATGTAGAAATCATTGGCAATTGTTGATCATTAGAAGTTACGACAAAATACCACGTTTTAGGCTTAAACTAGCTTGATTTGGAACTTATAGACTAATTTTGAGCAATACTACTTGAGTTGATCCCTATTTTTGCAGACAAGCCTATTTTCACATATGTGAGTTGATGGTAAACTGTTCATACCAATTCTACTTTAGTTACAAATGTGTTCCATTATGCCATTTGATTTTCCCTATGTGAAAAATGAATCACCTTTAGTTTATTGTTGTTTCTATGTGAAAAATGAATCATGTAAACTAAGTAACTTGAATTTTTGTCTATTGTGTCAAATTTTTATGTTATTGCATCCTTGGGATATTTTCAGTAAGCACTCCTGCAAACTTGGAATTAAGAGGGGAGGGGGCTCACTCATGTGGTGTGGAGAAATGAATCATTTTTCGTTTGAATCATTTTTCACTTATCTAGAGTTTTGCACTCATGTATGTTATTGAATTTCCTTTTAGTATCTCTTTATTTTTTTATTACTTCAGATTTTTTAACATGGACAAAAGAACAACCTCCTTGGTTTATTAATGTTGCAGCACCTTATGGTTTCTACATATATTTGATGCATTATGGTTTCAACATATATTTAATGCATTATAAAAGAACAATGGTGCTTGAAAGGTTTTGTTTACCCAATAACTATAAAAGAATCTCTTTTTATTGAGGTTTTTATGCTAATATGTTGTTTTTTACTGCAGAATAGTCAACAAGTTGAGAGTGCACAGCATGAAGGAAGAATAAAAGGAATGGGAATGTACACTTTCAGATTCAGGGATTTACATATTTGAATATTTTTTGGGTGATGTGTTTTTTATCCTTCTGTGTTTAGCTTTTTTAGATCATGGTGTATTTGGATTTGAGGGTCTCATATGTTCAACTATTTGGTTCCCCAAAAACATATTATTATCTATGAATATCATATTGGAAACCTTCCTTTTAGCTCATTCTAAAATGACAAGCTATAGGTAGTAAGATTTGCTATATGACGTCAAGAAACAAATTTTTTTTAAAAGCTACATTTTTCATATCGGTTCTTAGAAAACAGATTTGGAAAATACTTTTCATATCGGTTCCCTTAAAAACCTGATGTCAAAAATACACTTATACTTGATAAAAAAATGACTTTTTATGACGGATCTACGGGTAACCGATATGAAAACTATTTTTCGCATCGGTTCCGCGGCAATGTTAAAAGTCCCTATTTTTTATATCTCCTTTTTCTGCATCGGTTCAGTTACCGATATGAAATGTCATTTTTAACCGATATGAAATGCATTTTTTCCACTAGTCCTATTTACAAAGTCTACATCACTAGAAGGTTGTAGGCTTTCATAAAAAAATTGGTGAAATAGGCTTCTAAATAGGCTTTCATGTCTTGTCAAACTTTCAAAAAGGTCAGGCCAGACCACAAAAAATGGTCTATTATAGGCCACTGGCTAGATTCAGGCCATGCAAAGCCCAAATCGGCCCAGCCTATTTCCACCCGTAACTGAAGGCAAAGCAGCTCTAAACATTGCTCCAACCTTAACACTACCATTTGGCGCCTGACCTCATCCAAGCCTACCTGTACTCCTCAATAGGCCTCAGGCCTAGCAGAAGACTGAGTTGGTCTCAACAGTAGCTGAGCACCGAGACTCACGAAGAATTTGCTACTCGAATGTCCTCCCCTCAAAGAGAATGACACCTCACCACCATGGTGTCGAGTTAGCCTTCTCTTTTGTAGAGTGGTGTTGGACAAGCCCAATGATACTTAGACCACTTGACTGCCACAACAGAGTGAAGTAAAAAATAGATCCGCATTGGCCTTATCCCCCAACCTGAGGCACCCTGACACCCTTGATGGAAGTCGTGTTAGCCTAGGGCGGTCAGGGGGTCTAAGGGTGGAGAAGGGACCAGATAAAAGCATCAAAGGGAGAGGCGGACACATGAAGGCGTGGAATGAACCTCCACAGGAAGCCCTTAATATAAGTGGCGGGAGATTTGAAACCGACCCCGCAATAATGCAGTCTAAGAAGAAATGGTCAAAATGGTGTTGAGGAAGAAAAGTTGACAGTCAAAAGATGATAGTTGATAACTCTTATTTATAAGATTTATTTATGTTCTTTAGGCTTAAATCAACTTGACTTCTTAAGTAATATTGTTGTTTAATTAAGTAAATATATGTTGTTTAATGTAAAAGAGGGTTGGGAACTGATTAAGTGATCATTTGGAACTTTGGTGTCCCATCTTGTGTTTTAATGTGTTTGTTCAGTGCTGCAGTGTTCAGACACTATAGTGTTGCGTTCTGCAGCTGATGAGAGAGAAAACGAAAAAGCAGCTTCTGTTGCATGTCAAATCACTGCAGAGCAGTTCGGAATTTTTCTTGCAGCAGCCACCCACCTTTTACTTTATGAGACACTTGTCTATTTTGTAATGGATGATGAAAAGAGTTGGTGGGATGGCTTGTCACCCTTTTAAGAGATATTTTCTTTATATAGAAGCCTCGACCTTCTTCTTCTTCATCATGGGGTTGCTGGTCTGAAGAGAGGAGAGTTAGAAATAACTCTCTTACACTCCATTTTCGTTCAAGCTCCATTTTTATAATAAAAGTAGAAATTATGCAGTGCTGTGAGCGATGTTGTAGCATCACGGGGGCTGTCATCAGGGTGTGGTAGCGTCACGGGGGCTTTCATCATTAAGAGTATTTTCCTTCTCTTTGTGATTTCAGTTTTATGGCTTTAGGTAACCCCTTTATGCTTTATTTCTTGTGTTTGCTGCTCATCATGAGCTAACTCTCTTGTAGTTGGGATGCTTGAAGCTATGTAATGATATTTTAATAGTTTTAATGTAATGTTTGATGTTAGTAATTTAACTCTTGCAAAAAACTTCTTCCAAAGCTTATTTTAGAACTAATCAGCTAAATATAAGTACATTTATAGGTTCAGACATGGTCTATAAATCGAACTCAATCACTAGTGCAAAAAGGGGATTTAAAGTCAGGCGAAAAGGGGATTTAAAGTCAGGCGCTCGCTTGACTTTTATTAAGTCGACTTTGTATGTCAGGAGTTTTAAAGTCAAGCGATAGCCTGACTTCGTAAGTCTGATTTAAAGTCAAGCATTTATTTTGCCTGACTTCGTAAGTCAGTTTTAAAGTCAAGCATTTATTTCGCCTGACTTCTTAAGTCTGTTTTAAAGTCAAGCATTTATTCTTGCCTGACTTCGTAAGTATGATTTAAAGTCAAGCATTTATTTCGCCTGACTTCTTAAGTCTGTTTTAAAGTCAAGCATTTATTATTGCCTGACTTCGTAAGTATGATTTAAAGTCAAGCATTTATTCTCGCCTGACTTCGTAAGTATGATTTAAAGTCAAGCTTTTGTTCTCGCCTGACTTTAAAAGTTCATTTTTTTTTAAAAAAAAAATTTATTTGGTAGCCATCTAATCTAAATAAAGACTGCTAACCAAAATCAAACCAACTAATCTAAATTACTTTTTTTTTAAAAAATTCAAATAAATGGAACTTACAATAGCCATCAATTGGTGCAACTACCAACATATATATAAACACTACCAACATATATATAAACAAATTTCTACCTCATTTATTAAGCATTAAATCCTTACAATAGCCAAATTCTCATATCACCATCATCATTCACTACTACATATATACCAAGGTCTTGTAAATTCCAGAACAATCATAACACAACCTATGGTACTTTCTAACCTACCAATATGCATTTTTCACTTTGTTACTAACTACCATACAAACGAAAGAGACTGAAAGCAGAAATACATGATAATGCCACCATACTAAGACTAACAAATCCTTCTGCTACTTGATTGCAGAATTTCCCTTAGAGCAGCACTAGCACGTTCCACTAGTTTATCTCTCTTCCTTCTATACCTGCAAGAAAAATAGGAAATAGGTGTTAATCTCCCTGCTAAGTAACCAAAAACAAAACAAAACAAAACAAAACAGGAAGGAAAATTTAGCCAAGTGAGAATTTACTGCTATACAAAAAATCATTATAGTGCAGGAAAATATAATATTGTAAAAATATGTATTCAATTGTTCATACACAGGAAAGAAAGCATTCTACCAATATAGCCCGAGGTCAGCAAAGCTAAATATAAGATCTACCACTTCCAAAAACATTTTAGTTCTCAATCTATCCATGTCATATCAAAGCAAACTTGTATATTTTTGCAATTCATGTAAATCTCACCATATATGATTAAACTAGTTATCATAATTGATTGAAATATAAAAAAGTAAAAAGCTAATGGCTTTCATCATAAAATCAGTTTTCTGAAACATGAGTAAAACTAATAAGCATGGGGAGATTTCCAGAGAAGCCTAGAAGAAATGTAACAGAGGGAGCAATTGGCTGCCAAACAGGTATACTCACAGGGAGGAAAGACTGAAGCAATTAGCGAGCTGATCAGGAATCTTCCCACACAAGTGATTGTTGTTCAAAATCCTTCCAAACAGTTCAAGTAATGGCAAATCAATAAACGATCATCAAGTCGTTACTAAACAGAAAACATCAAGCATGAAGCACTTAATAATTAAACATACAGAGAGGCAAGGTTCTGCAGCTGCCAATTTCTGCTGAAATGCTACCCGACAAGAAGTTGAAAGACAGGTCACTAGAAATAGAATAAATCATTAAAGGTTGTTGCAACACATGTCAATAGAAAAGAATAAATCACTAAGAACCAATTAATCAACTAGGATAGGCAATTTCATATATATTGAACTCCAATCCTTCAGATCAGAAATGGCCTTCAAAACTTACATAATCTGTATACTTCTGAGATTCCCAAAATCAGCAGGCAAATGATCATCAAGGCGGTTATGACTCAAGTTCCTGGATTTATAAACATGTAAATATTTTCAAAAATCAGCAACGTAAACACCTGGAAAATTAGTTTACATGATTTCTTAAAATATCCAACTTACAGGGTCAAAAGATGCTCTAGATAACCAACAGAAGCTGGAACCAGTCCTAAAAAGTTATTGCTAGACAGGTCCCTAAAACATAACACAAGATAGTAAATGATTATCATTTAATTGCCTGCTTAACTGATTGCCATGCAGTTGATTATCATTTAATTTCCTGGAAGAATAAAACTTAGTAAATGCATGCATAATACAGAAGATAGTGATGACACAAATAGAGACCAATTAAACTCACAGGGAGCTCAGTTTAGACATATTGCCAAGTTCGGGAGGTATTGGACCAGTAAGCATGTTTCCATGAAGGTATCTAAATTATGAAAAAGGTCAGGCAAGAAACCATAACTATTAATGAGTTCAAACTTTTAATCAATGAGTAGTGACACTCACAGTTTGCCGGTGAAAGACAGATTGCCGAATATAGGAGGAATTGGTCCCACTAACTCATTCTCACTCAAATCCCTACAACAGTGCCAGTATGCAAAATACACAATGCAGAAGTTAATCTCTAAACAGTTGAATAAAATGCATTCTCAGGCAGTAAATATGCAAATGTAGTATTTATACTGATGAAATGATCAGAGTAATTATAAACTTACAAAATTGCAAGGGCTTGCATTAAACCAATCACTTCTGGAATCTTCCCGGTTAATCTATTTCCTTGAAGTGACCTAGATAGAAAGCACAGCAAACTTTCTCAATACAATACAACAGAAGTAGCCAACATTGAACTTTGTCAATACAAGTAGCCAAATTACTTACAGAGTAGCCACTTGAAGAAAACCAATATTATATGGAATCTCCCCAGTAATCTGATTATATGATACGTCCCTGAAAAACTCAATGAGAAGATAGCCTAAGCATCTGGATCAAAACATTCGAAAGCAAATATTGATCAAACTAAATACTAAATGACTTGACATACAAGATTTCAAAACTTGTGAAGTTCCCAATGCTCTCTGGTATAGTACCAGTCAAATTATTGCCTCTGACATCACTGATAATTCATGCAAAACAAAACAGAATAACATAGGTCAAAACAGCGGCAGCGAAACAGTTTCGCCACTAAGCCACTTTTATAATTCTCAAAGGAATCATCATCGAGGCCGTCCTGAAATCAAACACATTTCTTCAAAACACGGTCTTCTAACTCAAGGATTGAGTACAAACAAACCCACTACTGAATAGATGATACATTACATGCAATGAAAATGCGAATAGAAGAGACATCCCATTGATAGTTATCTCAAGCCTAAAGTGTTGCTAAATTGAATCATCTAGTAGTTGTTTTCTAGTTTTGATCACATTAAACAATAATTGCAACACTACCCCCCCTTCTTGCATCGCAATACTGTCAAACAGCTCCAGAGGGAAAAGATGGTACCATTGCAAATTTTTAAAAATCTACCAGCAGACCACTTCAATATAGTCCACCCTAAACATCACCTTTAGTTTTTTAATAGCTTTTGTCAAAAGAGAGTACACCGGTGAAAACAACCGTGTTGGAACAAGTTCTTATGACATTTTATTTTGTGAGATGAAAACTCAAAACACAAACATGGGCAACAGCAATGTAAATTCCATAAGAACTTTAGATTAGGCATATTACGAAATCCTAGCATTGTCACGTCATTTCTTAGTAACCATGTCACGTCAATTTTATTGAAGTTCACATGGAAGCAGTTAGGCAAAGAACATGAAGCTTGAAGGAATGAGGAACACTTACCAACAACTCTTCAATGCCATTTATGAAGCTATCGATTCTACCTTGCAAGTAAGCTGGGTCGTATTCAGATGACTGAATGCAAAAACAAAATCCAAATACACGGTATGTTACTCGTGGGCTACACTCAACCACATAACCAAGTTGCTCCTTTGTCCTGAATCCAGATACATATAAAAAATTTCAGCCCCAAACAAACAAGAAGGCAGGACAGAAGAAAAAAGAAGAAACAGTAATCTCAAGGAGGAAGGTACCTTTGGCATGTACAAATCTGTGATTTCACCATATTTCTCAAAATGACTGCAGGGAAAAGAAAGAATGGGAGACTATTACATAAATTTCCTCATATGTTCTTTATTACAAGTACATTACGAAAGAAAAAACACTTGTGAGACTAGATTATTTTAATGAAGATACTACATGTTCATATACCTTCTAAAAGTAGCTTCTGTTACTGATTGTGGAATCCTGGCCACAAATATTCTGGTAACTTTTTTGGCCGGTGCCCTCATCTCCTCCTTTAAGATGAAAACATTACAAGAATCAGCAGTAAAATCATAGCACAGGGTAAAACAGCCATGTACCAAAGCTGGTTTTAAGTTTAAAACATATTTAATTGCAACCTTTGGTGTGGCCACTTTGACTTCCAGCATCCTATTACCAAGAACATGTTCACTTGACAATACTTCCTGCAGCCAGAAAGACACCCAACTCGTGATATAGCATGCAGATTTGACCAGAAATATGTGCTTATGTTAGGAACTGTGAAATCAGAATTAAAGAAAGGGACAATGTGTCCCTGATTTTATTGAATGAATGGAATTGAAAAGAACATAAAGTAGAATACTCCTTTCACACTAGAAATCTTCCAGTCAAAAAATCAACAAATTGAATAAGCTTATGTCTAGGTGAAAAGCAGTTACCTTGGCATCATCCAATGAAGCAAATGTAACATATCCAAAACCACGAGACCGCCCAGTCGACCGCTCCTAGATTCAAGTGAGAATATTAGAATGCATCTCCAGCAAATTTAATGGTATAGGGGGAATCTAACCTATCCCTGTACAAGACTATGTCATATAGACCAGAAGCCATAAGTCCCAATTTGATCTTTTCTTATCTACTTTTTAAGTTTGCCGCACCAAGTTTAAGCATGTCACTTTTCCTCTTCAAATTTCGGATAAATAAGAATGACTAACAATCAATAAAGATCGTGCAGGGCATTTCCTAGACATAATAACAAATGATAGTATTTCTGTCTAAGCTGTGCTTTTTTGCTAATATTTACATAGCCAATGCCAAACACAAGTCATAGAAGACGGCTGAATTAGGTAGTCAACTATCACTGTAAAACTTTGTCAAATTTTATGAGATAGGTTAAGTGCGTGTTTGGAGTCACTTTTGGGAGAGCCAAAAGTCATTCTAGAGACCTAAACTTTATTTTGACATGATTGAGTGTTCTTGTTCTTAAGTAAATTGATTTTGCCTCTAGAATGGATTCTAACTTGAAGCTGAGATTTGGAGTTTTTGCCTCCAAACATGACTAGTACACCCAAATATTGTTCAACTCACTTTTACATAAATATATTCTAACCTAACTAACTTTGCATTCAACTCACTTTTAGCTAAAATAAATTCTTCCTATCGTAGAACCAAACACACTAACTGTACAACCCTTATCTAAATTTATCTTTGGAAGAGTGGTAATGAGGGGGGAGGGGAGAAAAGCGACCCAAAACCCTTGTTTGAGGTCAAAAACTGCCATTGAAGAACCATTATATAGATTTTATCATTAGATGACCAACACCAATATATACATTTGTTATCTAAGTGATGTGATAGACAAACATGAACTGAACAAGAATCAGAAACACTGAAAAATTGAAAGTAAGAGATAACCTTCATGACAACGCAATCTTCCAGTTTGCCATATTTGCTCATATATTCTTTCAACCCCTCAGTATCAACATCCCATGGGATACCCAAAACCTAAGATGCAATTTAAAAACGCAAATGATTACCCAATCAAAGAAAAACCACAAGAAACAGAAACGAACTCAAATTATTGATTGTTGCAACAAAAAAGTAAAAATACGAACAAAAGGTTTCAAAAGAAAAGAGAAGATTGAAGTAAAAAGGCAGCCAATACCTTTGCATGTCGAGGTGAACGAGCTCGTCGATGGCCGAATCAAGAGCGAATCGATCTTCCTTCTTGGCCAACAACTTCACCTCCTGAACAACATGAACCCCCAACCATTCTTCAGATCCGAAGAGTACATGTGCCGAATCGCGTCGTCGATCGCTTCTCTCTCCTCAAAACTCGCGGATCCGAAATCCTCCAAGAAAATATATCATGAAAACCCTATTAAAAGCTTCTATTTATGAAGAAGCAGCGTTGCGAGCAGAGAGGAAGAGATGCTGAGAAACAAAGATGCGAGGGGAAGAGATGCGAGATGCGAGAGGGAAACGTGAGAGTGCGATGGAAGATGCAGTCAACGATGATTTTGGGGCTAGGGTGAGAGTGAGATGCGAGATGCTGAAATGTTGATTTGGGGCTTGGGCGTGGAGAGCTTGGAAGAAGAAGCTGGGAACCAGAGAAGAAAGGAGAAAACCAGAGAAGAAAGGTGAAAGAAAGAGGCAAGGCTTCGCGTAAAGTGTGAGAGTGGAGAGCTAGGGTTTCGGGTAAATTGAAAATCTTTTTTTCTATTTTGGTACTTTAGAAGTCAAGCGGATACGGGCCTGACTTCTAAAGTACTAAAAAAGAAAAAAAGAACTTCACCATTAATTACAAGTTTGCCACCGTGTCTACTTACGTAGTCAGGCAAATACACGCCTGACTTCTAAAGTCTAATTTTTTTCTTATTTTTTCACTTTAGAAGTCAGGCGTGTATTCGCCTGACTTTAAAACTCGCGCGTTTTGCCTATTAATTACAAGTTTGCCACCGTGTCTACTTATGTAGTCAGGCATCTGAGCGCCTGACTTTAAATGTCTAATTCTAATCCTATTTTTGCACTAGTGAATGATTAATGTGGGTAAATGGTTGTTTTAAGGACACTTAAAATAACCCATACTTAAACTTAGACATAGAAAAACATAGTCCATAGGGTGAATACTGTGGAAGCTTAAATATGGAAAAAGAAGGAAAAAACCCGTGCTACCGTCGTATTATCTAGACACCATTAAAGAAAGGAAAAAGTTGGTGGCTCCTTTTTCAGTGTCTTCCTAACTTTAGTGGGTGGTCTTCCCTTACTGAGCTTGATTAATAATCAAAGTTATTTATTTATTTTAAATTAGCTAAATTAGCTAAATTATTTATTTATTTATTTATTTATTTATTTATATGCAGAAAAAAGCATACAATGAGAAAAGCAGGGAAGGAATAAAAGCTCTTCGAGCTCTTGATTATTATTACTCTCTCTATTCTACTACCTTCATTGTCTTCATTTCTCTCACTTTGATTATTATTACTCCATATATCTTCTCCAAAAGACTTACCCAAGTGAGAAACCAAACCACTAAACTATTGCTAGTAATTTGGAATAGTAGTTCTTATAAAAGACGTTGGTCCCCCACCAAGTTCCCCTAACTCTTTCTTTCTACTTTTCCTTTCTTCCTTCCTTCCACTTCCCAAAGAGGAGCTAGAACAAACAAGAGGAGCAGCACAAGAAGAATTTAGAAAGAAAGATGATCAGCTTCTAAATCTAAAAGATCTACTCAACAAAACCATAAGAGAAATACCAAAACTTTTCTTAGAAAATCTCATTCCTGAGGTGAGCTTCTAATATTTTCTCTCATTCCTTTTCTTGATAGTTGTAATTTTCGTAGCTAGCTTTATGAAGATTAGAAACTTGTTCATCTTATTGTTTTTTCATCAAAAAGGATATATTTTTGTAAGCTTTGTTTCATAGAAATATTTCAAGCAAAAATCATAATTTTCTTCATTACTTGTTAGCATATCGGAAAGGATACAATTTGCAATTTGAGTCCTCATTTTATAGGCATTTTGAAATACTTAAATATTATTCAGCTGAAAATACTTAAATATTATTAAGATGGAGTGATGGATCTTCGAGAGATCTCCCTTTTTATCAAGTATTTATGTTTCTTTCACTAAAACAACAAAAGAGGTTGTCTTTTAGTAGACTCAACAACAAGCACAGCTACAGAACAGAGGTTGCCTGTTAGCAGATAATTGCTGGGTTTAGTGTGGATTTGGGAAGAGTGTTGTAACTTGTATATATTCGGAGTGGATGGCATTTATAGGATGAGCTTCAATTTATTAACTAAATTAAACATGAGGGTAAAATGAAATTAGATGTTTTTAAGTGCTTTTTTTTCTTAATTACTCAATGAGATGTTCTGTTTATTTGTATGAGTTTTGATCATGTTTTGGTTATCATTTTTTTATAAAATTATTTTGGTTAAAAAAGAAAAATGAAATATTTATGAAAAAATGTAAATATTTTATAATGTTAAGGATATTTAAAATGATTTTGGAAAAAATAGATCTATGTTTACAAAGAAAAATTGGTTTCAGGTAAAATGATATTTAAAAATGACATATTTTTTATGTAAAATAACCTAAAAATGTTCATGTTTCTAACCAAGTCTAATGACATGAAACCTACATGGATAAGTTGCCACTAATTTTTAAGAGTAAATGTAAACTCTTAATATCCCAAGTAAAGCAAGTAAAGCATCAAGTACAAAAAAGAGTAGTAAAAACTTGGGCAAGTTAAAACATAAGAGACAAATATTTGTAAAAAGAAAAAACATAAGATACAAATAAAGTACTTAGAATCGCCAAGTCACTGCAAGAGAAGGACAAAGTAACATGATAAATTTTCTAGTTGAAAAGGTTTTGAATTTTTTTAAGCACTTGGATATATAGTTGATCTATTTTTAAACAGGAAGAGACTTATGCTAGGTGAAATAGAAATACATTAATGCTTTGTACATAGTAGTATATACATATATTTTAATAAAATTTTCATGTTAATACTTTTATATATATATATATATATATATATATATATATATATATATATATGTTCTGTACCTTGCAATGTTGGGTGGACTGCAGTCGATAGGTTTCTTGCAATGCGAGGAGCGCGTAAAATGTATCCCGGAGGGGGCACCTGCAATGCCACTCCGACGCCCAAATCAGTATAGGGAATAGGAGAGTAGTGACTTCTAGGAATCAGAAAATGTACCTATTAATGGGAATGTGAGCCAGTATTTATAGGGAATCGTGTCCGTTGTGAGTCGGCGGATTGATAGAATTGATCTGAGCCATCCAAGTATGATAGTCATAATTCGGCTTGTATATTTTGGATATGGACCAAAGTGATTGGGCCAATCCATATCCAATTGCTGAATGGGCCTCTTGGTCCAGTCCAGAACAGTTGCCCCCAAGCCGAGATTATTCCGGAGGATGGTCTTGGCTTGAAGGATTTTCGTCGATTCGCCAGACGCGATGGCTCGCCTGCCTCGTCGGGTCGTGCAGAATATCTTTGTTCGTGACGACAACATTTTTGTTTTTATCTTGAAGAAAAAAGAAAAATGATTTCATTACTTTTTCCACCCACTATAAGTAGGTGGGTCTTCATTGCTTGGATTTTGGATAAGGCTTCTTGCAATCACACATTTGAGCTTGGAGCAAGCTTCTCTCTTCTTTCTTTTGTTTGGGTAAGTGTATGTCCTCTTCCCCCTTTCCTTCATGCAAATCGTGACTTTGCTGTTTGTCTACAAACTGTGACCATAGGGTTTGTAAGCCGTGACTGTGGCATGCAACCTTGCAAACTGTGACCTTACTTAGCCCAGACCATCACTTTGGCGCCCTTGGCGCCCAACAGCCACAACCCGTCACCTTGCTAGCCCAAACCGTCACCTTGGCGCCCTTGGCGCCCAGCAATCACAACCCGTGAAGTTGCTCAATGCAAACCGTCACCCTGGACCTTGGCGCCCAGCAATCACGACCCGTGAAGTTGCTCGATGCAAACCGTCACCTTGGCGCCCTTGGCTCCCGGCAGGTGGTGTGGTTTATTATATGCAAGTATACATAGTCACACAAGTAATAAAGTGATAAGAAAGGTCGAACCCACAGGGATTATGTATTGTAAATTTTTGTAGTTCAAAGTGTACACTTAGTGTGTCTACACTATTCAGTATTTTTGATTTGGAATTTTTTTTCAAAGTAAGTAAAATAATAATAAGCAATAAAATGTGTGAGAAATCAGTTGGAAAAAGCAGTTGAGATGTTTTTACCAAGTACTTTACTTCTAAATGTTTTAATGGAGTATGTAGTGTGGGAACACTGGATGTAGGTGCATCAGTTTGTGCCTTTCAGCACTTCTCTTCAGAGTTTCATTACAAGCTCTTATGATCTTTGTTTTCTACAGCAAAGAAAGGGTTGTCAATTCCTCCCTTGCCTCCTAACAATGATCCAAGTTGCTAAATAGGTTCACTCTTGTAATTTTATTATCCTAAGAACTATGTTATCCTATGTCTAGGTTTTAGCATATATTTAACAAAGTTTCCTTTATTAAATACTTGTCCTTATTAACTCTTGAGTTCATAAATGTAGCCCATGTCTGCTGCTACAAGTTTTTACCTATTCTAAAGTGATCAATTCCAGAATAAGTTGAAAGAAGTATTATGCAAGAGTTTAAAGTGTTACACTACATAAACCATAATAACATATTTAGAAGTTCATTACAAGGTTAGAACATCTCAACTTAAGGGAATTTAGCTCATGTTACTCATGTTATAAAGCAAAGAATATGCAAAGAACATAAGTAAATGAATAATAAGGCAAAAGAACTTAAAAGAGTAAAGATTACTTGAATAGAAGATCTTTTGCATTAAGTTCCCAAATTGAAGTACAATAAAGATTTCTTACACGAATTTCTTCAAAGTAGAAGTGAAGGGAATGGTTGTCAAGCACTTCCTCACCTTCCTCTCCTTAGAAACTTAAAATGAAAATAAACTAAACCTAAACTAAACTGAAAGATAAAAGATTTAAAGATGTGAAAGATGATAGAAGATAGGATGATGTCCTTCTTGTGAAGGATTTGGCTTCTATTTATAGGCTTGAAAGCTTTCCTCTTGCAAGGGGTTTCCTTTGGCGCGAAAGATCAGCTGAGGGGACCGAACATGGTTAGTTTGTTGACAACCAATCAAGCAAGCTGCACAGTTTTGGTCGCTTGCATGCATAACAAAAGAAGAGGTCCGTTGGAGAAGTGCCACATGTCTTTTAGATAAGTTTGAGTCTTGCAACTTGATTTTTATGTGTATCGCCGACTTCAGCAAGTGGCTCAGCTCCAGGTGACTAGGCATGACGTCACTAATCAAGTGTGGAAGCATTGAAATGGCCTTTGGATGTTTTGGTATTAACTGCAGAATTTTAGCAGGTGTTGGCAGTGTTTCCACTCCTAGTGTTTCCACTCCTGGGGTTGGCAGTGTTCCCACTCCTGCAGTAGCTGCACTGAACAAAAACATCAAACCTAACAAGATTTGTGCATTTTGCCTAGATCATTGCCCTTTATCTATTTGAATATTAAGAATGTTGTTTCCTTGATAAATAAGCTATAAATATATATATAAATGTTCTTGAAAATAAGCAATAACTCAAGCTTAATTGTATGAATAACTCTATATAAAATAGAGTTATCACACCCCCAAACTTAAATTGTTGCGTGTCCTCAAGCAACAACAAGAAAAAAAATACAAGATTTATGAAGACATCTCAACTCATGTTTTTCAAGAAGTGTTTGAAGTGTATTGTAATAAGCCTTTCTCTTTTGGTGTTTTTTTTCTTCCATGCCCTTGCTTTAAAATATTCAGAGTTATAAAAACTCATTTGTGTGAGTGTGTGGCCCATTGAGTTTCTAATTGGTTTCATAACTGAACAAAGAGTTTTTCCTTAGCTTTTTTGAAAAAGATGGAATTCTTTTGGTCACTCTTAGAGATTTTTCAAAATATAGCCGAGACTAACAATTTCTTCAAGTATTTAGGGGACTCTTAAGCACAACAAAGGGCTTTTGGTGTTCCAACTTGCTGAGCCAATACCTTATTTTGAGTGTAGGTGCCTTTTGATGTAGATGGTGTTGGCACATTAAGTGTTGCCACACTTGGAACTCTTTGAGTATTTTTGGTAGCGTACACTGCCCTCCTCACTGACCTCCACATGCATTTTCTTCTTTTTCTTGGTTTGTTTTTCTTTTTCTCTTTGAACTTTGTTCATATATTTCAAACCAAATTGCACTTAAGGGATAGGTTCAGTTTATATGACTCGAGTAAGTGTAGCTTTTTTTGGGATATTTTTGGTATTTTTGAGTGGTTTTTGACACTTGTGGCTTGCATTCTTCAAGCTGTCACACTTTGGCCTTTGTATTCATGGAATTTCCCCCAAACTTAAGTCTTTATGCTCTTCTAAATTTTTAATAAAAATCTAATTTTGACCTCAAATTTCCAAAATTTCCTTGGCTTTAGATAGCTCTTGATCTAGCATGGTTCTTTTCAAAACTCAATTTTTGTTGTGTCAAAGTTTTTATAAAACTGATCATTTCTAGAAAACAAGGCTTTTTCATCATTTAAAAATTGACTCATTGACACACTTCTTCAATTTTATTGAAAAAAATATGAATTGATCATGTTTCATAATCATTTAAATCTAAAAACAAGTTGATGCACTTAATTCACCATGTTAACACAAATTATTATGCTCTGTTAAGTACATCTAAAACTTAAAACATACTGACACTACATACTCACATGCTATAAATACTTATTCAAACATATTTCTATAATCATACATATATATTAGTACTAGGTTCAAAACATGCTGCAAATATAGTGCATACACAAAATACATACTATTCTCCACTCTCCCCCCCAACTTAAATATGAGCAGTGTCCCCACTGCTCTAAGTCTAGGAAACAGGGGAGTACTAATTTTGGGAGAAACAAACAAAAGTTTTTAACACATAGTAGTAAGTTAACACATAGTATTTAGCACGTAGAGTATACTACTAAAGCATATTATAAATACTGGAAACAACATTAAAAGGTATCTTTTTACTCTTTCTTCTGGAATCTGGGGCTGGCTCTCAGACCAGGGCTTTGCTTGTGTTTTGTCTTCTTTGATTTCTTAGTAGTGGCCACATCAGAGGTAGGCACACCAGGATCATCTACAGCAGCCTCAGGCATTTCTGCCTCTTCAGGTGTAGCTTCTGCAGGAACATCTGGTGTAGCCAGTGTTTGGACTTCAGGTGCAGGTACACCACTTTGCACTGGAGTTTTCTCAGATTGCTGCTCAATTCCCTCTTGATGTTGCACTGCTACCTTCTCAGCTTCTTTCTCTCCTTCTTTGGGTGTAGCTTTCTCAGATACTTCCTTCTCACCAGCTTGTATCCCTGTACCCTGTGTACCATAGAGTGAGCTCATTGTCCATTTCTTCTTTGTTGGAGCAGGCTTCATTGTTCTCCTTGTGTATCCCATCATCTGCTTCTTCTCTGCTAAGGCCTTCAGAACTGTAGAGATTGTTGCTGCAGGACTAGTTGCCATGACTGTTGATTTTGAAGCTTCTGCAGTTGGTGTGGGAACACTAACAGACTCCTTGACAGTATCTGTCTGCATCTTCAACTCTGAACTTGCTTTGCCTTTCTCTTTCTCAGGTTCTTCAATGAGTACCTGCATTTGAACTTTCTCAGAAACAATATTAGTTGGCTCAATAGGTTCTGTGCTTGGGGTGGGAGATTTCTGGGATGGGATGGTTGTTTCTGCTTGTGCATCTTGTTTTGGATTTTCAGATTGGGGAGTATTTTCTGGTGGAGGTGTGGGTGATTTTGGTGTTGAATTGTGACTGGGGGTATGGTGGGTGGTGGGGGATGGAATGTTGGTTTGTGATGGTGGTGAGGGGGTGTTTGATTGCTGTTGTGATGGTGGTGATGGTGGTTGGGCTTCATTTGTAGATTTCTTTCTTAATTCATACTTTCTTCTGGCACTAGCTTCCATATCATCACTGCCATCATCATCACTGTCACTAACTTCCAGTGACTCAAATTCATCCTCCTCTACATCCTTTTTAATATCCTTCACAGCCTGCCTTGCCTCTTCATCTTCTTCAGTATCTTCATCACTCACTTCTTCAATTTCTTCCTCCACTCTTGGTTTCTTTCCCTTCTTTTCTTTCTCAGTATCTCTCTTTCTTTTTACTTTCCTCTCTTTCTTATCAGTTTCTTTTTCCACTTCTTCATTAGGGAAAATTGGGGATTTTATTTCTGCTTCAGGATCATCCAACTTTAATTTCAACCATTCATGCTGTTCTCTTTGAAATTTCCAGATAGCTTGGAGTGTCTGCACCAAGTGTTCAGACACTTCCTGCTCTACAGTACTTTTAATTTTCACTGACCTCACTCTATCCTTAACTTCAGCAGACAGACCACTAGGAGGGGTTTTTCTGTAGACTTTTTCTAGATCAGAAGTAACAACTCCTTGCTTTTGACACAATTCAGTGATTAAGCATGGGAAATATAAGAATCCAGATTCCTTGGCTTGACATTCTACAATTTCTTTAGCTATCAATTTCCCTATGTCTACATTATCCTCACATAGGATTGAATCAATAAGAATCAACCTATCTTTAGATAATGTAGAAGTGTGTGAAGTAGGGAGAATTGATGTATCAATGAATAAATGCCAACTACCAAGCTCAGGGATCAATTCACCAGTTTTAAGTTTGAATTCAGTATTTGTGAATTTCTCCCACTGAGATCCTTTTATTGCTACTCTTTCTTTGATTTTAGCCATTTGCTTCTTTCCATAAGTCTCTAATTTTACTTCAAATGCATTACCAGTGTACGTGAGATCATAGTGCTTATTGATTCTAGCAGGGTCAAAGAAAACTTTCTTACCTCTAACCTTGGAGAAAAATACAGTACCTCCTCTGTTATTCTGAATTCCTGAGTAGAATTCTCGCACCAATTGCTCCAAGTAGTAGGCTCGAGTTTGAACAAATCTTTCCCAATGCATGTTGTTGACAGTGGAGAGGAATGAATGATGAGCTTTTGCGAAGTTGAAACCACGCTCAGGCAGAAACTTCATGTTCCAAAAGTGCTCACATCCAGGGATTGCTTCCATTGATGCTAGTACTCCTGATTTTCCCTTTTTCGCCTGAGTTTCCACACCGGATCCTTTCCCAGTGTTTTTAGAGGCAGCTTGTTTCTTAGCCATTGATGATTTTGAGCGTTTGAGACAAAAATAACTGTTTGTGAGTGGAGAGTGGATAGGATTTTTAATCGGTTTTGTGAGAGGGACGAAAGAAATTGAAATTTTTAGGGTATGTGAAAGGGTTAGTGGGATTTGGTAGTTGAGGGTTATAGCCGTTAAGTTGTGTGGCCTAACATGCAAGCCAACACGTGGAAACTTAGACTTAACACGCCACTTTCTAACCCTTGATCAGAGATGATTCCACTAAGTTGATGATTTGTCAGGTGACAGTTTTCTTCTAAATTATTCTAACACCAGAGTAGGTAGTGTGGCTGCATTAGGTGTGGAAACACCTAGTGTGGGAACACTGGCTACTCTGTTGTCCTGTTTTGCCTGCAAAATAACAAAACATGAATTTGCACAAAATAATAATTTTAACTATATAGTGATGGGTTGCCTCCCTCAAGCGCTTGTTTTAAGAGTCTTACAGCCTGACTTGTACCTTGGTCTAAGGTTTTGTAAAGTGGGTGGTGATCTTGTCTCTCTCTATATGCTCTCCATAGTACATTTTCACTCTTTGTCCATTTACTTTGAAGGTGGTATCAGTGGTTGCATCATATAGATCAACTGCACCATGGGGGTAGATTTTAACTAATTTGAATGGTCCTGACCATCTTGATCTCAGTTTTCTAGGGAAGAGTTTCAACCTAGAATTGTACAACAGAACATTCCTCCTTCTTTAAGTTCTCTCCTTTGGATTTTCTTGTCATGCCATACTTTGGTTTTAGCTTTATAAATTTCTGCATTCTCATAGGAGAGATGCCTAAATTCTTCTAATTCATTTAGCTCAAGAAACCTTTTCTCTCCTGCCTTTTTGAGATCAAAATTCAACTTTTTGATAGCCCAATATGACTTGTTTTGTAATTCAACAGGGAGATGACATGGCTTGCCATAAACTAACTTATAGGGGGACATTCCTAATGGAGTTTTAAATGCAGTCCTATATGCCCATAATGCTTCATCTAAGTGTAAGGACCAATCTTTTCTGTTTGGTCCAACCATTTTCTCAAGCATTCTTTTTATTTCCCTATTTGAAAGTTCAGCTTGTCCACTTGTTTGTGGGTGATAGGCAGTAGCAATCTTATGTTTCACTCCATATTTTGCAAGAAGATTTTCAATAAGTTTGTTGCAAAAATGTGAGCCTTCATCATTGATGATTGCTCTTGGAGTACCAAATCTTGAAAAAATATTTCTTTGGAGAAATTTGCTAACAGATTTAGCATCATTATTTGGCAGTGCTACAGCCTCAATCCATTTAGACACATAGTCTACAGCCACTAAGATGTATTCATTGCCAAAAGAAGGTGGAAAAGGACCCATGAAATCCATGCCCCAAACATCAAAAAGTTCTATTTCTAAAATATTAGTTCTAGGCATTTCATGTCTATTAGATATATTACCACTTCTTTGACATTTATCACAGGTTTTGACCATATAATAAGCATCTTTAAATAGAGTAGGCCAGAAATAACCTGATTGAAGTACCTTAGCTGCTGTTCTTTGGCTTCCAAAGTGACCTCCATATGGTGCAGCATGACAATGCAGGAGCACTGCTTGCTGTTCTTCTTCAGGAATGCATTTTCTCATGATTTGATCAGGACATATCTTGAATAGGTAAGGGTCATCCCAATAGTATTGTTTTACTATGTGGAAGAACCTTCTTTTCTGTTGATAGTTCATGTCACATGGTACAATTTTGCTTACAAGGAAGTTTACTATGTCTGCATACCATGGTGTTGAAACATGAGGTGTGGCCACACTGAGTGCAGAAACACTGGCTGTATTCATGGTAATTGCTAGTAATTTCTCATCAGGGAAACTTTCCTTGATTTCTTCAATTGTACCTGTATTATTACTTTCAAGTCTAGAGAGGTGATCAGCCACTTGGTTCTCTACTCCTTTCTTATCTCTTATTTCAAGATCAAATTCTTGAAGTAATAGAACCCATCTTATTAGCCTAGGTTTTGCATCTTTTTTAGAAATTAGATACTTGATGGCAGAATGGTCAGTGTACACAATTACTTTGGTGCCTACCAAGTATGATCTAAATTTTTCAAAAGCAAAAACCACTGCTAATAGTTCTTTCTCTGTCACAGTGTAGTTCATTTGAGCCTCAATTAGTGTTTTGCTAGCATAGTATATGGTATGAAACACTTTGTTATATCTTTGCCCTAGGACTGCTCCTACTGCAAAGTCACTAGCATCACACATGAGTTCAAAAGGCTTACTCCAATCTGGAGTGACTACAACTGGTGCTGTAACTAAGGCATTTTTTAGTTTTTGAAAAGCTTCTACACAAAATTCATCAAAATTAAAAGGTACATCATGTTGCAAAAGCATACACAATGGTTTTGAAATTTTTGAAAAGTCTTTGATAAATCTCCTATAGAATCCTGCATGACCTAAAAAACTTCTAATCCCTTTGATTGTTGATGGAGGTGGTAGTTTCTCAATTACCTCTATCTTTGCCCTATCCACTTCAAGACCTTTTTTAGATATTTTATGACCAAGCACAATGCCTTCTTTTACCATGAAATGACATTTTTCCCAATTAAGCACTAAGTTAGTGTCTTCACACCTTTGAAGAATTTTTTCTAAGTTTGAAAGACACAATGAGAATGTTTCTCCAAAAACAGAAAAGTCATCCATGAAGACTTCCATTGATTGCTCAATGAAGTCAGAAAAGATTGACATCATGCATCTTTGAAAGGTAGCAGGAGCATTACAAAGTCCAAAAGGCATCCTTCTAAAGGCAAAAGTGCCATAAGGACAAGTAAAGATGGTTTTCTGTTGATCCTTAGGTTCAATTGCTATTTGATTGTATCCTGAATAACCATCTAAGAAACAATAGAATTCCTTTCCTGCTAACCTATCTAACATTTGATCTATAAAGGGTAAGGGGAAATGATCTTTCTTAGTGGCCTTATTGAGTTTTCTGTAATCCATACAGATTCTCCACCCTGTTACAGTTCTAGTTGGGATTAATTCATTATTTTTATTGGCTACAACTGTGACTCCACCCTTTTTAGGAACACATTGCACAGGACTAACCCATGCACTATCTGAGATAGGGTAGATAATACCAGCATCTAGCCATTTAATTATTTCCTTCTTAACAACCTCTTTCATTACTGGATTTAATCTTCTTTGCCCTTCTATGCTATTTTTAGAATTTTCTTCTAAAATTATCCTATGCATGCATGTTGAGGGGCTAATCCCTTTAATGTCAGACATTTGCCAACCTATAGCTTTTCTATGTTTTCTCAAGGTGTTAATTAAATCAAGCTCTTGTTCTAAAGATAGATCAGAAGCTATGATTACAGGAAGGGTATTATCCTCACCTAGAAAAACATATTTTAGATGCTTAGGTAGTTCTTTTAATTCTAGCTTAGGAGGTTGTTCAATAGAAGGTACATTTTCTTTAAGGTTGGGATCTTCTAAATTAAGAGATTCATAAGTTCTAACCCATACCTTAGGTGTAGCTTGTTCCTTGGGCAATATGCTTTCTTCAATAAATTTCTCAGCAGGCAATGCAGAAACATCAGGTGCTAGTGCATTGGCAAGGTGATCATACTGCTTGTGGAACTGCTTCTCTACCAAATGATCAAGTGAGATTGATGGACACTCTTCACTCTCCTCTGCAGGATACTTCAAAGCATTCAAGACATTAAATTTTACTTCTTGATCATTCACTCTCATGGTTAGCTCTCCTCTTTGCACATCTATAAGTGTTTTCCCTGTTGCCAAGAATGGTCTTCCAAGTATGACTGGCACTTCTTCATCTGCAATAAAATCAAGTATAACAAAATCTGCAGGAAACACAAATTTGTCAACTTGCACCAATATATCCTCAATAATTCCTTCTGGATATGCAATTGATCTATCTGCCAAAGATAGTGTCAATGTGGTAGGTTTTGCATTTCCAATCCCTAGCTTTGTGAAGATAGATTTGGGCATCAAATTGATGCTTGCACCTAAATCACATAATGCTCTTCCTGTATAGTACTTACCTATTGAAAAAGGGATTGTAAAGCTACCTGGATCCTTTAGCTTCCTTGGAATTTTGTTTTGTAAAATCAGACTACATTCTTTTGACATGACAACAGTTTCAAATTCCCCTAATCTTCTTCTTTTAGAAAGCACATCTTTCATGAATTTAGCATAGTTTGGCATTTGTTGAAGTGCCTCTATCAAGGGAACATTGATATGCAATTGTTTTAAAACATCTAAAAATTTACTGAATTGCTTCTCCTCATGTATTTTTTTCAATCTTTGAGGAAAAGGAGGAGGAGGGTATCTAGTACTAACCTTGGAGTAGGAGATGTAGGAACACCAGGTGTTTCTGCATCTTGAGAATTTTTTTCATTTTTATTTTTTCTCCCTTCTCTGTACCTTCAAGCTCATATGGTTCTGTTAGATCCTTGCCACTTCTCAAAGATATGGCTTTAACCTGTTCCTTTCCTTGCCTTTGTGAGGGTGAAGCTTCTGTGTTTGATGGCAAAGTACCTACTGGTCTTTGCTGCAAAGCAGTTGCTAATTGCCCTACTTGATTCTCTAGGTTCTTAATTGATATATCATGAGCTTGCCTAGCAGTTCTAGTTTCACTAATGAATGATCTAAGCAATTCTTCTAGAGAGTTGGCACTGGCAGGTGGGTTTGATCTTTGTTGGCTTTGAGGTAGGAATCCAGGAGGAGTACTTGGTGCAGGTGCACTTTGTGCAGGTGCATTAGAATTGTTCCACCTAAAATTTGGGTGGTTCTTCCATCCTGGATTGTAGGTATTAGAGTAAGGGTTGTTATTTTTATTGTAACCTACATAATTGACAGAGACAGGGTTGCTAGGACATTCTTCATATAGATGGCCTCCTCCACAATACACACAACTTGTAGTTCCTGGAGGGGCTTGTTCTATAGTTGCTGCAGTGTTTTCTTTAGGTGTTGCTACACTAGATGTAGGTGCACTAGTGCACTGTTTGATCAGATTGGTTAAAGTGGCTACTTGAGCAGATAGGGCTGATATATCATTAATCTCATGTACTCCAGAGGTTCTCTTTTAAGCACTTACCCTCTCAGTAGGCCAACTTGAACCATTTGTAGCAATTTTGTCAATAAGATCACATGCTTCATTATAAGACATATTCAAAAGAACACCACCAGCTGATGCATCAAGCATCACTCTGGTTTGTGGTTCTAGACCATTGTAAAAAGTTTCCATTTGTATAATGACAGGTAAACCATGATGTGGACATTTTCTTAAAAGTTCTTTCCATCTTTCCCATGCTTCAAACAATGATTCAAATTCTTTTTGCTTAAAAGATGTAATATCATGTCTCATCCTAGCATTTTTAATAGGAGGAAAATATTTGCTTAAGAATTTTTCAGCTAATTCATTCCATGTATGAATAGAATTGGGCTCCATAGAATTTAGCCATGATTTTGCCCTATCTTTCAAAGAGTATGGAAATAACTTAAGCCTAAATGCATCCTCACTAATGCCAGGAATGATAAAGTTACTACAAACTTCTATGAATTGTTTTAAATGTTCATGGGGATCTTCATGTGGAGATCCACCAAATTGACCAATTGTTTGTAACATTTGAAACATCATAGGTTTAAATTCAAAATGAACAGCATCAATTTGAGGTCTAGCAATACTAGTTTGTATGTGCTGCTGGTCATATTGAGCATAGTCTCTCATAGGTCTATCTCTATCATTAATCATACCTATTGGTCCCATTTGAATGAATTGTTGTCTGTGATCTGGTCCACCTTCAGTTTGTTGATGTGAATTAGGTCCTCCTCTTACTGAGGCATCTTCACTGTGGTGAGACATTGTTCTGCAGTCTTGTTGTCTTTGTCTTTGTTGTCTTAGCAATCTCCTAAATCTTCTCTCAATTTCTGGATCACAATCAAATTCTGGTGGTCTATCCCTGGGCATAAACTAGTGTTTCCACACTGAGTGTTTCTGCACTTAGTGTTTCTGCACAGAAAACAGAATACCAGTAGTACTAATAAAACACTAAATTAACAATCTACACAACAAAATTTTACTATAATCCCCGGCAACGGCGCCAAAAACTTGGTGTGGTTTATTATATGCAAGTATACATAGTCACACAAGTAATAAAGTGATAAGAAAGGTCGAACCCACAGGGATTATGTATTGTAAATTTTTGTAGTTCAAAGTGTACACTTAGTGTGTCTACACTATTCAGTATTTTTGATTTGGAGTTTTTTTTCAAAGTAAGTAAAATAATAATAAGCAATAAAATGTGTGAGAAATCAGTTGGAAAAAGCAGTTGAGATGTTTTTACCAAGTACTTTACTTCTAAATGTTTTAATGGAGTATGTAGTGTGGGAACACTGGATGTAGGTGCATCAGTTTGTGCTTTTCAGCACTTCTCTTCAGAGTTTCATTACAAGCTCTTATGATCTTTGTTTTCTACAGTAAAGAAAGGGTTGTCAATTCCTCCCTTGCCTCCTAACAATGATCCAAGTTGCTAAATAGGTTCACTCTTGTAATTTTATTATCCTAAGAACTATGCTATCCTATGTCTAGGTTTTAGCATATATTTAACAAAGTTTCCTTTATTAAATACTTGTCCTTATTAACTATTGAGTTCATAAATGTAGCCCAAGTCTGCTGCTACAAGTTTTTACCTATTCTAAAGTGATCAATTCCAGAATAAGTTGAAAGAAGTATTATGCAAGAGTTTAAAGTGTTACACTACATAAACCATAATAACATATTTAGAAGTTAATTACAAGGTTAGAACATCTCAACTTAAGGGAATTTAGCTCATGTTACTCATGTTATAAAGCAAAGAATATGCAAAGATCAGCTGAGGGGACCGAACATGATTAGTTTGTTGACAACCAATCAAGCAAGCTGCACAGTTTTGGTCGCTTGCATGCATAACAAAAGAAGAGGTCCATTGGAGAAGTGCCACATGTCTTTTAGATAAGTTTGAGTCTTGCAACTTGATTTTTATGTGTATCGCCGACTTCAGCAAGTGGCTCAGCTCCAGGTGACTAGGCATGACGTCACTAATCAAGTGTGGAAGCATTGAAATGGCCTTTGGATGTTTTGGTATTAATTGCAGAATTTTAGCAGGTGTTGGCAGTGTTTCCACTCCTAGTGTTTCCACTCCTGGGGTTGGCAGTGTTCCCACTCCTGCAGTAGCTGCACTGAACAAAAACATCAAACCTAACAAGATTTGTGCATTTTGCCTAGATCATTGCCCTTTATCTATTTGAATATTAAGAATGTTGTTTCCTTGATAAATAAGCTATAAATATATATAAATGTTCTTGAAAATAAGCAATAACTCAAGCTTAATTGTATGAATAACTCTATATAAAATAGAGTTATCAGCAGGAACAAACCGTGACGTTGCTCAATGCAAACCGTCATCTTGGCGCCCTTGGCGCCCAGCAGCACAAACTGTCACTTTGAACTTTGGTACCCTTGGCGCCCTTGCCCCACAAACCGTCATTTTGATCAACGCAAACCGTCACCTTGGACCTTGGCGCCCTGGCCCCACAAACCGTCACATTGGACCTTGCAAACTGTCACTTTGAGCTTTGGCGCCTTTGGCGCCCTTGGCCCACAAACCGTCACCTTGGACTTTGGAAACCGTCACTTTGAGCTTTGGCGCCTTGGAGCCCTTGCCCGACAAACCGTCACCTTGGACCTTGCAAACCGTCACCTTGAGCTTTGGCGCCCTTGCCCCACAAACCGTCACATTGGACCTTGCAAACCGTCACCTTGAGCTTTGGCGCCCTTGCCCCACAAACCGTCACCTTGGACCTTGAAAACCGTCACTTTGAGCTTTGGCGCCCTTGCCCCAAAAACCGTCACCTTGGACCTTGCAAACCGTCACCTTGAGCTTTGGCGCCCTTGGCGCCCTTGTCCCACAAACCGTCACCTTGGACCTTGGCGCCCTTGGCGCCTAGCCACACGAGTCGTCACCATGGCGCCCTTGGCGCCTAGCCACACAAATCGTCACCATGGCGCCCTGCAGCACAAACTGTCACCTTGTAGGAACTATATAACAAATTTTCATTAACAATGATAAATAAATATAAAATGAGATAAAACGTAAAATGAGATAAATCATAAGCAAGATCACAAATAAATGATAGTGAAAAGAAGAAGAAAATTTATTCTTGCAATTGAACCTGAAGATGATTCTGCTATCATTCATATGGTAGAGCTTCATGCTGATAACGTGTTATGAAAATAAACCAAAAATAGAGAAAGAGGAAGAACAAGAGGATGAGAGAGGATGAAAGCCTTTGCATTATTTTATTCACACTAGTGTCACAATACACATAGGAGATAACCCTATTTATAGGGTGGGAGAAGGGTAAGTGTATAGTCAATCATAAAAATTCACTAATGAGAAGATGGAAGGAGCGTAGTGGACGTCCACTATAATAACATTCATAACAATAAAGAATTATTAAATTTATATGCTTATTAAAAAAGTATTAAATACATTATATACCCTCTCAATTTTTCAGAAATTTAATTACTATAATTGTTATCTTTGTAACACCCTGAACTTTAGACGTCATAAAGTCTAGAATGTTAACAGTTTATACAATCAGAGATGCAAACTCACTTAAAAGTTTGGACCAATTAAAAACATTTTGGGAATAAACCACCTCAAAAGGGTTCCTTGAAATAAAACTATCCAAAATTCGCATAACTACATAACGGAAATTAGATCCTTACAGTCGATAAACAGCCGGTGTCCAAATATTCAAGTTAGAGTTTACATGACAAACTTACTTTGATTATAATATCAAAGATTCCGTCTCAGGGGTACAACATAAACATGGCTAGGGAAAACTAAACAAACATAACATAAATCGATCCAAAAGGATCCCTCGATAAATAAGTAGCTGCTGCAGCAAGTACTTCTCCTCGGTCTGCTTTGCTTTGCCCTGTACATCTGAAAACACCACAAACATAAACAGTGAGATTACAAATCTCAATGAGTTCCTCCGAGACCCCTCACATTTCCACTCGGTGTTTTCTAAATTCAGTCGCTTTCTTTTAATATTTTATCTCTTGTTACCTCGAAGCACAACCCGAGAGATCAAATCACTCAATCTCAACGGAGAACCCAATTCGTATAGCTATACCGAATAGTGCCAGGCCTTGGCTTTTGGGCTCATGACATCCCATCCACCAAGTGTGCTTATAAACCTCTTGGGATCGTCATCCCGCTCGTATTTTTTATGCCTTTAGTTCATTCAATAGTTTCCTCGTTTGTTAACAATAATAACCGAAGTAATTAAAACGTTTTTGAGACTTAAAACATGTCAAAATACAGTCACAATCAACTATTAATACTTCATTAGGGTTAGGGTTAGTATTGGGAAGGAATTAGAATTCAAAAGGAAGAGGAATAAAAATTTTTCAGGGAGGGGACCAGATAGTCGCATGGTCTGTGCCAAAAAGTGGCACGGTCCGTGTCAGTTTCTCAGCACCACCAAAAATCACGAAATATGTCTCCAAAACATCCATTGCAGCTCCATCTTACAAGATTCCATATACCCATAGCTGCCCTTGAGCTCTTCATTTCAGATTCTACCCAAAACTCGTACATGCAAGAGCTTCCAATTAGAGTAGTTTGACACACAATGAAGCACCAAATACCAACAAACACCCAAACTCTTCCTAGCTTTAGAAACAGCTCCCACACTCTCCTAGAGCTCGATTTCCCCTTCCTTTGCTTCAATAATCTGAACCAAACTCACATGCAAGCTTCATTTCAACATTTGTGACCCTTAGAGCTCACAGGCAACCCAAAAATGGCCCCAAGGAAGAATGAGGTTGAAATTTCAGAACTTGGAGCTTCAATTTCTCCAAGGTTTTCGATGAAGATGATGATTCTATGGAGAGGATGAAGTTTTGCTGGCACTAGAGATTAAGGTGTGCATTCATGAGGGAAGATTGAAGTGGGAAATGTGAAGAAACTCTCTTCTTTATCTCCTCTTCTTTCTCTCTATCCCTTTCTTTTTCTATTTTTCTAACAAATGCTGAAAGTGAGTGAATTGGAGTGTGTGTGTGTGTGTGTTTTCCCTCCTTCAGCTCCTATGTCTCAAGGTGAGTGTAAGTGAGGGTAAAAGGGTCTTTTGATTCTAAAGGGTGGAGCTTAAATGGGGCATTAATGTACTAACTTCAATTAATAATCCTCATATTAACTAATGTTTCAACAAAATAATTCACCCAATAATCCCCTAATTTCACTAATGCATCCAATTATCAATCCAAACAATCCAATGATTAATTCACAATCACACAATTCAGAATAACACATCAATTCACTTAGCAAATATCCCAAGTAGGTAGCTCAGTTGGCGAGCTAAGGGATATCGAAGGAGTGCACCAAAAGAGTGCAAGAAGGAGGTCCCGGGTTCAAACCCCGAAAACTAACATTCCCCACCCCCACTAACGTTGCTTATCAAAAAAAATTCACTTAGCAAATAAAATAATGGAAATGACTTAATAATCAAAGTAATTAAAATATTTACTTTGCGGGGATGTTACAATAAACCTCAACTTGAAAAAATTTTGTCCTAAAAAATTGTTCAAGTTAACCAATGCCCACTTTCCTTTCAAGCCCTCAAGCAAACCCCATGAGTATACTCCTACAATCATCCTATGAATGTGTTTGGGGCAAAACAATCTCCTAAAACTTCATTTACTCTCATGCAACCTCACAACTCAAACCCTTAGCCAAAGCTCTAACTTCTCTTCTTGAACACTTAAGGGACTCACCCCAACTTGAATTGACCATACACAATCCTATATATACCACGTAATAACCTACACATCTCCGTATATTAAGGATCAAAAGAAATCATGATTGCATCAAAGAGTTTAAGAAAGAAACAAGATACATTTTTAAAAGTGGTTTTCCTCTTTAGTGCAATCCAATTTCTGTCCATACTTAATATATATATATATATATATATATATATATATATATATATATATATATATATATTTCATAGACGTGCTTCCCGCATGTGTGAGTACTAATAAGTAATAAGTAATAAATAACTAATGAGCTTGTCAAAAAAAGTAAATAACTAATGAGTGGATTTCATTTCAGCACAACAATGCAATGCTACTATCATTCCGTTTTGCCTTCACTCATTTGATCTGCATGTCTTTCTTTAATTACCAAGTAACAGATTTTTTAGTGCACTAGCTGAATTATTTTTAAGTTGTTACTTATTTTTATAGTAAATTTAGATAGCAGCACCAAAAAAAATTAAGAAATCTTATTTCTGAATGTTATTTAATTTCAACAATTATAAAAAAATACTAGTAATATAAATATGAGACAACTTTCAACATGTCTACCCCCCTCACATCTTATTTTATCGTTCCAAGTTGGTAGTGGATGGCATCTTATTTTATGCATTTAGTAGCAAACCTTCTTATAAACATTCATGCTCAGTTTCTTTTTTTAACTGTACAGAGCTTGCCCACTGCGGGAATCAAACTTGAGAGCACTAAGTCGACCCCGTGTCCCACAGTAGCTTATGTCAGTGGACCAATGCTTATGATTTGTAAAATATATAGTCAAATAACTGTGAATAAAAATTAAATCATAACTATAAATTAAATAAGATTCTAAATGTTGAAAAGAATATTAACAAAGACGTTGAAATTAAACATCCACAGATAAGAGGAAGAAATGTCTAAAAAATTCAATAGCATAATCCATATCTATCAAATGTAAATATAAAAAATTAACCCATAATTAGAAAGAAAATAATACAACCCAATTAGAAAGTGTGATGAGAATTTTATTGTAAATGTGGTTGAAGTTCCCGCGAGTGTAAATGATGCAACACGGTACTCGAATATAGAAAGTTGATAGAATATGTTGTGACGTTCTTTTGTAAACGTGGCCAAAGTTCCCCTGAATAAAAATTAAATTATAACTATAAAGCACTTTACATATTTTGTCACGCTCTTTTTCACCAAGCTGGTTATCGAGAAACAAACTTTGTGTATATGAACAATTAAAATTTATTATGAACCATAAAGTACACCAAATCACACTGTTTAGCATCTCACTTTACGTATTTTGCCATATAATTAAATCTTTTTTTACCCGATCGAGTATTGAAAAATAAACTCGCATATTTATACACTTAAAATTTTTCGAGACCGTAAAGTATTCCTTAAAATATAAAAAAGAAAAAAGGCAAAACCTTAAAATATAAAAGAAGACAAAAAAATAAAAAAAAGGGAATAAACTAAAAAAACAAAAAAATAAAAAGAAAACAAAAGGAAGTACACAAAAAAAAATTAAAAAAAGTGGCATTTTGATCAAATAAGAAGATTATAAATGTTAAAAAGAATATTAACAAAAACGTTGAAATTAAAGATTCATAGATATTAGGAAGAAATGTCTAAAAATTTTAATAGCATAATCCATATTTATCAAATGTAAATATAAAAAATTAATCCATAATTAGAAAGAAAAGAATACAACCCAATTAGAAAGTGTGATGAGAGTTTTATCGTAAATGTGGCTGAAGTTCCCGCGAGTGTAAATGATGCAACACGGTACTCGAATATAGAAAGTTGAAAGAATATGTTGTGACGTTCTTTTGTAAACGTGACCAAAGTTCCCCTGAATAAAAATTAAATTATAACTATAAAACACTTTACGTATTTTGGAAAAGTTTAGCTTAACTGCAAACTCAAGGTGTTTTCAGACACTCAATTTTCAAAAAAGAAGTTATTCACTGTTTGCAGCTCGTTCACAATTTTCTTCAGCAAAATGATGCATCTCATCAGTCCCATGATAAATGATCCAAATGGTCCATTTTGTTAACTAATGTGTTATCAAAAATTTCTTCTATCATGTCACTAACTATGTTAACTCTCTGTGAAGGATTCGTATAGTGAACTTGTATGCAATGTGCATTTACTCTTGTTTGAGTCAGTTAGTGTCCGTATCTTTCCTATCATCATCCCTTGTTCATGTCCAATCCCACCCCGACCATCCCATAAGGTGCATATTCTCCACACAAGTACCTAGTCGACTACTTGGTTGGTTCCCAATGATGAAATTTTACAAACTAACACTTTAGGCCCCCATGCTGGGGCAATTTTGTGATCACTAGATATCTTGTCAACATTGTATTCCCTTGGTGCAAGTCCTTTACAAAAAAAAAAGAGAAGAAAAAAGATCAAAAAAGATCAACATTGTATCCAGATTGTTTTCCAGAATTTTGACCTAACTTGTGACACCTATAACTCGAGCCATACAACTCCAAACGCAACCAAACTAGTGCCAAATTAACAAGCTTTAAGTCTAGTTTCTGAAAAGGTAAACCAGATAATTTTTGGACCACTAGATTGTTCCCAGTTACTGTAAATCCGAACCTACATCCAGATCGTTTCCAAAATTTTAACCTAACTTGTGACACCTATAACTCGAGCTATACAACTCCAAATCCAACCAAACTTGTGCCAGATTAACAAGCAGTAAATCTAGTTTCTGAAATGGTAAACCACATAATTTTTGGACCACTAGATTGTTCCCAGTTACTGTATAACCGAACCTATACCCAGATCACCCAAACAATGAGTTTAGCAACAAAATTGGCATCAAGACATAACATCAACATATAAAAATCATGACACACATATGGTAATTAACAAAACCCTAATCCCACATTCAATCCCTCATACAACCCATTATAATGTTTGAATCACACCCTTACCTTAGCCTTAGATGAATACACAACCCTAGCTTGATGGATGATTCGAACCCTAGCTTCTTCTCTCTCCTCTTGATTCACGTTTTCTCTCCTTCTTTCTCTTGTGCTAGCGCCGCCCCCTCCTAGCTCTCTCTTCTCAACATCAGCACAACAAGCATATATCTTCACAACAACATCAAATTGCAATCACCAAGAATCATCACCAATGTCATGAGTAAATGAATGAGATGCAACCCACACCAACGGGTATATGCATGTGGTACCAATCATCACCAAATAAATAGCCAATAAGGGCATCATCACCTATATCATTACCAAGTTTTTGAGCATCATCATCATCACCTATAGCTCCAAGGCCGAAGCCTTCATCACCAAAATAATGCATATGAAATGGATGCGACACCATGAACAATGCACCAGAGACATTCAACAACAATAGTCATCTAAGTGATACAACGACACCAATATCAACAAATGGTCATAGACGTCCCCTCACCTATCACCTTAGCCAATAAAATAGGCACATCACCTGTTATATCATCACCAATAACACCAATCATCACCAATAACACCAATCATCACCAATAACACCAACACCTATAGGACAGTCTAACAACTTGATCAACAACCACCGACACCAAAGACACCAATAAATTTACAACATCAAAGGCAACAACAATTTTACAACACCGAGAACAACGACAATTTACACCACCTAGAACAACAACGATTTTACAACACCAATGCCAACAACAATTATACGACACGAATGACAATACCAATTTACAACACCAATGACAACGACCACCGGGACAGCCACCCAGACGCCCAGTCACCAACAACCACAGACATGCAGCCAACCATGGCGCCTACGACGCCCACTGCGCCAAACACCACGGGATAGCCATATGAGGCGCCCCAAACCACCAGAAAATGGCGCCCAGAAGGGCGCCCAGCAGGCCAACAACAGAGAACGGCGCCCAGGAGCAGGGTGCCTACCACAACAGCAGCAAAACAGACATGGCAGGAACTGGCGCCCAGCAACAGGGCGCCAACAGGCAACATCATCCAGCAGGAACTGGCGCCCAGCAACAGGGCTCCTAGCACAACAGCAGCAACAACAGACATGGCAGGAACTGGCGCCAAGCAACAGGGCGCCAACAGGCAACATCATCCAGCAGGAACTGGCGCCCAGCAACAGGGCGCCTAGGGCACCAACAACCACCCACAAAACTAGGGACAGCCAACAACCACCCCAAAATAGGAATAGCCCACAAAATAGAAACAGCACATATGATTTTCAGCAAATAGCAACATTAATCTTCAGCATTCAATTGGCTCAAAACCATTGTCATCTATTATTCCTAGTACTTTAATATTTTGTTTATTTCTTTTTGGACATTGATTCGCATAATGTCCTTCTTCTTTACACAAAAAACAAGTGCAGCTCTTAACTGCTCTATTATTTTCCCTTTTCCTATATTTTTCTTTATTAAACCTTTTTCTTCTAAAATTTCTCTTATAGGGTTTATCTTTACTTTTAAAATCATGTCTTGATTTTCTAAACTTCCAATGCTTTTTTCTCTTTTTATATTTCCTATAGTTTTGGGTTTTATAACAACCATATTGACCTATCTGGTTATTTTTAGGGCAACATAAACTCTTCTTTTGATATCTATATATTTGTCTTTGATTTTTTGCTTGTAAGCAATATTCTGTAATCATTTTTTGAGCAAACCAAATTCTAGCTCCTAGCGTAGGATTTTCTAGCTTTTGTTGATCAAAATCATTTGTAATCTTTGTCTTGAAAGGCTCTGGTAACTTTTCGTAATATAATTTGCTGTAGAAATTATAATTGATAATTTTTGAAGATAATCTTGCTTTATAGAACAACTCGCTAAACTCACAAGTGTATTGATCAAAATAACACATATCACATATGTTTATGTTAATTATTCCTCTTATTGCTTCTTTTCTTTCTAATTCCCATTTTTCTTCTGTTCCATTTTCTATAGCTTGACCTAAGAATTCTAATCTTATTAATTTTTCTAGATTGCTTATAAAAATAGCAGAACTGCTTGAATTAGTCTTTATTTCTTCATATGTTTCTCCTAGGCTTTCTATATATCTTTCTACACTTCCTCTCATGGTCCTTCTCATAAAATCTATGGTTTGTTCCTTGGTCATACCATCTTTATTAGCTACTGCGCCATTTTCTTTTATCCATGTGCTTAGCATTCTATCTTTATTCTCAACGCAGTCTAAATCTAAGTAGACTCCTGTTGGATTTAAGGCTTGTGGTTCTTTATTGTAAGGGGTGTATTTCATAGACACAGAATCATCCTTTTTTATAAAAAATTGTCTTCTATCTATGTATTTTCTTCTAGGGTTTGATTGCTCAGCTTCTTCAGCTCTCCATTCATTGTCCTCGGTTATCATACTATTTTCCCAATTAGGATCCTTTATCCATCTGGTATTGCTTGTACTTGCATATTCTTGTTTAGGAGGTGGCACGACTACAGGGATGTTTGGTTTTGTTTCTACTATGCTTTCATTTATATCTAATGATTTTAATTTGTTTATAATATCGTTTTCATAATCACTATCGTTTTTTAAGTCTAAGTATGAATCTATATTTACCTTTACATCAGTACTTATTTCTTTATTCCCTATGACTTTATCTTCTATTTGCTCTTTATTTTTATCCTCTTTATTTTTATCCTCTTTATGGTCATTCCAATCATATAGACTTAAAACTGTTGGTGACATCTTGTGTTCATTTTCTTTTATTAGTTTTATTATGTCTTTTTGTCTTTCATATTCTTCAGGAGGTTTTCCTGTGACTTCTTCTACTTTCTTTTTAGTCCATTCTCTATTAACTAGGACGTTTATTATTTCTATTTGTTTTTTAATTACTTTTAGCTCATCATTTATATAGTCTAGTTTTTCTGGGTTTATTAACTTTATAAAATTTTGTTGACTTTGTTTTCTTTCTAGGGCTTCTATTTCTGCGCTTAGTATTTTTATTCGATTCATAATTCAAAACCTTGCAAAATAGTGTGTATCTGATTTAAAATTTCTTCTTCAGATCCTTTTATGATATTAAGCTTATACTCTATCCAATTTTCCATTTGTACTTTATAACATTCTGCAACGATTTTTAACTCAAAACATTCTTTTATAACAAAATCGTACATATCATATCCATTTAAATCAGCTTCTTCTCTAAGGTCAGAAAAACCTTGTAGTCTATCGTAATTGTCACTTATTTCGTTTCTTAGTATTCTAGATCTATCTAGCTCTGATACCATTAATATTGTTCCACTGTCATACGTATAAGTTATAGGATAGATAGACTTGTTTCTTTCTGCAGAGACTTCATCTGCTATATTTATAACATCTAATATCACTTTTATTCTATTTTTTATCAATCTATGTAATTCTTTTTCATTTCTGTTTATATTTCTCAGATTATCTATTATAATAGATAAGAAATTTATAAGACTGTTAAATTCTTTGATATTATTATATCCTCGTTCAACACTAACTGGGTTTACAAAAATACCTTCATTATTATTAATATCTAGGTTTTTAAAAGCTCTTTCTAAACTAAAGGGAGGGCTAACAGGTTCTCCTTCTAGAATAGCATATTGTGGCATATTATCTATTTCTTCATTAATTTCATTTCTTTCATTGAGATATTCTTCATAATCCTGGTTATAATCTATTTCATCTTGATTTTCAGCTAGGAATTCATTAAATTCATTTTCAGTTAGGTAATTATTAAACTCATCGGAACCTATCGAACTCATTTTTGGAAAAGATTTCTTACTCTTCTTTTAAGATCATAGATCCTCGTATACAGAGGTTTCCTACTTAAGAATAACAATGATAGTATACCTGGAGAGTTAGATGGGCCTTACCACGCTTCTCTTTAGATGATCTTCAAGCTTGCCACCATAAACATCGCCTTGAACAAACGCCTACCCGGCTAACAAACGGCGGAAACAGGCCTCGGGCTCTGTATCATCTTCTGGGAATTGTGTTAAAAACTCTTCTTCTCTCGTTTTGGTATAAAACACTCTTACTTAACTAGAGAAACTTGAAAAGAATCTAGGCTTAAAGAGAATTTCAGAAAACTAAAAGTTTATTTATTTCATAGCTGATATTTTACAATGCATAAGAGTAGGTTGTGAACTCGTGGTTTACAAAGAAAACGAAGTGGGTTTATATAGACCCATACATTTACTTCGGTTCTCAAAAGTAACTTGGGTTACATGACTATGGTTACTTTTTATCTGATTCGAATCTGCTTTTGCTTTATTTCTTTGTCGTTTTCTTTCTTTTTCTTTTGTCGATCACCTTTTATTGATCATGCTTTTTATCCTGTCGGCCATACCTTTATCTTGTCGGCTTTATCTTGTCGGCCACGTCTTTATCTTCCTTTAGGTCTTGTCTCTACAGTAACTGCACCTGTGTTCTCCATTATTTTTCATTATCTTGCAAAAATGCTGATGTGTTTCTTTTTGTCCTTGAAACGTGTTCTTCTCAATTTTTTGTGTCAATAATTGTAATGTCCTTAGGGTTCCTGGTTGTTGACTCTTGTCTTTCTTGCAGATTATTATTGCTTTTTTGGTCATGGAATAACTCCAGAATTTTCCTTGGTCGTATGTTGTCTTCATCACCATTGATAATACATGAAACCCTAGAGCTCTTCTCTGGGTGATCCATTCTTCATCAATTTTGGGTGTTTCTTCTTTGTTTGTATATTCTTGTGCTCCTATTTCTTCATCATTAAGAGTGCCTATCTTGACAAAATATACTGCGTCACCTTCTTGGTCTGGGCTTGCTGTATATATTTTGACGAAGATTGTTCTTTGTGGATTAACTCCCTTAATGTATCCTTTTATTCCCGTAACAAAATGTTCAGGAAAATGTTTCAACTTGGATAAATCATTCGTTGGATCGATATATATTGAATCTATGAAGCCAAATCACCAGAAAATACCAATGACAATACCAATTTACAACACCAATGACAACGACCACCGGGACAGCCACCCAGACGCCCAGTCGCTTTAAATTTGTCAATTGGTTCTCTGGCAGGTGAATTCACCAGCTTGTCTTTAAAAGTATTTGTAAATCTGAGCTTTCTAGGCTCTTTTTCTTTTTCTAAAAAACTTGAACTTGGTTTTTCAATAGATTTTCCTTTAGGGGATTCTGGGTATTGATGGATATCAAGTACCTTGAGAATCTCTTCCTTGGTTTTTATAAAATATCCGGAAAAACTTTCCATCTTGGAGTCGATTTTGACGAAGTATTCGTCGATTTTGGAAGCCATCAAATGGAATTGATGATTTATCTCATCTAACTTGTCGGATATCACCTTCTTTTGGTCTTCTCGTAGTTGTTTATCCATTTGGTCTTGATAACTGATCTGCAAAACAATTGTTAATACCTTTTATATATTCTACTTTGAAAGTAAAAGGACTTACCTTCATTTGCCATCTGATTCTTCTCCGATTGACAATGTTATCTTTTATTTTATTTTCTAAAAAGGCTTTAACTTGAGTATTATCAGTTTTAATAATGAAAACCTTTCTAGCCAACCATATTCTAAAAGCTTCTATTGTATTTATGACAGCTAAAACTTCTTTTTCATTGATATCATAATTTAATTCTGATCCTTTGAAAGTCCCTGAAGTGTATCTTAGAATAATATCGTCGCTTTGTCTTCTTAATACTGCTCCCCAGTATTTGTCTGAGGCGTCAGTCTCGATATATAGTTCATCTTCCTCTTTTGGTAATGGTAATCTCTCTAGATTTTTTACCTGTAGCTTGATCTGCTGTATATGTCTTGTGTCTTCCTCAGTCCATTCAAAGACTTTTCCTTTTTTAATCTTTTGTTGTAACCTATTTTTTAATTTCGCACAGTTTTTAATAAATTGTGATGCATAGTTAATATGTCCTAAAAAGGATTGAATTTGTTTTATATTTTCTAATTGGTCGGGAAATTCTAAAATCTTTTCGGAAATATGGGACTGAAGCTCAATTATCCCTTTATCTATAATTAGGCCTAAGTAATCGATTCTCTCCTTCGCAATTTCTGCCTTTTTCTTGCTCAGAACTAAACCATTTTCGTATGATCTTGTAGCAAAGATAAATAGGTGTTTATTATGTTCTTCTATATCTTTACTATATATAAGGATATCATCTATATATATAATAATGAACTTGTGACAATCCTTAAAAATTTTATCTAACCTTTCTTGGAAAATACCTGGGCTTGTCTTTAAACCCATTGGTAAAACATTCCATTCATACCTACCTTGAGGGGTACTGAAGGCAGTACATTCTTTACTTTCTTCTTTTAGAAGTACTTGGTAAAAACCTGATTTTAGATCAAACTTTGAAAATATCTTTCCATTTTTTATCTTTTCGTAAATCATATCCTTCCTAGGTAGAGGGTAAGGATAGTTTTTAACGACTTTATTAAGGGGTTTGTAATTAATAACCATTCTTGGTTCTCCTCTTTTAATTTCATTATGATTTCTTACTAAGAAACTCGCAGAGTTATATGCACTCTTAGTTTCTCTGATAAGCTTATATTTTAGATGTTTTTCTATGATTTTTTCATAATCATTTTCATCTTCTTTGGTGTAGATCATAGGTTTTTCGCAAACAGGTATTTCTGTTAGTAGATCAATTTTGGCAAAATACGCCTTTCTCTTTGTAAAAGCTTGTGGGTTTTCTTCGTAACAACTTTCTAATAATTGTAAAATTTTTGGTTTGATGTATTGATTGTCTGTATTTAAATAAAGTGGTACGGTAATACCACCATGCTTGCTGTGCTGGTAAATATGTCTGTAAGGCTGGTTTATTCTTTTTGTTGAAAACTTGGTTTCACATGGACTAGTAAAATATACTTCATTTTTATTTACTAGATAGGGTAGATTCCTATCTATAAAATCTTGTCCTATAAGGAAATCATACACAATATTAGGATAGTAATAAATACTGTCAAATTTGACCTTGAGATCTCCAATTGTAATCCAGAGATTTATATAACCTTCATTAAAAACAGCTATTTTATTGTGTATATCTCTTCCCTTTATTATTTGTATTTCCCTTTTGTTAGGGAAAACATGACTAGTTATACTGATTCCTGATCCGGAATCTACTAATGCGTGATATATCTTTCTTTCAAAAATAATTTCTATTACTATTAAATTCTTATTTTGATTAATCTTTTTACACTCGACTGATGGTAATTGTCTTTCCATTATGAATAATTTCAATAAATTTATCTTTTATAGTATAATCTTCGAAACTTCCTAAGAAGTCCATTCCTAATAAGAATTCAGTACTAACACTGTCTTCGACTTCTATTGCTAGAGGTAGCTCACAGTCTTGTATAATTAGAACGACATCTACCTTGTGAGTAATATGTTTCTTATTATTGTAGTAGTCTAAATAATAGTATTTATTTTCTAGTTCTCTAATGGGTAATCCTTGTACTAAGTCTATAGTTATATGACTAGTACATGCTCCTGTATCTATTAGACATTTAATAGGATTTTTCCTAGTTTTATTCCTATTTCTATATAATATTGGGTGCTACCCATTCCTTTCTTTTCTGTAAGATCTAGACTTTTTCTAGAGGATTCTATTATATTTTTATCTTTGTGCTGAGTTCTTAAAGACTCACATCGTTTAATAATGGCTAGATTCTTGTTTCCTATTATTTCTGAAAAGGTCTCGGTTTTTCTAGATATCTCGTCAGTTCTTATTTCATCTATGTAGGTTAATTGCTCGGGTTTTAATCTCTTTGGGGGAATCCAATCTATGACTCCGTCGAATATATTCTAAAAACTAATTTTGTCAGGCTTGAACTTCATAGTATGATGACTTGGACTTATCCCGAAGATAGTTCTGTATGTTATAGAATAACAATGACTACCTTTTGGCATTTCAAAATTATCTAATTTATGATATAGCACTAAGGCTTTATCTAGATTTTTATCATTTATTGAGATACTGAAATTTGGTTCATATTCAAATAAAATCTTTCCATAATATAAATTTCCCATAACTGCACCGAATAGTGCATCTTGAACGTTATGCATAATTCTTTCATCTATCAGATAAGCTGCTATAGGTGAATCTAATTTTTCCTGGAAATATCCTTTTATCATAACTTGGATTTTAATATAAAATGAGATAAAACGTAAAATGAGATAAATCATAAGCAAGATCACAAATAAATGATAGTGAAAAGAAGAAGAAAATTTATTCTTGCAATTGAACCTGAAGATGATTCTGCTATCATTCATATGGTAGAGCTTCATGCTGATAACGTGTTATGAAAATAAACCAAAAATAGAGAAAGAGGAAGAACAAGAGGATGAGAGAGGATGAAAGCCTTTGCATTATTTTATTCACACTAGTGTCACAATACACATAGGAGATAACCCTATTTATAGGGTGGGAGAAGGGTAAGTGTATAGTCAATCATAAAAATTCACTAATGAGAAGATGGAAGGAGCGTAGTGGACGTCCACTATAATAACATTCATAACAATAAAGAATTATTAAATTTATATGCTTATTAAAAAAGTATTAAATACATTATATACCCTCTCAATTTTTCAGAAATTTAATTACTATAATTGTTATCTTTGTAACACCCTGAACTTTAGACGTCATAAAGTCTAGAATGTTAACAGTTTATACAATCAGAGATGCAAACTCACTTAAAAGTTTGGACCAATTAAAAACATTTTGGGAATAAACCACCTCAAAAGGGTTCCTTGAAATAAAACTATCCAAAATTCGCATAACTACATAACGGAAATTAGATCCTTACAGTCGATAAACAGCCGGTGTCCAAATATTCAAGTTAGAGTTTACATGACAAACTTACTTTGATTATAATATCAAAGATTCCGTCTCAGGGGTACAACATAAACATGGCTAGGGAAAACTAAACAAACATAACATAAATCGATCCAAAAGGATCCCTCGATAAATAAGTAGCTGCTGCAGCAAGTACTTCTCCTCGGTCTGCTTTGCTTTGCCCTGTACATCTGAAAACACCACAAACATAAACAGTGAGATTACAAATCTCAATGGGTTCAAACCCCGAAAACTAACATTCCCCACCCCCACTAACGTTGCTTATCAAAAAAAATTCACTTAGCAAATAAAATAATGGAAATGACTTAATAATCAAAGTAATTAAAATATTTACTTTGCGGGGATGTTACAATAAACCTCAACTTGAAAAAATTTTGTCCTAAAAAATTGTTCAAGTTAACCAATGCCCACTTTCCTTTCAAGCCCTCAAGCAAACCCCATGAGTATACTCCTACAATCATCCTATGAATGTGTTTGGGGCAAAACAATCTCCTAAAACTTCATTTACTCTCATGCAACCTCACAACTCAAACCCTTAGCCAAAGCTCTAACTTCTCTTCTTGAACACTTAAGGGACTCACCCCAACTTGAATTGACCATACACAATCCTATATATACCACGTAATAACCTACACATCTCCGTACATTAAGGATCAAAAGAAATCATGATTGCATCAAAGAGTTTAAGAAAGAAACAAGATACATTTTTAAAAGTGGTTTTCCTCTTTAGTGCAATCCAATTTCTGTCCATACTTAATATATATATATATATATATATTTCATAGACGTGCTTCCCGGATGTGTGAGTACTAATAAGTAATAAGTAATAAATAACTAATGAGCTTGTCAAAAAAAGTAAATAACTAATCAGTGGATTTCATTTCAGCACAACAATGCAATGCTACTATCATTCCGTTTTGCCTTCACTCATTTGATCTGCATGTCTTTCTTTAATTACCAAGTAACAGATTTTTTAGTGCACTAGCTGAATTATTTTTAAGTTGTTACTTATTTTTATAGTAAATTTAGATAGCAGCACCAAAAAAAATTAAGAAATCTTATTTCTGAATGTTATTTAATTTCAACAATTATAAAAAAATACTAGTAATATAAATATGAGACAACTTTCAACATGTCTACCCCCCTCACATCTTATTTTATCGTTCCAAGTTGGTAGTGGATGGCATCTTATTTTATGCATTTAGTAGCAAACCTTCTTATAAACATTCATGCTCAGTTTCTTTTTTTAACTGTACAGAGCTTGTCCACTGCGGGAATCAAACTTGAGAGCACTAAGTCGACCCCGTGTCCCACAGTAGCTTATGTCAGTGGACCAATGCTTATGATTTGTAAAATATATAGTCAAATAACTGTGAATAAAAATTAAATCATAACTATAAATTAAATAAGATTCTAAATGTTGAAAAGAATATTAACAAAGACGTTGAAATTAAACATCCACAGATAAGAGGAAGAAATGTCTAAAAAATTCAATAGCATAATCCATATTTATCAAATGTAAATATAAAAAATTAACCCATAATTAGAAAGAAAATAATACAACCCAATTAGAAAGTGTGATGAGAATTTTATTGTAAATGTGGTTGAAGTTCCCGCGAGTGTAAATGATGCAACACGGTACTCGAATATAGAAAGTTGATAGAATATGTTGTGACGTTCTTTTGTAAACGTGGCCAAAGTTCCCCTGAATAAAAATTAAATTATAACTATAAAGCACTTTACATATTTTGTCACGCTCTTTTTCACCAAGCTGGTTATCGAGAAACAAACTTTGTGTATATGAACAATTAAAATTTATTATGAACCATAAAGTACACCAAATCACACTGTTTAGCATCTCACTTTACGTATTTTGTCATATAATTAAATCTTTTTTTACCCGATCGAGTATTGAAAAATAAACTCGCATATTTATACACTTAAAATTTTTCGAGACCGTAAAGTATTCCTTAAAATATAAAAAAGAAAAAAGGCAAAACCTTAAAATATAAAAGAAGACAAAAAAATAAAAAAAAAGGGAATAAACTAAAAAAACAAAAAAATAAAAAGAAAACAAAAGGAAGTACACAAAAAAAAATTAAAAAAAGTGGCATTTTGATCAAATAAGAAGATTATAAATGTTAAAAAGAATATTAACAAAAACGTTGAAATTAAAGATTCATAGATATTAGGAAGAAATGTCTAAAAATTTTAATAGCATAATCCATATTTATCAAATGTAAATATAAAAAATTAATCCATAATTAGAAAGAAAAGAATACAACCCAATTAGAAAGTGTGATGAGAGTTTTATCGTAAATGTGGCTGAAGTTCCCGCGAGTGTAAATGATGCAACACGGTACTCGAATATAGAAAGTTGAAAGAATATGTTGTGACGTTCTTTTGTAAACATGACCAAAGTTCCCCTGAATAAAAATTAAATTATAACTATAAAACACTTTACGTATTTTGGAAAAGTTTAGCTTAACTGCAAACTCAAGGTGTTTTCAGACACTCAATTTTCAAAAAAGAAGTTATTCACTGTTTGCAGCTCGTTCACAATTTTCTTCAGCAAAATGATGCATCTCATCAGTCCCATGATAAATGATCCAAATGGTCCATTTTGTTAACTAATGTGTTATCAAAAATTTCTTCTATCATGTCACTAACTATGTTAACTCTCTGTGAAGGATTCGTATAGTGAACTTGTATGCAATGTGCATTTACTCTTGTTTGAGTCAGTTAGTGTCCGTATCTTTCCTATCATCATCCCTTGTTCATGTCCAATCCCACCCCGACCATCCCATAAGGTGCATATTCTCCACACAAGTACCTAGTCGACTACTTGGTTGGTTCCCAATGATGAAATTTTACAAACTAACACTTTAGGCCCCCATGCTGGGGCAATTTTGTGATCACTAGATATCTTGTCAACATTGTATTCCCTTGGTGCAAGTCCTTTACAAAAAAAAAGAGAAGAAAAAAGATCAAAAAAGACTCGTTAGGTTGAAAACTCGCGAGAGCAGCCTAACTAAAAATTAGGGCATATAAAAAAAAGAGCAGATATGTGAAGATGAGTAAATTGTTGTCTTAGAATTAATTTTTGAGAAAACAAGCAATCATGATTTGAAATGATGTTTGGCCAGCCTTCTATATTCTCAAAAAAAAACATCCAAAAAGAAATACTCTTTGCTACCCACTTCGAGCCAGAAAAATTCAAAAAAAAATAATAAAAAAATGCAGTCACCCTAGACAAGGATCAATTTCACATCAAAGATGATGTATCACTTTTATCAGCTCACTCAGGTCAAAAAAAGGAGAAAGTGAAAATCACAAAAAACGAAAGTGAAATTCAAAAAAGGAGGATTGAAAAGATCCTGGAAAAGGAAAAAAGAAAAAGCAGTAGAAATTGTGAGCTGATACATCATACCATGAAACACGTAAGATATCCTTGTCTCAATAAACCCTCAAACACATTCTTTCATAAACCTCTAACCATTGGTCACATTACAACCCTAACAAAGTCCATTCTGATCAACGACTGATTGCTTTCGTTTTCTCAAGTTTTAATTTTTGGACAAGTTTATTTACTTACAATATATTTGCTTAAAAAAACAAAAAAAAAAAACTCAAAAGGCTTGCACTCCAATATTCATTCAAGTTACACTGATATCAAGACAAGATTTAGTGATCACCAAGTTGAAATTTTCATCGTATCAAAACCCAGGACTATCAGCCTGTGGGAGTCACCTTAAAAGAACCAAAAGTTTAGACTAGGACCATAACCTAAATCCCAAAGTGGGCAGTCCCTTCACCTTTCTTGCTTCTCGAAATCTCCCAAAGTTATGTTTTGAATGATTAGGGTGTCACCACATTATGTCTCCAAATATTACTGTGATTTAGTTAGTCCCTTGAAGATTACAACATCACCATTACATCCTCTGAAGGGTTTTATTTACCTTAATTAATTACTCAAATGTAAAATTGTCATCATGTTTCTCCTTTTATGCCACCACTTGAATCCTCTATGTGAACTAATTTGATGACAATTTTGTTTATTTTGAGAGGATAATTTGGTGAAAAAAAATGTTTTGGGAAACTAATATGGTTACACTTTAATCCATGAGGGACTATTTGGTGACAAAAATATTTGGAGGACTAATGTGGACACCCTAATGTTTAGAAAATGTGGATATCTTATGTTGGTTGGTTTTATCTAAAGGAGTCTTAAGTTTGTTTGTGTGCTTTTTGGCAGGCTGTTTGGGAGCATCAAAGTAGGATGAATTCAATTGACACATACTGCCTCTTGCTATATATCATGAGTTACACTTTGGTCACTGGAAATTTCATTTGGTGCAATATTAGTTGCAGAAAAGCTATTATACACTGTGAAGATGTTTTATCCACCACTTCTGGGGACTTCCAGTGGAAAGTGTAACACCCATTTCTACCCGGTAATTATTAATAAAATATCAGAGTTTTCGCAAACAAATGAGCGTCACATTTTTCGACTTAAAAAAAAACCTTAAACGGATACATAACACTCATCACTCGGATGAATCGGCAAACAGCATTTTTAGTCTTAAAAACAAATCAACTCTTACTCATTCACGCAGCGGAAAATCATAAGGGTTCAACTAAAACAAACGTAGTGACCATGTAAGATTTATAACATCAAAATCCACAAAATAACATAAACAATATAAATAGTGTTCATCCCCCTGAGTGCTACGTATCAGAGCGACGACACCGAACTAACGAAGAACTATGGTCTTCATTCGAGATCACCTGCACGTTACCAACATAAGGGTAACATTCAAACAGAAGGGGTGAGATATCAAACAATATAAAGAATCATATGAAAGACTGTATACACAGGTCAGAATATCAGATAGTCACCACAGACAAATATCGTCACAACAGTCAACAGGTCAACAACAGCTTGGACATAACAGTCGTTATCATCACAATAGTCAACATCAGCACAACAAGCATATATCTTCACACAACATCAAATTGCAATCACCAAGAATCATCACCAATGTCATGAGTAAATGAATGAGATGCAACCCACACCAACGGGTATATGCATGTGGTACCAATCATCACCAAATAAATAGCCAATAAGGGCATCATCACCTATATCATTACCAAGTTTTTGAGCATCATCATCATCACCTATAGCTCCAAGGCCGAAGCCTTCATCACCAAAATAATGCATATGAAATGGATGCGACACCATGAACAATGCACCAGAGACATTCAACAACAATAGTCATCTAAGTGATACAACGACACCAATATCAACAAATGGTCATAGACGTCCCCTCACCTATCACCTTAGCCAATAAAATAAGCACATCACCTGTTATATCATCACCAATAACACCAACACCTATAGGACAGTCTAACAACTTGATCAACAACCACCGACACCAAAGACACCAATAAATTTACAACATCAATGGCAACAACAATTTTACAACACCGAGAACAACGACAATTTACACCACCTAGAACAACAACGATTTTACAACACCAATGCCAACAACAATTATACGACACGGATGACAATACCAATTTGCAACACCAATGACAACGACCACCGGGACAGCCACCCAGACGGCCAGTCACCAACAACCACAGACAGGCAGCCAACCATGGTGCCTACGGCGCCCACTGCGCCAAACACCACGGGACAGCCATATGAGGCGCCCCAAACCACAACAAAATGGCACCCAGGAAGGCGCCCAGCAGGCCAACAACAGAGAACGGCGCCCAGGAGCAGGGCGCCTACCACAACAACAACAAAACAGACATGGCAGGAACTGGCGCCCAGCAACAGGGCGCCAACAGGCAACATCATCCAGCAGGAACTGGCGCCCAACAACATGGTGCCTAGCACAACAGCAGCAACAACAGACATGGCAGGAACTGGCGCCCAGCAACAGGGCGCCAACAGGCAACATCATCTAGCAGGAACTGGCGCCCAGCAACAGGGCGCCTAGGGCACCAACAACCACCCACAAAACTAGGGACAGCCAACAACCACCCCAAAATAGGAATAGCCCACAAAATAGAAACAGCACATATGATTTTCAGCAAATACCAACATTAATCTTCAGCAAACAGCAACATTAATTTTCAGCAACAGCAACATTAATTTTTCAGCAACAGCAACATTAATTTTCAGCAACAGCAACATGATTTTCAGTAAACAGCAACATTAATTTACAGCAACAGCAACATGATTTTCAGTAAACAGCAACATTAATTTACAGCAACAGCGACATGATTTTCAGTAAACAGCCACACAGCAACATTAATTTACAACAACAACAACATGATTTTCAGTAAACAGCAACATTAATTTACAGCAACAGCAACATTAATTTTCAGCAACAGCAACATGATTTTCAGCAAACATACCTCTACTTCGGTGAATTAATTAACCTATCAAACGGTATCGAAACTTAGCAAATGACCCCTCTATGGAAAGCTAAGAATGTCTAGTTCCTGACTATAATTTTTATTTTGCAAAATAATGGTGAGCCTAACCCGAAACAAATTGAGTGTAGTTTTCAATGTATCAAGAATCATTCAAAAAGGAGTTCGAACGAAAACGTTATACACGAAATACCGAACCTATATCCAGATTGTTTTCCAGAATTTTGACCTAACTTGTGACACCTATAACTCGAGCCATACAACTCCAAACGCAACCAAACTAGTGCCAAATTAACAAGCTTTAAGTCTAGTTTCTGAAAAGGTAAACCAGATAATTTTTGGACCACTAGATTGTTCCCAGTTACTGTAAATCCGAACCTACATCCAGATCGTTTCCAAAATTTTAACCTAACTTGTGACACCTATAACTCGAGCTATACAACTCCAAATCCAACCAAACTTGTGCCAGATTAACAAGCAGTAAATCTAGTTTCTGAAATGGTAAACCACATAATTTTTGGACCACTAGATTGTTCCCAGTTACTGTATAACCGAACCTATACCCAGATCACCCAAACAATGAGTTTAGCAACAAAATTGGCATCAAGACATAACATCAACATATAAAAATCATGACACACATATGGTAATTAACAAAACCCTAATCCCACATTCAATCCCTCATACAACCCATTATAATGTTTGAATCACACCCTTACCTTAGCCTTAGATGAATACACAACCCTAGCTTGATGGATGATTCGAACCCTAGCTTCTTCTCTCTCCTCTTGATTCACGTTTTCTCTCCTTCTTTCTCTTGTGCTAGCGCCGCCCCCTCCTAGCTCTCTCTTCTCAACATCAGCACAACAAGCATATATCTTCACAACAACATCAAATTGCAATCACCAAGAATCATCACCAATGTCATGAGTAAATGAATGAGATGCAACCCACACCAACGGGTATATGCATGTGGTACCAATCATCACCAAATAAATAGCCAATAAGGGCATCATCACCTATATCATTACCAAGTTTTTGAGCATCATCATCATCACCTATAGCTCCAAGGCCGAAGCCTTCATCACCAAAATAATGCATATGAAATGGATGCGACACCATGAACAATGCACCAGAGACATTCAACAACAATAGTCATCTAAGTGATACAACGACACCAATATCAACAAATGGTAATAGACGTCCCCTCACCTATCACCTTAGCCAATAAAATAGGCACATCACCTGTTATATCATCACCAATAACACCAATCATCACCAATAACACCAATCATCACCAATAACACCAACACCTATAGGACAGTCTAACAACTTGATCAACAACCACCGACACCAAAGACACCAATAAATTTACAACATCAAAGGCAACAACAATTTTACAACACCGAGAGCAACGACAATTTACACCACCTAGAACAACAACGATTTTACAACACCAATGCCAACAACAATTATACGACACGAATGACAATACCAATTTACAACACCAATGACAACGACCACCGGGACAGCCACCCAGACGCCCAGTCACCAACAACCACAGACATGCAGCCAACCATGGCGCCTACGACGCCCACTGCGCCAAACACCACGGGATAGCCATATGAGGCGCCCCAAACCACCAGAAAATGGCGCCCAGAAGGGCGCCCAGCAGGCCAACAACAGAGAACGGCGCCCAGGAGCAGGGTGCCTACCACAACAGCAGCAAAACAGACATGGCAGGAACTGGCGCCCAGCAACAGGGCGCCAACAGGCAACATCATCCAGCAGGAACTGGCGCCCAGCAACAGGGCTCCTAGCACAACAGCAGCAACAACAGACATGGCAGGAACTGGCGCCAAGCAACAGGGCGCCAACAGGCAACATCATCCAGCAGGAACTGGCGCCCAGCAACAGGGCGCCTAGGGCACCAACAACCACCCACAAAACTAGGGACAGCCAACAACCACCCCAAAATAGGAATAGCCCACAAAATAGAAACAGCACATATGATTTTCAGCAAATAGCAACATTAATCTTCAGCATTCAATTGGCTCAAAACCATTGTCATCTATTATTCCTAGTACTTTAATATTTTGTTTATTTCTTTTTGGACATTGATTCGCATAATGTCCTTCTTCTTTACACAAAAAACAAGTGCAGCTCTTAACTGCTCTATTATTTTCCCTTTTCCTATATTTTTCTTTATTAAACCTTTTTCTTCTAAAATTTCTCTTATAGGGTTTATCTTTACTTTTAAAATCATGTCTTGATTTTCTAAACTTCCAATGCTTTTTTCTCTTTTTATATTTCCTATAGTTTTGGGTTTTATAACAACCATATTGACCTATCTGGTTATTTTTAGGGCAACATAAACTCTTCTTTTGATATCTATATATTTGTCTTTGATTTTTTGCTTGTAAGCAATATTCTGTAATCATTTTTTGAGCAAACCAAATTCTAGCTCCTAGCGTAGGATTTTCTAGCTTTTGTTGATCAAAATCATTTGTAATCTTTGTCTTGAAAGGCTCTGGTAACTTTTCGTAATATAATTTGCTGTAGAAATTATAATTGATAATTTTTGAAGATAATCTTGCTTTATAGAACAACTCGCTAAACTCACAAGTGTATTGATCAAAATAACACATATCACATATGTTTATGTTAATTATTCCTCTTATTGCTTCTTTTCTTTCTAATTCCCATTTTTCTTCTGTTCCATTTTCTATAGCTTGACCTAAGAATTCTAATCTTATTAATTTTTCTAGATTGCTTATAAAAATAGCAGAACTGCTTGAATTAGTCTTTATTTCTTCATATGTTTCTCCTAGGCTTTCTATATATCTTTCTACACTTCCTCTCATGGTCCTTCTCATAAAATCTATGGTTTGTTCCTTGGTCATACCATCTTTATTAGCTACTGCGCCATTTTCTTTTATCCATGTGCTTAGCATTCTATCTTTATTCTCAACGCAGTCTAAATCTAAGTAGACTCCTGTTGGATTTAAGGCTTGTGGTTCTTTATTGTAAGGGGTGTATTTCATAGACACAGAATCATCCTTTTTTATAAAAAATTGTCTTCTATCTATGTATTTTCTTCTAGGGTTTGATTGCTCAGCTTCTTCAGCTCTCCATTCATTGTCCTCGGTTATCATACTATTTTCCCAATTAGGATCCTTTATCCATCTGGTATTGCTTGTACTTGCATATTCTTGTTTAGGAGGTGGCACGACTACAGGGATGTTTGGTTTTGTTTCTACTATGCTTTCATTTATATCTAATGATTTTAATTTGTTTATAATATCGTTTTCATAATCACTATCGTTTTTTAAGTCTAAGTATGAATCTATATTTACCTTTACATCAGTACTTATTTCTTTATTCCCTATGACTTTATCTTCTATTTGCTCTTTATTTTTATCCTCTTTATTTTTATCCTCTTTATGGTCATTCCAATCATATAGACTTAAAACTGTTGGTGACATCTTGTGTTCATTTTCTTTTATTAGTTTTATTATGTCTTTTTGTCTTTCATATTCTTCAGGAGGTTTTCCTGTGACTTCTTCTACTTTCTTTTTAGTCCATTCTCTATTAACTAGGACGTTTATTATTTCTATTTGTTTTTTAATTACTTTTAGCTCATCATTTATATAGTCTAGTTTTTCTGGGTTTATTAACTTTATAAAATTTTGTTGACTTTGTTTTCTTTCTAGGGCTTCTATTTCTGCGCTTAGTATTTTTATTCGATTCATAATTCAAAACCTTGCAAAATAGTGTGTATCTGATTTAAAATTTCTTCTTCAGATCCTTTTATGATATTAAGCTTATACTCTATCCAATTTTCCATTTGTACTTTATAACATTCTGCAACGATTTTTAACTCAAAACATTCTTTTATAACAAAATCGTACATATCATATCCATTTAAATCAGCTTCTTCTCTAAGGTCAGAAAAACCTTGTAGTCTATCGTAATTGTCACTTATTTCGTTTCTTAGTATTCTAGATCTATCTAGCTCTGATACCATTAATATTGTTCCACTGTCATACGTATAAGTTATAGGATAGATAGACTTGTTTCTTTCTGCAGAGACTTCATCTGCTATATTTATAACATCTAATATCACTTTTATTCTATTTTTTATCAATCTATGTAATTCTTTTTCATTTCTGTTTATATTTCTCAGATTATCTATTATAATAGATAAGAAATTTATAAGACTGTTAAATTCTTTGATATTATTATATCCTCGTTCAACACTAACTGGGTTTACAAAAATACCTTCATTATTATTAATATCTAGGTTTTTAAAAGCTCTTTCTAAACTAAAGGGAGGGCTAACAGGTTCTCCTTCTAGAATAGCATATTGTGGCATATTATCTATTTCTTCATTAATTTCATTTCTTTCATTGAGATATTCTTCATAATCCTGGTTATAATCTATTTCATCTTGATTTTCAGCTAGGAATTCATTAAATTCATTTTCAGTTAGGTAATTATTAAACTCATCGGAACCTATCGAACTCATTTTTGGAAAAGATTTCTTACTCTTCTTTTAAGATCATAGATCCTCGTATACAGAGGTTTCCTACTTAAGAATAACAATGATAGTATACCTGGAGAGTTAGATGGGCCTTACCACGCTTCTCTTTAGATGATCTTCAAGCTTGCCACCATAAACATCGCCTTGAACAAACGCCTACCCGGCTAACAAACGGCGGAAACAGGCCTCGGGCTCTGTATCATCTTCTGGGAATTGTGTTAAAAACTCTTCTTCTCTCGTTTTGGTATAAAACACTCTTACTTAACTAGAGAAACTTGAAAAGAATCTAGGCTTAAAGAGAATTTCAGAAAACTAAAAGTTTATTTATTTCATAGCTGATATTTTACAATGCATAAGAGTAGGTTGTGAACTCGTGGTTTACAAAGAAAACGAAGTGGGTTTATATAGACCCATACATTTACTTCGGTTCTCAAAAGTAACTTGGGTTACATGACTATGGTTACTTTTTATCTGATTCGAATCTGCTTTTGCTTTATTTCTTTGTCGTTTTCTTTCTTTTTCTTTTGTCGATCACCTTTTATTGATCATGCTTTTTATCCTGTCGGCCATACCTTTATCTTGTCGGCTTTATCTTGTCGGCCACGTCTTTATCTTCCTTTAGGTCTTGTCTCTACAGTAACTGCACCTGTGTTCTCCATTATTTTTCATTATCTTGCAAAAATGCTGATGTGTTTCTTTTTGTCCTTGAAACATGTTCTTCTCAATTTTTTGTGTCAATAATTGTAATGTCCTTAGGGTTCCTGGTTGTTGACTCTTGTCTTTCTTGCAGATTATTATTGCTTTTTTGGTCATGGAATAACTCCAGAATTTTCCTTGGTCGTATGTTGTCTTCATCACCATTGATAATACATGAAACCCTAGAGCTCTTCTCTGGGTGATCCATTCTTCATCAATTTTGGGTGTTTCTTCTTTGTTTGTATATTCTTGTGCTCCTATTTCTTCATCATTAAGAGTGCCTATCTTGACAAAATATACTGCGTCACCTTCTTGGTCTGGGCTTGCTGTATATATTTTGACGAAGATTGTTCTTTGTGGATTAACTCCCTTAATGTATCCTTTTATTCCCGTAACAAAATGTTCAGGAAAATGTTTCAACTTGGATAAATCATTCGTTGGATCGATATATATTGAATCTATGAAGCCAAATCACCAGAAAATACCAATGACAATACCAATTTACAACACCAATGACAACGACCACCGGGACAGCCACCCAGACGCCCAGTCACCAACAACCACAGACATGCAGCCAACCATGGCGCCTACGACGCCCACTGCGCCAAACACCACGGGATAGCCATATGAGGCGCCCCAAACCACCAGAAAATGGCGCCCAGAAGGGCGCCCAGCAGGCCAACAACAGAGAACGGCGCCCAGGAGCAGGGTGCCTACCACAACAGCAGCAAAACAGACATGGCAGGAACTGGCGCCCAGCAACAGGGCGCCAACAGGCAACATCATCCAGCAGGAACTGGCGCCCAGCAACAGGGCTCCTAGCACAACAGCAGCAACAACAGACATGGCAGGAACTGGCGCCAAGCAACAGGGCGCCAACAGGCAACATCATCCAGCAGGAACTGGCGCCCAGCAACAGGGCGCCTAGGGCACCAACAACCACCCACAAAACTAGGGACAACCAACAACCACCCCAAAATAGGAATAGCCCACAAAATAGAAACAGCACATATGATTTTCAGCAAATAGCAACATTAATCTTCAGCAAACAGCAACATTAATTTTCAGCAACAGCAACATTAATTTTTCAGCAACAACAACATTAATTTTCAGCAACAGCAACATGATTTTCAGTAAACAGCAACATTAATTTACAGCAACAGCAACATGATTTTCAGTAAACAGCAACATTAATTTACAACAACAGCAACATGATTTTCAGTAAACAGCAACATTAATTTACAGCAACAGCAACATGATTTTCAGTAAACAGCCACACAGCAACATTAATTTACAACAACAACAACATGATTTTCAGTAAACAGCAACATTAATTTACAGCAACAACAACATTAATTTTCAGCAACAGCAACATGATTTTCAGCAAACATACCTCTACTTCGGTGAATTAATTAACCTATCAAACGGTATCGAAACTTAGCAAAGGACCCCTCTATGGAAAGCTAAGAATGTCTAGTTCCTGACTATAATTTTTATTTTGCAAAATAATGGTCAAATTCGTACAGTTTCAGTAAATAAGTAACAAGGTTCAGAAAATAGGACAGCCACCGTGACCTAGCTTGTGACACCTCTAAAATTATCAAAACTCAGTCAAATGACATGGGACTTGAGCCTAACTCGAAACAAATTGAGTGTAGTTTTCAATGTATCAAGAATCATTCCAAAAGGAGTTCGAACGAAAACGTTATACACGAAATACCGAACCTATATCCAGATTGTTTTCCAGAATTTTGACCTAACTTGTGACACCTATAACTCGAGCCATACAACTCCAAACGCAACCAAACTAGTGCCAAATTAACAAACTTTAAGTCTAGTTTCTGAAAAAGTAAACCACATAAAGAAACTCATTATTCGTGATCTCGGTAGTAAGCTTTTTTTTTTATTTCCCTACTTTTTTTTTATTGTAGTAAGCTTTTTATCTTCTCTCTTGGTGTATTGGGAAATTTGTTTCCAAAGAAGTGAGTTCATTTATGGAAATCAAGGGAAGACCTAAAATACCTTTTTTTTTTGCTAAGGAAGACAATGAGACCTAAATTCCTTCACGGTTATAAATGGTTAGACTGGGCCAAAGAATTAGAGCTCGGCCCAACGCAAGGTTAACCGAACTCATGCGCACACGAGAAGAACTGCCGAGGAGTTACCAAGGACAGGTGTCGCAGGAAGGAGAAGACGTGGGAACCCATATGACTAGAGTGGGGGTAACCGCCAGACCGACCTCAAAAGATAACCGCCGAGAAGCCTTGGAGAACTATATATAGAACTCTAGGCCAGAGAACAAGGGGACTCCATTTTTTCTTTTCTTCATACCTGTAACAACCGACTTGATCATAAATATCCTAGAACATTTGGCGCCCACCGTGGGGCCCGGTAAATCTAATCCCGGCCACACCTTCATTTTTCACCAGCCATGGTAACTACCCGTCGCGGACGCCGGCGTCAACCGCCGCTATCCCCCCCTCACAGAACTCAAGCTTCACAAGCCGAACCACATACGCCGAATCCTGCCACACCGGAGACAATTCAAGTACCAGTTACTCAAGCAGCCAACGCTGCAACCACCCAAACAGTTACTGAAGAACAACAAGCAATTCTTCAACCAAATCAGGCTCGATACCTGAGCACCCATTCATGGTTGGCGTCAACGCAGTCCTTGATGAACTACGGAAGCAGAACCAGTCCCTGCAACAGCAAGTTGATGACATGAAGCAAGAAAGGGACCCTAACTCGCTTGATAGAGTCCAATTGGAAAAACCCCAACCATTCACAGACGCCATAATGAACGACTTAGTTCCCCAAGCCGCCCTTGGAACCATATGATGGTCGCCGAGATCCTCAGGAACACCTAACCGCATTTGACACCCAGATGGCCATCATTGGAGCGCATGAAACGCTCAAGTGTAAACTTTTCTCCGGCACCATGAAAGACGCGGCGCTACGATGGTTCATGAGCCTTCCTCGGCAGTCCGTTGTTTCTTACGCCGACTTCACCAAGAAGTTCCTCAGACATTTTTCAGACAGAAGACACAAAAAGACCTCCACTGCTACACTGTTTAACACCCGGCAACGCCCAACCGAAACTCTCCGTGAATACCTAGGAAGATTCAGTGACATCACCGTCGACGTAGAACACCCTGATCAGAGGCAATTTGCAGACACGTTCACAAACGGTTTGCGTGGAGGACAGTTCAACGAGTCACTAGCAAACAGGCCTGCAACCAATATGCAAGAGATCTTAGCCCGAGCAGAGGCCTACATGAAAGGAGAAGAAAGTAATGCCGAGAAGCGGCACCGGGATGAGCGCGAAAGGCAACCCGATAAAGGATACGAACGTCGTAGCAGATATGACGACTATAGCCGGAGTGTTTCTCAACGGCGCGATCCTCCGCCACCACCCCGGAGAAGATCTCCACCTCCTCGGCGAAGCAGCCCTGTCAGAGGAACCTTAACACCTCTAAACCAGAGGCGTGCGACGATTTTGAAAGAGGTCCTGCACACAAGGTTAATCCCTGAATTAAACCCAGCAAGAAGAGTCCTAGGCAGAGATAGTGATAGTTGGTGCGAATACCACCGAGGTCGAGGACATGATACCGAGAACTGCTTTGCCCTAAAAAATGAAATCGAGAAGCTAATCCGACGTGGCTTATTGAAGCAATATGTGAGAGACGACCCAGGCAACTCACGTGCCAGAACACCAGAGCAACCGAAGCCCAAGTTGCAGTCTCAAGTGGTAACGTTGGCAGAACAAGCAGAGGAAGTTCCACCAGTGCAACATACTCTCAACACCATTTCCGGAGGGTTCGCAGGAGGAGGAGAAACAAGCTCGTCTCGCCGCAGATATGTACGCCAAGTCATGCACATCAGCAGTTCATCCGATAGTTCCACGATACCCAACATTCCTGATCTCACTTTCTCTCCCAAGGACTTCGCAGGAATCTCCCCACACGAAGATGATCCTCTGGTTATAGTAGTTCAAGTCCTCAACTACAATGTCAGACGAGTACTGATTGACCCCGGATCCTCAGCAGACATCATCTACTGGGAAGCTTTCAAAGGTATGAACTTATCCAATGACCACTTGCAACCTTACCACGGTACACTAGTTGGTTTTTCAGGAGAACAGGTGCAGATAAAAGGATACATTACCCTCCGCACCACATTTGGCGTGGGCCACAATGCCAAAACAATCAAGGTCAGATACTTGGTGATTGATGCTGAGTCGTCTTATAATATTATAATGGGAAGGCCGGCGCTCAATATCCTCGGCGCCGCCTTGTCAACCCGATATCTCACAATGAAGTATCCCCTTGACGATGGACGAGTTGGAGTCCTTAAAGCAGACCAGGAGGCAGCACGAAAATGTTACTTAGAAAGCCTGAAAACGAAGAAGAAAAACACCGTAGACTCGACGGTAAATGCCACATCTTTCAACATTAACTTTGCTGACTTAGACCCCAGGGAAGACTTCAGTGATCACCGATTGAAACCAACAGAAGATCTCAAGCAAATTCAGATCGGTTCAAACCCTGAACAGACGACAAACATTGGAGGTGCCCTCCCAGTAGATGAAGAGGTAGCAATAGTTGAGCTGCTAAGAAAGAATATTGATCTCTTCGCGTGGACCCCAGCAGATATGCCAGGGATTGACCCCTCCTTCATTTGTCACAAGCTGTCATTAGTTCCAACTGCAAAACCGGTCTCACAAAGAAAGAGGAAGCTCGGACCTGAGCGCAAAGTAGCGGTCGCGGAGGAAACCCAGAAATTACTTGAAGCCGGTTTCATTACAGAAATTCAATACCCAACTTGGCTTTCCAATGTGGTGCTGGTGAAGAAGTCTAATGGAAAGTGGCGTATGTGCGTGGATTTCACGGACTTGAACGCTGCCTGCCCAAAAGACCCCTACCCTCTGCCCAGCATTGATGCACTGATAGATGGGGCCTCCGGATATCGCGTTCTAAGCTTCATGGACGCATATTCCGGCTACAACCAGATCAAAATGGACCCAGAGGATGCCGACAAAACAGCATTCATGACTGACACCTGCAACTATCACTACACTGTCATGCCCTTTGGCCTCAAAAACGCAGGTGCGACATATCAGCGTCTAATGGACAGCGTGTTCCGAGGCCAAATCGGAAGAAATCTAGAGGTGTACGTCGATGACATGGTGGTCAAGACCGAGGAAAACCATAGTCATGTTACAGACTTAGAAGAAACCGTCAATTCCCTCAGAAAACATGAAATGCGGCTCAACCCGGCAAAGTGCTCCTTCGGAGTACAAGCTGGAAAATTCCTAGGATTCATGTTGACCAATAGAGGCATAGAAGCGAATCCTGACAACTGCAGAGCAATACTGGAGATGCCAAGCCCATCAAATCCTAAAGAAGTTTAGCAACTAACGGGACGCCTGGCAGCTTTATCACGCTTCCTATCTTGTGCAGGTGAAAACATCTTTATAAATGTTTCACTCCCTCTACCAAATCCCATTGACAATGCAAATTCGCAACATGACTCCCTAATTTTTTCTTATACTGTCTCCATTTTTTTGTAATTAACTATGAGCAGGTGACAAAGCTTTCCATTTCTTTGCTTCTTTGAAGAAAAAGGGCTGTTTCGACTGGACAGCTGAATGTCAAGAAGCTTTTCAAGCGATTAAAACGTTCCTATCCTCTCCTCCCATCTTGGTGAAACCAAAAGTTGGAGCGCCATTGTTGCTTTACTTAGCAATTTTAGAAAGAGCCATGAGTTTGGTCTTAGTATCTGAAGAAGGGAAGCAACAAAGACCAATATATTTCTGCAGCAAAGTGTTCAAAGGAGCCGAGGTCCGATACCAGAAAATAGAGAAGTTAGCTCTAGCTTTAATCACTTCGGCACGTCGACTTCGACCTTACTTCCAAAGTCACCGGATAGTTGTGAAGACAGACCATCCCATCAAGCAGGTTTTACGTAAGCCGGATCTCGCAGGTAGAATGGTTGCCTGGTCAGTCGAACTTTCTGAATACGACGTTGTCTTTCACCCAAGAGATGGCATAAAGGCTCAGGTCCTAGCAGATTTTGCTGTGGAATTGACACCACCATCATCAGAACCAGGCGTTTCTCCCTGGACCCTCTCGGTAGATGGAGCATCAAATTTAAAAGGAAGTGGCGCAGGCATCACACTTGAAAGTCCTGAGGGCCTCCTCATTGAACAATCATTAAGATTCGACTTCAAAGCTAGTAACAATCAAGCAGAATATGAAGCTCTGATCGCAGGAATGAATCTTGCAAAGGAGGTCGAAGTCCAACATCTCAAAGTGCAGAGCGACTCCCAACTCGTAACTTCCCAGGTTTCTGGCCAATTTCAAACAAGGGATCCACAACTCGGCAAGTACCTCAAGAAAGTTAAACTACTCTCTGCCAGTTTCCCCTCCTTCGAATTGCTATACGTCCCCAGAGAGCAGAACATCCGAGCTGATATCCTATCCAAGTTGGCAAGCACAAAGAAACCGGGCAACAATCACACTGTGATTCAGGAGACACTCCCACTGCCAAGTATTGAAACAAAAGAGGTCCATTCAGTAGAACTGTCAACCAACTGGACTACTCCAATAATAGCCTTTCTGCAGCACGATATCCTGCCTCACGAGGAAACCGAGGCCAAAAAGATGCGGCGCAATGCAGCAAAATATGTCATCCTCGCAGGCAAGCTATATAGAAGGGGCTTTGCAGCACCACTCCTACGCTGTCTAACACCCACTGAAACCGAATACGTGATGAAAGAGATCCATGAGGGCATATGCGGCAGCCACATCGGGGGACGATTATTGTCAAATAAGGTCATAAGAGCAGGATATTATTGGCCCCTGCTGGACAAGGATTGCATAAATTTTGTGAAGAAATGCGATAAATGCCAACGGCATGCCGACCTTCACCATGCTCCTACAACAACGCTGCAATCAATTACAACCCCTTGGCCTTTCTACAAATGGGGGGCTGACATCTTGGGCCCATTCCCAGTAGGACCTGGTCAGGTGAAATTCTTGCTCGTTGCCGTCGAATACTTCTCCAAATGGATAGACGCAGAGCCTGTAGCAACCATCACAGCAGCTCGGGTCAAGAAATTCTATTGGAAGAATATTATCTGCAGATTCGGTATGCCAGCAGAAATAGTGTCAGATAATGGCACACAATTTGCCAGCTCCCTTGTCACAGACTTTTGCACTGGACTTGGAATCAAGAACAAGTTCACGTCTGTAGAACATCCTCAGGCAAATGGCCAAGCCGAGTCAGCAAATAAAGTCATACTATCTGGTCTGAAAAAGAAGCTTGATGAACACAAAGGGGCCTGGGAAGATCAGTTATGCCAAGTGCTTTGGTCATATCACACAATTCCACACTCTTCAACTGGTGAAACCCCTTTTAAGCTTACATATGGTGCAGATGCTATGATACCTGTAGAGTTGGGTGAGCCTAGCTTCAGGCGAGAGAACACAAGGGAGGACACGAACACAATCAACATGGTAGTAAACCTAGACCTCCTGGAGGAAATCAGAGAAGCTGCTCATCTACGAGAATACGCAGTGAAGCAACGCGTAGCTCGGAAATATGATTCTAAGGTCCTCCCTCGCGAGATGAAGCAAGGCGACCTCGTTTTAAGGAAAGTTTCGGGAACAGATGCAAAAGGAAAACTTTCACCTAACTGGGAAGGTCCATATAAGATCCTGGAGAAGTTGAGTGCCGGAGCCTACAAATTAGAAACGCTAACGGGACACCCAATACCGAGGAGTTGGAACTCGGCAAATCTCCGCTTCTACTTCAGTTAAGCTCTTTCAAGTCATTTCAGTAGCAATAAGGGTGCACTCTTTTCTCCCACTGGGAGTTTTTAATGAGGCACCCCCTGTTTTTTCCCTTCCATGTATTCATTTCCTGTTTTTTCACTAGACAAAAGTTGATTATGTATGTACTCAGAAAGATGCGCAGACATTGTAGCATCAACGAATAAAAACCTGGCAAGTACTCTTTTCTCCCACTGGGAGTTTTTAACGAGACTTGCCAGTTGAAAAAGTGGTGTCAAAACTTCTTACACTTTTTTACTGCTAAATCTTTGCTGAGAACAAATCGATACAGCTCAGTTAAAACAAAGCGAAACAATTTACAACTCACCTCTGCAAAACTTTTAACCGAAGTCATTTCAAAACACTTCGGCAAAAATCAAGACAAGTGATTTGTTCAAAATCCCATACAACAATGGTTGGAGATCCATAACCTAACAAATATAAAGGTTAAACCAATCTGGGATGATGTCGGGTTAAAACTCTTAAGAGAAAGAGATACTCCCTTTGCCGAGATAAGGTAAGAAAAAAGCAACTACTGGAATGAACAGGTGGATCAAGTTCTACTCCATAGTTGCTCCTCGTAGTCCTCGTAAACTCGAGGGTCACCCATAGAAGTCCTTATAAACTAAAACAACTCGGTGAAGCTACTATTTACTGGTATATTCAAAAATGCGGCGAAGCCTCTATAAACTTTATAAATACATAAAGTGTTCATACACTCAGACAGTTTCGCGAAATTAGAACAGAACTGAATCAAATAGCGAAAAGATAAACTTCATTCATAACCTGATGGTACAAAAGTAACATACAACAACAAAACAACAAGGAAAACCGAAGGGAGAAAAGTAGATCAAAAAACTTCATCGAATCCCTTCATCTCCACATCCTCTTCCTCAGGCGATGGCAACAACACCAATTTGCCGTCTACAACCTCCTTCAGTGGATCAAGTCCACTCACATCTAAAGCGGGGTAGAGCGCCAAGGCTTGGCCTTTAGCCTTCTCAAAACCCTTCAAGAGAGCTACAACATTTTCAATGTGCAATTCCTCGATCTCGGCCTCCTTGGCAACACGCAACTCCGATAGTTGAGATTTCACCTCAGCCAAAGACACCGTAAGTCCGGTATTTTCAGCCCTCAACCCAGCAATAGTAGATTCATGAGAAGAAACCTTGTCTTCTTGCTCCTTCAGAGTAGTTCGAACTTCCTTTATCTTGGCCTCCCACTGAGCCTCCGTCTCCTCGAGCTGCTTACGCACGAACCTTTCCTTTTCCTCAAACAACTTTACCTGCTCAGCTAACTTGGATTTCAACGCTTCATTTTCCTCCACTAACTCGGCATGAGCAGCAATGGCCTTCTCGGCGGCTTCAGCATCTTTGCGCCCTTGACGTTCTCGGCTCCTAAGTCTGACGAACTCGTCGCAAACCACATGACCAAGAGCAGCAGATTTCAACGCATAAGACTGCATCGCCAAGAAAGCCTGTTCCGCCCCCAAACTCCGGATGCGATCACCATCATCAGCAGTAGTAATATGCTCCCTCACAAAGTGCTTCAAAGGGAAACGCTTGTCCCACAAGGACGCGATCTCCTCCTGACCCTCAAAATCCTGCAGAAACTCCATTCAAGAAACCTCGCCCTCGGAACTCTTGAACTTCTTCTTAGAAGGAGAACCTTCCTGCATAAAAGGTCGCTTGGCAGGAGTTGGAATCGCAGTAGCAGTCTTTTCAGCCTCTTTCACAACGGCACCCCCTTTTTCCTCCTTCAACACCTCAGAAGAATCTCTAGAAATGGCTTTCAAAGGAACAGCCGCGATGGGAGTAGTGCCGAGATTCATTCCAACAATAGTCGTTCGTCCAGTATTCTTAGCAATCTTCACCAAGCCTTTGTCCGAGCTCTCCGTCGCAGAAGTCCCACCCTGACTTTGGGCATTCAGTTTCTCCTTCGCTAACCTCTCTTGGGCCTTCTTGATGTAATTTTTGATGTCCTTCTCCTTCAAACCCATCCTAACTGCACGGCGAAATAAAAGGAAACATTAGAAGCGGTTACAAAATATCAAAAAGAAGGCGAGAAGAAAAACTTACTCAATAAATTCTGAAGACCTTTGCCGTCCCCCTCCAGACTAATCACCTCCTTACAAGTCATGGTATACAACCTTTGCAGCATTGCTGCGTCCTCAAGAAGCTCGGGACTTAAGTCATCCGAGACGACTCCAGTCACACCAAAAACCTCACTCTGCCAATACAAAGGGAAGTGGGGTGCTCCTGTCTTGTTTATGAGGAGCTCGGGAAAGGAAGGAGGAGCTCGAACTCGGAAGAACTTCGCCTTAAAATTCTTGTATGAAGTAGTGAATAGACTAAAAAGGGGGCGAGGAGAATGGCTATGAAAAGATATCCACTTTCCCAAACCTTCACCCTTAGTCCGAAAAAACTGAAAAAACACCCCTACATTCGGAGTCATACCCAAAGCTCCACAGATTATCTCATAGGCACGTATAAACCCCCAGCTATTCGGATGAAGCTGCGTTGGAGCAACGTTGAGGAGCTGCAGTACGTGGTTTTCAAAGCGAGTGAAGGGCATTTTCACCTTCAAGTCTTCAAAAAGACAGGCGTACATATAAGTACTCTCTTCCACCACTCCCTTAGGCCGCATCATACATACAGGCTCGTTGGGCCTACAACACTCCAGAATCACATCTTCTTCATTCCCAGTAGAGGACACGGCGTTCTTTTGCCGAAAAGCTATTAAATCTTCTGGCTTTGTAAACATGGTGAATAAATCCCACGCTTCAAAGTTAGGAACGGACTCGATGCTCTGTTTCGATGCCATCAGCACCTTGATTTCACGCGCAGGAGTAGAAGGAAGAGCCAGGATCCCCACCTCTTCTCGCCTAAAATCTGAAAGTGCCACAGTGTTTTCGAAATGAATCTTGGTCCCTGGGAAAAGAGGAGAAGCAAAGTCAGCGTCCTCACCATCTGAAAAACCAGAATCTGAAGAGCTAAAATCAGGGAGACTTGAGAGCGTCTCGGAAATGGATGATTCAAGGCGCCTCCACTTCTCCTTTATCCTTTCCCAACGAGGACGAGATTCATCCAAAATCACTCGATACGCTGAAGGTACCTCACTCACCTCATTTCCACTCTCATCAACTTCCCAAATTTCCACCATTTTAACTAAGGTACAAGAGAAAAAGGAAGAAGAAGGATAGAAAAGTATACCTCAACACAAGCAAGCGAAACGCTGAAGGAAGGCGAAACTTCACAGCAAACAAACCTCGGCAGAAGAGCGAGCAGAAATCGAAAGAGCAGATGAAAACAGCGAAGTTCTCACATCCCCCGCGCGCCTTTTAAACTATACCGAAAGCTTACCTTCAACGCACGCGCTCAATCAAGCGTAAGGTAGGTGAAACGTTTCCACTGGAACGTCACCTCAGTCAGCTGGAAGGTTTTCCCAAGCCATGACACGTTTTCCCAAGTCAACGGTCACTTCAATCGTCAAAACAAATCAATACAAGTTCAAACCTCTTCGCCGAGCTCACTCAGCTCGAGCTTGGGGGGCTGTGGACTGGGCCAAAGAATTAGAGCTCGGCCCAACGCAAGGTTAACCGAACTCATGCGCACACGAGAAGAACTGCCGAGGAGTTACCAAGGACGGGTATCGCAGGAAGGAGAAGACGTGGGAACCCATATGACTAGAGTGGGGGTAACCGCCAGACCGACCTCAAAAGATAACCGCCGAGAAGCCTTGGAGAACTATATATAGAACTCTAGGCCAGAGAACAAGGGGACTCCATTTTTTCTTTTCTTCATACCTGTAACAACCGACTTGATCATAAATATCCTAGAACAATGGTCTTTTTCTTTGTCATTTTTCTAAGAAACATTGACCTACTAGGGAAGGAAGTGACGTGTGCACGAGGTACTTTGCTTGATCAACTTCTTTGCCCACCGGCCAACCCACCAGATCAGATTCTGGTAATAACGTTGATGTAAAATATGAGAACGTTGTTGTCTAACTCGGTTGAGCGTAAACAGTTAACATCGTAGTAATGAACAAGGTGCTCATGATGAGCAATTTAGATGCTTGAGATTTGATATTGCATGAATCTTATATTGTACCCCAGTAAGGTAATTTAATCTTGGTGTAATGAATGTTGGCCTTGTAGCCGAATGACTGGAATATCACATCCTTAAAAAATGATTTGAATGCTAAGTATCATTTATACTCTTGATTGATGCAGATAGAGAGACATATTGAAGTATTCAATAGTGTGCAGATTTTACTATTTATCTTGTCATTAAGTTATAGAAGATAGAGAGCTAATGTTGTGTTGTTTTCAATCAAAGGGTTCCTCTCTCTTCAGCTTGTAACCATCGTTGGAGAATTCAAGATAACAAATATGCACATTGCTTTGTTCCTGGACAACTTGCTGGCTCAAGGAATGATATATAGTTCCTATTTCATTGAGTTATGAAAGGATGTTTGCGAATGATAGTTTCTATTTAAGAATAAAATCTATGGCCTCCTTCTGTCACTTTATGTGAGCTCCTTTTCAAGTGCCTGAATTTTGTCCTCATTAGTATAACACATTTAATCATTAGATCCAATAGAATACAAATCAATTTCTACATGGTATCAGAGTTGTTCGGATTTTGTGATCAGCAAAGTTCATTGATGCTGCTGCTGCCATTCATTAGTAATATAACTAGTAAAATAGCTTATTCTATATTTGATACTTAAGGGAAAGGGTAGCCATGTGATTAGGTATGAAAAAGAATTATTTTGTTCATCCTGGAGTCATGACATGAGATCTTCTCTGACTTTGGAGAACTTACTTCCCTTGAACGTTGTTACAATAGTATTTAATTTCTAGAGTGTTTGAGAGACTCTAGGCTCTCCTAATGCCAAAAGGCCCCAAGTTTATACAAAATGACAAGATGATTTTACTCTAGCATCCCCTCTTATCAGAATGGTGAGCCTTGGCAAACTAATATTAAATTTGATTCTGGGAAGGATTATATGTCATTTGGAAGTACTTAAATCTGGCTTTAAGTTAAGTCTATATTTGTTTTAGTAGATGTGTCATCTGGTATTTTTGAAAGAACTAAAAAACTGTGATTGGTCCAGGAGGGGGGGGGGGGGGCTCCCTCCCCGTGGGCTTCTTCCCCCTTCCACTCAGCGTTTCTCCGCCTCTGCCGTCGCACCTCCACCGATTTGTTCTGCAGAGTATTTTCGGGATCTGGGTTTCGCGATTTCTTTTTGCTCTGTTCTTGAATGTATTCGCGATCTGCCTTGTGCTCTTCTGGATCTGGATCTCGCTGTGTTCTTCTTGTCCGCGATTGTTTCTTCTGATCCTGCGATCGTTTCCCTCTTGGATTGTTTTCCCTGATCTGCGATTGTTGCTCTCTGATCCGCGGAGGATTGATGTACTGTATACGGGATCTGGGTTGCTCGATCTCCGCTTGCTTCGCATCGTGATCTTGTTCTATCCTCTGTGCCGTTCAAGGTCTCTGCCCCGCGGCGTTGCTGGTTTGGATCCTCCTTTTTGGTGGATCTGCGCGCTTTTGGAGGTCTATGGTGGGCTTCTGTTTCGCGGTGTTTGAAGATTTAAACGGGAAGGGGTCTGTGCTGATCGCGATTGTGGCTGGTGGATCGCTCTTGGACCCGCAATCTCGGCATCATCCCCCTTCGATGCCGCTTCCTCGTCTTTCGTCGTCGACATTCGCTGAATGTCGCTGTTTTGCGTCATGCTTGGTTGCATCACGGTGTTGGCCGATGGCGCAATATCGTGGTGGTGGCTGGTGATCGACGACCTCGGTCCAGCTCGGTTGTGTCGCGGCATTGGCCGGTGACACGGCTTCACGGTGGTGGCTGATGCTTCGACGCAGGAAGACAGGGGGGTGCTGATCCGGTGGGTACTGTTTTGGAGGGTTCTCTCTGTGTGTTTATCAGATTTGTTTTGGTGGCTGTTGTCGCAATGCCATTGTTGGGCGCCAAATTGCAGTTTGCAGTTCTCTCTGACGGGCTCCTCCCCTCTGCCTTCAGCTCCTGAACCCCGTCTCTCGCCCGGCCTCCACCTCTAACCTCGATCAGATATGAGTGTGCTTAATGTGAGGATAGTGAGGTGAAGCTGGGTGTTGTGGTGGGGCGCTCAATTAGCGGTGGGTGGTGGTTGTGTGAGGGCTTTCAGGTGTTGCCCTGCCTCGGAGTTTGGGTCCTTAGATTACAGTTAGCTGTTCTCTTCGCCGGGCTCCTCCCTTTGCCTTCAGCCTCTGACCCCGTCCCAATCGTCTCCTGGACTCCACCTCTAACCTCGATCTTTGGGAGTGTGCTTAATGTGGGGATAGTGAGGTGGTTCTGGCTGTGGTGGTTGGGAGTGTGCTCAGTAGGCGGTGGGTGGAGGTTGCGGGGGCTTCAGGTGTTGCCCTGCTTACTTTTTCGGGTCGTCCTCGTCGCCTTAGATTTTCTTTTATTAGAGCTCTTTGGTTGTTTATTTTAGGGGCCTTTATTGGGCTTTCTGTTTTGTCATCGTTACCAAGGGTTTTGGTCTAGTCCCCCCTTGTGCTCTTTATATCTTCTCTTTATTTTATTAATAAATTCGGGCTGGCTGCCTGGTTGCATAAAAAAAAAAGTAGATGTGGTTGCATAGCATGCATTCGTTGTGAATTAAATTGAAGAGCTTAAGGCTTGTTGTTCATATGAAAATAGATATGGTTAATCTCTCAAGCATTCGAATCATATGAAAATAGATATGCTTAAATTGAACAATATTTTGATGTTGTTGTGTTTTGTTTAACTATTTTGTAATAGATACAATTGATACAATTTGGCATTCATTAATGCCATATGGGTCTAATGTGATCTTCAATATTAACTATCCACAATGTGTGAGGAATTTGATAAATATTAATATTTGGACTTGTATACTTATTTATGAAACCCTTTGATGCTTATTGGATTAACATTAGTTTATTACATGACATGTCCATAATTATATTGTTTTTTTTAGAATATACCCTACTTTATGTGAAAATATAAACAAATGTATTCAAAAATACGCATAACTAACCCATGCATCACACAAGTTGTGGACAAGAAAATGTAAATTTAATAATAGACTGTAATACTTAAATTAAAGCAGCAAAATGACACTTAGTGGGTTCAATTTTTTTTATACACCTAAACACCCCAAAACTATGTTGGTCTTGCAATTTTGTCTTATTTCCTATTGCCAAACAACGTTGTTGTGTCTTTTGTGAGGGTGTTTACGTAAAAATAAAATTAGAAATTAAATCTTTTACTTGTTGTGTGGGTGTTTAGTGTATGATATTTTTTTGAAGCGTGGAACTTATACATGTCATGCGGGTCAACTAACGTCTTATCAGTCAAAGCAGTGATTTTGGAAAAAATAAATCATGAAGTAGTCCCTAAGGATTTCAAAAGAGAGACATGTTAGTCCACCAATCTAAAACGCCTATTAAAAGAGTGATGTGGACCGTTAAATCTGCACTTTTAAGTGGTGTATATGTGTCCTTTTATGAAAAAGTGTAGACAGTTTGAGTCAATCAGTACTCTACTTAAATCTTTTGTTTCATAATAAAAAAGGGCCAAATTAGTTATGGTCTCAAATAAGCCTTTTTAATCTCTCTTATATTTGTTTCTTCAACTTAATTTCTATGTCTATAAGAACCCACCTTCTTGTGCACGCTTCCCTTTTTTACTATTTTTGTTTTGCTAATTGGTTATCTCGAAAATTCCCGAAGAAATATAATATTTAGGCACAATTAAGAAATATTGTGGATTTTACTTCATCATGAACAACATATAAACTTAATGTGTTTGCTTACGTAATTTTTTCTTTCCTTTTTTCTAAATATGTAATATGTCAAATGGAGTTGTTTGAGGCTCAATCCATCCATATATATGTTGATTTTATAAGTAGTTGGAATTTTACAAAAAAAACTTATACCAAACAACATCACACATAAAATGACTAGAATTCACCATCCCAGTTTGAATTCAGAACCTCATTGTTTTGTGAGTTTCAGGCGGCGTTTGCCACTCCATCTACAGACAAAAAAATCTAATTGACACTCCTTCTTAATGAGTAAGTACGCTTTAGGTAGTCCAATGAGAGACACACTTAAAATTTTAAACTACTCCATACAAAAACATTCTAACGGTGTGATTGGTTGTGAAGAGAAATTGGAAAAAGAGAAAAAGGTGATAAAGAGTGTGACAAGAGAGAAATAGATGAGAAAGAGACCAAAAAGAAAGTAGAGTTAAGGATTAATTGGAATAAGAGAAAGTTTGTAGAAATAAACAATTGCTAATAATTTTTGTAAGCACATGAATGCCAATAAAAAAACCACTAAATTTTATTTAAGGATTAATTGTAATTTTATTGATTTTCAAAAAAAAATTCGGAATTACTTATTAAGACATGATTCCGGAACGCTTTTTTTTAAGGATTTTCGGATTTACGTGAAAATTTCCAGAAATATGTGAAAAATGGCTTTCGGAATTATGTTAAAAAAGGGTATTTTCGGAATTCCCAAAAAAATGGCTTCCGGAATTATGTTAAAAAGAGGTATTTCCGGAATTGAAAATGTTGTTTTGGAAATTTTTAAAAAAACTGGACTTTTACCCACGGTTTTGTCCGTAGGTAAAAGTTTTTTTTTTAAAACATGGACAAAAAAACACCATTGTTTTTGGAATTCCGAAAATACCCCTTTTTAACATAATTCCGGAAGCCATTTTGACTTCCGAAAATTTTATAAAAAACATTTTTTTTATTAAAAATTTGGGGTATTTTGGGGATCTTGACTAAAATGGGGGTATAGAGAAGAAGAAAGGGGTAAAAAAAAACCTTTTTTATTTAAGCACATAAGTTATTAAATTTTGGTAGACCTCTCCTAACAAAATTCAAAAGAATTGCACTTACTAAAAAAATGCACAACACCCCTTCTCGTACCTTTTTTGATCCAACGGTCAAGATCTAAGCTTTCCATAAGATCAATCTTAACCCTCAATTCTAAATAAACTCAGAAACCCCGATTCCTCTCTCGTTTGTTCTCTCCACTCTCTACCTCACCGCCGCCTTCCAAGGATTTTTCCGCCGTAGACAGCCGCCGCCAGAGCTCGTAGTTGCCGCCTCTTTATTCTTCTTACCTTATTCGTCAAAGCCCCAAATCCCCCAATTCCAGGCAAGTCTAATTTCCTCTGAGAAGTGCTTCTTTATTTCGGTTTCAAGGTTCATTTTGTCGAATATGTCGTTTTCGAATTTGAGGTGCGGTGCTGTCTCTGTTTTTAATCCCATTTCTCCTTCTTTGTTTCCTTGCTTCTTCTTTTCAACCTCAAAGCGATTCTCTCCCTCTGTTTCCAATGAAGATGATGCCGTTTCATTGTTCAATCGCATGCTCTATATGCATCCTACCCCACCCCTCATTGAATTTGGCAAGATTTTAGGTTCACTTGTTAAGCAAAAACATTACCCCACTGCTATTTCACTTCACAGGCAAATGGAATTAAGTGGAATTACTCCTAACTTTGTTAGTTGCAACATTTTAATCAACTGTTTTTGTCACGTGGGTAATATCCCCTTTGCTTTTTCTGCATTCTCCAAGATTCTCAAGATGGGTTATCACCCGAATATCATAACTTTGACTACCCTCATCAAGGGTCTCTGTATTAAAGGCGAAGTTCATAAAGCACTGCTTTTTCATGACAAAGTAGTAGCACTGGGGTTTCACTTGAACCATGTTAGTTATGGCACCTTGATTAATGGCTTATGTAAGATAGGCGAAACTAGAGCTGCAATGCAGTTGCTAAGGCAAATCGAAGGGAAATTGGTTCAACCTAACACGGTAATGTACACTGCAATTATCGATAGTATGTGCAAAGATAAGCTTGTTAATGATGCTTGTAGTTTATATTCTGAAATGATTGCCAAGAGAATATCTCCCAATATTGTCACTTACAATGCTTTAATGTATGGTTTTTGCATTGTGTGTCAATTGAAAGATGCAATTGGCTTGTTGAATAAAATGATATTGAAAAGTATCAATCCAAATGTGCGTACGTTTAATACATTGGTGGATGCTTTTTGTAAGGAAGGAAAGTTGAAAGAAGCTAAACATGTATTAGCTATGATGATGAAAGAAGGTTTGAAACCCGATGTTGTTACTTATAACTCATTAATGGATGGATGTCTTCTAGTCAATGAAGTGAACATGGCAAAGAAAATATTCAACATTATGGACCAAATGGGAGTGACTCGTGATGCTTATTGCTACAATATCATGATTAATGGATTATGCAAGGCTAAAATGGTTGCTGAAGCCATGAATCTCTTCAAAGAAATGCATCACAAAAAAATAGTTCCAAATAAGGTAACTTACAGTTCCCTTATTGATGGTTTTTGCAAATTAGGGAGAATTGCATATGCTTTGGAGCTTGTTGATGAGATGCATGATAGAGCTCAAGCTCCTAATATTATTACATACAATTCTATATTAGATGCCTTATGCAAAAACCGTCATATTGACGAGGCAATTGCATTAGTAACAAAATTAAAGGACCAAGGTATTCAGCTAGATATGCACACATACACTATTCTTATTGGTGGGTTGTGCAAAAGTGGAAGACTTGACCATGCTCAAGAGGTTTTTCATGATCTTTTGATTAAAGGCTACAAGTTGAATGTCATTACATATACTGTTATGATCCAAGGGTTTTGTAGCAAGGGATTTTTTATTGAGGCACTGGCCTTGTTGTCAAAAATGGAAGAGAATGGTTGCACTCCGAATGCTAGAACTTACGAAATTATTGTTCGTTCTCTCTTTGCAAAAGATGAAAATGATAAAGCGGAGAAACTTCTTCGTGAAATGATTGCAAGAGGTCATTTGTACGGATGACACACGAGGTATGCTGCATTCTTGTTGTACATTTTTATCCACAATTACGAGAATATTTCTTTTGTCTAGTGTGTTGTACTTCATAAACAATGAGTTTGGTAAATTCAGTATGATCAAGTGTTGAGCCAATAGAAAAGGCTAGTAAGTCTGATGGGACTTCCTCTAAGGTTCATTACTTTTTGAAGAAACAAAAAACATAAAAGAATTTCCTGAATTGGTGTCGATAAGAAATCAAGTTGGACTTCATTGTGAAATCATGTTAGAAGCTTGTCATGATGTGGTTTTAGTCAGTCAATTGATGGAAACTGCTTCAACAACAAATCGTCTTAATTAGTACACACATACTGTGATGGAAGAAGCTTAAGTAAATTTTTCAGTAATTCCCATGTAACTTTAGCCCAAACAGTTGCACAACGTTTTAGCACATTTTCTGATCTTGTATATTTCTTTTTATGGCTGTCTGTTAAGTTCTAACTTGTTAAGAAAATATAGGCCAGCCCCAAGGCAAGGTGCCCAAGCCCCTGTAGGTTTAGGTTTACTCTCAAAGGCCCAAACAACCACTCAACCAGGCCCAGTTCGGCTAGCTGGTAACCTACTAAAGGAGAACATCACTGGAAGGAATATTCCAGATGAAAGAGTTAGTTAGGCAGTTAGAAGGGAGAGGGAAAACTGTTAGAGCTGTTGGTTACTAAAGGGAAAGGGTAGCCATGTGATTTAAGTATGAAAAAGAATTATTTTGTTACCAACTGCTGAGTTGGAAATAGAAGGAAAAAAAGGCATGCACATCAGTTGTAAGGAGGGAGTAGGCTGGATGTTGGTTAGGATTTGAGAGAGACTAGGCACTTTCTTTGGATTGCAGTTGCATTCAATTTCTCATTGCTTTAACTTGTTAACAAATACAATTTTATATATATATATATATATATATATATATATATATATATATATATATATATATATATATATATATATGTTTGGACTAAGGTAGGGTAACAAAACCCAGGTTTATGCAACATTTACTTTATGAATCTTCGTGTTTTCTCTGATTTCCCTATGTATCAAGATTTATGTATATATAATGTAATGGTGAATTTGTTTACATTTCTCTTCCTCAGTAATTATGCAAGTGTTTTCAATAACATTAATCTATATGAATTGCGACATATAATGATCTGATTGAACTTTCAATAATCTGATCTGATCTCTAATTGCTATATGGTTCCCCTTTTTCCTTTTACCAACTATTTGTACTTCTCCCTTATCATATTAGTATAACATGAAAGGAACATATGCTTCAAATTTTCATTCTCACATGTTATTCACTTTTTTTTTTGGTAAACTAATGTATCATTCACGGTGACTGTGGAGACTAATCCTTCGAGTTATTTGAGATCCATTTAATGGGTTGACTTCTCCCAACAAATGTTTTTCCATACGCACCGACCAATGATCGAACCCAGGACCAAATAGTTAAGGGACTCAAGTACCTACTACTTGTGCCACATCATGTTGGTCATGTTCTTCACTTTTCGATTCCAACATTTAGTTTCTTCACAGTTTATCTCTAAGCACGTGGTTCTTTGCTTCTAAGTTACCTTATTTTTTTTTATAAAAATTATGATGAAGCTTTTTATTTATATGGATGAATATCATCCTGGATGATCGATCAATACACACACGCACAAAAGGAACCCATTCTTCTGCTTCAGATTCTCATTCTCAAATGTTAGTTACCTTTGCTTATTTATGAAACCAAACTATATATCTATCTCATTTGTTAGTAACTTTTGCTATTAGTTAGTTTTAATTTTTCTAGATACAATGGAATCTCCAATACCCTTTTATGCTTATTGGATTAACATTAGTTTATTACATGACATGTCCATAATTATATTGTTTTTTTAGAATATACTCTACTTTATATGAAAATATAAATAAATGTGGTCAAAAATATGCATAACTAACCCGTGCATCACAAAGGATGTGGACAAGAAAATGTAAATTTAATAATAGGCTGTAATACTTAAATTAAAGCAGCAAAATGACATTTTGTAGGTTCAAATATTTTTTTTATACACCTAAACACCCCAAAATTATGTTGGTCTTGCAATTTTGTTTTATTTCCTATTGCCAAACAACGTTGTGTTTTTTGTGAGGGTGTTTATGTAAAAATAAAAATAGAAACTAGCCACATGGCACGTGTGATGCACGAGGTGTGTTAGTATATACACAAGTAAAATTTTAAATTGGTAATCTCAATAAACCTGATTCTAACCAATTACTAACCAAAAACATTACCCCACTACTATTTCAATTCACAGACAAGTGGAATTACTCCTAATCTTGCCAGTTGCAACATCCTAATCTACTGTTTCTGTCACGTGGGTAATATCTCCTTTGCTTTTTCTGCATTCTCCAAGATTCTCAAGATGGGTTTTCAGCCTGATATCATAATTTTGACTACAGTCTCTGTTTCAAAGGTGAGGTTCATAAAGCACTTCACTTTCATGACAATGTGGTAGCATTGGGTTTTCGGTTGGACCAACCAAGTTACTTATAGCACATTGATCAATGGGTTATGTAAGATAGGAGAAACTCGTGCGGCAATTCAGTTGCTGAGGCAGATCGAAGGGAAATGGGTTCAGACTATTTTTTTTATAAGCAATGTTAGTGGGGGTGGGGAAAATGTTAGTTTTTCGGGTTGTAACCCAGGACCTCCTTTTTCTTGCACTCATTTGGTGCACTCCTTCGGTATCCTTTAGCTCGCCAACTGAGCTACCTTCTTGGGATATGGGTTCAAGCTATTGTGGTAATGTATAACCCAATTATCGATAGCATGTGCAAAAATAAACTTGTTAATGATGTTTTTCATTTGTATTTTGAAATGATTACCAATAGAATATCTCCTGATATTGTCACTTACAGCAATCTAATAAATGGTTTTTGCATCGTGAGTCAATTGAAAGATGCAATCGATTTGTTGAATAAGATGAAATTGGAAAATATCAACCCGAATGTGTATACCTTTAATACATTGGTTGATGCGTTTTGTAAGGAAGGATATGTGAAAGAAGCTCAAAATGTGATAGCTATGATGATGATAGAAGGTGTGCAACCCGTTGTTGTTACCTATAGCTCGTTAATGAAGAGATATTGTCTAGTTAATGAAGAGAACAAGACAAAAGATATATTCAACATTATGGACCAAAGGAGAGTTGCTTGTGATGTTCATAGCTACAATATCATGATTAATGGATTATTCAAAATTAAAATGGTTGATGAAGCCATGAATCTCTTCAAAGAAATGCATTGCAAAAAGATCATTCCCAATACGGTAACTTACAATCCCATTATTGGTGGTTTGTGCAAATCAGGGAGAATTGCTTATGTTTGGGAGCTTGTTGGTGAGATGCATGATAGAGGTCAATCACCTAATATAGTTTATTAGATGCTTTATCCAAAAATGGTCATGTTGACAAGACAATTACATTATTATCAAAATTTAAAGTCCAAAATATTCTCCCAGATTTGTGCACATACACTATTCTTATTGATGGATTATGCAAAAGAAGAAGACTTGAGAATGCGCAAGAGGTTTTTCAGGATCTTCTAAGTAAAGGCTACAAGTTGGATGTCTATACATATTGTAAGACCCCAGTATTTCTTCGACAAAGAAATACCTAAATATACAATTTGGTCCACATCAGAGTATAAAAATTCCTGTTTAGATATACATTTGTACAAGGAACAACAGAAACAACTATAAGATTTTCTACAACTTCGAGTCATAAGACTGAATACAGAGACTACATCGGAATCTTAAACAAAGAGGGAAGGATCAGTCTCCAAATTTCCTCGAGCACGACAACCAACCATGCCGCCTGCTGTCCTCATATCCTGTTCTCTGTAAAAACAACAACAATGATAGGGTGAGACAACTTGTCTCAGTGAGTTCTACCGAACCCCTCACAATCACTCGGTTCATTTATAAAACCGTTGCAACATAGTTAAATTTGTAAACTATTTGCTAATATAAGCTTAGCCCATTACCAACCGTGCAACAACCACAATCTCGGTATATGAAGTGCTAATATATATTGTTAAGCTTCGTACATTAATTTATAATTACTAGCTTATCAAACGAGACACCGACCGTGCAACAACCACAATCTTGGTATCTAGTAATCGAAACACCGACCGTGCAACAACCACAATCTCGATGAATCGTGAACTTAACTTAGCATACCATCGACCACGCAACAACCACAATCTCGATGAATCGTACACTTATCTTAGCATAAATCGGTCGTGCAACAACCACAATCTCGATAACCCAAGTTAGACCATGCGATAACGTTTCCAGGGCCTAGGGTGAGGGCTCATGACTTCCCCGCCTAGTATGCTATTCGTTGGGTCGTCACCCGACTTGATATAATCTATATATCACACCCGCATTGGGCCGACTCCTAAGTTCAATATACTATCTATATATCTATCATCGTTCTATAACCCGTTTTGATGAACATTATATTAGACATCCGACGTTATTATACGGTACCGAGTTGGACATATAATCCGTTGTTATTCAAAAACATATGCTCACACGTGGTCTACATTTCGGTTTTCGAAGTTTTACTTTCAAAACCTTTTTCTCAAAATCAAGTTGAACATACTCAAAACACTGATTTTATTAGGGCCATATCATCCCAATTGGTTGGGAAGAACATTAGAAGAGGTTTGGAATCGAAAAGAGCGACGAAACGAATTTTCGAAGGTCGGTGGCAGAAGGTCTTGCACGACCCGTGCTTGATTTGAAATTTTGCATTTCAGTATCAGAAATTGTTGTACGATCCGTGCTATAGGTGGCACGACCCGTGCTGCCTGTAGCAGGTTCCCAATTGTTTCGTTTCGTTCCGTTTCGCTTATCCGTTCGCGTCCAATCCCCATTCCGATTTAAATCCAACTTGAAAACAGATAATTTATCCAACAATTCCAGTCCAAACATTCAATCAAAAATCATATAGAAGGCATATATTTTTATAAAAGCCGTAAAACGTTATATTTTTTTTGAAAAACGGTTTTCGACCCGAAAATCTCTCGAAATCAAAATTAAGCGATTGGTGAAGAACATTATGCCTAGGACCATAACCTAAATCCCAAAGTGGGCAGTCCCTAAAACAAGCAATCATGATTTGAAATGATGTTTGGCCAGCCTTCTATATCCTAAAAAAAAACATCCAAAAAGAAATACTCTTTGCTACCCACTTCGAGCCAGAAAAATTCAAAAAAAAAATTTCAGTCACCCTAGACAAGGATCAATTTCACATCAAAGATGATGTATCACTTTTATCAGCTCACTCAGGTCAAAAAAAGGAGAAAGTGAAAATCACAAAAAAGGAAAGTGAAATTCAAAAAAGGAGGATTGAAAAGATCCTGGAAAAGGAAAAAAGAAAAAGCAGTAGAAATTGTGAGCTGATACATCATACCGTGAAACACGTAAGATATCATTGTCTCAATAAACCCTCAAACACATTTTTTCATAAACCTCTAACCATTGGTCACATTACAACCCTAACAAAGTCCATTCTGATCAACGGCTGATTGCTTTCGTTTTCTCAAGTTTTAATTTTTGGACAAGTTTATTTATTTACAGTATATTTGCTTAAAAAAACAAAAAAAAAACTCAAAAGGCTTGCACTCCAAGATTCATTCAAGTTACACTGATATCAAAACAAGATTTAGTGATCACCAAGTTGAAATTTTCATCGTATCAAAACCCAAGACTATCATAGTCTGTGGGAGTCACCTTAAAAGAACCAAAAGTTTAGACTAGGACCATAACCTAAATCCCAAAGTGGGCAGTCCCTTCACCTTTCTTGCTTCTCAAACTTAGGGAAATTTTCCAGCGTTCATCCCATTCATATACCACATCCAATCCACATAGCCATACGACCAATTCCAGAAACCCACGACCCTAACTCAGTCACCTCTCACAACCCTACTAAAAGCAACCATTTGAAATACCATTCCAAAGGGGCAATCCCGTCGCCATTCACTCCACCTAAAATCGGGGAAATCCGCCCTACACCCATCCCATCCCCTTGTCATATTCACATCCATAAGACCACATCGGGGAAATTTCTCAACCCACCATCCTAAACACAGCCTTTCACAAACCCTAGTCAGGGAAACCTTGCCCTTGTCATAGTTGGGGCAACACCAAACACTATGGGTTGAGACAAAATCTTCCGCCTGCCACCCTTCATTCCAAAGTCACGGCGTTCCCAATTCATCATCTACTACACCCCTAGCTGTTGCCACCACTAGACAGGGGCAAGTTATGCACTCACCGTCATCAACTCTAAATTGGGGCAGTCCTACATTTCTCGGATTGGGGAAAGCCTACCTTTCCTGACTTTGGCAAAAACCTGTCACGTGTCATCTCTGTCATACCCTAGATTAAGAACCAAGTTAACTGACTCATTCATCTATATTTGCACTATTATGCATATTTGCTAAACAATGCTTCAAAGAGAGAAAACACAAGTTAATAATATGAAGTTGAAAACTCACGTAGTTAACTTTGTGGACCTAAAATTCAGTCATCATGGGACACCATAACGAAAGAACAATGTGAATGAGCTTGGAAATGCAATCAAATACTTTTGCACATCAGTGTCTGGGAATAACAACCTTGAGATTACTAAAGTTTGAATTCAAATCAAATCCAATTTTTCCAATAAATGATGATTCTAAAATTTTCACCTCTCTGCTTCTCGCATCAAAAGTCTCATTTCTCATCATTGCAAAAATCTTTCTGCATCACCAATAAATCATATCATAAATCATTGCACCATACATTTTATACCAACATCAAGCCATGCATCTACCACAACATTTACATCTAAGCATTACATTCGCACATTCATTCGTTCATATACTTACATCATATATTAAAAAAAAAGAGCAAAAAAAGAAAGCAATCATAGCATAAATCATTTCACATGCAACCATACATTTCATCGCAGCACTTGCATCTAAGCAATACAATTCCATCTTACCTGCATACGCAATTTATCAACTTTATTATTCCATCAACTTCAGCATTCATTACCCGCCACATCTCATTCACCACTCCAACAAACATCAAATCATTGCACATACGTTCATACCATACACATGACATTTATCAAGCAGACTTGCCAGACGTCAATCCTTTTTTCTATCCAGATCATCGCGCCAAGCGTTGATTCAACATCACATTTCAGATCACCCAGCTGATCCTTCAGACCTATTATAGATCAATACAGACATATGTCGATCCATCCGTCAGACCATTGAAGTCCATAAATCAGACCAATATGCAGACACATGTTGGTCCACATTTCAGACGTGTCGGTCCATAAATCAGACCAGTTGTGGTCCTTAAATCAGACTTATGAAAGTCCATAAATCAGATCACCCAGTTGATCCTGCAGACCCCAGTGGTCCTTCAAAGCCGAGCGTTCCTTCAAATCCCCAGTGATCCTTCTTTTTTGCCTTTTAAGTCAACCTTGTTTTCCATTATTTTTTCAAAAAACAAACAAAGAGAAAAGAGAGGCAAAAACATTTTAGTATGCATCATAATAAACCATATCATAAATTACTGCACCATAGATTTTATTCCGACGTCAAACCAAGCATTTACCATAGCGCCTGCATCTAAGCAGTACAATTGCATTCATATCTTATCTGCATCCACATACAACCGTTTGTCAACTTTCTCATTCTATCAGGTTCAACACCCATGGTATACCCATTTCATTCATCATCCCACCAGATACCAATCATTGCACGTTCATCGCATTACATGCATAACATTGTTTGCTTCGATAGATGTGCCAAGTGCCGGTCTCATCGTTGCCTAAAAAAAAGGTTTTTTTACATCACTAATCATATCATTGTACCATTCATTCGCGTGTTTTCCTTTATTCACCATGGCATTTGCATCAAAGCATTACATTTGCATCACATTCGCACTTTGCATTTCATACACTCATTATATACTAAAAAAAGCAAAAAAAGCAAAAAGAGGAAAAATTGCTCATTCCATTACATTCATCATTCCACCAAAATTAATCAGCACAATCACATTCATATCTTATCTGCATTCACATACGTTGTTTGTCAACCTCCATGTTCCATCAACTTCAACTCACATCATCTGCCACATTTCATTCATCCCATCGGATACCTACCATTTCACATACCTATATTGCACGCATACATCATTCATTGCATTTTTAGACATGCCAAATATAGATAGCTTTTCCTTTCTCAGGTAAATGCATTCATTAGGTATGTTCTAGGCAAGTACGCCATGTGTCAATCCCAATATTTTGTTTCCTCAAAAATCGGCGCTCCAAGCGCTAACCCCATATCACAATTTGGATCACCAAGTTGATCCTTCAGACCCCCAGTGGTCCGTCAGAGCCCCAGCGCTCCTTCAAACCAACAATTGGTCCATCAATCCAGATCGCACGTCGCGTTATCGAGCAACCGACGGATCATCCGACCCCAGGTCCTTCAGACTAGCTGTGTCAGCCTAAGACATGGTGGACGTCCTTCGAGGTGAGCAAATCAGGTCAACGACCTGATCTTGACCCCCATGGCCGCTCGGAAAAGGCCACCCCCAAGGAGACCGTTTTACTAGTACCATTGCTAGTTTGCGCTCCATCAAACCATCTTCGTCCATCAAGGCCCAGGCAGCCCCTCAGACCCCGTCGGTCCTTTAGTTTAACTCAAATAATTTCGCCAAGCATCGACTGCGAATTAGACCTTCAGAGCCCCAGTGCTCCTTCGGATCCCCAGTAATCATTCCTTATAGCTTTCTCGTTAACATGCCAAGTATTAACCATACTTGTAAATTCTCAAAACCCCAACTTTCCTTTAAATGGACAAAATTAGTGTCTGTCTTATCTTTATTTCTATTCCTACTATGAAAACCCTTCAATTTTTCTACGGAATATAAATAAAGAAGGGCAGCTGTCATATCCTAATTTTGTTCGGCTAATTTCCAAATAAAAAAGAAGAGTATCGAATTTTTGATGTTCACCAGTTTACGCTTTATTATGATTATTTAATAAAAAAAACCAAAAATAGATCATCTTTATTAATTCTTTTACATTAGTACATTTTTTTATACAAATAAAAAATAATACAAAATCACAATCAAATAAAAAAGGGGAAAGAAAACAAAGTAGCATTGGATGCCATAGGTGTGTATTTCAGGTTTAGTGCCGAGCTTCTTACAACTCATACACAAAACACAGCACTCCACTCCCACACCCATCGCCCTCAATTCTCGCTTCTAGCTGTATCAACCGTTTCTCTATCCTGCACACATCGGCCAACACGTTTTTTCCTTTGAGAGTCCAAATTCCTTTTTTTCCTGTTCACACTAAAAAAAATCTTTCCACTGTTGGATCAAAAAAGGCTCACTGCAAATAAATCTCAGTCATTCATTGTAAGCACAATCCATGTGCAACCAATCTCAACCAATCAGAGTGCAGTATATTTTCAAATTGCTCACACAACTGACCCCACTTATCCTTCCACTAATTCGGCAATTCACTTGTCCTTTGTCCCATGCGCGTTCCAATCCATTAGCCAGTTTTATTTTTCAACTTGTTTTATAACACCACCCCCTTCCAATTTCCTCACGCGCTTGTGCAGCAAACAACACCCATTTGCCAATTAATTTGCATTCCCAGTCGTCCCCGTATTCCTCACTTTGTCCACCATATTTTATTTCCATTAATATTGTTGCATTGGCTAGCAATATTATTATGGCAAGAAAAAGTTACTCATCAACCATCACCGTCCACCACCCTCTCTCTTCGTAAAACCACTACCTTCCACCGCCAAGAACTCCACCTCACAACCACACAACAACCATCACCACTACAACTACAACCACTCCTACAACCACACAACCACCACTCCTACAATCACACAACACCATAACCACCTCCAAACACCACCACAACAACCATCGAACCACCCCTAGCAACCCCTCTTCAAAACTCACCTCGCACCACCGAGCACCACCACCGTCACCGTCGTGAACCTCCGTATCACCGCCGTCACCACTAGAGCACCGCTCACACCACCACCGTCTTGCACACCATCTCCGCACCACCTCCTCCTTCTCATTGCATCTCCATGTTTGTTTTGGTTCTATCTCTCTCGGCACTTCTCTCTTTTCCTCGTTTCCTTTTTGATTTTCCAGACCTCACTCACGGTTTGAAACGTTGTTGCCCCTGTGTATAAGATTAGGTTTCTCTTAAGTTTCCTATTTCCCTTTTATATCATTCCTTTACTTAATTATTTTTATTTTATTTTTGTTGTTATCACTTTAATATGCCTTTTTCTATTAGAAAAACTAAATCAAAACACGTTTCATTTCGCGTTGCTGTTAATGGAAAAGCAACCCTGCTTTTAACACACCCTCATTTTAATTCACTCATCCCCCTTTACAAAGCCCGATTCACAAGCCAGGCTTTTAAACCCAAAACGTGGGCTGCTCGCTAATTGCACCCCATTATTCTTAAATACAGCCTCCATTTCTCTTCGCACCCCACTTTTCAAAATACACCCCCTATTGCCATATGCACTCCTTTATTTACAAATACGCCTCATTTCCATCCTTTTCTACAAAACAAACAATTTCTTTCACAAACTTACATTTTCCCATAAAATAAATAAACTTTTTTTTTTGCAAATAGGGGACTAAGCTGACTGTACATCGAGTTAATCACCGTTCTAGGATGAATGAGCCGTACGGTTCAATAGTCCTAGAACCCTTATAAAAAATAATAACTAATAAACCTTTTTTCCAAAAGCAACTAGGGGATTAAGTCAACCGTATGGTTGGATTAGTCATCATTTCAGGATGAATGAACCGTACGGCTCAAGAGTCCTAAAATCCTTTAAATAAAATCAAACCACCACACATCAAACCATTTTCTAAACTTCAAGAACCCCATTTTCATAAAATATGGGACTAAGTTGACTGTACAGTCGGGTTAGTCATCGTTCTTGGACGAGCAAGCTGTACGACTTCAAAGTCCTAAAACCCCTATATTAAAAAACACCAACAAACAAACTTTTTTTATCCAAGAACTATGTAGCTTTGATTTCTCGACCGCACCTGGAGATATGTAGGAGCGGGGGCACACTCTTGTCAAGCACAAAAAATAAATCTTTTTATTAAGTCTTTTTTTCTTTTTTAATTCACAATAAAATGGTAAAATAAACATTTTCAAAATTAACATCATTTTCATACAACTAATTAGAAGGTAACATTCCTTATGAAGGATGTCATGGGGTGTTAATACCTTCCCCACGTATAACTGACTCCCTGACCCAAATCTGGTCTCAAGGACCCTTATCAATTCCAAAAGGGATTTACTAATGTTTGCCCTTATAATTAAACATTGGTGGCAGCTTCATTTTTGAACTTCGAAGAATCCTCACCCTGATTTTTCGGTCGCTACAATCAGCACTAAGAAAAGGAATCAACTAGATCCATTAACAAGTTTATCAAACCATAAATTTGCAAGCCATAATATAATTTTGTTCAAAGTAATCATAATCTTCTAAGTTCCAATGCTTAAGCATGCAAATTAGAAAATCTTTGATGATAGTAAAAAACTATATATACAGAGGAAAACCTAAACCAAACTAAAAAAGGATGAAAGAAGAAAACAGCTAAAAGAGTGAAAGAAATTGTTCTTTCGCAAAATAGAAAACTGCTAATTTACTAAGATATTTGTAACAAAATTATCAATGCATAAGTAAAGGACACGAGTTACATTCCACCTATAATCATAATCATTTTGGAAGAAGAAAAAAGCTCCTAACCAGTTACCCACATTGAACACCTATAATCATAATCATTTTGGAGAGGTGGCAAATAACATACAAGAACCGCAAATAATACTGCCTAACCGTTGATTACGCACCAGAGTAACTCGTATGCCTCCTAGCGGCCGCAACAAAAGTGCTCAGCGAAGATTCAGAAAGAACGCATCGCAATTAACATATCTAATTCGGAGAAGCAGAAGAAGAATTACCTTGCGACCATGAAATCGCCTGAAGAAAAAGGAAAACAACAACTCTATTGGGATCGAAATAGGAAATCAACCTGCGAATTAGGAACATATAAAGAGCAAACCTAAAATTAAACTTGATGATTGTGAAATAGAGATTGGAAAGGATAAGAATCTCAACATAATCAATGTCAATTCCAAGAATGCTTCGGCAGCTAAACACAGTGACTCTAGTCATGTTCAAAGATAAAGCTCAAGCAAACCCTAGAAGTGCCTAAAAGTATTTAATTGGGGATTTCAAAATCAAAGCTCAGGAAAACCCTAAAAAATACCTGAATGGAGCGATTTCGTTCTGTAGTTTCCATTCAGTGTTCGATTTGTTGTGTTCTTATTCTTCTTCCTTCGTTATTCTTTCTTTTTCTTCTTTCTGCTTCAGCTCTTTCGTTTAGAACAGTGACTGAGAAGAAGAGAGGAAGAGAGTCAGAGGGGAGGAAGAGAGCCAACAAGGAAGAGGAAGAAATCTGCAACGAGAGAGGGAGAGGAAGAGAACTGCAACGAGAGAGGGAGGGGAAGAGAGCGTGAGTGCGAATGAGATAGAGATCGTGAAAAGTTTGGAGATAATAAAAAAGACTTTAATAATCGGTTGTTTATAAAACCGATTTGAAATGTGTATATTCCTAATCGGTTGTTTACACAGCCGATTCAATATGTCTAAACAAACCTTTTATAATCGGTTGAAAAAAAAACCGATTCTAAATGTACGCATTTGTAATCGGTTGTTCAAACAACCGATTCGAAATGTCTGAAGAAATCTCTCAACTCTCCATTTAATTTCAAAATTGCCACCGGGTCCATGTTTGGAATCGGTTACTCAAACACCCGATTCAAAATAGTGCTTTTTAAAGCTGATTTTGCACTAGTGTTATTTTTGATACAGTTTATGGACAATGAAACTGATTTGAGGGATATGAGTGACGGTTCTAGATATATTGAAAGTGATGGACAAGATTGTTGCACTGATACAAATGATGGTATATCAGTCGAATTTCATCAAGGTGATGGAATTGCTGCAGACAATTTACAAGATATAGCCACCATTGATTTCCATAACCTCACTACACAAGAATTGTTGGATTATCATTTTCCAAACGTTGGGGTTGTGTTTAGTTTTTACAGTTGGTTTGCTCGAATGAAGGGTTTCTCTGTCCGTAAAGGCAAAGAAAGGAGAAACAAACAAGGAGACATTACATTTAAAGTTTTTTTTGTGCTATGACAAGGTTTTAGAGAAGGTTGTTTTGGGGATGATAAAACTCGTAAGCGTGAGGCAAGACCTGAGACAAGGTGTGGACCAATGTGCACAATCATGATTTGGTGAACCAACATAATGTTGGTTTCCTAGCAGGCCATAGGGGGATGGATGATGATGATGATTTTCTCCAAATGAAAAAATTAAGAAGTTCGGGTATTAGAACACCACAAATTAATAACTCATTTGTAAATCATTTTGGGGGGTATGAAATTCCTAAAGAAAGACATTTACAATCACGTAAATAAGGAGAGGCGAGGTAAGGGATGTGATTCAAGAAGGGTGTTAGCGTACTTGCATTCTTTGAAGAATGAGGATCCAGACATGTATCTGAGCCATACTGTTGATGTAGAGGGCAGGTTGCAAAATTTATTCTGGAGCGATGGTATGAGCCAATTGGACTATTCGATGTTTGGCAATGTTTTGGCATTTGATGCGACGTATAAGAAGAACAAGTAATTGTCGCCACTGGTTGTTTTTTCCGGAGTGAATCATCACAACCAATCTATCGTGTTTGCTACTGGCATTGTTGGGAATGAAGTTGAAGACACCTAGGTGTGGTTGCTTGAACAATTCGAGGAGGTAATGAAAGGGAAGATGCCAAAATCTGTGATAACTGATGGAGATGTATCAATGAGGAAGGCAATTAAAATGGTATTTCCTAGTGCCCATCATAGGTTGTGTGCTTGGCACCTTCTTCGGAATGCAACATGCAATATAAAAAATACTAGGTTTACATATTTATTTAGGAGATGTATGTTGGGTGATTACGAAATTGATCATTTCCAGAGAAAATGGAATGAAATGGTACTTGAGTGTGGTGTGAAGGATAATGAGTGGGTTCAAGAACTGTATGGGAAAAAGGAGATGTGGTCTATCGCACACATGCGTGGCAAGCTTTTTGGTGGTTTTAGAACAACATCCCGTTGTGAGGGTTTGAATGCACAAATTGGGAAGTATGTAAACTATCGGAATAATTTGTCTGGAGGGTTTGAATCCACAAATTGGGAACAACATCCCGTTGTGAGGATTTGAATGCACAAAGAGGTTGAAGCTGATTTCGCGTCAATGCATGGCGATCGAGTTTTGCAAACAGATATTCGTGCATTAGAGCGTCCAGCCACAAAGATCTATACAAAGGGAATATTTCTACTCTTTCGTACTGTTCTTCAAAGGGCGTCTAGGGTGGTAGTCAATCAAACTAAGAAAAAAGCCACTCATTACATATTTATTGTGACTAAAACTGCTAGACATGATCCTGAATTGCATGTTTCTTATTGGCTAGGGATATTAAATGTTCTTGCCTTAGAATGGAATCAATGGATATTCCTTGCGATCACATAATTCGTGTTATGGTTTACTTGGGCATCCTTGAACTTCCTTCGTCTTTGGTGTTGGATGGATGGACAAAGAATGCCAAGGAATTAAAAACTTGTTCAACGCAACAAAAGTGTAGTGGTTGGGACTCTATGGTCGTATGTCGCTATAAAGCTTTAAATCAAATATGTAGGGATATCAATTGTGAAGCTTGTAAGACTTTTGATGATTATGTGGAAACTTTAAAAGTGTTGGATGCCCATTATGAGAGACTCAAAGAGAAAAATGGTATACTATCTGAGGAAGGTGAGAACATGAAAGAATGCGCTGACCGTTTCCTCCGAGATCCAACTATTGCTAAGACTAAGGGGGCGTGGTGGTGGCAAGGGAAGATTTAGAGGTCCACTTAAAAAACGTAGTGTGCGCTGTGGTTACTGTGGAGTCGTTGGCCACAATAGACAGACTTGTCTGAGTAAAGGTAATGTACTCGAGGATGAATATGAGCCATCCAACAGAATCTGCATGCACTGATAAAGAGAATGGAGAAAGCTCTAAGATGATGGACAAAACAGTTATTTATGTCGCTCCTAACATTAAGGAGGTTAGTGCTCAAACTAATGTTATGCATGATAATGGTTTTGGACCATGCAACTTAACCAAGAAAGTCCAAAAGAAACAACCAACTAAAGCAGATTCCAATCATACCAAGAAGTTTTCAAATGAAAAAGAAGGTAATTTTAGATATACTGTCAGGTTGTCAAAGAGTCCAGATATGAGGTAGGTGCTCAACCACTCGTCCTTTTATGAGGAAGAAGACACTAACGAGGTGATTGTGGGCAATGATAATGTCCATGAGATTGCCAACAAACCTATTGCTAAGACTAAGGGGCGTGGTGTCAAGGGAGGATTTATAGGTCTACTTACAAAACGCAGTGTGCACTGTGGTTACTGTGGAGTCGTTGGCCACAATAGACAGACTTGTCCGAGTAAAGGGAATGTACTCGAGGATGAATATGAGGCAACCAACAGCGTAGCGGAATCAGACATCGAATCAAACCCAACGAACAAATCAAAATACATTTCAAGGAGCTACTGTGATTAAACCAAATAACAATATTCTTTAACCAGTAGCCATACAAACAAACCATCATCCATCCATATAATAAAAAAAAACAACAAACAACAATATAACCATCATCCCAAAACTAACCACAAGGTGATATCAAACTCTCAACATAGACATTTGGGACCAAACACCCATCATCTCTTTGCCAATCACTAATGTTTTGAATATGTTGAATTTCTGGAGTCCTGAAAGTACCATTGATGAACACATATTTTGCATTCTAAACAACTCTTATACTTAGTGTGTTAACACAATTTGTGTCTCATTGATGAGCATATAATGCATTTCTTAAGTTTGAGTTTATTTTGGGCCTAATTGAATTTTTCAGCATTATTAGCATCTTAACACTATTTCGGAATTTTGCCCATATCTTTTTATGTAGGTGTCTAAAAATTATAAATCACATATTATTGGAAAGCTAAGATCAGTATCTACAACTTTCATGAAGGTATCAAGAGAAAATTCGGATTCAGAGATGGTAAAAAAGGGCTGGAAGTCAGAACAGAGGTGTTGTATTAATTTCTGAACATGTTGTAGTAAATTGGGCCTAACTCTCTCATTTGTGGCCCAAATTGAGCAAACTTTGTGCCCAATTGAAGCTGACTCAAAGGGGAACTTTAGAGATTACACAAAATTTCACTATACCGACTCAGAAAGTGAGAAAAACGCAGAGAAACAGAGACACTAAAAGAGTGAAAAAAAGAGAGAAGCTTTTCTCTATTAGCTTTCTTCATCTTGGGGTTTCCTTTTACTTTCTTTCTTCTTCAACTTTATCTTCCATGAGTTATCTTTTCTCAATGGAGAGCTAAACTTGTAATCAATCCTTGGGTTTTTGACAATCTTGAGGTATAACTTTGAAATCTAAGTTGTATTGTTAAATCATATGTTAATGTAGTGTTTACTCTTCTCCTTTGGATTCTTGATTCTAGTTTAGTTTGCTTAGACTAATTTAAATCTTGAAGTTGTGTGTTGATGGCTTCATCAATCTCTTTCTAAGGAGAAGGGGAAGAATATGAATGTTGCATTGAAGGTGTTTGATGTAATGTTTATCTTGATTGACTTTTGGTTTTCATGTTTAGTCTTGGTTTTGATGGATGCTTAATGCATTTACCCTGGTTAATCCTTTGCTAGATGCTTTTCTAGTAGTGAATTCATTAATTTCATTTTGACTTCTAGGTGGAATTACTAATCAAGAACTATATTAACATTGGATGTTCTTTTGTGATTAATGATAAGTTAAATCCAAGATTCCTCGATTCCCTAGGATTGGTTGTTCTTACGTAACTGTTTTCGATATAATCTTTCACAATTTTCTTTATATTTTTGTTACTCGCCTAAACCCCCCTCAAACTTAGTTTTCTTACTTAATTTGATTGAGTTTTTGAGTTGGTCAATTGGGAAACGATTCGGGTTAGCACTCTTGCTACAAGTAAGGTCTTTAGCTCGATTTTAATAATTTTGGTGAGTTCGGCACTCGTCAACCATCATTAGAATTGTAAACCATCAACTTTGACCAAAGCTCCACTAACACCTCTTCGTACTCAGAAACATAAAGTGCCCTAGCATTTCTCCATCGAAGGTTACCGAATTGACTAAGAAAATCTGTGGGCACCCTGAACAATTTGGTCCAAGACTCCTTAACACCATACTCCTTCATGACCTAGATATCAACAAATTTCCTACAAGGATTAAGGATGGACAAGCAATCTCTCAACACACTCAATGATACAGGATCGTAAACCTCTCCATATTCCGGCTGCAAGACCTCTTGATAAGACTCGTTCCCCAAATGAAGAAAAACAATCTTCTGGTAACGACGATCCCCAAATGTCATCCAATTAACAGTTCCATTGACGAAAAATCCGGATACATTCCAAGGGATAGGGTGTCCTATAAAAGGGAACTTCCGATCAATCCTTTTCCAAATATTGGTACCTAATGTATAAACCTTTAGTTCTGTACGAAAAGGTTTTCGGGGATCTAAATTGCCAAAAACAGCAATGACCTTGTATTCATGATTGAAATGATCATATCCAGAGCCATATATTGTGTCGCCCTCACTCTCTGGATGTGGATTTTGTAAGTCCGGCAGTAGTTTGATTTTTCTAATGGAAGGACTCCACAAAAGAGCGAAATTATTATCGATGGCAATACAAATGATGCCATCGCAAGACCCAACAAGGCGATGGTAGGGATTCTGATTGTTTAGAGGGTGCTGAAGCTGCATTGTGGGGGTAGTGGTTCCGTTGTGAAGATGGAGGACAGGGGGTAATCCATGAGGCCGGGAGTGATGAGGTGATGACACTGGATTGACATGTGAAGGTGTTGCTTGGAGAATTGGTTATTACAAGAGATTAGGAATAACCTATCCTTACAGACACACTTCAGTTGCATGAGGTAGTTGATGGGGAGCCTAATCAGGATTTGCTCTAAGACCTCGACTGGAAGAGTGGGAAGAGGCATCGCATGAGATGACCTATAGGATTAAATTCTCAAACCTGTGTTCATTGAACATATAAACAAATTGAAATACAATAGATACATTGAAACCATAGAGAATACTCTCTTTATCTTTGTGTGTATTTATGACTTACTCAAAAGGACAAAATCATACTTTACAAACAGTTGCAATTCTAAAGCTCGTAGCTTTCACTTCCAAAACATCAAAGCCACACTACTCAACATGCAATGAAATCACATAATCCTAAACAACTCCCAACTAATGAAATTTCGATATTCATATTCCAAGTTTCTGATTAGAGAAAAAAATGAGTCAATAAGAGGGTCACAATCATAAAGGCCAACATCATATTCAGAAGCAAAAACATCCAAGCGATTCGCCGAAAAGCACTGGACGCATCGCACAAGAGGAGTGTAACACCCCGATATATCACACCTAGTGGGTATACCAGAATATACTTTCATAACATACATCAGAGTATTATTCCTGTTTTATGGACATTGAACAATACTAAACTTTGACTAAACATGTCAAGGTACCACTCATATTTTAAACACTGCAAAAGAAGTACATAGTTAATTTAACTTTCATAGTTAGACATCCTCGCCTCATTCCTAAGGTTCAATATCCAAATACAGAAATAAAGCGGAAACCGATATACAACTTTAAGTACGAGTACAAGTCCTATAATCGAAGTACTTAAAACTAGAAATAACATAAGCAGCTAACTAGTCTTCAATGTAATCGTGCAGAACATCATGTAGCCATGCTTCACTGCTTTCGGTTTTCCATGTTTCTCTGAAAAACAACAACATTAAAGGGTGACATAAACATGATCTCAGTGAGTCCTAACGAGACCCCTTACCAACGCTAACGATTCATTATGCATCATTTTCATTCGTAGCATATACGCTACGTGTACTTTTCATAACTTAGACCACTGATCCTTTCACCAATGGTCGAACATGGCATACTAACACAACACTGGAGACCTGCAGTTTCAGTCCCTCGGTGAACCCAATCCACTAATCCTTTCATCAATGGGCAAACATAGACGGGGCCTAGGTTACAGGCTCATGACTTCCCTCCCCTAGTGTCCTATTCATGGAGGGAGTCACCTCAATTATTACATTAACATACCTTGAATAATGTCAAGTCAATTCATTAACATACCTTGAATAATGTCAAGTAATTACATTGGTTACCAAAACCTCAATGAACATTTAGTTCATTGCATTAACATAAACTTGTGTTTCGCACTCGGGAACCCTATTCGGTTATCATCATTTAACATAGAATCCCAATACTTCAATCATCCCTACACTTAATTAAGCGAATTACGATTATTTCATCAATTCATAGGGTTGGGGAAGGGCAATGCGGTATGCTACTGGCCCAACTCGCTCGATAATTTGGAAAGGTCCAATATACCGAGGACTGAGCTTCTTCGCCCGTAATGCTATACCGGTACCAATAGTTGGAGAAAGTCTCAGAAATACATGATCTCCTTCTTTAAATTCCAATGGCTTTCTTCTTTTGTCGGCAAAACTCTTTTGTCGACTCTGAGCGGTCTTCATCCTTTCTCTAATCTGACGGATCTTCTCAGTAGTCTCACGGACTAAATCCGGACCCAACAACCTTTATTCACCGACATCCCACCAACACAATGGTGTTCTACACTTCCTTCCATACAATGCTTCATATGGAGCCATTCCGATACTAGAATGGTGACTGTTGTTATAAGCAAACTCCACCAATGGAAGATGATCCTCCCATCGGCCTCCACTGTCAAGTACACAAGCTCTAAGCATATCTTCCAAAGTCTGAATGGTTCTTTTAGTTTGTCTGTCCGTCTACGGATGATAAGCGGTACTAGCACATACCGTTGTTCCCAACGCCATATTCAGGGCTCTCCAGAATTGTGATGTAAACTTGGGATCACGATCACAGATGATACTCGTGGGAATTCCATGCATCTTCACAATATTCTTGAGATACTCTTCTGCTAACTTAGCAACTCTGTGATTCGAACGTACCGGAATAAAATGAGCGAACTTGGTCAAGCGATCAACCACTACCCAAATAGAATCATTTCCGGCTTGGGACCGCGGCAATCCCATGACAAAGTCAATAGAAATGCTTTCCCATCTCCATTCTGGCTCATTCAAAGGTTGTAACTGATCGACAGGCTTCTGTTGCTCTATCTTAACCCTTTGACAAGTCAAGCATCGATACACGAATTATGCAATCTCTACTTTCATTCCCGGCCACCAATACAACTGCTTAAGATCCCTATACATCTTGGTAGACCCAGGATGTATTGAGAACTGACTCTTGCTCTTCTAAAACCTGCTTCTTGATATCTTCATCATTCGGCACACAGATTCTATCATCAAAGAAAATCACACCATCACTATCTTCGGTGTAATTTGGCAACCTATTCTGCGTTTGCAGCTCTAGATCAACCTCTTGGGCTGAGCGAATCAGATTTCTCAAGGGACTCGAAATCTGAATATGACTCAACACCAATCTGTTTCTTCTTGGCTTTACCTTCAAGTTGAGATCTCTAAAAGATTCCAACAATGCCATTTCATGAATCATTAATTCCGCTGTGTGAATAGATTTCCTACTCAAAGCGTCGGCAACAACATTAGCCTTTCCTGGATGGTACTTCAGTTCAAAATCATAATCTTTCAGAAACTCTACCCACCTCCTCTGTCTATTGTTCAGCTCCTTTTGATCAAACAAGTGCTTACGGCTCTTGTGATCACTAAAGACTTCGAAACGAGACTCATACAGGTAATGTCTCCAAATCTTTAGGGCATACACAATCACCGCCAACTCTAGGTCATGAGTTGGGTAATTCTCTTCATGAGGCTTCAACTGTCTAGAGGCATAAGCAACCACTTGTTCATTCTGTATAAGAACACATCCTAAACCCTTACCAGAGGCGTCACAGTAAATTTGGAATCCCATAGACGGATCTGGAAGAATTAGAATGGGTGCAGAAGTTAAATGATTCTTCAATTCTGAAAAACATTCATCGCAGTCAGAGTCCAATACAAACAGTTGACCATTGCGAGTTAACCGAGTAAGTGGAAGAACCAGCTGAGAAAATCCTTGAATGAATCTTCGATAATACCCAGCTAATCCCAAGAAACTTCTTACTTCAGTGACTGTAGATGGCTGTTTCCAGTCTACCACAGGTTCAATCTGACTAGGGTCCACTGCAACACCGGATTGAGATATCACATGGCCCCGAAATTTTACCTCAGGCATCCAGAAATCACACTTAGATGGCTTGGCATACAACTTCTTTTCTCGGAGTACGTTCAGAACAATTCGGAGGTGTTGCACATGCTCCTCAATAGTCTTAGAATACACCAAGATATCATCAATAAACACCACGACAAAGTGGTCCAAATAAGGATTGAAAATTCGATTCATGTAATCCATGAATACAGCTGGAGCGTTGGTTAGACCGAAGGGCATCACTACAAACTCGTAATGTCCATACCTAGTACGGAAGGCTGTCTTCGGGATATCCAAAGCTCTAACTTTAATTTGATGATAGCCAGACCGTAGATCAATTTTTGAAAACACAGAAGCTCCCCACAGTTGATCTAGCAAATCATCAATTCTTGGTGAGGATACTTATTCTTGAGAGTCACCTTATTCAACTGGTGATAATCAATGCATAATCTCATGCTTCCATCTTTCTTCTTGACAAGCAATACAGGAGCACCCCATGGCGAAGCACTAGGTCGAATAAATTGTTTTGAAATCAACTCTTCAAGTTGAGTTTTCAATTCTTTAAGCTCTAAAGGAGACATTCTATATGGAGCGATAGAAATTGGTCCTGTGCCCAGAACCAATTCTATACAAAACTCTACCTCACGATATGGAGGTAAGGAAGAAACTTCATCTGGAAATACATATAGGAATTCATTAACAACTTGCACAGAAGGTAGATCTAAGCCTGTTTCAGTCGATGCAGACAACATCATGACGTAAGCTTCTGCGCCTTGGAATAGACAATGACTTGCGGAAGTGCATGAGATAACCGCTTCGGAATTGGTCGGTGGTAACTCCACTGATTCGAAAGCAAAACTGATAGTCCGGTTGAAGCAATCAATAGTTACATGGTTGGCAGACATCTAACTCATCCCTAGGACAACGTCCATACCCTTCATAGGTAAACAAATAAAGTCCACCACAAAATTTCTGTCTCCAATGGATAGAAGACAGTTTCACATAAGGCTTGGGTTTGAACACTACCCTCAGCAGTGGTTTTAATGGAGATTGGTTGAGACAACAGGGTTAAAGTCAATCCCAACCGTTCGACACAAGCTTGAGATATAAAACAATGTGTTGCACCTGAATCATACAAAATACTAACAGAGTTATAGAAAAGAGATCCCATACCCCTTAGCAGATTATCTGAAGATTTGACTTGCTGAGCATCTAAGGTGTAGACTCTTCCGTAAGTTGAAGTAGGCTGATCCGCCCCTTTTCTCTTCTTTTCCGGACACTCATGGACATAGTGGCCCTCCTTCTTACAATAGAAACACAGATTTTAATTCAAACGACATTCACCTCGGTGGGGCTTTCCACATGTAGAACACTTGCCAACTTTTGAGGAATCATATGACTGTACTTGCTTCCCTTTGCTTGAGTTGTGCCTGGGACCCATCTGAGAGTTAGATGACCCAGCACTCTTCTTGTTCTGATTAAACGTCTTTCGGCTTGCATACAATCTTTTTAAATCACTTTCAGCAATGTGTGCTTGTTGTACAATAGCTGCGTAGTTGTTACACGCAAAAGAACTTAGACTCTGTGCGATGTCTTCTCTCAGCCCAAATTTGTACTATCGGTGTTCCACCTGTCATTAGGAGCATACCCAGCCAAACCGAAGAATTGGTACAGCTCTTCAAATTTGGCCGTGTATTGGCCCACAGTTAAACTTCCTTGCGTGAGAGCTAAGAATTCATTCTCCTTATCAAACTTCATAGCAGTTGGAAAGAATTGCTCCAGAAATGTTTATCTGAAATTCTCCCAAGTTTAGGGAGTTCCCATGGTCCCCATCATGGTCTTAGCATTAGTCCACCAATTGTTGGCTTCTCCCTTCAGCATATGGGATGCCAATCTCAACTTATCTTCATCAGTAACTTGCATGGTGAGAAGAATCTTCTCAATATCATCCAGCCAATGATGGGCTTCCATGACATCAGGTCCTCCTCTGAACTCGGAGGGTTTCATCTTCAGGAATTCAGAGTAGATCTGTCTTGGGTTAACTAGTGGCTCATGAGCTTGCTGAGGCTGAGCATGAGCATTTTGTTGCGTTTGCAGGATATCTTCCATCATCTTTTGCTGCCTTTCAATCATGTTCTGTATCCAAGTAGAATGCGGATCGATTGGTGGATTGTTCCTTAATCCTCCTGCCATAATTCTGCAAACGATACACCAAGTATTAAGTTGATCAGTCTCAATGTCTCTTAGTATCATAAGAAGCAAGATAGCAGAATTACTCAAGGGAAAAACAACCCTTAAAACTAATCTAAGCCCGACTAGGTCGAACTGCTCTGATACCATAATGTAACACCCCGATATATCACACCTAGTGGATATACCAGAATATACTTTCATAGCATACATCAGAGTATTATTCCTGTTTTATGGACATTGAACAATACTAAACTTTGACTAAACATGTCAAGGTACCACTCATATTTTAAACACTGCAAAAGAAGTACATAGTTAACTTAAGTTTCATAGTTAAACATCCTCGCCTCATTTCTAAGGTTCAATATCCAAATATAGAAATAAAGCGAAAACCGATATACAAGTTTAAGTACGAGTACAAGTCATATAATCGAAGTACTTAAAACTAGAAATAACATAAGCAGCTAACTAGTTTTCAATGTTATCGTGCGGAATGTCATCTAGCCATGCTTCACTGCTTTCGGTTTTCCCTGTTTCTCTGAAAAACAACAACATTAAAGGGTGAGATAAACATAATCTCAGTGAGTCCGATCGAGACCCCTTACCAACGCTAACAGTTCATTATGCATCATTTTCATTCGTAGCATATACGCTACGTGTACTTTCCATAACTTAGACCACTGATCCTTTCACCAATGGTCGAACATGGCATACTAACACAACACTGGAGACCTGCAGTTTCAGTCCCTCGGTGAACCCAATCCACTAATCCTTTCATCAGTGGGCAAACATAGACGGGGCCTAGGTTACGAGCTCATGACTTCCCTCCCCTAGTGTGCTATTCATGGAGGGCGTCACCTCAATTATTACATTAATATACCTTGAATAATGTCAAGTCATTTCATTAACATACCTTGAATAATGTCAAGTAATTACACTGGTTACCAAAACCTCAATGAACATTTAGTTCATTGCATTAACATATATAAACTTGTGTTTCGCACTCGGGAACCCTATTCGGTTATCATCATTTAATATACTTTGAGAATCCCAATACTTTAATCATCCCTACACTTAATTAAGCGAATTACGGTTATTTCATCAATTCATAGGGTTGGGGAAGGGATTAGAATGGATTTGGAATCAATTGGAATGATTTAAAACATGTTTTGAAAAAGGGAAACCGAAGTGGACGCACGGTCCGTGCGCTAAGGCGCACGACCCGTGCACATTCTAAAAATGTTTGCGCAGGTAAACGAACCACACGCATGACCCGTGCTGAAGGCCACACGGTCCGTGCGCGAAATGTTATTTCGCAAGCATGTAACCGAAGGAAGCGCACGATCCGTGCTCACTAGCTCACGGTCCGTGCCCGTTACATAGACCTGCAGAAATGCCATTTCGTGTAATTCATAACCCGTTCCGTTTGATTTCCAAACTCAACCACACATTATTTCCAGTCTAGAACAATAATCACAACAATCACATATTTATCAAACAATCAATAATTCATGAACATCAACACGTGCATTTTTCCAATTTACGATTTTGACGACATTTTATAAAAACGAAATTCAAGGTTACTCGATCCAGAAAACATGTTAACTCAGTTTCGAAAACATCCCTAAGCGAGTATAGAACTCACCTTTTACGATGAAAATCGCACACAACAACAACTAGATTTCAACGAACAACGACCGTAAGCTCACGAACAATCTTCGAACACGAACCCTCCACTCAAACTCGAACTCAAACAGCTCCAATTCCTAAGAACAAAATCTGACCTTCACTCTATGTCTTCCAAAATACAACGTGGTTGGTTAAGGTGCTTTAGTTACTCAGCATCAAGCTCCAAACACTACATGCAAAGCTCAAAACTCTCTTTTGATCAAGATGAGCTTGAAATGCTCTTGAATGGTGGATTGTGATCGAGAAGGGTGTGGGTTCTGAAGTGTGTATCAGTAGAAAGAGGAAGTTGAGATGAATCTAGAGAAACTAAAATGAGTGACATGCACCAAGGTTTGAGAATTGTCTCTCCCCTCACCCTCTCGCGACCTCACTCTCTCCCTCTCAATCTATTTTCTGTTTTTGTGACTTTTCTAAACTTCAGCAACTATGTGGGTGTTTGTGATGATTGGTGTGGGGTCATGTGCCTTGTGTGAGCTGAATAAATTTTAAGAAGGAAAAGACTAATGTACCCCTCCTCTCATTCCACTTATTCTAATTGTAACAAAACACTTAATCTCTAATTCTAGTAATCAACATAATTTAGTAGACAATTACACAATTTAATATATCTAGTTCTTGACTCCCATCACATAAATAATTAATTAGGCATAATTATATGTAAATTAGCTAATTAATTAAATATAACACTTGCTAATTTTTAAACTTACAAAATTAGCCAAATTGGGGATGTTACAAGGAGAAGGGAAGATTGCCGATGCGTCGCACAAGGAGAGCCATTAGTGAACGCTCCGCCACTGCACCGTCGTGAACGTCTCTCTCTCTCTCTCTCTCTCTCTCTCTCTCTCTCTCTCTCTCTCTCTCTCTCTCTCTCTCTCTCTTTCTGTGTGTGTGTGTGTATCCCACGGTTAAGCTGGATCTCAAGTTTAGTAAACTCTAAGGGACTCAAATGTAAATAAATAAATATATGGGGCAACGAGTTTAAAGAATTAAAAATATGTAGTGGGGGCGCACATACCTGCTATTGCAGTTAATGTTACCTGGACCTCCGGTGAACCCTACAAATAAAGTCCACATTAGACCGACCCTATTATTATATGTAAAACAATTGAGAAAACAAAATAGAGGCAAGCCCAATTATTATTACTATTACTGGAAGTGCAGGAACTTTGTTTAAAAAAACAAAAAAGTAACGGAAGTGAAGGAACTTGGTCAAAAAAAGAAGGAACTTAAAAGGAAAGAAACGAAATGTTCAAAAGTGGAAAACTGAGATTTGAATCGTGGACGTGTAGGCAACAAATACGGAAGACAGAAGAGTTTCACCAAAAAAAACTAGGTTTAAATAGTTATTACCCCCTGCAAATATACCCATTATCCAGTTACCCCCCTACAAAAAAAAAACATTTAAAACAAACCTTGCAAAATGTAAAGTTATCTAATTACCCCTCTGCCGTTAATTTTTCTGTTTAAAAATGTAAAATGTCACATATCCAGTTACCCCCTGCCACGTGTCACCTTATTATTGGGCCTCTGTGACACATGGCACTGACATGCCACGTCAGCTCCTATGTGTCCACTGCCACGTGTCACTGACATGTGCCACGTCAGCAGCCAATGGATGGCTGCCACGTGGCACTAGTTATTACACTCAAAATTAAATATTTTTGTGTCCACCAGGGGTGTTGAACTCGCAACCTCTTACTCACACACACACACCTCCTAACCACTGAACCACATTAGTATTTGTGATAATTATCTCACCTACAAATATTTATTACATCATTTGTTACTTAATTTAAAAAAAAAATCTGGTTCTTCACCATCACCAATCCCTCCCCGAAACGCAGAAACCCAGATCTTCAAATCGAAACCCAGATCCATCTCGTGTTCTCTCTCTCTCTCTCGTGTTTTCCAGATCCAACGAAAACAGAAGCATATCGTGTTCTCTCTCTCTCGAAACCCAGATCCATCTCCCCTCAGTCAGTCTTCTCTCTCTCTCTCTCTCGTTCGTCTTCCAGAGCCTCCTAATCTCCTTTTGCCAAGTCTCTGCTGTTGGAAATGAATATGGATATGAATATTAATAATACTAAAAAAGTTTCCAACTAGAAATTTACCACAAGGAAATTAACAAGATAGACTTTCAAGTATCAGTTACGAGCAATTGTAATTGCCAGTGTTAACTGTTAAACAACTTTTCCCTTGATTTCTACAGATTAGAAAATTGAGAATTGGGGAGATTATCAACAACTTCCCTTTCTTACATTTAAGTATTAGCCTAATTACATGATTCTTTTCAATATGATATCATATCATCACAACGAACAACGAAACCAACCAAAACAAAACGAACTCTATTCGAGCTCATAAATAGATTCAACCTCCTCCTCTGCCAGTTCAAATTCATCGATCTCTTTGTTAACAGAGTTTTTGGGTTTCTGCGTTTCTGGGTTGGGATTGTTAACAGAGTTTTTTTTTTAAAATTAAGTAACAAATGATGTAATAAATATTTGTAGGTGAGATAATTATCACAAATACTAATGTGGTTCAGTGGTTAGGAGGTGTGTGTGTGAGTAAGAGGTCGCGAGTTCAACACCCTTGGTGGACACAAAAATATTTAATTTTGAGTGTAATAACTAGTGCCACGTGGCAGCCATCCATTGGCTGCTGACGTGGCACATGTCAGTGACACGTGGCAGTGGACACATAGGAGCTGACGTGGCATGTCAGTGCCATGTGTCACAGAGGCCCAATAATAATGTGACACGTGGCAGGGGGGGTAACTGGATATGTGACATTTTACATTTTTTAACAGAAAAATTAACGGCAGGGGGGTAACTAGATAACTTTACATTTTGCAAGGTTTGTTTTAAATGTTTTTTTTTTTAGGGGGGTAACTGGATAATGGGTATATTTGCAGGGGGTAATAACTATTTAAACCAAAAAACTAAGATTTGAATCGTGGACATGTAGGCAACAAAACTAAACTTCTCGTGAAAGTGTGGTGGAAAAGGAGAAACCTCCGGACAAGGCAGGTAGTCAACCGCAGCAACCTAAGCTTTCGTTTCGTGATATGCTTACGGAGGGACAACAGAAGGCACCCCCCGTCAAGGAGAAAGAGACTTGATCGGAAAAGGCTTAGTGAAGGTTACATATGAAGAAGGGGATCGCCTTCTTCCTAAATTCACACTTGATGATGCTTACTTCAAGGAGTTATGCCACCCGTGAAAGGATGCGTTGGTGGTGAAGCTCTTGGGGAAAACTGCGGGGTATCATACCCTCAAGGATCGACTCTCGAAGTTATGGAAGCTACAAGGAGGATTTGATATCATGGATATCAATCATGGTTTTTACATGGTGAAATGCAACATGCTTGGTGATCGTGAAAACGGAGGGACCATGGATGGTTTTTGACCATTATCTTGCCGTGCAACAATGGACTCCCGATTTTGCGTCTCCAATCTCCATCTGCACAAGTGGAAAAAACACTCGTGTGGATCCGCTTTCCGGGTCTAAACTTGGTTTTCTGTGATGAAAGTTTGCTTTTGGGTCTAGCATCAGGGGTGGGAACCCCGGTGAAAGTCGACTCTAATACATTGAAAGTTGAACGTGGAAGGTTTGCACGTATTTGCGTCGAGATTGATCTCACTAAACCAGTTGTGGGAAAGGTTTGGGTGAATGGACATTGGTATAAAGTGCAATATGAAGGATTACATATAATTTGTGGCTCTTGTGGATGTTATGGACACCACACAAGGAACTGTACAAGGAAGGCACCTCAACGACAACAGGAACCTGCTAACAGTGGTGTTGGGGAGGAGAGCAATACGCAACAGAGTCACGATCGGCGCAAAAACGGCGGCACCGACTAGGAATCCACAGAAAGAGCTCGGCGTCACTGAGCCTAGAATGAAGGAGAAAATTTCGGGGAACCAAATTAATGATGAGCATAATGTTAGGAATGAGGCACTTAATGGAACCGAAATTCATGGGGGCTGGATGGTTGTGGTGCGCAAGAAAAGGAGTAATGGATCTAAGAATCAAGGTGGACCACACGTGACAACAGGAAAGAATCACATATTTCCTAAAAAGGATATGGTGGATGGTACTAGGAAAAAAGGAAATAATTCTACTTAAAGAAATCAAGCAAGTCTGCACGTGAATATTGAGGGAGTGGGGACCGGTAAACGTTGGGACAAAGTGAAGAAGCGAAGGTTTGATTTAGTGGGCTCAGCTGAGAAGGAAAGTGGGCCTACGAAACCCAATATCCAAAGAGCTGCTGCGAAAACCTTTACTCCCAATCAGATAGCGCGGATGGCACTGAGCGACCTGATGATTATGCGACACAATCAGATCCTATTCAGGAAGATATTGTATCACAAGCTGTTCCAGAAACCCCTCTCGATGGGGGTGACCATGTTGACGCTATGTGTTAGTAGGTTAGCGCTTTGGTGCCGGCATCGTATTCAACTGTTAATGATGCAAGGCTTCAAAGACGTTACCGTGCTCTCCTAGAATATCTGGGGAGCGTTGAATAGAATAGCTAAGCGACATTTGATGGATATTGTTAGGAAGTATTGCCCAACTTTCTTCGTCATCATGGAAACCCATGGAGTTTTTGCTAAGACAAGATTATTTTGGAATAAGGCAGGTTACACAGAGGTTGCTGTGGCCGAAGCTAGAGGCCAATCTGGAGGTCTGTGGATACTCAAGCATAATGGCTGTAACATAGTGACTACGGTCTTGGACGTTTATCAAGACACCATAACTATAAAGCTTGAGACTGGTAATGATTCCTGGATTCTTACCGGTATGTATGCTAGTCCTACTTACTCAAAAAGATTGGAATTGTGGCATTACCTGTCCTCTCTAAAGGAGTCTATAATTGTTCCATGGATGATAATTGGTGATTTTAATGAAATTATCCTCCCTAGTGAGCAAAAGGGAGGCAATTTTAATCGAGGCCGAGCTGATGCCTTGATTAAAACTATGGATAATTGTAATCTTCTCGATGTATCAACTACTTGTGCTACTTTCACTTGGTCTAGGAATTGTGTTGGACTGAGACGAGTTGCGAAGAAACTTGACTGAGGTGTTGCTAATTTGCCTTGGGCTTTTCTTTCCCGGAAGCTTACATTGAAGTTCTCTGTCGGTTTCATTCAGACCATAACCCTCTTCTCTTGAGATGTGGAATCTTCCCCCACTTTAATGGTCCGAAACCTTTTCGTTTTGAAGCTGCTTGGATTACCCATCCAGATTATCAGAATGTTGTGCAGACTGCCTGGCAGAGGAGGACTCCTTGCCCTATCGCTTGTCTCAACCAGGTAAAAGACGACTCTCTCATTTTTAATTCTGAGGTGTTTGGAAATATCAAGAAGCAGAAGCAAATTCTAGAGAAACGGATTAAAGGTATTCAATTGTCTTTGGAAAGAATAGACTCTGCTAGATTAGTTTATTTGGAGCAAGATTTACAACAGCAGTATAATAAAATTCTATTTCAAGAGGAATTGCATTGGTACCAAAAATCTAGAGATAATTGGATTAAGTTGGGGGATAGGAATACTAAATATTTTCATGCCCAAACTGTAATAAGGAGGAAACGTAACAAAATTCATGGACTTCATCTTCCTAGTTGTATCAGGTCAAGGAAGAGGCCCAACAATACTTCAAGACTTTGTTTTGCTCTACTTCTCAGGTAGCCAATAGTGTAAGCGAGAGTGATTCTGTGAATGTCCCTCAGCTCTCTGAATCTGCTAGAGATTGTTTGCTGCAGCCAGTTACTTGTGAGGAAGTAACCAGTGTTTTGAATCAGATGCATGCCTATAAGTCTCCAGGACCTGATGGTTTTCAGGGGATCTTCTTCAAACAATACTAGCACATAGTGGGAGATGATGTTTGCTACTTGGTGAATCAAGCCTTTTTAACAGGTACTTTCAAGCCTTCTATTGCTGAAACTCATTGCTCTAATTCCTAAAGTTGATCGACCTCAAAACTTTAAGGAATTTAGGCCTATTAGTCTCTGCAATACTATATATAAACTGATTACTAAAGTCCTGGTGAATAGAATCAGACCTTACCTGGATGAAATTATTGGTCCCTACCAAAGTAGTTTTTTACCAGGTAGGGGGACGTGTGATAATGCCATTATACTGCAGGAAGTCATTCACTCCATGAGAAAGTCTAAGAAGAAAAAGGGTGATGTAGTGTATAAAATAGATCTGGAAAAGACTTATGATCATGTTAACTGGGAATTTCTCAGATCATGCCTTCATCAATTTGGGTTCCCCCCATTACCATCCAGCTTATTATGAATTGTGTGTCTATCTCTACCTTGTCTATTATTTGGAATGGGCAGAGACTGCCGTCTTTCTCCCCTACTAGAGGACTTCGCCAAGGGGATCCCCTGTCCCCATATCTTTTTGTTATCTGCATGGAGTTTTTATCTCATGCAATTCTGAAGGCAGTGAATAATAATCAATGGAAGCCTGTATGCATTTCAAGGAATGGCCCCTTCCTTTCCCATCAATATTTTGCTGATGATGTTTTACTTTTTTCCAAAGCTTCTGCTTCCCAAGCAAATGTTATTGCAGGTATTTTGTCTGAGTTTGCTAGAAAGTCTGGTCTCAAGGTGAATCTCCACAAGTCCAGAGCTTTTTTCTCTGCAGCAACAAGAAGAAGTAAGATTGACTCCATTATCTCTATCACTGGTATTAGACACACAACATCTCTTGAAAAGTATCTTGGGTTCCCAATGATTCATGGGAGGCTTAGTAAGAGAGATTATGACTTCTTGGTTGATAAGATTCATCATCGCCTTAATTCTTGGACAAGCAAGCTTTTGAGCAAAGCTGGCAGATTAGCTTTGGCTCAGTCTGTGTTGGCTTCCACCCCCACTTACTATATGCAATTGTTCTGGCTGCCCAACACGGTTTGTGATTTTATTGATAAATCTACCAGGAACTTTATTTGGAAGGGGACATCTGATAGGGGCATCCACCTTGTGGGGTGGGATAAAATCACTAGGCCCAAGAAGGAAGGTGGATTGGGTATTCGTATGGCAAGGGAATCGAACACAGCTATGTTGGGGAAATTAGTTTGGGATATTCACAGTAATTCTGACAAGCTTTGGGTAAAATTATTGAAACAGAAATATGTTGGGGATTTACAATTCCTGGATGCTCCAAAAAAGCAAGGGTCGGTGGTTTGGAACTCTATCGTTTAGGTAATGGCTTCTCCTCCCTCTGGTCGACCCCTTGGTCTAGTTTTGGGAAGATGAGTAATTTGGTTTGGTATGTGGATATTCATGATCTGGATTTAACCGTAGCTGATGTTGTTCATGATGGAAAATGGGATTTCTCTCAATTATACACTCAGGTACCTCCTAATGTGATTCAATCTCTGTCAACAATTTCTGTTTGCCTAAATGAAAATGTCCAGGATGGTTTGTCTTGGAAGGGTGTTTCAGATGGTACATACACGGCTAAGGCCGGGTATCTTTGGTTAACAAAGCTGATAGCCTCGCAAGTGCACGAGTCGTATCGCGTAATAAAAGAGTTATCGATCCACAGGGAGAGCCTAGGTGAATACCAATCTAATTTTTCAAAGTTGATTAACTGAAAAGAAAGTGTTTTTAGAAAGAAGGAATGTTTTAGCAAAGTCTACTCACTCATGATCATTGTAGACAAATGAGGAGAAAAGAAAATAAAAGAAGAAAACATAAAGTTAAATAGCGAGAAATAAAAGAAAGCGGTAAAGTGCAAAATTATAAATAGCGGAATTGTAAATGACAAGAAAGTAAATTGCTTGAAAAGTAAATTGCCAGTAATTTACTTGACTTGCCAGTAATTTACTTGACTTGCCAGTAGTTTACTTGACTTGGAAATTTAAAGGGCAAAAAGTAAATAACAAGTAAAATAAAAGAGCGAAAAAGTAAAGAGCGAAAAGTAAAGAGCGAGAAAGTAAAGAGCGAGAATTTAAATAGCAAGGAAAGTAAATGACTTGGAAAATAAAAGGGCAAGAAAGTAAATAGCAAGGAAAGTAAATGACTTGGAAAATAAAAGGGCGAGAAAGTAAAAAGCGAGAAAGTAAAAAGCGAGAAAGTAAAAACCGAGAAAGTAAAAAGCGAGAAATTAAAGTGAAGTCATGAATCTTAGAGGAAACCTTGTCATGGATTTTTCTCACAAAATTTAAGCTTGGTTACAAGTGAGGATCAAGCCTCTATTTATAGGAAAATATTAGGTCTAAGGCACTTGAGAGGAGGGGCAAAATGGTCATAAAAAAAGTGGCAAATCAAGTGGCAAGGGAAAGCCATCAGCAAGTGGGTGCAGCCAAAATTGACTTGTCTGGTGCCAGGGTCGTGCGCCCATGTGCCTGGGTCGTGCGCCCTGGCCAGTCAATTTTGGCTGCTCTGCGCCAGTTTTGCACTAGGGTCGTGCGCCTATGGTGCCAGGGTCGTGCGCCATGTGCTGGAAAAGCTGTTCTGCGTTGCTGGCAAGCATGGGTCGTGTGCCTATGTGCCAGGGTCGTGCGCCTTGTTCTGCCAAAATGGGCCATTTTCAGTTGAAAACACGCACGGGTCGTGCGTGGTGCACTCAGGGTCGTGCGCAGACTCTGCGCCAGTTTTTACCAGGGTCGTGCGCCTATCTGCCAGGGTCGTGCGCCAGTTTTGCACTAGGGTCGTGCAACATGTGCCAGGGTCGTGCGCAGGCTCTGCGCCAGTTTTTGCTGCTTGGCGCCCTTGGCGCCCTGTGCTGCGCCAGTTTTGCTGCTTGGCGCCCTTGGCCAGTTTTCGGTTTTTGGGGCCCTTGGCGCCCATGAGGGTGTCTAGTGCTTTAAAAATTGCTCCTCCTCAAATATTTCCTTTTTTCTTCATTTTAGCTCATATTTTCTCTTTTGCTTCAAAATAAAACCTGAAAATAAAAAGCAAAACATATGTAGTAAAATAGTTCAAAGATATAAAATATAATTAAAATACCTAAAAAAAACTTAATGAAAATAACTATTAAAAAGACTCTAAAAATAGACTTATCAAACTCCCCCACGCTTGAACCTTTGCTTGTCCTCAAGCAAAAACAGTGTAAATCCTTAGGCCGATTCTGAAGGAAAATTATTTTCACATCGAATCATTAAGCGAACTGTGGGGCAATTCTAACACTTCGGTTTGAGAACTACTATCCGGGCTTCTTGTGGAATTGGGAGACAAATTTAAAGTATCAATACATTAGAGAGGATATCAATGTCATCATAGAACCGGTTCCCCAGCATTCTTAAGTTTGGGTCCTCCATTCACTAAGACCGGGTCTCAAAGGAGGGTCTTTATACGTTGGGTATTCAAGCAATATTTCTTTTTCTTTTTCTTTGATTGTATATGCTAACCATTCATTTTGACATTTAAAATGCACCAATTTTTGCATTTTGAATTGGTTTTGCAAATTTTTTTTTTTTTTTTGAATACCCCAACTCAGACGTTTTTCTCCAGTAACCGCGCATCCAGTGAATGTCACCAAGAGAACCAGGTCACTAGTTTCTTTTTAGTCCTTCTAATTGTATTAACAACTGAAAACAGTCTCAGTAGTGTGTGAAAAAGCCCTAGAGGTAGAAATCGAACCATGATACAATTTTTGTTGCTCCCAACCAGTCCACCTAGATGATTGCTAATGAAAGATTGAAAAATTATTTTTGTCCAAAAAAGGCTTATCTAAAACATGCTTTAGGGTTCACAAAGTTTCGTGATGGAGGGAGCAGATACAACTCAAAGTACAAAAAGATAAAAACTCGGCAAAGCAATAAAGACATTCCTAATAAGAGTAATAAAATACCCCCCCCCCCCCATGCTTGGACTAGGCATTGTCCTCAATGATTTTTCAATTTAAACAAAAAAGGGTTTAGGAGAGCTCACCTGGCTGTCTGGTTCAGGATACTCGGCCCTGGGGTATTTTATTTTTCAACAAATCAAAAAAATTCATTAAGCCGTGGGTTGCCTCCCACGCAGCGCTCTTTTAACGTCACTAGCTTGACGGTCAAAAAGAATTTTTCAATTGGGATCGTGTAGAACTAAACTAGTTCCTTTCTCAATTGGGTCACCAATTAAATAATTTTTCAACCTTTGACCATTGACTTTAAACGATCCAGTTTTCTCGCTCCAGATCTCTACAGATCCGAAGGGGTAAACCTTACAGATTTCAAAAGGACCGGTCCATCTTGACTTTAATTTTCCCGGAAAAATTTTTAGCCTGGAATTAAACAATAACACCAGGTCACCCTCCTTGAATTCTCTGCGAATAATACGCTTATCATGCCAATTTTTTGTTCTTTCTTTGTAAAGTTTGGCATTCTCATAAGCATCCATTCGCAGTTCTTCCAATTCGTTTAGTTGGAGTTTTCTTTTTTCTCCGGCTAATTCCATGTTCAGGTTAAGGCGTTTAATTGCCCAGTAAGCTTTGTGCTCTAGCTCTACCGGAAGGTGGCAAGACTTCCCATAAATTAATTTGAAAGGAGTCATTCCTATGGGAGTCTTGTACGCAGTCCGATAAGCCCAGAGAGCATCATCAAGCTTTACCGACCAGTCTTTCCTTGAAGTCGAAACAGTTTTTTCTAAAATACTTTTAATTTCTCTGTTCGATACCTCAACCTGACCGCTTGTTTGAGGGTGATAAGGCGTTGCAACTTTGTGCCTTACTCCAAACTTTTGTAGTAACATTTCAAAATGTTTTGAGATGAAATGGGATCCTCCGTCGCTTATGACAACACGAGGGACCCCGAATCTTGGAAAAATTATTTTTTTGAAAAGTTTTATGACTACCTTTGCATCGTTTGTAGGAGAAGCAATGGCTTCGATCCATTTTGACACATAGTCAACGGCTACCAGAATATATTGGTTTCCAAAAGAAGAAGGAAACGGTCCCATGAAATCGATACCCCAGACGTCGAAAATTTCAACCTCTAAGATATTATTTAAGGGCATTTCATTTCTTTTTGAAATATTTCCGGTGCGTTGACACTGGTCGCATTTAGAAATGAATCGATGCGCGTCTTTAAAAAGGGACGACCAATAAAAACCAGATTGAAGAATTTTCGTAGCAGTTTTTGAAGAACTGGCATGGCCGCCATAGGAAGAAGAATGACAATGGTATAGAATGTTACTTACCTCTTCTTCCGGAATGCATCTTCTGAACACCCCATCAGCTCCCCTTTTAAAAAGCAGTGGCTCGTCCCAGTAATACTGTTTAAGATCATGGAAGAATTTCTTCTTCCGCTGATAATTTAAATCTGGGGGGAGTACTCCTGCTGCAAGGTAGTTTACAAAATCTGCATACCATGGTGCTTCAGATTTGACCAATGAGAAGAGTTGATCATCCAAAAATGTATCATTAAGCGGCAACTCTTCTTCTTTTGTTCCTTGTAGACGGGACAAATGATCAGCCACAACATTTTCAACGCCTTTTTTATCCCTTATTTCAAGATCAAATTCTTGTAGGAGTAAAACCCATCGGATCAATCTCGGCTTGGCATCTTTTTTGTTTAACAAATATTTTATGGCCGAGTGATCAGTAAAAATGATGATTTTTGAACCTACCAGATATGATCGAAACTTATCAACGGCAAAAACTACCGCCAATAATTCTTTTTCAGTTGTGGCGTAATTCATTTGTGCCTCGTCTAAGGTCCTGCTTGCATAGTATATGGCATGCAATTTTTTTTCTTTTCTTTGTCCCAGGACTGCCCCAACTGCATAGTCGCTTGCATCGCACATTATTTCAAACGGAAGATTCCAGTCTGGTGGCTGTATGATCGGGGCAGTAACTAAAGCCTTTTTCAACCTGTTAAAAGCTTCAAGACAAAGATCGTTAAAATTAAATGCTGCATCCTTAAGGAGCAGACTTGTCATAGGTTTTGAAATTTTTGAGAAGTCTTTTATGAACCGACGGTAGAAACCCGCATGGCCTAAAAAGCTTCTCACCTCTTTTACTGTGGTGGGAGGTAGCATTTTTTCAATCACTTCAATTTTTGCACGGTCTACCTCAATACCTCTGTGAGAAATTAAGTGCCCTAGGACAATTCCTTCATTAACCATGAAATGACACTTTTCCCAGTTTAGAACCAGGTTTACCTTTTCACATCTCTCTAAGACTTTTTCCAGATTGGCTAAACAGTTTTCAAAATTTGAGCCATGGACAGAAAAATCATCCATAAACACTTCCATTATGTTTTCAACAAAGTCTGAGAATATGGACATCATACACCTTTGAAAGGTAGCAGGAGCATTACATAGACCAAAGGGCATCCTTCTATAGGCATAAGTGCCAAAAGGACATGCGAAAGTTGTTTTTTCTTGGTCGCTAGGGTGGATGGGAATTTGGAAAAATCCCGAATAACCATCCAAATAGCAGAAATGCGAGTGCTGTGCTAACCTTTCTAGCATTTGATCAATGAACGGGAGAGGGAAGTGATCTTTCCGGGTAGCTTTGTTAAGCTTTCTGTAATCGATACACATCCTCCATCCCGTAATTGTCCTTGTGGAAATGCTTTCATCCTTCTCATTTTTAATAACTGTTAAGCCTCCTTTCTTAGGTACTACTTGAACAGGACTAACCCACTTGCTATCGGAAATAGGATATATTATCCCAGCATCAAGGAGTTTTAAAACTTCCTTTTTAACAACCTCTTTCATGTTTGGGTTTAATCTTCTTTGATGCTCGATAGAAGGTTTATAGTCCTCTTCCAGTAGTATTCTGTGTATGCAGATTGACGGATTTATTCCTTTAATGTCCTCAATAGTATACCCAATGGCTTTGGGATACTTTTTGAGAACATTAAGCAATTTTTCGGTCTCATTTTGTTTCAAATTTGCATTTACAATTACTGGAAAAGTAGAATCAGGACCAAGAAACTCATACCTGAGAGATGATGGTAAGGGCTTCAGTTCTATTTTTGGTGTTTCTTTCGGGAGAGGTCGAGGTTTCTCCTCACCCAAAGTTTCAGTACCCAATTCTTGTGATGGTGAATTTTCGTCCAAAAGTTTTATGTAGAATTGGGTTTCCCCTGCCGCATTTGTATTTGTGTTGCCTAAAAGGCAATCTTCCAGACTATCTTGTGAAGATGATGCTAAAGAGCAGTCTCGCACGCAATAGTCTACAATATCAATCCTGCAGCACGAGTCCTTTACAGATGGACTCTTCATGAAGTTTGAAACTTCAAACTCAACCTTTTCATCCCCCACATTAAAAACCAACTTACCGTTTTTAACGTCAATTATTGCCCCTGCGGTAGCTAAAAAAGGCCTCCCCAGAAGAATAGGAATTTGGGAGTCTTCTTCAATTTCCATTACAACAAAGTCCACCGGTATAAAAGTTTGCCCTACCTTGATAGGGATATCCTCTAAAATTCCAGTGGGGTATTTAACGGAACGATCTGCCAACTGTATTGTCATTTTTGTGGGCTTAAGTTCGCCTATCCCTAGTCTATTGCAAAGAGAAAGAGGCATCAAACTTACACTGGCTCCTAGATCGCACATCGCTCTGTTTATAGTTTCACTTCCAATCACACAAGGTATGGAAAAACTACCTGGATCTTTGAGTTTTTGTGGCAGCTTGTTCTGGATGATTGCACTACATTCCTCTGTTAATGCAATTGTCTCATAGTCGTCTATTTTTCTTTTCTTGGATAAAATTTCTTTCAAAAATTTAGAATAAGACGGCATTTGAGACAATGCATCAGTGAAAGGAACGTTGATGTAAAGCTTTTTAAGCAGGTCGACAAACCTTTTGAATTGCTCGTCAATTTTGTTTTTTGCAAATCTTTGGGGGAAAGGAATGGGTGGTTTGTACGGTGGAGGGGGGATGTGTGGTTCTTCCCTTTCTTTTTCTGGTTCTTTCCTTTCTTTTTCTTTCTCTATTGGCTCACCTGGTAAATTATGTTTTTCACTCACAATTTTTTCTTGGTTTGCTCTTGGTTCCTCTAATTGTTTTCCGCTTCTAAGGGTGACGACATTTATTTGGCCTTTTGGATTTTGCTCTGGTTGCCCAGGAAATACCCCTGAAGTTTTAGAGGATGAAGCTACCTGTGTTGCCACTTGAGTTATTTGATTTTCAAGCATTTTATTATGAGTGGAAATAGAGTCGACTTTTGATACTAATTTGATAAGTGTGTCATTCAAATAACCAGTTTGATTCTTGAATTCTTCATTTTGTTTTGTTTGAGATGACACAAATTTTTCCATCAAAAATTCCAAGTTTGACTTTTGCGGGTTGTTTTGTGGGTTGTTAAAAACCCTTTGATTTTGAAAGACAGGAGGTGGTCTAGGTGCTGGATTGGGTGGAGGATTTTTATAAGAAAAATTTGGATGATTCCTCCACCCAGGATTATAAGTATTTGAAAACGGATCTTCCTTTTGAGCATAGTTAATATGCTCGTTTCCAGCACTAGATGCCTCAAGCTGGCATTCAGCTCCAATATGGCCAACAACCCCACATAATTCACATGGTGGAGTAATAGGAGAAGTAGTTTGTGAGACGGCACTTATATTTAATTTTTCAAATTTTTGAAAAAGTGCGTCCACTTTTGAGGCAAGATGATCAACAACAGATATTTCATACTTACCTGGCTCTTTTGATGAGGCTGGTTTATTCGTTATGGCTCGCTCACTTGTCCACTGACAATGGTTTTGAGCCATATCTTCAACGAGTGCGTAGGCTTCGGTAAAATTTTTGTTCATTAAAGCTCCACCTGCAGCTGCATCAACAGTCATTCTTGTTGCATATTGTAATCCATTATAAAAAGTGTGAACAACAAGCCATTTCTCTAGTCCATGATGGGGGCATAGCCTTAACATTTCTTTGAAACGTTCCCAAGCATCATAAAGAGATTCCCCGTCGTTTTGAGAAAATCGAGTAATTTGATTTCTCATTTGAGCTGTCTTACTCGGGGGAAAGAATTTAGTAAGAAAAGCTTGTTTCAGCTGGTTCCAGTTGGTAATGGATTCCGAAGGCAAAGAATGTAGCCATGCTCTAGCTCTATCCCTTAATGAAAAAGGGAAGAGTTTTAGTCTTATGGCATCCGGAGGTACCCCGTTTAATTTGAGAGTTCCACAGTATTCAAGAAAAATTGAAATATGAAGATTTGGGTCCTCCGTGGGAGAACCAGAAAATTGGTTTTGTTGTACCATCGAAAGTAGAGATGTTTTGAGTTCAAAATTATTTGCTTCTACATTTGGATGTACAATGGCAGCCGATGGCTCTGCTGAAGGTGTTGCGTACTCTTTGAGAGCACGATTTTCATTAGCCGCCATTTGGTTATCGGGAATTTCTCTCCTCCTTCTATGTAAGAACCTTTCGATTTCGGGAATTTGTGGAACAGTTTCACCGAAACTTCTGGTTCTTCGCATTCGAGGGACAAGAGAAGAAAAAGAAAAAATAAAGAAAATAAAGTTTCAGTATAACCGGTTTCGAAAAACTTAATTAATATCACTGCCTCCCCGGCAACGGCGCCAAAAACTTGATAGCCTCGCAAGTGCACGAGTCGTATCGCGTAATAAAAGAGTTATCGATCCACAGGGAGAGCCTAGGTGAATACCAATCTAATTTTTCAAAGTTGATTAACTGAAAAGAAAGTGTTTTTAGAAAGAAGGAATGTTTTAGCAAAGTCTACTCACTCATGATCATTGTAGACAAATGAGGAGAAAAGAAAATAAAAGAAGAAAACATAAAGTTAAATAGCGAGAAATAAAAGAAAGCGGTAAAGTGCAAAATTATAAATAGCGGAATTGTAAATGACAAGAAAGTAAATTGCTTGAAAAGTAAATTGCCAGTAATTTACTTGACTTGCCAGTAATTTACTTGACTTGCCAGTAGTTTACTTGACTTGGAAATTTAAAGGGCAAAAAGTAAATAACAAGGAAAATAAAAGAGCGAAAAAGTAAAGAGCGAAAAGTAAAGAGCGAGAAAGTAAAGAGCGAGAATTTAAATAGCAAGGAAAGTAAATGACTTGGAAAATAAAAGGGCAAGAAAGTAAATAGCAAGGAAAGTAAATGACTTGGAAAATAAAAGGGCGAGAAAGTAAAAAGCGAGAAAGTAAAAACCGAGAAAGTAAAAAGCGAGAAATTAAAGTGAAGTCATGAATCTTAGAGGAAACCTTGTCATGGATTTTTCTCACAAAATTTAAGCTTGGTTACAAGTGAGGATCAAGCCTCTATTTATAGGAAAATATTAGGTCTAAGGCACTTGAGAGGAGGGGCAAAATGGTCATAAAAAAAGTGGCAAATCAAGTGGCAAGGGAAAGCCATCAGCAAGTGGGTGCAGCCAAAATTGACTTGTCTGGTGCCAGGGTCGTGCGCCCATGTGCCTGGGTCGTGCGCCCTGGCCAGTCAATTTTGGCTGCTCTGCGCCAGTTTTGCACTAGGGTCGTGCGCCTATGGTGCCAGGGTCGTGCGCCATGTGCTGGAAAAGCTGTTCTGCGTTGCTGGCAAGCATGGGTCGTGTGCCTATGTGCCAGGGTCGTGCGCCTTGTTCTGCCAAAATGGGCCATTTTCAGTTGAAAACACGCACGGGTCGTGCGTGGTGCACTCAGGGTCGTGCGCAGACTCTGCGCCAGTTTTTACCAGGGTCGTGCGCCTATCTGCCAGGGTCGTGCGCCAGTTTTGCACTAGGGTCGTGCAACATGTGCCAGGGTCGTGCGCAGGCTCTGCGCCAGTTTTTGCTGCTTGGCGCCCTTGGCGCTCTGTGCTGCGCCAGTTTTGCTGCTTGGCGCCCTTGGCCAGTTTTCGGTTTTTGGGGCCCTTGGCGCCCATGAGGGTGTCTAGTGCTTTAAAAATTGCTCCTCCTCAAATATTTCCTTTTTTCTTCATTTTAGCTCATATTTTCTCTTTTGCTTCAAAATAAAACCTGAAAATAAAAAGCAAAACATATGTAGTAAAATAGTTCAAAGATATAAAATATAATTAAAATACCTAAAAAAAACTTAATGAAAATAACTATTAAAAAGACTCTAAAAATAGACTTATCAAAAGCCATCAGCTGTTGTGGATCGGGATGCTGCTAACACTTCCTGGCGTTGGATCTGGCGACTTCCAACAGCTGAGAAATTCAAGTTTTTTATTTGGATGGCTTGCCACGACTCGCTTCCGACTAGACTGTTGTTGCACAAGAGGGGGATGCTTCAAACGGCAAGTTGTCCTAGGTGCATTGATGTTAATGAAACTATTTTACACTGCTTGAGGGATTGTGTGTTTGCTAGACAGGTTTGGCTCTCCGTTGGTTTTGATAATATCAATTTCTTCTCATATAATAGTACCACAGATTGGCTCAGGAAGGGAATCGAGACCAGTAGGCCTCACATGTTTTTGGCTACTTGCTCGTGGATCTGGAGGGCGAGGAATCTACTTTGCATGGAGAATGAGAATGTTTCTATTTATAATCTGACTCTTCAGATTTTTAATTTGGCTAAATGCCTTCTTGATGCTTTCCCAACTCAAATTTCTGCAGCTGTGGAAAGTAGATGGATCGCTTGGCATGAAGTGGCGGGGTCAGCAATGGTTCTCAATGTAGATGGTAGTAGCTTGGGGAACCCTAGCCCATCTGGGTTTGGGGGTGTCTTAAGGCAGCCGAATGGTTCTTGGATAGCTGGTTTCGCTGGTAGTGTTGGCATTTTAACAATCCTTCATGTAGAGCTCCTTGCCATGTATCATGGCCTTTAGGTAGCGTGGGATAGAGGGATCAGAGACTTGGTTTGTTACTCAGACTCTTCTCTTGCTATTCAACTTGTAAAGGAAGACTTTAATCACTGGCATCATTTTGCTTCCATTATTGCAAACATTAAGGATTTGATGGCAAGGAACTGGAGAATTCAGATTATCCATTCCTGGCGCGAAGCTAATGCTGCAACGTATGGTTTGGCGAAGATTGGAGCGGCTAGTTCGGCTTCATGACTGGAGTTTCCCGTTCCTCTTGAGGATATTCTCCCTATTTTGCAGGCTGATGGATACAGGGTGCTAGTGGAGAGGCGCTAGTTCCTCTATTTTTCTTTTCTTTTTTTTAGTTGTTGTTGCTTTTTTGTTTTCTTTCTCTACTTGTACAAAAAAACAAAACACAACTGAGATCAGAAAATTGCACAGACATTATACATATCATATTTAAACGATTTTGAGCTTAGACATTAAATTTCTAAACCCTTTGTCGGTGAATTGCGTGTCGTTATCCGTGACCACGACCTGGGGGATTCCGAATCTGACCATGATGTTTTTCTTAAAGAACTTTACACATGTTTTAGCAGTAATCTTGGCCAGAGATTCGGCCTCGATCCATTTGGTGAAGTAATCCACGGCTACAATCAAATATTTGACTTGACCAGATGCCATGGGGAATGGGCCTAGGAGGTCGATTCCCCACCATGAGAATGACCAACCTGCTGAGAGGTGTCTTTCGACATTGTAGGCCAGTAGTAACCTGCTCTGAGTGCTTTCTTAGTAAGAGCTCTGAACCCAAATGTTGTCCGCAGATGCCTTCATGTATCTCGGTCAAAATGTAATCGGCCTCTTCCTTGTCCACACACTTGAGTAATGGGGCGGAAAACCCCCGGCGGAAGAGCATGCCGCCGATGAGAGAAAAGGATGCGGCACGCCGTTTGAGGATGGCAGCTTCCTTGGGATCTGTCGGCTCGTGACCAACTTCGATGTATTTCCTCAACGGGGTGATCCAGCTTTCCCCGGGGTCAATGACGTTGACCGTAGAAGCGGGATCCGATCTTACGCTGATGCTGGGGCGATTCAGGGTCCCCTATATCAGACCTCGATGATTACCGATGGTCTTGGTGCTTGCGAGCTTTGAGAGGACATCAGCTCTGAAGTTTTTGGTTCTGGGAACGTGTCTGACCTCGGCTTCGGTAAATAGTTGCAGGAGTTCCCTTACCCGGGCCAAGTATTTTTGGAGGGTGACGGCTTTGGTGGTGAAATCGTTCTTGATTTCGGAAACGACCAGTAGGGAGTCAGTATTGAGCTCTATTTTCTTCGCATTGAAATCCCGGGCTAGCAAAAGTCCAACCATGCCTCGTACTCGGCTTGGTTGTTGGAGGTTTGGAACGAGAAAGTGAGAGACACTTCTACTACTAACCCTTCGCTGTTTTCGAGGATGAGCCCGACTCCACTTCCTTTGTTGTTGGTGGAACCGTCAACGTGGAGTTTCCACGTTAGGGTCTCAGCGTCGGGAAGTGCTGGGGTCATCTCGGCGATGAAGTCGGCTAGTACCTGGGCCTTGAGGGCTGTTCTGGCTTCGTATTTGACTCCGAACTCGAAGAGTTCTTCCTCCCATTTGATTATTCGCCCGGCGAGGTCGGGCCTGTGTAGGATCTGCCTGATGGGTTGGTCGGTTCTGATGATCACTTGGTGTGCGACGAAATAAGGTCTCGGTCTTCTCGCAGCCATAACCAGGGCTAATGCCAATTTCTCAATCTTCTGGTACCTCGTCTCGGGTCCTTGCAGGACTTTGTTGACGAAGTATATCGGTCTCTGCCCTTGACCAGTTTCTCTGACCAATACCACACTGAGCATTTCCTCGACTACGACCAAGTAGAGATAGAAGGTTTCCCCTTCATTTGGTCTGGTTAGTATGGGTGGCTCAATCAGTATTCTTTTGATGTCGGTTAGGGCTTGCTCGCATTCGTCAGTCTACTAGAACTTGACCCCCTTTTTGAGGATTTTGAAGAAAGGAAGAGATCTGTTGGCGGCTTTGGAGACAAAACGGGACTGGGCCGCAATCATTCCGATCAATTTTTGGACTTCTTTTCTAGAAGTCGGATGTCGCATGTCGGTCACGGCTCTGCATTTATCGGGGTTAGCCTCGATTCCTCGTTCTGTGAGGCAGAAACCCAGGAATTTCTCAGTCCGAACTCCGAAGGTGCACTTCTCGGGGTTGAACCTGAGGTTATTTTTTCTTGCTTCGGCGAAGATCTATATCAAATTGGCCAGATGAGCTTCATCGGTTTTGCTTTTTACAATCATATCGTCTAGGTAGACTTCCACGACCCATCCAATCTGGTCCTGGAAGACCTTGTTCATCATGCACTGGTATACCCACCATGGCGGCTTAGGTCTTTTCTTGGTTCTGCACTCGTCTTTTCTGCGCGAGCCATTTTACCTTATGATCGACTGCAAGGTGATGGCATGTTACTTCGGGAGGTATACCCAGCATGTCCGCTGCTGTTCAGGCGAACAAGTCCGCGTGTTGCTGGAGGCAGACTATGAGCCCCCTTTGTACGTGGTCTAGGAGCCCCGCTCCGAGTTTGACAGTCTTAGCGGGGTCGTCACCCAAGAGTACTTCTACCAACTCCCCATCGGGCTTGAGGCGTCGGATGCGCATTTTCAATTCTTTCGTCAATTGATCATCTTGCTCATCTTCCGAACTATCAGGATCGTACCTGGCATCGAGATCGGGAGTGCTGCTTCCCGGGATGGCTTGTTCAGACTCAGCTTGTTTCTTTGTATTCTCACCCGAGCTCGTGCTTGCCCCGTCGGGGTGGGGCATCGGTTTCTCAGAAAGGTAGTGACATCTTTGTGCAGCTTCGAGATCGGCTGCTACAGTAACAATTTCCCTTGCTAGCGAGTAGAACTTCATTTTGAGATGGACCGTCGAGGCTACTGCCCCTAGCGACCCCAATGTTGGCCTTGGAATGATGCAATTGTAAGGCGATTTATAGGGTAGGATAATGAACTGGGTTTTTATTGTTCGTGAGAGCTGGTCGGTCCCGTAGACGACTTCGAGCTCGATGTATCCGAGTGGTCGAGTCTCTACTCCATTGAAACCCATCAAATCCGAGCCTTGGTAGGGGAGGAGCTCGGTCGCGGGAATTCCCAATTTCGACAAGAGTTCTTGGAACATGACATCAGCCGAACTTCCTTTATCTACTAAAATTCTCGAAACCTAGGTGTTCAGCATTGTCGCCGAGATTACCAATGGAGGATACTCGTTGAGTGTGCCATTCGGGAGGTCGTCGTCGGAGAAGAGTAGCGGAGGTCGGATCGATGCTTTCCTCTTGGTAGGCTTACTAGATGCGCTCAGGATCTCCTTCCATTTTATTTTGAGAGATTGCTTGGTTTGGCGGGAATCGACGGAGTCGCCACCCAGTATGACAGCAGTCATCATACGGGTCTGGAGCATCTTTGGTTTGGAGCATGCTCCGACGAAGCCTAGGGAAGGTGGTTGATATCTCGCGAGTTGGTGTCTCGTAGCCATAGGAGAGGATTTAGATTTGGTGGAAGTTTAACAGTAAGCTCCCACTGTGGTCGCCAATGTTACGTACCTAGCCTTGGATTCTCAGATCCGGAGTCGGCAATGGGTATCTGATGTGTAGTGATTACCTTTTCCTGGCTTAGGGTCGGATGGATGCTTCGAAGGTCGGAATCTTCCGAGGTAAGAATCGTCGAGGTCGCATTCTTCCGAGGCTGGATTCGGCGGGGTGGGGTACCTGCAGACACTCTGATGCTAAAGTCAGTAAATAGAAGTCAGGGGGTGCAAATGAGCGAAGCGTACCTAGATATGTGGGTAGGACCCGTATTTATAAACGCGGAGCATCGGGGATTTGCAGGATGTGTCCGATCCAGACCGTTGGATTGAGGCGCTTCAAACTGGGCCGTAGATCTTGGCTCCGGATACGGAGTGCCTTGCTGGGCCGGATCTTGCGTGGAACTGGCCCATTACAGTCGCGGATTGGGCCTCTTGGGCCGATCCGGAACATTACATATGTCCTATTTATAGAAACAAGTCTTGTAACTTACAAGTATATGAATGGTCTAACATAATGTGTCATCTACTATAATCAAAACACATACCACCAAATTTAGATATTGTAGAATTTGTCCAATTTTAGGGGTGTTTTCGTCATTTTACCGCAAAAAGACAAAAAAATCAATTTTTTTTCAGTCACATCAATTCAGTAGCGCTTTTACAGCAAAAGGCAGCACTTTTGCAGGAATAGACCGCACTTTTTCCAGCTGTAGAAAATGCAGCGCTTTTGCAGACAAGTGCAGCGCTGTTGCAGACAAGTGCAGCGCTTTTGCAGAAAAGTGCAGCACTTTTACAGTAAAAGCAGCGCTTTTTGTCAGATGTTTTTTTTTAAAAAACGTTTTTCTTTAAAAAAATGTTTTTTTTTGTTTTTTTTAAAAAAAAAATTTAAAACTGTTTCCTTTTTTTATAAATTTTTTTCGTAAAAGAATAATAGTTTTTTTTGAATTTTTTTTTAAAACTGTTTTCTTTAATTTTTTAAAAACCTGTTTTTCTTTTAAAAAAGTCTTTCTTCATAATTTTCAAAATATGATATAATTAATATTTTAAAAATATGATTTAATTAATATTTTAAAAACTGTTTCTTTTAAAAAAAATTAAAATTTGTTTTTTTCAAAATAAATGTTTTTTTTAAATTTTTTTAAAAGTGTTTTTTTAAATCGTTTTTTCTAAAAAAAACTGTTTCTTTTAATTTTTTTTTTTAAATCGTTCTTTTAATAAAAATGTTTTTTTAACATTTTTTAAAAAAACAGTTTCTTTTAAAAAAACAATTTTCAACTGTTTTTTAATTGTTTTTTTAAAACCTGTTTCTTTTTAACAAGTCTTTTTTCATAATTTTAAAAATATGATTTAATTAATATTTTAAAATCTGTTTTTTTTTTTTAAAAAAAAAGTCTTTTTTTCATCATTTTTTTCCAACAAGACTGCCAACGAGAGCGTCAATAGGAGTGTCAACGGCAGTATCGACTTCTTTTAGACTTTTTCAACACAACTATTTTAAAAAAATAAATTATTTATTTATTTTTAAAATTTACTCAAACTAATAAAATCAATCAATTTAACCAACACTAATTGTCAAAAAAAATCTTTTGTCAAAAAATATATTGTCAAAAAAACTCATACATTTAACAAAATTTTAAAAAATATAATATATAGAGCATCATATGGTGTATGAAAGGACTTAGGGAGATGGACATCCACCAAATAATAATAACAAATATAATATATAGAATTATATATATGAAGAAGAATCGACTGGAAGTCTGGAAGGATAAAACTACCGTTACTTTTTTATTTGGATTTATGCAAATTCAAATATACAATGAATTAGGCAACAAAAATTTAACGTAAAACATTCCAATGATATAGTAATCTTTGTTTAACTTAATCTAATAAATTTTTTTAAAATAAATTAACTTAATCCAATAAATATAATAAAATCTAGTCAACTCAAAATTGTAACTAGTTTATATATGTTGATTTATTTGATATATAAAATTATATCTAAAACTGATTAAATATTAATTTTTTTTATATAAATTCAAAATTTCCAACAATAATATGATAAAATACCTAAAAAATACTTTTTTTTATCAAAACCTAAAATAAAAATAAAAAATATTACAAAGAAATACTTTAATAGTACATAATGTCATCATAGTGTCAACACTTGTACTAGAGTTGTTTGTGAAAAATAAATAAGAAAAATCAAATAATACAAAGATAGTTCATGATGTTGTCATGGTGTCAACGCTTTTACTAGAATAGCTAATCAGATGTCAACATCAAGGTAATCAATCATGTTATAAAACTTGTTTGTCAACCATTTCCATTCCTTCCCACACTTACATTCCACACTCTAATCTCTTTTAAAAATCCCTCTAGCCACACTCTTTCTTTTAAATCCATCTTCAAAAAAATTTCAAACTCATATTCCATTTGAATTTGATCCTTCTCCCTTTTCCTTTCCTTCCACCTAGGAGGCCTTCATCAACAAACAAGGTATGCTCCTACCTATCATTCTACATCTCTTCTCTTCAAATCATTTTTGTCATACCCATTTTTTAGCTTTCTTTGTTATACTTCTTTTCTAACATCTACTTTCAATCTAATAAAAACATATGCTAGCACATTTACATTTTTAGACATCACCAAATTTTGACACTTGTCACAATTTAGGGGCAAAATAGACAATTCACCCCATAAAGACAAAATGCTACAGTGCCGCAACAGTACGCTACGGTGCAAATTCTGACGTGCTACAGTATGCTACAGTACCAATTTTGACACGCTACAGTTCGCTACAGTACCATTACAGTTTTTTATTTCTTTTTTTAAAAAAACTGAATTTTTTTAAAATATTTTTTTAAAAAAGAAATGAATTTTTTTAAATTTTTTTTATTCCCTGTTTTTTTAATTTTTTTTTTAAAATCGTTTGTCAATATTTTTATAAAAACAATAAGTCACTATAAATCAATTATTCACTATATTTATTATCTACTCAAACTAATAAAATTAATAAAATAATTATTCACTATAAATCAATTAGCCACTATCCATTGTCAAAAAAATAATTGTAAAATGCCAACGGAAGTGCCAATAGGAGTGGCAAAATCAATTAGCTACTATCCATTGTAAAATCAATTAGCCACTATCCGTACCAAAAATTACAAAATAACTATTAAAACTAATCAATTTAACTACTTTTGTTAAAATCAATCAATTTAACCACTACCAAAAATTACCAAATAACTATTCTATAATTACTAAAAATGAGTAAAATGCCAACGGAAGTGCCAATGGGAGTGGCAACGAGAGCGCCAATGGAGTGGTAACGAAAGCACCAATCGGAGAGGCAACGGGAGTGGCAACGATAGAGGGAAAACAATGTGAGGGACAAAAAACTGATTGAAAACTGCAATCAGAAGCTGCAACAGACGCAGCAAAAGGACAAAAAACAGCAGAACTTTAAAAACAACTTTTTTTCCGTTTTTCTTTCCATAAAAGAATCATTTTTTTGTTAGTTTTTTTTACTAAAAACATAATGTTTTTTAACTATTTCTATAATTTACTCAAACTACTAAAATTAATCAATTTAACTACTACCAATTGTAAGAAAAAAAAACCATACCTCTAGCAATAGTTTCAACATTATTTATTCCAAAAAAATAAATTATTAAATTAAATTAATATTACATTCAATAATTAAATTATTTAAAATTTACTATTTATTATAATCTCTATTAAAAGTACTAAAATCAATCAAATTTTTCATGTAATAAATAAAAGGCTAAATAGCACTTTTGGTCCTTTATCTTTGCTCCAGATTATACTTTGGTCCTTTATCTTTTTTTTGGTCCGTTTTGGTCCTTTATCTTTCATTTTCGTTTCACTTTGGTATTTTATCTTTTTTTTGGTCCGTTTTGGTCATTTATCTTTCATTTTCGTTTCATTTTGGTCCCTCACGTTAGTTTTAACTAAAATTAATATTATTTAATTCAATTAAAACAATAAAACAATTAAAAAAATTCAATTAAAACAATTAATATGTTTCCCAGATCTGATGAACATTCAACCTCCCTCTCCCACCATCCCACCATCCCACCACCGTCGCCACCGTCCCATTTTTCCTTCTTTTCCTCTCTTCTCTCTTTGCGCAGAAACCCACCCCTTCGCACCATCACTGTCCCTCTCCCACCCCTTCGCATCTCTCTCCCTCTCCCACCCCTTCGCATCTCTCTCCCTCTCCCACCCCTTCAATGAATCTGGAAGAACACAGATCCAACAGATCCAGCGAACAACAACAATGAAGAAGAAGGATGCGACGGTGATGGTGAGGAACACAGATCCAGCGAACACAGTGAGAAGAAGATATGTTCGATTTGGGGATTCGTTAGATCTGGAGAGAGAGAGAGAGAGAGAGGGGAGATCTGGGAACAATTTTTGTTGGAGATCAAAAACGAAAACGAAGCAAACGCAGCGAAAACGAAGCAATTTTTGTTGGAGAGCAAACGAAAGAGAGATGCGACGGCGAGGGGGAGGAGAGAGTGACGGTGGTGATGGAGAAAGGGAGAGGGGAGGAGAGAGTGACGGTGGAGAGAGTGAAGGTATTTGTGTTTTTAATTTGTGTTTTTAAAAATTGTATTTTTTTAATTGTTTTAATGTTTTAATTGAATATAAATAATATTAATTTTAGTTAAAACTAACGTGATGGACTAAAATGAAACGAAAATGAAAGTTAAAGGACCAAAACGGACCAAAAAAAAGATAAAGGACCAAAGTGAAACGAAAATGAAAGATAAAGGACCAAAACGGACCCAAAAAAAGATAAAGGACCAAAGTGAAATCTGGAGCAAAGATAAAGGACCAAAAGTGCTATTTAGCCTAAATAAAATCAATTTAACCACTAACAATTGTAATATTAAATCATATTGAAAAAAAGGAGAAACATGTGGCAACAGGAGCGGCAACGAGAGACTGACAACGAGATCGGCAACGAGAGCGGCAACGGGAGTGACAACGGGAGTGCCAACAAGAGAGAGAACGAGAGCGCCAACGAGAGTGCCAATAAGAGAGAGAACAAGAGCGACGGGGCTACATATTTTACCTTTTACTCCATTATTAATATTATAAGAAGATACCGACTTTGTTTTAACTTTTTGCAACACAACTATTTTAGTAAATTCACCGCTAAAAGACAAAATTTGCAACACAATGAGAGCGGCAATGCGAGACTGGCAATGGAATCGACAACGAGAGCGACAACGGGAACAGGAGTGGGAACGAGAGAGACAAGGAGAGTGCCAACGTGTGTGCATATTTTAAAAATTCTTATTTTCTTTTTTCTTCATTTTTACTCCATCTAAAATTTATTATTTACTATAATCTCTCTATTAAAACTATTCAAATCAATCAATTTAACCACTAAGAATTATTATATAAATACAACTTTAGCCACTACCAAACTTTACAAAATAATTACTTATAATTAAACGAATATGATTTAACTAATATTAAATCATAAAGAAAAATATGAGTTAACATGTGGCAACAGGAGCGACAACGAGTGACTGGCAATGGTAGCTACAACAGGAGTGGCAACCAGAGAGGTAACGATTGCGTCAACGGGAGTGCCAACGGGAGGGCCAACGAGGATGCAAATGGGAGTGTCAACGGGGATGCATATTTTACCTCTAATGTCTAAATACATTATTATGGATCAATGTAATTCTGATTGTCAATCTCCTTTAATTTCTTCGACTCAATATAATTTTCATTTGTATCTTATATGACATAATACCTATCTCTTTCCACTTTGAATTTCAAATCATACATTTTGGACATTGTTCACAACTTATGATTATCTTCCAAATTACTATTATGACTTCATGGCAATACACCGGCCATACAGTATCACCCGTGCGTATGCACGGGTAAAATACTAGTTGATAATTATTGTAGGTAGTTGATTTCCTTTTCTAACAGTGACCAAAATCATTCTCAGAAGGTATCATACTTTGTCCCATTTCTTCTTTTCTTAACTAAAGTACCTTCTTTGTATTTTCATGTGCTTACTATCCTCCTCTTTGCATTTTGTTTTTTATTAACTCAAGCACTTTGATTTGGTCCAAAGGGAGCTAGGAGTTAAGGGATAAGTACAACAATCATACAATTTGAATAAAATAGAGGTAAGCTTCGTAAAGTTTTCAAAGTACTTTTGATCATTATAAAACTGTAATATTTAATGAAAAGGAGATGTATGTTTAGTTTTTAATATGTTTTAATGATTTTGGGTAAAGAGATCTAACTTAGACGATTTCATGTTCAAGTTTTGACATAGAAAAACCTTAAAACTTCTTATAGTTTTGATCTTTGAAATTTAATGAGATAGATCTACACTGGAAAGAAAGGACGTGTTTGCAAGTTTCTTCAAGAGCTAGCTTCAAGCCTATTTTCTTTTACGATTTCTTATTCTCACCCCATTTTATTTCCATGATTCTTTTGGTTAAACTTTCATACTTTTCAATTAGATCTACTTAGGGTTTTGATTAATTTCACTTTGTTTAAGTTTTTAATGCAAAGACAGGATCTAGTTTTTGATAAAAGTCATAGTATTATAGGTATTTGAGTCCTCATTTTATAGGCATTTTGAAATAGTTATATTATTATTCAGGTGAAAATTTCTATGTTGTTATCTTAGAAATTTCTATGATGGTTTGATGACATTTCTGTTTGAGGCTATTCCCTTCTTAATTAATTACTCAATTACTCAATGGGATGTTTTATAAATGCTTTATTTTTCTCATTGTCAGCTATTAAGGACGAAAATGATATTCCACTACTAATTAATTACTAACGTGAGAAAAGCTGTAATTATCTAAGAAGCAATGATTTAGTTCAGTACTTGGTTTCAATTACAAAGCAATAATTCAGTTAATTCAATTCCTCTTGCTTTCTTCTTTCGTTTAATTTCTCTTTTTGATACAAAATGAGTGTATCTATGTTCTTTAGGCTTGTGCTCTTGAGCATTTTGCCGGTATAGCTTGTTGTATAGTTTTCTACTTTTAAGATGTTGTTTTTCGGGTTGGGCTTTTGTTTTGGGTCGTCTGTTTAGTGTGTGTTCCTTATTGGCCCATACTTTGTACAACACCCTGCTACTCAGTGAACACCTCCAAAACGCGTGAAAAGACAAAAATGCCCTTAATGAAACGCGTGTTTCTCTTTTTTTCGGAGATAACGATGGTTCAGACCTTGCGCACCGAACCAGTTCGGTTGTTCACCACCGAGTGTTGTATCTTCAGAGACACCCCCCCCTAAAATTGTTTTTATTAAGTTCGAACCACGGCCATCCGAACTGGTTCGACACTTAAGTCCTGAACCACTGTAAGATATTTTATGAATTTTCAACGACTCAGATTCCACCGTCCATTATCATCAACGGCTTAAAACCAGTCAAAAAAAAGAGTCAAACGTGGGAGGAAAACGAGTGGCAAATATTTCCTTTGGAAATTGTGCCCTAACAGAAAGAATTTCAACGGTTCTGATCATTCATAATCAACGACTCACGGTCGACCACACCTATTATAAATAGGTTCTCACATTTCACTGAGTTTCACACAAACACCCTACCCATATTTCTGATTCATCTTCTCTGCTTCTTCACAAACACCCTAACCCACTCGCTGAAATGGAATGGCAGTTGTGCCCAATACTCAAGTGATAAATTCGTAACCGTCGTTCAACACCGTGGAACTGTCACCAACAGGGACGATGGTGTATTTTTTCAATGTCGCAATCCTATCTTCTCAAGGATATAACATTCACCCAGTTGAATGAGAAGGCAGAGAAGAAGGTTCGCCGAGAAGGAGAGTGGCATAAAGACGTAAGTCGTTTACGTTACCGCTGATAACTCATATTTATATGGGTTATTTATGCTTTTATTACGTAAATCAAACTGTGTTCTCAAGTAATTTTAGTACTTTAATATGTAAATATGTAATTAAACGTATAGATATAGGTTCAGAGTTGATTTCCTAAATATTGGGCATAATAGGTGCCTTTGTGAATATATTGATGTTTTGCTTGAGTGCTGCAGCAGTAGACGCTATGCAGCGGTAAGCGCTACAGCGCTATGGAGCGGTTGGCCACTTTGATATTTATGAAACCACTTGCTAATTGATGAGTCATCACTCTGATATTCTTCTCAGCCTGACATAGGGGCCTCCAAGTGGATTCAAAAAGACACTTGGCGTCTCCTAATTGGAGCTTAAGTGATAGTTGGTGATGAGTTTAATCATTACCCTTTTTGTAAAGTGACTTTATGAAGGATTAGGATAATATCTAATCCATTATCTTCAATATTCATACCATTCATAGATAGAGAGAGTTTTATTTTTGGAGAAAAGAACTAACTTGACTAAAATAGACTTCCTCCATTGTTGCTCTACTCTTAAGCTTTATTTTCTAGTTTAGTTTTCATATCTCACCTACGGTTTTCTCACGCCATAGCATCATCCATCGTGTATGACTTGGGATTCTTGGAGTGCATCTTTTGCAACCATTCTTCTCTTACTCACCTACGGTAATATGAACTTTTCAGTTTATGTTGTGTTGATGATGCTTGTCATGAGCTAAACACTTGTAGTTGGATTGTTTTTAGTTTGTAATGAACCTTGAGTAGTGTTTATATAATATTATGATGTTTGCGTTTCATTCCTTGTGTTATAATGCTTTCAAACTTGTTTTGGGATTGATCAACTAAAATAAGGGGCTTCGTAGGTACAGACATGGTTTACGAAGAGACTTCAAGGATTGATATGAATGAAAGGTCATTTAAAGACATTTAAATGACTTGTGCTTAACCCTAGATATAGTGGAGTAATAGTTCATAAAGTAAAAGCTGTAAGTTCTTTATTATACAGGGGTGGACTTATTTAGAGCCTAGACATAAGAGTCTTGTAACAAAACCCTGGCGACAGTGACTGAAAGGCACGCTTCCATACGCTACAGCGCTTAACGCTACAGTGTCTAATGTTATAACACTCTACTCTTGGGAATTTACATAACAAATGAGCCATCCAACTTACTCTTTAACACTTTAATTGCACTACTGTTTTACCACAACTTATTATGTTTACAATTTCACATCTGTTAATGTCATTTGACTTGTTTCACTAAATTGCTAATATCTTAAACTCTTAAATTAATTCCAATCCCTGTGGGAACGATCTCTACTTATCACTCTATTACTTGTTGCGATTGTGTATACTTGCACAAATAAACTACCTTTTCGCATCCAAACAACCGCAAGTACAGTTATCGAAATGTCGGGAATGTCCACTATTCAGCTATGGAGATCCGAAGCGACGATGACGTTCGCGCAATGATGGAAGCTCACGCTAATGTTCCAATGGGACGTAGTATTCTGGATCTATTTGTCGAAACAATGCGCACTCCTAAAGAGATCATTTATCTTCTGGAAAAGGGACTTCCCAAATAATCACTAGTTTCGTAGTTGTTTCGTTATGTTTCTTTTTATCATTTGCGTTGTCGTTCATTTGTCGTACTTGTTTCGTTATGTTCCAAACAACTGAAATAGAGATTGAATGTTTCGTTATTGCTAGATCTTTATTCAAACAAAGATATAATATAATGTTAACATACACCGAATCCGTTAAATTATAACAACTCAAATAAAATAACAACAGTTTGTAAATTAAAATAAAACAGCACGAGATAAGTTGTCATCTTCACCAAATGACGGTCCACTGACAGAGACTTCTGCTGGTTCATTGTCATTAACTTCATCACCAGAGTTATAATTTGCAAGGAATGCCCGATAATCCGAATCGGTTGAGTCTGATGCATGTGAGTCAGCGTCTTCTTCCTCGTGCAATATTTTGACCACATTGAAACGACCATCCTGAGTATATGTAATTGATACTTCAACACTGTCCAAACCCCCATATGCAGTGCAGATAACATGTATATCAGTTGCCATATTGCGAGTACGTCTGTTGACAACAGCAGGAAAGACATTGCCATTATCGGCTTGTACGACAACATTGCGAGGCAATGTGTTTCCTATCTACTGAAAAACATTCTACGGAATGTTGATGCGAGTATCAGTTCGTTGGATAACAGCAATGAATTCCATATCTGAAAAAAATACACAAAACAGGCATTCAGCAAAAGTTGGTCTAGTTCGGACCTTAACTACCGAACTGGTTCAAAACTTTGAGTCTGAACCAGTTCGTTCTGAAAGTGTCGAGTATACACGGTTCGGACCTAAAGTTCCGAACCGTACAGAGTTTCAGGAAAAAATAACGAAACGAACTGAAATAGGATGTAATTCATACCTGTTTGAGCACAGCAAACACGAAAGGAAACAAAATGGGAAGTGAAATGGAGGAGAGGAAGAGAGGGGGATAGGGATTGATATGGAGAATTGGAGAATTTGGAGAAAATGGGTTTAGGGTGGAAAGGGAAGTGTGAGAGGGGAGGAGAGGAGAGAAAGGAGTTAATTTTAAGAGGGGCATTTTAGGGATATTGGGGTGTTGGGGGTGTCCACCGAGTAGGTAGGGGGTTGTACGAAGTATGGCCCTCCTTATTTTGTTCCTTGTATTGTAGTGTTTCTGATTCGCTCCACCGTCCAGTGGTGGTGGAAGACATTTTCTGTCTTCACCATCTTGCTTGTCATGAGCGTTCTACTCGGCGTGCTACCATGGTATCGTCTAAACACCATTAAAGAAAGGGAAAAGTGGGTGGTTCCCTTTTTCAGTGCCTTCCTTGCTTTAGTGGGTGGCCTTCCCATACCGAGCTTGGTTAGTAACCCTTAACATATTTAAGTTCTAATTTATTTATTAAACTAGCTAAATTTGACAAACTTATGTTTTTACGCAGATAAAAGCTTACAAAGAGAAAAGCAGGGGAGGAATCAACCTCCTAGTCCTTTTGAGATGGATAAGTCCATGTTTGACACTGCTTCAAATACTTTGGAAGAATTTGTTAGGCGCGCTCTTACATGACAGTTTTTACCAAAATAGAGATCTTATTTTGAGTTGGATGTTAATGTGTGTCTTCCCAAGAAGGAAGCTCAGTCGGCGAGTTAAAAAACATAAAGGAGTTGCAAGAAGGAGGTTTATGGTTCAAATTCTAGAAACTAACATTCCCCTCCCCCTAGCCCCTAACTAATTACTAACAACTAACATTTGCCTGTAAAAAAATTGAAAAATAAAAGCTTAAATATCATTCTGGTCTCTGCAATTACAGCGAATATCCATTTCTGTCTCTACAATTTTATTTATTTTTTAAATAGCCCTTGCAATTTTTTTTATTCATTTTGGGCTCTAATCTCATTTTTAAGCTGGTGTATGACATTATTATTTTTTTAGAGATGAGGTGGCAGATTTTAATGTTGCTGGTATTGGTGACATGGATACCTTGTCCATGTAGGTGGCTCCCTTTTTCAGTGACTTCCTTGCTTTAGTGGGTGGTCTTCCCACACCGAACTTGGTTAGCACTCCTTAACATATTAAAGTTCAAATTTATTTATTAAATTAGCTAAATTTGACAAACTTAGCTTTTTATGCAGATAAAAGCTTACAAAGAGAAAAACAGGGGAGGAATCAACCTCCCAGTCTTTTTGAGATGGACTGACACTACTTCAAATACTCTAGAAGAACTTGTTAGCCGCGCCCTTACATGACATTTTCACCAAAATAGAGGAATCAACCTCCTAGTCTTTTTGAGATGGATAAGACTTTTCGGTCACCACTTATTTATGATTCCTGTTATAGGAGTCTTTCAAAAGATATCTTCTCTTATCTCCCTTCAAATTTTACCATTTTTAATTATTTTTGCCAACTTTAAAACATTACTTATAAAAGTCCCTAGAGGAATTGGTAACATCTTAATCAAAATAAAGTGCATATAAAAAGTATCACAATACATTGTAGTATAGAAATTATAATTTCCTCTGTTATTATACACAAAGCTAACTTTGGTCATCTTTGACTTTTTGACTAAGCTTTGAGTTCATTGGCAAGCATATTTACATGCATCCTAGGAGGAAAAACATGCAGTATTGTTGGTATCTCTCGTTGAATACTATTTGACTGTGCCACATCAAAACCAATTCTAACTGCATGATAAACCCCGCAATGCTATCATATAAGTGCTTATATATAAACTATTTTTATAATAAAAGATAAAATAAAGTCAACATGTTACCAAATAAGCTATTAACAGTTTCCAAAAGCTATCCTGAAGAGTTTAAAGAAATAAGCTAAAAACAGTTTATGAACATATCATAAATTGTTTCCATAAATTTTCTCAAATACTCGCACAAGTGCTTATGTTAATAGATAAGCCCAAATAAACCAACTCAAACAGGCCTTTAATTGATCTATGTCTTAAAACATAAAATTTATAAACAAATGCGTACCTGCTAATTATACCCACAACACAGCCCCATCAGCTTGACATGCAGAAACCATTGGTTGTGAGATTAGCCTTTCAAAGGGTTGATGGATTAGCCTACTATCTGAATTACATCATTTGTAACTGAAACTTCACTGATATTAGATGATTTAGAAAACATCATTCGGTACATAGGCGCCCCGCGCTCTAAAACGTGTTTTTCCCAATCTGACCTAACTCCAAATGGGTTTTCCTCAAGCCAAATACTTTGGCTATTCAATTGGCCATGCTCCAAATCAAGCTTACCCTTTCCATATCTCAAAAATTGTTCTTTCATTCTTATTGCCACCTCTTCTACATCGGATTGTAAAAAGACCTAAACAATGTTAATAGTCCAATAAGACTCGGTATTATATAATTATTCAAAGAATACAACTGGAGTAAGCCATTGTTCAGAACAACAAAGTATCACTAAATAGGGAAACCCACAACAAATGTAAGAGTTAAATATGTTTTAGTCTCTCAACAAAATTTCGCCTACTTTTGATCCCTGAGTTTTTTTTTCCATCAGTTCTAGTCCTTCATGACTTTTAATAGCGCTTCAAGACTTTTAATAGCGTTCAGAAGCGCTATAAAAGGTCCAAAAAAGTGCTATTAAAACTCATGATGGACTAAAATTGATGAGAAAAAAACGTAGGGACCAAGAGCAAGTGAATTTTTTTAGGGTCGACTAAAACCAAAAGACCTTGATTTTATAGGGACTAACGTCATATTTAACCCTAAATATAATACTGAAAATAATTATCTATATATATATATATGTAAAGGAGACCCCAATGGAGCCTTCACAATGAATCTCAATATTTTTGTGTATTAAAATATTTATTTATAATTTATACATGAAGAGGAATTTAATTTTAATGAAAGCTAATAATTGCCACTAACTTATTAAATGATTATGTTAGTGGAATATCAAATAAATATTTTATATTTACATTAAAATGATGATATTTTCAAATTAAAATAGAAGTTGATAATAACAACTAAAAATAGTTTAAGTATTATATAATATAATATAATATAATATAATATAATATAATATAATATAATATAATATAATATAATATAATATAATATAATATAATATAATATAATATAATATAATATAATATAATATAATATAATATAATATAATATAATATAATATAATAAAATAATTATATTTCTGTATGCTAAGGTCCATTGCTCTCCACACAGATTTGACAAGCAATGATAATTTAAGATTAATCATAAACATCATGTTGATTCAAGGAAATACAAGTGGAACTTCTTTTGAGTCTAGTTACCTTTCCATTAGATGCCAGAAGGTCAGCCACTGCTTCAATTAAAGATCTCTGCAGCATCCTCCATCTATGCTCAGGTTTGTTGAAATCAGGGTTTGGACACTACAGAAATATAAAGCCAAAATAAAGATTAGGATTTAGTGGTTGATAATAGAGAGAGGAAAAGAACTAGAGAAAAAGCTGAATACATGATAGCATCAGTAGTGACAGATAAGAAAGAATGACAAAGTCCAATGTAAAGAGATTTAAGCTGGACCTGTATTGAGACAAGAACTAACTCTCCTGGGTAAGTACAAACAATGGATCGGAATGTTGATGTCGCATTAGTAGCAATGAAATGCCTAAAATGGATAAACCAGAAAGCTAAGTTGGAAAGTTAAACAAAGTAATTAAGTTTGAACTTTGAAGTATGAAAAGTTACTGATATATGATCATAATTCAAAGTGCCCTTAAAAAATAAAGGGTTAAATATGTTGTGGTCCCTATAAAATAGTTTTTTTTAGTCACTCAAATATTTCATCTACTTTTGGTCCCTACATTTTATTTGTTTCACCAATTTTAGTCCCTCATGACTTTTAATAACGCTTCATGACTTTTAATAGAGCTTTTTTGAATTTTTATAAGCGCTAAGCGCTATTAAAAGTCATGAGGGACTAAAACTGATGAAAAAATAACACTTTGGGACCAAAAGTAGGTGAAAAAATTTCTAGGGACTAAAACCAAAAAACCCAAATTTTATGGGGACAAAAAGCATATTTAGTCCAAAAATAAATGCAGACCGTTGTTCCATCACATAATGTTCAACTAAGAAAAATTCCATTTAATCCATGAAAGCAGCGCAGTGGCATTACCCATTTTTTATGCCAAATTTACGAATGGAATCCAAACAGCGCAAAACAAGCTGCAAAAGATGTTAATAGTTAAAATTAAAAAAGCATAGAATGTAGAGAAAAAGGCTGGGTATAGGGAGGGAATGTAACAAGTAAGAAACCTTTTCATTCATCTCCAAACCAAGGAAATTTAAATCTTTTCTCCTTCTAACCATTTCGAGAAGAAAAATCCCATTGCCTGTTATTAAGATGAGAGCTCAAATGTCAAGAGGATCCAGTAATATAAGTTCTGTTTGTTTATCCCCACTCCCACTTCTTCAACAACATAACTCATGGACTGTTTTCAAGAGTTCAAAGGTTAAAAGAAAGTGTATGTAAGAACAATCTGTTCACATCAATTGCTAATGTATATAGTAATGCTTGAGAACCAGAGTTTTACTGGATATGCAAATAGTAAGCATTATATATAAAAAAAACATTACCACTTCCTATATCAACAACCAGAGGTTTAGCTGTGTCAGTGTAAATGTCCTTCCAGCTGATTTTAAAAGGGTATGCCTGCAAAATGTGACTACCATAAGTTGTAATAATATCAATGGTGCAGAATGTTTTAGAACTTTGAGTTGCCTAAATGAAATGAAATGGCAAACTCAACTATTTACCACAAAATATTGCTTATTGTTCAATTAGCTGTACTAATTCTCTCATTTCAGTCCTAACATGTCATCTATGAGCCATGCTAGAATAACAGGTTTAGTATCTGGTAAATGCGAAATAGTAGACGCTGACTAGGTTATGCGTCAGCCAAATCATTTGTAATTAATGTGTTAGATCCTCCTTGTATTATATATAGGTATATCTTGTAGTTTTATTCACTCAATAAAATAGAAATACTCTTTACAAACCACATCTAAATGAAAAAAGGCCTCAGCTCTTCCAAGTGAAAAAGGTTCCAGCAATTTATTAATCAGTATTATAGATAGATATAGCTTGCTCAAGTATTTGATCTTGTATTATTTTAGAAATTTGAGAAACAATTTAATTATTATTCATCCGGTTTCCGGGTATAACCTTAATTATTAAACTATTTGCATGCAACAATTCCAATATTGTCATCATACACCTAAATGTTAATTACTTTATATGCATGAAGAATCTCTATAGATATAATGTCAGCATATTATGGAAAAAAGATTATGATTTTATTACTCCCTCCAATCAATATTATAAGGATCAAAAGGGACCTTTTTATTGGTCCAAATTACAAGAAACAAACATCAATTTCTAATGCATTAAATGTCAATTTTCACTTTTACCTTTATTTAAAGTGGGAGTTTATATTAAGAGGTACAACTATTTTCAACGCATTAGTTATATACATGTAAAATATTTTCTTCCCATTTTAGGAATATGTTCTTTAAACAACAAGAATATATTTGTTTTTAAGGAAAAATTTGCATATTTTGGTTTGACACTAATAATATCTAAAACAATGGACTTGATGACCATGTTATTTTCTTAGAAAAACTCACATTGGACTGTGAATTTAATCTTAAGAAAGTGGGTCATCTCCCGAAATTCCGTGGCAAAAACCATACAGTTTAACCACAAGTGGCACACAAGATAGCTTATGCAAAATAAAAATGTTACTTCACAGTTATTCTTCTGTAATATGGAGAAGAGGAGTGACATAAACATACTCTGTCAACAGCCGTAACACCAGGGAGCTTTCTTCCTTTGAGAAATTCCCATACAACTGAAGCATTCTCAATCAGATTTATAAAGGACAATGATTTATTTTCCTGTCTCATTAGCTGGCATGCCAAATTCCCAATAACAGTTACTTCACAGTTACCTTGGCTTAGTTGATCAAGAATTTTCGCCAATTTAGATGCCCCATTTGTGTGTCCATTTGGATCAACAAATTTAACTGGACCAATCCAAATTATTTTCTGTAATGGATTCAAAGAAAAATGTGAAATTCTGCCTCCTAACATTTTGAAACAGATTGATAAACATTATCCTAAGAAATTAAATTGACATTAGTATATGCTTAAATTTAAGGTATATTGTTGGTATACCATAGAATTTGTAAGCGTGGAACCTAATTCATCCAATGATACAGGTCCAAGGTCAACAGGCAACCAACCTAGACCAAAGTTAAATATGGATCAATTTTATTTACTGCATAAAACAATTTCTGACTTATTATCTAAATAGAACAACCCTATTTATCAATTTGAAGAAAAGCTCACCATACGAAAGTTCGTGAGAAGGAAAGACATGCAATTGATTTGGATCATACTTGTTCTTGCACCAAAAGTCTTTCGGATACAGTATCTGCACATTGTTATCGCGAGCGAGTCTCACTATATTTAGAGCTTCATTACATGCCTTACGGTCCACCAAATCAATAGGAACTGATACTCCTAATGCATGCATTACTTGAAATGACATCATTCCAACAAAAACAAACCTCTGGCATCTGGAGGCTAAAAACTGAAAGGAAGCTGCTTTCTCAGAAAGATTTCCCCCTCCAATCTGAATTGTATGAGAAACACAGTGAATAAGCTTATTGATAAAAGAACTTGATGCTATCTTGAAGGATTATTTCTCAGTCATAACTAATGCCATAGTAGCAGAAAAGACATACAATTGCTACATATGGTTTCCTGCTGGCTTCTGCTAAATTCTTCACTAGACAAAGCTTCTCTTCGAAGTGAAAACCAGCTATAGAGGCATAGCAGAAACAAGTAACACCGACAGTTGATGCTAGAACTTTATGAGAGTTGGAAAATGAGTCATTGACAAAGATATCAACTCCTGAAGATAGTACTTCAGCAAATTTTAAACAATTAGCAACTTCCTCTTTGATATTAAAAAGATTCTCCAAAAGGTAGATTTTCTCTTTCTTGACACCTTTCATCTCTGGTAGATTGTTACAAGAAAAGTGTTGCAGTGGAACAACTTGTATTTGAAGAACTTCTGATAAGTAATCTGTAGCATAGAGATCATCAGTTATCTTACATGGAAGCTCAAACCACTTGTTAATTTCATTGCTCGTTTTGATTAGAGTTTTGTGTTTCAATATTAAATAATTAAATTCTGTCTTAACCTTTCCTTTCTTAACTAAACTAGAATTGCTATAGCTATATCCGTAAGGCCTCAACTAGCAAATGCCGATATTGTTAGGCTCGATATCATCACCCGGGTTTGAACCCAGGACTTCGCAGTTTTGTGAGTTCATATAAAGACAAATTTCAAGTGGTAAATAAACACAAGGATTGCGAGAAAGCATTTAGGATAGTACCTGCAACCGATTCTGTGTGAAGCTGTGATGTATTTGTTTTCCAATCACTGACCAGGATGACCTTTGCTCTGGCTTCATGCAAATACTTAATTGTAAATAGCGCATTATAATCTGATTGATTCTTCTGGCTATGCTCTTGCTTGACCAATATGTTAGAATCAAATCTGACCAAGACAACTTTTCCGAAAAGCTCCTCCCTAGGAAATTCTTTAAGAGTTTGTATATGAGGAATACCATTCAACTCTCCTCCATTATCAATGTAAATCTAACAGTAAAACCATAATATTAAGAGCCAAACAAAATTTACTGCCAATGACACATTCTTTCAATTAAGAATACAACAACCAAGCTTAGCCGGCAACAACAATCTTTGACATAACATATACTCCAACCAGTTATACAATATGATATCCATCACCTCTGAATTTATCCCATTGATTTTTCATCTTCAGAAATACAAAAATTTACATGACTCAAACCCCATAGAATGGAAAATTTTGATATCCAAACAACCAAAGCATATTTATTTCTACATTAGCAATAATAACCATTAAGCAATTTTCTTGAGCCAACATAAAGTTATTAGGATGTTTTAGAGATGTATAATCAGTCTTGGATATGCACCTAACAGCCTACCTTTTTAGAACAGTTGCTACTTCATGTGGTATCAAAACCTTTCTCACCAAGAGATCATGACATGGTTAGGAATTCTTTCCGTGTTACCCTTGTTCTTCATAATTGGCATGAATTTCAGCATAAGATAAATATTTGCCATACAAGGGGTCGGGTTAGATATACATCTAGCATCTATGTGTTATTAATCATAAACATTTGCCAAATTTCAAAAAAGTATGTATATTTTATTGGCATGAATTTCAAAAAATAAAGTAAACAAGCCCTAAGTTGATAAACAATGTGACAAAAAATTCTCCCAAACAGGAGTGGAGCACGAAAGAAACGCCATAATGACTTAGAGCTTGTTTGGATTGACTTATTTGGACCTATCTACTGGCATAAGTACTTGTGAAAATATTTGGATGAGCTTATGGAAACAGCTTATGACATATTCATAAGCGGTTTTCAGCTAATTTTCATAAATTCTCCAAGATAGCTTATGAAAACAGCTTATAGCTTATAGAAAAATAATTTAATATTATTTTACCCTTTTATTATAAAAACAGCTTATGCATAAGCGTTTATGCAATAAGCTATTTATCCAAACGGGGCCTTAGAGTATGTGCCTCCCGGACACAATGCATTTTCTCTTTCTCCTTCCTCACCCTCTCTTATATGCCTCTTCAGAACAAACAAAATACTAGAACTCTTCCAGAAGCCTAATTAGTGTGTTGAATTTCAGTAAATGTAAAATCAAACTCATGCATTTATTCTAAGGAACTGACTGAATCTTACCATGGTTAAATTTCATAACAAAAGATTGTAGCACAAAAGGGGCATAGAAACTATATTACCTTATTATGGTTAAATGAGCTGGCAACATGATCTTCTAATAATCCTCCATTGCCACTGCCTGACAGAAGTAACATCAAATAAAACACAATAATAGAGAACTGAAACAGAATTTAAAAATTGGAATTTTTAACAAAATAGTTAGCATAAGTAAAACAACCTTGCATAGCCAATAGGGCACCATTATTATTATTATATTTCTGAAATTTGGCAACTTTTGCAGCATAAGAACATGTTTCATGTTTAAGCAATTTGGGGAAGTCATAGAAACATGATAATGATACTGATCCATGGAAAAGACTCATAAGGTGAGCCATCAATTTCCCAAAATTGAAGCTGCAAATTGTAAGAAAAATCAACCAATGAAAATTAACTAAAATTAAGAGAATAAGAAATACGAATAAATAGTTCAATCGATGAAGAAGTGAAGAACGAAGTGAGATGATAAAACGGCGGGGCTTCATACTGTCGTTTTGGTTTTCATCATCATGTAAGTAAGCCACTCTCTCATCCTCAAACGCGGCAACGCTAGCATTTTGGTTTCGCAAATTATCTTCTGATTTTTATTTTTTAAATTTTGACTAAATGCCCAAATTGGTCCTTGACAAATTTTTCGTAGGACGAATTCGTCCCTCACAATTTTTTCGGGACACATTGGTCCCTGACAATTCCAAAACGGGACACGTTAGTCCCTCCATCCATCTTGACGTTACCAGCACAGTAAACGTGTCTTACGTGGCACGTTAAGTGCCACGTGTCACGTTAAGTGCCACGTGTCACGTTGGATTTAAAAAAGGGACGAATCGGTCCCTGACAATTTAAAAAAGAGACTAATCAGTCCTCTGTTATTATTCATCGTCTTCTACCTCCAAACCTCCAAATCCCCAATCAACGAAGGTTCCACCCCTTCCCCCTCACCGATCCTCCTGTCTCACAGCTCTCTCTCTCACAGCCCCCCTCTCTGGTTCGCTCTCCCCCCCCTCTCTGGTTCGTTCTCCCCTCACCGATCCTCCTCCCTCTCTCTCTTCGCATCTCGCCGTTCTCTCTCTCTCGTCGCTCTCCCTCCTCCTCTCTTCTATCCCTTTCATTCCTACGGTGAGGGTTTGGTAAGTGATGGCTTACGGTGGTGAGAGGGGAGAGCGAGATCTACGAGAGGCGGTGGTGAGAGGGGGGAGTGCGATCTGCGAGAGTGAGAAGGAGATGGAGAGGAGGAGAGAGAGAGAGAGAGGGATGAGTTCCAGATTTAACGTGAGTGAGGAGAGAGAGATGAGTTCCAGATCTGGGGGGGAGGGGTTCACGGTGGAGGGAGGGGTGAACAGTGGAACGGAGGGGGGAGGGGTGATTTGTCCCCTTTTCAAAAAAGTCAGGGACTGATTTGTCCCATTTTCAAATTTGTAAAGTGAGGGACTTATTTGTCCCAAAATAAACGTGGCAGTTAACGTGACACCTGGCACTTAACGTGTCACGTAGGACACGTTTACTGTGCTGGTAACGTCAAAATGGATGGAGGGACTAACGTGTCCCGTTTTGGAATTGTCAGGGACCAATGTGTCTCGAAAAAATTGTGAGGGACGAATTCGTCCCACAAAAAATTTGTCAAGGACCAATTTGGGCCTTTACTCTTAAATTTTTTTAAAAAATGTTATATGATAAAAGTGATACAGAGGTGTGAAAAACGTTAGAATAAAAGGGATACTCGCAAATTTCTATTAAAACTAGTACCATACCATACCCGTGTGTTCTGTACCAAGCGGTTGTGGTGACTGATGCTGGTACCCGTAGGTCTCTTGCCGTCGAAGTGGTATGTCGAAGTGTTCCTGAATGGGGTACTTGTGATGTCACTAATGCTCAAGTTAGTATTGATAACTGTAGAGTAGTATATCAAGAATGATAATGCGCCTATTTTTGGCAATGTATGTGAGTATTTATGGGGATCTGTGCTAGCTCTAAGTCGTTGAATCGATCAGGGTGAATTTGAGTCGTTGAGACATAATAGACATGAATGGGCTGATTTATTGTGGATATAGGTCCAAGCCATTGGGATGACCCAAGTCCAACTGCTAGAGTGGGTCTCTTGCCCAGTCCAGAACACCGTACATCCGCGTGGGCTATCACATTTTGTGGCATGATGATACTCAAACAGAAATGTTAATTTGTAATGTCATTCATCTAAAAAGCAGTTGTAAAATATAAAGATATTGTAATAGTTTTTTTTATTGTAAGGACAAATTTAGAAATTAAAAAAATAAAACAATTAACCCAAAAATAAATTCTAAATTATTATAATTAGAAAGAGTTCAAAATTAAAATGATAAGTAGAGAAGAGGGTCTCATTAGAAGGAGTTTAGTTAGAAGGAGTTTAACAATAGGTGAGTGAAGCAATTGAAAGCATAGCAAATGCATCTGAAAGGTAGTGCAAGTAATGTTATTGAAAAAAAAAAAACTCAATTCTAGACAAATAAGATGGGAGAGAAGTTGATGGGAAATTTGCAATCTTGCAAATGAGAAGAGTATATAACTATATATACATAGCAAAGTAAAGTTGAATGTATAACTTACTTCTAATCTACCAACTGAAAATAAATCACATCATTTCCAAATGTTAATTGGTAACACCAAAAATGCTAGGAGTTTAATCTAAAAAAGTTGTCTATCAATCTATCTATCCAATTCAAAATTTATCCACACAAATTTTATAGCCGAGTTTCCTCTTCCATTCTTCTTTGAACAATCATAAAAGGATAAACCGCCATTTAGTAATAGCTGATGCCTGGTTGTCATCTGTAACAAGACCCATGCACTTCGAACTCTTCTTCCCATGAAATATAAAGTAATCATGGAAAATATACCACAATTAAGGTTAGAAATAACGCTAGCTAGCTAAACTAAACCTTTATAATTTTTTTATTGAGAGAAAGTAGTGTTTCTATTAATACAATTGGGAATATCCCAAAATGGAATACTCCAAATGTCATTCTCACATATTGCCAATTTTGATCCAATACAATGACATGATAGCTTATTAGGCCTCTTAATGATTCCATCACCAACATATCTAGCAAGTTTTTATAAAATTAATAAGTAGCATTAATTTGTTTGAAAACAAATTTAGAAACCATATAAATAAGTGAAAATGCAACTGCTAAGTAATTAGAAAATTAAATTGACTTTTGAAAAATGGACAAAAATGTGTAAAGTTTAACAAATTTGATATGGAATTTTTAAAAAACAGTAAATACAAATTAATAGAGATTGCAAGAAATGGAAATAGTATAAATGTAGTAATTCTATGCAAATAAATTAGAAGCATATTGTAGACAAATTCAAAATCACCGTGATCAATGTCATTTACATTAATTAGGCAATAATTAATTTTACAAATATTTTACATCAAATTAAATGAGATTAATCGCTTTGATTGAATGATTGTAAATGTCATCTTGCGGAAGGTAATGCTTTGTCTTTCTTGCTTATTTGTTTTCATTTTTCTGAATTTTCTGAATATGGTGTCATTAGCAAAACACGTTTAGTGTTATGAATAACAATAATGTGGATGTCCATGTGTTACAAGTGTTACATAGTAGATGAATATTAGAAGACACTCATTCATATAGATTATTATTCATTGTATATGTTAAAGGCACATTATGGTAGGCCTTAATTCATTTGTAGGTGACAATACTTATGTCATATAAATAAGACTCATATGACATTGTAAAGAACACACCTTCAAGAGTAGAATGCAAATGCTCTCTTCTTCTCTCATTCTATTCTTCTATTTTCATATTTTTTCTTCATCTAGAATAGTTATATCCTACTCTTGTTTTGGTCAATTTCATAACTCGTTATCAGTACGAAGCTCTACCAAAATGATGGCTTAATAAGCTTGTAGACTACTTGGCAAAGATATGTTTTCTTCTACTCTCTTATAGTTTATTTAACGCATGTTATCATGTTTTGTTTTCTTGTCGCTTTTTATTTTATCATGCTAATATAGAAATTTTATTGAGAATTTTATTTAGCTACCACGATTATCATGTTTCTATTCTTGATGAATTCAACATTCATGCATCCCTATTGAAGAATTTAAAAAAATTTATTATTCAACCACTCGTGGAGGATTGTTCAAAGAATGATGATAATCATATAAACTCGTGGTCAAGTTTTGAAGAACTAAATCTTAATATTCAACCATCCTTGGAGGATTGTTTCATGGATGATGATTTTTCTTGATCATCATGATAAGTCATGTTTTAGTATGTTTTTAGTACTTATTTTAAGTAGTTTATTTGATGTTTTGATTCTAGTTTAGAGCTATTTTACTACAAATTGTTGGTTTCTATTCTCAGGTTATTATTGGAGCAATTGAGGAATTTTAGTGCTTAAAGAGCAAAGGATAAAAAGGTAAAAGGATGGGGAGAAGAATAAGAAATAGAAGGTGCAAAAATCAGATTTTGGAGGGAAGTTGAAAAAATGAAAGGAAGCTGAAAAAACCCTGAGCGCGACCAGTGCGCCTGGGAGGCACGATCCGTGCGCCCTGGCGCGACCAGTGCGCCTGGGAGGCGCGATCCGTGCGCCTGGTTCGCAAAATGGAAGGAAGCTGAAGAAACACTGAGCATGACCAGTGCGCCTGGGAGGCACGATCCGTGCGCCCTGGCACGACCAGTGCGCCTGGGAGGCGCGATCCGTGCGTCCCTTCTGATGGCCAAAAATGTTACAACTCTTCCCATTCTGTCTTTATGGATTGTAATTGATATTTAGAGCTTTGTCTCTGATCTTGGCCTATAAAAAGGACCCCAATGTAGCTTCACATTCATCTTGGATCTTTGTAATTTTCACTCCAAGTTTATGTTAAAGTTCTTGCAAGTTTTCTATTAAGGTTATTGTTATTCTGCCCTTTTTTACAATTCAGTCTTTTACACGCTTTATTTTATTTCTCGCTATTTACATTATGTCCTTCTCTTCTACTCCCTTGTCTACAATGAGCAATTGTGAGTAGACTTCTCTTAGTCTTGGGATTATGGGAAGCAATCCAATGATGGCCCCTAAATAATCCCAAAGCTAGGCCCATCTTATGATTGCTTTGACTTTTAATCTAATTCCATTGTACAAATTTGTATAACCCAAATGTCAAGCAAAGTACCGAAAGGTGAAGGTTGACATTAGAACAAATGGGATTAGACAAATTAACCAAAGCATGAGAATAGCCGAGGTAACTTTGGGACAATAAGGTTGTGCTTAATGGGTTTCGGCGATGATCAACCATGAGAATAGGCTTGATCATCGTTTCGAGACACGTTCTTGTATTCTGAAAGGAAACTTGAATTAAACCGCAAGAATACCTTGTCCTTAAAACAAACTCAATTATAAGATAGAGAATAGCTAAAGGGTTTTTCTATTACCGTCATTGTGATCTAACCATGATCCCAAGACGCCTTTTATATTCAAAGTTAAAACCAACATTTCCTACTTAACTATTCCTTTTCAGCTAATCACCACTGAAACTAGATTGTTAGTCACGTATAACTCCCTGTGGATCGATAATTCTTATTATGCGATATAACCGTATACTTGCGAACTATCACATCACTAATGAAAAATTTGTGGTCAAGTTCTTGAAGAACTAAAGCTTTAGACCATGATTGTAATCTAAAAGATCTTTTTGATTTTAGTTTTACTTGAAACAGAAAAAAGTGGGAAGTGTATTTCTTTTTCCTACTCGAATATGCTCCTGGAGTAGCAAAAGTGAGATTTATCTTTGGTCATCGTTTAGATGTGAGATATAGTTCTTGAAGAACATATGATCATAAAATATTACTTTCTTTGATTACCCTTTATAAAAGTTTATGGAGAGTTCTTGAAGAACATAACAAAAAGATTGTTTTTCCCCTTTGATAATCCTTTATGACTTTCTTTGTATTCTATAAATAATGTAACAAAAAAAAGTTGATATGTTGTATGTAAAAGGTAAATATTGAGTGTGGTGCATGTGAATGATGATAAAAAAAATCCATTATCATGATTTATGGTTATTTTTGACATATATGATTTATGGTTATGATCTTTACTATTTCTCATAATGGTGTAGCGGTTTTATTTTTATGAAAATAATGATGTAGTAACTCATATACATTATGGAAAAGTTTAATTTTTCTAACTGTAACTTCTCTTTCTACTTACCCTTGGAATTCTAGTCTACACGATTTTCCTATTTAGTATGTGTTCAATTATATTTTTCTAACATAAAGACGACGACACATATTAATATTTTTGAAGGACCAGAAGATTCTTCAATATAATAAGTTTTTGTGTGCCATGTGTTCTTAATGCATATAAACTACTAGAAAGTCATATGAGTAGTGTGTGTTCTTATTATCAACTTGCATCCAAAAGTTTGCAAATGTAATTGAAGGCTCCAGAAGAGCTAATTGTATTGTTACCTAGTTTGAAGAACAAAGCATTTACACATTGATGCCATATTCTCTCGAGTCTCATAGAAACTAATTGAGTTTCAAGGATATTCTTATAAGTGGATATACCATATCGAAAAGTAAATGGAGAGTTCAATGTCTGTATATCATGAGACTTGTCATACCCTAATTTTGTCCGATCAATTAAAATCTAAAAAAGGTTCTTATTCTCATTGCGTCACGTATCGTTTTAAACGCGTGTGTCTTTGGCACTCTCGTACAACGATAGTTTGATGCTCGTTTTATTTTATTTTCGTTGTTGTTATTATTTAGTCTTGGGTCAAAGAAATAAATAAAGAAGCTGAATAGTCAAAGTTTTTTGTCATATAATATAGTTTTTCTTTACACATATGAACCAAAAAAAACAAACAACAAAAAATAGTACGAAAAATTAAAAATACCAAATTTCAAAAAGAAAAAAAAAGAAGAAAAGGGGCGCAGCAGCTGGCTAGCTGCCCTAGCTAGGGTTTCTCCTCAATTGCTTTCCTTTTTCCATTGCCAGCCGTTGTCCTTTTGATTCCTCCTCAAAATGCTGTCCTTTTTGTGCTCTAAATTTTCCCTAATTGCTGACTGTCCTTTTTGACTCCTCAGCACCTCATCAATCCACCTATAAATATCAAACAATAACACAGTATCAGGAGGACGAAAATTGACACCAAAATACAGAGAGAATTCGCATACACACAGAGGCACACAGTCACAAAAATACACAGAATACAGTGACTGAGATACAGAAATTCAGAGAGAGTGACTGAAAGATACAAAAATACGTACGTACACAAAAAAATTAGACAGAAATTCAGAGAAATTCAGAACCAAAAGATTAGGGTTTTCACACTGAACCCCTAATCACAAAGCAATAAAAATCCAGACGCATGAGCAGTAAGTAGCAGTAGGGGCAGTAAAAAGAAAGGCAGCAGCAAGCAGAGCAAAATAAGAAGAGAAGTTCAGAAGCTGGAATATAGGTTGATGTTCCTTTTATTCTTTTTTTATACGAAATACAAAAACATGTATTAAGTTATGAAAACATAGGATTCAAAATCAGTGTTCAAAATAACACGAAATTAGAAAAATTAGGGTTTTAGTTAGTAAAAATCAGAATTAGTTTTGTTTAGAAAAACGGAAATAGATTAGAAGATTAGGGTTTTGTTAATCTAGTTTAGAAAAAGTTTAAAAAAATTAGAAGCAGACATAAACAGATGAAAGATCGGAGAAATAGAAGAAGAAGAATAAGAAGCAAGCAGAATTGCAAAAACAGAAGAAAAAACGGAACTTACCCTGAGATTCCGACCACCATAGATGGTGGTTGTTGGCCGTGAACCACCGTATACCGCCGCCATCACCATCGCAGAGTACAAGTCCGGTTTCCGTCTTTCTCCTCGTCGGCGGCACCACAGTCCCATCTGTGGTTGTTTCCCTCCGGCGAGGCTCCTCTCACCGTACACGCGTCAGTCTCCAACAGCGCCACCGTTGAGTTCCGGCGAGCACCACGTCATCACCATCGTCCGTCCTCCACTTACCCCATTCTCCGTATCTGTCTCTCCCTCTCTCACCCCTCTCACAGTCACCACCACCACGCCTTAACCACCGCCTCTCTCTCCCTCCCTTTTGTTATCTCTTTCGTTTCCTTTCTCCCCAACGTCGTCCCCCACTCCTCTCACAGTCACCACCGCGTCGTCCCTCCCTCCTTCGCGTCCTCTTCTTCTTCTTCTCTCCTTCCCTTTCGTTCCTTTCCTTTCTCTCTCACTGTTGAACATGGTAGTACGGTTTGAGAAAAACTGAAGATTGGGGTTGAGAGTTGTGGGTACGGCGGTGAGGAGAAGAGGAGAAAAGTGAAAACAGCGGTGAGGATCGGTTTGTGAGGCGAAGGGGGAGTGTGATGCGGCGGTGAAGAGAAAGAAGTGAAAATTTAGGATTAGAGAGAAAATGATGGAGCGGCGCTGAGAAGAGGGGAGAGTTTTTTTTAGGGTTTCGGTTTTAGGTTTAGCTTTTATGGTAGGTAGTTTTTTTTACGTTTGCTTCTTACACCCGCTTCGTTTGCTGCGTAACCCCCCCCCTCGAGAAGCCCAGGTTTCGTGGGCTGTTAAATATAGTATAGGAATTGGGCTGCTACTGAACGCACCCCCTTTTTTAATGTTACAACCCCTGCGTATAAGTCCACCCCCCATTTTATTAATACAACCCCCTCACATAAGCCCAGTTTGCAAAACAGGTGGAACTGGGCTGTTTAATATTTACACCCCAGTTTTTAAAAATTCAACCCCTGTTGCTATTCATACCCCCTTTTTAATAACATAACACCCATTTTAATTACACTTCAATTTCTATTACAACTCATTTAGTTTTTTATTATTACATCATAATGCTTCCAAACCAGTTTTCTTAACAATTATCCACAAAAAAATGGTTTGTTACTGATGGTCACTCTGAGCTTAGCTTGTTTGACCGTTAATAACAGCTTTAGTTTTCAAACGAGCTATGAGTGATGACCACTCTGAGTTTTACTTGTTTGGTCATTACGAATACCTCTTCCAATTTCAAAAATAATAAAAAACACCAAACACACAAACTTTTTCTACCCAAGAACTACGTAGCTTTGATTTCCCCATCGCACCTGGGGATACGTAGGAGCAGGGGCCCACTCCTGTCAAGCACAAAATACTAAAATTTTAATTAAGTCTTCCTTTTCAATTTTGCAAATAATAAAAAGGGTAAATTAGAGTGTTTTCTTTGAGTTAACTTTTTTTCTGCACATTAAATTAAATGGTAACCTTTCTTTTGAAAGGATGTTGTGGGGTGCTAATACCTTCCCCACACATAATCGACCCCCGAACCCAAAAATAAAGGTTTTTTTCAATGTTTTTCCTATTTAATAAATATTGATGGCGGCTTCATTGCCAAAAAGACGAAGAATCCCTCCCTTCGGATTTGTCGGTCGCTACAGCTGGCGACTTCACTGGGGATAATTTAAGAGGGTCAAGCCTAATTTAATTAAACGTGTAGATTATTGTTAATTTAGTACTTTGTTTACCTTTAGCGCTTATATCTGCATGTCTATTTTATTTATTTCTTTATTTGCTTTATTGAACCTTAGGGTAGAAGATCTTTGTACTATTATCTGTATTTCTTTTGCAGCTTGGGTAGTCTAGCTATTGTGCCCATATCACACACGTCACTTATACATGTTTAATCACACACTTCTGAGTGGGGCCTTATACCCGGGTCTGAAAATAACCTAGGACGAGTGAAGATTATTAGTGACAGTCATTCTGGATTTTATCTGTCTGACTCTCATAAAAGTCTCAGCCAAGTACGCTCTTTCATGGTATCCCACACCAGGTAGCTCGCTATCGTTGTGGATCATATCATGAAGGGGATTTTAGCTCTGGAGACCTTTGGGAGGAAGTGAATAGAGCCACCTGAGAGATTGATCACATAAGTGACCCTAAACCAAGACCTATATATAAGACTTAACATGTTTAGGACACAAGGGCATTTCACCTACCCGCTGCATCATTACAGATAATTTTTCTCAAAAAAAAAATCAAATCATCAAAACCATTTGTTTCTTTTTCATTTTACATATATAGGAGGTGACACATAGTTAATGCTTTCTCAAAGTTGAATCACCAAAAATTTTCTTTTACTTTTCTTTTTTAACACGCGTGACATCATTCTTTCATCCATCATACAACATCATTATTTCACAAAAAAATGTAAAAAAAATCCTCACATGCATGTTATTCATCTCATTTAGGTTTGCCGGGAATTGTAAGAGGCTTGAAAATTTTGTCATAAGCAAGGCGATATGGGATCAAACAGTGAAGCAATCCAAACTTTGAACTACCCTATAGTGAAACAGCCTAATCTGACGAGTCTAAGGGAATGTGCGGGTTGGTTGCCGTCCATCGAGCGCAGGTCTTTTGATAGAACTTATGGGAAGATTATTATGTTACTACAGTTGGAAGTGCAAACAAATGCCATTGCCGCTTTGAGCCAATTCTATGACTCATCATTAAGATGCTTCACCTTCAAAAATTTCCAGATGGCACCTACCCTAGAAGAATATACACAGATCCTTGGATTTCCTCAACAAGACATTAGACCCTACCAGTATCAGAGGTATTACTACACAGATGAGAAACTTGCCTCAATGTTACAAATTAGCAAGGAAAAATTGAAGCTCCCAAAGAAAAATCGAAATTACATTGTAGGGTTCCCACAAGAATATCTGGAAAGTCAAATGAAGTCCTTCGTCGATACTAGAAATTGGGGTCCTTTTAAACAAGTGTTGGCTTTGACCATCTTTGGCATTGTTCTATTTCCACGCCTTGAAAGGTATGTGGACACAACGGCTATTGGTGCCTTCCTAGCCTTCAAAGATGAAGAAAACCCATCCAACCCAATTCCAGCCATTATTGCAGACACTTACTGTACTTTCACTCATTATAGTGAGCTAAAGGAAAAGAAGATATCTTGCTGCCTACACGCTTTGTATGTTTGGCTTCTCACCCATGCTTTCGTTAACAAAGTTAAAGTATAGAAGGCCTAATTGAAGACACTAGGGTGTGATGTGAAGACGATGAACACTAGTGAATGGTTGCAAGTGCTAAGGGGCCTCCATGAATACAAGGTTCGTTGGCACCCATCATGGTGGAAAAATAGGCCTACAGTAATTTTTCAATGTGGAAGCTTTCAAAATGTCCCACTCATGGGGACAAGAGGATGCATAAATTACAACCATTCTCTGGCTCTAAGACAGCTAGGTACCCCATGCGAAATCCGCCCACCGAAGACATGTTAATCCCTTTTTACCTCCATGAGGGAAGCCCAAAAGAGGTTGACATGCTCCAGAAGATTTCTCAAGCGTGGGATATGGTTATCCGCAAAGGACAAGAGCTTACTAAGAGGGGAAGCGATAAGGAACCCACCTTTCGTCAATGGCTCCAAAAAAGGATCCAAGACACCCGATTGCCTTACCGAAGCGCACTACGGGTTGAGGAAGAAGTACTTGAACCTACCCTTCTCACTGTCGAAGAGTTAGATAAGCTCAAAATGGCATTGTCAAAAGCCGAAGAAGAAAAGAAGGGATTACAGGCAGAATTAGAGAAAATGCTCCTAAAAAACCAGAAATTGGAGGAGGAAAACGCAACTAAGTCATTGGCCATTGAAGATAGCCGTAAGCAGCTTAAGATTGAAGAACAGAACAAACAAGAGGTTCAAAACCCCGGTCCAAGTTTTCGAATTTGTGGAATTTTGCAAGATCCTAATTGCGGAACTTAGGGAGAAGGCTGGCAGCACTACTAGTAGAAAAAGAGAGAGGAGTGGAAAAATGAAAGCCCTATGTACTTGAGTAAAATTTAAGAGAGCATTGTACTTTTCCTTTCAAAGTTTTATTTCAAAAAAAATGTTGTACTTTTCCCTATCAATGAAGTTTGTTTGTTTCACCTGTTGATCCTCTTTTCTTGAAAATATTTGTGTACTTATGACAAATCAGGATGCACTCACGATTCTCGACCTAAAACAATAAGACTCATACACACATGCATCACTCATCTTTTCATCCATTCATATACTCATATCATGTATCCCATCAACAGAGAGTAAAAGACAAGCTGGTGCGTCAACATCGCTATTGGACTCGTTCTCCGGCTAGAAACATGGAAGTAAATCAGGACAATCCGCCTCAAGATAACCCAGATCAAGGCAATCCACATCAGGATGACTTAGGTCAGGATAATCAGAACCTAGGCAATCAAGAGCTTAGGGCAGAAATAGATGGGATGAAAGAACAGATAGCTGAAATCTTAAAGGTTTTACAAGCTTTGAGGAATGGAAATGCAGATGAAGATGTCTCCGCTGGGAACACTGAAAACCAAGTTACCAACCCTCCTCTTCCCAATGGACCCCGGATCCCACATACAGTGTACCCTCCTGGGGCTAATGACCAGGGTTACCAATGTCCTCCTTACGGACTTCCGTAAGGTTACACACCTCCGACAGCCGCTGCCAATTCGGAAGATGGTCCCTCAGGAGTCGTGGGCCAAAGACAGCCTGCACCGACAGGTCACGTTGGTAATCCGGGGGCGCCGCAGATTCAAAACCCGAGCCCTGTCGTCGCGCCACTGTTTACCGTGATTTTTGGTAAACACCGCTAGTTACACGTGTGTGTTGCTTGCGAGACCAACTAGAAACATCTCAGAACATTTGTGGTAAAGTTTTTTACTAACGTTTGCGGTTTGTTACGAAAAAGGGTAATGATAGTTGTTTTAATGAAAGAAAAGTTATGAAGAAATGGAGAAGTGTTTAAGAAGAAGTGCAGAAACGTAGTGAAGTGCAGGAAAGTAGATAAAGAAAAGAAGATTGAAAACAGTAAACTGCAGGAATTCGTAAAGGAAAGCAAATAAACTGCAGAAATCTTTAAAGGGAAGTAAACAACATTGCATTGAATAAAGATTGGTACGCAGATTCATACATTGAATTCCTTTGACTCTGTTTTCTCTGATGCGGAAGTAAGAGTTTTGCGGAAGTTTATGTAGAAATGAATTGTGCGACCTCTGTTCTATGTACAGAACTTCTATTTATAAAGAAAAACTAATAACCGCACAGCGGTTTCAAAAACAGCAGTTTCAACACTAAGCTAACTGTTTGGCTAATTCGACCAAGTAACTGCTCCATCTTTCGACTACATTGCTGTTGTCTCTTTCGACCAGCACTGTATGACTTAACCTGTTATCTGGATACTGTTCATCTTCTTGTCGAACTATTGGCTTCAGCTTTCCAAATTTCGCTAAGTTATGCGCTACGCTGATTTTCCTTGTCTACCACTTCCTAGTGTCGAAATATTGCTCTTTCTTCTTGAATTTGCTAAGTCAAGCCTTGTTGACTGCATTTAATTTTAGCCTGTCGAAAATGCAGGCTAACAAATTGCCCCCCAAAAAGACGTTTTCGACTGAATTCTTGAATGAAGATAGAAAATGACTTTTTGAAATATCTTTCGACTATTCCATAAAATCTTATGATATCATTTCATATCTTTTCTCAGAATATGAGGGGATGTTTCTGTGCAAAAGTATAGCTTGCTGGCGCCTTCCTCCAATGAGAGTGCGCCACGTACACAAAGTAACTGTTGAGATTTTCTACGATCCCACGTTTCCCACCAAAGCCACGATTACCAACATTTTTTATTCTTTTTTAATTTATTAAATCGTGGTAAGAAACGGCTATAAAAGGAAACAGTACCCTTTCACTTCTCTTTTTCCAGAATCTTCATCTCCTTCCCTTGTCTCTGCGAATAGCTTCTGCGAATATCCCTTTTTTCCTCTTCTTCACCAGATACAACGCCTTACGCACTATACACATTCACCGTTGAAAACTCCATTTCTCTGTTATCTTTTCATTACCTTTAAACTCATAACTATGGCACAATCTTCCAACATTGCTTCTAGTACTGTAGCTTATGGGAAGCAAATCCTCGTGACTGAACCAGTATTAAGTGAGGAGGAGGCTAAAATCTACCAATCTCAGGTACTAATCCCTTCTCCTGCACCTCTAAAACATGCATTTTTAGGTCCCCTTCCTCTTGCTGGTGACGATTCATCCAAGATTAGAGAGGTTTTCCCTAGTTACCATAGACATAGCCCTAGGATCTTCAGTGAGGGTCCACACGTGATGGATTTCATGGGTAACCCAAATAGGGTTTCCAGGTCTTCTCCACCAACTGAAAAGATTATACCCTATATCGACTGGCTTAACAAAATCAAGTCGAAGAAAGGAGATGTTTGGAAGGATCAGAGAATCTTCGACCTGATTCAAATCTCAAGATATGGGCCTAAGTATCAAAGCCCAATGCTTATTGCAGCTCTGCATTTTTGGGAGCTTACTACTAATAGCCTTTATTTAAAATGTGGCATGCTTGCCCCCACTCTACTTGACGTGGCTGCCATAACAGGTTTGAAGCCATTAGGGGAGATTTTCGACCCTGCTACCACTGGTACTGATCATGTATTTGACTTCAAAAAGGCTACTTTCAAAGGGTATGTGGAGGACCATCACATCACTACCTCTGAGGATGTATCTGATGAAGAGCACATTGCTTTTCTCACTTTCTGGTTATCCCTTTATGTATTTTGCTCTTCGTCACTTCAAGTGGCTAAGATGTACATTTCTCTGGCCATTCAATTACATGAGTGTCGAAACATAAACTTGGCCAATCTTATTTTAGGGTCTCTGTTCGACAGCTTGAGACAAGGAGTTGTTGATCTGAAAGCACTTAAACCAGGAGGGAAATACTTGGTCTCTGGACCAATTTGGCTTTTTCAATTGTGGCTCCTTGCCACTTTTGATTCGAAATTAACAATGTACATTCCTGATGACTGCCTTGATCTGGTTTCTAACAGAGGAGTCGAAGGTGAACGACTTACTTTGTTAAAGCCTAAGCAAATAGGAGTGTCTGTCGAAGATCTTTTTGCACAATCTTTCGACATGTTTTTAAATTGCATGGAATTTGTTCCTTCCATGGCACCCTTTGCTGGAAGGACTTATGGACCAACTTGGTTCACTAGAGAGTTTCTTGCTACTAATCCTGTCGAAGAGGAGGAAACTAACCAAATTTGGGAGGACTTTTTAACTCCTAAATTGTTATCATCTCGAGTCTCTCTTGGGAAATCATCATCCCTGTTTGGCGTATTCTCATATCATCCCAGTTTGACTGCGCGACAATTTGGGCTATGCCAACTTCGACCTAGCCCTTTCTTCAGGTATAAGAGGGAACTGTTGATTCCTGAGAGTGAAGAGGAATGGATAGATCGCCTCAACAATTTTCCTGAGGATTCTTTTCATCTTTCTCCTATCCCTTTTGAGCCGAACTTCTCTTGTACCCACGGATTTTCTCAGTGGTGGACGGAGTATCTCACCAGGAAGTTTACTGGTGTCGAAGAGGCTGCTCTACTGGCTAAACTAATATCTGCTTTTCCCTCTTCGCAGAAAAAGAAGACCAAGTCGAAAGGTACGCATATTCAAGAGATTCAGGAATTCCAAAAAAAATTTGAAACTGTATACGACCCAACTAAACTTAGTCGAACTGTTTCTCAAGCTGCAAGAGTTTTAAAAAATAAATATATCGAAAGAATTCCAACAATGGTTTTTCCCCCTTTTGTAACTGATAAGTATTCTTTTGCTTTAACACAAAACATGTAACACCCCGATAATTTCTAACTTGTAGAAACTACCGAAATGCACTACTGGCATACATCAGAGTACCTCCTGTTTTAAATACTGAACACATGCTAATACTCGATGCTAAAGACCATCAAGCGCGTTACTTAACTTAATCCTGAAAAATGCATAAAGCGTTCTTACACCACTCCACTAGTGTTCAGTACCAAAATAGAAAGTGTGCGGAAGCGATTTACAACTTTATAACATAAGTCGTACAATCGTACATACTAAAGAACTGAATACAAAACACAAAGGAAACTGAAATACAAGACATGATGAAATAAAGATAGCGGCTGCTCCTCAAGCGTCTCCATGACCATGCCTCATCATCTTCAACTTAGCCTGCAATTCTGAAAAACAACAACATGGATTGGGTGAGACAACTTGTCTCAGTGAGTTCTATCGAGACCCCTTACTAACTCTCTCGGTTCAATTATGCTTGGTTCATTATTCAAAACTCAAAACTCATAGTCCTCAAAGTTGACTATGTGGCTGAACTAATCTCAATCACTGAGCCTAACAATGAACTATGCTCAATCACTGAGCCTAACAATGAACTATGCTCAATCACTGAGCCTAACCATGATTCTTAGCGTGTCACCGGTCACTTGGCAAAATAAGCTTCCGGTGAACCCAATCCACTAATCGCTAGTGGGCAAACCTCAAGGGGCCTAGGTTCATAGGGCTCATGACTTCCCCTCCCCTAGCACACTAAACTGAAATAGGGTCGTCACCCTAACCTGATGTATATATTTTAATATACCTTGAACAATGAGCAGTGAACAACGATCTGTGAACATAACAGTGAGCATATACTTAACATGATCTTAATCTTAACCTAATCTTATACTTAGCATAATCTTGTCATTAGGTGATCTCACATGGAATTACTAACGTTATTAACTTAACTTATAACTATCCATTACCTAGTCCACATCATAATGTATCGCTCATACTCAACATTATGATAACCTAACTTAGTCATAATCGATCTCATAAATACCACATCGGGCCATCACATAAGCAAAGACATGAACATAACATAAAATTACTTTGATCGTACTTGATTTCATGATAATAATATGTTTCCATCCTTGGGAAACCTTGAGGAGTGGATTAGAAGGGACTTAGGACCAATCGGAATGACTTAGGACATATTTTAAAATTGAGTACCAGCAAGAGACACACAATCCGTGCGCCTTGGCGCATGATCCGTGCTCAGTTTTCAGAAATCCACCGTGAGTACCAGAACCTCACGCACGACCCGTGCCCAGGGGCGCACGATCCGTGCGTGACTACCAGTATTTCAGAAAAGTCAGTTTCCGTGTTTTCTCGTCCATTCCGATCGTTCCCGTATCCATTCCGACTCACATCCAAACTTAATAATACATCAAAACAGTCACGGAAGCCAATTAATCATCACATAGCAATCAACAATCATAACAACAATCAACAATTTAACGTAACCAAACGCATAATTTAACGATTTATCCAAGTTTTCATAAAACGGTTCAATACCGGTTTTCATAACTTACGAGACCAAAACTCGAAACACAACACACATGACCATAACATCCTAGTGAGTATAGAACTCACCTTTTGGCGATGAAAATTGCACCTAACGCCGAAACTTCGCGGACTCGAACGAACGGCAATCACACGAATCTTCCGGAATCTGCTCCTGCTGTTTCCAGCAACCAAACACCAATTTGCAACGAGTATAACTCACTCAAATCTCAACCAAACTTAGCAAAACAAGGGTCTATGGTGAAGGGAATTTTGTCTACTCTCTGATGGAGAAAGATTCACTTGCATGCAACCAGTAGATTGGGAGATATCAACAAAACAAGAGGACTGCTTCGGAACAGTGGCTGATTCTTAATCCGAAAGTTGTGAGCATGATATCTCTCTCATTTCTCAATGAAATCATGCGGTTCTTGTGCCCAAATGAATATCTTTGTGTCTAGTTTCCAGAGGGACAAGAATCATGATCATCGGAGTCGTGCACAGGGAGATACGACGTAATTACCGAAGGTAGGTAAAACGGGTTTCCTGCTGAAGTTCAGCTGAACTTGAATCTTCCATCTCTTGGCTCTAAAATTCGAAAAATGGTAGGAGATGAAGGAGGTGGAATCAGGTACTAATATTGGTGTCATTGGAATCAGAAAGGAAAAAGAAGAAGAATGGGCTGAAGATCACTCACATGCATGAGATTTTGGGTTATTCTCTCCTCTCCTCCTCCCTTGCAACTTTCTCTCTTTCTCTCCTCTCTCACCATTCTGATTTTCTGAAAATGGAGGAAGTGAGGTGTGATGGGGATATCCCTTCAGCTGGGAGAATTTGAGTGGGGGTGGGAAATGACATTTCTGCCCTCACTTAATTGTCTCAAAATACTAAACTACCCCTATCCTAATATTCTCACTTAAAATTCCAATTAGCTCACAAACAAAATATACTTCACTTAATTAATTATGCTAATTAATTATCTAGATCTCTTGCTAATTTCTATTAATCCTCTTAGCTAGAAAAATGGGGATGTTACAAAACAAACTCAAATTTCCGCCTTTGCCAACTTGTAACCTGGCTTTGGCATTTCGACCACCATTCCCACCATGGTTATCTGTGGTTCGATTGGGGCACTTTACAATTTTCTTTCGAATAAAACAGCTGAGAAAATAGTTCCGACTAAGTGTACCTTAGACATATTTGAAGGTCATCTTCATTTGGATATTCGACATGTTCAAGTCAAATCCATTATCAGAGAAGGTGATATATCAAACTCTTAGAAGAATTTATTTTCCCTTTTGTGCATATTTTGTATTAATACTTGTTTGTCGAATACTTGCAGCTGTCGCTATTACTTCAGATTCGAAAGATGAAGTCAAAGCACCAAAGGCGAAGAAGAAGGTAGTTGAAGCTTCGTCGAAGAAAGACATATCCCTCCCAATAGAGAAAAAAGTAAATATCTATACATTTCTCTTTGCATCATCATTATGCTCTTTGACTGATTAGCTCTCTATTTTGCAGAGTCGAAAAAGAACAAGTAGCTCCCTAACTTCCAATCCAAAGAAGGCAAAGAAGGCTAAACCACTAGTTACAAGTGACTCAGAGGTCGAAACTCTTTGACTGCTTATACTTACAGGAGCGTTGCCTTTTCAGTCTGAGGAGGAACCACTAACCAGGACTAAGCCTATTAAGGTTCAAGCTCCTGAAGTAGAGAGAGAGAGAGAAAAACAAAAAACTCTCAAGATGTCTCCAAAGCTATTTCTCACCAAACCTCTGTCGAAAGACAGCAAAAAGAAGAGAACAATGAAATGAAAGAACAAACCGCAATCATTTCAGAGAAGGCTCCAAGAAGGCTTATCAAGAAAATTAAGAGTGCACACTCTTTAGTCGAAAACATCAGACCTAAGGTGTAACATCCCTAATTTTTGAAGACTCGTATTACGATGCCGGAGGCCGATTAATTATTTGTGGGAATAATCGGTCGCGTCTCGGGGATTAATAGTCGAGTAATTCGTCAAGAAATCCTATTCTCCATTAAAGTGTGACTTATTCATAATTTAAATAAGGAATTGGGGATGAAGGGCAAAATTGTCTTTTCACACCCCTAATCATTTAAATTATAATTATGAAGGCTAAAATTAATTTCGAACCGAAAGAATTGCGGAACTTCGGGTCGGAACCGGAATAATCGAGAAGTGTTGCACCGAAGAGAAAACTTGACACCTAACCCATGACTTAATGGGCTAGGGGTAGTTTGGTCATTTCACCATCATTTAAATTTCCCCCAGCCCATATAGCCACCTGACCAGCCTCACACTTAAACAATTTGGCTTCAGCTGAAAATAAAAGAAAGGGAAAAACAGAAGGGGGAGGATAGAAAGGAAGGGAAAAATCGAGAGAGAGAGAGAGAGAGAGAGAGAGAGAGAAGAAGGGAGGAGAAGGATCCATCTCCATGGTCAGTGCATGTAAGTATTCAGACCTCCTTTCCACTCCATTTTCGATTCTCTTTCTATTGGTATAAGTTTCAGAGGCTAATTCTCATTCTTTCTCTCAACCCCATTTTCGAACTTGGTGCTTCATTGGTGAAGAAAGTAGAGCTTGCATGTTCAGTTTTTGTTGTTGTTGCTGTCAAAGGAGAAGTCTAGTGCTTGCATTTCGAATTTAGAAGGATTTCAGTCATTCTAGTTGCTGTTCCAGTTGCTCAGTGGGAAGAGTTGCTGTCTCGGTTCGAACTAGTATCTAACGGGGATTGTTCGTGGGTTCTTGTGATTCGGTTATCGCGTATTCCGTTGGAGCTCCTCGTACGATCGTCGACTAGGTGAGTTCTACTCACGGATTAGGGACATTTTATGTATTCTGAAAACTTGTGGTTTCGAATGATAAGGCAACAATCCCGTTTTCAAAAGATTTAGAACCGAAAAGCGATTTTTAAGTCAAAACGGAGTTTTACGGTTTATTGAGAATTTTAATGAATCATTGAAATGAAACACTTTATATATATTCTGGAATAGTTGGAAATTTTCTGAGTTTCAGGTGATTGAAATTAGAAATCGAATTGGACGAGAACGGAGAGCGAAAATGAGAAAAATGTGAAATTCTGGTAACAGACACAGGTCGCACGGATCGTGCGCCCCTGGGCACGGATCGTGCGCCTGCTTCGGGTTGGAAGGATTGGAAACCGAATGGGACGCACGGGTCGTGCGCCCCTGGGCACGGGTCGTGCGTGTGGTTCTGTTACCGGCTTCCGTTTTCTCGTTTCGTCGCTCCGTTCGATCCCGAACCTTTTCTAATCTCTTTCTCAATCATTTAAAATGAAGTTGCCTTATTAAAAACCGTATTTTGAGCTCGTTCAACTCATGTTTTTGAAAAGAGTTTCGAAAGCACATTTAAATGAAAAACCGAAACCCTAGGATACGTGTGGGTACACTGACTGAATATATATGTTTATATATGTCAAATGAAAATGATTATAATGCCGGAGGTCTAACTTATGAATTCCTGAAAACGGGTTATAGATCGATATGGATATTGTTTATCCAATTATTGTGTGATTGATCCTTTGGTGATCGAAAAGATATAAATTATCTAACTCTCGAGAACTTGATGCGTATTGTCATACGTATTGCGTTGGGTGACGACCCGACAAGTAGCATACTAGGGAGGGCAGTCATGACCCCTTACCTATGGCCCTGAATGTGTTTTGGCGTGGTCAACTCACGGGTTACCGATATTCGTGACGTTGGGTTCACAATCGGTTTATGCTAAACTAAGACTATGGTATTTCCGATATTCGTGACGTTGGGTTCACAATCGGTTTATACTAAATAAGATAAGAACACGATTTGCTTGGCATTTCGATTAATAAATAAGACATTGTTATGTCAACTTTGGTTGTAATGGTTTAATGAATTGAACCGAGTGTCAGTGAGGGGGCACGGTAGGACTCACTGAGATAATGTTATCTCACCCAATCCATATTTGTTGTTTTTCAGAGAAGCAGGGAAAAAGGAAGACTATTGTGCACGAGTAGCTGGTATACTCTTGGAGGTGCCGGAGACTTAGTCATTTGATCCCTTGTTCTTTTGTTGTCTTATTGGTTATATAAACTTGTATTGATTATGAGTTATATGAACCGTCTTATGTTTCTGTTTGGTATTTGGACTTGGATATTGTAATCCATTCGGTATGGAACCGATGTACTTCTATTTTATGAAGTAATGTTATTCCGATTATGTTTTTATTTCGAAAAAAGTTTGTATGTCCAATGTTTAAACAGGAACTGTGTCCTCTGAACTTCCGCATCTGTGCATCTTCGGTCTCTCTACGTGTTAGAAATACCGGGGTGTTACATTTGGTATCAGAGCGGTTCGACCTAGTCGGACTTAGTTGTTAAGAGTCTTTTACGTCTTCTAAGTCTGATTTTTCTTAGTATGCTATTAGACATTGAGCCTGATCAACTTAATACTTTGTGCATACTTCGCAGAATCATGGCTGGGAGAGGTAGAAGAAACCCACCTGTTGATCCTCATCAAGAATGGATGCAGAATGTCATCGAGACTCAACAGAAGATGATGAATGACATGATGCTAATGCAACAACAACAGATGGCTCAAATGGCTCAAATGCAGCAGATGCATCAGATGCCTCAACCTCAACCAGCTGAGCCAGTCAATGTGCCAACACCTGAGGATCCCAACAGGGTGTATTTCCGGTTTCTGAAGATGAAACCCCCAACCTTCAGAGGAGGATCCGAGGCAATGAAAGCCCATTTCTGGGTAGATGCCATGGAACGGATCTTTGATACTTTGCAATGCAATGAAGGAGAAAAGGTAATTTGTGCTGCTAACGCTCTGGACGAGGATGCTCACACTTGGTGGGTTAACGCTCGTAGAATGCTTCAAAATCAGGGAACTCCTCTTGAGTGGAATAATTTCAAGGAGTTGTTTTTGGGTCATTATTTTCCCGATTCCCAAAGACTTGATAAACAAATGGAATTTCTGAGTTTGAAACAGGGAGAGATGACAGTTGGGGAATACGCTGCAAAATTCGAGAGGTTGTCACAATTCTATGAATTGGGGGCCACCGCTCCGGATGATAAGTGGAAAATGGTGATGTTTAGAAAAGGTCTTAGAGGCGATGTGAATCAAGGTCTCAGTTCTTATTCCATGACCACTTATCCTGCTTTGGTTCAATAGGCTCATTCAGCTGAGAGCGACCTGAAAAGAATGTATGCGGAGAGGAAAGATTTCTGGAAGGATAAAAGAAAGAGTAGTGAGTCAACTTCTTCAAAACCGAAGTATAAAGGGAATTTAGACAAAGGAAAGCAGATTCAGTCGGATAACTTTTCTGGGTATCGGAACTGTAAGGTGTGTAAGAAGAATCATCGTGGGAGATGTCAATTGGAGTCAAAATCAAACCAGTGTTATTATTGTAATGAAGAGGGGCACTATGCTAACAACTGCCCAGCGAGAAAGGCTTTCTTAGAGTCCCCTGATGCTCCTAGACAGGCTCGAGTCAACACTTTGGATGCCAAGACCATCAAACCAGCTGATAATCTTATAAGGGGTACAGATTCTCTCTTTAATCAAATTGTTAATATTTTGTATGACTCTGGTGCTACTCATTGCTTTATCTCAGAAACATGTGCTGAACGGTTAGGATTGACAGTATCTCCTATATCTGAGCCAATAACTATTCTTACTGCAGCCAAGGGTCGTGTGCGAACCCAATCTTTGTGCCTTAACTGTCTGCTTACAATTAGAGACAGGGATTTTGTCGTAGATTTTATCTGTTTGCCTATGAGGGGAATGGAAATCGTTTTGGGAATGAATTGGATGACTTCAAATCACATTACTATTGACTGTTTCAATCGGGCAATTAGTTTTCCTTCCAAAGTAGCGGGACATTCACTACCTGCAGATGATGGTGTTATTTCGTTCGCTTCAGCCAGCCAGTCCCTATTCCAAGGTGCGGAAGCTTTTGTTGTTATTTTGTCTGCATCAACTGAAGCTGACTTGGATTTATCGTCTATTCAAGTTGTTAATGAATTCTTAGATGTCTTTCCCGAGGAAGTTTCCTCTTTGCCTCCAGAACGAGAGGTAGAATTCTCTATAGATTTGGCGCCTGGCACAGGGCCAATATCCATAGCACCTTATAGGATGTCTCCTCTTGAACTGAAAGAATTGAAGTCCCAACTTGAGGAATTAATTTCCAAGAAGTTTATTCGACCGAGTGCTTCTCCATGGGGTGCTCCGGTATTGCTAGTCAAGAAGAAGGACGGAAGCATGAGGTTATGCATAGACTACCGTCAGCTGAATAAAATCACTATCAAGAACAAGTATCCATTGCCAAGGATAGATGATCTACTTGACCAACTTCGAGGTGCTAAAGTTTTCTCCAAAATTGATCTGAGGTCAGGGTACCATCAAATCAGGGTAAGAGCCTTAGACATCCCGAAGACTGCTTTTCGTACGAGGTACAGACACTACGAGTTTGTGGTGATGCCCTTCGGATTGACTAATGCCCCAGCCGTATTCATGGATTATATGAATAGAGTATTTCATTCTTACCTAGATCAGTTTGTGGTCGTTTTTATTGATGATATCTTGGTTTACTCCAAATCAGTTGAGGAGCATGCTCAGCATCTCCGCTTTGTCCTAGGAGTACTCCGAGAGAAGAAGCTTTTTGCTAAACCATCGAAGTGTGATTTTTGGATGTCCGAGGTGAAATTCTTAGGTCATGTGATTTCCCAAGAAGGGGTTGCAGTGGATCCTAGCAAGGTGGAAGCTGTGTTGAATTGGGAACGGCCAACGTCAGTGACTGAGATCAGAAGCTTTCTGGGTTTAGCTGGTTACTATAGAAGATTCATTGAAGGTTTTTCGCAAATGGTACTTCCGCTTACTCGATTGACTCGCAAGGGTCAACCGTTTACGTGGGATGCCGATTGTGAAGAGTGCTTCCTTGGATTGAAAGAAAAGTTAACTTCTGCTCCGATCCTAATTCTTCCAGATCCGTCATTGGGATTCCAGATTTACAGTGACGCATCTGGGAAGGGTTTAGGATGTGTTCTCATGCAGAATCAACACGTTGTGGCCTATGCATCTAGGCAATTGAAGACGCATGAACGGAATTACCCAACTCATGACCTAGAGTTGGCGGCCATTGTGTTTGCACTAAAGATTTGGAGACATTACCTTTACGGTTCTCGTTTCGAAGTTTTTAGTGATCACAAGAGCTTAAAGTATCTATTTGACCAAAAGGAGTTGAATAACAGACAGAGAAGGTGGACTAAATTTTTGAAGGACTATGACTTCGAACTGAAATACCACCCTGGGAAAGCCAATGTGGTAGCAGACGCTCTGAGCAGGAAGTCTATCCACACGGCAAGATTAATGGTTCACGAGATGGCTTTGTTTGAGTCATTCCGAGACTTGAAGCTCAAGGTAGTAAGAAAGAGGGATCGCGTAGTGCTGCGGCATATACGGATAGCCAGTGTGCTAAGGGAACAAATCCGTGTAGCTCAAAAAGCTGATATGAAGTTGCAGTCTCAGAGGGGATCGCCAGATTTCACTGAGGATAGTGATGGCGTGATTTGCTTTAATGGGAGGATTTGTGTTCCCGATGATGATGATATCAAAAGGCAAGTATTGGAAGAAGCTCATAGAAGTCAGTACTCCGTACATCCGGGATCCACCAAGATGTACCGAGACTTGAAGTTGATGTATTGGTGGCCTGGGATGAAGGTCGAGATTGCAGAATTTGTTTCTCGGTGCTTAACTTGTCAGAAGGTTAAGGCGGAACACCGAAGACTGGGCGGTCAGTTACAACCGCTAGATGTACCAGTTTGGAAGTGGGAAGATATCTCAATGGACTTTGTTATGGGTTTGCCGAGGTCACAGGCCGGCAATGATTCTATTTGGGTAGTAGTGGACCGATTGACTAAATCCGCTCACTTTATTCCCGTTCGCTCGACTTATAAGGTTTCCAAGTTAGCAGATGAATATGTGAAGAACATTATCAGACTGCATGGAGTTCCAACGAGCATTGTGTCAGACCGAGATCCCAAGTTTACTTCCAGGTTCTGGAGAGCATTGAATGAAGCTTTGGGAACAAGGGTGCTGGTTAGCACTGCTTATCATCCTCAGACTGATGGTCAGACGGAGAGGACTATCCAGACTCTTGAGGACATGCTTCGGGCTTGTGTGCTCGACAGTGGGAGAAAATGGGAGGATCATCTTCCGTTAGTAGAATTCTCCTACAACAACAGTTACCACTCTAGCATTGGAATGGCACCGTTTGAAGCACTTTATGGTAGAAAGTGTAAAACTCCATTGTGTTGGTGGGAGATTGGTGAATACAAGTTTTTGGGACCCGATATGATTCGGGAAACTACTGAGAAGATCAAGTTAATTCGAGAAAGGATGAAGGTTGCTCAGAGTCGGCAAAAGAGCTACGCTGACAACCGAAGGAGACCGTTGGAGTTTGAGGTTGGTGATCATGTGTTCTTGAAAGTTTCTCCAACCATAGGCACTGGGAGAGCCTTGCGAGCGAAGAAGCTCAGTCCTCGATATGTTGGACCTTTCCAAATCATCGAGCGGATTGGGCCAGTTGCCTATCGCCTCGCATTGTCTCCGGCCCTATCAAACCTCCATGATGTGTTCCACGTGTCTCAGTTAAGGAAGTATATTCCCGATCTGCATCAACCGTTGAGTGTTGATACAATTGACCTGCGACCGGATTTGTCATTTCAACCTTATCCTAGTTATATCTTGGAGCGTGGTGTGAAGACTCTGCGTTCAAGGTCAATTCCGATTATCAAAGTAGTTTGGGATGGCTTTTCAGCTGAAGAGGCTACCTGGGAACTGGAAGAAGACATGCGCGCTCGATATCCATATCTCTTTCAGTAAGGTACGTTTCGTCAATTTTGAGGACAAATTTTTTTTTAAAGTTGGGGTGATTGTAACATCCCTAATTTTTGAAGACTCGTATTACGATGCCGGAGGCCGATTAATTATTTGTGGGAATAATCGGTCGCGTCTCGGGGATTAATAGTCGAGTAATTCGTCAAGAAATCCTATTCTCCATTAAAGTGTGACTTATTCATAATTTAAATAAGGAATTGGGGATGAAGGGCAAAATTGTCTTTTCACACCCCTAATCATTTAAATTATAATTATGAAGGCTAAAATTAATTTCGAACCGAAAGAATTGCGGAACTTCGGGTCGGAACCGGAATAATCGAGAAGTGTTGCACCGAAGAGAAAACTTGACACCTAACCCATGACTTAATGGGCTAGGGGTAGTTTGGTCATTTCACCATCATTTAAATTTCCCCCAGCCCATATAGCCACCTGACCAGCCTCACACTTAAACAATTTGGCTTCAGCTGAAAATAAAAGAAAGGGAAAAACAGAAGGGGGAGGATGGAAAGGAAGGGAAAAATCGAGAGAGAGAGAGAGAGAGAAGAAGGGAGGAGAAGGATCCATCTCCATGGTCAGTGCATGTAAGTATTCAGACCTCCTTTCCACTCCATTTTCGATTCTCTTTCTATTGGTATAAGTTTCAGAGGCTAATTCTCATTCTTTCTCTCAACCCCATTTTCGAACTTGGTGCTTCATTGGTGAAGAAAGTAGAGCTTGCATGTTCAGTTTTTGTTGTTGTTGCTGTCAAAGGAGAAGTCTAGTGCTTGCATTTCGAATTTAGAAGGATTTCAGTCATTCTAGTTGCTGTTCCAGTTGCTCAGTGGGAAGAGTTGCTGTCTCGGTTCGAACTAGTATCTAACGGGGATTGTTCGTGGGTTCTTGTGATTCGGTTATCGCGTATTCCGTTGGAGCTCCTCGTACGATCGTCGACTAGGTGAGTTCTACTCACGGATTAGGGACATTTTATGTATTCTGAAAACTTGTGGTTTCGAATGATAAGGCAACAATCCCGTTTTCAAAAGATTTAGAACCGAAAAGCGATTTTTAAGTCAAAACGGAGTTTTACGGTTTATTGAGAATTTTAATGAATCATTGAAATGAAACACTTTATATATATTCTGGAATAGTTGGAAATTTTCTGAGTTTCAGGTGATTGAAATTAGAAATCGAATTGGACGAGAACGGAGAGCGAAAATGAGAAAAATGTGAAATTCTGGTAACAGACACAGGTCGCACGGATCGTGCGCCCCTGGGCACGGATCGTGCGCCTGCTTCGGGTTGGAAGGATTGGAAACCGAATGGGACGCACGGGTCGTGCGCCCCTGGGCACGGATCGTGCGTTTCTTTCTGGTAGATGGGTTCTGAGCAGTGCACCACGCATGGGTCGTGCGCCCCTGGGCACGGGTCGTGCGTGTGGTTCTGTTACCGGCTTCCGTTTTCTCGTTTCGTCGCTCCGTTCGATCCCGAACCTTTTCTAATCTCTTTCTCAATCATTTAAAATGAAGTTGCCTTATTAAAAACCGTATTTTGAGCTCGTTCAACTCATGTTTTTGAAAAGAGTTTCGAAAGCACATTTAAATGAAAAACCGAAACCCTAGGATACGTGTGGGTACACTGACTGAATATATATGTTTATATATGTCAAATGAAAATGATTATAATGCCGGAGGTCTAACTTATGAATTCCTCAAAACGGGTTATAGATCGATATGGATATTGTTTATCCAATTATTGTGTGATTGATCCTTTGGTGATCGAAAAGATATAAATTATCTAACTCTCGAGAACTTGATGCGTATTGTCATACGTATTGCGTTGGGTGACGACCCGACAAGTAGCATACTAGGGAGGGCAGTCATGACCCCTTACCTATGGCCCTGAATGTGTTTTGGCGTGGTCAACTCACGGGTTATCGATATTCGTGACGTTGGGTTCACAATCGGTTTATGCTAAACTAAGACTATGGTATTTCCGATATTCGTGACGTTGGGTTCACAATCGGTTTATACTAAATAAGATAAGAACACGATTTGCTTGGCATTTCGATTAATAAATAAGACATTGTTATGTCAACTTTGGTTGTAACGGTTTAATGAATTGAACCGAGTGTCAGTGAGGGGGCACGGTAGGACTCACTGAGATAATGTTATCTCACCCAATCCATATTTGTTGTTTTTCAGAGAAGCAGGGAAAAAGGAAGACTATTGTGCACGAGTAGCTGGTATACTCTTGGAGGTGCCGGAGACTTAGTCATTTGATCCCTTGTTCTTTTGTTGTCTTATTGGTTATATAAACTTGTATTGATTATGAGTTATATGAACCGTCTTATGTTTCTGTTTGGTATTTGGACTTGGATATTGTAATCCATTCGGTATGGAACCGATGTACTTCTATTTTATGAAGTAATGTTATTCCGATTATGTTTTTATTTCGGAAAAAGTTTGTATGTCCAATGTTTAAACAGGAACTGTGTCCTCTGAACTTCCGCATCTGTGCATCTTCGGTCTCTCTACATGTTAGAAATACCGGGGTGTTACATAAGGTGATTGATTGAAACCTATATTTTTTCGAAGATTTTATTTATCTGTGATAATACTCACTTTGCTTCATTTTCAGGGAACTGAAACTGTTAACCCTGAAATCCCAACAAGGCAGGTTACGCCTACCTCCACTCACTCCCCTTCAAAGATACTTGTTGCTGGAGAAGGTGACGAAGGAGAAGATTTGAATCAGCAAACACCTGTTGTCGAAGCTACACTGCTGGTCGAAACAACTCCTCTTACTGAAACTGCAAAGGAAGTTTCTGATCATGGCCCAGAGCATGCTGCTATGGATGTCGATGAAAGCCCTGATGCTGGCCAAAGTGGGGCTGAGATCAGCATATCTTCTTCTCCAAACATGGAAGAGCAAGAGGGTAGTGAAGATGGTAATGAGGCCGATCAAGAGGAAGAAGAAAAAGAAGGGAATGGTGAATCTCCTGAGGTAGCCAACCCTCCTTGCTCTGGGGTTTCGACACAACATACCAAAATTAGCTCAGAAGAATTATCAGCTTTGAAGAATAAAAATCCTCTTGAAGCTTTTAAATTGATGGTGAGTGGTTTGTCTTCGACAGATGATAAGCCAAGCGCTTCGACTGCCTCTATCAGTGGCAACTCAGAGGACTCCAAAAAGGATCTAAAACAAGAACTTCGAGCAATCCTCTTTGGGATAGATTTGTTCACGGCTATCGAAGAAGATCCTTCACTCACCTTCAAAATTAAGGCCTTGCTCAATGGGTTAAACACTTCAACTCAAGCGAATCTCTCTTGGGCTTCATTATTGAGTTTGAGCCTTTCTTAGAGCAAATCTCGAAGGATATTCAGCGAAAAAAGAGCCTTATTGTGAAGAGGGAGGGTGACACCAGACTTTTGCAAGAAGAATGCGCAGCAGTCGAAGAATCTGAAGCAAAAATTTTGACTCTAGAGATTAATGAGTCAATTGTTTCTCAAGAAGTAGCTGAACATGATGCCATTATTCTACAGTATCAAGAGGAAATTAAAACTTTGCAGTCGAAAATTATGGCAGAGGAGAAAAAGAAAGCTATTGCCCAACAGAAATCTTCAAAAGCTGCACTTCGAGCTGAGGCAACTCTGGCAATTCAGCATCTAGAAAGGGTTCATCAATATGAAGCAGGAATTCAGAAGTCAATTGAAGATGAAGCCCATCTTGATAACAGATTAAATATTGCTAGAGGTGTCTTTGAGAGAATTAAAAATACTTTTGTAATTTAAATTCGACTTCTCTAGCTTTTGAATTTTAACTCTGTATTTCGACAATATTTGTTGGTACTTGTGTGCCATAATTAAGTTTCTCCACTATATCTCAATCGTGCGCTATTTTAATTTCTTGCAATATTGGCTTATACCTTTTTAAGTATTTACCATTTATACGCAAAATTCGATTATCGGCGCCTAACTCTTCGACTTCATAAGCGCCATTTGAGAATACTTGTAAAATTTTAAATGGCCCTTCCCAATTTGGTGACCATTTACCCAAGGCTCTATCTTTTTTGTCCATAGGTAGGATAACCTTCCACACTAAGTCTCCTTTGACAAACGTTTTTTATTTAACCTTTTTGTTGTAAGCTTTAGCTACTCTTTCTTTTTGCCTTGTGAGGACATCTAATGCAAATAACCTTTCTTCATCTTAATCAACTAATTCATCTAAAATCATATCCCAATAATGATCTGATGGAATTTCAAATTGCCTTTGAATTCTGGTTGATTGTAGATATATTTCGACAGGCAATACTGCATGATGCCCAAAGGTAAGCCTGAATGGAGTAGTATTAATTGATTCTCTAGGAGAATTTCGACAAGCCCATAATGCTTGATCAAGGGTTTTGTGCCAATTCTTAGGTTTTTGCCCAATATGTTTTTTAATCAAATTAATGATAATTTTATTGGCTGCTTCGACTTGACCATTTGCTTGAGCATAATATGGTGTCGAACTTAATAACTTAAATCCATTTTCCGAGGCAAATTCTACCACTTTTCGACCAGTAAAAACTGAACCTTGATCAGTAGTAATGGTTTCTGGAATCCCAAATCTATATAGGATATGGTTTTGAATAAAGTTCATTACTGCCTCTTGGTCTACCTTAGCTAAGGGAATAGCTTCGACCCATTTAGTGAAGTAATCGATACCTACCAATATATAACGGTGGCCTTTCGACGACGTTGGCTTAATTTCACCAATTATGTCTAAGGCCCAACCTCTAAACGGCCAAGGTTTTACTATTGAATGTAATTCACTTGCAGGTACGTGTTGCACTCCTGCGTGTTTTTGACATTCTTGGCATCCTTTGGCAAAATCTATGCAATCTTTTAGCATAGTTGGCCAGTATACTCCTTGTCGAAACAAGAGCCATTTCATCTTGTGGCCTACTTGGTGAGACCCACAAGCTCCACCATGAGTATTGGATGTTGCTAAGTATGCCTCACTTTCACTAAGGCATTTAAGCAAAACTCCTTCAGGAGTTTTCTTGAACAACTCATTTCCAATAATCACGTAGCTTAATGCCCTATACTTGGTTTTTCGACTTGTTGTTCCTGTTGGATTTTCCAAGTATTCGACAATTGGTTTTCGCCAATCATCATTCGACATATTGTCAGTGGCAAAAATTTAGCCATTTTCACTTGGAGGAAATAATACTTCTGACTTGTCTGCCCCCCCAAGTTTTGGCATTGACAATTCGTCTTCAGAATAGTCTGTCGAAATTAATTTCTCTTTGATTTCTATTAATTCTCTGAATTTTGTTGGAGAAACTTTATATCCTGAAGCAATTTGTGCCAAATCATTTGCCTCGTGATTTTCAATTCGAGGTATATGCTCAATGTTAACATAGTCGAAGCGTTTCAACAGATCATTGGCAGTGATAAAGTATATGATTAAATTCTCTTTAATACATTTATACTCCTTAGTTAATTGCTTCACCACTAATTCAGAATCACCTCTAATTTCGACAGATTTTGCCCTCAGTTCTAGCAAAACTTCTAGTCCTACTATCAAGGCTTCGTACTCGGCCTCATTATTAGAACAAAGTTCTTTGATTTTAAATTTATACTTCGTTGGTATTTTTGTTGGCGAAATAATTAATATCCCAATTCCAGAACCAGTTTTATGGCTCGATCCATCGAAATATAATGTCCATGGTTGAATACTCATGTGATTAATTGTCATTTCGACCAATGAGTGGTCGACAATAAAATCTGCAACAATTTGCCCTTTGATAGCTTTCAACGGTTGATAAGTTAATGAATATTCAGAAAAGGCTAAAGCCCATTTACCAATTCGACTATGCAATATAGGTTTCGATAGCATATGTTTAATAATATCAAAATGAGAGTAAACATACACATCAACGGGTTTTATATATTGCTTTAATTTGGTACAAGAGAAATACAAGCAAAGGCACAATTTCTCCGTTGCATGATATCTAGTTTCAGCATCATTTAAAACTCTACTAAGGTAATATATGGCTCTTTCGACGCCATTATCATCCTCTTGTGCTAACATGCTACCTATTGTTAGTTCTGATGATGCTATATACAATTTCATCACCTTATCTCTGATAGGTGGTAACAAGATAGGTGGCTTAACTAGATAAGCTTTAATCTCATCGAAGGCCTTTTGGTGTTCTGAATCCCATTTGAACACGTCTTCTTTCTTCAATCGAAGCAATGGCGAGAAAACTTGAGTCTTACCACTTAGGTTTGAGATGAACCTTCTCAGGAAGTTGATCTTCCCCAATAATGACTGAAGCTCCTTTTTAGTCGAAGGCGCCTCTGTTTCCATGATTGCTTTCGTCTTGTTTTGATTTATTTCAATGCCTTTTTTGTGGACAACAAATCCCAAGAAATCACCTGGCAGTTCTGATGAAGTTGCTTTTGAGTAGTCTTTCGATTTCCTCTTTTATCTTCGACAGAATCTGCGGTGCAAATCTTCTTGGTGTTTGCTTCACTGGTTTCATATCTGGTCGAATGGGCAGCTTCAATTCAACTACTTCTCGACGCAGTCCAGGCATTTCGTTGTAATCCTAGGCGAAGCAATCTTTGTATTCTTTTAATAGCTCAATGGTTCGATTTCTCAAGCCTTTGTCGATTGTGGCACTGATAAACGTTGGCCTTTTTATGGAGCCATCTTCTAAATCAACTTCCTCTAAGGGATCTTGAGCTTGAATCTTTTTGGTCGAACCCATTGGGTCCTTTTCAAAACCTAAAGGCTCGTCATCATAGATGCAGTCGAGCCTTTGGCCTTCGACCATATTGTCTTCAGTATTAACTTCATTATTAACTTCATTATTAACTTCAGTGGTTTGATTAACCATCTTCTGTTGCAATTCGGCCTCTAAAGCCGCATTTTGTTCATTCTCGGCCACGTAGGCCGTGATTCGATCCCATATATTGGGTTCAGACATCATTAATGTCTAGGGACCATCCCACCCTGTTGGCTTACAGAAGCCATTTGGGTGGCTAGACTCGCCAAGCACCTCTCTCTCCCAAATGAAACCATGGGTAGGGTGTAGGTCTAGTGAAGCATATACATTGTCTTGAGGGACATATGCCGTATCAGAAGGTGTACATGGCGCAATATTCGCCAATTGTTTGTCGAAGGTATGTTTAGTGATGTGATCAACTTCAGCTAAGAAATAGCTTTGGTCGCCCTCCACATTTTCGACTAGACCATCCTCTCTCCAAATAGAGATCCTCTGATGGAGCGTTGAAGGGACTGCTCCAACTCCATGGATCCACTCTCGACCCAACAATAGGTTGAAGTTTGCCTTGGTGGGAATAACCATGAACATGGTTAATCTCTTAACACTCCCTACCACTAGCTCCACTTCTATGGCTCCCAGAGAATAGCCAGATTTTCCCTCGTAATTGGTGAGAACTATGTTGTGTGGCCTTAGGTCGGTATCTGATTTACCAATCTTTGCCAGCATGTGCTGCGGCATTAAATTTACTGCAGCGCCTCCGTCGACTAGCACCTTGTTAACGCCTGCATTACTGACTTTGGCTTGTATGAACAAAGGCTTGAGATGGTACTTCATGCCTCTATCTGGCCTTTCAAAAACTGCATTTTGTTCCTCTATACAGCCATTATTTAGTACATAATAACAAATTGGCTTATGTTTAGCCATATCTTCGTCGAAGTCCTTCTCGACTTTGTTCACCTCTGATATCACGTCGAACTCAATCGGGAGGATTGAAACGACACATATGATGTTGAGTGATGGGTTTGAGTCTGAAAATTCAGAATCCATTTCTTCGTCCAGGTCAAGGCCTTCCTCAGGGTTGAGGCCTTGTTTGACAATTGTAAGAGGAGGGAATATCCTCTCTGTGGCAGGCCTTCTTTGAATTTCGACCTGAGAGGCTATCTGTTTCCCTTTATTGGTGGCTAGGTTTCCACCTCTCTCAGCAGCAAGGAACTTCATTTGGCGTTGATGTCTTCGCCATTGTGTTTTAGTCATGTGGTTTTTACCCTTGTAATTCTTGTTATTGACATACTTGTTGGAATCATATGTCGATTCATGGCACTTGAACCTCCTTGTACCATTTTTGGGGAATACCCTGCATCTTTCCCTCCTGAATACACCCACCTTTCGACAGGTGACTTTGTGGGAGGCACAAATGTCCTTACCTGCCCCTTATGAGGTGGTCTCATTGGAGGTGTCACTTTGAGTGGGAGACCTCTTTGATTAAAGCTAAATTTGGGCCTGTTATCGACCCATGTATTCTTTCTCTTTTGTTGAGGAATAGAATGTTCAAGGCTTTTTGCAGCCTCTTTATCAAATACTGAACTGCACCTGGGGCATAGCATCACCTCAGTATTTTTGATTTTACACCGGTTGAGGAAATCGATCAATTCCTCTTCAGCTTATGGGTAAACCACCTGCATTTGATCTTCATATTGGTCTTCAGTGACCATTTTGACCTTTGCCTCAGACATTTCAGCATTTTTCGACCCACTGTTGTTTCCAGTAGTGTCCTGACTAGTTTCGACGACCAGAATGTCGACTTCAGTATAGTTTGCCTTTGCTGTTGGCATAGGGTTACTGTCAATCTGCATTGAAGACTTCGATTTATCATCAAACCTTAGTCTTCCTTCGTTCAGCGCTTTCTGAACTAGATCCCTGAAAAGAACACATTGAGAGGTATTATGACCCAAAAAACTATGATATTTGCAAAAACCTCTTTTCTTTTGTTGTTCTATCGATGGTATTTTTAGGCCTTTAGGCACTAAAATCTGGCCATCAGTAACTAACAAATCAAATATTTGGTCACATTTTGTGACGTCGAAGGTATACATCTTTGCAATAAACTTATCATTTTTTGGTTCGACAGGGTTTTTCCCTTTGGAGGGATTTAATAATTTACATATATATGGAGGTCCAGGTTTTAATTCTGCAACGTTAACCTCTTCTTCGACATCCTCATATGATACGTCGAACTCTTGGCTATTATTATCAATATTGACAAATGCCACTTTTTCTTTTTTATTATTAAATCTATTTGTTGAAACTTTCTCAGTTTTGAGTCTTTCGACTTATCGAACTCTCTCGGCCAATTGTGCCATGTCTCTTAAGTGCAGAGTATCTAACTTCTTTCTAATAGAATAGTCTAGGCCACCAGCAGCCATTTCGACTAACTCATGTTCAGGCGCTTGAGTAAAGCACCTTGCCTTGAGTAGTCTAAATCTACTGAAATAATCGTCAATAGATTCTGGCATTTTGCGTCGAACACTGGCCAATTCTTTAAGGCTAATCTTGCATTGGACCATGTAGAATTGCTCATGAAACGCTTTTTCTAATTGATTCCAATTAAACATGGAATGTGGGGGTAATGTAGTGAACCATGTGAAGGCATTTTTTGTTAAAGAATTTGGAAAATACTTCATTCTCAAATTCTCATTTTGCGCTATGTCACCAGCCTCAGTCAAATACCGTGCAATGTGTTCGATAGTGGATTCACTTGTTTCTACAGCAAATTTTGTGAATTTAGGGATTTTCCTTCCCCTAGGCAAATCTGTTTGTATCACATATTCCGACATGGGAGATACAAAATTAGGTCTATGTAAGCCTAAGTTAAGACCATTTTGGGCTAAAATTGTTTCGACAAGATTTGCCAAATTATTTTGATTCCCAAAGTTGTTTTGCTGAACTTGTCCTACTACTTCGTCAGCGTTTTGGTTTCTATTGACTAATACCATTTCAGGCACAGGTTCTTCGACAACCATCATTTGTCGTTGATCAATAGGAACTGTGTAGTTGGGCCTTTCGACAAGGAATTCAACAGGTCTAACATTCTGGACTTGGGGAATTCGCTGGTTATGCACTGGTGGAGTACCAAAGAAATCAGCAATTCGACCCATTTGTGTTGCTAACATCTGGTAACTGTCATTTGTGTTTTGAATTATTGGGTTAAACACTGTACCAATTTGTTGTGTTAGCATATTAACCATATCATGGTTACTATCATCCATTTGTTGCCTTAATGCCAACAGAGATGATGTAGTTATCGACGGCTGTGCATTTCGACTATAAATATTTTCCGGGGAATTATGTATAGGCGAAAAGCTTGAGGCTAAGTTTTCTGCATACGTAGATGCATTTGTTTGAAGCCCTGCCATCATGGCTGTTGGCATGCCATATGGATAATTTCTGCCATTCACGGGGAAATTAACCAGCACATTTCTGATCATGGAATTTGCCATTAAGGGGTTAGTCGAATTTAAAATTGGTGGTACAGGGACCATCATCATATTCGACCCCGGGTTAATGGTTGGAGCGGTTACAGCAGTTACACCCATAACTGTCGAAGAAGGTAATGGAGCGGTTACTCCCGCTATGGTTGGAGAAGAAACAGGAGCAGTTACTCCCGGGGAAGATACAGGGGAGGTTACTCCTGAAGTACTTGCAGCGTTGGTATCATTAACTGACGCTTGGGAATGTGCATTTGATGTAGAAGCAATATTCATATTAGAACGCGGCATTTCAGTAAGGTGCCTACCACTTCGTAAACGCATACAAAGCATAAAATACTGGTTTTGTATTTAATAACAAAGCCAGAATTGTTTAGTAAAAACTTTTAATAAATTTAGCACAAATGTCCCACTGGGCGTGCCAATTTGTTTACCGTGATTTTTGGTAAACACCGCTAGTTACACGTGTGTGTTGCTTGCGAGACCAACTAGAAACATTGATAAGCTCGCAAGTGCACGAGTTGTATCGCGTAATAAAAGAGTTATCGATCCACAGGGAGAGCCTAAGTGATTACAAATTTAATTTTCCAAAGTTGATTAGCTAGAAGGAACGGTTTTTAGGAGTTGTAAAATTTAGAAATAAAAACAAACAATCTCAGGTTTATAGTTTTATCACAACAATGAGGAACCAAAATAATTTCTTTAGACTATTCAACAAATTATAAGAGTAATATATTTCAAAGACAAGGCAGCGAATATAACTAAAGTCTCCTTTCGGAGTACAAGAGCGTGTTTTGAACTAACAATCAAGCCTATTCTCATGGTTGATTGTCACTAAAACCCATTAAGCATAACACCTTTATAATGTCTCAAGAGTTTCAAAACTATTCTCATGTGTTGATTCCCTTGTCTAATTTCATAGATCCAACATCAATACTTCACCTTTCGGTTCTTCGTTTGATGTTTAAAATAAAATTTGAAGGGCAATAAAATTAGATTGAAATATAAAACAATTTGGAGTGGAGAATAGTCTTGGGAATTATTAGGGACCTATCATTGGATTACTCCCAATAACCCAAGACTTTGTATCTACTTACTCATATTAAATATGAGAGAAGAAGAAGAAGAAAAGACATGAAATTAAATAGCGAGAAATAAAAGAAAGCGGTAAATTGCAAAATCATAAATAGCGGAATTGTAAATGACAAGAAAATAAAAGTGCAAGAAAGTAAATAGCAAGGAAAGTAAATGACTTGGAAAATAAAAGGGCAAGAAAGTAAATAGCAAGGAAAGTAAATGACTTGGAAAATAAAAAGGCAAGAAAGTAAATAGCAAGGAAAGTAAATGACTTGGAAAATAAAAGGGCGAGAAAGTAAATAGCGAGAAAATAAAAGAACGAGAAAGTAAAAGAGCGAGAAAGTAAAAGAGCGAGAAAGTAAAAGGGCAAGAAAGTAAATAACAAGAATTTAAAAGGCAAGAATTATAAAGAGCATGAAGAGTAAATTGAAGTCATGAATCTTAGAGAGTCTTTGTCATTGATTTTCTAACAAAATTCAAGCTTGTTTACAAGTGAGGATCAATGTCCTATTTATAGGAAAATATGAGGGAAGGGGCAAAATGGTCATTTCAAGTGAAAAATCAAGTTGGCTTTGATAGCCATCAACCACTTGAGAGGAGGGGCAAAATGGTCAATTACAAGTCAAAAATCAAGTTGGCTTTGATAGCCATCAACCACTTGAGTGGAGGGGCAAAATGGTCAAAAAGAAGTGAAAAATCAAGCTGGCATGGTTGGCCATCAAGCAAGTGGCCGCAGCCATTTTTGACTGCTTTTTGGCGCCCATGGCGCCCTGTCCTGCGCCAGTCATGCATCAGTTTGAGTTGTGCTGTCGAATCTGGGAGACAGATGCTGTCGAATTCTGGGAGACAGATGCTGTCGAATTCTGCGAGACAGATGCTGTCGAATTCTGGAAGACAGATGCAGTCGAATTATGGAAGACAGATGCAGTCGAATTCTGGGAGACAGATGCAGTCGAATTCTGGAAGACAGATGCTGTCGAATTCTGGGAGACAGATGCTGTCGAATTCTGGGAGACAGATGCAGTCGAATTCTGGGAGACAGATGCTGTCGAATTCTAACCTGCTGAGACAGAAGCAGTCGAAATTGCTTCAAAATAAAACCTGAAGATAAAAAGTAAACATTTGTAGTAAAATAGCTCAAAAATATAATTAAAATACCAAATAAACTTAATAAAATAACTATTAAAAAGACTCTAAAAATAGACTTATCAAACTCCCCTATGTTTGAACCTTTGCTTGTCCTCAAGCAAAAACAGTGTAAATCTTTAGGCCAATTCTGAAGGAAAATTATTTTCACATCGAAACCTTAAGTGAACTGTGGGGCAATTCTAACACTTTGGTTTGAGAAATACTATCTGGGCTTCTTGTGGAATTGGGAGACAATTTTTAAAGTATCAATACTCTAGAGAGGATATCAATCTCATTATAGAACCGGTTCCCCAGCATTCTTAAGCTTGGGTCCTCCATTTACTAAGATCGGGTCTCAAAGGAGGGTCTTTATACGTTGGGTATTCAAGCATTTTCCTTTTCTTTTTGATTTTATATGCTAACCATTCATTTTGACATTTAAAATGCACCAATTTTTGCATTTTGAATTGGTTTTGCATATTTTTTTTCTTTTTTCTTTGCTTGATACCCCAACTCAAACGTTTTTCTCCAGTAACCGCGCATCCAGTGAATGTCACCAAGAGAACCAGGTTACTAGTTTCTCTTCAGTCCTTCTAATTGTATTAACAACTGAAAACAGTCTCAATAGTGTGTGTGTGAAAAAGCCCTAGAAGTAGAAATCAAACCATGATACAATTTTGTTGTTCCCAACCAGTCCACCTAGATGATTGCTAATGAAAAATTTAAAAATTATTTTTGTCCAGAAAAGGCTTATCTAAAACATGCTTAGGGTTCACAAAGTTTCATCATGGAGGGAGCAGATACAACTCAAAGTAAAAAGATAAAAACTCAGTAAAGCAATAAAGACATACCCTAATAAAAGCAATAAAATACCCCCCCATGCTTGGACTAGGCATTGTCCTCAATGATTTTTCAAATAAAACAACACAAAAGGGGTTAGGATAGCTCACCGGATCACAGCTGCCCGGGCGGGGGACCTTGGTTGATGTTGAAATGATGTATTTAGGGTTTGGAGCATATCTGTCACGTGCTCCAATTTTTCTAACCGTGAGCTTTTTTTTCTTCAACGAATCGAAAAAAATACATTAAGCCGTGGGTTGCCTCCCACGCAGCGCTCTTTTAACGTCACTAGCTTGACAATTGGTTTTTTGTAAAGTTATTCCTGGGTCCCATTGCTTGAAGTATAAAGACCAAGTGACACATGAGAAATGAAAACATATTCCTGGATCCCATGGCTTGTAAAATAGAAGTTGTATAAGCAATAAGATCTTATTTTCAATTCCCCCCAGATCAAATGTTATTTTCACAAAGGAAGGTGAAAAATAAAATAAAGAAGATGGTTTGTATGGTGGTGGGGGGGGGGGTGTTTGGTTCTTTTCTTTCTTTTTCTGGTTCCTTCTCTTTTTCTTTCTCTTCTTGCTCACATGGTGAATTAAGTTTTTTACTCACAATTTTTTCTTGGTTTGCTCTTGGTTCCTCTAATTTTTTTTCGCTTCTAAGGGTGACGGCATATATTTGGCCATTTAGATTTTGTTCAGGCTGTGAATACCCCCGAAGATTTAGAGGATGAAGCCACCTGTGTTGCAACTTGAGTTATTTGATTTTCAAGCATCTTACTGTGAGTGGCAATAGAGTCGATTTTTGATTCTAATTTGAAAAGTGTGTCATTCAAATAACCAGTTTGATTTTTAAATTCTTCATTTTGTTTTGTTTGAGATGACACAAATTTTTCCATCAAAAATTCCAAGTTCGACTTTTGCGGGTTGTTTTGTGGGTTGTTAAAAACCCTTTGATTTTGAAAACCAGGAGGTGGTCTAGGTGCTGGATTGGGTGGTAGATTTTTATAAGAAAAATTTGGATGATTTCTCCACCCAAGATTATAAGTATTTGAAAATGGATCTTCTATTTGAGCATAGTTAACATGCTCATTTCCAGTACTAGATGCCTCAAGCTGGCATTCAGCTCCAATATGGCCAACAACCCCACATAATTCACATGGTGGAGTAGTAGGAGAAAAAGTTTGTGAAACGGCACTTACATTTAATTTTTCAAATATTTGAAAAAGTGCGTCCACTTTTGAGGCAAGATGATCAACAGCAGATATTTCATACTTACCTGGCTCTTTTGATGATGCTGGTTTATCTGTTATGGCTCGCTCACTTGCCCATTGACAATGGTTTTGAGCCATATCTTCAATGAGTGCATAAGCTTCAGTAAAATTTTTGTTCATTAAAGCTCCACCTACAGCTGCATCAACAGTCATTCTTGTTGCATATTGTAATCCATTATAAAAAGTATGAACAACGAGCCATTTCTCTAGTCCATGATAGGGGCATAGCCTTAACATTTCTTTGAAACGTTCTCAAGTATCATAAAGAGATTCCCCGTTGTTTTGAGAAAATCGAGTAATTTGACTTCTCATTTGAGCTGTTTTACTCGAGGAAAGAACCTAGCGAGAAAAGCTTGTTTTAATTGGCCCCAGCTAGTAATGGATTCCGAAGGCAAAGAATGTAGCCATGCTCTTGCTCTATCCCTTAATGAAAAAGGGAAGAGTTTTAGTCTTATGGCATCTTGAGGTACCCCGTTTAATTTGAGAGTCCCACAGTATTCCAAAAAAATTGAAATATGAAGATTTGGGTCCTCCGTGGGAGAACCAGAAAATTGGTTTTGTTGAACCATTGAAAGCAGAGATCATTTGAGTTCAAAATTATTTGCTTCCACATTTGGATGTACAATGACAGTCGATGGTTCTGCTGAAGGTGTTGCGTACTCTTTGAGAGCACGATTTTCATTAGCCGCCATTTGGTTATCGGGAATTTCCCTCCTCCTTCTATGTAAGAACCTTTCAATTTCGGGAATTTGTTGAACAGTTTCTCCGAAACTTCTGGTTCTTCGCATTCGAGGGACAAGAGATGAAAAAGTAAAAATAAAGAAAATAAAACTTCAGTCTAACAGGTTTCGAAAAATTTAATTAATATCACTGCCTCCTCGGCAACGGCGCCAAAAACTTGATAAGCTCGCAAGTGCACGAGTCGTATCGCGTAATAAAAGAGTTATCGATCCACAGGGAGAGCCTAAGTGATTACCAATTTAATTTTCCAAAGTTGATTAGCTAGAAGGAACGGTTTTTAGGAGTTGTAAAATTTAGAAATAAAAACAAACAATCTCAGGTTTATAGTTTTATCACAACAATGAGGAACCAAAATAATTTCTTTAGACTATTCAACAAATTATAAGAGTAATATATTTCAAAGACAAGGCAGCGAATATAACTAATGTCTCCTTTCGGAGTACAAGAGCGTGTTTTGAACTAACAATCAAGCCTATTCTCATGGTTGATTGTCACTAAAACCCATTAAGCATAACACCTTTATAATGTCTCAAGAGTTTCAAAACTATTCTCATGTGTTGATTCCCTTGTCTAATTTTATAGATCCAACATCAATACTTCACCTTTCGGTTCTTCGTTTGATGTTTAAAATAAAATTTGAAGGGCAATAAAATTAGATTGAAATATAAAACAATTTGGAGTGGAGAATAGTCTTGGGAATTATTAGGGACCTATCATTGGATTACTCCCAATAACCCAAGACTTTGTATCTACTTACTCATATTAAATATGAGAGAAGAAGAAGAAGAAAAGACATGAAATTAAATAGCGAGAAATAAAAGAAAGCGGTAAATTGCAAAATCATAAATAGCGGAATTGTAAATGACAAGAAAATAAAAGTGCAAGAAAGTAAATAGCAAGGAAAGTAAATGACTTGGAAAATAAAAGGGCAAGAAAGTAAATAGCAAGGAAAGTAAATGACTTGGTAAATAAAAGGGCAAGAAAGTAAATAGCAAGGAAAGTAAATGACTTGGAAAATAAAAGGGCGAGAAAGTAAATAGCGAGAAAATAAAAGAGCGAGAAAGTAAAAGAGCGAGAAAGTAAAAGAGCGAGAAAGTAAAAGGGCAAGAAAGTAAATAGCAAGAATTTAAAAGGCAAGAATTATAAAGAGCATGAAGAGTAAATTGAAGTCATGAATCTTAGAGAGTCTTTGTCATTGATTTTCTAACGAAATTCAAGCTTGTTTACAAGTGAGGATCAAGGTCCTATTTATAGGAAAATATGAGGGAAGGGGCAAAATGGTCATTTCAAGTGAAAAATCAAGTTGGCTTTGATAGCCATCAACCACTTGAGAGGAGGGGCAAAATGGTCAATTACAAGTCAAAAATCAAGTTGGCTTTGATAGCCATCAACCACTTGAGTGGAGGGGCAAAATGGTCAAAAAGAAGTGAAAAATCAAGCTGGCATGGTTGGCCATCAAGCAAGTGACCGCAGTCATTTTTGACTGCTTTTTGGCGCCCTGTCCTGCGCCAGTCCTGTGCCAGTTTGCGTTGTGCTGTCGAATCTGGGAGACAAATGCTGTCGAATTCTGGGAGACAGATGCTGTCGAATTCTGGGAGACACATGTTGTCGAATTCGGGAAGACAGATGCAGTCGAATTCTGGAAGACAGATGCAGTCGACTTCTGGGAGACAGATGCAGTCGAATTCTGGAAGACAGATGCTGTCGAATTCTGGGAGACAGATGCTGTCGAATTCTGGGAGACAGATGCAGTCGAATTATGGGAGACAGATGCTGTCGAATTCTAACCTGCTGAGACAGAAGCAGTCGAAATTGCTTTAAAATAAAACCTGAAGATAAACAGTAAACATTTGTAGTAAAATAGCTCAAAAATATAATTAAAATACCAAATAAACTTAATAAAAATAACTATTAAAAAGACTCTAATAATAGACTTATCAAACATCTCAGAACATTTGTGGTAAAGTTTTTTACTAACGTTTGCGGTTTGTTACGAAAAAGGGTAATGATAGTTGTTTTAATGAAAGAAAAGTTACGAAGAAATGGAGAAGTGTTAAGAAGAAGTGCAGAAACGTAGTGAAGTGCAGGAAAGTAGATAAAGAAAAGAAGATTGAAAACAGTAAAATGCAGGAATTCGTAAAGGAAAGCAAATAAACTGCAGAAATCTTTAAAGGGAAGTAAACAACATTGCATTGAATAAAGATTGGTACGCAGATTCATACATTGAATTCCTTTGACTCTGTTTTCTCTGATTCGGAAGTAAGAGTTTTGCGGAAGTTTATGTATAAATGAATTGTGCGACCTCTGTTCTATGTACAGAACTTCTATTTATAAAGAAAAACTAATAACCGCACAGTGGTTTCAAAAACAGCAGTTTCAACACTAAGCTAACTGTTTGGCTAATTCGACCAAGTAACTGCTCCATCTTTCGACTACATTGCTGTTGTCTCTTTCGACCAGCACTCTATGACTTAACCTGTTATCTGGATACTGTTCATCTTCTTGTCGAACTATTGGCTTCAGCTTTCCAAATTTCGCTAAGTTATGCGCTATGCTGATTTTCCTTGTCTACCACTTCCTAGTGTCGAAATATTGCTCTTTCTTCTTGAATTTGCTAAGTCAAGCCTTGTTGACTGCATTTAATTTTAGCCTGTCGAAAATGCAGGCTAACAGCCACAAAGATTCCCGCTTGGCTACACTCCCCCACTGATAGTTGATGCTCAAGCTCAGGGGTCCAATCTCAGGAACCCCACTCATTCACATATCCCAAATGTGAACCCAGCCATAGTTCCGATGATTCATCATTACTATGGTATGAGTGGGCTCCCTCACAATTACTCTATGGAGAACCCTCAAGCCAAAGACAAACTACAAACTACAAATGCTTGAGGAAAGGTTGAGAGCAGTTGAAGGATCCAATGTTGGTGCGAGAGATGCTTATGATTTGTGCCTCGTCCCTAACGTAGTCATCCCTCCTAAATTTAAGGTGCCGGACTTCGACAAATACAGAGGGTCAACCTGCCCCGTGAGCCACTTAACCATATTCTGCAGGAGGATGGTTGCATTTGCTCATGACGACAAATTGCTCATTCACTACTTCCAGGACAGTCTATCTGGGGCAGCTTCGAGCTGGTATATGCAATTAGAGCGTGCCCATATCAGGTGCTGGAAGGACCTAGCTGATGCATTTTTTAGGCAATACAAATACAACATTGACATGGCTCCCGATAGGACACAACTGCAGAGCATGACAAAAAGAGATAACGAGTCCTTTAAGGAATACGCACAACGATGGAGAGGGTTGGCTGCGCATGTAGTACCACCTTTGTTAGAAAAGGAGATGGTATCCATGTTCATGGATACTCTTCAATCGCCTTTCTACGACAGGTTGATCGGGAGCGTGTCTTTGAGCTTTTCGGATATGATTGTCATAGGAGAAAGATTAGAAAATGGATGGAGAAATGAGAAGATTGCCCATAACTTTGCTGGAACCAGTAATCAGAAAAAGCCCTTCTCAGGTTTCCCTAAAAATAAGGAAGGAGAAGCCAATGCCATCTCTGGATCCGAAAAGACTCCCTACAACAACCCCCGACAAACCTTCCAAATCCCTACTCAAACACCATTTGTCCCACCTCACCAAGTCAATCCAAACTATAGACCACAAAATTACCCGGAAAGAAAGTCTGTCAATTTTGACCTAATACCCATGTTGTACACAAACGTGTTCAATCACCTCATCAGTCACAACCTGATCACTCTCCGACCAATGAGACCCCTTCAACCTCCTTTCCCTAGGGGTTACAACCCAGACGCTACTTGTGGATTCCACGCTGGGGCAGTTGGCCATTCAACAGAAAATTGCAAGGCATTAAAATATGTGGTGCAAGACTTGATCGAATCTAAATGGTTAAGTTTCGAAGAAGATGGTCCGAATGTTGCCACTAACCCTTTACCGGGGCACGGGAAACCCTACGTTAATGCCATTGAAAATTTTGAGGGACAATTCTTGATCAGAAGGGTGGAAGACATCATCACACCTCTAGACCTCATCCATGCTGACTTGTGTCACTTCGGAATTATTATGAAGGGATGCGCTGGAAAATATTTGTGTGTTGACCCTCACTGTGTCGGGGCATGTGAAGCATTCAAGATAGTCCTTCAAGACTTACTAGACCGACACATAATACAGGTGGGTCTCCGAAAGAAGGAGGAGGACGTGTGGACCCTCCATTAAAATATCGACCAGAGCAAGGACATCCGGAAACCAGTGAAAATCCGTTACAAAAAGGACACGAAGCTGACCCCAGCTATAGCCAAACCGATCACTATTCAAGTACCTGCTCCCTTCCTGTAACATCCCCTAATTTATTTAAATTAGCGAAAAGATTAAGGCGAATTGTTGGCTAAATCGAATATTTAGCACAAGAGGTTATTATGAGATAATTAAATTAGCCTGAACTACTAAATTATGTGAGGATTGAAATAAATAATATTATTGTTGAGCATAATTGGTACCTTGTGCTAAGTGTAGAAGTTGGAGTGTAATTGTTGGATTAGAGGTGAATTAAATGAAGTGTTAGTGAAGGAGGGCAGAAGAGTCTTTTCCAACATTAAATGAATACCCCCCCAGCTGAACACACACCCAGCCTTACTTTCATTTTCAGAAAAATTAAAACAAGAGAAAGAAGGGGAGGGGAGAGTCGCGAGAGAGAAGGAGGAGGAGGAGGGAAGAGGAGCCCAGCCAAGTCATATCTGAATGCATGTTTAATCTAAAACCACCATCCTTCATCATTCTCCTTCTTCTTCCCATTGATCCTATTTTCTAAATAAACAGCCAACCCACCTCCAAATCACCATTTTCGCAACCCTTCACCATTTTCATCCCTTTGAAGCTCCAAGCTCAAAAATGGAGTCTAGTGGCTGGATATGGCTTGCATGTCTGTTTTGAGAGCCACAAATTGATTAACAACCTTCATAGGGTAGATTGGGAGCTGAAATTCGAAGTGGTAGAGGCCAAGCTCTATCGGTTCAGTTTTTGGAGCGTTTGGAGTAGCGTGGATTCGAGTTCGGGACCGTTCGTGAGGTTAATCCAACCGTGTCTTTCCGTTGATCCGTTGGTTGCGTGATTATCATCACGTTAGGTGAGTTCTATACTCGCTTAGGGATGTTTTGATGTCGAGTCATTTTACTTTCTGAAACGATATTATTGAAATCCGCTTTGTGAAAACTTGACGAGAACGTTTTTATCGAAAAACCGTTAGTGGTAAATGGTTCGAATTGATGAGATTGTTGATTGATGATATGTATTGTTTGATTGTTTAATCGCTTTCACTGGTCTGGAATAATATTCGTTATAATAGGATGTCGACCGAAATGAAATTGGAATCGAAACAGACTTGGAAAAATGACACGAAACTAGAAAATTGGCCACTGTCAAGGACGCACGGATCGTGCCTCACAAGGGCACGAGTCGTGCGCCTTGTTCGCAGTAGCCAAGGAAATGGATTTTTAACACAGCACGGATCGTGCGCCCTTGGCACGGACCGTGCGTGGTTTACGTAATTCAGGTTTTTACAATTTTAGAACACGCACGGATCGTGCGCCTTGGTGGCACAGATCGTGCGCCCTGTACGTTTTTCAACTTGAGTTTTTAAGTGATACGCACGGGTCGTGCGCCTCTGGAGCACGGACCGTGCGGATCCTTCTGTTACCCTAATTCAAAATCCTTTTTAATCCGTTCCAAACGATTCCGATTCCTTTCCGATTGATTCTCCAATGTTTCCCAAGAATGGAAACACACTTATGTCATGAAATAAAGGAAGTTTATGGTAAATCTCACCAGTTATAAATGTTAAGGAAAACCGTACATTAGTAAGACGCGAGTGTACACACGTTAATTCATACAAGTCAAGATAAGAAATATTAATTCAAGGACAAGATACCTTCCCTTGAGGAAGGGTAGACAGTACATGAATGAAAAGGGTGACGACCCTTAGAGGATTGACATACTAGGGGAGGGGAGGGGAAGTCATGAGCCCCAAAACCTAGACTCAAGAGGTTTCACCCACTAGAAATAGCGGGATGAGTTCACCAAAAGCCAAAGAAGTGCCTAAGAATAGGTAGGCTTGAGGTGTTATGCTAGAATGATAAATGAAAAGAAATGTAATGCGTAGTTGCTTAGTAGGGCTACAAATTACAAGAGGTAAAATACGATATGCTTCATGTGTCGCTTAGAAGGGCCATGAGCATAAAAGTTACATGAAAATAATATATGTCCACGTGGTTGCTTATTAGGGCCACGAGTTCAAAGCAAAGGAAATAATGAACCGCTAGAGTTGGTAAGGGGTCTCGATAGGACTCACTGAGATAATGTTTATCTCACCCTTCATATTCGTGGTTTTTACAGAAAAATAGGGGAAAGCAAAGGCGACGAAGCACGGTTAACCGGTGCGACTCTTGGAGTCATTGAAGATTGAGTTTCATGTTTAGACCTTTGTCCCATTTACTGTTTCTATGTTATCGATTGTATAAGGATCATGTATCAGTTGTAAATCATTTCCGCTACTTTATGTTTTGAGTATTGAACACCAGGATTATGTATAAGTCTTAAGTTATGAAGCTTAAGCATTTTGATGAAGTTAAGTACGGTTCGGAGAACCATTTGATATGTATTATCGAAATTTTTAGTTTGTGTTCAATAATCAATAACAGGAAGTTACTCTGATGTGTGCCATTTAGTGAATTTCGGTAGTTCTACATCTTAGAATTTATCAGGGTGTTACACTTCCCCTTTAAGGACACCAATGCAGTCCCATGGAATTACAACGTGAAAGTTTAGACCACTCCCAATGTCATCAACATCTCAGGGACCAGTGGGATGACTCGAGGTGGGCGTATTTACACCCCCGAAGGGCTCAGTGGAGAGCAAACAAAAGAATGGGAAGAAAGAGTCTGCAAAGGCAAAGGCATAGAACAAGAACCTGTTGATAAGAATGTGGGTAAAAGAACACTATCGGAACAAGAAGTCGGCGAATTTTTGAAACTCATGAAACAGAGCGAGTATAAGATAGTTGATCAGCTAAACCAGACCCCTGCCAAGATATCTCTGCTCTCATTATTGCTCAGTTCCGAAGCCCATCGTGCAGCATTGACAAAAGTATTGAATGAAGCCCATGTCGCTCATGACATCTCAGTCGGCCAGTTTGATGGGATCGTTGGAAACCTTGTTGCAAGTAATTACCTCACCTTTACTGATGATGAGATTCCAACTGAAGGAAGGAGGCACAACAAAGCCTTACACATATCTGTGAAATGTGGAAATTACTCGCTTGCTCGGGTGCTTATTGACAATGGATCATCCTTGAATGTATTACCCAGGTCAACCATGGAAAAATTAGATGTGGATTGTTCCTACATGAGACCTAGCTCGATAGTCGTCAGAGCCTTTGACGGATCAAAAAGGGAAGTCATCGGGGAAATAGAATTACCGGTGCAGGTGGGTCCGGAACTCTTCGTAGTGACCTTCCAGATAATGGACATTGCCCCATCCTACAGTTGCCTCTTGGGAAGGCCATGGATCCATTCTGCCGGGCAGTTCCTTCTTCTTTACATCAGAAACTCAAATTCATAGTGAACAACAAGTTGGTGGTTGTTTTCGGTGAAGAGGAAACGCTGGTAAATAGGTCGTCTCCCACTCGTTACATCGAGGCTGCTGAGGAGTCTTTTGAGACTGCCTTACAAGCACTAGAGATTGCCAATGCGTCCAGTATGCTGAAGCCTAAGCTGTCCAAGTCTGCTGTGATGGTTGCTAAAGTCATGATAAACAAAGTTTACCAGGTCGGAAAGGGTTTAGGAAAGACCGAACAGGGGATCCTGACACCGATACAGCTGCAAGAGAACAAAGATAGACGCGGGATAGGGTATTGGCTGATCGCAATGACAAGAGAAGAATTGTGGAAGAAAAGAGAGAGCGGAGGTTAGCCAAACTTGAGGGCAGAGTGCAAAATATGAAGAAGATCATCATCTGCGACATCAAACAGAGTTTTCAGAGTGCGGGAATGCTGAACCCCGATCAGATTGCTGCAGTGGAAGATGATCTAAATGCTGAAGAAGGCGTCGTCAGTCTTGTACGCCCTTGTCTTGCAAATGAAAGGCTCAAGAATTGGGAGATCGTCGATTTTCCTGTAGTTTTTAGTTCAAAGTAATGTTTCTGTAATGCAATCCGATGGCTCTGCCCAAGGCGTTAGGACATTTCATTCGGGCACGCATGTTTCCTTTCAATATCAGTATCAATAAAATGTTATTTCAGATTCTCCAATAAATTTCAGTTTTCTTTTGCATTTGCTTTTTATTTTCTTTTGCTCGTTTTTCATTCCGTCAATTTATACTAATGCAGATTTGAAAAAAACATCTTTGATAATAACAACGCCAAAAATTCATACTGTAACTTTGATCACCCAATTAATCAAACTGAGGAAGATGTTGAAGATAACTGGGAAACTCCTCCAGAGTTAATGAGAATGATGGAACAAGATGAAAAAATGATTCAACCCCACGAGGAATCTACTGAGACAATAAACTTGGGCACAGAGGAAGATAAGAAAGAGGTTAAAATTGGCATCACAATGAAAGACAGTGAGCGAGAGAAACTGGTTAGGCTTTTGTTTGACTATGTTGACATCTTTGCATGGACATACCAAGACATGCCTGGACTGGACCCTAACATAGTCGAGCATAAGTTACCAGTAAAGCTAGAATGCCTGTCGGTAAAACAGGAGCTAAGAAGGATGAAGCCAGATATGTCATTGAAAATCAAAGATGGGGTCAAGAAGCAATTTGATGTTGGATTCTTAGCAGTAGCAAAATACCCTCAGTGGGTAGCCAATATTGTCCCGGTTCCAAAGAAAGATGGGAAAGTTAAGATGTGTGTTGACTATCGAGATCTGAATAGAGCTAGCCCTAAAGATGACTTTCCCTTGCCTCACATTAATGTCCTGGTAGATAGCACGACGCAACACTCTCTTTTCTCCTTCATGGACGGATATTCCGGATATAATCAAATCAATATGGCCCCTGGGACATGGAGAAAACCACCATCATCACTCTTTGGGGCACCTTCTGCCACGTACCAAAGGGCGATGGTAACTTTATTCCATGATATGATGCATAAAGAAATAGAGGTCTACGTAGATGACATGATCGCAAAATCCAAGACTGAAGAAGAACATGTTGTTAATCTGCAAACTCAGATTAAACCCCGCGAAATGTACTTTCGGTGTAACATCAGGAAAGTTGCTGGGGTTCATAGTCAGTCAGAGGGGAATAGAAGTGGATCCAGCCAAAGTACGAGCAATATTAGAAATGCCAGCGCCTAAAACCGAAAGAGAAGTTCGTGGGTTCCTGGGAAGGTTGAACTACATCTCTAGATTCATATCCCAATTAACATCGACCTGCGAGCCTATCTTCAAGTTGCTGTGCAAGAACCAAGAAACAAAGTGGAATGATAACTGCCAGCAAGCCTTTGAAAAGATCAAGAGGTACCTCCAAAATCCACCGATTCTGATGCCACCGGTGCAAGGCAGACCTCTCATTCTATACTTAACAATGCTAGACAACTCAATGGGTTGCGTACTGGGGAAACATTATGAGTCTGGAAGGAAAGAACACGCCATCTACTACCTAAGTAAGAAGTTCACCGAGTGCGAGACAAGATACTCATCGTTGGAAAAAACGTGTTGTGCTTTGGCCTAGGCGGCACGTCACCTGAAGCAGTATATGCTGAACCACACGACTTGGTTGGTATCTAAAATGGATCCAATCAAGTACATTTTTGAAAAACCCTCCCTCACAGGAAGAATCGCCCGATGGCAAATGCTACTATCCGAATACGACCTCTTGTATGTCACTCAAAGAAATCAAAGGCAGTGCCTTAGCTGAATACTTGGCACATCAGTCCATTGAGGATTACCAATCAATGCAGTGTGATTTCCCAGATGAAGATATAATGGCTTTATTCAGAGAAGGGAAATCTCCAGACAACGAAAGGTGGATAATGTCATTCGATGGCACTTCCAATTTGCATGGGCACGGGGTCGGAGCTGTATTGATTTCTCCTGATAACCGCTTCATACCATTTACTGCTAGACTGAGCTTCTATTGCACCAATAACATTGCAGAATATGAAGCGTGTGTCCTAGGCATCAAAGCGGCCCTTGAATGGAAAGTCAAAAGGCTCGATGTATATGGGGACTCAGCCTTAGTCATCCATCAGATTAAAGGTGACTAGGAAACCAGGGATTCCAAATTGATTCCTTATCGCGATCACATCCAAAAGATGATTAAACGGTTCGAGGAGATCACTTTCCACCATCTCCCTCGCGAAGAAAATCAGTTGGCTGACGCTTTAGCGACTTTGTCATCAATGTACAATATCAATGACAACAAAAGTCTGACATTCATCCGAATCCAGCATCGAGACCTGCCGGCACATCATTGTGTGGCAATCGAAGAAGAGCCTGATAATAAACCTTGGTATTACGATATCAAGCATTATATCACAAATAGAGAGTACCCTCCTGGTGCCACTGAGAATGATAAGAGAACACTTAGGAGGTTGTGAATGGATTTCTTCCTAAATGGGGAGGTGCTTTACAAAAGGAATCACGATATGGTCCTCCTCAGGTGTGTGGCAAAAGAAGAAGCAGAAAGAATTATGAAAGACGTCCATGAAGGCTCGTTCGGAACCCATTCTAACGGGCACACCATGGCGAGAAAAATCTTAAGGGCCGACTACTACTGGTTGTCAATGGAGACCGACAGCTTTAACTACGTGAGAAAATGCCACAAATGTCAAATCTACGCTGATAATATCCACGTACCACCTGTTTCTTTGAATGTCCTAACAGCACCATGCCCATTCTCAATGTGGGGAATGGATGTCATCGGTCCCATCGAACCTAAGGCATCAAATGGGCATCGCTTCATTCTTGTCGCTATTGATTATTTCACTAAATGGGTCGAGGCCGCTTCTTATGCCAGTGTAACAAAATTTGTGGTTGTCAAGTTCATAAAAAGAGATTTGATCTGCCGTTACGGTCTTCCAAATAAGATCATCACGGATAATGGGACCAACCTGAACAACAAGATGATGAAAGAGTTGTGTTGCGACTTCAAAATCCAACATCATAATTCCTCCCCATACCGTCCAAAGATGAATGGGGCAGTCGAAGCGGCAAATAAGAACATAAAGAAGATTGTGCAAAAGATGGTGGTGACCTTCAAGGACTGGCATGAAATGTTGCCTTTCGCTTTACATGGGTATCGGACCTCAGTTCGCACGTCAACAGAGGCAACACCATTCTCACTAGTATATGGGATGGAAGCAGTTCTTCCCATCGAAATCGAAATACCCTCTCTGCGAGTGCTAATGGAAACAAAATTAGAGGAAGCAGAATGGGTTCAAGGTCTCCTGGATCAGTTGAACCTCATAGAGGAAAAGAGAGTGGTTGCTTTGTGTCACAGGCAGTTGTATCAGCAAAGAATGAAGAAAGCTTACGATAAGAAAGTTCGACTCCGGCAGTTTCAAGAAGGCGATCTCGTGCTCAAGAAGATTTTGCCTATCCAAAAGGATTCCTGTGGAAAATGGACCCCTAATAACGAAGTACCTTATGTGGTTGTTGTGTAAAATCGCGAGCAAGTATACACAGTCCAACAAGTAGTATATGATAAGAAAAGATCGTTCCCACGAGGATTGAGGTCTAAAATGTGCTTAATTTGGCTAGCAAATTAGTGAGGTAAAAATAATAGACACAAATTTTTGAAAGCATTTTAAACAACAAATTAAGTAAAAGGGTGTGAAAATCAGTATTGAGAATGAGTTGGAATGTGTTCACTAAGTAACTCTTTTCTAGTGCAGTAGTACTGCGTCTAATGCTGCAGCAATAGATGCTGTCGCAATAGTTGTTGTTTTGTCAAACACTTCCACTAGGGTTTCTCTACAAGAGTCTATGTCTAGACCCTAAATAGGTACTTCCTAGGCTCCTCACGCACCCACAGTGTTCATCTCATGGATTTTTCCCTCCTATGTCTAGGGTTTAAGCAAGAAGCATTAAAGTGTCCTTTACTACTTACTATCCATGTTATCTTTTGAGATCTATTCATAAACCATTTCTGAATTTACGAATTTACTTAAGTTAGATGGCCATTCCTAATTTAAGATGGAAATATTAAGCTCACAAAAGATAAATTGCTAAAACATCAAACGCATTTCATCAAATGCACTAAAAATTCATTACATAGATCCCAACATTCCAACTATGAGTATTTAGCTCATAATGAGCAAACTAGACAAGAAACACAACTCAAACATGTTTGTAACAATCATATTCAAGAAATACAAGATAGAGGTTATACTAAGTGAGAAGATCCGAAGATACACTCCAAGAAGAGAGTCTCAAGGAGAGGGTTCAGCTCCCACGTAGCACAATCAACAAGTATTGTGGCTCCTGTCGTTGTTGCAACAATGATTCCAGCAATGATCTTCGCAAGTTTGGTAATGGAAGGTAGCATAGGTAAAAATGGTGGAAAGCTATTTCTAAACTTTCCTTTTCAGACCTAGCATGCCATGAATGAAGAAGGAGGCTCCCTTTTATAGCTCTAGGGTACATGATCCAAGAAAACCCTAAATTTGAGGCTCCCTTTGTCCTTTGTGTGCCTAAAAGTACAAGTGCCCAAGAAAAAGTAGAATATTCCCTGTTCAGGTGCTGGCACTAGCTGGACGTGCTCGTCCTTGCCATTACAGTTGTCCTTCGCTACTTTTAGCGCGTCCCATCCTTCTCTCTCATCTTTTGCATAAATGTATTGCTGTAGTTACTAATGCTGCAGCAATTGAACACACAATCAAGGCACACAAATAGGGCACCTAAATGCCAAATATTAAGAACTCGGGAATGTAACTTTCTAAACTTAAAACATAATATTTACATATGCTAACTTACTAATTACGTGAGAATAAACAATGAATTAACCTTAAGAATGCATAAATAACTCTTATAAATAAGAGTTATCACACCCCCAAACTTAATCCATTGCTTGTCCTCAAGCAACGACACTTGACAAAGACACAACAAGATATGATCAGCCACATCAAATTCATAACCTTCTTGAATAATAGGTCCATCTTGAGCTTAACTTTCAGAATCCTCAATGGTTATATGCCTACCCAATCAGCTTCCTAAGTTACCATGTTCATAGTGTGTGTGTGATCTCTAAGTCAGTTCAGCACAGAACAAGCTTCCAAAGTTCAGTTAGCTAAAACAAGAGTGGTTTTCTTTTGGTCATACCAAAGAATTTTCAAAAGATAAGGTAGTCTAACAACTTCAGCATAAGAAAGGGGGGACTTCAAAGCACAACAAAGGGCTTAGATAAACAAGTTAGATACTGGGCCAGTGCTCTATATTTACAGACTTTAACTTTATTGCTGCAACAACAATTGTTGCAGCAATTTACACTTGACGACTTCCTTGTTGCGATGCCTATTTTTGACTTTTTTTTTGCAATTGCAATCCTAACATTTATTTGCTTTGTACATATGTTCTATGCACTGGCCCTCCTATGTATCTTCATGTTTGGCCTTAGTATAACTGATGCACCCCCAAACTTAGTTTCATATGCTACCCTAAATTTTTATTAAGACTTTGGCACAACCTAGGTCCAGCAACACTAGCTTAGCATCAGATCATTTTTGACTTGCTAAGCACTACCCTGAACACAGAGTAATGTGTGGGAACAAAGCTAACTTAGTTTTCTTAAATAGGGTAAACATCATATTGCTGCAGCAACAGCTGCTGCAGCATTCACTCTTCTCACGGCTTTCATCACTAAGTAGCTCAAGATGACTCTAATTTTTTTATATGGCTGATTTAATCTTACATAAAACATCTAATAAAAGACTTAACCATAAAACATCTAATAAAATACTTAACCTAAATCCTCCCCCCCCCCCTTAGAGCTGAGCAGTGTCCCCACTGCTTGCACATTTGGGAAAGGGATGATAACTTGACACAACTACAAACAACATGCACTTAACAAAGATAGAAACTAAAGCACAACTGCTGAATGCTATTAATTAAAACACTAAAATAAAGACAAAGTTTTAAGAGGTAGAAGGTTTTCCTGATGGTGCTCTAGGACTGGTTCTGGGCTTGCCTCCACACTTGACTCTTGGTTTGTAGATTTTGTGCTTCTTGGCTACTGGTTCTTTCCCAGCATTGCTATCTTCTGTTGTTGCTGCAGCATCAGATTGCTGCAGCACTGGGTCTGTATCTGCAACAGCAGAACCAGCAACAGAAGACGGTTCCTTCAAATTCAGCACTGTGTTGGCTACAAGCTCCAGAGTAGCTTTAGCTGCTGCAACTTTCTCAGCCTCTGCTATTGCTGCAACATAACGCACAACATCATCTTCTTTGTCAGCACTTGCAGCAGCCACAACTCTTTCCATCTCTGCCTCTTCTTCAGCATTGACCCCAACACCTTCTGCCTCTGCTTCTTGGACCTTTTTAAACTTCCTCTTTCTTGCCATTACCTTGGTTCTGGGCTTCTTTTCTGCCACTAGTGGTGGATTAGTCACATTTACCTCTACTACTGTTGCTGTAGCATCACTTGCAGCAACCTTGTCTTTTTGAGTTTGGGCATCTGGCTGGGGTATTGTGGGCACTAGGTTAGGCTTTTCATTTGGCTGGATTTGGGGTTCTTCAGTGTTTTGGTTTAGTTGCTGAGGTGGAGGGGTTGGTGTTTTGGTGATTTTGGTAGGGGAGGATTAGAGCTGGCAAAACGGGCTACCCGGCCCATATCGGGCCGGCCCATACCGGGTGCGGGCTTTTGCGGGCTGGACTAAAAAGCCCAGATTAAAATTCGGCCTCAACAATTGTGGCGCAAGCCCGGCCCTATGCAGGCCACGGGCTTTTCGGGCTAGCCCGCATTATACGCAATATTAATTAAAAAATTATTTTTTATAAAAAGTAAAATAAAAATATGCTTATTATTTATATTTTAGGAATAGAGTAATTTAAAATAAGAAAGTGAAAACATTAAAACTTAAACTGTGGCTGCAACTTATGTTTGCTGCCTAATTCAAAACTGCAATATACATTGATAATCAACATTCATAACAAACAACTTTTTTTATGACAAAACAAAACAAACAACTTGTTATAACTATAAGTAAATATTAAAAACATAACAAATACGTATATGATAAATTGTCAAGAAAAGTACTTACATGTTAACTTGTTAATATTAGGTGCGCACAAAATAAAAACATGTTTTAGAATATAGATAGATCATCATGCGAGTACTTTTATAATATACATGGACAGTGGACCGTGTAGTTTATGTTTTATATATTGAAAACATAAAATATTTAGTGTCAAATTAATCACTTTAGGGAATTATGTCGTGACATATAGCCCTTGCGGGCTTACGAGCTACCCATGGCCCGATCGGGCCGGCCCGACACGGGCTCGGGCTTTTATGGATAGGGACAAAAAGCCCGGATATAAAAATGGGCTCAACTTTTTAAGCCAAAGCCCTATGTTTTTTCGGGCTAGCCCGGCCCGGCGGGCTCGGCCCATTTTGCCAGCTCTAGGGAGGATGGTGGTGTGGGTGATTTAGGGGGGGTATGGGGAAAGGGTTGGTTAGGGTTAGGCTCATATGTGGTGGTTTTGGATGGTGTGGCTAAAGGTTCAGTGTTTGGGTTTGGTTCCATCTCTATATCAGTGTGGTCATCCCACTCTTGTTCTGCTTTTTCACTTTCTTCAGATGATTCTTCCTCCTCTTCACCTTCTTCATCTAACTCTGCCATAACACTTCTGTTTTCTTCTTTTCCTTCAGCGCTCAAAGAGCCACTGTCTTCTGTCAACAGAGGATCCTCTTCCTCAATTACTTTTTCTTTCTTCTTCCCTTTCTTGCTGAGTGCAACTGCCATCTTTGACTTAGCAGGCACTACAGCTTCTTCTTTCTCCACGAGCTCGTCTTCATTTTCAAACTCAGATAATTCCTTTTCTACAAATTCCTCTTCCAAAATCCAGTCAGGGAATACAGGTGGTTCTTCCACTGCTTTGCTTTTAAAATTATCAGCAAACAACTTCTTTTGCCATTCATGCTGTGCCTTTTGAAATTGCCACATAGCACGTTACTGCAGCAACAGTTGCTGCAACACCATGCTATCACCTGATGTGTCAGCAGTTGACTTCTTTGAAGCGCAAATTGCTGGGAATGCTGCCATTGGATATCCTATATCTTCACTTCTTTCAATTTCCACTCCAGCATTCACACAAAGGTCAGTTATCAAGCATGGAAAGAATAAATATCCAGCAGACTTGATCTTACATTCAACTATCTCCCTAGCAATCAGCCTACCAACATCAACATCTTTTCCTCCTAAAATAGCATCAAGCACGAGCAGTCTTTCCTTCTCCACATTTGTTGTGTGTGATGTAGGTAGAATTGAGTGCTTAACAAAATTAAACCATACCTTAGCATCTTCTTTAAGATTGACCCTGGGAAGTCTGAATTCATTGGTACTGTTCTTCAACCATTGAGTACCAGGCACAACAACTGTCTTCTTTACCACTTCCATTTCCTTTCTTCCATAGCCTTCGACCCTCTTCGCAAATGTCAGCCCATTGTATCCTAGCCCTAAGGCTTCATTGATGATTCATGATTCAAACTTGACTGGCACATTATGGACTACAGAGTAGAACTGTGGTTTCCCATCCTTCGCTTCTGTAATCCCCTTGTAAAATTCACGAACCACGTTTTCATAGAACGAATTGGGCTATTGCACAAAGCGAGTCCATCCCAATGCTTTCACAATGGATGTGAAAGCATTAGGTGCACCCAAAAGCCGAAAGCCCCTTTCGGCCAAGAATTTCATTTTGCGGAACTTCATGGGGTCATCAGCACCTTCGATCTTCTTTCTTGACAATCCACGCGAAGAGCGCCTTGATTCTCCCACAGTCAACTTAGATTGACGCCTTCCACTTGATTTCACAGCGCTGGATTTAGTGCGAGGCATGATGGTTTGGGATTGAGACTTGGGAAACAGTGTTTGAACAGTGATGGTGAGAAATTGGGTGAGTTCTTGATTGTGGTGAAGATGGGAGGGACGGATTCTTTGATGTTTATAGTGAGATGAGACGGTTTTGCATTTTGGAACATGGGGGAAGTTATTGTCCTAGCCGTTAAGGCTAACGACATGTGTATGGAGGGGGTTTAAGGTGGGAGAGGTGGTGGGACTTGGTGTGACATGGATAAGACACGTATGATAATTGATAACTCTATTGTTTACTTTTTGGTTTAAGATATTTTTCCCCAAATTTTACCAGTGCAACAGTTAACTCATACGTTGCTGCCACATTGCTGCCGCAACAGTTGCTGCCACAACCTGATTCGTCCTACAAGCTCTAAAATCCTGCACAAAACAACAAAAACCACAAATACAATTTATTAGTTTAAAAACTCTGGGCTGCCTCCCAGTAGCGCTTGGTTTAAGAGTCCTCAGCCAGACTATCCTCTAATGCTAGAGATCCTTCAATTCAGTGGTGACCTTATCCCTCACCACAGGTTCACCATAATAGGGTTTTACCCTCTGACCATTGGCTTTGAAGCTAGATTTGGTTGCTTCATCATATAACTCCACGACACCATGAGGATAAAATTTAACCAGCTTGAATGGACCAGACCACCTGGACTTAAGTTTTCCAGAAAACAATTTGAGTCTTGAGTTCAATAGCAACACTTGTCCCCCTTCAATGAGTTCATTTTTGTGGATTTTTCTATCATGCCAAGCTTTGGTTTTTGCTTTGTACAGTTCTGTACTTTCATAAGCAAAATGTCTCATTTCTTCAAGCTCATTCAATTGTAGAAGCCTGGCTGCACCTGCCTTTTCATAATCATAATTGATCTTTTTGATTGCCCAAAATGATTTATGTTGAAGCTCAAGAGGTAGGTGACAAACTTTGCCATAAACAATTCTATAAGGAGACATTACCAAAGGAGTTTTGAATGCAGTTCTGTAGGCCCATAAAGCATCATCCAAGTGAACGGGCCAATCCTTTCTTGTAGGTCCTACCATCTTTTCCAGCACTCTTTTGATTTCTCTATTGGATAGCTCTGCTTGCCCACTTGTTTGAGGGTGGTAAGCAGTTGCTATCTTGTGTTTTACTCCATACTTAGCAAGAAGGTTCTCAATCAATTTGTTACAGAAATGAGATCCTTCATCACTGATTATAGCTCTTGGAGTCCCAAACCTTGTAAAGATGTTTCTTTGCAGAAATTTGCTGACAGATTTTGCATCATTGGTAGGTAGAGCTACAGCTTCAACCCACTTTGATACATAATCAACAGCCACCAATATGTATAAATTGCCAAAAGATGGTGGAAAAGGTCCCATAAAATCCATACCCCAAACATCAAAGAGTTCTACCTTCAAAATGTTTGTTAATGGCATTTCATGCTTGCTAGAAATGTTACCAGTCCTTTGACAATTATCACATCTCTTAACCAATTCATGAGCATCTTTAAAAATGGTAGGCCATTAATATCCAGATTGTAATACTTTGGCTGCTGTCCTCATACCTCCAAAATGCCGACCATATGGAGCTGCATGGCATTGCTGCAGCACCACTTGCTGCTCTTCTTCAGCCACACATCTTCTTAGAAGTTGATCAGGGCACTTCTTGTACAGAAAAGGTTCATCCAAGAAATATTGCTTGAAAAGATGAAAGAACCTTTTCTTCTGCTGAGAAGTCATATCACAAGGCACCACTCTACTGACCAAGTAATTCACAATATCTGCATACCAAGGTGCTGCAGCATCTGTTGCTGCAGGAGTTACTGCAATCAACTTTTCATCAGGGAAACACTCATTGATAGATTTCGCCACTTTGATTACCTGCATTTTCACCTTCCAATCTAGACAAATGATCAGCAACTTGGTTCTCCACCCCGTTTTTGTCTCTAATTTCAAGATCAAATTCTTGAAGGAGGAGAACCCATCTTATTAACCTAGGTTTTGCATCTTTTTTAGCAATCAAATACTTAATGGCAGAATGATCAGTGAAAACAATTACTTTGGTGCCAACTAAGTATGATCTAAATTTATCAAAAGCAAAGACCACAGCTAGTAATTCCTTTTCAGTAGTGGTGTAATTCAATTGTGCATCAATAAGTGTTTTGCTAGCATAATAAATAGAGTGGAAAACCTTGTCATACCTTTGGCCAAGGACAGATCCTATGGCAAAGTCACTAGCAAGCATTGACACATGGTGTCTTACCAATCTGGAGTCACAATCACTGGTGCTGAAACCAGTGCCTTATTTAGTGTGTTGAATGCTTCTAGACGGGGTTCATCAAAGACAAATGGTGTGTCAAGCTGTAACCATTGACACAATGACTTTGAAATTTTAGAAAAGTCTTTAATGAACCTCCTGTAAAACCATGCATGCCCCAGAAAACTTCTCACACTTTTCACATTTGTGGGTGGAGACATCTTTTCAATTACTTCAACCTTGGCCCTATCAACTTCAATTCCCTTCTTTGAAATTCTGTGACCTAGAACAATCCCTTCTTGAACCATGAAATGACATTTTTCCCAATTTAACACCAGATTGGTTTCTTCACATCTATCCAAAATTTCCTCCAAGTTATTGAGACATAGTTGGAATGATTCCCCAAAGAATGAAAAATCATCCATAAATACCTCCATTGATTTCTCAATAAACTCAGAAAAAATTGACATCATGCACCTCTGAAAGGTAGCTGGTGCATTACATAACCCAAATGGCATCCTTCTAAATGCAAAGGTACCATAGGGGCATGTGAATGTGGTCTTATGCTGATCCTCAGGTACAATGGCTATTTGATTATAACCAGAGTAACCATCAAGGAAACAATAGAATTTCTTACCAGCTAACCTATCCAACATCTGATCAATGAATGGTAAAGGGAAATGGTCCTTCTTTGTAGCCTTGTTGAGCTTTCTATAATCCATGCATATTCTCCACCCTATGACTGGTTTTGTAGGAATCAATTCATTTTTCTCATTAGCTACCACTGTCACTCCTCCCTTCTTTGGAACACATTGCATAGGACTTACCCATGCACTGTCTGAAATGGGATAGACAATACCAACATCAAGCCATTTGATTATCTCCTTCTTAACAACCTCCTTCATGATAGGATTAAGTCTCCTCTTCCCTTCAATACTATTCTTTGAATTTTCATCCAAAATGATTCTATGCATACAGATGGTAGGACTTATTCTCTTTATATCAGCCATGTTCCACCCAATTGCTTTCTTATGCCTTCTTAGGGTAGTAATGAGATCATATTCCTGACTTTTGGTGAGGTCATAAGTGTTAGACTATAGTATAACCTTAGAGGGGGGGGGTGAATAAGGTTATGTGCAAAATATGAATTCTTTTCAAAATAAATGATAAGTTTGTTTTAAATCAAATGCGGAAACTTCGATTTAAACTTTAAATGGTGCAAGCAGGCAGATTTAGGCACAAAGAGATATTATACTATTTTCAATATACACAATAAGATTATTTATAAGAAGTGTAGTGATATTGAATATAGTAGAAAGTAGATCAATTTGAGTGATATGGAAGATGATAGACAGACAGATCAGTAGTACAACGAGAATAACTATAACCAGATTAACATATTCAGATCAGAGTAGGAATATAGTTATACAACCAGATTAACAGATTCAGATCGGAGTAGTGATATTATAAACAGATATAAACAGTAAATAAAGTAAAGAGAGAGGGATAGAGATACACCAGGAATTTTACGAGGTTCGAGATAAAAGCCCTACGTCCTCGGCCTCCGGCTTTGCAACCTTTGGACTTGCTGAAAACCACTATATGAAGAACCAATGTTTTACAAACAATCAACTTCAAATAGCAAATCTCAATTCCCCTGAATTGAGAACCCGAGCTCCCCGCTAAGGATTTCAACCGCTTCAATCTCCTGATTGAACGACCCAAGAGCACCTCCCAGGATTTCAATACCACTTCAATCTTCACCGATTGAACGACCCAAGATTACCTCCCGGGATTTCAAACCAACTCAATCTCCTGATTGAGAGACCCAAGAACAAATTCCCAGGATTTCAAAGTGACCCCCACAATAGTAGATTACAATATAGAAGCTATGATCTAATCACCTCAGATAATATGACAATATAATAGCTGCGAGAGATGAGTGACTAGATCTATAAAAAATGATATGAAAGTGATAGCTCTATTTTTCTCTTTCTCAGATCTAGAAAATGTACGTGAGAAGTAGAGAAGATGTGATTTGTTGGTGTGGATGAGTGAGATGAAAAGTGTTTCACACCTGCCTATTTATAGGCTTAGGAAAGCGTAGATCTGAGAAAAAACATTTAAAGAAATGATGAATCGATTGTTTGATGAAGTTAAAATGTTGATGAATCGATTCTTATCATTTTAGAAGACATAAGAATCGATTATATGGCTAGTTAAAAACTTGAGGAATCGATTCTTTACATATGGAGAACATAGGAATCGATTGTTTGTTTCTTTGGAAATAGGTGGGAATCGATTTTCAGGACATCCTGAATAAGGTAGGAATCGATTCTTACTTTGTTTAAAATGAGGAGGAATCGATTCATAGCCTATAGGATTGCTTGAAAATCGATTTCATAGTCTTTTGAAATAGAAGGAAATCGATTCTTACCTTTGGCTTGAGAATATGTAGAAATCGATTACATGCTTCAAACATAGGATAAGGAAATCGATTCTTGGCCTATAGGTGAGCCTAAAATCGATTTCATAGTCTATATAATTTGTATAAATCGATTTCATAGTCATTGGAACAAAATAGAAATTGATTTTTGATTTCCACAAAATCGTTTTATGGTTTAATTGCCACCTTATGCATGCATGCAATTTTATAAAATATTTTTCCAAAACTATTTTGATGCACCATGCATGTTTTGAAAAACTCATCTCTCAGCTACTAAAAGTCATAGACCTTCAGTGATAGGACCTTACACAGTGTCCTAAAGAAAGCGGAAAAACAATTAGGTCTTCAACTGCTGAGGTGGCTTCTTCTCCAAGCTGCTCCACTTTAATATTTTCTGCTCTTTGATTCATGTCCTGTACTTCATTTTGTCCCTGCACTTTTATACACTGCAACTATTAGTAGACTAAATGTAATTTGTTATCATACAAAACAAAGAGTGTTTGTCCTTGGTTCAACAAACTCCCCATTTTTGATGATAACAAATTACATTATGCATAGGGAGACCATAATAGAGAAACAATGGCAGAAGCTCCCCCTAAGCATAAGCATAACAAAATAAGCAGTACGACAGCAGGATAGCAGCAATTATTTTCTCCCCCATTAAATTAAATTAATAGTAACTTAATTTTCTCCCCCATTAAATTAATAACATGCATATTCTCTCCCTTTTGCATACAATTTCTCCCCCTTTGTTTTCATCAAAAAGGAGGTGGGGTGAATACATACAACATAAGCACTTTATAAACTTGCATAATAAATAAGCAACATTGCATAGCATATGATATATCAAAAACAGCAGTTCATGCTATGCTCCCCCTTACTTGGTGATCCCCCTTAATAATTTTAGAATGCAAGGCTTTAGCAAAAAGAGGGTGGATCATAATGGTTTTAAAAATATGATACCCAATATAATCATCCTTGGTTCAACTATATAGGTATCATTTTTTAACATCAAAAATATGTTGCATCAAAGATCCAGCACAATAGAGAGAAAAAAAGTTTGATGCACACAAAATTTTTTTTTCAAATATGTCTCTAATACTTGTTGAGTTATATTTAATTTCTACTTTATAACACATTTTCAACAGAGGTGAATAAAATTTTACCAATCTAACCTTCACCAGTGATTCTTCCTCTATTGTTGTTATCACGAGTCACATGACTGCTGTTTCTGAGTATTACGAATCTTTTTGTGTCTCCAGTCATGAACTTCGAGTCTCTGCTATCAAGGTATTGATCTGACCCCCATACCCTGTAGCACACCTGCACTAAGATCAAGTAGAAAATTTTGGTACCCAATTCTCTTTGGGTCCTTTGGGGTTAGTCATCAAGGGGTTTGTTTTCACAATCCACCTTGGTTTCTCACAAGCAGGTATAAGGGTACCAAGCTCACATAATTTACGGATAGGACATCTAGGTGAGCTATGGTTTCCCTTTTGACAGTGGGTGCATGAGAAAACAATGGGTTTATAACTTGAAGTAGATGCAACAAAAGTTAATTTCTTGTTTAGAATGGAGGAGGTGGAATTACCTTTGTACCCAATTCCTCTCCTATCAACATATTGATGTTGAGAGTGAAGCAACTGAGTCAAGGTCTTTTCACCAACCTCAAACTTTTTCAATGTTTCTTTCAAAAGTTCATTTTCAACCTTGGCATTTTCAAAATTTTGTTTAAGCTCACAAAACTCAAGGTTGACAGATTTATGCAGTTCATTCTTTAATCTATCTACTTCATTTTCAAGTGTCTCAATTTTAGTGAGCATGCTTTTGTTACTCTTTGCCAATTTCTTAGATTTTAACAAAAGAGTTTCATGTTCAGAATAGAGAGCATCAAAAGCCTCACTCAAATCTTGACTACTACAACCATCATCAAGTAAATCATCATGTATAGAAGAATTAGAAAGACTAGAAGAGTTAAGGCTTACCTTAGATGAGTCATTTGCCATATGACAAACACCATTTGCAATTTGCTCTTCTTCGTCTGTGTCACTATCAGAGCCAAGACAATCCCATATGGTAGCCTTAGGTGTTTCACATGCCGTGAGACAAATGGCATTTGCAACCTCCTCTTCTTCACTGTCAGTATAGTTGTTCCATGTAGCCTTCTTAGCTTTCTTGGATTTTTTTGAGTTATTTCTCTTTTCAAGTTTGTTGAATTTCGTGAATTCTTCAAATAATTCAGCCATGTCTTCATCATCAGATTCTTCATCAGACTCAACCTCTTTCCTTGCTACTTTAGGAGTTTTAGCAGCAAGGGCAAGAGACTTTCTTTCTTTTACCATTTCTGCTTCTTGATCTTTGTTAGCAGCCAATACAACCTCAAAGGCTAGAAGTGACCCGATAAGGTCTTCTTGGGGTAGAGTGCCAATATCTTTGGCTTCAGTGATTGCACAAGTTTTTGGAAAGAACTCACCAGTCAGAGATGCAAGAATCTTCCCATTTATATCTTTTGTAGAATACCTTTTTCCCAGAGCCCTCAGGTTGTTTATAATCAGATTCAGTCTCTGGTGCATAGCTGCAACAGATTCACCTTCCTTCATTTTGAATGATTCATACTCAGAAGTTAGGATTCTGATTTTTGTATCCTTTACTTGGCTTGTACCGACATGAGTAGCTTCCAGACAATCCCAGATTTCTTTTGCTGTTTGACACCCTTTTACTCTTCCATACTCTTCTTCACAAAGTGATAGGTGAAGAATATTCATAGCCTTGGCATTTTGAGATATTTTGTCAAGCTCAGATTTTCTTAGCTCACTCAGATCAATGGTGTAGATGTCTTCAACTGGAACTTCCTCTGCTTTGCCATTAGCTTGAGTTTTGATTTTCATCGGAATCAGAGGTCCATCAGCAATGATCCTCCACAGAGTGAAACCTATAGCCTGCACATGACATTTCATTCGACTACTCCAATAGTCATAGTTAGTCCCATCAAACAGGGGTGGCCTATAAGAAGACATCCCCTCTTTCATAAAAGAACCCATAATCACAGATAGATAAATAAAATTTAAATTGCGAGATGTTAAGCTCTATATGCAATTTCTAGCTCTTGATACCACTTGTTAGACTATAGTATAACCTTAGAGGGGGGGTGAATAAGGTTATGTGCAAAATATGAATTCTTTTCAAAATAAATGATAAGTTTGTTTTAAATCAAATGCGGAAACTTAGATTTAAACTTTAAATGGTGCAAGCAGGCAGACTTAGGCACAAAGAGATATTATACTATTTTCAATATACACAATAAGATTATTTATAAGAAGTGTAGTGATATTGAATATAGTAGAAAGTAGATCAATTTGAGTGATATGGAAGATGATAGACAGACAGATCAGTAGTACAACGAGAATAACTATAACCAGATTAACATATTCAGATCAGAGTAGGGATATAGTTATACAACCAGATTAACAGATTCAGATCGGAGTAGTGATATTATAAACAGATATAAACAGTAAATAAAGTAAAGAGAGAGGGATAGAGATACACCAGGAATTTTACGAGGTTCGGGATAAAAGCCCTACGTCCTCGGCCTCCGGCTTTGCAACCTTTGGACTTGCTGAAAACCACTATATGGAGAACCAATATTTTACAAACAATCAACTTCAAATAGCAAATCTCAATTCCCCTGAATTGAGAACCCGAGCTCCCCGCTAAGGATTTCAACCGCTTCAATCTCCTGATTGAACGACCCAAGAGCACCTCCCAGGATTTCAATACCACTTCAATCTTCACCGATTGAACGACCCAAGATTACCTCCCAGGATTTCAAACCAACTCAATCTCCTGATTGAGAGACCCAAGAACAAATTCCCAGGATTTCAAAGTGACCCCCACAATAGTAGATTACAATATAGAAGCTATGATCTAATCACCTCAGATAATATGACAATATAATAGCTGCGAGAGATGAGTGACTAGATCTATAAAAAATGATATGAAAGTGATAGCTCTATTTTTCTCTTTCTCAGATCTAGAAAATGTACGTGAGAAGTAGAGAAGATGTGATTTGTTGGTGTGGATGAGTGAGATGAAAAGTGTTTCACACCTGCCTATTTATAGGCTTAGGAAAGCGTAGATCTGAGAAAAAACATTTAAAGAAATGATGAATCGATTGTTTGATGAAGTTAAAATGTTGATGAATCGATTCTTATCATTTTAGAAGACATAAGAATCGATTATATGGCTAGTTAAAAACTTGAGGAATCGATTCTTTACATATGGAGAACATAGGAATCGATTGTTTGTTTCTTTGGAAATAGGTGGGAATCGATTTTCAGGACATCCTGAATAAGGTAGGAATCGATTCTTACTTTGTTTAAAATGAGGAGGAATCGATTCATAGCCTATAGGATTGCTTGAAAATCGATTTCATAGTCTTTTGAAATAGAAGGAAATCGATTCTTACCTTTGGCTTGAGAATATGTAGAAATCGATTACATGCTTCAAACATAGGATAAGGAAATCGATTCTTGGCCTATAGGTGAGCCTAAAATCGATTTCATAGTCTATATAATTTGTATAAATCGATTTCATAGTCATTGGAACAAAATAGAAATTGATTTTTGATTTCCACAAAATCGTTTTATGGTTTAATTGCCACCTTATGCATGCATGCAATTTTATAAAATATTTTTCCAAAACTATTTTGATGCACCATGCATGTTTTGAAAAACTCATCTCTCAGCTACTAAAAGTCATAGACCTTCAGTGATAGGACCTTACACAGTGTCCTAAAGAAAGCGGAAAAACAATTAGGTCTTCAACTGCTGAGGTGGCTTCTTCTCCAAGCTGCTCCACTTTAATATTTTCTGCTCTTTGATTCATGTCCTGTACTTCATTTTGTCCCTGCACTTTTATACACTGCAACTATTAGTAGACTAAATGTAATTTGTTATCATACAAAACAAAGAGTGTTTGTCCTTGGTTCAACAAACTCCCCATTTTTGATGATAACAAATTACATTATGCATAGGGAGACCATAATAGAGAAACAATGGCAGAAGCTCCCCCTAAGCATAAGCATAACAAAATAAGCAGTACGACAGCAGGATAGCAGCAATTATTTTCTCCCCCATTAAATTAAATTAATAGTAACTTAATTTTCTCCCCCATTAAATTAATAACATGCATATTCTCTCCCTTTTGCATACAATTTCTCCCCCTTTGTTTTCATCAAAAAGGAGGTGGGGTGAATACATACAACATAAGCACTTTATAAACTTGCATAATAAATAAGCAACATTGCATAGCATATGATATATCAAAAACAGCAGTTCATGCTATGCTCCCCCTTACTTGGTGATCCCCCTTAATAATTTTAGAATGCAAGGCTTTAGCAAAAAGAGGGTGGATCATAATGGTTTTAAAAATATGATACCCAATATAATCATCCTTGGTTCAACTATATAGGTATCATTTTTTAACATCAAAAATATGTTGCATCAAAGATCCAGCACAATAGAGAGAAAAAAAGTTTGATGCACACAATTTTTTTTTTCAAATATGTCTCTAATACTTGTTGAGTTATATTTAATTTCTACTTTATAACACATTTTCAACAGAGGTGAATAAAATTTTACCAATCTAACCTTCACCAGTGATTCTTCCTCTATTGTTGTTATCACGAGTCACATGACTGCTGTTTCTGAGTATTACGAATCTTTTTGTGTCTCCAGTCATGAACTTCGAGTCTCTGCTATCAAGGTATTGATCTGACCCCCATACCCTGTAGCACACCTGCACTAAGATCAAGTAGAAAATTTTGGTACCCAATTCTCTTTGGGTCCTTTGGGGTTAGTCATCAAGGGGGTTGTTTTCACAATCCACCTTGGTTTCTCACAAGCAGGTATAAGGGTACCAAGCTCACATAATTTACGGATAGGACATCTAGGTGAGCTATGGTTTCCCTTTTGACAGTAGGTGCATGAGAAAACAATGGGTTTATAACTTGAAGTAGATGCAACAAAAGTTAATTTCTTGTTTAGAATGGAGGAGGTGGAATTACCTTTGTACCCAATTCCTCTCCTATCAACATATTGATGTTGAGAGTGAAGCAACTGAGTCAAGGTCTTTTCACCAACCTCAAACTTTTTCAATGTTTCTTTCAAAAGTTCATTTTCAACCTTGGCATTTTCAAAATTTTGTTTAAGCTCACAAAACTCAAGGTTGACAGATTTATGCAGTTCATTCTTTAATCTATCTACTTCATTTTCAAGTGTCTCAATTTTAGTGAGCATGCTTTTGTTACTCTTTGCCAATTTCTTAGATTTTAACAAAAGAGTTTCATGTTCAGAATAGAGAGCATCAAAAGCCTCACTCAAATCTTGACTACTACAACCATCATCAAGTAAATCATCATGTATAGAAGAATTAGAAAGACTAGAAGAGTTAAGGCTTACCTTAGATGAGTCATTTGCCATATGACAAACACCATTTGCAATTTGCTCTTCTTCGTCTGTGTCACTATCAGAGCCAAGACAATCCCATATGGTAGCCTTAGGTGTTTCACATGCCGTGAGACAAATGGCATTTGCAACCTCCTCTTCTTCACTGTCAGTATAGTTGTTCCATGTAGCCTTCTTAGCTTTCTTGGATTTTTTTGAGTTATTTCTCTTTTCAAGTTTGTTGAATTTCGTGAATTCTTCAAATAATTCAGCCATGTCTTCATCATCAGATTCTTCATCAGACTCAACCTCTTTCCTTGCTACTTTAGGAGTTTTAGCAGCAAGGGCAAGAGACTTTCTTTCTTTTACCATTTCTGCTTCTTGATCTTTGTTAGCAGCCAATACAACCTCAAAGGCTAGAAGTGACCCGATAAGGTCTTCTTGGGGTAGAGTGCCAATATCTTTGGCTTCAGTGATTGCACAAGTTTTTGGAAAGAACTCACCAGTCAGAGATGCAAGAATCTTCCCATTTATATCTTTTGTAGAATACCTTTTTCCCAGAGCCCTCAGGTTGTTTATAATCAGATTCAGTCTCTGGTGCATAGCTGCAACAGATTCACCTTCCTTCATTTTGAATGATTCATACTCAGAAGTTAGGATTCTGATTTTTGTATCCTTTACTTGGCTTGTACCGACATGAGTAGCTTCCAGACAATCCCAGATTTCTTTTGCTGTTTGACACCCTTTTACTCTTCCATACTCTTCTTCACAAAGTGATAGGTGAAGAATATTCATAGCCTTGGCATTTTGAGATATTTTGTCAAGCTCAGATTTTCTTAGCTCACTCAGATCAATGGTGTAGATGTCTTCAACTGGAACTTCCTCTGCTTTGCCATTAGCTTGAGTTTTGATTTTCATCGGAATCAGAGGTCCATCAGCAATGATCCTCCACAGAGTGAAACCTATAGCCTGCACATGACATTTCATTCGACTACTCCAATAGTCATAGTTAGTCCCATCAAACAGGGGTGGCCTATAAGAAGACATCCCCTCTTTCATAAAAGAACCCATAATCACAGATAGATAAATAAAATTTAAATTGCGAGATGTTAAGCTCTATATGCAATTTCTAGCTCTTGATACCACTTGTTAGACTATAGTATAACCTTAGAGGGGGGGGTGAATAAGGTTATGTGCAAAATATGAATTCTTTTCAAAATAAATGATAAGTTTGTTTTAAATCAAATGCGGAAACTTAGATTTAAACTTTAAATGGTGCAAGCAGGCAGACTTAGGCACAAAGAGATATTATACTATTTTCAATATACACAATAAGATTATTTATAAGAAGTGTAGTGATATTGAATATAGTAGAAAGTAGATCAATTTGAGTGATATGGAAGATGATAGACAGACAGATCAGTAGTACAACGAGAATAACTATAACCAGATTAACATATTCAGATCAGAGTAGGGATATAGTTATACAACCAGATTAACAGATTCAGATCGGAGTAGTGATATTATAAACAGATATAAACAGTAAATAAAGTAAAGAGAGAGGGATAGAGATACACCAGGAATTTTACGAGGTTCGGGATAAAAGCCCTACGTCCTCGGCCTCCGGCTTTGCAACCTTTGGACTTGCTGAAAACCACTATATGAAGAACCAATGTTTTACAAACAATCAACTTCAAATAGCAAATCTCAATTCCCCTGAATTGAGAACCCGAGCTCCCCGCTAAGGATTTCAACCGCTTCAATCTCCTGATTGAACGACCCAAGAGCACCTCCCAGGATTTCAATACCACTTCAATCTTCACCGATTGAACGACCCAAGATTACCTCCCAGGATTTCAAACCAACTCAATCTCCTGATTGAGAGACCCAAGAACAAATTCCCAGGATTTCAAAGTGACCCCCACAATAGTAGATTACAATATAGAAGCTATGATCTAATCACCTCAGATAATATGACAATATAATAGCTGCGAGAGATGAGTGACTAGATCTATAAAAAATGATATGAAAGTGATAGCTCTATTTTTCTCTTTCTCAGATCTAGAAAATGTACGTGAGAAGTAGAGAAGATGTGATTTGTTGGTGTGGATGAGTGAGATGAAAAGTGTTTCACACCTGCCTATTTATAGGCTTAGGAAAGCGTAGATCTGAGAAAAAACATTTAAAGAAATGATGAATCGATTGTTTGATGAAGTTAAAATGTTGATGAATCGATTCTTATCATTTTAGAAGACATAAGAATCGATTATATGGCTAGTTAAAAACTTGAGGAATCGATTCTTTACATATGGAGAACATGGGAATCGATTGTTTGTTTCTTTGGAAATAGGTGGGAATCGATTTTCAGGACATCCTGAATAAGGTAGGAATCGATTCTTACTTTGTTTAAAATGAGGAGGAATCGATTCATAGCCTATAGGATTGCTTGAAAATCGATTTCATAGTCTTTTGAAATAGAAGGAAATCGATTCTTACCTTTGGCTTGAGAATATGTAGAAATCGATTACATGCTTCAAACATAGGATAAGGAAATCGATTCTTGGCCTATAGGTGAGCCTAAAATCGATTTCATAGTCTATATAATTTGTATAAATCGATTTCATAGTCATTGGAACAAAATAGAAATTGATTTTTGATTTCCACAAAATCGTTTTATGGTTTAAGTGCCACCTTATGCATGCATGCAATTTTATAAAATATTTTTTCAAAACTATTTTGATGCACCATGCATATTTTGAAAAACTCATCTCTCAGCTACTAAAAGTCATAGACCTTCAGTGATAGGACCTTACACAGTGTCCTAAAGAAAGCGGAAAAACAATTAGGTCTTCAACTGCTGAGGTGGCTTCTTCTCCAAGCTGCTCCACTTTAATATTTTCTGCTCTTTGATTCATGTCCTGTACTTCATTTTGTCCCTGCACTTTTATACACTGCAACTATTAGTAGACTAAATGTAATTTGTTATCATACAAAACAAAGAGTGTTTGTCCTTGGTTCAACAATAAGCAATGATCACAGGTAAAGAATCATTTTCCCCCCAAAAGGCATACTTCAAGTGTTTAGGTAACTCTTTAAATTCAAGTGAAGGTGGTTGCTCAATAGATGGAACATTCCTCTTGAAGCTTGAGTCTTCCAGTTCCAAAGACTCATACTTTCTTGACCAAATTTCCTTGACAGCTGCTCCATTATCCAGTACACCCTCTTCCACAAGTTCATCTTTTACTGAATCTTCCAGAACCTTGATTAGGTGATCTGATTGCTTGTGAAAATGCTTTTGAACAACTGCATCAAGTGAGACTACATATGAACATTCTTCAGTCCCCTTTTCAGGAAACTTAAGAGCATTCATCACATTAAATTTGATCTCTTGGTCATTGACCCTCATGGTCAACTCTCCTTTCTGCACATCAATGAGGGTTTTCCCTGTGGCTAAAAATGGTCTTCCTAGAATGATAGGCACCTCCTTATCTGCATCAAAATCAAGAATAACAAAATCTGTAGGAAAAATAAACTTGTCAACTTTAATAAGCACATCCTCTATTATCCCTTCAGGATATGCAATGGACCTATCAGCTAACTGAAGGGTAACAGTGGTGGGTCTAGAAATTCCAATACCAAGCTGTGTAAATATAGATTTGGGCATCAAGTTAATACTTGCACCCAAATCACATAAAGCACGGCCAGTATAGTTTTCCCCAATAGAACAGGGAATAGTGAAGCTGCCAGGATCCTTCAACTTTCTTGGAAGGTTATTCTGCATGATCATACTGCACTCTTCTGTCATTGCCACAGTTTCAAATTCCCCTAGCCTTCTCCTTTTAGTTAGCACATCCTTCATGAACTTTGCACAGTTAGGCATTTGTTGAAGGGCCTCAACCAAAGGAACATTGATGTGAAGTTGCTTTAGCACCTCTAGAAATTTTCCAAATTGCTTGTCTTACTGAGCCTTCTTAAATCTTTGAGGAAAGGGTGGATCTGGCAAAGCTTGATCAAGCTTAGGTGAAGTTACTGGTGCAGACTCAGATGCTGCAGTATCTGTTGTGGCAGCATCGTGTAAATCATGTTTTTCATTTTTTTCATTTTTTTCATTTTGTTTCTTTCCACCACCTTGATCAAGTGATGGTCCTGCCAAATCCTTCCCACTCCTTAAAGATATAGACTTGCAAGTTGATACCTCTTTCCCTTTTGAAGATGAAGCTTTAGTAGTAGAAGGTAATGTTCCACTAGGTCTTTGGATTAGAGCAGTGGCTATTTGACCAATTTGATTCTCCAAGTTCTTGATAGCAGCCCCTTGAGTTTGATATTGATTTTTGGTTTCATTCGTGAAAGCTTTGAGCATAGCCTCCATAGAATTACCAGCTGCTGGAGCTGCTGCTACCTTGGGTTGAGCAGGGAATTCAGGTGGTGTAACTGGAGTTGCTGCAGGTGCTGCTGTACTCCATTTGAAATTGGGATGATCTCTCCATCCTGGATTATAGGTACTGGCATATGGATTATGGTTTCTGTTGTATCCTACATAGTTGACTGATATAGGGTTGGCTGGGCATTCTTCATAAAGGTGACCTCCTCCACAGTAGACACAACTGGTAGACCCCGCTGGAACTTGCTCAATTGCTGCTGCAGCTTTGACCTCTGGTTTAGCTTCTGTTGCTGCGACATCTGTAGCTGCAGCACTGGGTGCATTTAGGTTTTTAACCATATTGGTAAGGGATGCCACTTGAGCAGCTAAAGCAGTCATTTCACTAACTTCATGCATCCCAGCTACTTTCTTTTGAGCACTCACTCTTGCTGTAGGCCATTGATAACTATTTGCAGCAATTGTTTCAATAAGATTGTAAGCATTAGTGTATGAACCATTCAATAAAACTCCACCAGAAGATGCATCAAGCATAAGCCTTGTCTGAGGTTCCAACCCATTGTAAAAAGTTTCCATTTGAACCACAACTGGCAACCCTTTACGTGGACATTTTCTTAGCAATTCTTTAAATCTTTCCCATGCTTCAAACAGTGTTTCATATTCAGTTTGTTTGAAAGAGGTAATTTCAGTTCTCATCCTGGCATTCTTGATAGGTGGAAAATATTTAGTCATAAACTTTTCAGCCATTTCATTCCAAGTAGTGATAGAGTTGGGCTCCAAGGAATTTAACCAAGCCTTGGCTCTATCCTTCAAGGAATATGGAAACATCTTGAGTTTAAAAGCATCATCAGAAACACCAGGGAGTATGAAATTACTACAAACTTTTACAAATTGTTTTAAATGCAGATGGGGATCCTCAGTAGGTCCACCACCAAATTGGCCAACTGTTTGAAGCATTTGAAACATCATGGGCTTAAATTCAAAATGTGTTGTGGCAAGTTCAGCCCTTACTATGCTGGTTTGCATAGTTAGAGGGTCAAAAATTGCATAATCCCTCATAGGTCTGTCCCTGTCATTAGCCATGCCCATGACTGTTTGATTTAATACCTCTTGATGATATTGGTTGACAGGAGGGTTTTCCATTTCAGTGGCATTGTGTTGGGAACCTTGAGTTGGTGTGCTCTGGTAATCATGTACAGAAGCCATGACAACAGCTCTGCCTAACTCAATAAGCATTGGTCTACTATTGATCCTTCTCAACCTTCTGAACAGTCTTTCTATTTCTGGATCCAACTGAAATTCTGGTGTGGAAGCCCTGTGCATATGCTGCAGCAGCTAATGCTGTAGCAACAGAGACAGAGCACACAAAGGTGAGAAAACAAAAAAATCACTCACTTACTATTGATCCTTCTTAAACAACAATTAAACTTTTCAATCCCCGGCAACGGCGCCAAAAATTTGTTGTGTAAAATCGTGTGCAAGTATACACAGTCCAACAAGTAGTATATGATAAGAAAAGATCGCTGCCACGAGGATTGAGGTCTAAAATGTGCTTAATTTGGCTAGCAAATTAGTGAGGTAAAAATAATAGACACAAGTTTTTGAAAGCATTTTAAACAACAAATTAAGTAAAGAACCAAAAACAAAAAGAAAAATCATTCCACATTTCATTCATCATACCACCAGATACCGATCGTTGCGCATGATTACACTGCATGCACGCGTCCATCATCCATTGCATGCGTTTCAAATATAAACAGTTTTTTATCTGTCGAGATAAATTTAAATTATAATGTTAGCACTGTGTCTAGTACCAGTCCTTTAGACCCCCAGCGGTCCTTCAGAGCCCTAGCGCTCCTTCAGACCAACAATTGGTCCTTCAATCCAGATCGCACGTCGCGTTATCGAGCAACCGACGGATCATCCGACCCCAGGTCCTTCAGACTAGTTGTGTCCGCCTAAAAACCACATTGCACGTCCTTCGAGGTGTGCAAATCAGGTCAACGACCTGACCTTGCCCCCATGGCCACTCGAAGAAGGCCACCCCCCAAGCAGACTGTTTTACTAGTACTGTTGCTAGTTTGTGCTCCATCAGACCCATTGGTCCATCAGGCTTAGGCATGCCCTTCAGACCCCGTCGGTCCTTCAGTTTAACTCCAATCAATGCGCCAAGCATCGACTGCGAATTAGACCATCAGAGCCCCAATGCTCCTTCAGATCCCCGGTGATCCCTATTTACTTTTGTTCTATGTAAACCCGGTTTTTTTGTGAATTTCTCAAAAAAGGTTTTGACAAAATTAGTGTCATTTTTATCTTTAATTATATTTTACTCGAGAAATTTGGAAACCCTCCATATTTCCTAGTAAAATATAAATAAAGAGGGGCAGCTGTCATACCATAATTTTGTCCGATCAATTAAAATCTAAAAAAGGTTCTTATTCTCATTGCGTCGCGTATCATTTTAAACGCGTGTGTCTTTGGTACTCTCGTACAACGATTGTTTGATGCTTGTTTTATTTTATTTTCGTTGTTGTTATTATTTAGTCTTGGTGCAAAGAAATAAATAAAGAAGCTGAATAGTCAAAGTTTTTTGTCATATAATATAGTTTTTCTTTACACATATGAACCAAAAAAAACAAATAGCAAAAAATAGTACAAAAATTAATACAAAAAATTAAAAATGCAAAATTTCAAAAAGAAAAAAAAAGGAAGAAAAGGGGCACAGCAGCTGGCTAGCTGCCCTAGCTAGGGTTTCTCCTCAATTGCTGTCCTTTTTCCATTGCCAGCCGTTATCCTTTTGATTCCTCCTCAAAGTGCTGTCCTTTTTGTGCCCTGAATTTTCCCTAATTGCTGACTGTCCTTTTTGACTCCTCGGCACCTCATCAATCCACCTATAAATATCAAACAGTAACACAGTATCAGGAGGACGAAAATTGACACCAAAATACACAGAATTCGCATACACAGAGAGGCACACAGTCACAAAAATACACAAAATACAGTGACTGAGATACAGAAATTCAGAGAGAGTGACTGAAAGATACAAAAATACGTACGTACACAGAAAAATTAGACAGAAATTCAGAACCAAAAGATGAGGGTTTTCACACTAAAACCCTAATCACAAAGCAATAAAAATCCAGTGTAGGAGCAGTCAGTAGCAGCAGGGGCAGTAAAAAGAAAGGCAGCAGCAAGCAGAGCAAAATAAGAAGAGAAGTTCAGAAGCTGGAATATAGGTTGATGTTCCTTTTATTCTTTTTTTATACGAAATACAAAAACATGTATTAAGTTATGAAAACATAGGGTTCAAAATCAGTGTTCAAAATAAAACGAAATTAGAAAAATTAGGGTTTTAGTTAGTAAAAATCAGAATTAGTTTTGTTTAGAAAAACGGAAATAGATTAGAAGATTAAGGTTTTGTTAATCTGTTTTAGAAAAAATTTAAAAAAATTAGAAGCAGACATAAGCAGATGAAAGATCAGAGAAATAGAAGAAGAAGAAGCAAGCAGAATCGCAAAAACAGAAGAAAAAATGGAAGAAAAAATGGAACTTACCCTTAGATTCCGACCACCATAGATGGTGGTCGTTGGCCGGGAACCACCGTATACCGCCGCCATCACCATCGCAGAGTACAAGTCCGGTTTTCGTCTCTCTCCTCGTCGGCGACACCACAGTCCCATCTGTGGTCGTTTCTGTAATGCCCCAAAATAATTAAGTATTTATTAAATTAAATTACTTAGGTATTTCATTGAATAGTCATAATAAAATAATAGGATGGTGTTTTAATTTAGAAAAAGGGAGTAGTGTTTAGTAATTAAGTGAGTGGTATGTTAATTAAATTAGGGAGTGGTGTAAGTAGTTAATTGGGTGGTAAATAGGACCCAAGACACTAGAACCCATGATACTTAAGCTCTAGGTTTAGTGTCTTAGACACAATTGGAGAAAAGAAAGAAAAAAAAAAAGAGAACATGAGAAGAGAAGAGAAGAGCGCACGCTAGGGAGAAGGAAAAGAGAAGAAAATCGCAAGAGAGAAGAGAAGAGCTTGTTGCTGCGTTTTGGTGATTCGTGGAAGGGTTTTTCATCTCCAACAATTCTTAAGGTAAAGGGAGTCTCATAGTATAAAGGGTTATATGATGGGTAGTATATAGGAGGGTAGAACCTATGATGCCTAGGAGTTGTTTGATAATATGCATGAATGAATTATGAAATTATATGTATGTTTTTGGTGATTGATCATAATGAGTTTTACTTGCTTATGGTCTTTTGTGCGTTTCTGGACACTGTTTCGGTCCTTCTATGGTACTGTTCGGTTGATTCAAAAATTATGTGGCTGATTGTTTTTGAAAATAGACTTAAAGTCGGTCGTTTTGGCACTGGTTCCGTTCAATTTGGAGTTGTGTAGCTCAAGTTATGAGTCTCCAAAGTTAGGTCAAAATTCTGGAATCAAACTGTGAGTAGGTTCGGTTTTTGTAGGTTTTGTGTTCTCAATCGAACTCCGTTTTGAATGATTCTTATTTCATTGGAAAATAGACTTAATTCTCTACGAAATAGGCACTGGTTTCACGAAATTTCATTAAGAAATGAGAAAGAAAATTTAGTTGCAAGTTGGGTAAAGAATTCTGTCCGATTTTGGTACCTCAGTGTAGTGTTTTGAAAAACTGTACCAACTGGATACTTATTTTGAAAAATGAAAATCATAGGCAGAAACTACACTCAGAGAGCTTCCCAATGAGTGGTCTTTTGTTAAAATCCGATATCGTTTGCTATTTTAATTAATTCGCCGAAGTAGGTGCATTGCTGTAGGAAATTCTGCACTAGTGCTGTGCTGCGCCAGGGCGCCATGTTGCTGCCTTGTGTGCGCCTGGTTGCTTGCTGTGTTGCGCACAGAGTGGCGCAAGTTGCCCAGAATGTGGCGCAGGTTGCCACAGGGCGCCAGGTTACTTGCTGTGTTGCGCCCAGAGTGGCGCAGGTTGCCCAGAATGTGGCGCAGGTTGCCCAGAATGTGGCGCAGGTTGCCACCAGGCGCCAGTTTTAGCGTCTATGTTGCCTGCTGTGTTGCAGTTTGTGTCTTAGTTTGTATCTAGGACTGTGTTGCTGTTTGTGTCTTAGTTTGTTACTGTGTTGCTGTTTGTGTCATAGTTTGTGTCTAGGACTGTGTTGCTGTTTGTGTCTTAGTTTGTGACTGTGTTGCAGTTTGTGTCTTAGTTTGTGTCTTGGACTGTGTTGCTGTATGACGCCACGTGCTGTCTGTTTTGGCGCCCAGGGTGGCGCAGTTTGCCTCAGGCGCCCTTTTATGTGCTGTTGGGCGCCAATGTGTTTTGTCTGTGTTGTTGGTGTTGTTTCCTAGGCGCCACTTTGTGCTACCTCAGTGTTGTGATGTTTTGTTGTATCTAATAAGACTAAATTTGCTGTTCTTGTTGTTGAGTCAATGTGACTAAATCTTGTTGTTGTTGTTGCTGGGTCAAATATGACCAAAACTCGATGATGATGTGGTTGGGTCGAATATGACCAATGATGATGTTGTTGACGTTGTTGGGCATATCATGATTATGTTGTTGATTGTTCCGATGCGTTGTACATGGTGTCTCATGCATGGCATAATGCATTATTACGTTGATGTAGGCTTCGGCCATAGAGCTTTGCTCAGTGTTGATGATGAAGCCACAAAGACTATTGAGCTCCGGCGAGCACCTCGTCACCACCATCGTCCATCCTCCACTTACCCCCTTCTCCGTATCTGTCTCTCCCTCTCTCACCCCTCTCAGTCACCACCACCACGCCTTAACCACCGCCTCTCTCTCTCCCTTTCGTTATCTCTTTCGTTTCCTTTCTCCCCAACGTCGTCCCTCCCTCCTTCGCGTCCTTCTCTTTTTCGTCTCTCATTCCCTTTCGTTCCTTTCCTTTCTCTCTCTGGATATCTCATTTCCTCTCTCTCTCTGCTGAACATGGTAGTACGGTTTGAAAAAAACTGAAGATTGGGGTTGAGATTTGTGGGTACGGTGGTGAGGAGAAGAGGAGAAAAGTGAAACTGCGGTGAGGATCGGTCTGTGAGGCGAGGGGGAGTGTGATGCGGCGGTGAAGAGAAAGAAGTGAAGATTTAGGGTTAGAGAGAAAATGATGGAGCGGCGCTGAGAAGGGGGGAGAGTTTTGTTTAGGGCTTCCGTTTTAGGTTTAGCTTTTATTGTAGGTAGTTTTTTTTACGTTTGCTTCTTACACCCCTTCGTTTTCTGCGTAACCCCCCCCCCCCCCCCCCCCTGAGAAACTCAAGTTTCGTGGGCTGTTAAACATAGTATAGGAATTGGGCTGCTACTAAACGCACCCCCTTTTTTAATGATACAACCCCTGCTTATAAGTGCGCCCCCCCCCCCCCATTTTATTAATACAACCCCCTCACTTAAGCCCAGTTTGAAAAACACGTGGAACTAGGATGTTTAATATTTACACCCCCAGGTTTTAAAACCCCAGCCCCTGTTACTATTCATACCCCCTTTTTAATAACATAACACCCCTGTTAATTACACTTCCTTTTCTAGTACAACTCATTTAGTTTTTTATTATTACATCATAATGCTTCCAAACCAGTTTTCTTAACAATTATCAACGAAAAAATGGTTTGTTACTAATGGTCATTCCGAGCTTAGCTTGTTTGACCGTTCATAACAGCTTTAGTTTTCAAACGAGCTATGAGTGATGACCACTCTGAGTTTTACTTGTTTGGTCATTACGAATACCTCTTCCAATTTCAAAAATAAATAAAAAACACCAAACACACAAACATTTTCTACCCAAGAACTACGTAGCTTTGATTTCCCCATCGCACCTGGGGATACGTAGGAGCAGGGGCCCACTCCTGTCAAGCACAAAAAACTAAAATTTTTATTAAGTCTTCCTTTTCAATTTTGCAAATAATAAAAAGGGTAAATTAGAGTGTTTTCTTTTAATTAACTTTTTTCTACACATTAAATTAAATGGTAACCTTTCCTTTGAAAGGATGTTGTGGGGTGCTAATACCTTCCCCACACATAATCGACCCCCGAACCCAAAAATAAAGGTTTTTTTCAATGTTTTTCCTATTTAATAAATATTGATGGCGCTTCATTGCAAAAAAGACGAATAATCCCTCCCTTCGGATTTTTCGGTCGCTACAAGACTTAACTTAGAAAATACAAATGTGTATTAGAAAGAAAAAAAATACTTGTGTTTCTTTTGGTTTATACTAAATGCATATTAGTACAACACATGCTACCTTAAACCAGAAGTTTATGGATTATAATAAGTTTATCGTTGGCAAGACCGGTTGGGTCATCCCGGGTCTATTATGATGCGGAAAATAGTTAAGAATTTTAGTAAACATGTATTGAAGAGCCCGTAGATTCTTCAATCCATTAAGTTTTGTGTATTACTAGTTGCCAAAGGAAGTTGAGAATTTGAAAGAATAAGCCCCTCACATTTCTCAAATGTGTATAAGGTGATATTTGTAAACAAATACATCAATCACGTGATATTTTATGATTTTAATTAATGCATCAATGAGATGAACACATATATACTACATATATTTGTCGCCAACTCACAACTAGAAGTTTGTGAGATGGTTTGCTCAACTAATTTGAGTAAGAGGTCATTATGTGAATTATCTTGGAATCATTTGGTAAGTATTGTATGTATATTAGAATTGATATTGGACATCACATAGCTATGTTTCTTCATAAAATGGTCTTGAAAAACCATTCATTAGACGTCTAAAGAATGTTGGGAATATATGAGTATATGAATCTTCATCCATCATAAAGTATGCCAAAAACCAGAGATGTATTTATAGCTTAATCAGCTGATTATCATTTTGATGAAATAGTTTTCCCAACATTAGGGGGAGAGATAAGCAGCTGGAAATTAGTATTATATGAAATAAATTATTATTATCTTATCTTGATCCTCTTATAAACCAGTGAGAACCAAAAGTTCAAAGGATAACTCATTTGCAAAGTTTAGCAAATTAATCCCAGCTGCAATGCTCCAATAAAAATCGATGTCCCTGTTGGACACTCAAACATGCAAATGAATCTTAACCACGCATGAAGCGTGTAGCATGGTCGGTTCCAAAGAAAAAGAAATAATCCTCAAACAAAGAAATGAGCTTAAAAGTAAGATGGCCCAAAGGAGGATATTGAAGCTCTAAAAGAGTAATTTGTCATAATTAAATTTTCAAGTTCCAGAAGAACTAATCAGGTACCTGAATTTTTTTGAAATTTGTGGAAATGAGATCTCAATAAATTATGTCATGAATGGAGAAAGAAGGAACCGAAGTAAAGTCAACGTTGACAATATTTTGACATATAATATAGCATTAAATATGATAATTGGAAATGAGGATCATGAACCAAAGTCTATCAAGGACTATAGACAAAGAAATTATTGAACAAAATGAAAAGACGCAATTGAAGTGAAAATTAAACTCGTTTTGCAAGCTGAAAAGTTTTTGTACTTGTAGTCCGTACACTTGAAGTTGTAAAACTACTTAGATACGAGTGATTTGTTCAAAAAGGAAATGAGAATCGTGAAGTAGTGAGATGTAAAGTTTGACCAGTTGTTCTAGAGTATTTGCACAAAGCTAACATGAATTTTGAAAATACATTCACCTGTAGTGGATGCAAGTAATTTTTAATACTTTATTAGTTAGTAGCACATAAAAGAGTCAATTCACATATGATTGATGTGTTACAACTTATTTATATATCTCATTTGATAGTGATAATTAAGTGAAGATCCCTGAAGGATTTAAATGCATAAGACACATTGTTCGGACTCTAGAGAAGATTACTCACTTAAATTGAATTGGTCACTTTTTGAGATAAAACAATTTGGACGCATGTGGTGTAATCACTTCGGTGCATATTCTAAATGAGGGATATAAAGTTACCCAATTGTCTATATATTCTTATAAAATATTTTGAAATAGTTGTTGTGTATATTGATGGCATAAATAGTATACGCACTTCTGAAGAGCTTCTGAAAATTAATTGCTTAAATAAAGAGTTTGAGAGGAAATACTTTGGAAGGATAAAGAGTTGTTTGCTATTACAATTGAACTTTTTAAAGTTTGAACTTTTTATGTTTCAAGAAGCTTTTATAGCAAAAGTGCTAAAACATTTCAATGTGAAAAATTCACATATGTTTTGCACTCCAATGGTTTGTAAGAAGGGTATATGTGAACAAAGATTCGTTTTGACCTTGAAAAAATGATGAAGAACTACTTGGTCCTGAAGTACCATATCTTAGTGCAGTTGGGGCACTAATGTAGTTTGCTAATTTCCTGATATGATCAAATTTTAGCACTACAAGAGTCAATTCGAGAATACATTTGGTTGTTCACGTTGGTGATTCAACAAATACAAGAAAGGAGATATTAGCATTCAACAAGTCCGTTCATGTTATAATTTAGCAATTCTTCTAACAAAGGAATTGCCAAGCAAAACTTTTGAGCAATTTATATAAAGAATCGGCCTTCGTCGTCTCAAATATGATTCTGCACTCTTTTTTCCTTCACCATGGTTTTGTCCCAATGTGTTTTCTTGGTAAGGTTTTTAACAAGGCAGCTCTCATGTAGAGGATATTGAACTCTTTTTCCTTCACTGAGATTTTTTCCCATTGGGTTTTTTGTTAGCAAGGTTTTAATAAGGCATATCCTTAATGGACATCCAAGTGTGAGTGTTGTGAATAATAGTAATATGGATGTCTATGTGTTACAAGTATTACATAGTAAAGAAATATTAGAAGACACCCATTTATATAGATTATTATTCCTTGTAATTGTTCTTCATTGTATATGTTAACGGCACATTATGGTAGGCCTTAATTCATTTGTAGGTTACAAGACTTATGTCCTATAAATAGGACTCATATGACATTGTAAAGAACACACCTTCAAGAGTAGAATGCAAATGCTCTCTTCTTCTCTCATTCTCTTCTTCTATTTTCATATTTCTTCTTCATCTAGAATAGTTATATATATCCTACTCTTGTTTTGGTCAATTTCATAATATTTAGTGTGTTTGATTTTATTTTTGTGGTTTCTGACATTTTTCGAGTTTAACTATATGCACTCAGTAGTTCAATCTTGAGTACATATCATATAATTTATATCCTTGCTATTGTAGGATTTTCCTTCAACAAACAATCTAATATGTTGGCTGAGGATGGTAAGATATTGGCTACAAATCTGATTTTTTTTTTCTAATAATCCTTTGTGAATTTTTATGTAAATCACATGTATATACTCGGATGCAATGCACAACGCTTTGATTGTTGTTGAATTGGTTATAATGATCAAGAAGTTAACTATTAGTGTTTTTTTTTCTATGGTTCCAAACTAATTTGGGAATTCCAATCTTTCATGAAGTCTGCTTTTAATTCCACCCGCTTTATAATTGGTTAAAATTTATTTGGTCCCACTAAATTAATGGTCTCAATTTCTAAGTGGTGGGACTCACATGAATTTTAACCAATCACAGAGTAAGTGTAGGAGAGAGTGTTTACAAGAGAGTGTTACTAGTATTTCTCTTGCATAAGATTTCCAAGTGAGAGAGAGACACAGAGAGAGACCATAACCATTTTTGAGAAAATTGAAATAACAGGTTAAATTCTCATGGAAACCCACCATCGTTGGATATCCAACATACCTCCATCACATAATCGGGTAAAAGGGAGACACACATTAACAGGGGATGGAGTTATGATATATGAGTGTTAAAAAAACATTTATTTATTATTGATTTTTTTTTATCAAATATTTATTATCCAGTTTAGTTTTTAATAAAAAAAAATATAAAGGGAAAAAGTACAATAGGGATTGAAAACCCTATCTTAGCCGCAACTCATTTCAAGAAGATGAAGTCTATGGCACTCTGTAACTCCCTTCTTGAATTTTCATTCCTCTTTTTTCTATATTTCCTTATTAACTTTTGCTTCTGATTTTTCGATTTCTCCCCCCCCCCCCCCCCCCCCTCCTTTTCTCTTGTGTTGAGGCTCTATTTACAGAAGATGATGGATTATTGTGGTTAGCTATGGATTATTGTGGTTAGCTATCTGCAGGTTGGTGCCTGTGGAGAAGGGTACTATGAGAGCTGGTATTTGGCTTGTTCTGGGAAGTAGAGGCGTGCCCTGTTTGTCAGGGCAATTGTCCAGTGTTTTTTTATGTATTAGTGCAGTTATCTCATAGTTTCAATTGATTATTTGAGTTGATTAGTAGATTATTGTAGATAGTAAAAGATAGATAGTAGATTATCAATAACAAATATTTATCCCGTCTTTTTTTATATATGAGTAACAATTATTTGTTCTTTTTTAGGTGTTAGTGACAAATATTTGTCGCGTATGTTTTAAATATTAATCAGTTTAAATAGTCATTAAGCCTTCTTGTTTTTTTAGATAGTAATTTTCAAAAATTATAATTATCAATGACAAATATTAATCCCGTTTTTTTTATATATCACTGCAGTTATCCCCGTGTTTTTTATATATCATCTGGTAGTTTCAATTGATTATTTTAGTTGATAGTAGATTATAGTAGATAGTAAATTTCTTAGATAGTAGATTATCAATAAAAAATAATTGTTTTAAATATTAATTAGTAATTTAAATAGTCATTAAGTCTGCTTATTTTTTAGATAGTAGGTTTGTAGTAGTAGGCTTCAAAAAATTTAATTATCAATGACAAATATTAATCTCGTGTTTTTTTTATATATCAATGCAGTTATCTGGTAGTTTCAATGATTATTTTAGTTGATTAGTAGATTATAGTAGATAGTAAAAGAGAGATAGTAGATTATCAATAAGAAATATTTATTTTAAAAATTAATCAATAGTTTAAATAGTCATTAAATATTATTGTTTTTTAGATAGTAGGTTTATAGTAGTCTTCAAAAAATTTAATTATCAATGACAAATATTAATCCTGTATTTTTTTAATATATTGGTGTAGTTATTCCGTGTGTTTTTATATATCATTGCAGTTATCTCATAGTTTTAATTGATTATTTGAGTTGATTAGTAGATTATAGTAGATTATTGCAGTTATCTTGTGTTTTTTTAGATAGTAGGTTTATAGTAGTTTTCCAAAATTATAATTATCAATGGTAAATATTAATTAAAAATTGTCAAAAAAAATTATAAATATCAATGGTAAATATTATTCCCGTGTTTTTTATATATCACTGCAGTTATCCCGTGTTTTTTTATTTATCAGTGCAGTTATCTCGTAGTTTCAATTAATTATTTTAGTTGATTAGTAGATTATAGTTGATAATAACAGTTAGATATTAGATTATCAGTAAGAAATATTTGTTTTAAATATTAGATAGTAGGTTTATAGTAGTAGTCTTCAATATTTTTAATTAAAGTAGTGTTTGTATAAATTTAGAAATTTAAAACGAAGTTTTAAATTTATGAAAACATCCCTCATTGTAAGTTAAATACTAATATTATTGCATGAATAACATTTAAAACGAAGTCTTAATATATAATTTCATTTTAAAAGCTTGTATTATTAGTCTATAATATATAATTTCTATTAAAGTGTTCACACATAATAAATTAAATAATGATGCTATTGGTCATTACAAAAAAATAATGATATGTCATATAATATTGTCAAACTCTATTTAGATAGTCTTAAAAGAATTAAATAGTTTTTATATAAGAAAGTCCTATTTAGATAGGTTGTGATACACACAATATACAATAACAGAACTCTGGACTTTAATAGATATTTTCTGTTAAACTATTATTTCTTTACTTTGGACTTTAATAGAGTTTTCAATAAACTCATTCAGTATGCGGACGATACCCTCCTAGTTGGGGAGGCAACTATTGGGAACTTATGGACTATGAAGGCGATTCTCATTCTCAGGTGCTTTGAAATGGTCTCGGGTCTGAAAGTAAATTTTTGGAAGAGTTGTCTAATAGGGTTAATATTCAATATTCCTTCCTAGAGCAGGATGCGGAGTTCCTTCACTGTAGGATAGGTGAACTCCCTTTCAAGTACCTAGGGCTACCCGTAGGGGCAAGCCATATGTGCGCATCCACATGGCAGCCAATGATAGAAACCCTAAAGCGTCGACTAATGGGGTGGGGGAATAGGTATCTGTCTTTTTTTTGGATACAATAGGTATCTGTCTTTTGGAGGTAGGATTGTCTTGATTAAATCAGTGTTAAGCAGTATACTCGTATGCTACCTTTCTTTGTGAAAAGAATGTGCAATAGTAGATAGGGAAAGTATACATGCATTTTTTCTATAATGCCATAGTGCAGCTTCCAGATTATGCATTCTAGGTGCTGATTCGCCTAGGTCAGAATTGAAAAATAATGTATGCTTTCGAGAGATTCGCCTGGGATGGGTTTGGAAAAGAAAATATGCTTTGGTTTCAAACTGGTTTAGCTGAGATTATTCAAGTACACTTTTAATTAACCTTCTTAATTAAAATAGCTGAGATTATTCAATGGCTGAGATTGTGCAATAGCTGAGATAATTTTGTAAAGTAACTCAAAATCTCTTTCTCATGCAAAATTAACCACTTTTCTTAATTTCTGTGAAATGGCCAAAACGTCACCTGAAATGGGACGGAGGGAGTATTTGCAACAAAATAATTCTTTAGCTTTTCACTTTATTTTCATTTTGTTTATACATTTTATGAGACATTTTTTAAAGGCTACGAAGTTAAATTAAAAAAATCTTACACTAAAAACTAAGACTAAAGAAGTATCTACTATAGTGCAATAGAGTGTGCATAGCGGTTTGCAGCAAGGTTCTTATTGGGTCTTTGGAGCGAAGCCCGTTTGGACTGAGCTAACCCAGTCCTGAACACCATAAACTACGACTACTTAAAGGATCTACTGTAAAACATAACTTAAAGATACATGAATACCAAAAACCAAACCCAGATACACACTTCACGCACGCTTCCATGGGCCTTGGTGTGATTTGACCTTTCGGTCTCGCCGAGCTTGATCTCTAATGAATCTTAATGATATAAGATCAAATGAAGCATTCCAATAAGCTACAACTATCTAAGTATCTAATGTTGTTGAAAATGGACCAGGGCAAGATCGGTTTGTTCTACCACCACCAAAAGATCTTCCACGATACTAGTCATCCTTGAAGAAATAACCAAAAGATTTGAATTCAATATTATTCAAAATGATTTTACTATGTTTTGTCTATTAAGGTTTTTAATTATGGATATTATAACAAAATAAAAGAAACACGGTAAATAAACACTGAAGATTTTTTGTAATTAAATTTCCAAATTATGTTTTGTTATTTTCTTGTTGCAAAATAGATCGAGGTCAAGTCAAGACCATTGAAAAGCAAAGACCTCTGCATCAACCCGTTATACCTTGGCTCTTATTAATTAGAATAATCTCGTAATGATCATATTACCCTCACCTTTTTACATGATTAAAAATACTTTATCGCAGTGATCAAAATACTTACCAAGATAAATATTTGGGTCTATCTCAACTGTCAATGTTTCTATGAAACTCAACGATGACGTTTAAGCTTAAGCAACACACCTGTATAACTTATAAGATTTCCAAACAAGAAAAAAGGAATACATTTTCTATATTTCGACCAAAGGAGTACTCGGATTTGTTCCAACACAGAAACTACAGTATATAGTGTAAGCTTAAACGAGACACAACTTTTAAGCATAAAAAGAGAATGCTTTTTGCCTTTTACATTCTTTTTCTGTTTATTTTCTTATCTGTTATCCGTAGTATTAATATTTCTAAGCCTGTTGTTGAAGCAAGATAATCAGCCAGCAACTAACACCAGAGTATGCTCAAACCCAGCAACGGCATGTAAGACTTGAAAACCTTCTAGTGAATCAAGGTAAAATGGCACGGGTTGTTTTTCAGGACTCGCGAATCCAAGTGTACCATCTAAACCAGAGCCCCACACCCACAGTTTTCCCTTTGAGGTGACAGCAAGGGAATGTGCAAACCCCACTGATACCGAAACAGGAATTTCTCCATCCAATCCATCAATCAAACCCGGAAGCCGATTAGACCCCGACCTTCCAAGCTCAAAGTGCCGGTTCCACCCCCAGGAAGCAATCTTTGTAGTCCCCACATTAGCACCATTTGATTCATCAAGCTGGCATATTGCCAGAGAATGGTAAGGCCCTGCTGCAATAGAAACAGGCTTGAAACTCATCTCAACGGGAAGAAATTCTGATTCTTCTCCATCTCTCCCCAATTGGCCATGCCAGTTATACCCACAGCTTAAGAGGACACCATCCCCTGATATAAGGGTAAACAATAATTCAACAGAGGAACAAAAAGTACCTTATGTATATGCTATGTAGCATCGACACTTCAACTTCACATTGAAGACGTGTTTGGTGTCCGACATGTGTCATCACTTCAACCAATTCTATTTTCTCAAATTATTATCGGTGTTATAAGTGTCTACGTGTCTGTGGCATATTCAGTGTTCGTGTTTGTATTGATGCTTCCTAATGGAAGAATTATGTAATGTAGATGAGTGTTACTTACGACAAAGAATTAAAGAGTGACCAGTGCCACATGCAATGTCGAGAACTTCAATGTCATGTAGTTCTTCAACCAAATGAGGTTCCCATATTGTTGGCAACTTGCCAATAGCTTCTTCGTTTGAATAGCCCCACCTAAACAACTTGCCATCCACTGTCCGAGCAAGAGCATGCTCGGAACCAAACGAGACCTGTTCAATCAGAAACAAGTTAGGATTCATTTTTAGCTACATAGCCTCGACACTTTGAAGGCGTGTCTGATGTTGCGAAATGCAAAACTAAGAAAGTAATTAACATATAAACTAGTGAGAGTTGGAAAATTCATATATATATATTATTGTCATTTGGTGTTGTGATCATTTATGTGTCCATGTCCGAAACCAACACGATGCAGACGCGTGTTATTACATTCAATCACTTTTATTTTCTTAAAATTATAATCATTATACACATGTTATTATATGGTATTTGTCTCGTTACTTCATAGATTTTGAGTTAAGATAAAGTGAGTGTACCTTTGCTACGTTTTCTCCGGAAAGTGCTTCAACTCTGGCTGGTACAATAGCCTCGGTTGTATGTTTCCCAAGGCCAAGCTGCCCATGCTTCGAATTCCCCCGCAGCAGAAACTGCACCGGATGCAAAAGCAGTACACACCTTCACATTTTCTAGTCCTTCTACTCTTTTTGGCTCAATCCATGATTCCCTGTTTTTCAATAATTTATTCACTTAATTTACTCGAAATCAATGATCACACACACAAAAAAAGTAAGAATTTAGCTTACCTATCGGAAAGGCCACGACCGAGTTGGGCCTCTTCGTTGCAGCCCCAAGCCCAAAGTTGGCCCTGAGAAGTGACGGCAAGGGAGTGACAAGGACCAGCATGGATGCTAACAATATCTGAAGGTAGAGAAGGAATTGGGGTTGGTTCGTATGCTTCTTCATCCATACCAATTGTAGGCAACCCAAGAGCCCCGTCACAGTTATATCCAAAACTCATCACTGTGCTCATCTGTCTCTGCCTCGAACTCACAACAACCCCACTTCCCATTGTCACCGTCAGTTTCCTCAATAGTCCCTGTGATGATCGCCACATTTCTTTCCTCGCTCACGGTGGTGACAGTGATATGCTTTGGTGTTTGTCTCTTCCAGATTATACGTTAGACTTTTACCCACTCAACAACCAGCATGCAGCATGCCCTAGTTTGTTGAGCCGCATGAATGGTTCGCTATGGGCCTTATTGGGCCAGCATTAGTGAAATTAAATCCCAATGAAGATTACGTAATTGATTTGAGTAGAATATCAGAATTTCCGTAATGGCTATTGATTGATTGGTGGGAGGAGTTATTTGGTGGAGTTATTGTGGGGGTCGGTTTTTTTGGAAATAGGATATTAAGTGATTTGAAAAGGTCAATTAAAGGGAAATTTGCGGTTGGTGGCATTATTGTGGACTTGATTACAGGAGAGTTAAATGGGCGCTGAGTAACTCACGTGTTGGGACTTGGGAGTAAATGGCTTCCCTTCCTCTTGGAGCCAGTGGCCACTACCAGTGTTTTAAATTGCGTTCCGCATTACAAAATTGGGGCCGCACTGTTGCGGTTGCGGTTGCGGCTGTACCGCATCAGCATCGCACCACAATTGTGGTGTGATTTCCAATCACATGCAATTTCTGCAATGATGCCGCTACATCTGGCAACGCCGCCACATATCAACGTAAGCCACCGAAACAGACTCTTTCAGACCTCAAATGCATTTGTTCAAACTTTTTTGAGAAGAAAGGGAAAGGAAAAGGCAAGAGTGAGAGATGAAAAACAGTAATTAGACAGAGGTTTCGCCCTCTCTACCTTCTTCATAGCACAGATGTGGCTTGATTAATATGTCTCTATGATCGTTTTTTTAGATGAGCAAGATTGTATTGATGGGGGCACTAGGGGTGCACCAATATCCCATATACATTAATGAAAGGGGGAGGACCTCCTCAAAACCTCCCTAAGCCAAAACCCAGTGGGAAAAAGACTCACGCAGGGAAAAAGAGTACCTCAAAACGGAATAAGGTTGCTAACAATGTTAATGTCAACCCACCGTTTCTCCCCCTTCTAAGCATTGAATTGGATTAGACCACCACATTGAAATTGGAATAGAGGAGCATAACTTCAATCTATAAACACACCAACTCCAAGTTAAGCATTTGATGCGGTTCACCACGGATTCGGCATTTGGTTCCTCGTTGTTAAAAATAGCACCATTCCTTGCAAGCCACACACTCCAACATGTTGTTAACCAGAACATGTGTTTCGTACGCTTCGCCTTCTTCCCTTTGCATAAGCGACCACAACTAAGGAAGAAGTCAACAATATCCAGGGACATGTCGAAATCAACTCCGAGCCAATTGCCAACAAGCTGCCATACGAAATGAGCAAAGCTGCAGCTGAGGAACAAGTGGCTGGCGGTCTCGCAAAAGTTACTGCACAGCGAGCAGCTAGCCTCCTGTTCAGGATGGAGGACATTTCTGTGAGATAATTGGTCACGAATAGGCAGAGAATCAAGCAAAAGACGCCATCCAAAGACCGCAACCTTCGAAGGAACAAGTGATGTCCACAACGCCCCCAATAGACGCTGCTGAACCGAAGCAGTTGAAAGAATGTTGCTGCGGACCAGTAGCTGATATGCTGAATTCACCGTGAAACTCTTAGTCTGATCCTGCGGCCAAATCCATGCGTCTTCCTTCCCTCTCGTTGGCGTTACCAATTGCAAAATACTGTCCAATATCTCACCTTCTGATGCGCAGATAGAATCCGTAAAAACCTGCCACGATTTGTTCCAATTCCAAGTATCTCCATGCCAAGATCCGAAATCTGCCACTGTAACAAGTTGCTGCCTACCTCCATCAAACAATAAAGACTTTGAGCAAAGGCTCGGTACCTAACCATTGTTCCTTCCAAAAGTTTATTAAAGCGCCATCACCCAGCACTCTTTTAATGCACCAAGCGAACCTTCTCGGTTCCTCTAAGTTATCATCCAAAGTCACCAAGTCTCTCCACCAAATAGAGCCAAAATTCCGGTGAGAATTGGCTACAACCGAGTCACGAATGAAGCAAGAAGCGAATTCCCCATATCTATGTCTCAACAATCGACTCCAACTCGCATTACTATCCGTCAATGCCCTCCACTTCCATTTAGATAAAAGTGCTATATTAAATAACTCAAGATTTTTGATTCCATGACCGCCATCTTTTTTTTACTTGCAAACTCTATCCCAAGCCACCCAATACATTCCATTATCTCCCTCCTTGATTCCTCAAAGAAAGTCCCGTTGAATTTTAACCATCTTCTTAATAACCACTTTCGGAGCTTTATAAAGGGAGAACATGTATAAAGGGATGCTATTCCAAACGCAGTTGATGAGAGTAACCCAACCACCAATGGATAGAAAACGACCCTTCCACATCGCTAATCTCTTTCTAATACCCCCTAGAACGGTACTCCAAGTAGCTTCCCGCCTCGGGTTAGAGCCAATCGGAATGCCCAGGAACTTGAACGGTATTGATTCTGTTCTACAAAATAGGAAGGTGCTAGCTCTTTTCAAAAAACCATCTGGAATGTTAATACCGATCAACTTGCTCTTGTAGAAATTTACCTTCAAACCGGACACAAGCTCAAAGGCTCTCAACGAGGTCTTAATGCTCCAAAGGTTGTCCCACGTGGCTTTACCCAACAAGATGATATCATCCGCGAATTGCAAAATTGAGAACCGGACATCATCGTTAATATAAAAGTCTTGAAAGGAGCCAATGTCTACCGCCTTGCGCACTAAACCCGACAAACCTTCGGCAACAATGAGGAAGAGGAATGGCGACAACTGATCCCCTTGCCTCAACCCCCGGTGAGCTTTGAAGTCTTGCATTGGGCTACCATTCACTATGATCGTTGATCGGAGCATATTATGGTGGTATTAATGCAAATCATATGTAATGTAAGGATGCAATTTTATGAAATCTGCTAGAATATAGTTTGATAAATGAGACACATAGGAACATCTATTTTTCATGCACTTTCATATTGACTTATGTTGGTTGATAAATGAGACACCCTATAAAAGATGTATGGGATTTTTTTGGTACCCCATCATATCACCATATACCCCTACATAAAAGTGAAACCCGAAAATACCCCCTCACTTAAAAAATTCCCTCGGATTTACCTACAAAAAGATAAATCCGATTTTGGTTTTTTCCCAAAATCGGATTTATCTTTTAGTAGGTAAATCCGATTTCCTTTAAAAAAAAGAAAATCAGATTTACCCCCACCTAAGGTAAATCCGCTTTTGTTAATTTTAAAAGCGGATTTACCTTAGTTGGGGGTTAAATCCGCTTTGTGTTTTAAAAATACCTATTTTTATTTAATTTTTTAAAAAAATGTTATAAAAATACTACTCAAAATCCGTTAAAGAGTCAAAACTAATTTAAAAATTATAAAAACACCACTATAAATCAAATAAAACCAAAATAAGGTTATGCAAATTTTTTCAAATTTTTTGGAGATTATGAAAAATTAAAAAAATTAATAAAAAATACTAAACGATGGAATTTGGGGTTTTGAGCTCCCATGTCCTGAAGGTAGTTACTGCTTCAAGAGTCTTGATCCCTGTTTTTTTTCGGATTTAATGGTTGTGGTTTCTTTACAATCTGAGTAGGTTGCTCGAAAACCGATTTTTTAGCCTAAATTATTCACCCGACGTACAATTAACATCGTCACATGTTAACGAACAATACACTAAACAGAACCAAAAGACGACCGATATTCATATCTATTTTATATTTCTAAAAAAAATTAATTTTCATTTTAATTTCAAAATTGGATTTATCCCCACATTTGGTAAATCCGCTTTTGTTAATTTTAAAACGGATGTACCCCCACATAAGGTAAATCGGCTTTGTTATTTAAAAGTCGGATTTACCTATTGGGTAGATAAATCCGCTTTGGAAAATAACAAAGCGGATTTACCTAAAAAAGATAAATCTGATTTCCTCCCTAAAAAAAAGAAAATCGAATTTACCCCACATTAGGTAAAACCGCTTTTGTTAATTTTAAAAGCGGATATACCCCCACATAAGGTAAATCCGCTTTGTTATTTAAAAGTCAGATTTACCTATTGGGTAGATAAATCCGCATTGGAAAATAACAAAACGGATTTACCTTGAGTGGGGGTAAATCCGAGCGAGTTTTAGTTTGGCATGGGTATTTTCAGTTTATCAAATTATGATGGGGGTATATGGTGATACGATGGGGGTAAAATAAAATCCCAAGATGTATCGATTCTTAATATCAGCAATTGATGATTTCATATTAACTTATGCATGCAAGTAAGCCTCTACAGTTCTATAGTTGAATGTCTATGATCCCTTTATCTCTCAACAATAACTTAAGTTTTTAAATATTAACTAGTTTTTTATCCGTGCATACTCATGGGTGATACTGTATGGTCAGTGTATTGCCATGAAGTCATAATAGTAATTTGGAAGATAATCATAAGTTATGAACAATGTCCAAAATGTATGATTTGAATTTCAAAGTGGAAAGAGATAGATATTATGTCATGTAGAGAAATATGCATCCCCGTTGACCCTCCCGTTTGCATCATCGTTGGCCCTCCCATTGGCACTCCCGTTGGCGCTCTCGTTACCTCTCCCGTTGGCGCTCTCGTTGCCACTCATGTTGGCAGTCCCGTTGGCACTCCCACTCTCGTTGCCACTCCCGTCGGCACTCCCATTGGCATTTTACTCATTTTTAGTAATTATAAAATAGTTATTTGGTAATTTTTTGTAGTGGTTAAATTGATTGATTTTATTTTTTATGAAAAAATTGATTGATTTTTGTAGCTTTAGTAGAGGGATTATAGTAAATAAAAAAAATTTAGATTATTCAATTATTGAGTATAATATCAATTTAATAATTTAGTTTTTTGGAAATTTTAGTCTTTGAAAATTTTGTTAAAGGTATAGGTTTTTCTTACAATTAATAGTGGTTAAAATGATTAATTTGAGTAGTTTGTGTAAATTATAAAAATGAATAATTTTTTTTTAAATAGTTGTGTTGGAAAAAGATTAAAAAAAGTCGGTACTCCCGGTGGAACTCCCGTTGGCGCTCTAGTTGTGTAACACCCCGGTATTTTTAACATGTAAAAATACCCAAGTGCACCAAACTAAATCATCAGAGATAATAATTCCTGCTCAGACACTGAATACCACCATATATTTTTCGCTGAATTAAAACAAAAAAGTCTTACACATAATCAAGACCCTACGGTTCTCTGACCATAAACTGCAGCGACTAATGTATTCAGTATCATACAGGAAGCGGAAGAAAGATAAAGTACTAAATACATAGGGTCTTAGTACATGGACAACAAAAGGAAATATAAACAAAGCATAAGGCTATGTCAACGGCAACCATCCGAGCTCAACCTACTCGTGCCTCTTCGATTTCCGATGTCCCTGTGTGTCTGAAAAACAACAACATTTAAACAGTGAGATACAATCTCAGTGAGTTCTACCGAGACCCCTACTAGCACTCTCGGTCCAGTTTTAAAACATTGTTAACTCAACACGGCATCGACTGCGTGAACGCTAACTCCCGATGAACCGCATTATTTTACACATAGCATTTCACCGACTGCCCCAAGACTAATCCCGGCGAATCTGCTATAACTCAGTGCGTCACCGACTGCCCCAAGACTAATCCCGGTGAACCACACTACAAAACAACAGTAACGTACCACCGACTGCCCCAAAACTAATCCCGGCGAACGTTACTCAATACTCTTTGACACACCACCGACTGCCCCCAGACTAATCCCGGCGAACCCCTTACCAATAATAGTTTCACTATTGGCCTCGGAGCCTAGGGTAGGGGATCATGACTGCCCCTCCTAGTATGTCAACATGGGTCGTCACCCAAACTCGATAATATATATATATATATATATATATATATATATATATATATATATATATATATATATATATATATATATATATATATATATAATCATATGAACTCAAGGTTCATTTACCTCAAACAAATAATTGAACATAACACCCGCATCGGGCCGTTTCCCATAGTCGATATAATATATATATCGTGAATCGTAGACCGGTTTAGACGAATAAATAATAATCATCCCGCGTTAGTTACCGTACCACGTAGGACTCATAGTCCGTTTTATTATTAATAAAACATATCCGCACACGTGTACTATTGTTCGGCTTTTCGAAATGATTTCAACTTCAAAAACAGTTCATTTTACCTTTTTAAATTGTATATTTAGTTAGGCCTCGGAATAAGCTTTAAAACGCATCTTAGAACACCTCAATCGGGTTCCCGAATCAAAAGTTATCGCGAAAACAAAATCAGTGAATAGTTGCTGAAAATTTCCACTGTGCGCTTGGACGCACGGGTCGTGCGCTTGGGGCGCTTTGGACAGTTTTGGTTCTGTCTCTCGTGCGCTTGGGCGCATGGCCGAGCGCTTTGGACAGTTTTGGTTCTGTCTCTCGTGCGCTTGGGCGCATGGCCGAGCGCTTGGGGTGCTTTTACCTGCTGTAAGTGAATTTGTTGTGGCAGTTTTGCGCGAAAACCGCTATTCCGCTCAATTCCGATTCTCGTTCCGATCGAAAACAGATTTGACAACCAATACAATAGACCCAATACAAACCACACAATCAATCAGTCCAATCAAAAACTCAATCTAAACGAATTTTACCAAAATACGACCTATTACGAAATAACAGTTTTTGACCCAAAAGTTCTCGAACGATTCTCGTTCCGACGGAAAACAGCCCAAGCAATCACAACAACATATAAGCATTCAACATTTCACAATCAATCAAATCATCAAAACTCAACCTAAACGAATTCTTATCCAAAAGTGATATTTTTCGAAATAACGGTTTTTGACTCAAAACTCTCGAAATCAATCGACGCAACAATTCATACCAACACGGAATAAACCTAAACGTGAGTAAAACTCACCCTCGAAGCGAGAGCCGATATCGAGCCGAAATCACCGAGACACCAAAAATCCCCAATCGAACCCTAGGATCTCCAATCCGCTCCAAACTTCGTATTTAGCTTCAATCCGCTTACAATCGTTGTTGGGCTTGCTGCTAGACACGATTCAACCATCAAAATCAACTCAAACTCGAATCACTATTCATCATCCCTCTCAAATCCGAAATCAAGAGAAAGGGGAAAAATAAGGGTGTGAGCTTACCTAGCTTGAGGAAATGGAAGGAGAAACAAGGATGATGATGAGGATGGAACTTTGGGATGATTGGTGATGATCTTCTTCTCCTTCCTCCTTCTCTATCCTTCTCCCTTTTTCTCTCCTTTTCTCCTCTTCTCTGCTTCCTTCCTTCGCTTCTTCCTTTCTTTCTTTTCTTTTCTTTTTTTCTTCCTTCTATTTATATTAAGTGGTAATGTGGTCAAATGACCACATTGCCCTTAATCTCCAATTTCGATTCTAAATCGTCTTTGACCCGTATTATCCGGTTAACGATCCGATAACAACCAATAATTAATTTTAGCACTCAATAAATTTACCAGTTAAGTACTAAATTAATTTAATTGGGTTATCACCCAAATAATTCTACTAATTATTTTGAGGATGTTACAAGTTGCAACTCCTGTTGGCACTCCCATTGGCATTTTACTCATTTTTCGTAATTAGAAAATAGTTATTTGGTAGTTTTTTGTAATGAAAAAAAAATGTATTTTTTAGTAAAAAAACTGACAAAAAAATGAAAAAAAAATTCAGGAAAAAAAATTGGAAAAAGTGAGTTAAAAAAAGTGATTTAAAAAAATGGTGGAAAAAAAGTGATTTTAAAAAAATCGGAGAAAAGTGTTTAAAAAAAACAGAATTTTTTTTTTTTAAAATCTATGACGCGTTAGGCTGCAAAAGTAGATTTGTTCTTTTTTGTTTCCTTTTTCTATTGGCAGCTTTTTTGTATTTCTTTTTCTGTTTTTAATTTTTTTTCTGCCTATTGGCAGCTTTAGTTTTTGTCTTTTTGTGCAAAATGTCTAAAATGTCTAAAAATTTGGACACGTGGCGGCCTAGTACGAGTCTGACTTATGCTACTAAGCTAGTAGCTTAATAATAGTTACCAAAGGGTTATAGTAGTAATTTACTAAATTAAATAAATTAATAAATGTTCCTTTTTTTAGGGATTATTAAAACAAAAGCATTTATTTATTCCTTGATTTTCTCTTCCACTATCTTCTCTCTCACAATTACACTATCTTCTCTCTCACAATTTTATCTGTCACGTTATTTTCATCTGTTATTTTTTTCTTCTTCTTCTTCTTCTTCTTCTTCTTCTTCTTCTTCTTCTTCTTCTTCTTCTTCTTCTTCTTCTTCTTCTTCTTCTTCTTCTTCTTCTTCTTCTTCTTCTTCTTCTTCTTCTTCTTCTTCATGTTACATATATCTTTCTTTATTTTTCACGCAAAAGAAGCCTAAAAAACACACTCACGCCAAAAAATAAGACGCCCACGGGTGTTTAAAAAAAGGACTCCGTTGATCCACGCCATTGAAGCACGCCATTGATCATGTCTCGTTATGATGTTGATGAACATGGGACTAAAATCATTTTTTCATCGTTATGATGTTGATTAACGGACTAACCGAAGTTATGTTATATCCTGGCTAGAAACCCACTAACCAAAGTTATGTTATTCCCTGGCTAGAATTGGACTAACCAAAGATATGTTATTCCCTGTCTAGAATTCCTCTAACCGAAGTTATGTTATCTTTTGGTTAGAATTGTACTAACCGAAGTTATGTTATTTCCTGGCTAGAATTCCACTAACCGAAGTTATGTTATTCACTGGTTAATGTCTATTAACAAATGTTCCGTACTTATGTGGTCTTTTTTTGTTTTTGTTGTTGCAGTACAGGGTTGTCAGCATCAGCATGAAAATCAAACCGACATGATTGTCTTAGATGCACAAAGTATTATTGATTGCTTTTTATTTTATTTGAATAATTTATTTGCATTGTGAGATGTACTCGGTTTTGTGAGAGATACTCATATGTAAGGTAGCTATATTTTTTGGTTAGTACAATTCTAACCAAAGGATAACATAACTTCGGTTAGAGGAATTCTAGACAGGGAATAACATATCTTTGGTTAATTAGTACAATTCTAGCCAGGGAATAACATAACTTTGGTTAGTGGGTTTCTAGCCAGGATATAACATAACTTCGGTTAGTCCAATTCTAGCCATGAAATAGCATAACTTCAGTTACTATAGTTCTAGCCAGGGAAAAACATAACTTCGGTTAGTCCTATTGTAGCCAGGGAATAAGATAACTTCGGTTAGTACGATCTAACCAAATAAAAATATGACTTACGCGCAAGTAACGATGAAAAACTGATTTTATTCCCATGTTCATCAACATCATAACGAGATATGATCAATGGCGTGCTTCAATGGCGTGGATCAACGGAGTCCGTTTTTTAAACACCTGTGGGCGTTTTATTTTTTGGCGTGAGTGCGTATTTTAGGCTTCTTTTGCGTGAAAAAATAAAGAAAGATATATGTAACATGAAGAAGAAGAAGAAGAAGAAGAAGAAGAAGAAGAAGAAGAAGAAGAAGAAGAAGAATAACAGATGAAAATAACGTGACAGATAAAATTGTGAGAGTGTGAGAGAGAAGATAGTGGAAGAGAAAATCAAGGAGTAAATAAATGCTTTTGTTTTAATAATTCCTAAAAAAAAGGAACATTTATTAATTTATTTAATTTAATTCAAACCACAAAAAATGGATGTGACACAATTACCCCTATTAAAAACTAGCCATTAGATTGAATTTCATTGAAATTTTGTCAATCCAATGGCTAGTAACGATTTAGTAACTATTACTAAGCAAATGGCTTAGTATCATAAGCCATAGCCGCTAAAAACGTCATTTTACTGGTATGTGTTTTTATGATATCCTACTTGAATGAATTTTGGTGGTACGTGTTTTTATGATATTGTAGTTGATTGACTAAAAGATCTTATGATAATCCAAACCTTTTTTCTACAGCTGTGGCATCATATTTGGTAATTTTAGTTCTATCTGTGAACAACAAGTTTCAAAATTTTCAAATGTATTTCTATTTCTAATAATACTGATGATATACCATGAACAACAAGTTTCAAAATTTACTAATGTATTTCTATTTGTTTTTTTTGTAAATCAAGGTATCCTCCACGACGACTGTGGAGACTTTGAGATCCATTTAAGGGGTTGACCTCTCCCAACAAATGTTTTTCCATACGCAGGACCAAATGGTTAAGGGACCCAAGTATCTACTACTTTTGCCACATTATGTTGGTAATGCATTTCTATTTCTATCTCTGTTTCTAATGGAATTAGTATCTACCACTTTTACCACATTATGTTGGTAATTCGGTAACAATCTTTATTGAAATGCTAGAGCACTGTATGTTTCTGAGGACTCTGAAGATGAAGAGGTGATTTTGGAGCTTTTCTCAAGGTTGTTTGTTTACAACTCTAGTGATGGTACTTTCAAGACTCCTGAAATTGAACGTCTTCAAAACAACACCATGTTTCAAAGAAATGATGCTTGTTTGGTCCCGACCGTCTACGTTGAGAGTTTGATATCACCTAGTGATTAGTACTCGGATTACAGTTTATTTATATTGTTGTTTGTTGTTTTATTTTCTTGGATTGTACTGTTTGAACTATTTTAAAACTACTTTATTATTAGTATTGTTCTTTTATTATCACCAATCACTTGAACATTGATCTCCACTTTATCTTTCAAACTGTCGAAGGTGATGTCTTGGCGGAGCCTGCATACAATAGGCTTTGGACATGAGAAGTAGACACCATCTTCTCTCATGGTGATTTAGCCGCCATGGTGAATAGCAGTAAGCCTATTCTCGCTTGAATACTAAGTTAAACAAATTTCCATTTTGGAGTGAAATGTTGGTGTGAAAAGAATGATGGTGGGGGTGGATATTTATAGTAATCGCCAATGATTATCCACCATTGATATTGTCGGTGCAATCTACACCGTTAAAAATATATCCGTTGGTGCACAGTTATCAAGACGAACAAAAGTGGGTCGTTGATCAAATCTGGAAGTGGAATCCTGTCCGTTAAATTTAAATAAAAACGGATTTACCTATAACCTAGATAAATCCGTTTTGATAATTAACAAAACGGATTTACCTTATGATTCCGTTAGCATCACGTAACAAAAACAGATTTATATATAAAAAACGTAATTCCTTTTTTTTAAAATTACAAAAACGGATTTATAAATTGTTCAATATATCCGTTGGCAAAATTTTGGTAAAAACGGATTTACCTAAACTAACTTACTTCCGTTTTGTTATTTTTTTCAAAACGGATTTTTGTATGGTTTATGTAAATCCGTTATTAACAATTTTATAATAAAATTTTTTGTGGGGGTATAAAGTGAAGGTGTGGGGGTACAAAAAAAAACCTTCTGTTAGCTAGGGGTGGGAATAGGCCAGGGCGGCCTACAGGGGCCTACGACCCATCCTATATCAGGCCCAGGCCAGACCAGACTTTTTTCAAAATAGATAAGGTCAAGGCATTTTAAAAGCCTATTTAGGTAAAAGGCTAGGCTACAGGCCATCGAGAAAAGCCTTTTAGGCCTACCAGGCCGGCCTATTTAAATAAATATTAATAACATTTTTTATTACTACTATTATTGTATTAAACTTTCTACTTTGTTTAACTTATAAATTTTCTACTTTTTTTATATCAAAAAAATGATGACCTACATCAAGTTTAACATATTTAAAAGTATTATTATAAATTAAAATTTAAATAAAATGTCCTATAAAGATAATTCTCTAAAAGATTTTGTTGGATATTGAATTAGATCTTAATTTAATTGATCTATTAACTTGTTCATCTATTTACAAAATCTACACTACTTAAAGGTTGTAGACTTTCGTAAATTTTTTGGGTGAAATAGGCTTTTAAACAGGCTTGCAGGCCTCGTCAGGCTTTCCTGAAGGCCAGATCAGGCCTCAAAAGTCGGCCTATCACAGGCCACAGGTCAGGCTTAGGCCCAACATTTTCAATGCAGGCCAGGCCTAGGCCATGCAAAGCCTAGCTCGGGCCAACCTATATCCCACCCCTACTGTTAGCCAAGTCAGTGTTTTTTTTGTAACGGAACAATAACAGAAGGACCTATTCAAAAAAATTTGATTTTACAGGGATATTTTAAAAATAATTGCAAGGACTAAATTCAAAAGGCCTCATATTTGGAGGGACCAAAAACATATTTAAGCCTTAAAAAATTAGAAGTGAAATTTTAAGTTTAAACTAAATTAGATATTTACATTTCTTTCTATCCTCTCCAACAAATTTTTTTTTTCTAGGGGTCTTTGACCCCTCCGGTATCCAGGGGAAAGGGGCCTTGAATATCTAGAGTTCGGCCGAGAGATAAGTAAAGTCTGGCTCCAATTTATTCCATCGCCGGGGATCGAACCCGGGTACTAGCCGAGTCCGCCCCTTAATTAGTGTTGAAAATACTTTGTCTCCTACAAAATATTTTCAACACTAATTATATTTTTTTTTTGCTTTTAATTTAGGTTGTTTGGTCTACTTCTTTAATATTGGGTAAACCCGGGTATCCACCGCACGGACAGCAGTGACTAATCCCTCGCTCATTGTAGGTGCCTCGAGGGGCAGGACAGCTGGCCCTGAGTTTTTTTTTTTGCTTTTAATTTAGGTTGTTTGGTCTACTCACGTTCCAAGAAAAAATATGGCAAACTGATTTGATTTTTTTTTGACAATTCAAAACCATTTTTCTTTCTACCCCATTCCGTTCGACATGGAAGTTGTGTTGTTTCTAAGATGAGTTCTTTCTTCATCCTTCAAACAATTAGATGAACCTGGTATGCTCCAGCTCTTGTAACTTGGACAAATTCACGCAAGTCACTAATGAAAAACTGCTTCCTTCTTCCATATCTTGATCTATGAACAAATTCATCATTTAAACTGCTGCCTTTTGCCATGTGACGAAACCGCTTCCATTTCCTTCATCTATTGTTTCCATTTCACTCTCTCATATTTGTTGAAACTGTTAACACTAAAATAAGAACCTTACATCATTTTTTTGCTAACCCCTTTAGAACCTGTTGCTGCAACCTTCTTTCTAGAAAGAATCTTTGTAGGTATGACATTCATTTTAACTTAGATGAAAGCGTGTAAGTCTATGTTTGTATTTTTTTCTAACATGTAGGAGATTAAAAACAAGAGCTGACAGCTGGCAAAAGAGATCTATGTCTGAAGAGGCAAAGCCAAAAAGGAAAGCACAGTGCCAGCTCTAACAATTGTTCTTAACTTCTTTTTTCTGTTATCGATTGTTTTCAAATAGAGGGATATATGATTTGTCTTAGTGAACAAAGATTTATTGGAGAGAGCAAATTTCGGATCAGATGGTTATTGTAGATGAAGCATCCAATTTTTTTTTCATTATTATAATTTAGGCTAAATTATAGTTTTGGTCCCCTATTTTCAAAAATTCAGACATTTGGTCCCTCTATTTTAAAACTCAGACATTTGGTCCCCCAATTTTAAAAAATCAAATACATTTAGTCAAAAGAGGGACCAAATGTCTTTGATTTTTTAAAATTGGGGGACCAAATGTCTTTGATTTTTTAAAATTGAGGGACCAAATGTCTTTGATTATTAGCTATAAAAAACTGAAAATTTCTCTTGGGACTAAATGTCTTTGATTTTTTAAAATTGGGGGACCAAATGTCTGAGTTTTAAAATAGGGGGACCAAATATCTGAATTTTTAAAAATAGGGGGACCAAAACTATAATTTAGCCTATAATTTATATGATTAATATGATAGGCGGGTAGGAGAGTATTTTTTTCGCTCTTCTCGTCACTTTTCTCTTACACGCTTATGGAGAGTATTTGCATCAATGAGGTGTAAGTGACAGGGGTTGATGCATTAATGCAACCATGAAGTTGATTTTACATGTTTATGGGACTTTGCAGTCATAATTTCCTTCCATAGGTAACAGTAAAGTGATTACGTTTTGCTTTAAGGAAAAATAAACTAATATTTTGATTAATCAAATATTTTGAACATCTCTCCATTGGCAAAGTTAATTTAGTTTTTTTGGTTGAAAAAGCAACAAAAGTAGACATAGATTAATTTTAAACATATTCGTTCCAACAGCAAATATTTGCTATGCAAACTCCCACTTCTATTGCTAAAGTATAAATGAAAAAAATAATTGCAATTGCAAAGTCATATATATGTACGAACAACATCTCAAGGTGTTTGCATAAAATTTGCACTAATTTTATATCTGTTCCGTAGCTGATCATTTTTACTAAACCCATTTACTAAAGCAACACAATTGAATGCCTCATACATATATCTTATCTATTCTGATTAGTGTTTACAAAATGAATCATTCATCATGTCACTTTTATTTTTTACTTGCCAACTTTATATTCAAAAAATATAAACCCTATAGCCACTTACACTCCACTAACTCAAAGTTGCCTTTCACTCTTGGTAGGGGTTGCCCAGTTGATAACAATGACCAGAAATAGGCAAACTATGTTATGACACTAATTGATTGGTTAAATATTATTGCTAACTATTAATGTCATATTGTCATGTTTTGAAGGGGATACAATGTTGTCACGGGGTAAGATTCAGATTAATTAAATTCGTCAGTAATATGTTCACGGAATAAGGTTCAGACTAATTAAATCGTCTACTTTAAATTTGTCTTTATTTTCACGAGTTACTTTTGGACTAATTAAATTCTGTCTGAGTCTATTCAAAGAAAGAACACGATAGTACCCGTGCGTATGCACGGGTATACCGCTAGTTCTTGTATAAAAATGTATTAGAAAAATTCTAAGTGGAAGAATATTATTTAGATTTTGTTGTTTTGTTCGTGTACTTGGTGTCAAATATGTTCATTGTACTCATTATTGTATTTTTCTCAATATTATTCAACAGTTAAAAAAAAATATGGGTTCATAATCCTATATCTCAGCCAACCTGCAAGTTACAAACCATAGTTATTGGATTAAAACCCTATAGTAAAAACTTCTCGATATTGATGTGTTTCTTGAGAACTATCAGCATCTTGTTATCTGGTTGAGGAAAAGGGCATGTCTTCGTCAATTGAGGGCTGGCATTTGTGCATTACATAAATCCACCACATCAACAATGCACATATTCTCCTTATTTGTTGCGCTATTGAGAAACTTTAGGATAGCTTATGAAAACGGTTTATAACTTATAAAAAAATAGTTGAACATTATTTTATCATTTATTATAGAAACAACTTATATATAAGTTTTTATATTTCAGAAATAGTTTAACAAAAAAGTTACCCATAAGTAAAACAACCTTGCATAGCCAATAGAACACCATTATTATTATATTTCTGAAATTTGGCAACTTTTTGCAGCATAAGAACATGTTTCATGTTTAAGCAATTTGGGGAAGTCATAGAAACATGAGAATGATACTGATCCATGGAAAAGACTCATAAGGTGAGCCATCAATTTCCCAAAATTGAAGCTGCAAATTGTAAGAAAAATCAACCAATGAAAATTGAATAAGAAATTCGAACAAATAGGTCATTAGATAAACAAGAACCAACAAAAGCACACTCACATAACAGCTAAATTGAAAGAAAAAAATAAAAATTCACCAGAATTTGATCGCCTTGAACTTATAAAATAATTTCTAAAAAAAAAAACTAGTTTTATAACCGCTTACGGAACTGAAGAACGAAGTGAGATGATAAAACGGCGAGGCTTCATACTGTCGTTTGCGTTTTCATCTCATCCTCAACGCGACAACGCTAGCATTTGGTTTCGCAAATTATGTACTGATTTTTATTATTTAAATTTGGTTTTTTTTACCCCCCTCGTTCTCTCCTATACCCTATTTTTGTGTAAATCCCCAAAAGACCCTGTATTTTAATAAAAAAAAACGTTTTTGAAAAAATTTCCAGAAATACAAGCATTTTTTTAAACTTTTCGGAAACACCTCAAAACGGGGTATTTCTAGAAGTCAAATTGACTTCCGGAAGTACCTCTTTTGAGGTGTTTCCGGAAAGATAAAAAAATGTGTTTTCCGGAATTGCCCTCTTCAGAGGTACTTCCGGAAAAATTTTAAAAAACGTTTTTTTAATTTTTTTAAAATTATACGATTACGATTAATAACAATAACGATAAATAACGATACTCGCTATAATACGATAATGTTAAATAACGATAACAATAAAATACAAGTACAAATACCATAAAAAATACGAGTACAAATACCATAAAAAATACAACTAAGAGTCAAAGGTCAAAACAGCTGAAGCACGCGCAAGAGTCTCTCATATGCAGCAGGTGGAAGACCCTCGACTCCCATGACATCCTGGATATATGCAGCTGCAGTCTGGAGCCTATCCTCCATGGTCAGTGGACCAATATCCTCAACTGCTGGAACCTCATCTGGTACATCCTCCGGAGGCGTAGGCGGAGGCGCAGTGAGACGGGGAATGGACACCTGTAAGTACCATGGTAGATAATCCTCATCGCACTCACCCGAATGTGTGACCTGTCCAGAAGATCTCCGCACCGGGGCCTCGTAGTACAACCATCTCTCGAGAATAGTCTCTGAAGATGGATGTGAGGCACCAACCGTAAGGGGCTCCACAGGGATCTTCTGGATGTATCCAAACTGCCAACGGACCCTCTCTGGCATGTATGGCACAGTCACATCACCCCATAGCAGATGACCTCTGAAAAGTGAGATCTGGAGAAATCCCCAGTAGCTCCTGTGGTCCTCCCAAGGCCTCCATATGACATCCTCCCACCGTAAGTCATTCAGCTGGACCCGAAAATGCTCAAGCTTGACAGCGTCATTTTTTTTATTCGCCCACCAGCAGCAACGTGGACGCTCAGAAGCACCGTGATCTCTGCGATCCCCAATGGTGGGGAAGTACTCATAATTCCAATACTGAAAGAATAATTTGAATAAAAAAATAATTAATTATTGGTAAACAAAATAATTAATTATTACCTGTAGCAGAGAAGCGTACCCTCCAATCTGTGATGTCTTCCAGAAATAAGCGTCGTTCAGCTGCTCGTACAAAAAGGCCAACGCAGCTGGACCCCAAGCCCACCGGCCACATTCATCAAATGACTAAATCTGTCTGAGCCACTTGACGGACACATATGTGTGACTCTTGTCGGCGAAGATGGTATAGCCCAACAAGAGCAACATATAGCACCGTGCAGCATTATCAAAAAAGCCATGCTGCATGTTAGCTCGGTATGCCTCCTCAAGAAAGCTGAACCTGAAGTTCGGTCCCCTAGTGAACCGACACTCTGCCCCAGCAAGAATCGTGGTCTATACCCAGTAACTCGCCTCCAGCATGAATGGCATCCGCATTGGAAAATCCAAGCCTAGGCTGCAAAAATGTGCCGGTGAGCGGCAAATGGAGCAACGCGGACACGTCATCCAACGTCACAGTCATCTCCCCAAAAGGCATGTGGAATGAGCTGGTCTCAGAATGCCACCTCTCCACAAACGCCGAAATCAACTCGTGATTGATGTGGTGGAGAGCACTACAATCGAGCTCCAACAGACGGGTCTTCTCTAACCATCTTTGTACATGTGGGTGGTGCTGTTAGGTCGAAACCTAAAAATCTTCCCACAATGGGCTGCAACCTTAATCTTTCCATGATCCTGTATAAAAATAAATTATATAAATTAAAAAATATTAAAGACACTAAATAAAATTAAATTAATTATTAAAACTATTACCTGTCCCACACGTAGCCTCGACACCACGTGCAAATCAAACCGATGCAACAAAGCTTGGTCCCTAAGACCCAGATCTAGCTCCTACTCATCATAATGCTCCTGCTGCAGGGCGTCTGCAGCCTCATAGTCCTGCTGAACACGCTCATCATACTGATGTTGTTGTGGAGCGTCTGCAGCCTCAAAAGCCCTACCTAAGTCCCGGTCACGGACACGCCTGTTACGCTCAGAAGCGTGACCGGCTTGTCTAACCAACCTAATCCTCCTAGTCCTGGTACTAGGAGCAGGAGGAGTATGATCTCCATCTTCGCCTGCCTGTGAAGACTCGCCTCGCTCTAAACGTCCTAAACGTCTCGCCACTGAAATAACCAAAACAAAAAAAATTAAAAACGAAATTTAAAAAAAAATTAAAAAAAAAAACAATTCCAGAAACATTCCCCTGGGGAGATAATTGCGAAAGGGAAAATCCCTGGGATTTCTGGAAATACCTCAGCAAGGCGTACTTCCGGAAGTCAAAAATGACTTCCGGAAATACCCCGTTTTTAGGTATTTCCGAAAATCCCAAATTTTTTCCTTCCGCATTTACCTTCAAAATGGTGTTTCCGGAAAGTTTAAAACATTGCCTTCCGAAAATACCCCTTTTTCCGGAAAGTTTAAGGTGAAAATCTTACTTTTTCCAGAAATCGTGTAAATGAGGAAAGATTACGTTTTTAATGTATTCTAAGGGGTATTTTTGTCTGTTTGCGTTAATTGGAGGGTATAGGGGATAAGGGGGGTACAACAAAAAAAAACCTTTAAATTTTTTCGAAAAGTTTATGAGGGACCTTTTTTGTTTGGTTACACTATTTTTGGTGCGCAGTTTTCACTTGCTTTTCTTGTGACTAATCTATGTTGACTGACCACGTAAAAATCAAACTTTGTCGGTCCGTATGGTCGAAGTGGTAGTCAGTGATGGTGACTAGGGGTGGTCATATTGGTGGTCGGTGGTGGTGACTAGTGGTAGTCAGAGTGGTGATTTCCAATTGTCAGCAATGATTGGAGTGGTGATCTTTGGTGGTCCAAGTGGTGGTTGGTGGTGGTCGGAGTGGTAGTTGGTTGCGATAAGATTGGTGATCATATATAGGTGGATGTAGTTTGGTTTACAGTGGCCAAAGTGGTGGTCGACGGTGGCCAGAGTGGTAGTCGGTGGTGGTTAATGGTGGTTGACGGTGGTCAGAACTGTTGGTTAACAGTGGTCAGAGTGATGATTAGTGGTGGTTGGCAGTAGCCAGAGTGGTGATCGGTAGTGGTTGGTGGTGGTTGACGGTGGTCAGAGTGGTAGTTGATGGTGGTCAAAGTGGTGGTTGATGGTAGCCTTAGTGGTGGTCAGAGTGGTGGTCGGCGGTGGTTGGCGGTGGTCGGAGTTGTAGTTGGTGGGAGTTAGATATATTGATGATCGGAGGTAGATGAAACAAAAACAGATACACAAATATAAAACCTATTTTTTTGGTTTTGATGAAAAATTGTTTTGAAATTTAGAATAAAACCAACTCAACCCCATTTTACCCAAATATGTTTTGGTTTTGAAATTGACTTTCAAAACCAAAAACCAGAAATTCACAACCACCCCAAACGGGCCCTAAAACTAAAACTTAGTTTATGAGGGATCTAAAACTAAGTAGCTAAAAAGATTTGTTTTTCCTTAAATTTTTTATTTGTAACAAAAAAGTTATATTAATAAATTTGTTTGTGGAAAAATAACTTTTTAGTATTAAGTGCTTATCGAAAAAAAACTTTTTAGTATTAAGTTATAATTTTATAAAAGTAACTCAATAGTTATCAAATAAGCACTTCTAAGAAGATTTTGAGATAATGGATTCATTATTGTCTTGTAATAATTTGTAACTATAAGTGACAAAAATGCAAATGGGTAGTTATGTTACTAGAAGTCTGGTTGATTTGCAAACATGTAAGTACTAAACAATATGATAATGGATAGTGTAGCACTGGAAATTTTTTGTCACGTACACTATTTAGTGAACATTGGACAGCGCAAGCAAAAAAATTTAAAATTTACTACAATTCTATTTATAATGATTTTATATCCCCGTCAAAAAAATGATTTTATATAACATATATTATAATTAGAAAATTATAAAGAAAAATGTGTAAAGGGAGATAGAGGAGATATGTGGAAGAGAAGTCATGAGATGAGTGTGTTTGATTTGCTAAAAAGAAAAAAACGAGTGAGGGGAGATAGCAAGTGCAATGTGTAATGGGCAGAACGTCACATATTGTAACCTAACTCATTAGCTACATTAGATTACACAGGATCAAAGGTAGTGACTTTTGTATGTTTCAAGCCACTTGATTTTTTTACATTCAAGATAGAATCTTAACTAAGGTCTTGTTCCTAAAAGAAGCTCTGCTAGGGTTTTCAAAAGGCCTTCTTCCCTTCTAGGGTTTTTGTTTCCACCAAGGATACGAAAATAGCTACTGATATTACAACATTTACCTCAAGGAGCGCTGCTCCACACCAGGTATAGTAAATACATTACCAAATAGTTCACTATGCCACTGCAAATAACCTACTCCCTCACTATCGTAACATCTTTACACAACATCTGAAAAAAACTCTCAGCATTTTTACACAATGTTTGAATCATATTTTCGCGCTAGCTATCTGTAGTCGTCTTCTAGTCAGCTGGGTCACTGCTTGCAGAAATCAAGATACTCATCATGGACTCCAGCTCTGCTTCCAACTCAGACAACCATCAACAGGAGGTGAATGACAAAGAGGTAATGGAGGAGATTATGATACCTGCAAACCCAAACAATGTGTCCAACGCTCGAAGAACACTAGTTGGAAAGTTTATTGCAAACAAAGCAGTAAATAAACCAGCTGCAAAGGATATCATTGCAAAGGCATGGGAAGACTATGATAAGGTACAAATTTCAGATCTAGGTCTAAATATGTTTTTATTCACCTTTGAAAATGAAAGACACTCCAAAGAAGTGATGAGGAAAGCACCTTGGTTCTTTATGAACCGGCTCATGTGTGTGGAGTACTGGATTCCTGAGGTCTCTCCTCATGAGATCCACTTTGATCATACACCTTTTTGGATACAAATCCACAATCTCCCCATGGAGTTTCTCAATGGTAGCAATGCAACAACTATCCTAAAAAGGGTGGGAAAGGTTCTGGAGGTGGAAGAGTCCATTGTTGAAGGGTGTATACTGAGAACATATATTAGGGCAAAGGTGGCTCTAGATATAACTCAGCCTCTACCATCGGGCTGCTGGATTCCAAGTAAGGATTTTCCATGAATCTGGGCTAATTATAAGTATGAGAGACTACAAGACCTTTGTTTGAATTGTGGAATAATAGGGCATGAGCAGAGGGTTTGCAAAATACCAAGGGTGATGTCAGCTTATAGATCCTCAATTCCTAAATATGATCAGAGCATAATCACAGGTGCTCCTAAACCACTAGAAGTTATTTTAAAGGAGCAAGTTAAGCGATATAGGAGTAGTACAGTGGACACAGTAGAAAGTGCACCATGTGGAAACAGCAGAAGCTGCTTACAGTAAGGAGCAGCAAATACATAGAAAGAACTTGGAAGAACAGATTCAAATTAGCACAGATGAGGATATGTATAGACAGATTTGGAGAGACATCAAGTTAGCAACCAATGTCCAATGACAGAACCCTATGTCAACTCTATCCAGGGAGAAATGGTTAGAGAATTTGGAGAGAAGCTTTTTCAGAAAGAGGTAGAATAGAGAGCAAACAGAAGAGAATGGTAGAAGAGTTTCTCTGATGGTGGAAGCGGGAAACAATATGAACAAGCATGAAGCAAGAGGAAAACAACAGACAACTAATCCTGAGAGTACAAAACCCAGCAACCCAATGTTAGACTGTAATCTGTCAACTGTTATCCCATTGAATTCAAACAAAATCTGCCAAGGACTAGGTCCTGAAAGAATTGAAGACCTAGCTTTGATTAAGGAGGATGTAGGGTTAAAAGAGCCCATTGTTGTTAAGGATTATCCCAGTCCAAGTACTGAGCAGATAAGATACGAGGGCGCTAAAATCCTACCAACAAGAAGCTAAACTGGTAAAGAGTAAAATTCAAGCTAAGAAATGGACTCCAAATAATGCAGCAGGGGAGGCCAAAGGAAAACAGAAGTTGCTTAACTCAGAGAACATGTGGAGAGAGCCACAAAAACTCAAGCGTGAATCCCCTTCACCTTAGATTGTGGAGTTTCCTCCTGAAGAAGATAGCCCAATTGCAGGGGAAGCAAAGATCAGAACTGAAGATGAGCAAGCCCTGTCTCTCAATATGTCAACTGGTTTACTCCTGCAAAAGAAGAGAAAGACAGAAGAATCAGAAACCGGTCCAAAAGAAAGATCTCACAACCAGAAAAGGAGTAAAGCAGAAGGCAATAGTAAAATTTCAAGTGGTTCCCTAGGACAATTTGGCAACTTTGTAGTTGGTCACAACAACAAAAAGACTGAGATGGCAGGCAGGCCCTTGCCACCTCCAGAACAATGACTTGCATAAGCTGGAATTGTCATGGTTTGGCGGCAGCCACGACAAATAGGGAATTAAATGACCTTATTCAAGGTCATAAGCCGGCCATTGTGTTCCTTACTGAGACAAGGGCTCACAAGGAACGTGTTGAAAGAGTTAAAAGGCGATTTAGATTTCAAAACTGGTTTTGTGTGGAAGCTATGGGAACTTCAAGAGGGCTGGCACTCTTCTGGAGTGATTACTATGAGATACAGGTGCCGTCACACTGTATGAATTTTATTCATGTGGCTGTGAAAGAAAGAAGATCTGAAGTGCTTTTTGAAATGACCTTTGTTTATGGGAATCCTATAACTACTGATCGGAGCAATCTGTGGCCAAAGCTTCTCAACCTAAAGCCCTCCGTAATGGTCCTTGGTGTTGCATTAGTGATCTCAATGAGATGCTCCATAGTGTGGAGAAGGATGGGCTAAGGCCAGTTGAGCAAGGAAGGCTAGACAGATTCAGAGATTTTCTGAATAACTCAGAGCTCATGGATATGGAATTGCAAGGCTGTAAATTCACATGGCTTAGTAACCTCGAAATGGTTTTGTTACAAGGGAGAAATAGATAGAGTGTTCGCTAACTGGGACTGGAGACAATTATTCCCTCATGCAATAGCAATAGCTTTGCCAACAGTTAACTCAGATCATGCCCCAATTGTGTTCAAACCCAAGCCCCCACTACTAAGTGGACAATCCTTTAAGTATGAAGCAATGTGGGAGGACCATGAAGAGTGCAAGCAGAAACTGGTGGAAGGATGGCAGGGACTCAACTCAAATGCTTGGGGTCAGTGGCAGGAAAAGGTCAAAAACTGCAAAACTCATTTAACTAGATGGCACAAAAAAAAATTTAGAAATGCAGCTAAAGCTATTCAGCACATCAAGCATCAGATTCAAACTGTCTTAAATTTGCCAGCAAACCAGATTGATTGGAGCAGAGTTAATGAGATGAGAAAAGAGGTTGATTCTCTATGGAAGCATGAAGAAAAATACTGGGGACAACGTTCGATCTAGGGTAAAATGGCTAAAATATGGAGACAAGAACTCCAAGTTTTTTCATGCTTCAACAGTGGCAAGGAGAAACAGAAACAAGCTGATCAGAATTAAAGATGGTGATGACCAGTGGCTACACTAGTGGAAAAAATGCTTTTTATAACTGCTATTTATATCGGTTAAAAACGTCCTGATGTTAAAAGTGACGCGGTGGAAGTTTTGTAATTAAAATTACACTTTTTATATCGGTTTCCACAGGAACCGATATAGAAAGTGTAAAAACCATCTTTCATATTGGGTCCATTTCATAGCCGTTATAGAAAGTGAAAAAATCAAGGCTTCTATAACGGGTCAAAACACCACCCGTTATAGAAACTAAAAAATAAAATTGGGCTTTTCACATTCTGTTCGCTCATTCTGTATTCCTCTCATTCTGCTCGCTCATTCCTCTCTCCCTAATCGCCCTCTACAACTAGGAACCCTAACCCCTTATGCTCACCGCTCATTCTTCTGCTCACCGCCATAGGACCCTTCCCCATCCATCGCCCTCTAAAACGTCGCTATCTCCGAGCTGCTCTCTCTGTAACTTCTCTCCCTGCAACGTCGCGAATCTCAAAATCACTCCAACACGGTTGCTGGCTTATACACGGTTTCCACTTCCTCTCTTCTTCTTGAGCCGTTCTTTCTTCTCCCTTCGTCTCTCAACTCACCCTCTGCTAGGGTTCCCTATTTTCCAATTATTCTTGCAGATTGAGTGCAAGGATCTCAACCTAGAACACTTCCGAAGATCAACCCTAGGTAGATTCACTCTAACCCCATGTTGATTTCTGTTTTTCTTCAAGATTGTACAACCCTGATTTCGTAAATGTTGTTTGTAGGTACAGAAGTTCACAAGGTTTTCAATCACACTACTCAACGAAGGTAAAAATTGCTTCACCTTTAATTTTTCCCTTCGTTTAATGTTTCTTCTCCTTTGTACATACAAACCCGAATCAACACCCTTTGGTTACTCTGCTTGCATGTACTGTATCTGTTTGTTCAATTGTTAATCATGCCTATTATACTCTCTGACAAAGTGATTTCACATATCTATTGATCGGTCTCTTGTTGTTGCTAAAATGTTTGTCCAATTCTTCATGCATTATTACATTGGTAGCTCTTTGATGACAATTTCTTTATGCATTTGGTATGCAGAGTCTTTTCACTGATGGAAATCATGATTCTCAAGAAAATGTAAAATTCTCTTGGTATGCCTTAAAGTTTTCTGGGAATGTTGGGCAATGGTTACAAGAATTTCCCCACTTTTATGAAAATCTCAAACTCCCTCCCCTTGATGGTGTTTAACCAGGAAATATATAAAAAAAATTCCAAGTGTTGCATAACTTGATTTGCTGTCCTTAATCTGTACAGTTTCATTATTTCATTTCTCTAGATAAATGCATCTCATTATTTCTATAATAGGTTCTATCTTTATTTTGCGAGCCTCGTGATATGGTGGTGTCTTCTATCTTATGGTTATTAATTTTCTTCCCCATGATATGGTTGCAAAATAGTGACATTTTCTTTTCATAATAAATTGTAATTGTATGGGAGCCACAACTTGTATCTGGAAATTCAAAAGTGGAGTGGTGGTCATTAAAAACAGACTTTAATAATCTTGGTTTTTATGTGATAATCTTGGCTCATGATTTACGTCTCATGATGTTTTTTATCAAACTTCATTCTCAGTCATTGCCTTCTTTAGCTTTTGATCTTGGTGTTCTCTGCCTCCAGAGGATTGCTGGTGAAATCAAGTCTTTCTCAACTGATGGCTGGGTAGCACCAAAGTTTTCTAGGAGGATGGATAAGTTTATGATGTATCTGCTGACAGCAGGGGAAAAAGCCTTGGCTGATGGTGGAATTACTGAAGATGTAATGAATGAATTAAATAAAACAAAATGTGGTGTTTTGGTTGGCTCAGCAATGGGTGGCATGCAGGTAATCACTCTCTTGAATTTTTAGACATAGTGATTGAGCAAATAGAATACGGTTGTTGTAACACCTCATTTCTACCCGGAAATTTAAATCATAATTATCAGAGTTCAAAAATTATTTTTCAACACATCCAAACGGGATGCTACATTCTCTTCAAATAAACATCAACAGTAAAATAACAATCTCCCTTATAGTTTCAGAATAATACGTAACACGTAACAAGTGGGATGGAATCCTAAAAAATATTTAGTTCAGTTCACATAACAGGATCATCAACATCTTGCAGCGGAATAAAAATACAATCTCATAAAAACATAACACAATCTCAACAATAACATCATATCTTCAGTAAAAATTACTCAACATGTCGAATAAACAAAACAAAAGAAAACTAGCGCCCATCCCCTGAGTGTTACGTGTCAGAGCACAAGACCGACTCAGAAATGAAGGGAGACAAGTCTTCACTCATGGTTACCTGTAGTAATAAACAACAAAGGGGTGAGTCTCAACCGCATAATAAAGCTTATAATAAGCAATATGCTGGAGTATAGAACTACACCAATCACAGCAACACATTTACAACAACACATTTATAATTTTGATTATATAAGCATAGCAACTTTTACAACATATAAATATACATGTATAACAACTCTCACCAAATTATACATATAACAACTCTCGTAATTTATATATATATTTTTATATATATATATATATATATATATATATATATTTACACATATCATAGCCTCAACAATTTATATATATATATATATATATATCAAACTCAACAATTTATATATATATATATATATATATATATATTATACACGTAACAACTTTCATAACTTATATACAGCAACATCTCCAACTCACATATATATATATATTTACCAACATCCACAATATATATATATATATATATATATATATATATATATATATATATATATATATATATAATTGTTACACAACCATATTATACATCGACCAAAATAATTATTAATGATGAGCATGCATGTATGAAGTGCAAGTATACATGTGGTACCATCATCATCACTGATCATTGCCAATTGGGCATATCGTCGCGACCGCAGCCGTAATATCGTCAAGACCGCAGCCTAAAATCGTCAAGACCGCAGCCTAATGTATGCATGTGACTCCATGAACAACCAAAAATTATAAGTCTCACATCAACAAGTCACACATATCATCATTGTCACTTACATCGTCGAGACCGCAGCCTTACATCATCACAAGAATTTTGGTCCGTAGACCCACCGTCACTTAACCACATCATTGGCAACATACAACTGTGCCAGCACCACTCACAGCACCAAAACAGCACATAAACACAAACAGGCAGCACACAGGGCGCAACACCAGGCACACTGGGCGCAGTACCAGGCACCCAGCACACGCACACACTACACGGGCGCACCACTGGGCGCCCTGGGCAGCCAACATTGGCGCCCTGCACTAAAACACGCACGCACACAGCAACACTTTTATATTTTTATTTTTATATATATAAAAGTATACTGTAACTTTTACAATTATGTATATATATATATATGAATATATATAACAACTTTCACCATATATCTATATATATATATATATATAACAACTTCTACAAAATTATACATATAACAAATTTCATAATTTATATATATCAACTCTCAACAATTTATATATATACATAGTTATATAAATATATACATATAACAGCTCCACAATTTATATATATACATCTTTATGCACATAACAACTTCAGCAACTCGTATATATATATATATATATATATATATATATATATATATATATATATATATATATAAATATTATACTTATAACAACTTCATAATACAATCAATCGTACATCAAATGCAACAATAAAATCACAATTAAATCAATGTAAATCCTACAACCCACATACAAACCATTATAAACCCTATTATAAGGTAAGACCCACCCTTACCTTGATTATACCGAAGACTAGGTTCTTTCTACAGAGTCACCAACAGAACCACAGCAACTAGGAGCTCTTCCCTTTCCTTGGCCGATCGCACCCTTCTTTCTTTCCTTCTCTCCTTCGACTTCTCTCTTCTCTCTTCGCAACTCTCTCTTCTTTTCTCCCTTTCGTTTCTTTCTTTTTTTCTTTCTTTCACAAATGATGCGAATTGCATCATACCCCAAGCGCCTAGGAGCCTTAGCTAACGGGCTTGGGCTTCTTGGGCCAATCTTACCGTCCCGGAATTACCAACACCACCCCCTTAAATTTAAAATAAAATAACATATTAATAATCTTAATATATTAATAAATATGCAACACTTAAATAATTTAATCAAATAATTAATTAAATTATTTTGGGTGTTACAACTCTCCCCCACTTAGGAAATTTCGTCCTCGAAATTCTTACCTGATTCAAACAACTCTGGATAAGACTCCTGCATCTTACTCTCCAGCTCCCAAGTCATACTTTCACCAGCAGCTCCTAACCAAACCACTTTCACCAAAGAAATCTCCTTCCCTCTCAGAACCTTCACTTCTCTATCTTCAATCCGCACAGGCATAGTCTCCACAGTGAGATTATCCAGTACCTCCACTTCATCCATCTGAATCACATGAGACGGGTCTGGAACATACTTTCGAAGTTGTGTGTAACATCCGCAAAATAATTAACCGAATTATTTGGATGTTAACCCAATTGAATTAATTTAGTATTTGACTGGTAAATTTACTGAGTGCTAAAATTATTTATTGGTTGTCATCGGATCGTTAACCGAATAATACGGACCAAGGAAGTTTTGGAATCGAAATAGGAGATTTCGATCGATATGGTAATTTGACTGCGTTACAACTTATATAATAAATAAATATATATGTGTATACGTGTGTGCATGTGAGAGGAGAAGAGAAGAATTAATTAAAAGGAAAGAAAGAAAGAAGAAAGGAAGCACGAGACAGAGGGAGAAACAGAGAAAAAGAAAAGAAGAGAGAAAGAAAGGGGGAGGAAGAAGAAGGGGAAAAAGGGGGCAATTCCGCTCATCAAAACGACTTCCGTCCAACACGAAAAATGCTCAGCGTTACTTCCTCTTCGATTTGGTACCAAGATTTTCATCATCAACCCTCTCTCTCTCACTTTGCCATTTTCGAACTTGAGAGGGAAAATCGGAGTTTCGATGGTTATGGCTCAAGGGAAAGCTAAGGACGATGTTTAGGAGCGAGCACGAGGTGGATTACTCGAGTATTGAAGATCGATTGGGTGATTTGGAATTGAAAATCAAAGATTGGGGTTTTTGGTGAATAGTAGCTTTTGGAGGTTAGGGATGATGAATAGTGTTCGTGGAAGATTTCGTGGGATTCGGTATTTCGGTCAAAAGCGGTTTCGTGATCGAGTGGAAAGTTTTGAAAGCGGATTGGAGCGACGTCGGAACGGAAAGTTTATGCGGGGAATGTTCGTGTTGTTACTCGGTGGATTCGGCCGCTCGTGGTTCACGCTTCAAGGGTGAGTTCTACTCACGTTTAGGATTTTACATTTCGAATTAATTGATAAACTGTTTTATCGCTTTCGCTGGACTGGAATATTATGTGATACTGTCTGATTCGGGTTAGGAATCGATTGGGGCGAGTCTCGGGTTGCGTCGTGTTAAAAATGGAATTTTTGGTGAATTGATTCGAGAGATTTTGATTTAAAACCGTTATTTGGAAAATCGCCGTAATTTGATAAACTCTGATTTGATCAAGGTTTTGATTGATTGTTTGATGTTGATTGGGTTTGATTATATGTGTGTGAAAACTGTTTTCGATCGAAATTAAAATCGGAATTGAGTGGAATCGCGGTTTTCGCGCGAAACCGCCAAAATCTGCCCTTAACAGACCCCCCTTCTGCCTGTTCGCGCCTAACTTGCGCTCCAGCGCGAATTCAGCGCAGATTGACAGAACTTTCTGCCAGTTCGCGCGTAACTTGCGCTCCAGCGCGACTTCAGCGCAGATTGACAGAATTTCAGCAACCAAACACTGTTTTTCGTTTCGCGATAACTTTTGATCCAGGAACCCGATTGAGGTGTTCTAAGATGCGTTGGAAAGCTTATTCAGAGGCCTAACTGAATATTCTATTTTTAAGGCAAAATGAACTGTTTTTGATATTGAAAATTTTGTCGAAAAGTGGTCAACTAGATTGCGAGTGTGAACTTGGATTTTATAAAATTGTGGATTAAAGTGTTTCATGGATTGTCTGATATGATGGACCGTGGGTTCATAGTACTGTAGATATATATGTTTATATGTATATCGAGTTGGGTGACGACCCATGTTTTGACATACTAGGCGGGGCAGTCATGCTCCCCCAACCTAGGCTCCGTGCCAATAGGAGAATGTACTATTGGTAAGGGGGTTCACCGGGATTAGCACTGGATTTGCAGTCGGTGTTATGTCATGAGTTTGTTGTACGTTCACCGGGGTTAGCACTTTATTGCAGTCGGTGTCGTACTGTGCGATACACCGGGGTTAGCACTTTATTGCAGTCGGTGCCGCACTTTGTTTGTTCACGTTCGCCGGGGTTAGCACTTTATTGCAGTCGGTGTCGTGTTGATTTTAAAAAGGATTTTTAATTGAACCGAGAGAGTTAGTAGGGGTATCGGTAGAACCCACTGAGATTGTATCTCACTGTTTAAATGTTGTTGATTTACAGAGACACAGGGGCAGCGGAAATCCAAGAGGCACGAGTAGGTTGAGCTCGGACTGGATGCTGAGAGCCTAGCTTTATGTTTAAGCTTATTTCCCTTTTGTTGTCTGTATACTAAAACAATATGTATTTAGTGTATATCTTTCTTCCGCTTTCTTGTATGATACTGAATACTATAGATGCTGATGGTATATGGTCTGAGAACCATATTGTCTTGTTGTAAATAAGACTGTTTGGGTTTTATTCAGCGAAAAATTTATAGTGATATTCAGTGTCTAAGCAGGAAATATATCTCTGATGTGTTACTAATGTGCACCTGGGTATTTTTGGTCAATGGAAATACCGGGGTGTTACAGTTGGTATCAGAGCAGTTCGACCTAGTCGGACTTAGCTTAGGGTTGAGTCGATTCCTTGCTAGTCCTTTTTGTAATTACACTTGTGATGCTAAGAGACATTGAGCCTGATCAACTTAATACTTAGTGCATCATAAGCGGAATTATGACTGGATGATCAAGACGCAATCCTCGACCAAGATCGGAATCTCCAACCGGTGCGTCCTCAGGAAAGGTGGCATGACGGTGGAAGGATACACCGCTAAGTTTGGAAAATTTGTTTCGGTTTTACCAAGTGGTAAAGTAAGCTTCGGATGACGAATGGAGAATGCAGAAGTATAAGACGGGCATAAGTGCTTTTATGATTTATGGTCTCAGTTCTTATACTATTACCAATTATGTTGCCTAGGTGCAATCAGCCTATATCGCCGAGGATGATCTCATAGGAAATATGGGAAAAGAAAGAAGGTAGTTGAATTATCAACTCCGAATGCAAGGTCCTAAGATAATTTCATCAAATGAAAAGCAGGTGCAATTCTTCGATTCTTCAAAGGTCAGAAGATGTTCTAATTGTGGAAAGCAACACAATTTAGAAATAGTAGTATATGCGGAAGAGGGTCACTATGCAAAAGAGTGCCCTGCAAGGAAGAGTTCCCGGGAGTCACAAGCAGCTCCAGGACGAGGACGAGTCAATAATCTGGATGTTTAAACAGTTGCAACTGCAGACAATCTACTGAGGGGTATGGAATCAGTTTTCAATAACTCGTCAGTATATTATACGATTCGGGTGCAACCCATTGTTTTATAGCACAAGCATGTGTGGATCGGTTTGGATTAGCATTGTCCCCGCTATCCGAGTCGATAACTATCTTAACTGCTGCTGAGGGTCGAGTCCAGACCCAATCCTTGTGTCAGAATTGTCTACGTGTTATAGGAGTCGGAAATTTTGTAGAAGGATTATTTGTTTGCCTATGAGAAGTGTGAACACCATGTTGGGTATGAATTGGATGACTGCAAATCATGTTGCCATCGACTGTGTTAATCAACTATCAGTTTCACTTCAGAATCAGTTGAATTGTCTAGGACAAATTCTGAAGCGGTTACCTAGTTCACCTTAGACGGTCAATCTTCATTCCAAGGTGCGGAAGCACATGTTAGTATGTTATTTGCATCCACTGGAACTAGTATTAGATTTATCATCTGTACAAGTTGTGAATGACTTTTTGGATGTTCTCTGGATGTTTTTCTGGATGAAATTTCTTCTGTACATCCAGAGCGAGAGGTAGAGTTTACTGTAGAATTGGTTCCTGGCACGGGATCAATATCTATTGTTTCTTATTGAAGGTTTCTTGAGAATTCAAGGAAATGGAGTCTCAACTTGAAGAGTCGATGTGATGACAGACTAGGTGTGGAATTGGGCCATTTGCTTGATTTTCGGTTTATAATCAGGTTGCAACTTATATTTTTGTATTTTTGATTTAAAAATGGATAACAAAATGAAAAGGAATGAAAGGAATTTCGTGGCTTTGGTGCTAGTGAGATTAGGGAATAGATTAAAAAGAACAACAAAACTCAAAGGCAATAGATAATCTACAATTCAAAGAACTGAGTTTCTTTATAGTTCTTTTTTTACGAATAAGTGAAGAAGATGAGTGATTGAGGCAGGGGCGCCACCTTGTCTAATCCAAGACTAGGATAAGCCTATGAGTGAGGATCGCCACAAGAAACCTGGTTTCTCGATAAGATCAGATAATGGTTCAATCCAGAACCAAAGAGCAAAAGCTCTCAATTTCACACAAAGTGATTTTTGACTAAAATTCTTGTTCTCTTCTATTGATTTTGATGAAAACATATATAGGAAAGAACATTAGGATCTGATGTGCTACAAGAAAGAGAAAGTTTACAATAATGAGCATTAGTGTTCCTTGAATATGTAACTCCTTCTTTTATTTGCTTTGTTTTCTCATAATGCCTTGCTTGAATTTGTAACTCCTTCTTTAAATTGCCTTGTCTTTTCTTTATGACTTGGAGTTTAAAAAACCAAAAGACTCCCTAGCATCCAAAGCTGATTATTCTTCAATAAGAAAGTGACATTGCACCCATTTCAATCCTAATTTTCGTTCTCCACTATGCATGCTTCAACACACACTTTAAATCAACATAAAACACACCAAACAATAGCAAAGACCAAGCTGGCAGCCTATACTACAAGCAGCCCATGCTCCACGCATAAAAAGAACACTCAACCAAATAAAATAAACTTAAGTGTTGGGCCTAATTAAATCAAAGTTCTGCCCACACATTTTATTACAAATTAAAATAAAATTAGAGCAATTAAAATTGGACAGCAAGCCCATGGTAGGTTGTCATCATTCTCTCCTTCTTCGAGAAAATTCGACCTCGAATTTCTTACTCCAATACCTCCAGGGTCAAAAACAAGTCTAAAGAACTCATCACATGCAACTTTCACAATGGGGAAATTTCCATGTCCATTGGAAGGCTTTGAGTGATATACTTCCTCTTGAGTTTCTTGGACATAATAATTATTTTTCTGAAACTCATAATTTTCCTCCACTCGTGAAGTATATTCTCCTTCTTTCACTTTGTTATCTTCATGACATAAAGAAGAAATGTTAGGCAATTGAATATTAGAATAATCCCAATACTTGACCACACAAACCAATTTAGAAGAAGGTATTAGTATAGTAGTTTGCCATGACTTCCCAATGTCTTTCTTTTGAAATTCAATGGAAGCACTACATTGTTCCTCTGGAAGCACTTGTGGATTTGTCTTCTTGCAAGGTTCTTCTTTTGGAATGTCATCCACAACCTTCTTAATATTAATATCATCAAAATCAGGAAAAATGTTAGGATTATAACAGTATTCTATAACAACATCTTTATCCTCTATTTCTTTTTCTTTTTCTTTTTCACTATTTTCTTTTTCTTTTTCATTCTTTTCTTTTTCACATTTTTCTCTCAATTTTTTTTGATCATCTCTCGCCTCATTTGGACTCAAAGAAGCCAATACAATACGTTTTCCATGATGAACAAAATGATACTTGTTGGTACGCCCTTCATGATTGGCATTTTTATCAAATTGCCAAGGCCTTCCCAACAAGAGATGGGTAGCCTCCATAGGAACTACATCACAAACAGCCACATCCTCATATTTACCAATTGAAAAAGAAATTTCTACTTGTGCATCAACAATCATCTCAATATCATTAACAAGCCATTGAAGCTTATATGGTTTGGGATGTGGTTTAATTTCTAGCTGGAGTTTGGAAACTAACCTTGTGCTGGCAAAATTGGTACAACTCCCACCATCAATAATAAGGGAACATACCTTTCCTTGTATGAGACATCTTGATTGAAAGATATTCTCTCTTTGAGTTTTATCCTCCTCCTTCACAAAATTTCCCAACAAACTCCTCACCAAGAGTAGTTCACCACTAGGAATTTCTTCTTCATTCATTTTCTTTAAGAACTCAAGCAATAAAAATGGTAAAGAAAACCTGAAATTTCTTGACCAAAGGTCCAAATCGAACATTGCTCTGATACCAAATGATGACAGACTAGGTGTGGAATTGGGCCATTTGCTTGATTTTCGGTTTATAATCAGGTTGCAACTTATATTTTTGTATTTTTGATTTAAAAATGGATAACAAAATGAAAAGGAATGAAAGGAATTTCGTGGCTTTGGTGCTAGTGAGATTAGGGAACAGATTAAAAAGAACAACAAAACTCAAAGGCAATAGATAATCTACAATTCAAAGAACTGAGTTTCTTTATAGTTCTTTTTTTACGAATAAGTGAAGAAGATGGGTGATTGAGGCAGGGGCGCCACCTTGTCTAATCCAAGACTAGGATAAGCCTATGAGTGAGGATCGCCACAAGAAACCTGGTTTCTCGATAAGATCAGATAATGGTTCAATCCAGAACCAAAGAGCAAAAGCTCTCAATTTCACACAAAGTGATTTTTGACTAAAATTCTTGTTCTCTTCTATTGATTTTGATGAAAACATATATAGGAAAGAACATTAGGATCTGATGTGCTACAAGAAAGAGAAAGTTTACAATAATGAGCATTAGTGTTCCTTGAATATGTAACTCCTTCTTTTATTTGCTTTGTTTTCTCATAATGCCTTGCTTGAATTTGTAACTCCTTCTTTAAATTGCCTTGTCTTTTCTTTATGACTTGGAGTTTAAAAAACCAAAAGACTCCCTAGCATCCAAAGCTGATTATTCTTCAATAAGAAAGTGACATTGCACCCATTTCAATCCTAATTTTCGTTCTCCACTATGCATGCTTCAACACACACTTTAAATCAACATAAAACACACCAAACAATAGCAAAGACCAAGCTGGCAGCCTATACTACAAGCAGCCCATGCTCCACACATAAAAAGAACACTCAACCAAATAAAATAAACTTAAGTGTTGGGCCTAATTAAATCAAAGTTCTGCCCACACATTTTATTATAAAGTAAAATAAAATTAGAGCAATTAAAATTGGACAGCAAGCCCATGGTAGGTTGTCATCACGATGTTAAAGAAATTCTGTCGACTGAGTGCTTCTCTATGGAGTGCTCTGGTGTGGTTAGTCGAAAGGAAAAATCCTAGCATGAGATCGTGCATTGATTATCGACAACTCAACAAAGTGGCGATCAAGAATAAATATCCCTTACCAAGGATAGACGAATTGCTTGAACAATTTGAGGCGCTGCTGTGTTTTCTAAAAATCGACCTGAGGTCAGGATGTCATCAAATAAAAGTTAGAGCCTTAGATATTCCGAAGACAGCTTTCCGTACTAGGTATGGACATTACGAGTTAGTAGTGATGCCTTTCGGTCTACCTAATGCTCCGGCGGTATTCGTGGATTTCCGGAACCGAGTTTTTCATTCGTATCAGGATCAGTTTGAAGTCGTTTTCGTTGATGGTATCTTGATGTACTCAAAGACCATTGAGGAGCATGTCCAACATCTCCGCATTGTTTTGAAAGTACCCCGAGAAAGTAAGTTGTACTTGAAACCTTCGAAGTGTGATTTTTGGGTGTCAGAGGTAAAGTCTTTGGGACATGTGATTCCCCAAGTCGGGAGTTTCTGTAGGTCCCAGTGAGAAGGAAGCGGTGTTGAATGGGAGTGACCGACGTCAGTCGCAGAAATCAAAAGTTTTTGGATCTAGCCGGTTACTGTAAGAGGTTCGTTAAAGGGTTCTCACAGTTAGTTGTCCACTTACTCGGTTAACTCGTAAGGGTCATCCGTTTACGTGGGATGCTGATTGTGAAGAATGTTTTCAAGAATTGAAGGTTTGGTTGACTTCTGCTCCATTCCTGATTCTTTCGGATCCGTCTTTGAAATTCCAAATTTACGGCGATGTTTCTGGGAAGGGTTTAGGAGGTGTTCTTGTGCAGAATCAACAAGAGGTAGCTTATGCGTCCAGACAATTGAAGACTCATGAGGAGATTTATCCGACTTATGAATTGGAGTTAATAGCTATTGTGTATGCACTGAAGATTTGGAGACGTTACCTGTATGGGCCTCGTTTCGAAGTCTCTAGTGGTCACAAGAGTTTAAGGTATCTGTTTGATCAGAAAGAACTGAATAGCAGGCAGAGGAGTGTGTAGAATTTCTGAAGGATTATGACTTCGGGTTGAAGTATCATCCAGGAAATTCCAATGTTGTAGCTGATGCGAGTAATAGGAAATCGCTACACACGGCAGTATTATGATGCATTAGATGGAATTATTAGAGTCTGATAGAGACTTAAATCTGAGTTCAAGATCAAGGAGAATCCGGTTAGTGTTGAGCCATATGAGGATCTCTAGTTCCCTAAGGGATTCTATACGCTTAGCACAGGAAGTTGATGTGAAGCTACAATTACAAAGGTATTTCCAGATTTTACCATGGATAGTGATGGAGTCAGTTGTTTCAACGGTAGAATCTGTGCGGCCGATGATGAGAACGATAAAAGGCAAGTGTTAGAGGAAGCATACTGAAGTTTATATTCTGTTCCTGGGTGTACAGAATATAAAGCAGATGTAGTGGCGAGGTATTAGTTTGTTAACCTCTCCTTTGTGAAGGTTAACAATGAGATAGTATTATGAGATTCCGTTTGACAAGTCGAACGTGAATACGAATATGTAAATGAGGTAACTGCTGACTGTTTTCACGTTGCGAATAACCATCAAAGGATTAATTGATGGATCTGCTTATAAGTGACAGAAATTTCCGAAGTAAAGCTTGGCGTGCGGTGTAATAATTTTGAAAAATCGTTTTTGTGAAAACCCGCATGCTAAAGTTAATTTTGGGAACGAATTAAGAGGCTAATAGAATATGATTGAGGAGGAAAAAAATCCTAGGAGGATTACTTAGGTTGAGGGGAAGCTCTCAACGCTATTGACTAATTCGGTAAGGAGCTCTGAGTTCTGTTTGATAGTTGTTTGGAGAACAACTGAGGTGATTTTCATTACGTTCAATTTATTTGATGTCCCCGCGGTTTATTTCTACGTTAAGGTCAAAGCTTATTGTAAAATCCTCATTTCATCTTTTGAAAAGTGTTGTCTCGAAATCTTAGGGGCGAGTCAAGAAGTTTCACGGATGACTTTCTGTCACATTTTTCAATGTGTACGAGAACTGTTATGGATTTTAGAAGATTTGTTGAGAACGTATTTACACCCTTCGAAGAAATTGTGTTTGTTTTCATCTTTACCGAGGAGTACCAGTTTGTGGATCTCATATTCAACATATATTCTACCAAGCGTCTTGTATTAAACCCTTGATTTAGATTAATCAAAGTTGGGGAGCAAGTGAGGAATGAAGCTTAGGAAGTGCTTTCGAACGCAGTGCCGAGCCTATGTAGGCGAAAGAGGAGTTTCTCGTGTTGATTCGAAACCAGAGAGTTCGTATCAAGGTAGTAGGGGATCATACTTGGAGATTGATGTGCCCACTAGGGAAGAGTTCCTACGCTCATTTCGTTATTTCGAGATTGTTTTTCAGCAACTAAGGACCTTTCTGAGAATGTCGATTCTCGATTAGTCATATGAAAGACTTGACGAAATTTTGAGGACAAAATTCTTTTAAGTTGGGGAGAATGTAACATCCGCAAAATAATTAACCGAATTATTTGGATGTTAACCCAATTGAATTAATTTAGTATTTGACTGGTAAATTTACTGAGTGCTAAAATTATTTATTGGTTGTCATCGGATCGTTAACCGAATAATACGGACCAAGGAAGTTTTGGAATCGAAATAGGAGATTTCGATCGATATGGTAATTTGACTGCGTTACAACTTATATAATAAATAAATATATATGTGTATACGTGTGTGCATGTGAGAGGAGAAGAGAAGAATTAATTAAAAGGAAAGAAAGAAAGAAGAAAGGAAGCACGAGACAGAGGGAGAAACAGAGAAAAAGAAAAGAAGAGAGAAAGAGAGGGGGAGGAAGAAGAAGGGGAAAAAGGGGGCAATTCCGCTCATCAAAACGACTTCCGTCCAACACGAAAAATGCTCAGCGTTACTTCCTCTTCGATTTGGTACCAAGATTTTCATCATCAACCCTCTCTCTCTCACTTTGCCATTTTCGAACTTGAGAGGGAAAATCGGAGTTTCGATGGTTATGGCTCAAGGGAAAGCTAAGGACGATGTTTAGGAGCGAGCACGAGGTGGATTACTCGAGTATTGAAGATCGATTGGGTGATTTGGAATTGAAAATCAAAGATTGGGGTTTTTGGTGAATAGTAGCTTTTGGAGGTTAGGGATGATGAATAGTGTTCGTGGAAGATTTCGTGGGATTCGGTATTTCGGTCAAAAGCGGTTTCGTGATCGAGTGGAAAGTTTTGAAAGCGGATTGGAGCGACGTCGGAACGGAAAGTTTATGCGGGGAATGTTCGTGTGGTTACTCGGTGGATTCGGCCGCTCGTGGTTCACGCTTCAAGGGTGAGTTCTACTCACGTTTAGGATTTTACATTTCGAATTAATTGATAAACTGTTTTATCGCTTTCGCTGGACTGGAATATTATGTGATACTGTCTGATTCGGGTTAGGAATCGATTGGGGCGAGTCTCGGGTTGCGTCGTGTTAAAAATGGAATTTTTGGTGAATTGATTCGAGAGATTTTGATTTAAAACCGTTATTTGGAAAATCGCCGTAATTTGATAAACTCTGATTTGATCAAGGTTTTGATTGATTGTTTGATGTTGATTGGGTTTGATTATATGTGTGTGAAAACTGTTTTCGATCGAAATTAAAATCGGAATTGAGCGGAATCGCGGTTTTCGCGCGAAACCGCCAAAATCTGCCCTTAACAGACCCCCCTTCTGCCTGTTCGCGCCTAACTTGCGCTCCAGCGCGACTTCAGCGCAGATTGACAGAACTTTCTGCCAGTTCGCGCGTAACTTGCGCTCCAGCGCGACTTCAGCGCAGATTGACAGAATTTCAGCAACCAAACACTGTTTTTCGTTTCGCGATAACTTTTGATCCAGGAACCCGATTGAGGTGTTCTAAGATGCGTTGGAAAGCTTATTCAGATTGAGGTATTCTATTTTTAAGGCAAAATGAACTGTTTTTGATATTGAAAATTTTGTCGAAAAGTGGTCAACTAGATTGCGAGTGTGAACTTGGATTTTATAAAATTGTGGATTAAAGTGTTTCATGGATTGTCTGATATGATAGACCGTGGGTTCATAGTACTGTAGATATATATGTTTATATGTATATCGAGTTGGGTGACGACCCATGTTTTGACATACTAGGCGGGGCAGTCATGCTCCCCCAACCTAGGCTCCGTGCCAATAGGAGAATGTACTATTGGTAAGGGGGTTCACCGGGATTAGCACTGGATTTGCAGTCGGTGTTATGTCATGAGTTTGTTGTACGTTCACCGGGGTTAGCACTTTATTGCAGTCGGTGTCGTACTGTGCGATACACCGGGGTTAGCACTTTATTGCAGTCGGTGCCGCACTTTGTTTGTTCACGTTCGCCGGGGTTAGCACTTTATTGCAGTCGGTGTCGTGTTGATTTTAAAAAGGATTTTTAATTGAACCGAGAGAGTTAGTAGGGGTATCGGTAGAACCCACTGAGATTGTATCTCACTGTTTAAATGTTGTTGATTTACAGAGACACAGGGGCAGCGGAAATCCAAGAGGCACGAGTAGGTTGAGCTCGGACTGGATGCTGAGAGCCTAGCTTTATGTTTAAGCTTATTTCCCTTTTGTTGTCTGTATACTAAAACAATATGTATTTAGTGTATATCTTTCTTCCGCTTTCTTGTATGATACTGAATACTATAGATGCTGATGGTATATGGTCTGAGAACCATATTGTCTTGTTGTAAATAAGACTGTTTGGGTTTTATTCAGCGAAAAATTTATAGTGATATTCAGTGTCTAAGCAGGAAATATATCTCTGATGTGTTACTAATGTGCACCTGGGTATTTTTGGTCAATGGAAATACCGGGGTGTTACATTGTGACACGTGAAACACGTCATGCAAGTTCGAAAGATTAGGCGGCAAAGCCACCCTATAGGCAACACTTCCAACCCTCTCCGTAATCTGATACGGACCAATGAAACGAGGAGTTAACTTCTTTGATTTCAAGGCACGCCCAACACCAGTCACCGGAGTGACTCTCAGAAATACATGATCACCGGCCTGAAACTCCAAATCCTTCCTTCTCTTATCATGATAGCTCTTTTGTCGGCTCTGCGACGCTTTCATCTTCTCACGAATTAATTTCACCTTCTCAGTGGTTTCTCGCACAATCTCAGGCCCTAGCACCGCACTCTCTCCAGATTCATACCAACATAAAGGAGTCCTACATCTCCGACCATACAGCGCCTCAAACGGTGCCATCCCAATACTAGAATGATGACTATTATTATAGGTAAACTCAATCAACGGAAGATGAGAATCCCACGAATCTCCTTGCTCAAGAACACATGCCATCAACAAATCTTCTAACGACTGAATAGTCCTCTCCGTCTGACCATCTGTCTGCGGATGATACGCGGAGCTCAACCTCAACTTAGAACCCAAAGCTTCTTGCAAACTTTTCCAAAATTCGGAAGCGAATCTAGGATCTCTATCAGACACAATACTCAGAGGAACACCATGCAACTTCACAATCGTCTTAACATAGATTTCCGCCAACTTTGAAACCGGATAAGTGATACTAATTGGCAAAAAGTGAGCAGACTTGTCAATCTATCAACAATCACCCAAATAGCATCGAACCCCCTTACGGTATTAGGTAAACCAGTCACAAAATCCATGGAAATGCTATCCCATTTCCATTCCGGAACCTCTAATGGTTGCATCAACCCCACAGGCTTCTGGTGCTCCACCTTTGACTTCTGACAAGTCAAACAGGCATACACAAACTGAGCTACATCACGCTTCATACCAGGCCAACAGAACAACTTCTTCAAGTCTTGGTACATTTTCGTAGCCCCTGGATGAATACTCAACTTGCTTCTATGACTCTCCTCAAGAATCATCCTCTTCATCTCAGCATCATCAGGAATACAGATTCTATCCCTGAATCTCAACACACCTTGGGAATCTAACTTGAAATCCCCATTCACAGCTTATTCATTCGCAACCAACAAGTCCACTAGCTTCACATCTGTCTCCTGGGCCTCTCGGATACTAATCAGAAATTCATTGCCAATCTTCAGCATGCCGAATCTAACACTCTGCGGTGTTACTTCACAAACTAGACTCATATCCCGGAATTGCTCAATCAACTCCAACTCTTTAACCATCATAGCTGACATATGTAAGGTCTTCCGACTCAAAGCATCAGCCACGACATTAGCCTTGCCTGGATGATAGTTCAAGCCGAAATCATAGTCCTTCAGCAACTCTAACCAACATCTCTGTCTCATATTTAGCTCCTTCTGATCAAACAAGTATTTCAAACTCTTATGGTCACTAAACACTTCAAATCTAGTACCATACAAATAGTGCCTCCAAATCTTCAGCACAATCACAATCACAGCTAGCTCCAAATCATGAGTAGGGTAGTTCTTCTCATGGGTCCTCAACTGTCTAGACGCATAAGCTACTACCTTACCATCTTTCATAAGCACACCTCCCAAACCCATTTTGGACGCATCACAATACACCACAAACGGTTGATCCGGAACGGGAAAAGTCAAAACGGGCGATGTTGTCAACCTCTTCTTCAACTCATTGAAGCTCTCCTCACATCGAGCATCCCACACAAAAGCTCTTCCCTTACACGTGAATTGAGTCAACGGAAGGGCTAACTTAGAGAAACCTTCAATAAACCTCCTGTAATAACCAGCCAACCCCAAAAAGCTTCTGATTTCAGTAACTGACTTCGGGCTCTCCCACTGCAACACAACATCAACCTTGGCTGGATCCACAGCTATACCATTGCCAGAAATGACATGGCCAAGAAAACTCACTTCATTCAACCAGAACTCGCACTTTGACAACTTCGCATATAGCTTCTTTTCCTTCAACACTTCTAGCACTAACCTCAAATGTTCTGCGTGCTCTTCTTCCGTCTTAGAATACACCAGAATGTCATCAATAAATACTACCACAAACTGATCCAAGTAACTATGGAAGATACGGTTCATGTACTCCATAAATACTCCCGGTGCGTTAGTAACACCGAAAGGCATCACAGAATACTCATAGTGCCCGTATCTAGTTCTGAAAGCTGTCTTCTGGATGTCTTCATCCTTCACCTTGATCTGGTGATAACCCGACCTCAAATCGATTTTGCTAAACACTTTAGCACCCACCAATTGGTCCATCAAATCATCAATCCTCGGGAGCGGATACTTATTTTTAATTGTCACCTTGTTCAACCGCCTATAATCAACACAGAGTCTCATACTTCCATCCTTCTTCTTCACCAACAATACAGGAGCTCCCCACGGCGACACACTTGGCCTTACAAATTTCTTCTCAAGCAATGTGAAGACATAGCTTCTCAGTGGTTTTGATGAAGACAACAACAATCAAGAGATCATTTGTGCAAGAGGAAATGGATCAAATATGTTAAAAGTTTCAATTTGCTCAAAGTTATCAAAGTGCAAGAATTGTCTATAATTGATCAAAGGTATATGACATTCACATCTTACTTTTGATTACAAGTGTTCAAGCTATCATACATGCATGCCATGAGTTTTAAAAAAATATATAATAATAAAATATATAATTATGCATGGCAACATGTTATGGCAACTTGGTAATAATTATTTTTTCTTTTGATTACCAAACGTTATGCATGCCATGAATTTAAACGTGTTATGTTAAATTTGGAACGTTGCATGCATGCCATTTGAATTCATTTTCATTTGAAATCTTTCAAAAAAAAATATATACGTTATACTTGGTAACGTTGCAGCCAATTCTTCTCATTTTGAATTCATGGCATTTGAATATGAAATCATGGCAACGTGTTATGCCATTTGAATTCTTTCAAAAAAATTATATGAACGTTAATCGTTAAACTTTAAATGTTATACTTTGAGATAAGATGGTAACCGTTGCAGCCATGAGTAACGTTGCTACTCAAGTTTGCTTTCAAAAAATTGGAACTTTTGGCACTTTGACAATGGCAACTTTTGGCAAATGGTACTCTTTTGAAAAGGTGTTTTAAGGCATATATAAACTTCAGTATTTCAATTTTCAAACAACCAATCTCTCTGGCTATAATTTTTACATTCATACACTCTATTAAAACTTTCAAAAATTCTAAGTGTTCAAACCAGATTTTTATAGTGAAACTTTTGTTCCAAAACTTTCATTCAAAGTCATAAGTTTCATATCATACATAAAGAACACTTGTATATCATTGTGAGACTTGGTTGTCACAAGAGAAAAGATCAATCTTGTATTGATACATATTATTTCAAACACTTTCTACAAAAATTCAGATTTGTATAAACTTGACCTTGCATTCCAGGATTGTTGGAGCAAGTGTGTGCATTGAAGAGGATTGTTCTTCTTGCACTTAGTGTTTAGATCTTAAAGGTTTTTAAGATTAAGAGCCTTTGATCTCCCTATAGGTTAGATAGTAAGCATCACAATTGGTGTGAACAGGCTGTACAATCATTCTAACTATAGTGAAATCTCTTGCTAGTTGCAAGGGGACTAGACGTACTCTCCGGATTGTGGAGGGGAACTAGTATAATTCTCTTGTGTCCTTTTATTTTCCAGCACTTTACCTTTTCCATACACTCACCATAAAACAAGATTTTATCAAACCAACTTTAAAACCGTAAAAATCTCTAAGTACCTAATTCACCCCCCCCTCTTAGGCGCAATCTATACTCACAAGCAAGTCTTCTAGTTGCTTCTTCAACTCTGACAACTCTGAGGCTGACATCCTGTACGGTGCCATAGACACAGGCCTAGTACCAGGCACAAGATCAATAGCAAACTCAACTTCCCTTTCAGGCGGAACACTCAGAATCTCATCAGGGAACACTTCGAGAAACTCACACACCACCTGCAACCCTTCAATGACAGCTTGATTCTCAGCAGACAACGACGCCATCAAAGCAAACAGGTGAACTTCCCCCTTCATTACCTTATGCAACTGACCAGCAGGCAACAAAACAGATTCTTCCTCTTCGGGAGGAAGGAAACTCACAGACTTGCTAAAACAATTAATATGCACATGGTTATCCACTAACCAGTCCATACCGAGAATGACATCCAACCCACCCAACAGCAAACAAATAAGATCAACAACGAAATCTCTGCCGAATACCGACAGAGGGCACTTAGCACACACAAGAGAGGTAGTTACCGAACCCTTACCTGGAGTATCAATAACCATCTCCCAACCTCTTAACACATAAGGCAGCAATGAATGAATGCGTAGCACCGGTATCAACAATAGCAATCAAAGGAATACCATTAATAAAACATGTACCTCTAATCTCATTAGCATCCTCTGATCCCGCGAGAGCAAACACCTTTCCACTGAACCTCTCTTTCTTCGGCTTAGAATACTTGGTGCTAATATGACCCACCTCACCACAGTTGAAGCAAGTCACGTCCTTGCGCTCACAATCAGACGCCAAATGACCCTCTTTGCCACAACGGAAACACACTCTCGCGAATACCCGAATCAAATCAGCGAATACCCGAATCTTCTGGTACCCAATAGCTTTCTTAATATCAGCTCTCAGCCCATTCTCAAACTTAATGCATTTTGAGAACTTAGAATCAGCATCAGTGTAGTGAGGATAAAACTTGGCCAATTCAGCGAACTTGGCAGCATATTCTGTTACTGACATGTTTCCTTGCTTTAGCTCAAGGAATTCAATCTCCTTCTTTCCCCTAACATCCTCTGGGAAATACTTCCTTAAGAACTCTCTACGGAAAACGGCCAAAGTGATTTCTTCATTAGCAGTCTCTAACCTCTGCCTAGCTTCCAACCACCAGTCGTCAGCTTCTTCGGCCAGCATGTGAGTACCATACCTGACCTTCTGAGCATTATTACAATCCATGACACGGAAAATCCTTTCAACTTCCTTCAGCCACGCTAGAGCACCATCAGGGTCGTACTTGCCCTTAAAAGTAGGCGGCTTCTCCCTCTGAAAAGTGGCCAAACTGCGAGTTCCAGCATTCTCACCATCATTTTGCTGGTTCCTAACAGCCTGAGCCATAGCTTGCAGAGCAGCAGCAAGAGCAGCATCGTTTCTCCCAGCCATTTCAACTTAACACTGCAGCACAAACAACAATTTAGAACTAATCTAACAATTCTTAATTGTCATAAGACACTATGACAGGACAACTTGGCCGGACAGACCGAACTGCTCTGATACCACTAATGTAACACCCCATTTCTACCCGGAAATTTAAATCATAATTATCAGAGTTCAAAAATTATTTTTCAACACATCTAAACGGGATGCTACATTCTCTTCAAATAAACATCAACAGTAAAGTAACAATCTCCCTTATAGTTTCAGAATAATACGTAACACGTAACAAGTGGGATGGAATCCTCAAAAATATTTAGTTCAGTTCACATAACAGGATCCTCAACATCTCGCAGCGGAATAAAAATACAATCTCATAAAAAATAACACAGTCTCAACAATAACATCATATATATATATATATATATATATATATATATATATATATATATATATATATATATATATATATATTATACTTATAACAACTTCATAATTTATATACAGCAACAATTCTAACCTTTATATATATATATATATATATATATATATATATATATATATATATATATATATTTATACATATAACAACTTCAACGATTTATATATATATATATATATATATAAATCGTTGAAGTTGTTATATGTATAAATATATATATATATATATATATATATATATATATATATTGATACACGCATTTTATTGATCATTTGACATTCGTTTTCATTCTCCTACACATCTAATAGTTCACACACTTTTCAACGAACACATAGAGAGCATCAATTCATCATACAATCAATCGTACATCAAATGCAACAATAAAATCACAATTAAATCAATGTAAATCCTACAACCCACATACAACCCATTATAAACCCTATTATAAGGTAAGACCCACCCTTACCTTGATTATACCGAAGACTAGGTTCTTTCTACGGAGTCACCAACAGAACCACAGCAACTAGGAGCTCTTCCCTTTCCTTGGCCGATCGCACCCTTCTTTCTTTCCTTCTCTCCTTCGACTTCTCTCTTCTCTCTTCGCAACTCTCTCTTCTTTTCTCCCTTTCGTTTCTTTCTTTTTTTTCTTTCTTTCACAAATGAGGCGAATTGCATCATACACCAAGCGCCTAGGAGCCTTAGCTAACGGGCTTGGGCTTCTTGGGCCAATCTTACCGTCCCGGAATTACCAACACCACCCCCTTAAATTTAAAATAAAATAACATATTAATAATCTTAATATATTAATAAATATGCAACACTTAAATAATTTAATCAAATAATTAATTAAATTAGTTTGGGTGTTACAGTTGTCCCATTCAGCTGTTTATTTTATAATTAGATTAGACGCATCATAACATCTGTAAGAAGGTTTATATCTGCTACCTTGTGGAACATTACATGGAGCAAGACAGCTTTAATATTCTGAAGGTTGATTACTTTAATTTTTCTTTGTGTTGAACAGGTTTTCCATGATGCCATTGAAGCTTCACATTTCAATCCATACAGCAAATTATTCTCACCAAGTGAAAGAAAAGATGTGATAAGTTCAACTTTATGTCTACATATAGTACCATGGGTCTTCATGGTACGGTACTATACATGCATGCATCACCATGGTTACAAGCAGAAACTACCATGGTACCTTGGCAAGGTACATTAAAAGATTACTCTGTTTCTTCATTGTCTTGTTGGATTTTAGAATGAAATCTAAGTTGGTATCTTAGAATGAAACAATCGATGCTTTTCTTTGTTGACTTATCATGCAGCTATCCAGATGACACGCACGAGGATGTTAGAAGATATGCGACATCTTTTAGGAGGATATCACGTGCCCATAAGGTATTTGGTTAGTGGGGGAGTGCTGAGGTGGATGGAAAGAATGAATGTTGTGAGGAAAGAGAATGAGATCAGCAATAAACAAGTAGCGAGAGAGGTAGGCTAGAATTGGTTAGTGATTGGAAGACTCTAGGCTATTTTTTTCTTCTATTTTCTTATGTTCTGTTGCTTACTATACATTTCTCCTATGTTTGTAGGCTTTGTTATCACACTATCCTCTAAAGTTTCAAAAATTACACAGGTGCATATTCTTGCTCTTTTTTCATCAGTTTTTAACTTCTCTCTTTAATCTTTATATGTTAAGGTAAAAAATCCTGAGATGTCTGAACTCTGAAGTTGATCTTAATGGAACTTTAGAATAGGGGGTGGTTTGAACTTGTTGCTGCATCGATAATTTTTATCCCACTGGATTTTTAGCATATGCTTATGCATTCTCCTTGTACTACGTATTTATATTGGAAGCTGTAAAAATCTGTGGATGTGGTGGACCTGTTTCCCTCTCATGAAAAAATATAATTTACTTGGTGTTTTATTTAAGAATGGAGAGATTGTGTTTATTGAAAACTGAATTTAACTCAGCTTTGAATATCAAAATTTTATGGTTTTTGGTGCCTTCCAATGGTGTAGGAAGACCATCAAAATTTTATGGCTTTTTCTTTGTTTCCACAAAGTACAAGAAAGAAAAAGTAACATTATGTTTGTTTTGAAAATAGGGGAAAGGAAGACCATCAATTCAGAGTTATGGCATGCTTGTGCTGGACCTTTGGTTTCATTGCCTCTTGCTGGAAGTCTTGTGGTTTACTTCCCTCAAGGACATAGTGAGCAAGTATGTTTCTTACACCATGATTGTATGAGCGTGACTTATTATTTCTGTATTTGTGTTGCTGATGAAAGTCTCCTTTGACTACCATAACTTTCAGGTTGCAGCTTCCATGCAAAAGGAGGCTGACATCATACCCAGTTACCCTAACCTTCCATCCAAGTTGATTTGCATGCTTCACAATGTTGCCCTCCAAATAGGTGCACTTTCCACTTTTGACACGTCTGTTATGCAATAACGAAAACCTGTGAAGATAAACAACATCAAGAGACAAAATAAATTTCTCAATAATTTGATATAATGATAATGATATCAGCTTTCTTATGCTGGAATATATACACATTAATTTTCGTTTGTATATTGGACAGGCTGATCCTGAACTAGGTTCTGCTTCTGTGTTGAATCAGTGGCAAAATGAAAGGGAAAACTCTCACAAAATGGCAACTTTGCAGAGTCGTCAAAGAATTGAGAAAGTTCAGAAAACATCACAGAGCTCTTCAGGTAAAAAATTGAACCGTAGTTATTCGATTTGGTCCTTGAGATTGTAGAATTTCATCAATTTAGTCTCTTACATTAGCAATATTACAAAATGATATCATAGGTTAATCAGGATCATCACTCCATTGAAATTTGTGAGGACTAATGAGATGCAATTGAAATTAAGTGAATAATGTTAATGATACATTTGCTAACAGTTAACATATTGCAATTATGCATGATCAATTTCAATAGATGATGATACTATAGTAAAACCTAAATGGACTTATTTTCCCCAAATATTAGGCATGAAAAATTTCATCAAAGTAATGAGCAACTGTTATGTTGCAGATATATGATTGGATGAACAATAGGCCAGAGAGGTTTAGAATGTCAGCAAGTGATGCTGCAATTCAGTTAGATCTAATTGCTTATGATTGTTATGAAACTCATTTTGCAACATGTTTGGCTTACTGATGACCATGCTTAATTGCTTATGATTGTTATGAAACTCATTTTGCAGCATGTTTGGCTTATTGATGAAAACAGTGACCATAAATCTGAGCAGCAGATGCAAATCCGTCTTGTCGGATGGACCTGTTGAAGTTCATATTATTATTGTATAACTATGTGTTGTGGGACAAACTTGCTGCCGGATGGACCTCCTGTTGAAGTTCATATACATATTGTATAACTATGTATTGTATAACTATGTATTACAGAAGGATCTAGAGTTGATGGAAGACAACCTCACTTTTTTTTTTAAAAAAGAGACTTTTCATATCGGTTCCCATAGAAAACCGATGTTAAAATTCATTTTTTTTTAAAAAAGACTTTTCATATCGGTTTTCTATGGGAACCGATATGAAAAGTCTCTTTTTTTTTAAAAAACCGATATGAAAAGTCTCTTTTTTTTAAAAAAAAAGAGACTTTTCGTAACGGTTCTAGGGGCAACCGATATAAAAACAACTTTTCATAACGGTTCAGGTACCGATATGAAATGTCCCTATTTTTTATATCTCCTTTTTCGGCATCAGTTCGGGAACCAATATGAAATGTCAATTTTAACCGATATAAAAAGCCTTTTTTCCATTAGTGTAGAAGGGCAGAAGGCTATATCTAATGGTTTAAGAGAATATTTTTCTAATATATATGCACCTGAAGTTAATTCAGACTTTACAAGTTGCTTAAATGTCATACCTAAAACAGTCACTGCTGATATGAATAGGACTCTATGCACCCCTGTGTCTGAATTAGAAATAGAATCAGCTGTTTTTAGTTTGGGCCCCCACAAGGCCCCTAGCCCTGATGTCTTAAATGGGCTATTCTTTCAGCAAAACTGGTCTATCATAAACCAGGATGTTGTTGCCTCAGTAAAATCTTTTTTCTTAGATGGGAGTCTAGGGGAGGGTACAAATCATACTCTTGTTGCATTAATTCCAAAGATTCCTAACCCTGAGTCTATCAATCATCTAAGACCTATTAGCTGTTGTAATTTCATCTACAAAGTTATTTCAAAGGTGATAGTAGGGAGATTAAAGCCTATATTGAATGAGGTAATAAGTCCCCAATAGAGTGCTTTTGTGGGGGGTCGTCTTATCCAAGATAACTTAGTTGTAGCTCATGAAGCTTTTCACTTTCTAAAGAAAAATCAAGGCAAACGGGGAAAGGAGTTGCCAATCAAACTTGATATGAATAAGGCTTATGATAGAGTAATTTGGAGGTTCCTTGAACAGGTTCTTGCTGCTTTTGGTTTTGGTTCTATTTGGATTGCCAAAGTTATGTCTCTTGTCACTTCAGTTTCCTACTCTTACCAAGTCAATGGGTTCTCTTCTAGAAGCCTTTCTCCACACAGAGGGCTGAGGCAGGGGGATCCCTTATCTCTCTATCTATTCATTATGGTGTTTGATGTTCTGTCTAGACTAATTACAAATGCTCATGATAATGTAGAATGTCAGGGGATTAAATTGGCTGATTCTAGCTCAGCTCTCACACACTTATTCTTTGCAGATGATGCAATCCTATTCTCTAGAGATGCATCAGAGGACATTTATAAAATTGTCTCAATTTTTAACATATTCATTTCTGCTTCAGGCCAGAGAATTAATACCTCAAAATCTGGGATTATTCTAGGAAGGAAGACAAGTGACAGCTTTAGAAGGCAGATATCCAATATCACTTCTATTCCTATTTGTGATAATCCAGGGAGTTATCTTGGCATACCAGCTGAGTGGGGGAGAGCTAAGATTCAGAGTCTGAATTGGATAAAGGAAAGAGTTCTAAGTAGAATTAAGGGATGGAAAGGTTCTCTACTCAATCAAGCAGGGAAAGAGTTATGATAAACTCAGTTATTCAGGCTATCCCAAGTTATGTAATGTCAATCCTCAACTTGCCTAAAACCGTTTGTGCTACCCTTACTGCAGCTGTGGCAAGATTTTGGTGGTCCAAATCAGGCAACCAAAGGGGGATCCATTGGAAAGATGTTAAGACATTGTGCTCCCCAAAGGGACAAGGAGGGCTGGGATTTAGAGACTTCCATATGATGAATACGGCTCACCTAGCAAAACAAGCATGGAGAATGGTACAAAATCCACACTCTTACTGGGCTTTTATCCTAAAGAGTATTTACTTCCCAAATGGGGACTTTTGGGGAGGGAAGGATAGCCTCTTAAGTATGGAAAAGTATACTACATGGAAGACAAACATTGAAAGAATCTGGAAGATGGATAATTGGATCAAGACAGTATGTAAGCATTGCTCAGGACAAGTGACTAGCCTCAAGAGAAAGAGCTATTTTAAAAGAAGAAGCCAGAGCTGCAAGGGTGAGTGAATTGATAAATGAAGATCACCAATGGGATACTAATGCCTTGAGACAGAACTTGGCTTCTCACAGTGTAATGGAGACTCTCAAAACTCCAATTTCGTGGACAATGATAACCCTATTTTATATAGGTTATTTATGCTCCTAATACTTAAATTAAGCTCACTTCTCAAGTAAGCTTAGTACTTAAATATGTGAATATATGAATATTAGAATAAATATAGGTTATAAGTTAATTCCTTAAACCTTGGGCATAGTCAATACCTTTGTGAATATGTTTGATGTTTTGCTTTAGCGCTGCAGCGTGTGCTATCAAGGAAACGCTACAGCGTTATATGACGGCTGACCATTGAGATATTTGTGTGGCCACTTGAGGACATGATGAGTCACCACCCTTATCTCTTCCTCTCAGCTAGATTTGTTGACTTTCAAGTGGATGCAAAATTACACTTGGCGCCTCCTAAATGGAACCCATGTGATAGTTGTTGTATTCCATCATTACCACTTTTTGTAAAGTGCTTTAAGGATAATATCTAAGTCTAATAATCATCATGTAATATTATTATTCTATTAAGACTTAGATATTAATTAGATTAATTAAGATTGCTTCACCAAGAGGTAACGTACGTAGACAAGTTGTTGTAACTTGGAAGAAGAACTACACAATATACGTAGTAGCCATTCTCCATTGATGCACTACTTTTAAGCTTTTATTTTTAGCATAATTTTCTAGTCTTCATTCAAGGTTTTGCTCACGCCTCAACTTCATCTCTCGTATGCTACTTGGGATCTTTGGAGTGCATCTTTTGCAACCACTCTTCTCTTGTCTTCATACGGTAATACATACTCTCTAAGTGTATTATGTTGATGGAACTTGTGATGAGCTAACTTTGTTGTAGTTGGATTGTTCTTGATATGTAATGAACCTTGAGTAACTTTTGTATAATATTATGATGTTTGTGTTTTATTCCTTGTGTCATAATACTTTCAATCTTGGTTTGGGAATGATCAACTAAAACAAGGTAACTTTGTGGGTACAGACATGGTTCACAAAGAGAACTCAAGGAATGATATGAATGAAAACCCTTTAAAGACATTTAAAGGAAGCACTACTTAACTCTAGACATAGGGGAGTAATAGTTCATAAGGCAAATGTTGTAAGATCTTAATATACAGGGGTAAAACTTATTTAGAGCCTAGACATAGGAGTCTTGTAACATAGCCCTGACGAAAGTGACTGAAAGGCACGCCACCAAGGCGCTACAGCGTCTACGGATTCTTAAGCGCTACAGCGCTTAATGCTACAGCGTCTAATATTATATGAGCATTACTCTTGGGAACTTACATACTATTGAGCTATCCAACTCACTTTTAATTACTGCAAACTTAATACTGTTTTATCACAACTTATGATGTTTACAACTCTTCACCTTTACTTGTTACTTAATTCTTTTCACTAAGCTTCTAATCACTTAAACTTCTTAGATTAATTCCAATCCCTGTGGGAACGAACTTTACTTATCAATATATTACTTGTTGCGATTGTGTATACTTGCACATCACCTTTTCGCACAACAAGTTTTTGGCGCCGTTGCCGGGGATTGTATTTAATTTTCATTGTTTAAGTTTTTAGTGAACTTAGTGCCTATTTTACACTGGTGTGTTGTTTCTTGTTGCTGCAGCAGTAAGCGCTACAGCGTATGCCCAGGTCTCAACCACCAGAATTTGAACCATACTCAGAACCAGAGAGAAGGTTCAGGAAGCTAAGACATCTTCACAGGCTCAGACCCACCATGTCAGAACATAGCCATAGGACCAATTCTGGTAGAGCTCACACTCTACATGGCAGATCTAGCTCTGGTAGAGGAGGGACTGAACCAGGTGGAAGGGGTAGAGGTAGACATCAGCAGCCACCCACTCCAACCTTACATGACCAAGAGGACTGGTACAGACATCAATTCATAAATGAAGGACCTGCTCAAATGGTAAATGACAGAGATAGACCAATGAGGGACTATGTTGTGTTTGATCCACAAACCATGGAGACAAGCATAGCAAGACCTACTCTCAACACAGCTCAGTTTGAATTCAAACCTATGATGTTCCAAATGTTGCAAACAGTGGGACAGTTTGGTGGTTCTCCTCAAGAGGACCCATATTTACACTTAAAGCAATTTTTGGAAGTCTGCAGTAACTTCATCATTCCAGGGGTAAGTGATGATGCATTCAGATTAAAACTTTTTCCTTATTCCTTGAAGGATAGAGCAAAGGCCTGGTTAACTTCTCTTCAGCCTAACTCTATCCATACTTGGAATGAAATGGCTGAGAAATTCTTAGCAAAATATTTTCCTCCAAGTAAGAATGCAAGAATGAGGAATGAGGTTACTGCATTCAGACAAAGAGATGCTGAAACACTGTTTGAAGCATGGGAGAGATGGAAGGAGCTGTTGAGAAAGTGCCATCATCATGGTATACCTGTGATTATCCAAATGGAAACCTTCTACAATGGACTAGATCCAACAACCACACAAATGTTAGATGCTTCTTCAGGGGGGTGTTGTTAAAAACCTCCTATAATGAGGCATGTGAACTGATTGATGACATTGCCACAAATAGCTATCAATGGCCTATAGAAAGGTTAGCTCAGCAAAAGAAGGTAGCTGGTGTGCATGAAATAAGTGAAGTTTCTGCTTTATCTGCACAGGTTGCCTCTCTTACTAACATGATAAAATCTATGAGCACATCAAACGCTGTAGCGGTTACCGCTGCAGCGGTACATGAACCTACAGTAGCTGTTATTGAGCAAGCCTCTCCAGGGTCAGTAAGCTGTGTATACTGTGGAGGAGAGCATTTGTATGAAGAATGTCCTGGTAATCCTGTCTTTGTGAACTTTGTGGGTTTCAATAAAAACAATAATCCCTATTCAAATACATATAATCCTAGTTGGAAGAACCGCCCCATTTTCAGATGGGGAGCCAACAATGCAACAGCACCTAATTATAGTGCTCCAGCAAATCCACCAGGATTCCCTGCTCAGAACTACCAAAGACAGAATGCCCCTGTGATAGATAATTCATTGGAAGGATTGATGAAAGGTTTTATGAGTGACTGCAAGACAGCCCTGAAAACTCATGAAGCTTCCATTAAAAATCTAGAAGTACAGATGGGGCAATTAGCTAATGTCCTTTCCCAAAGAATTAGTGGATCATTACCATCCACTACAGAAGCTTCAACTTCAGGTACTGCAGGGAAGGAGCATGTAAAAGCTATAACTTTAAGGAGTGGGAGAGATTTGATAGGATCATCAACTGTTACAGAGGATGAGAATAACAAAAAATCTGAAAAACAAAAAGAACCTACAACAAGCGCTACAGCGCCTGAACCTACCGCTGCAGCGCCTGTTGTTGAGAAAATACCACCATCATCCAAAATTATCCCAACCTACCCAGATCCTCCATATCCTCAAAGACTTCGAAAGGCTCATGAAGACAAGCAATTTAACAAATTCCTAGAAGTCCTTAAACAATTGCACATTAATGTTCCTTTGGTGGAGGCTCTCCAACAAATGCCTAACTATGCAAAGTTTATGAAGGATGTGCTTACTAAGAGGAGGAGACTAGGGGAGTTTGAAATAGTGGCAATGACTGGGGAATGCAGCATGTTGATCCAAAACAAGCTCCCACCCAAATCAAAGGATCCTGGCAGTTTTACTATACCATGCTCAATTGGAAATTTTTACTCTGGCCGTGCCCTGTGTGATTTGGGAGCCAGCATAAATCTCATGCCCAAGTCCATATACACTCAGCTAGGAGTGGGAACAGCCAGACCTACCTCACTTACACTGCAGCTAGCTGATAAAACTCTTGCATATCCAGAAGGAATCTTAGAAGATGTTCTAATAAAGGTAGACAAATTTGTATTTCCTGTTGATTTTGTAATCTTGGACTTTGATGCAGATAAAGAAGTCCCCATCATATTGGGAAGACCATTCTTGTCCACTGGAAGAACTTTGATAGATGTGCAAAGAGGAGAATTGATCATGAGGGTCAATGACCAAGAAGTCAAGTTCAACATTCTCAATGCTATGAAATTTCCAGGTCCCAACCTTGAGGAGTGCTCCTTTGTTTCTGTTATTGACAAAGTAGTTCAGGATCACTTCCAGAAAAGCACAAATCATCTGAGGCAATTACTGGACAGCAGTGAAGATACAGGGTTTGATGTAGAAGCTGCAGAAGAAGAGGAGCAGACAGTCAAAGAAATTTGGGCTAAGAGATATGAATCTTTGGAGCAGGAGAATTCAGACATGAAAAAGGATCTCCCCTCCACTGAACAACCACCAACTCTGGAACTTAAAGAGTTGCCTTCACACCTCAAATATGCTTATCTAGGTAACAATAGTACTTTGCCTGTTATAATTGCTGCTGACCTTTCTGAAAAGCAGGAACAGGATCTGATTCAGAAGCTACAGCGGCATAAAAAGGCAATTGGTTGGCAAATGTCAGACATAAAAGGTATCAGTCCAACCATTTGCATGCACAGAATAGTGTTAGAAGAAGGCTCTAAAAATTGCATTGAAGGGCAGAGGAGGTTGAATCCAATTATGAAAGAGGTGGTGAAGAAGGAAATCATCAAGTGGTTGGATGCAGCTATTGTATACCCCATTTCTGATAGTGCATGGGTAAGTCTTGTGCAATGTGTGCCAAAGAAGGGAGGGGTAACAGTAATAACTAATGAGATGAATGAGCTGCTTCCAACCAGAAAAATAACAGGCTGGAGAATATGCATGGATTACAGAAGGTTGAATAAGGCAACAAGAAAGGACCATTTTCCATTTCCTTTCATTGACCAGATGCTGGACAGGCTAGCAGGTAAAGAATTTTATTGCTTTCTTGATGGTTATTCAGGTTATAACCAGATTGCAATATTGCCTGAAGATCAGCAGAAGACTACATTCACTTGTCCATATGGCACCTTTGCTTTTAGAAGGATGCCATTTGGCCTGTGTAATTCACCTGCCACTTTTCAAAGATGTATGATGGCAATTTTCTCTGATTACATTGAAAGATCCATGGAAGTCTTCATGGATGATTTCTGTGTTTGGAGAAACATTCCATCTATGCCTATCCAACTTGGAAGAAATCTTGATTAGATGTGAAGAAACTAACCTTGTGCTGAACTGGGAGAAATGCCATTTTATGGTGCAAGAAGGTATAGTTTTGGGGCATAAGATATCCAAAAAAGGATTGGAAGTGGACAAAGCTAAAATAGAGGTCATTGAGAAGCTATCTCCACCAACCAACATCAAAGGTATTAGAAGCTTTTTGGGGCATGCTGGATTCTATAGGAGATTCATAAAAGACTTTTCAAAAATCTCCAAACCTTTGTGCCAACTGTTACAGCATGATAACCCCTTTTTATTTGATGAACCATGCATATTAGCCTTTGATAAATTAAAGAAAGCCTTAATAACAGCACCAGTTATTATAACTCCTGACTGGAGTAAGCCTTTTGAGCTTATGTGTGATGCTAGTGACTTTGCCATTGGAGCTGTTCTTGGGCAAAGGTATGATAAAATTTTTCACTCTATATATTATGCTAGCAAAACACTTGTAGAAGCTCAATTGAACTACACAGTCACTGAAAAAGAACTATTAGCTGTAGTCTTTGCATTTGATAAATTTAGATCATATTTGGTTGGCACCAAGGTAATTGTCTTCACAAACCATTCAGCCATTAAATATTTGATAACAAAAAAAGATGCAAAGCCTAGGCTAATTAGGTGGGTTCTCCTACTCCAAGAATTTGATTTAGAAATAAGAGATAAAAAGGGAGTGGAGAACCAAGTTGCTGATCATCTTTCTAGATTGAAAAGAGACATTGCAGGTACAGCAGGTGGGGAGATCAAGGAATACTTTCCAGATGAGCGGCTGTTGGCAATGACTGATGACTCATCAACCGCTGTAGCGGCCAGTGTAACAACACTTGACGCTGCAGCGGCTGAACCTGCAACACCTTGGTATGCTGACATAGTGAACTTTCTGGTTAGCAAGGTGGTACCTCCTGAGATGACTTATCAGCAAAGGAGAAGGTTCTTCCACACAATGAAACAATATTATTGGGATGAACCTTTTCTATACAAGAAGTGTCAAGACCAGTTAATGAGGAGATGCCTAGCAGAGGAAGAACAAATTCAAGTGCTACAGCACTGCCATTCTGCACCATGTGGTGGGCATTTTGGTGGTGTTAGAACTGCTGCAAAGGTATTGCAATCTGGCTACTTTTGGCCTTCACTCTTCAAAGATGCTCAAGACTTTGTTAAAAAATGTGATAGGTGCCAAAGAACAGGGAATATTTCAAACAAACATGAAATGCCTTTAACAAACATTCTAGAGGTTGAACTCTTTGATGTTTGAGGAATGGATTTCATGGGACCTTTTCCCCCTTCTCATGGAAACCTATACATTTTAGTAGCTGTAGACTATGTTTCAAAATGGGTAGAAGCTGTTGCTTTACCCAATAATGATGCAAGGTCTGTGAGCAAATTTTTATTGAAAAACATTTTCACTCGTTTTGGAACTCCTAGAGCCATCATAAGTGATGAGGGATCTCTTTTTTGTAATAAATTAATTGAGACCCTATTGGCTAAATATGGAGTCAAACATAAAATAGCAACTGCTTATCATCCACAAACAAGTGGTCAAACTGAATTGTCAAATAGAGAAATAAAAAGAATGTTGGAAAAGATGGTAGGGCCTTCAAGGAAAGAATGGTCAATACATCTAGATGATGCTTTATGGGCCTACAGAACAGCTTATAAAACACCTCTGGGGATGTCTCCCTATAGGTTGGTTTATGGGAAGTCCTGTCACCTACCAATTGAACTTCAACACAAGGCCCATTGGGCTCTAAAAAAACTCAATTTTGACTACAAGAAAGCAGGAGATGCTAGATTGCTGCAACTGAATGAATTGGAAGAACTTAGGCATTTTGCCTATGAGAATGCAGCAATCTATAAAGAAAAAACCAAAGTATGGCATGATCAAAAACTGATAAAAAAATATCTCACTGAAGGAGGACAGGTATTGCTTTACAACTCCAGGTTAAGATTGTTTCCTGGAAAGTTAAAATCTAGGTGGTCAGGCCCTTTTCAATTGATAAAAATATATAGCCATGGGGCTGTGGACCTCTATGATGTAACAACCAATACCACCTTCAAAGTGAATGGCCAAAGGGTTAAACAATATTTTGGTGAAAATGTGGTGAGAGATAAAACCACAATTGAACTTAAAGATCTCTAATTTGCAAGAGAAAGTCTGGCTGCAGACTTTAAAAGCAAGCGCTCTTGGGAGGCACCCCAAGGATTCTAACAAAATTTTTAGGTTTATTTTTTTTATATAGGAAATTAGGACAAACGCTGTAGCGGTTGCTTATAACAACGGCGCTGTAGCGCTTATCTTAGAATCAGGGCTGGGTGTGGTCAAACAAAAAAATAAAAAGATCTTGCTCAGGGTGAGCTGGCACTGTACCCCCATCCCTAGCCTGACAAGCACGTGCACCTACTCACCTGCAATTGTCAAATCAACAGTTTCATCTTCTCTCTCCCACTTCACTCACAAAACCGTAACTTTAATATCCACAACTCCCCACGCCACCATTTTCTTTTCTCTTTCTCTTTCCTAAATCTCTGAAACTGCTTGCAACCGTTACACTCACCACTCATAACTTCCATTCCTTCTTCTTCCTTCGTCCCAACACACACCAACATTTCCCAAAACACCCAGAAACAAATACGCAAAGCTCTTAACCAACCATGACAAAGAAACAAGCCGCCTTCAAACGATCTGGTAAGGGAGCTACTAAGAAACCAGAACCCTCAAATCCTACCAAAAAAACCATGGCTAAGGCAAATCAAGATCCTCGGAGGTTTTGGAAGATGGATTTCATAGCTGAAAGAGGTTTCAAGACAGAAAGTGCTCCTGAGGCGTTTTCAACCGCTGTCACAGTGTTGGGATGGGAGGGCTTCATTAAGCATCGAAAAGACTACATGACGTCCTTGGTACGGGAGTTCTATTATGGCATTGAAGAGCCTAAGGAGGGAAAACCTCAAACCCATTCACTGGTGAGAGGAGAAACGGTAAACTTCAACTCCAGAACAATCAATGATATCTTCCATCTGGGCTATCATGGAAAAGCGCTGGAAACTAAAGTGCTGAACTGGGGAGACGAAGAAATGGAAGCTGTTAGAAGAAGGATTTGTGTGGAAGGATCAACTTGGGACAAATTTGGAGCTGAATACAAAATTAAAAAAGCCTATCTGTGTGAAGAAGCAAATCTGTGGTGTAGTTTCATCAAACACTCCCTGCTGCCTACATCTCACACAACATTTGTAGAAAAAGAAAGACTCATCGTCATTGATGCTATAATGCTTGGAGAAAAGATAGACGTGGGTAGATTGATATCAAGAGAGATAGAGAAGTGCAGAGTTAAAAAGGGAGGTAACTTATATTTTCCTTGTTTAATTACTGAGTTGTGTTTGGAGGCTGATGTAGAAGTAGAAATGAAAGAAGAAAGAAGATCCCCTCTTGGGGCATTTCCTTGCATTTTCAAAGTTAAGCAGAAACCTGCCGCTGCAGCGTCTTCTGACTCTCAAGCGCTACAGCGCTTAGAGCTGAAGCAGCAGGTCCTCTGCAAATTTGTGAAAGAAAAATTTGACTGGGAAAAAGCATTGTATGCTCAAATATCCAAAGGAAAAACATCAATTCCCCCTCCTCAATTCCCTGATTGGCTGCTAGAAGAAGAGCCAACTAAAAAGCAAGTTAAAAAGGGACTTAGGGCAGAAAAGGAAAAGGTTGTGGCTAGTCCATCAAAGAAAACAAAGCCTAGCCCAGCCAAGAAAGTGCAAAAAGCTGTAGTAGAGGAGGAAAGCCTGGATTCTGATGACATTGAAAACATTAGTGAGGAAGATGAAGAAGAAACTATTGCAGTTAAGAAAGAGATGGAAAAGCAGGATGATGAAGAATCATCAGGAGAGGAGAGTGATACTGAAGAAGAATCTGAGAGTGAGGAAGAGGAGCAAGCTGAAGAAATACAGTGTGATCCAACCCCAAGCCCAAAGAAGCCAAAAACCCCCCCTGCCAAAACAGCCAATCCACCATCAACCCCCACCACCATCCCTGAACCAACCAAACAAACACCTAAGAAAACACCTGCCAAGCAAGTAACACCAAAGAAGCCTGAACCAAAAGAAAATCCCACTGAGCAGCTCAAGAAAATTTATCAGTTATACATAAAGCCTAGAAGAAACCCAGGTGTCAAACTGGCTGAGTACCCGGAAGAAGGTGTTCAGCCAGTAGGTGCTGCAGCAACTATGTCTGCAGTACCTAGTGACCCATTACCTGAGGTAAATCTGACAGAGGAGGAATCTGAAAAAGAGGCTGCTGAGGAGCTGGTGAATATGCAGGATGCAACAGAGCCAGTGCTGGAAGAACAGGAGGAAGAAGAGGAGCCCGAGCAAACAGAAGAGGAAGAAGAAGTGCAGGAATCAGACGCTGCAGCGGCAGCAGTTCAAGAAGTAAGCGCTGCAGCGCCACTAACCGCTGTAGCGGCTGAAAGCACCGCCCCACCTCAGCCAAAGAAGAAGAAGGCAACAAAAGGAGCCCCAACACCTTCAAGAGCCAGTAAGAGGCTCAAGAAGGCCTAATAAGGCAAGAATTGTTGGCTTCTTATGCCAGTTATGTACTTTGTACTTTATTTTGTTGTTGTTCTAAGGCCTCTCCCTTTCTTGTCAAGCACGCAGTGAGGACACTGCTGAATTTAATTTCTGGGGGAGGACCTTATGGTTAACAGTGTTTTTAAATTAAGTACAATGATGTTTTTAAATATTTAGTATAATTATGCCATGTTTTGCATGTGTTGCATGTTTTTGAATATTTTGTATGCTTAAATAGAAAGTATGACTAGCTGCATGTTTTAAATTTCTTAGTAAGCAAAAGCTGATTCATATGGCTAAATTTAAATAAGAATTTTTTTTTGAGTAAGGCAGCATTGTGTAAACAATGAAATGATGTTATTGCTGCTGTTACACAAAATCCAAGCTTAGTGAAGAACCTAGTTAGCTAGGAGTAATCTAAGGATAAAGTTAAGTTTTGGATAACCAAAGGGTTAGTCAAGTTTTCATTAAAAATTGAGAGTTGTTTTAAAAGCTAAGTTTGGGGGAGCATCGGTTATGTTAAGGCTGGGATCAAAAGATGATAAATTGGTCTTTGCAAAATGAAAAATAAAAATGAATGTGGTCTTGAAAAAAGTTGCAAAATATCTTAAATAAATTGCTGAGCTGTTCCAAAGAGCATAAAAAGAAAATGCAAATAAGGAGCTCAGTAATGAAGATAGCATCTAGTTTTAATCATTAAAATCTAGCGCTACAGCGTCTAAAGGACTTTGAAGCGCTATAGCGTTTGATCACCAGACCAAAAGTTTATGCACTGACCAATAGTCTGAAAAATACCTAATTAAAGCCCTTTGTTGTGCTTTGAAGCCCCTCAAATCTTGTGTGAAATTGTTATTCCACTCTTCTTTTTGAAAACATTCTTTGCCTAACCCAAAAGAAATCCATTCTTCCCAAACCTTGGAGAAATTCTGAAATTAGCTAGGAACTAAGTTAAGCTTTGATATCACACACTCACAACTGAGCAGTAATGATTCTATTTTAATTGTGGACCACTATGGTGTGTGAGAATGATAAAAATTAGCTTGTGCATAAATTCTGTTTAATTTAAAAGCTGCAGCTAGTTATATGAGCATTTTTGTCTTGTTCAAGTGTCATTACTTGGGGACAATCAATGGTTTAAGTTTGGGGGTGTGATAACCCTATTTTATATAGGTTATTTATGCTCCTAATACTTAAATTAAGCTTACTTCTCAAGTAAGCTTAGTACTTAAATATGTGAATATATGAATATTAGAATAAATATAGGTTATAAAGTTAATTCCTTAAACCTTGGGCATAGTCAATGCCTTTGTGAATATGTTTGATGTTTTGCTTTAGCGCTGCAGCGTGTGCTATCAAGGAAACGCTACAGCGTTATATGACGGCTGACCATTGAGATATTTGTGTGGCCACTTGAGGACATGATGAGTCACCACCCTTATCTCTTCCTCTCAGCTGGATTTGTTGACTTTCAAGTGGATGCTAAATTACACTTGGCGCCTCCTAAATGGAACCCATGTGATAGTTGTTGTATTCCATCATTACCACTTTTTGTAAAGTGCTTTAAGGATAATATCTAAGTCTAATAATCATCATGTAATATTATTATTCTATTAAGACTTAGATATTAATTAGATTAATTAAGATTGCTTCACCAAGAGGTAACGTACGTAGACAAGTTGTTGTAACTTGGAAGAAGAACTACACAATATACGTAGTAGCCATTCTCCATTGATGCACTACTTTTAAGCTTTTATTTTTAGCATAATTTTCTAGTCTTCATTCAAGGTTTTGCTCACGCCTCAACTTCATCTCTCGTATGCTACTTGGGATCTTTGGAGTGCATCTTTTGCAACCACTCTTCTCTTGTCTTCATACGGTAATACATACTCTCTAAGTGTATTATGTTGATGGAACTTGTGATGAGCTAACTTTGTTGTAGTTGGATTGTTCTTGGTATGTAATGAACCTTGAGTAACTTTTGTATAATATTATGATGTTTGTGTTTTATTCCTTGTGTCATAATACTTTCAATCTTGGTTTGGGAATGATCAACTAAAACAAGGTAACTTTGTGGGCACAGACATGGTTCACAAAGAGAACTCAAGGAATGATATGAATGAAAACCCTTTAAAGACATTTAAAGGAAGCACTACTTAACTCTAGACATAGGGGAGTAATAGTTCATAGGGCAAATGTTGTAAGATCTTAATATACAGGGGTAAAACTTATTTAGAGCCTAGAAATAGGAGTGTTGTAACATAGCCCTGACGAAAGTGACTGAAAGGCACGCCACCAAGGCGCTACAGCATCTACGGATTCTTAAGCGCTACAGCGCTTAACGCTACAGCGTCTAATATTATATGAGCATTACTCTTGGGAACTTACATACTATTGAGCTATCCAACTCACTTTTAATTACTGCAAACTTAATACTGTTTTATCACAACTTATGATGTTTACAACTCTTCACCTTTACTTGTTACTTAATTCTTTTCACTAAGCTTCTAATCACTTAAACTTCTTAGATTAATTCCAATCCCTGTGGGAACGAACTTTACTTATCAATATATTACTTGTTGCGATTGTGTATACTTGCACATCACCTTTTTGCACAACAGACAATAGCCCAAGATAAATTGATATGGCCCTACACTGCATCTGGAGAGTACACAATGAAATCTGGGTATAAGAGAGTAATGGAATTGAACCCTAATCAGCAGAATAAGGCCTCAAGCTCGTCAGTAATAGATAAATCTCTATGGCAGTGGACTTGGAGTGCAAAAGTGGTGGAGAAGGTCAAGCATTTCATTTGGAAGCTGTGTAATAATGCACCCCCCCCCCCCCCTTAGAGAAAATCTACACAGAACGAAAATCTCAAGCTCACCAATTTGCCCAATTTGCAACTTCGAGCCTGGAAGTGCAGACCATCTTTTCTACTGTGCCAGTGGACTGAACCATGTTGGTTTACCATTAATCTTTGTCCTCCCCCCCACCAGAATTGGGAGACAATCTATAACTAATTGGCTTCATAATACACTGTTTCAGCTCAAGAATCAATCCATTGATTTTGATATGGATGTTTCCAGGATTTTCTATCTACTATGGTTTATGTGGAAGGCCAGAAATGAATTCGTCTTCCAAAATAGGCACCCTAACCCTATGCAAGTCATAATCCAAAGTCATCACCATTCAATTGAGTTTATCAGTTCAATGTCATCAGCCACTCAAGGTGGAGAGAGGGAGACATCTGCAGAATATCCTGTCTATTGGAGACCCCCTCAACCCAATTGTACTAAGATAAACACTGATGCAACCTATATCCAGACCAATGGGAAAGCAGCTATCGGAATAGTGGTCAGGGATTCAAGTGGTATCTGTCTCACAGCGGCAGCTAGAAGCATAGCAGCATCATCCCCTCTTGTTGCAGAGGCCCTTGCACTTCTGTTAAGACTTTGGCAAGTGTACCAAATGTCGCAAGTAATAAAATAACGGTAAGAACCGGTCGTATCCACAGGGATTGTTTTTTATTATCAATAGGCAAGTAAATTAATCCTTAGACGTAACAATTGGACGAAAAGTGAAGTAACGGTAAGATAAAGCAAACGTTTGTAAACAATAAAATAAAAGCGATTAGGGGTCGAATCTTCTCCCCTCACCTATCCTATGATCCTTCAGCTAATCTCAAATTGTTTGTTTAAATTACCAGATTCAATTCACTAAATTAGGTTAAGGACAATCCCTTGCCTCAAAACCCTTATTACCTAATTGAGAAACCCTAATCCCTTAGGTGATTCATGCCAACAGGTAAAGAAATAAACGCAAGAAATAGAGAATTCACATATCCAATCCCATATTCCTATGGTGATCACAAGTATGTGATCTACTACCCCATATCAAGAATGTAACCCATATCCCTATGTGATCACAATCCCTAATTCATTACAACTAGCATATGTAGAAGTAAAGCATTACACAAAGAGGCATAGACTTATGATAATTTAACCAAACAACTGAATCAACCATAATAAAGTAATCAATAGATAGGTTTGGGGAGAGTCATCTCTCCCTAATCAAAACAAACTACATGGACAACATCAAGGAAAGAGAAGATAAAAATAAGGAGAAGTTACACATAGAGGAATCCATGAGAAGTCTTCAAAACCTTGTTCCCAAGTGATTAGAAGCTCCCAAAAACGCCCCCAGCTGCTGCTCCAAATCCTCGCTGCGCTCCCCAGACGAAGTCCCTCAACAATTCGCTGAAAACTGATATTTAACCTAACTTTCTGAAGTCCATCGCGACGCGGCCCGAAATATCGCGACGCGATATTTCACAGAATCAACAATCCTTCTGTTTTATGCTTCCTTCGCGACGCGAACCCTCCTGGTCGCGACGCGAAATTGCTCAGAAACTCAAATCTTCCCAATTGTGCTGCATCTCCGGGCAAGTGTCTGGTTCGCCGAATGATACACACAAATTAGAGGTCTTCAAGTACAATTTAGCTCCAAAAGTGAAGGAATTGCTTACAACAGGACTTCCTACTACAATTATCTAAAACTATGCCAAATCCCTTAACGATTGACTGAAATAAACTTAAATGACTAACAAATTGGTTGCAAACTGAATAAAAATATACATATGATGAGGACTCATCACAACCCCAAACTTGAACTTTTGCTTGTCCTCAAGCAATCACTCCATTCACTGTGGCAATTTGACATTCAGCTTTTACATAATTCACAGGCCAATAGATCATTCAGCACATCAGAAAGTATCATCCAACATAATATAGTGACAAAACAATTGAATTGGAAAACACAAGATCATAAGCAGGCAAGCAATCTCAAGTCCTCTCTTTTTCACACATCTCACTACTGTTTTCGCTCTTTGAGGTGTTTTAGGTGTTTCACTCAATTCACAGTACCTGCATTATCGTTTCATAGGCTTGAACAAGTACTATACCAATCAATACACATGAATTTCACACACACTATTTGAGGACTTTTAAGGTTATATTGGGGCTTAGGTAAGGGTGGGTAAAATTTGGATAAGTAGGTTACAACTTGGAGTTAGGCCTACCTCTCACTTTGTCAATTTTTTACATTCTCACTCACTTACCATTTTCCCAAAGTATTTCACAAGAGAAGGAATTTCATACAAAATATATATCTTTTTTTTATAGCATCGCGACGCGAAGGCATGCTATCGCGACGCGAAAATAAACAGAAACCAGAATTTTTGTTCTCTTTTTTTTTTCTTTTTTTTTTCTTTGTATGTTCCATTCTCTTGTATACCACCCCAAACTTAGATTGTTGCTATTCCATGAGCAACCCCAAACTTAGAATTTTTCCCCACCCTCATGCTTTTGTCTACCTAACTCCAAGTTAAGAAAACTAGGCAATGATATGTAGAAAAAAATACAAAAACAACAAAAAGGCTCAGAGGGGCTAGCAAAGGATAAACATTAATGGGTTGGCTTGAAAGGCTTAGGGGTGCCAAAAAAAATGCCTCAGTGTGTGTATAAATCACATGTATGACAGTTAAGTACAAGCTCAAGTTCTGCAGACTAATACAGGCAAGGAATAATCACACAATGAATATAGGAAGTGTTTGGGCTCAAACCTCACAGCTGGGATAAGAGATGAACTTTTGAGATCTTGCCCAAAGATGATCCAGGTCTTCCTCAACCTTTGACTTGGCCACTGACATTATCTGATGAAAAAAATCTGAAATGGAAGAAATCACATGGTAGCTGCAAAAATGTTAGACTGAACAACCACCACAGTGAACTAGTTCAAAATTGTGGTGCATCATCATCAATGTAAAAGTTAGACAGCAGTACAACCAAAATGCAAAACAAACTGAAAAAGGGGAATGAAAAATAAAGACTCAAAACAGTAAATAGGGAACCAATGGGTTGCCTCCCACCAAGCGCTTATTTAACGTCACTAGTTTGACGTTTGTCATCCCACTATTAAGGTGGCTGATATGACACAAAGAACACATCATCCTTCTTCTTTCGCTTCTGGGGCAGGAACATCATGAATTTGAAACATAGTTGTAGATGCTTCCATACCCTTTTAAGGTGAAGGGTGATGAATAAGGCATAGAAGGAGTCTAAGTATATGTCAATCTCCTCACTTCTATCCTCCTTGCTACTTGGAAGAATAATAGGAACCAGGATTTGTTGGGTTTTTTCTTGTTGGGTTTTCACCCCTTCCCCACATTGGGAGCTTTGATCTTCCCTCCAAACTACATGCTCCTCCATTTCAATCTTTTCTTCTTCCTCATCTTCCTTATCCTCCCCAGATTCTTCTTTTGTTGGGGCTTGTTCTTCTTGTTCCTCATTGGTAGCGCATAACCATGGGTAATTTTCTGATATAGTTACCCACTCATCCTCACAGTTGCACTCCACAAGATACTCCCCACAAAAATCGCAAAAGGTGCGTGTCACACATTTTCCATTCAAGTGGGGTTCTTCACAAAAATTACCGCTAAGTGAGGATGGCGAGGACTCTATCATCACTTGCTCTTGGGGTTGGAAGAGGGTCTCGGACATTCGCATAAACTCGGACAAAGCATCTTCCAACCGAGAAGCTTGCTCTTTAGGCTGGAAGATAGTCTCAGTCATTTGCCTAAACTGGGCCAAAGCATCTTCCATCCGAGAAGTGGATTCCATAATAATTTTTTTTTTCGGGACAAACAGCAATTCTTACGAACTTTGCCCCTGCTACACAGTTCACTGAAACACTTCAACAAACCATTAACAAGTCCAACACAATACAAAGTATCCAAATAAAACGAAAATAAATTACTGAAATAAATAAAATAAAATAAAACAACTAAGAATTAACTCAAATGCCTTGTTGACAATGAAATCAACAATCCCCGGCAACGGCGCCAAAAACTTGTTAAGACTTTGGCAAGTGTACCAAATGTCGCAAGTAATAAAATAACGGTAAGAACCGGTCGTATCCACAGGGATTGTGTTTTATTATCAATAGGCAAGTAAATTAATCCTTAGACGTAACAGTTGGACGAAAAGTGAAGTAACGGTAAGATAAAGCAAACGTTTGTAAACAATAAAATAAAAGCGATTAGGGGTCGAATCTTCTCCCCTCACCTATCCTATGATTCTTCAGCTAATCTCAAATTGTTTGTTTAAATTACCAGATTCAATTCACTAAATTAGGTTAAGGACAATCCCTTGCCTCAAAACCCCTATTACCTAATTGAGAAACCCTAATCCCTTAGGTGATTCATGCCAACAGGTAAAGCAATAAACGCAAGAAATAGAGAATTCACATATCCAATCCCATATTCCTATGGTGATCACAAGTATGTGATCTACTACCCCATATCAAGAATGTAACCCATATCCCTATGTGATCACAATCCCTAATTCATTACAACTAGCATATGTAGAAGTAAAGCATTACACAAAGAGGCATAGACTTATGATAATTTAACCAAACAACTGAATCAACCATAACAAAGTAATCAATAGATAGGTTTGGGGAGAGTCATCTCTCCCTAATCAAAACAAACTACATGGACAACATCAAGGAAAGAGAAGATAAAAATAAGGAGAAGTTATACATAGAGGAATCCATGAGAAGTCTTCAAAACCTTGTTCCCAAGTGATTAGAAGCTCCCAAAAACGCCCCCAGCTGCTGCTCCAAATCCTTGCTGCGCTCCCCAGACGAAGTCCCTCAACAATTCGCTGAAAACTGATATTTAACCTAACTTTCTGAAGTACATCGCGACGCGGCCCGAAATATCGCGACGCGATATTTCACAGAATCAACAATCCTTCTATTTTATGCTTCCTTCGCGACGCGAACCCTCCTGGTCGCGACGCGAAATTGCTCAGAAACTCAAATCTTCCCAATTGTGCTGCATCTCCGGGCAAGTGTCTGGTTCGCCGAATGATACACACAAATTGGAGGTCTTCAAGTACAATTTAGCTCCAAAAGTGAAGGAATTGCTTACAACAGGACTTCCTACTACAATTATCTAAAACTATGCCAAATCCCTTAACGATTGATTGAAATAAACTTAAATGACTAACAAATTGGTTGCAAACTGAATAAAAATATACATATGATGAGGACTCATCAACTTCGCGAAGCACTTGTTATAGCATGAAACCTATTTCTCTCAGTGGTGGTCTTTGAATCTGACAATCAGAGCCTCATAGAAGCATGCAGAGTTAAGTGTGTTAGAGGAGAAATTCAAAATATTGTACAAGACATCCTATCCCTAAAAAATCAATTCCAGCAATGTGGTTTTACCTGGACTCAAAGGAAAGGGAATGGAGTAGCTCACTGCATAGCAAAGCTTGAGAAAGATGGTGAACTTAGGGGAAACTGGTTGTTACATCCACCTCCGAAATTGCGAAGTGCTCTGATCCAAGATAGAAAGGCGTGGTTGACTTCTCGAAACTGAAGGAAGAAAGGATGCTGCTTGGATTGGGGTTTGTTTCTGCTGTAGAATTGGGTGATTCTTCTGCACGAGAGGGTCTCTATCATCAATTATTGATCTGAGAAGTGGTTGTATGGTGGGTGAGGCTCTTCAAGATTCTTTTGCCGAATTAGGGTATGAATGAGTGGTAATAAGGGAGGAAGGATTCGGTTCTATTGCCGTTTTTGCGAAAGTGGTTGGAGTGGTGTTAGTGACTTTGACCCGGTATCTTTTTTGGGCCTCAATTGTTGGGCTATGCGACCCATGCTTTTCTGTTAGTTATTAGAAGCCTGCGAGCCCACTGTTCACCTTTAGTTTTTGAACCCAATTGTTTAGAGGCCTGCGAGCCCATTGCGGTTTAGGTGGGTTTTTAGATCTTGATCACACTTGTTACTACTAGTTGTATTGGTTTAGGCCTTGCCTATTTATCAATGAATCATACAACTTTGACCAAAAAAACGATAGAATCTTAACTCTATTGTACTTCGTACACTTTAAATATTTGTTGCATTGCTTCATTTTATCTTACACTATAAACTTGTCAACCTAAGGTCTAAGGATGTAATTCAAATCTCGATAGTCATCATTTCGAATTCATTACTTTGTATAAAAATTGGTCGTAAAGAGTCACCAACACAAACATTTGTTTCATATAATTTGACGCGACTATATCAAGTGTGAGTAGTCTCACATTAGATGTAAATAGAGATGTTGAACAATATATAAAAAAGAGACTCTTAAATTTTTGGGTGAAAGAAATGATGTTAAATTCATTTATATATTTGCTCTTGGCCCAACATGGACACCTCTCTTGTGTCTTGTTAGTGTTCTAAGTGCATAGGTCTATTTCTTGTCTTTGACCGAGACATCATCTCATCACCCAAAAGATTTATTAAGTCTTTCTCATCACGTAACTACCATCATTGTTTAGGCGTTAAACTAGGAATAATGCAACCTAGTCGGGTCGGCATAACAGCTCTTTAGACCTAAAGTTAAATTTGTTGAACCAAGGACAAACACTCATTGTTTTGTATGATAACAAATTACAATCTGTCTACTAATGGTTACAGTTGAACAAAAGTACAGGACATGAATCAAAGAGCGGGATATCTTAAAGTGTAGCGGCTTGGAGGAGAAGCTACTCTAGAGTTCAAGAACTATTTGTTAATCTGCTTTTGATAGGACACCATGTAAGATCCTGTCACTTCAGTTCTATAACTTTTAGTAGTTGAGAGATGATTTTTTAAAATATAACTGTTGTGTTAAAAGCTTAGAAAAATCTTTTATATAAAAGCCTAATAGGTAGGCACGTAGCATGAGAAAATGGTAAGGCTAAGAATCGATTGATGACTTTGTGTTTATAAGTTGAAAATCGATTTCTAGCCTAATTATTCAAGCTAGAAATCGATTTGTGGCTTCCTTCACAAAGCTAGAAATCGATTTCTAGCCTACGGGTTTTTAAAGGAACTAATTTTGGAAAGAAAACAATCGATTGATGACTTTGTGTATTTGAAGAACCAAATCGATTTTGACCTTGTTTTTTAAAGTATGGAAATCGATTTATGGCTTTATAGTTTAAAGAGAAGAATCGATTCATGACTTGGTTTTAAAAGAACTTGTGTTGGGAAGAAAACAATCGATTCTTGTCTTAGTTGTATTAAGCACTAAATCGATTTATGACTTGCTTTCTCTTAAGCAAGGAATCGATTTTTTAACTTGTTTTGGAAGCCAAAAATCCATTACTCTCCTATTTACTTAAAGCACATAATTGATTTCAAACTATGTTTTTATAAGCAAACAATCGATTGTACAATAGTGTTAAAAAGTGCTTCAACGGTCATATTTTTACAAACCCTATAAATAGGACTTAGGGTTTTTTCATGAGAGTGTATAACAACGCACAACTTACGAATCAAAAAGAAGAAAAGAACAGAACTCTCACTGTCATATTCTTACTTCAAGTTCTTCATCTTTGTATCCAAATCTCTCATCTCTCGCAACTACTATACTGTTATACTGCTTGAGTGATCACTACAAAAAACTGGGTAAATTCTGGCGGTTTGATAAGGGCGGTTCCTTTTAACAGCCATAATATTCAGTAAAAAAGTGGCGTTTTTTTGAGCTGCCGAAAAGGAAAGCAGATATTGGCGGTCTCACCCGCCGTAGTTAACGCATTCCATTTACTAATCAGCGCGCGCTCTAAGTTTGTTCTCCGCGCCTCTTTCACTTTCACATCCAACCCTAAATCTCTTCATTTGTCTCCTTTTCCATTCGGTCCATGCCCTAAGTCATGAAGCCTATTCATTTCACTCCTCGTGAAAACTGCGCTTGCCATTGAAAACAAAGACTGCTCCATCAGCGCCAGGACCCTCGTTGAAGACGAACACACTGTTGAAGACGAAGACCGCTCCATCACTACTTTTGTTGATTTTGGTTCTAGTGAGTTTCGTGAGCGGTATTTCCCTTTCATCTTTCATGAGTGAGTTTAAGTTCTGAATCCCTAATATTACCTTGGATCTGATGTTCTTTTGATTTATCTTTACATATGGGTTCTTCGATTGTTCGTGACTACCTTTCGTTTCTGTTTTTCTATTTTCCCCAATATGTTTTGAATCCCTTTCATATTTTGTGAGGGAATTTTAGTTCTGAATCCCTAATATTTACCTTGCAACTGGTGTTCTTTTGATATATTTCTACAAATGGGTTCCTAGATTGTTCATAACTACCTTTCGTTTCTGTTTTTTCAATTTCCCCTATACCTATATGTTCAGAATCCCTATGTTTTTAATTTGCTAGCAAAATCTGCTGCTGGTTTGACTTGCTTCCATTATTTTTTTGGGCTTGTGCTTTGCTAGTTTAATTTGGGGTTGTAGTTACTCTATTGTGGGATGATAACCAAAGGATTGGTGCATTTTTTACTCAGCGAGCTTGTCCTTGTTGATAGTTTAATTTGTTGGTTTAATATGTTGCTGATTTTTCCCTTCTTTTTCTATATGTGGGTTTTTTGGCCTTAAACATTATTGTGCTAGTCTGAATGAGGTGGGCATTTTTCCCCTAACCCGTGAGGGCTGCAAAAGACATAATTACATTAAGCACTTTCAATTGTGTTCTAAATGGGGTTGGTGTTTCTATTGCTATTGGAGTGTTAAGTGAACAAATAGAATATGCTACCCTGGCTTCCATGTTCCCTTCTGTAAACTAAAAGGAACAAGAGTTATTGAAATGCTTCAACATAAGAGATTTTGAAACTTGATTCAATGAAACCTGTTGTGGTGGGGGGTGGGTTGTGGGGTTTCTTCATGTGAGACTAATTTGAATGCTTGTTGTCCATCTTCACTTGTTGAAAAGGAAGGGGGAGTAGTGGGGTGTAAGAGTGCTTGTTTAGCTTCAAAATCTGAAAAGTATTGTTGTACTGGAGAGTTTGCTAGTCCATAAAGTTGTAAACCAAGTGTGTTTGCTAGTACATTTAGTATAGGTTTTTGTATGACATTATTACATTGAGTATTCCATTTGTATAGGATTCTGTATGTCATTATTTAGTATGACCTTGTGTATTCCATTGCGTAGTTCACCTAGTAGTACACCTTTTACTGGTTTAATTTGCTGCTGATTAAGTTTCCTCCCGTTCTTTTTTGTGGCTTGTGCTTGTTGGTTTAATTTGTTGATGTAGGTACTCGATTGAGGGATGACAAACAAAGGCTTAGGGCGATTTTGACTTAGTGGAAGAAAAATCACACTGGCACACTCATGGGGCACCTCAGATTTATGTTGGTACAGTTATAGTTTCTCACTTTCTTGGTAACCTCACCATTTTGGCATTACACTGTTCATTGACATGGTGGTAGACGAGTGTCCAAATTTTTTTCCCTAGAAATGTACCATTTCATGAATGATGAAAGATAAAATGGAAAAAAGAAAAATGTGATGCATTCAAGGACTTCTCAGAAATCCCAACTCTGCACCTGCTGTTGTTATCAATCGGAAATAAGAATATGAATATCAACTATCAAATTGAGTATTAGTTTGATATAATATGGTCAGTGTGGAATTAACAAAATTCTAGTTATGTGCCCACAAAAGAAGTTGAATTCTTAAGCAAGTATTGTCTCTCACAACCTTAGATTTTAAATGGAATGTCTGTCTTTGTTAGATCCCTTTGCAAAATCATTTTTTGTTATTGAATTTTGTTCTCCATCAATAACAAACACGAATGCTTACAGATGCCATTTCCACTTTATGAGTACCCGAATTTTTACATAGAGTTTCTTTGTCCATATTTTGATTATGTGAAAGTAAATCCATGCTTTTTGCTTTGTACATTTTTGTAAATTCTGCATCAGTATCTGGACCCGAGAATGTTTCTAGGCTTAGGGACCTTTTGGGTGTTGTCCACATAGAAGAGGACCAAAAGCTTTTTCATTTGTGTCTTAAAACATTCTATTGGTTTTTTGAACCTCTAAATTCAGTAACAGATATTGATGTTGGAGTACAAAAGTTGGAGTACATGATGAGGGATATATGCCATCTTGGTCTTGGCTTATACTACTGAAATTGAATTTTGGTGATTGTTTGTGTAACACTGAATTTTTGTAAAACTGAACTCCTGCTGTTGGAGTTTTCTCCCCTCTTATTTTTAGTGTTACAATTTGGCGTCTTTTAGTATAGGATTTTGTATGACATTATTACCATATGTCCAGTTATGACATTTTTTAGTATGACATTGTGTATTCCATTTGCATAGGATTTTGTATGTCATTATTACCATATGTCCAGTGATTTAGTTTATGTTATTTTGTATTGTTTTTCCAGATCTTTATATTGATTTGCCCAACTAAATAGAGGCTATTTACTTGGCTCACAACCCAACCAGCAGATTCTTTCACAAATTCTCTACATTTTTCTCCCTTCCATTCTAGTGTCTCCAAGTTACTCCAGGATTCCCATAGTCCAACTTCTAGGGGATATCACCATAATGGAAGTTAGTTAAACTGTTATAGGGATGTTTTAGAAATGTGAAGCCAATTTTGCTATGTCCATTTCCACAATCACAATACTATGCTATTTGAACTAAAGGAATTAGAACTCCAGAAGCCCTTCCCTGTGTTGAATGATGTCACGAAAGTGAAGAGATCAATTTCTGCAGAACATGCTACTGATCATGGTACATATATAGTTTTAATGTTTATTATTACTTGATTCTTTGATCTTTATGTGCAGATATGCCAAATCGACAACCATATACCTCCTAGTTCGTCACAGCAGGTATATCACTAAATGAGTATTCACCTTTAATATTTGTAGCAGTTTTTTGTGTGTTAGATGCTAGTTGTAGTAGTAACATGCTTGTTGCGATTTGATCAAATAAAAGGTTTATTTTTGTGTAAACCATGACAGTGACATGCGATGGAGAAAAAAGTGTGTACAAAATTAATCAATTTTATACCAAAAAAACAATCATTTCTCGTTTGTCACATAGAGCCTTTAATTTTTCTACTTCAACTTTTAAATGAGTCATTGGTAATTAATCTGTCTTGTAGGCACCTGATGATGGAAGCTGGTAATTTTTCTACTTAAATGAGTCATCAGATGGAAGCAACGAAAATTAGCGGATCTCTTGAGTGATCCTCGTCCTCCTAATGACACATATGTCTTATTTAGGATATATATCAAACTTTGAGATATGATGTAACTTTTGAATTATTAAACATGTGTTTGTATGACTTATTTAGGATATCTATCAAAATGACTTATTATATTTGTGCTACTATCGAGTTTAATAATTAAATGAGTAATTTCCTTTTATTAAATGTGATATTTATAGTTGTTATATTTATAATCATAGTGAGTGGTTGTGGTTGCAACTAATAACAGGGTCTTTATGAGGATTAAAACATATTTAAATGTAGAGGATTAAAGCAACTAATAATGAAATGAAATTGTAAAAAAAAATACGAAATGCAAATATTGGCGGGTAAAACTGCCATTTTTTCCATAAAATTACAATAGAGGATCGTAAATTTTGGCGGTTGAAACTGCCAATATTTACAAAAATAATCTGTCTTTCATTAATAAATTATGGCAGTTTGAAACGCCACATTTTGCAGAAGGAAAACCGCCGCTTTATACAATTGAGGATTCTGGCGGTTTAATAGTAACCGCCACCTTTTGCCTAGTGGCGACCGTGATTTCGGCGGTGAGGGATACCGCCACTGTTGAATAAAATGGCGGTTCAAACAGCCAGAATTTGCAAATTTAACCGCCACAATTCTCTTGTTTTTTTGTAGTTGGATCATAATGTTTCAGTTGTTTTCATCTATTACTTGGTTGTTGTGAAATCCTGGGAAGTGTTCTTGGGTAATTCAATCGGGGAGATTGAATTGTTAGCGAAATCCTTAGCGGGGAGTTTGGGTTCTCAATTTGGGGAAAATTGAGATTGGTGTGGTAGCTATAGGGAAGTTGTTTGCTTGTAAGACGTTGAAGAAGTTCTTTTCATATAGTGGTTGTTATCAAGTCCAAAGGTTGCAAAGTCGGAGGCCGAGGACGTAGGGCTTTTATCCTGAACCTCGTAAAAATTACGGTGTATCTCTTTCCCTTCTCTTTACTTTGTTTTTTGTTTATATTTGTTTATCGTTATATTTGATTTCATTGCGCTGCGTTCAATATCACAATCTGTTTATCGTTAAATTTGATAATAGTGTGGTTAGCGTAAAATATCACTGTAACTGGTTCTGTCATAGTTATAGCTTGCTTAGGTATTGCATATTGTTTAAATGCTATTTTCCGCATTCGATTTAAACGTGCATCGTTAATTTTTTGAAAATTAAAAAGATGTCATTTTTAGCGTATAACCTTATTCACCCCCCTCTAAGGTTATCATATAGTCCAACAAAATTTTGAGGTGAGACCTTTTTAAAGGTATTTTTGTCAAAAAAGCATTTTTTTCTTTAAAATCATTTTTATAATTAATTAAATTAATTGGCATTTATTTTATAGTATAAATATTGTATAGCAAAAATTATGCCGGTGGGTAATAATGAAAATATTTGTAGTCATAAATTCAAGAGTACTTCGATAAGATAGTAGGAGTCCATTTCAGCTTAACCACAAAAAGGGATACTCATAAATTTCTATTGAAGTTTGATTGTAATATTTAAATTTTAGATCAATTACAAGAGCCTCAACAAACGTAATGATATTTAAAAAAAGTGGCCTAATTATCAATAAAGTAAATAATTATATAATATAAAGAAAAAATGATTTTGTGGCCTGAAGTCCGAAGTCTAAACCTAGTGTTTCTGCTCGACCACTATGCATGGATTTTCTTTTTGTCCATTGAAATAAAAAAAAATCTTATAACTTGAATTATCTTTTTTATCACTCTAAACGATAAATAAACACCATACATTTAGGATCAAATTCAAAAGTCGGCATTCCCATATCGCTAAAAATTGTCGCAACGAGTAGTGGGCAACAACTTGATCTATATTTGCGACAAAAAAGAAAACTAATATAACTATATCTCTTAAAAATCTCCAATCCATGATCTAGATCTCATCAATTACTTGCCACCAAAAACCATACTAACCTGTCGAGACTATGACCCTATCTATATAAGGATGCTCTTTTAGATATATAAAGCTCTTTTTCTTATCCTTATATATGGGCCTCTTTCTGCTAAAGAACTTTATATCAATTACATAACAAATTCATGCATTGATGTTTCCCAATCAACTAGAATTGCACTCATGCCTTACGTGTAAGGCACCAAATTATTCTACCAGACAGACATCTCACACTCTTGTTACAGACCCCATGTTCCACACTCTGCTTTAGTAGGCAACCAATTTCATTTATTTAATATATAATAACTAATAACTATTATGTGCTTCTTAGCCAAAGGAATTTGGTGAACTGATTTTTTTAAGTAGCAATGATTAAGTATGTAAAATTTATATTTATGCTTTTAAGTTTTTTTATTTTACTTTTTAATCTCTACAAATCACAAAACTATATACTTATTAGTTATTACCAAGTTGTATCCTATTTATCTCCTAAAGAGAGACTACAAGATTTAATTTTTAACTCTTTAGTCAATATAGTTTTAGAATTTAAATTAGTTGTTCATGACATAGAGTCTTTCCTCACAAATTAAAAGACTTTTAAATAAACAAGCTATGGTCTAGATTTTGATCATTCTTATTCTTTCAAATAAAAAATAAAAGAAATTTTAGGTTTAATTGCAATGTTGGTTCCTTACTTTTCTAAATTCATGATGATTTTATTTTCACTAAACGAATTTGGTCGTTAAACTTTTTTAATTGCACTTTTAGTTTCCAAATCATGATTTTTTGTGCACTTTCGATCCTCCACTTTCTCAAAATCCACAATTTAGGGACCGAGAGAGAGTTCTATTAAAAAGTATATGGACTAAATTTGTGGAAAATAAAAGGCTTAAATGTAGCTTTGGTCCTCCTATTTAATTGGATCTGTAATTTTAGTCCTCCCATTTTATTTTTCGTCACTTTGGTCCCCTAGTTTTATCAAATCTGCAATTAGAGCCCCCCACCCAAAAAAAAATCACACAATTTTGATCCCCAATTAAATCAACACCACAATTTTAGTCACCTGTTAAATTGTCATCCAATTTTTTATGAAAATACTGACGTGACAATAATATATCGTGCTAGCTTAATCACAGAGTGTTTACATATTTAAAATTTCATTTATGTATTTTGTATATTGTTAGAGTAAACTAAGAGTATTACGTGTATGTTTTGTATATATTTTTTTTGAAACCATGTTTTGTATATCTTTGATAGAAGCATTGGTGGCGAAAATCCTAATTACATAAACAACCTATGGTCTAGATTTTTTTCTTGGTATGGACCATTGCTGGCTACCCACGGAGTGTCCCAACGCTTTCAACGAAAGACTAATCTTCGCTCGTGCTTAGGATCAAATTTCGCACTAGCCAACACCGAGTTTGTTGATCCTTATATATATATATATATATATATATATATATATATATATATATCATTAATTTTTCAAATAAAAATAAAGAAATTTTAGGCTTAGATCATTAATTTTTCAAATAAAAATAAATAAATTTTAGGCTTAGTTGCAATTTTCGTTTCCTTCACTAGTGCAGAAAATGGATTTAAAGTCAGGCAAATTGGACATTTAAAGTCAGACGCTAGCTTGACTTCTATTAAGGCGACTTCGTATGTTAGGAGATTTAAAGTCAAGCGAAAGCTCGACTTTAAAAGTATCGTTTTAAGTCGGACAATAAGCGTCCGACTTTAAATACCCGTGGTTCGGTCTCTGTGAAACACTTTTGAAGTCAGATTATTAATTCAGCACGACTTTAAAAGTCATTTTGAAGTCAGACTTTAGTTCCGCACAACTTTAAAAGTTTCATTTTTTAAAAAAAAAAAAATTATTTGGTGCTTCCCCTGATCTATAATCTCTCGCTAACAAACATTACATGAGCTAAACTCAACCAAGTGCTCTTAAAAAGTTAGCTGATCATAGAGCATACACTTCAATTTTTTTGATCAAAGGAGCATACACTCAAAATTAAACCAGATTAATTTGACTCCTCAAAAGCGCACAACATTTAATTAAACTGGAGTGTATTAAAATTACTAGAGAAATAAGAAGTGCATAGTCATGACAATTACACAAGTTTTAACAAACTCAACAAAATGTCATGATGTAGGAGAAAAATTAAATGAAGTGTTGGAAAGATTGAAGTAGTTCCTAAACCTATCATAGAATGGCACAACCATTAGCACCTCGATTGTAGAGTTATGCCAATTGTTTCTCCAGCCTTCTAGTTGCCTCATTCAATTTTGTCTCAACCTACAAAACCATACATATAACTCTTCAATAACAAAACAAAATACTTTTACTGAACCAATCATACATATAATTCTCGTTTTAAGAAAATGATATCAATAATAGCCTGAATGAATGCAAGTGCACACATTTGGTATGTTTAAATACTAAATAAATGTTAGTTTTAATTTAACTAAATCTTACTAAATAATTACTAACCATTCAGAATAAGATGAAATGAACAGAATAAGATATAGACACCAACAATCTAAGAAACCCATATAATTAGTACGATACCGATACGATACAATATGGATACAAGGATAGGAAAACCTTCTTTAAAATAAAAATACGACACGGTCAAGATACGTATTTGTGTATATTATATATAGACATGGAATGTTCGTATCGAATGCGTGCCTGACACCACATATTATTTCAAGATTCAAGAAACAATACATTATGAAATTTCCAAAACCAACCTTCAATTCTGTAAATAACTCGTTTGTATAAGGCCTCCCATTATTTTGCAAATTTACCATGTTTACAAGAGAGAGAAGTTGTTGAACTTGTACATATTGCTTCTTAGCATCCTTAGTCATGTTATCAAAGAGCACACAACGATTCACACACAAAGAGAGAATTTCCTGCAATATCATTTATTAAAGTCAAATGAAGATTCTTAATATTTTGAGCCTAATTAACAGGAAAAGAATCAGAACCTTTAAAGGTTCAGGACATTCAGCGCCTAAATAATCATCCAGTGTGTGATCACTATCTTCCAAATCATCTCCTCCGGTGAAGACCACAATCATCCAGTTCAAGATGTACCTCCTCCTAACAATTATCATATATGTTCAATTCCATGACTGCATTAACTACTGATATAAATTCACAATTCATTTCAGCAATTTTAGTGTATGTATTCTATTTAAAAAAGGGCAATAAAGGAAAACAGAAATGCAAAACATATCAAAATTGAATAACAACAAAACATAAGAAAAATTTTTAAGGCTCTTGTCTCCATCTGCCTCACTACCCAACCTATTAATCAATTCACATGTTTGTAATAATTTATTTTGAGTTTCTGGAAACCCATACACACCCGTGCATCTCCAAGCTACTTCATTTGTTTCTAACCTCACCTTCATATCTATGTGATTAGGGGAGATAGATAGGATATGAACATCAACAGTGTCATTCCAAAAACAAGCTAAGCCTCCGGCTCGTTCTCTACCCTCACCACGACAGCTAAGAGCAACAATATTTGACAAACCAAACTTATTTCTCCAAGGGGACCAAAATCTACCTGTTTTCCATTCAAAACCAACCCGTTCTTCAGTCAGTACATAGTCAATGAGACAACACAAAAACGAGATACAAGCCACACATCAAATCAGATCGGAGCCAAATCGGAGCTGAAACATAGTGAGCAACATAGATCTCAGCAAATCAGAGATAATTCATATATGACCGGAAGAATCAGGATCTGACCAAATCGGAAGCCAGAGCTTACTTTTCTTTTTTTGTCTGCAATAATAAAATTTATATTAATTAAAGAAGTACAAGAGGTATTTCAACCCGTTACACTGACAGAATTCTCTTACTTTTTCTAATTCATGATTTTGTTATCTCTATTTTATTTTTCACAAATCTGATAGTCAAACTTTTTCAATTCTACATTTAGTCTCCTAGATCATAATTATTTTTTTTACTTTTGATCCCCACTTTCTCAAAATCCATGAATTTGGGACAAAAAGTGCTACTGTGGCATTGCTACTAACTTGAATCCAGAGCTCCATGCAATTGCCAGGGGATTTAACTTAGCTTGGTCCAACGGTTATAGGTCTATTATATGTGAATCAGACTCTGAAACCATCCTATCGTTGATTGCTCATGAGCTTGAAGATACTCATCTCTATGCTTCCATTATTTCCTACATCAAATCATTTTCTCTCAAGACTTGAGATTTGAATTTCGTTCACACACTTCGTAAGGGCAACTTGTGTGTTAATTGGTTAGCAAAATTTAGAGCTAATATAAACTATGGAGATCATGTGTGACCTCATTGTCCAACCGCATTTACCTCTCCTTTATAGTCGATGCTATGGGGATGGAGCATATTAGACTTTAATTCGTTCCGTTCAGTGTTTCTCTATTTTTGCTTTCCTTTTGATAAAAGAAAATCAATTATTCTACCGTCAATTTTACAAAATCAATTCTACGAAAATATAATAAAGAAAAGGCTTAATTACAGTTTTGGTCCCCCTATTTTCCCCAATTCACGATTTTGGTCCCTAAAGTTTTAATTTGACGATTATGGTCCCTCTATTTTCCCAATTTGTAAAATCAAGGTCCCCCTCTTAATTGGTCAAAATGGAAAGTCAATTTTGACTGGCTTATCCTACGTGGCAGCCCACGTGGACTGCCACGCACCCCCACCCCCCACCTTCTTCTTCGTCCTGCGACTACGACCTCTTCACTGTTCCTCTTCCCCTCCCACCGAACAACCACCATCTCACTGTCGCCACCACCGTAGCCTCACCCTCTGCGACTGCGACCTCCGTGGAAGAGAGGGAGAGCGACGAGCGAGAGAACGCCGAGAGAGGGAGAGCGACGAGCGAAGAGAGAGAACGGTGAAGAGAGAGATGGAAAACGAGGGGGAAGAGGGGGACGGTGGTGAGAGGGAAAGGGAGATCGGTGAGAGAGGAGAGGGCTGTGAGAGGGAGCGACGGTGAAGGGGGAGAGACGGGGCTGTGAGAGGGAGCGACGGTGAGAAGAGGGAGGATCCGTGGGGGGGAGGGTGAGATGCGAAGGAGAGAGAGAGAGGGTGAGATGCGATGGTTCAGTGTTGTTGATGGTGGAGGTAACAGAGGTTGTGGGGGTGGATGCGTGATGGGTCGGTGGGAGGGGAAGAGGAACAGTGGAGACGGTGAGATTCAGGAGGAAGAGGGACGATGGTGATGGGTCGGTGGGAGGGGAAGAGGAACAGTGGAGAGGGGGGGTGGGGGGGTGCGCCTGCGTGGCAGTCCACGTGGGCTGCCATGTAGGATAAGTCAGTCAAAATTGACTTTTAATTTTGACCAATTAAGAGGGGACATTGATTTTACAAATTGGGAAAATAGGGGGACCAAAATCGTCAAATTAAAACTTTAGGAACCAAAATCGTGAATTGGAGAAAATAGGGGAACCAAAACTGTAATTAAGCCTAAAGAAAACGACGCAAAATATATATGCAGCTGATGCCTGATTGTCGGTCTGTAATAGGGGACTCATGTACTTCGAACTTTTCTTCCCATGGCGCGAGGCAATCAGAGCTTTGAGATTGATATCAGACGGCGCAAATTCGACAAATATTGCTTGGTAGTTCGTGTCCAAACAATTACAAATTGCAACCACACACCACAAGAATATATATGTTGTATGCAAATGGATGAGAAACAGCAGGAAAAGGGGGACAGTTGAAAGATTTGAGGATGGGGTGCTGTATTATTGGCTTTTCTACTTTATTGTTTTTCTCCACATGGCAAGTGGCCTAAAGATGGAAGTTAAAACATTTTAAAATTAAGGGCTAAATATGTTTTTTAATTAGTCTCAATAAAAGTTAGGTTTTTTGTTTTAGTCTCTTAAAAAAATTTCAGCTACTTTTGCTTTACAAGAGTTTTTTTTTCATCATTTTTTATTCCTCATTACTTTTAATAGCATTTCATGACATTTAATAGCGCTTAGAATCGCTATAAAAGGTCTAAAAAACGTTATTAAAAGTCATTAAAAAACTAAAACCGATGGAAAGAAACTTGGGGGACAAAAAGTAAGTAAAAATTTGTTGATGGACTAAAACCAAAAAAACCTAAATTTTATAGAGACCAAAAACATAATATGGGTTGGTGCATGACAATGTGGAGTTTATGGCAAAGTCGGAATGAGTGGGTGTGGGAGAATAAGGATGTGGACGCGGCTACTATAATTCGGGTTGGGAACAAGCTTTTTTCAGAGTGGACTTAAGCCTGTGAGCTAGGTAACCAAGCTTCGGCTACTGCTAGTGGTCCAGCTCCTAGCCCAGTGCTTGATACTCGAATTAAGCCGCAAACAGGTTAGGTAAAGTGTAATGTCGATGCATCTTTTTCAACGGTTGCAAATTAGGTTGGCATTGGCATGTGCCTCCGGGATGACGGTGGAAACTTTATTAGAGCCAAAACTCATTGGTCCTCCCCATTACGGATGTGCTTCTTGGTGAAACAATGGGTTTGTCCATGGCTATCGATTGGGTCCGTGAGCTCGGCTATAAGGATGTCATCTTTGAGTTGGGTGCGAAATACATAGTTGATGCTTTTAATTCTAAGAATGTTTTTATTTCTGAGTTTGGGTCTTTACCTAAAGCTTGTAAGACCCGTTTTTCTTTTTCCAATTGAAACTCTCATGTTGAGTTCGCTAGGAGGAAAGCTAACAAGGTTGCTCATTCTCTTGCAAATGTGGGCTTGTTGATAGCTAGTCCTCAAGAATACTCTAATGTTCCCGCATGTATTTTTATATTTAATTATGAAAGAAATACACTAAGTGCTTCTTGTAAAAAAAACATATTCAACCCTAAAATTAATAATAAAAGGTGATGGAATAGTTGGCAAGTATGAGGTTGTTTTGTTTTTCAACCGGGCGCATAATAGACCCTTAATTAGAGTTATCAATTTTATCCTAGCCTGATGACCTTGGGCTGGACTAAACTCGCTAAATAGATTCCCGAAAAAACTAGGCTATTTTGGCCCAGTTCGTGCTAGACTAGACTCGTTTTTATGTTTTTTAAACATTTGTTAAAAAATGAAGTGAATTGGGTTGGCCTAGTATTTTTTGTCTGGGTTAGACAACAAAAAGCATAGGATAGAAGATGACTGGACTGGCCCAACCAAACCAACTTTTACATTTTGGCCCATTGGGTCGAGTCAGACTGGATTGGGCTGCCCAAATTAACAACCCTACCCCTTAATATATGGGCCATTGACTTTGAAGCTATATTACACGGACATGAGTACAGTAGTGGTAGCAAGTATGAGTGGCTATAAGTACGAGTATGTAAAATTATACAAAGGAAAAAACTTAGGAATGGTTGCATATGTGTGGTTGGTGTTGTTTTCCAATCATACTATGACACACAGATTAATTATTTATATTATCTATTTTCTTTTATTTATTTTTAAAAAACTAACTCACGTGTCATAATGTGACTGGAAAACAACACCAACCGATGTTGAAAGTTTTAATTTTATTTCTAATTCAAACTAAGGCCTCATTCTTTTTTGTCAACGAAATGGAATTTCATTCATTCATAGCCAAAAAGGCTACAGACATGACAACAAATGTAAATATCTACCCATTATTGGGGTATCATACATGATTCATGCAAAATCGTTTTTTTTACTAAAGAAAATTTATGGTATTTCATTCAAAATTAAAGTGGCAATACAAATAGGATTATAATCGAAAAAGAAGAAAACATGGGATTGGGAGTCTGTAAGTATGTAATCGAGGGGTCAAAAACATGGGAGCTGGCATAATTCCTTGATGCTCTAGCTAGAGTATGAGCCACAAGGTTTGCTTGCCGCCTGACAAAACTAACTGTGTAGTTTCTTAAAGACGATAATAAGTTACGACAAGTTCTAATAATAGAGCCATATTCAGTTACAAAGTTACACACACCACAGATTTCATTTACAACCGCTTTGCAATCAAGCTCGATGGTGACTCTTTGAATGTCTAACACTCGCAACCAATTAACGGCTTCCAATAAACCCAGAGCTTCCGCTTCTTGAGGGTGAGGCTTGCGAATAAACCAAGCTGACTTTGCCTTCACGAGCTCACCCTTCTCATTCCTGATATAGAGACCAACACCATACCGACCATCATCAAAGAGAGCTGCGTCAACGTTGCATTTGAGACTACCAGATTCAGGAAAAACCCACGATATATCGTCTCGCTTGCTATTTGACGTGGACAACGGATCAAGAAGCAATTTGGAGTGTTTCGCCTGTTGCCAACAATATAACAAGTCTAAAGCACACTGTACGGAAACACGGGCTGGCTTCTCCACATTCTCCCAAACTTTCTCATTCCTCCGCTTTCAAAGACCCCAAATCAACATTGTGAAACACTTCCTGGCCGCATCTGGTAATGAAGAGAGAATATTAAAGAAACTAACCTTATAACTCTCAGCATCATGAGCCACTGATTGTATGGAATTCCAATACCCAGTTGAACGCCAAACCTCTTCCGCTTTGTTGCAACCGAAGAAGGTATGCCATTCGTTTTCATCATGTAAATCACACATTGGGCATACTCCTGGACAGTCAACACCACGCCTACGGAGATTAAGACGGCACGACAAAACACCACGAGCAGCACGCTAAAGATGAATGCAAACTTTATGGGGTACCTGCAAATTCCAGAGTTGTTTCCAGTCATCTGTAACACGCATCTCAGAGTTGTCTATTAATTCATTTATCGCCATATAATATGCAGATTTTACAGAATAAAGACCATCACGACTTTTGTTCCAAATCAGGTCATCCTCCTCGCCCCTACAACGAAGTGGGATTCCCAGAATCCTATCTCTATCCATCGGATTGAAAATTTTCCCCAGAAGCTGTGTATTCCAAGAACCATCCCCCGTAGCAAAGAGGGCACTAACAGTTAAAGACTTATGTCTCGGAATCATAGGAGAAGTTATAAAGGGCAAATCCCCTACTTTGACCCAAGGATCCCTCCAAACATTAATAGTAGTACCATTTCCAATTTTCCATCTTGCTCCAAATTTAACAAGTACCTGTGAAGTGTGGATGCTACGCCAAACATAGCTGGGATTATGGCCCAAGCGAGCCCCCAAGAAGTTCCCATTAGGAAAACATTTAGCTTTGAAGACACGAGTAACAATAGCATCTGTGTTGGTGCTTAAACGCCAATCTTGCTTCCCTAGCATTGCCAAATTAAAGCCGTGAAAATGACGAAAACCCATACCGCCAAATTCCTTCCTCATGGTCAATTTGTCCCAATTCAGCCAATTGATGCCCCTTCTAGAGCCACGATTTGAACCCCACCAAAAGGAATTAATCATTCTTTCCATCTCTTCCTCGAGTGATGTGGGAATAAGGAAAGTACTCATACAGTAAGCTGGAATGGCTTGTGCTACTGATTTCACTAAAACTTCCCGCCCAGCCTTTGAAAGATGTTTGCTTGACTAGTTGTTAATCCTGTGCCAAACCCTGCCTCTAAGGTATCCAAAGAGTTGCTTCTTACTTCGATCCACCATGGAAGGTAAGCCTAAGTATTTACCGGTACCGAGACATTCGATAACGTCTAAGTTAACCCCCGCGCGATCCCGTAGAGTCGGGCAAGTATTTGTACTGAAAACAATTTCTAACTTCTGGAGATTAATAGATTGCCCTGAAGCGTTCTCATAGGTCTCCAGAACTTCTTTTAATTTCCTGCTCTCAGTATTATCAGCCCTGCAAAACAAAAAAGTCATATGCAAAAAGTAAGTGTGTCGGGATAGGGGCTCCATGACACACTTTAATTCCATGAATATCCCCTCGAGCATCACAATTTTTAAGAAGAGCGGTAAGTCCCTCTGCACACAATATAAAAAGGTAAGGTGACAATTGGTCACTCTGTCCGAGTCCTCTTCCAAGTGAGACTAAACCAGCTTTTTCGTCATTCATAAGCACTGAGTAGTGAACCGTTTCAACACACATAACCATCCATCGCACCCATTTCTCATGAAAATCCAGCTTATATAAAACACCACGCAAATATCCCAAATCTACCCTGTCATACGCCTTACTTATTATGTCCACTTCAAAGCAACCTCCCCAACTTTACCCTTTACCTTACACTTCATATGATGAATGACTTCAATAGCAACCATAACATTATCCAAGATGGGCCTATTAGCCAGAAAAGTTGATTGCTCCACAGAAACGCATTTATGAAGAACATTCTTAAGTCTATTAGCGAGAACTTTAGAGATGGTCTTGTAAATAACATTGCAAAGTCCAATCGGACGTAAATCACGCATAGAAGTGGGGTTGTCAACCTTAGGGATTAAAACAATATTAGCATCATTCAACATAGGGGAAACTCACCATTATCTAACCAAGCCACTGCCGAGTGAAACAATTTTGGGCCACAAAGGTTCCAAAACCGTTTGAAGAAAGCAGGATTCAAACCATCGGGGCCTGGAGCTTTGTCAGAGTGCATTTGAAATAGAGTCGTCTTAAGTTCCCCAATATCAAACGGAGCCACAAAAAGATCATTATCCACCGAAGTCACCTTAGGATTCAAACACGCAAGCACCGACTCATACTGACCATGCACCAATAAACCCATAAAATACGTGTGAAATAGCATTGCGACGGCGTCTTGCACTTGCCATTGCATGAAAGAATTTCGAGTTAGTGTCATCATCACCTAACCAATGCACCTTTGCTCGCTGCTTCCAAAAGGCTTCCTCTTGAGCCAGGAGAGCGCTCAAACGAGCATTCACCTCATTATATTGTAAGGTATCACTGATACTAGTGCCACCACGTAACACTTCAAGCTCATCTAAAAGTACACACTTAAGAACGTGATTGCTCCTGCGTTACATCATTAACACTTATACTAATCTCCCCGGAAAAATACTGCCACTAAAGCAATACTCCAAACACCAAATAATAGTAAAAACAAACTCTTGGACTAACCCTTAGATTCTCCAACCCACGTGCAAAATTACCAATTTTCCCTTCTGAAGTTTGCACCAAGAGTGGTATCGAATAGGCAAAGGAGATGATGTCGGCCATTGTTAGTAAGGATCTCCACACTCAGTTCAGAGCAAATGCACCACAAGCGAAAACAAAGGAGATCCATAAGATATGTAGGAGGGATGACAGTAACCCAGGTTGAAGAAGTATGAACAACATTACACCGACTATCATTGATTCCCAATCAGTCATTTTCGTTTCTTTTTTAGAAAGTCAAGAGATCTTTCTGACCTAGGTAGAAAAATAGTAACTTTCGATGAAAAAAGTAGTAAAGGTCGCAGCTTTGAAGAGATATTACCAATCGGCCACGAGATCCTCTTCGTTCCACAACGAAGGTGGCACAATGACAAAAATCGAGAAGATCGTTGATGGAAGATTCGAGATAAGGGTTGGGAATAACATCTGCATGCGAAAGTCTAGGCTTATAAAGAGAAAGGATATCATAAATGGGGAAAGATCTGTAGTCTGGCTAGGGCTGAGATCTGATTCTATGTGGCGGTTTATGCGGTGGTCGATCACCTGAAGTGTTGAGAGGAGGAGAAACATATGGTGGTCTGGGAGGAGGACGAGATCTTGGAGATACTAGAGAAAATGGAGGAGTTCCTCCACCACTATCACTCTGCCACAACATATGTAGAGAAGGCGCTACCACACGTTGGATTTCCAACGACCAGATTTGAACTCTCATGAAGAACGCGAAATCAGATATTGAGAGAAATCCAGATGGAATGAAGCATCAACCAAAACGAAAGCACCAGCAGCACCATCGCCAAAAAAAAGCCTTAGCAAAATCTAAGGAAGAAGCAGTGCCTTATATCCCCGAGGAAATCCTAGCAGCTCTGGGGGTCAGTCATTCACAACCTTCACCTTCATTTCGAATCCCATTCCCCTCATTCGCCCTTTTGGTATCATTGACCGCCAGGATGACGCTCTAGCTCAAGGTAGGGGTTCCCTTCAGCTCTTCGAACACTTATAACAGAAATTACATTTACCTAACCTAAAGAGAATTACTTGAACCCACAACCTGTAATATACAAGTCTTGTCATACTCCACTAAGCCAACCCTTAAGTTTAACTAGATTAATCTGTAGCAAACACGCTAATAATATATCCTCTCTAAGGCTCTATTTGCCTGTGTCAAACAATTAGCGTTTTGAGGATAAGCTCAAAGTCTGTGTTTGGTACTATTAGCTTATAGCATTTTTTCATACGCTACTTGAATTGAAATAGCGTTTCAGCTAATAGTGTTTCATTTTTCTCTTATTTTTACTTTTATTACTTTAATTAAATTCCTTATTTATCTCCCATTTAGTGTCATTTTTAAGCACTAATGACAAATGTCTATTTATGTCATTTTATATTTATAAGCTAGTCCAACTAGTAATTTTATCAGACACTTTGAATTCAAACCGCTAGCCAATCCATTTTCCCTTATTAGCTAGTATTTGCTATTAGATAGTTTATCCTCTTATACGCTACTTTTTCCCAAATAGATCCAAACATAAGCTAATTATTGTCTTTAGTCTTATTCTTAAGTTAACTGATTTTTTCAAAAGGTCCTTCTTAACTACCGCTTAGGCTGCTGAACCATTTATAATTTCTTCTCACTACTTGCAGCACATAGCTTTATCTCACTGCCCACGATTTTCAACAAACCAACCTTTGAAACTTCTCAAAAAAACCACTCACCTTTGAAACTTTCTCAATCTTGGGTTTCTTCGAAAACATTCCATATTCTTCCTCTCATCACCCCTTTTCAATTTTTTCTTCCTACTTTCAGTCACACCATTGAATATAAAAGTTCCAAACTTTGATTTCATTGCATAGTTCAAACCTTCTCTTTGGTTTTGAATAAACACTACTAATTTTTTGAGTTTTGGTCACCCTTTTAAAACAAATCATTTTTTCTGAAAATTTTTCCATTATAGAAATTTGGGTGTGAAATTTTGTGGTTTTATCAAAAGGGTTGAATGAAATGGTTGTTGAACTTTGTTCAGAAAATTGTGGGGTGGTTGTCTCAATGAGTCCAAGGATTTCATTCTCACAAGACTTTTCTCAAACAGGTGGTGTGATACCAGTTGAGAAACACCCTTTAAGATCAAATTCATCTGGTTTAAATTCAAGCATTGATTTTGATTTCTGTGTTCATGAAAGTTCACATCTTGAATCATCTTCAGCAGATGAACTTTTCTCACATGGTATTATCCTTCCAACACAAATCAAGAAAAACAACAACAATGTTCCCTTGAAGCAAAAAAATCAACAAGCAACTCAACAAGAAGAATTATCCTTACCAATACCACCCCTTAATGATTCCACCATCAAAAACAAGAAGAAAGTGAGCAATAATGAAGAAGTGTTTGAGAAGCAAAGTTCAAATTCAAAGTCATTTTGGAGTTTCAAGAGAAGTAGTAGTTGTGGTAATGGATATGGTAGTAGTTTATGTCCTTTACCACTTCTTTCTAGAAGCAATTCAATTGGTTCTTCAACAAGTGTTAAGAAAATGTCAATGCCAATGTCAAAGGAAAGTGCTAATGTTAAGCAACATTCAACAAAGCAAAGGTCATCTTGTCATTCCTTTGGTTCAATTAATCATCAAAAGCCTCCATTGAAGAGAAGTTATGGAGGTGCTTATGGTAATAGTGTTGGAGTTAGTCCGGTTCTTAATGTTCCTTCTTTAAACCTTTTTGGTTTTGGTTCAATCTTCTCCAACAACAACAAAGATAAGAGTAAGAAGAAGTAGTAAAAAAAAAGTTTTACTCTAATCTAAAATTTGACTACTCTGGTTTCATTTATAAGCAAAAGTTTGTCAACGAAAATTGATGTATTTGGTCGAAAATTTGCTTAGAAATGAGACCAAAGGAAGTACTAATTTGCAATTTGGTGGGATTTATCTTTTTCTATATGTTTTCAAGATTTGTATTGTGATAAGGAAAATTAGGTGGAGAATGTGTTGGTTAAAGTTAAAGGTAAATGGTTTGCATCAAATAATGAAATGATTTGATTCAAGCACATGATTTGGGGGGGGGGGGGGGGCACAAAATTTTAGGTAAATGTTGCTTTCATGGTTGTCCTTTGCTTGTGTTTTTTTCCCTTTGCTTTTGTTCTTTGGTCATATACAAATTGACTTTGTTTTGTGTTTCTCTCTTTTCTCTTTTAAACCTTTTCTTGTAGTTATAATTGAGAAGAGATTAAATGGAGAAGTGCTTGGTGTGTTTCTCTTATGCTTTGTGGATTGATTATTTTTAGTCTTTCTTGTAAAGTCTATAGTATGTAAATAGCACATTAGATCATTGTATATTGAATACATTAATGCAATGAACTGTGTTACTTCTTTGTTGATTCCCACAACCCTCTTTGTGACATAAATAGAAATTGATTCTCTTCAATTGCAAGTATCGTTATCTTCGAAAACAACTTAATATGGGACATTCGATCTTTATTCGACTATCGAAATTTGCAACTGTAGTGATTGTAGAGTCGGGTGACTACAGAGAACCTCGGACTAATATAAGTATAATTATGATCATTGACCCTTGGTTTTTTGAGAAGCACGTTTAAATTGATTTTTCCACTACTCCTTGTGGATGCAATTTTTGCCTCCTTTAAAATTATTGATAGTATGGGGTCTAGTGGTGAAAATTAATGTTGAAATTGATGTCTCCAAGCCTATAAAAAGATGTATTAGCATGGATAGTTCCTCAAAATATAAGAAAGCTCACCAACTTTAGTTTATAAATTCGTGTATTGAACATTAAAACAGGAACCGTAAGAGATTGTTTAGCGTCGAGTAAGTTAATTAACGAATGAGATCTCGAGAATCATAACCCTAACACTAGTACAAGTAGTTGTCAACTTCAATGGAGGTTTGATCTATCTCTAATTCCTCAAGATATAGGGAAACAGACCAATCTAAATTGTTAGAATTGAATTTACTTATTGTTTGGAAGATCTAACAAAACAAGTATAAAGAAACATCCCTTTTGGAAGCTTAGTCTTGAAGTATGTACCCTAGACACAACATAAAAATGCAAATGTGTATGTGAATAATGGCGCTTCAATCACTAGCAGATTGAACCACAGGTCATGTGTAGTTCCCTTCAAAGATATACTTTTAATTTGATCAAAAAAATTTTACCATAAAAAATTGATAAAAAAAGAAAAGATATACTTTTGATTTTTTGGTGTTATTAGTCTTTTTTTTGTCAACATCTTATATTATAGTCTGACACGAGCACTGAGGTTATGGGCCACATGAACCAACTGAGTCCAATATTGAGACCACAATCTGATTTTTCCATTTGGTGTATTTCCATTGAGCGGTTTTTTTCTTACAATTGTTGGTTACTCACGGAGTGTTCCAATACAAAGACTAATTTTCCCTCATACTTAAAAGGCTGGGAGCAAATTTTGTATTGATCAACTTCGAATTTGTTCATTGCGAGAATCGAATTCAAGAACACTGAATCGACCTCCCATATCCTAGAGTAACTTCTTATGCCACTAGGCCAATTACGTTGATTTTAAAGCTTTGTTTTTCCATTCTTTTTAGAGAATTGCAATGACCAATAATACCATGTGCCTAAGGGTGGTGAAATAAATAATTATCTATCATTCCTCTTATCCCTTCATAATCAAATTCATCTAATCTATTTACTACCCAAAAAAATAGATATCCAAACCTTACATTTATTTTGTGAATGATCGGTTATCCATCCACGATTTTTAAAACTCATGGATTTTTCAATAAAAAAACAAAATAAAAATAAAAGAACTATTTAATTTCTAATTTTTATTCTAAAATTGAATAAAATAAATATTTTTTATTAATACAAAATAATCAAAAACTGAAAATATTTTTTAATAATAAAAGTATTAAATTTTTATTAATATAAAAAAAAAACTGAAAAGATAATATTTAATGTACAACAAGGTAACCCAGAGCGTGGGGTTCAACGGTTGGGGTTGATCCTCCCTTAACCAATGGTCGGGGGTTTGATCCCCGCCTTGGGTACGGAGGAGCGTTAAAACTCTGGGCCAGCTATCCTGCCCCTCGAGGCACCTACAATGAGCTAGGGATTAGTCACTGCTGTTCGTGCGGTGGATACCCGGGTTTACCCAAAAAATGTACAACAAGGTGGATGTCCAAGGTAACCCAGAGCGTGGGGTTCAACGGTTGGGGTTGATCCTCCCTTAAGCAATGGTCGGGGGTTCGATCCCCGCCTTGGGTACGAAGCAGCGTTAAAACTCTGGGCCAGTTGTCCTGCCCCTCGAGGCACCTACAATGAGCGAGGGATTAGTCACTGCTGTCCGTGCGGTGGATACCCGGGTTTACCCAAAAGGTGGATGTCTAAGGGTGGTGTTTTAGGGGGGCGGCAGTTGGTGAGCAAGGTCCGGCGGGCCGTTGGCAGAGGTCCAGCATGTAATGGTGGCGGCAGGTCGGAGGGCCATCGATGGGCTCATTGGAATTATTGACTTATACATTCTTTTTATTTTTAATAACTCAAAATAATATATTTAATCGATTAAAATATTACTTTTTTAAAAATGTTATACATTTTGTTTTGAATTTTGTTAAATTATTTTTTGGATGGATCAAATATCTGTTTGTTAAAAACTGTTAATGGATCATAAATTGGGATTGGAGAGGAGACCCGTGGCCGATTAATGGTATGTTTGGGTGCGTGGTGGGGACATCAAACGCACGTTTAGGGGTCGGTTTGGACGTGGTTTACCGCAGCAATCCTTAAGCTCCAATTAGTAGCTTCACTATGGACATGGTATTTGGCCGCAGTTTTGGGACGGCGTGGAAATCCCACCGTTGTACCAAACAGACACTAAATACGGGGACTCTTTTGGACTTTTCTGTCGCCCCCCTACATTTCTTGTGGGTCTTTTTAGCTTCGTCTTTTGGCGCCTCTTCTCCAAACTATGTGTAGAGGTCGTCGAAAACGTTCATCGACCTCATCTTTGTTGTTAATCAGGTACATTGTTTGGTGGAGCAGATTTCATAGGGTTGTTTTAGTCTTTTTTTTTTTTGCAAAAGGGTACGGCCAGTGGCGGATCTATGACCCTAGGTAAAGCGTACAAAAAAAAACATATCAAGTTTGTTGGTTGACAATATTGTTTAGTTTTTTTTTCCAATATCATTTCGCCTCTAAAGTATATAAAAATAGTAAGTAGTCTCTAAAGTTTGTCACATCAATTAAATTAAATTCTACGGTTTTAAAAGTAGTCCCTTACAGGCTTACACACATTAATGAGACAAACTTTTTAAAATTTTATATACTACTTTGACAAATTTCATAAACTTTAGGAACTACTTACTATTTTCATATAATTTAGGAACAAGCAAATCTGCCACTAGGTACGGGAACCCTGAAACGGCAGCCCAAGTTCGTTCTGACTGGTATTTTTGCCAATAGGTTTTTTTTTCTAAATATGTTTGATTTACATTGATACTTGGGACAAGGCTCAAACCAAACTATTGGCATTGTTTTTGCCAATAGGTTGTTGGCGTTGATTTTGCCAATTGGTTGTTAAGACTTTGGATATTGATTTTTATACCCCCACATGTGGCCCTTATACCCCCACCAATTCAATTAATCTTCATTTTACCCCTCTCTATTTTACACATACGGATTTATCTATATATGCTGTATTTTTCAGAAATTAAAAATCACCCACATACAACTTTAAAAAGATCTTTATCTTCATCTAAATATGCAAGTCCAGAAGTACCCCTAAAATTCAAACAATGTTTACCTTATTCAATTACTAACCCAGAAAAATATAAAAAGAAGGTTCAATCCATACATATTCACACTCAAAATCAATAAGTAATTAGTAAATATATAAACTTTAAGCAAAATTTAAACATACAACACACGACATTTAACAAACAACTTTTTGGCAACCCTAAGCTAACATTTCTCTAACATACATGCTACACATTTTGCATTCTCAATCGTTAATAATATCATTAAGTCGTTAATCAAGAGCACAATAGGAACCTAGCACACCCTAAGAGAGGTTTTCAAGGGGATTCCTTGTTACCTTCGAATTAAGAGGAAAAGATTGTGAGATTCTCAAATATGAGTATTGGTAGGTTCTTGTTACCTTCGAATTAAGAAGAAAAGATTGTGAGATTCTCAAATATGAGTATTGGTAGCTCCTCCTCCTCCTCCTCCTCCTCCTCCTCCTCCTCCTCCTCCTCCTCCTCCTCCTCCTCCTCCTCCTCCTCCTCCTCCTCCTCCTCCTCCTCCTCCTCCTCCTCCTCCTCCTCCTCCTCCTCCTCCTCCTCCTCCTCCTGATGATGATTACTCTCTCTTTCTCACCCTTCTTTTTCCTTTTCTTCTCACGATTTCCCTTTCTTTCTTTTTGTTTGTTTCTAAGCTAGCTCCCCTCTCAATCTTTCTCTTATATTTTCTTTCTAAGTTTATTTCGTATTAATTTTCTTTGATTAAATAAACATGCCCATTCTATCTATTACCCTATTAACTTCAACTCTTTTTAAGACTTGTTGATTAATCTAAATAAATTAATTGAAAGCCAATTTGCTAACTTTCTAAAATACTATTTACAATCTAAACTCTACTATTCCTTTTTCATTACTCCTCGCCAACTATTTAAATTAATTTTTTTAATTTTATTTCACACTATCTAATTAATTAAACTAGTTCCCCACCGGATCCGGATTCCCTCCGGTCACCCGGTCAACTTGATGTGCACCGTTGGATATATCCAACATTTCTCAATTAATCACATAACGTATCTCTGTATTTTTTCATAACTGTCCTCTCCATTATTTGGCCAAAGCAATGCGTGCAAGTAGTGCGTAATTTTGACACTAACTCCACCTTGCCCAACCCCAGTAAACCATTAACTCCAATTTAGTCTTTTTTCTTATCAGTTAACTCCAATTTAGTCTAGGTATTGATATCTAACAAATATATTTGTGGCCATTTTAATTATATAATTAATCTAATTTTTAATTAAATAACTAGTTACTTAATTAATGATCTAATTGAATAAATTGTTTTTTGTTAGACACAATGTTATATTAATTTTGTTTAATTAATGGAATAATTAATTTTGTAACACTAATTTTTTGACAACGTAACACTAATTCTTTTGTTGTCGTGTTATTAGTGCGAAGTATCCACCAGTTTTGTCGGTGATTAATCTACGTTGGGAAACCTGACTAGCAACGTGTATCCGGCTTTGTCGATCCATGTGATTCTCCCCACCCAATAGCGTTTACATCCAAGACTCGAACTCGAGACCTTGAAATGGTATCTGAATGCAGTTACAGCTTAGACCAACCTTGTTGGTATTTATATCAGCATTGCTAGGCTCGATTTCCCACATAACCCAAAAATGGTGGTATTCTTTGTTTTTTTTTGTAGGAAAAAATGGTGGTATTCTTGTAGTACATAAACAAAGAAGCATGTTAGTTTGGCTAATAAAAAACAAAAAAAACAAACCAGTTGAAATTTGCCTCAATTACACGTGGAATTAGCTTCAACCAAATAATGGAAAGTTCCGTTACTATTTATAAAAAAGTAAGGAGATACGTGATGTGGTTAATTCAGAATTGTTGGATATATCCAAGGGTGTACTGTACATCATGCTGACAGGAGTGACTGGAGAAATTTTTGACGGGAGGGAATCCGGATCCTTCCCCACCTCACATCCGCACATAGGCCTGGACAATAAAAGTGACCCGCCCGAGAAAACGAAGGCCCATCAAAAACCGATGATAATGAGCCGGATAGATGTGGGTTGCGGGTTAATAAACGGGTAGCTTTGGTTTTAAATGATTGTAATAGGGTGGGCTCGGTTCTGCAAAAAGAAACCAAAGGAAACCAGACCCGCCCGCAAGTAGGAAGATAAAACACGTTTTTTCTCTTGCGGCGTCATTTAACGCGAAATATATTTTCCTCACTCACACTCTCAGTCACCACGACACCACACACACAACACTTGTTAACCCTAATTTTCGTTTTCATCTCCCAATCGCTTTCACCAGAGAAATACAATGCCGTTTCTCTCTCAATCTTCATCACATCATCTCATTTCTCTCCTCTGTCGCTGACTTAGTCCTTCCTCAAACCTTCATCGTCATTTTAACCGAATGTCATGGATGAAAGCTTCAACAGTCGTTGATGGTGGAAAGACGACAGCCATAGACGGTGGTTATTGGTAAGGATCCTTATTTCTCTGTTAGAGTTTTGTTATTTTGTCATTATTTCATTATCTTGGCTCAGGGTTACGGTTTCTCTTCCTTTTTTGAGTTTGGGGTTGTTCTGGTTTAGGGTTTTCGTTTTTGAAGTTTTTTCCTAGGCTAGGTGGATGTTTATGTGTTCTCGTTACGGTTTCTTATTTTCTTCTGTATTGTGTATTGTGTATTGTGTTCTGGTTACGATTTCTCATTAGGTTAGAGTTTTGCTTCTATATTGTGTTCCTGTTTTTGGTTTCTGATTTGGGGTTTTTTTAATTAGGGTTTTGTTCTTTTACTTGCAGAATGTTTGTTTTATTTTTGGTATTTGTTTGTTAAGGTTAGAGTTAGGGTTTCTGGGTAAGTGATTTTGGGGTTTATGTGTTTGTCAAATATTGTGTTTTTACTACTAGTGTTAGGGTTTCTAATTTTTCTTACTTATTGTGTTAAGTGTTTAATGTTTTTTGACTATTTATTTCTGTTATATTTTGATGTATGTTGGAGAACTGCTGACTTGTGGAGCAACTACAAAAGTACAAAACTCTTCTTGACTAGTGTGCTTTCTTTTAATACTCTTTTGTTGATAATTATTTCAGGGATGGAGCCTTCTACACCAATTATGCCAAACTTAGCTGAAGCTAGTGCTGCAACTGAACAACCACTTGGTGGTAATGTTCCTAATGCCCCTGCCCCTCTTCCTCCTCTTCTTAGGAAGAGGAGAGCCAATGCAAATGGTCCTAGGCGAACCTCTGTTGCATGGGACCATTTCAATGTACTTCCTGATGAACCAATGCCTGCGGGTCGTGGTTGAGAGTTCTTATGGTTAGTGCCCTTTTCTTATGATGTTTATAAATTTTATATTGTTGTATTAATTGTCTTTCTTTATTTTCCAGATTTTCCACTTTTTGATTTTTTGGAGTCAGTCATGACTCAGTTGCCCAAATTCAAAATCATGCCTAAAGGATTGCAGCTCAAAGACATATATGACAGTTTCATGTGAAATGGGATCTCATAAGTTGCCTTCAGATTTTGTTATTGATATTAAACTTATTGTTTTATGTGTTTCTGAATGGAGTGATTACTGTTTTAGAACTGACTGTTTTTGTTTCTGTTCAGTTGGTGTATGCTTCACTTTGGTGGAAATGGAATAGCATCCCACAAGCTGCCTTCTTATTCTCTTGATGGTATTTTATTTTTAAGCACTTTATTTTTAAAAAGTTCTGCATCTGCACTTTATTTAAGCACTTTAAAATAATGTGCTAGTTGTGGAATTATGTGTTATTTAAAATTCTGTGTTTGTTTCTGTTCAGTTGGTGTATGCTTCACTAAGTTCACTTTGGTGGAAATGAAAGAGCATCTCATAAGCTACCTTCTTATTCTCTTGATGGTATTTTATTTTTAAGCACTTTATTATTATTACAAAATTCTGCATATGCTATTCTTAAAAGGATTTAAACCATTTTCTGACATGAACCTAAAATCATTTTCAGTTATGTACGTTTTCCAGTGTTCCTGCAATGCATCTTTCATGCCAAATTCATTCAGGAGAGTGGAAGAAAGAAGGAATGTTGGACTATATCCGGTTCACACATGAAGGATTCACATAACACTGTCCATAATGTTTAAACTTGTTTTTTGAAGTTTAAATTGGGCTGTAATTAATACTTGGGCTGTAATTAGAAATTTGGGACAAACTTGTTTAACTTAGACTTGCTTTTATGGCTGCTGCCTGCTGATATTGCTTAATGACTGTTTAGTAATATAGTTTTAGACTTTTTTTGGTAATTGGCTGATAGAATGCTTAATGATACAGCTACTAGGCTGTTGGATTGTTTAATGAGACAGCCAAATGGTGATGGAAGTTTAATGACATATTTTCTGCTGGTTGTATATTTAGACTGATTGTTGAATCAGTTTCACTGTCAAGCAGGTTTATATTGTTGATAAAATTAAGCAATTTCACTGTATGTTTATATTGTCATTGTTGAAAATATTAAGCAGGTTTATATTTGGGCCATTGAATGTGTAAAACCCATTGTTTTTATTGTCATTGAATTCAATTAGATTTTGTAAAACAACATATTTTTTTGGGTAAAAGAACGGCTGTTTTTTAAAATTAACAAAAACGCAATGTGGGCCTGTTGTGGCCCAACCCGAGTCTATCCACCCAATATACCCACCCAATCCGAATACCCGAACCCGCACCAACCAAACTTAAATTTGGGCGGATTTGGGCCTGGCATTATCAACCGCGGTTTGGGCCGGATGTCCATTTTGGGCCCGTAACCGCCCATACCCGCCCAATGTCCAGGCCTATCTGCACACACCTGCCCTTCGAACTACTCTAGTGCCTTGAATTTTGGGTCAGTCTGAGTCACTTGAACCCTTCTTGTTATCTCTTTTTTATTGCAGTTATACAACTACTACTACATTCAAAATGTTCTGTACCTCAAAGCACTATAAGAAAATGTTCTGTACTACATCACTTGATCAAATAAATGACATTAAGAGCGAAAGACTCAAGAAAAGGGAAATATATTTGGTCCTTAAAAAAGGGATAAATAGCATATTTTCACGGATTCGTTTATTTATGAATCAAAGTAAGCACAGTGTATACTATTTGTTAACAAATTACCTCAAATAGTATTATAATTCCTATTGAACGATTGAAGGAATTGAACATGAACAAATAACTCAACATAAGGAACAATAGATTGTAGGCCATTCAATCAAGGAAACCAAATAGGACAAACAAACCACATCAAAAGCCAATCTTAACTTTTGAATCAAGCCATCACAAATTAGGGAGCTACTTAATTTTTTAAACAGCTCAATTAAGGAGCTACTTAATTTCACAATTCACACTATAATCTCTTTTTTTGATCTGAACATAAGAGCAAACTCATTTTGTTTATTGTCGTTGACTTTTCTCTTATAGAAGTTTATTGTTGTAGTTACAAGTTCTTCTTCAGTCGGTCATATTCTTATATTAGGAAGAACTATTAAGCAAAAATAGATATTTTAAACTAAATTAGTGACCGTGACAGCATGAATACGGTCACATGATTAACCCTTCTTTCGTCATCAGCAAAAATAGATATTTTAAACTAAATAACAACATTAACCTGTAGTGCAGACCATCAATTTCATGAGCAGAATAGGAGGCATGTATTATACACAGTCACAGATTAACTCTTCATGAAACCAAGTTCCCGAGCCAACTTGACTCCAAAGGGACCCCAAATTAACTCTTCATGAAACCAAGTTCCCGAGCCAACTTGACTCCAAAGGGACCCCAAGCTACAGAAGACAGAGCACTAGAAGCCACTAATCTACACGGAAAACCTGTAGTCTGCTGTTCAAAACCATATTTGATCAATCCATGGAAACTAGCAGCACCATAAGAATTCATTTTTAGCTACCCATCCACACTTTTGCCGTCTTTTCAACTCCACTCGAATTTTCTTCTTTTCTGATTTTGTTTGAAGTCATCTGTGGGATCCACTTGAGAAGAGGTCCTCCTGACAGCGCATTCACTTTCATCACCAGTACAAATAATAACACTCTTATCTGACGCATGACCTTGCTCCATAATTTCGCCAATCGGTTCACCATATACAAGATAAACTATTGTTTTCTTAACAATGAAATCGTTCCTAAAAACAACCACCACCTCCACTTTGTTACCGGGTTCTATATTTGATACTACTCTTTGCCACTCTTCATTTTCAAAGGAGGTTAACGCCTCTCTCTTGTAGAGTTGAATGGTGGTCTTTGTGTGATTTATCACCAACATATTTTTCAGACCATCTGATATTGTGTTATCTGGAGTGGAAGAATAGACAATGCACATCAGTGTCTTCAAAATACGCCCTTCCACTTGAGGGAATTCAAAACAAACAGAAGAACCTTCACAATTGAAGGTTAGCCAATCTGGATAACTATCACTTGGGAGCGAACAACCACCATACCCATTGACATTCACATTCTGAAAAAGTGAAAACAGGCAAAAAAATCTTTTTTAACAACATATTAATATCACTTTATCATTTACTCAACAATTAAAGATATACTTTTTATCATAACATATTTAATCATATTTTTATTAATCAAAATTATGATAATTGACTCCCACAAAGAAGTTCTGAATATTTACCCTTGGGGGGGATCAAATTGTTTAAAGAAGTAAATTTACACAGAAATATTTGCATGGATAATTTACTTTGAAAAAAATAACATTGTTACATAATTTTGAAATTAGCTAAGTTACACAGAAATATTTGCTAGGATTCTTCCAACAGACTGTCAGTCCAAAATAAAAACAAAATGCATCCTCTATGTCCTCACGGGATAAAGGTCTTTGTTGATAATTCAAAAAACAAACGATCTAAAAGTTACTTTTAAGTGAGTTTTTTTGTAATGTACCTTCCCAACAAGTATTACAATTACAAATTAGTGTCAAATAGTTATATACATACATGAAAGAATTCACGTGTAACCAAAGTATTAAGAAGTAAGGACAAAAGTTAAGTGCACTTCCTTGTGTTGTTTTTACTATTTTCCAATTATAATTCAATATATAGAACTGTGCATCCAGTAGAATAAATAGAACCATTTCAAATTTAAATTTTACTAAAAAGTTAAATACACATGGCATATTATAATTTGTGAACAACAACCCAAACAAAATCTATATAACAACTAAGTTTTTGCTAAAAATAATCAACTACCAAAACAATGAAATATGTTTGCGCGCGAAGGGGAGAGTTGTGTGCAATACCTTTAAAATGTTCTCTTTTAGAATATTGGTGATTTGGCAATTCATTCCCATTTGAAGAAAAAGAGATTTCAAGAAATTTTTTGATCCCGAATAGTGCACTTGACTGCAGCATTGAAATAATGCAGAACTTGTCATATTTGATACTTGTGATGTAGTTGCAGCTGATTCCAATTCCTTAGAATTTGTGGCATATGAGGCATCCAAAATTCTTGGTACATCGTGAGAAACTTGAAGTTCTGAACCGCACTCCACCCAAGGACTAGGAAGCCATGGAATATGCTTGTAAACAGATGATGGTTTCTGGGTACTACTATTTGGTACATCTAAAGGAATGTGAGATAACATGTCGGCAGATGCTTGAAATATGGATAGGAGATTATTTGTTGGTGACATCCAAGACCAAATGATAGATGGAAACACATCACGTGAGAATCCCTCATAGCCGCACAAAGAAATATAACCAATGGTTTTTGACCTTAATACTGAAAAGGGCACCCTTATTATTGCAGTGTTGTTTGCAATCAGAGTGGTTAAAGATTCCATCTGTTCCAAGTCCTCTTCCAACTTGTCAATCATCAAACACCCAGAAAGAATGAGAATTTTCAAAGATTTCAACATATAGATACTTCTTGGAAGGCTACGAAGGCTAATACAGTCTTCCAAATTTATCAAAAGAATCTTATTGACATGTCCAATAGTATGTGAAACCTCAGACAGCCTTGGACAATCTTTGAGTACTAGCTTTTCAAGATTACGCAAGTTTGAAAAGTCTGGGGTCTGTGTCAAATACTGAGAATGGCTAAGATTGAGAATTTTCAGCTTCTCCAACCTCTGCAAGAATAGAAATGTTATAGAGAAAATTAAGGGAAGAAGCTTAAAATAATAAATGGAAGCAATTACAATAGTGTAGTGATAATTTTTTGAATACCAATATGCATTTAGTGTTTACTTTTCCAAAATCTTTGAAACAATGCTACATTTCTGTATATGATGTTGCACAAACAATTAAAAGCCATGTCTAGAGAGTTCAAATTTTTTATAGGTTTGAAATTTAAATTTAAAGCTTCTTTAATCAAATAGTCATGACTCATGACCCTTTCTCATAATTGACAACACATTTTGGCATTCATAATATATATAGTGTGTGTGTGTGTGTGTTGGAAATTTAATTGTTATTAATGCTTAGTGTAAAACTTATTTACACTATCATCCAATTATCTATATTCTTAGAGGTTTCGTTACCATAACCACTTTACAAGAGATACGTGGTTTTTAATGATGTGGGGAAACAGTGTAAAATTTTTTTACGCTTGGCAGTAAATCAAATTGAACCTCATCTCTAAATAAGTGTTTAAAAAAGGTCTCTAATTTTTTATTTGGGAATTTAGAAGAACTAATGTTTCATAACAAAAAATAATATGATCCACAACTTGAATATTTGCAAACTTTCACAAAAGGTACATGCAAAGTTAGAAAGACAAACAGACGGAGACAGAGATAAAAAAACTGTCTTAAATATCATCTAACAAAATCGTATAACAAATTGAGACGTCTAATTTAAATTCCATCGGTAAATAAATATGCTAAGTGAAAACAAATCATGAAGTGCAATAAACTTAAATCAATATTAATACCTGGGTCTCTTTCCACACAAGTTTGACATTGCTGTTTTCTAGTGCAATGGAAACTAATTTCCTTGATAAAAGCTTGCCAGTATGCTTGTTAAAGGAAATCCATTCCAGCACAGCCATCTTAGATTTCTTGAAAGATATTCAAAATCTCCATCAAGTGTTACGCCACTAAGTTGAAGCAATCTGAGTCTCTTCATCTTCTTAAATGCTTTAGTACTAAAACATTTTGCGTTAGCTCTTGGCAACTTCAAAGCAAGCCCCTCAACTGCTTTTGTTCCCTGCAAAATATAAAACATGGACAGTTTAAAGATACATCAAAAATAAATAAATAAATAAACTTGAGATAAAACCAACCATTTGTTATTAGAAGTCGAGAAGCAAGGACAGCTCACAAGCAAACTAATTTTCGAAGTTCTTGTGATGATCAACTAAACAATTAAATGTTCAAGTGACTCAAAACTGTTTGTTTTACTTCCATAGGTTTTAGATATTTTAAATCCAGAATTTAAAAAACCAAAGCATATAAGTTCTTACAGTTTGTTCCGACAACACATCAAACACATCCATATTAAACCACAACCTACTGCGCTCCTCAGGCTCCTTCGGTGATTTCTCACGAATAATTTCTCTTCCCATATCTCGCAGCAAATCATGCATTCCAAGCCTGTTCTTATCATCAACAGTTACAAGGCTTCGCTCCACAAGGACACTAATTCCAATTTCTGCATAAAGTTCACAACCATTTAATATTTGTATAACATCATTTCTGTCCATACCAATAAAGAAACAAGCTATGTCAAGGAATATTTCTTTCTCGGTATCATCGTTTAAACCGTCATAGCTTATTTTTAGCTTCTGCTGTACTTTATCATTGGGAATTCTTTTGAGTTTCTCCAACACACACTTCCATTCTGTTATCTCCCTATCAAACAAATAGCGCCCAAGGACTTCCAGAGCCAGCGGCAATCGCCCAGAATACTCCACTAAATTGTTGGAAATTCCAGCAAAATTTTCTCTAGGAGTTGCTTGCTTGAATGCATGCCAACTAAAAAGCTCAATTGATTCCCTTTCATCCATTTCTTTCATTGTGTATACTTTTTCAACTCTATGCCCTCTAAGTATATGCATATCTCTGGTTGTGATGATTATTCTACTCCCTGAACCAAACCATTTACGATTTCCACACAAAGCATCAAGTTGCTCCAATTCACTCACATCGTCAAGTACAAGAAGTACTTTTTTAAGGCTGAGTCTATTCTTTAATATAATTTTTCCTGACTCAATGCATTGTATCGTGGTTGTTGTCCCTTTGAAGATATCAAAAAGAAGTCGTTCTTGTAAATGCACTTGTCCACCATTTTGCTCCCAAGCTTCCCTAATATTTGCAAGGAAGCACCTATCTTCAAAATTGCGACCAATTTTATTGTAGATGGCTTTTGCAATGGTTGTTTTACCAATTCCTCCCATACCCCACATCCCTAGTAGTAGAACATTATTTGATTGTTGGTTGTCTAGGTCTAGCAGTTGAATCATATCGTGCACTCGAGATTCAATTCCCACTGGATTATTGGCAATTAACAAGTCCGTCTTGTCAAGCGAACGTGCAACATTTTCAACAATATATTTGATAGCCTCACTTTCATTCCTACAAAAAAAAACAAAAAAAACGTGCGCCATTAGAGGGGAAATTTGAGAGAAAAATTATAGTTGGATGTGTTTGTGTAGGCTAAAAAGGTTGCAATGAGGCTAAAAAGCTTTGGTCAAAGAAATATATAAGCTAATCAGGTAATATATAAACTATTTTATTGGCATTGTGAAACTAATTCTTGATATTTTTTTTGAAGCAAACTAATTCTTGATATAAAACGCATTAAACACTAAAGAAAATACCAAGAAAAAGTGATTATTCCACTAATCAAACAATTCTTAAATTTTGTACAATACATTGAGTTATATAAATATTATTTCTGGAGACAATACTCAGCTTCAGCCTAAAATAAAAAAGGCCTTCAAGACAAACTCAAATTTAGAAACAAAATCAGTTTTGATTCACAATAGTTAATCATCTAAATTTCTACCAAAATCGTATTTAGCAGCACAACCTATCCTCTATCCAAACACACTATTCTGAAAGCAGCAACTTATGAATGAAATTACCTAGAGTTTAGTACTACGAACCCTGCAAGGCCAGCAGCCTCACGAAGCGCCGCTCTCCACCTTTGCTCCAAATACTGACGAATCGGCATCTCCTCTTTCTCCTCCTCCGCTGAAAGCCAGTTGTGTTCCCCCTCTGGAATTCTTTTCAAGAGATTCTGAAATGCATTTCCAAATTCACCAGTCTGATGGCGCACTTCGGAGGGATCTAGATGATAAAACACAGGCAGCACCACCTGCCCTCTGGTTCTACGCCAATCCATAATTTTCGCCAACTCTTCCAGACACCATGGGGAATCCGCATAACTTATTGAGAAAACAACAACAGAAATTTCAGAGTCTTCAATTGCTTGCAATAGTGAGTCTGAAATGATATTTCCCCTTTCAATCGAATCATCATCTTTGAAAACGTTAATTGCGGCATTTTGAAGAGCATGGTTGAGATGTGAGATAAAGGAAACACGAGTGTCTTTTCCTCTGAAACTTAAAAACACTTCATGGATCCTTCTCGGTATCTCTGTCTCCGTCTCAATTAGGGGTGAAAGCAAGGGTACCGAAAAATCATCCGAAGGAATTAAGGAAGGACGAGCATCTTCGCATTTGAAATTCATAAGCACTTCATCGAGCATTCTCAGTATCTCCGTCTCCGTCTCAAATTGCGGCGAAAGCAGGGGTTCCGAATATTCAACAGATTCGGGAATCACAATCTCAGCTGGACGATTCGTACGCCGCCGAACGGACCTCCGCCAGCGGTTCATTTGAACAACCAACCGAATCGCTGCAGCCAGATTCATCGTCTTCATTTGTTGACGGAGACAATGTTTTAGGATAGCGTACGAACAATGAGTTGTCAAATTCTTGAGTAATTTGACATCGATTATTTTTGACGAAAACGCAAGGATTGTGCGGCGTTTGAAACGCAGAGAAATTGTGAAAAATGCTAAAATGCTGCTGGTCTCATGCACTCAGGACTTTTACTTTCTCATCTGTACAGCGAAGGAAGAAATGGGAGTGTTGACATTCCAATATTTTTGTTTTCCTTTTGTATCCCTTGTCTCTCATTTCTTTTTTACATTTATCTTTTTATATATTTTATTTTGGGTGCTTTTAACGGCGAACCACAAAGATTTACCGTAGGATATTGCGTAAAATGATATGAGTGATTAAGATTGAATCAACCAATATTAAATCTCAACCGTTGATGAACTTTTGTACTACATCTTACGGTCATATTTAATGGCTCACCGGTGAGGGATTTGATTTGCTCTCTCACCCTAACAATGTATGAGCAACCGCACATAGGCTTCGATTCTAGCTTCTTCTTTTTTATTTTTCTTTATTAACCAAAAAAACTATATGTGGATTGGGAGCCACCTCCTACTAATTTTCTCAAGCTTAAATTTGATGGTGCTCGTTAAACAAAATGTTTTTCTTAAGCAAAAGATTGTATTAAGGGGAGTACAACGTGTACTCCAACCCGTACAATTAGCTTGGGCCTCGTTAAAACTTCTCTGAGCCAAAACCTCATGAGAAAAATATCAAAGAAGGAAACCGAGTACCCGAAGGAGAATATGGCGAAAATCCAATTACATTGGCAAACAAAATGTGATATAAGCCAATTTTGTTAAATAAAATGTGATTCCTGTTAGTGCTATGAGAGGTGCTATAGCACTGATTGCTGTTAGCAGTGTTATAGCACTGTATTCTGTAATGGTGAGTTAGTTTGTGAACAGTTATTTATATTAGTCTATTCTGTAAGAGTGCTCCTATATAAATATCCTATTGGTACATCAATGGAATAGAATCGAATTTTCCCCAATAATTCAGTGTAATCATTTCCTTCTTTGTTGTTCAATCATTACCAATTCTTGCTCCTACATTTGGTATCTAAGAGCTAACAATGATCCAAAGGCAAGAACACTGCAAGATGACGAACACCATCCTGAAAAAAATCTGGCTCCCTTCCCATGTTCGATGGCAAGAATTACGACAACTGGTGCAAGCAAATGAGGATTCTTTCTGGGTTTCTAGATGTTTTGGAGGTCGTTTCAACCGATTTGTAAGCACTACGTGAGAGGCCTAGTGACGCACAGAGGGTGGCATACAAGGAGGCAAAGAAGAAATACTTCAAAGCACTATTCTTGATCAACCAGTGCGTGAGCTCATCGATCTATGAACGAATCTCAGACGCAGAGTCGACAAAGGACGCGTGGGAAAACCTGCAAAGAACCTATGCAGGCGCAGATCAACTCAAGAAAGTGAGACTTCAAACTCTAAGGTATGAACTCCTTGGAATGGAGAAAGAAACAAATGTTGAATACATCACCAAGGTATTGGATCTAACCTATCTCATGACAAATTGTGGTGAGAAGTTAGATGATCAAATCATAGTTGAAAAGATCATGCAGAGTTTGTCTTCGAGATTTGATCATGTGGTTGTAGCTATTGAATAAGCTTGTAGGCTTGGTGGTTTGTGAATGAAGATTGAAGAATTACAAGGCTCACTGGAAGCCCATAAGTAGATAATGGATGAAAGAACCTCAAGCAGTGACAAGACCTCTAAATTAGCCTTGCGGGCACAACAGAAAGGTGATTGGAGCAAGAACAAAAGAGGGAGAAAGGGGAAATGGAATAACCAAGGTAATAGAACAGGTTCTTGGTAGAGTGATGCAAAGAATATAACTGATCAAGGTTCTGGAAGAAATTATAGAGGTGTTAAGGGTAGTACTTGTGGTAAGGGGAAAGGTATGAAGACTGACCAAAGTAATGTACAATGTTACAAGTGTCAAAACTTGGGTCATTATAGAAATCAATGCCCTTAAAACACAAAAAAAGAAGGCCACACTGAGGAAGCAAAAGTGGCACAAGAAGATGATGATGAACAGGTATTGTTGATGGCACAAGAAGTTGATGATGAACCGGTAGTGATGGTGACTTTGAATGAAAATGAAGGCAAGACCAATTAATGGTATCTTGATACAGGCTGTTCAACACATATGACTGGTAGGAGAGAGTGGATCTTCGAATTTGATACCATAGTGAAGAGCAAAGTGAGGTTTGCAGATCACAAGACCATTGTAGCATAAGGTGTTGACAAGACTGCAATCAAGTTGAAGTATGGAAGGCAATCAATCATCTCAGATGTTCTATATGTGCCAGGTATTAAAAGCAATTTACTTAGTCCTGGTCAATTGCTTGAGAAAGGTTTTGTGATGCACATGGAGGACAGGTTCTTGAAAGTCCTAAACAAAAATAGGAGACTAATAATTAAAGTTCCTTTGTCAAAAAAAGAACATTATCGAAGTTTAGGGTATGGAGCATAGGTGCCTTGATGCAACAGTTGACAATGAGGAGTGGTGTGCGTCTTGATGCAACATAATGGGACACTTGAATGCAACATAATGGGGAACTTGAATTTTATGGATTTGAATGATTTGAGGAGGAAGAACATGGTGTGCGTCTTGCCTTAATTATCTTTACCTGGTGTTGTCTAAAAGACACACTTAGAGCAAGTGTACTCTCTCGCAGAAGTAGTATAAAAGATATCGTCTCCACAGGGATTAATTAACAAGTACTAAACTACTTAAGATTAATTATTATTTAGACGGACGAATGTGTGGTTGTTATAGAAACTAAAATAAAAAGAAATAAATAGCAAGAATTAAAATGTGAAGTTTAACCAATGGAGAGAAGCCTAGGGTCACGGTTTCACTTGCAAGTTTCGATTCCTCTATGTCTAATTCTACCTGAATCCCCTTATTTTATTCAATTACCAATCCCTTTACTAAAGCTATTAACCCGTTTGGTCATTCGCGATTAATATTCTTTTCCCTAAATTAACCCTAGTTTGGTCATGCTAGAATTTAAATCGAAGGAAAGCATAAGGTACAAAAAGGTTGAATGATTGGAAGACTAAATTAAAGTTTGGTCATTCATTAATTATAGTCTCAATTATCCTATAGGTCCACCAACTAATTGCAGTACGGTCGCTGATCAACTAATTGATTATGAACATGCAAAGGGTTGTCAATCCTAATTATGTGATAAAGCAATAGGATAATATTAATTGGAATAAAAATTAGGGACTCAAAGTATAAATTAAAACATAAAAAGGTCTCTAATCAAACAAGATCCACCTAGACCCTAGAAGAGGATTTAGCTATCCATAGTGTTCAAGAACAATGAAATAAAATTAGGAGTCATAAATTACAGAGATAAAAATAACCCGGAATAGAGAAATTTCTGATCCTGCAAATTTCGTCTCCTTTTTCTGCTCCAGAGCTCTCTCACGGTGTCAAGAACGGGCACCAAAACTCTCTCCTCTATTTGCCGGCACTACTGTTGCCGTCGACGTCTCCTGTTACTGTCGCGGCTCTTTCTTCTTTTAATTATCAAATATCTTCGGCTACTGTTCCTCTCCAATTGAATTCCTTTGAATTCAATTGTCTTCTCCCTCTGTGTGCGGCTCCTTACTTTTAATTGTGAATGTTTTTATTATCCTCCTAATTCCTCCCCAGCTCTGTGCGGCCACCTTCTTTTATTAATCCTATTATTTCTTTCTTGCGTAAAAAGTTGGTCCTCTCTCATGCCATTCACGCCTAGGTTTTTGTTGGAATTGGTCTTGGACTTTATTTTTCCACACTTGGGCCACATGCTTCTTTTGCTAATGACACCATTATTTTGCTTCAAACAATTCATTGAAACAACTTCTTTATCTATCTTCTTTCCTACAAAATAAAAAGCAATTTGAGTCACTTATTTATTTAGATAATAATAATAACTCTAAAAATGACTCAAAAGTGTCTCTAAAAATGTACTAAATTAGAGCTTATCAACTCCCCCACACTTAACATTTGCTTGTCCTCAAGCAAATTTTCTGGCTGAGCAACATTTTCACATAAGAAATAGAGACAGCCAAATATGGGACCCAATCAGAAGCACAATGACAGACAATAGACAATATGACACATATGAGGTGTCAAAAGGTTGCCCAATTAGAGGCTCATGTCCCTGAAGAATACATTTTTGTGAACAAAGGCACTCACTCACAATCTCTCTAAGTGTTTAGGGACTAGGGAAAATATACACTCAAGTTTCAACAAAATGCATATTACCATATGTTTGTAATTTGACCAAATCTCCACTAAATAGTTCACATGCATGCAAAAGATGGGGTTTCATGGGTTGTAATGGGGCCAAGGTTTAGTCGAGCAGGGTAGGAAATAAGAAGAAATGGATAATCAAAGGGCTAAAAACAATAAACAAATAGTAACCATTAAAACCAAATATGGAGCTCCTATTTATTTTACAATTTTTGTCCAAACTCCAAATTAATTTCACTTCCATTCTTCATTCTTCTTTTTCTCTTGAGTAGACTCTTTCATTTTTATTTTTTATTTTTGGATTTGCCCTTTGGCTCTTTCATTCTTTTGATGTGCCTTTTCCTCCTTGTTGCTTTCCTTTTTTTTTTTTCAAATTTTCTTCCTATTTTTTTTTTTTTTTTTTTTTTTTTTTTTTTTTTTTTTTTTTTGGAGGAAAAGGTAAGTACATGATTCACTATTTTTTTTTATCCCGACAAGATAGACAACTAAAGTATAGGACAAAGTTTCAGTCCTAGCAATATAGACAACATATAGGACGAAATTGTAATTTTCAATAGTTGCTCCACATTTAATTCCAAATGGTTACCACAAACAAAAAAGAAAAATTATATCTGGGTACCAAAGAAAAAAAAATATAACAATTAAGCTCAAAGGGGGCAACTAAGGGATAAATTCAACAAACAACTCTGAGGCCAGAAAGATACCTAAATTACCCAAATCTTTTTACATGATGCAAATCAATTTTCGCCTTGAAATGGTCAAAAGACAAATTCTAGAATGTAGCAAATTGGGAAACACACTCATAGAAAGAAAAAGGGTAAAAATTTATGATTTAGTATCAATCCCCTTATGAAGGCTCAGATCTCACATTTAGAAGCTAATTCACAAAAAGTACTCAACAGGGACAATTGCTAATTATCAACTTCCTAAGGACATCCTCACAGTTACAATCAAACACAAGTCTGTCAAGTAAATTAATTATGGGATCCCCTAAAGGCAAAATCTCTATTTTTTTTTTTTTTTTAACTTTTAGCATAATTTATTCAAAACAAGCCGGAAAAAATGCTATCAACAAATATGGTGGGTAGGTACATTAATAGAGATCAAGTGACAAAAAATAAACTCTCCTCCCCCACACTAGCATGAAGCATGGTCCTCAATGCAAAATGATCAAATAGACACCAAAAGAAATAAATGAGAGAGTAAGAGTGACTTCCCTGAGAGAGCTTGCAGTCTGAGCTTATTCCTAAAAACAAAACAAAACAAAACAAAAATGAGAGAAAATAAAACACAGGTTGCCTCCTGCAAAGCGCTTGTTTAACGTCCCGAGCCTGACGGTACTAGAGTCAGTCCTTGAGGGCAGTGACATAGCTCACTTGACTCAACCCTTCCTCAAAATGCTTCACACGCTGCCCATTGACCTTAAAAGTGGTACCATCTTCATGGGATACCTCGAGCACTCCATAAGGAAAAACTTGAGTAACAGTGTAGGGTCCATACCACCTTGAGCGCAACTTTCCTGGAAAAAGACGCAAACGTGAGTTATAAATTAAAACTTTTTCACCAACATGGAATTCACGCTGCTGGATTCGCTTATCATGCCACTTTTTAGTCCGCTCCTTATATAACTTGGCATTCTCATAAGCTCCCAGACGGAGCTCATCCAATTCATCGAGCTGCAGCAACCTATTTTCACCTGTAAGCTGAGCATCAAAGTTTAGAAATTTTAAAGCCCAAAGTGCTTTATGCTCTAATTCAACAGGCAAATGACATGATTTTCCAAAAACAAGACGATAAGGAGACATCCCAATGGGGGTTTTAAAAGCAGTTCTATAGGCCCATAGTGCATCATCAAGTTTCAAAGACCAATCTTTTCTTGATCCACTAACTGTCTTCTCTAAAATCCTTTTCAGCTCTCTGTTTGAAATTTCAACCTGGCCACTAGTTTGTGGATGGTAAGGAGTTGTCACCTTATGAGTGACACCATATTTGCTCAAAAGATTTTCAAATTGTTTATTGCAAAAATGGGTGCCACCATCACTAATAATTGCTCGGGGAGTGCCAAATCTTGTAAAAATATTTTTCTTTAAAAATCTCACTACCACCCGAGCATCATTAGTAGGTAAGGCTACAGCTTCTACCCACTTAGACACATAATCTACAGCAACAAGAATATATTGATTTGAAAAAGATTTAGGGAAGGGCCCCATAAAGTCAATACCCCATACATCAAATATCTCACAAACCAAAATGTTGTTTAAAGGCATCTCTTGACGCCTAGAAATATTGCCACTCCTTTGACAACTATCACAAGCTTTCACAAATTCATGAGCATCTTTAAATATAGTAGGCCAATAAAAACCACATTGTAAAACTTTATATGCAGTTCTATTTGGGCCAAAGTGGCCACCTACCTCTCTAGAGTGACAATGCTCAAGGATAGAAGTTACCTCATCCATAGGCACACAACGCCTAATAACCTTGTCTCCACATACTTTAAATAGGTAAGGGTCATCCCACAAGTACTGTCTAGCATCAGAAATTAATTTCTTCTTTTGCTGAAAAGAAAAATCAGGGGGAACAACCTTACCCACCAAGTAGTTGACAATGTCTGCAAACCAAGGAATAGTAGAAACAGCTAAAAGTCTCTCATCAGGGAAAACCTCCTTGATCTCCCCATCATTTGAGGCCTGCATCACACTATGGTCAAGCCTTGAGAGGTGGTCAGCTACAAAGTTCTCTGAGCCTTTCTTGTCTCTAATCTCCAAGTCAAACTCTTGTAGCAACAAGATCCACCTGATTAACCTGGGTTTTGCATCCTGCTTTCCAAGCAAATATCTAATGGCAGCATGGTCAGTGTAAACAATAACTTTAGAAAGAACAAGGTAATGACGAAACTTGTCAAAAGCAAACACTACAGCTAGCAACTCTTTCTCTGTGGTAGTATAATTTCTTTGAGCATCATCAAGAGTACGACTGGCATAGTAAATGGTATAAAATACCTTATTCTTTCTTTGCCCCAAAACAGCCCCCACAGCAGTATCGCTAGCATCACACATAATTTCAAAGGGAAGCGACCAATCGGGGGCAACAACAACAGGGGCACTAATTAATTTTTCCTTTAAACAATTAAAAGCCTTCAAACAAGTGTCAGAAAAATCAAAAGCGGCCTCCTTAACCAAGAGGTCAGTCATAGGCTTTGCAATTTTTGAGAAGTCTTTAACAAACCTCCTATAGAATCCGGCATGGCCTAGAAAACTACGGACCCCCTTAACAGAATTGGGTGGGGGCAACTTTGCAATTACCTCAACCTTTGCAGGATCAACTTCAATGCCTTTAGTGGACACCTTATGTCCTAGAATAATGCAATCTTGTACCATAAATTGGCACTTCTCCCAATTGAGCACTAAATTGGTATCCCTGCATCTCTGCAACACTGAATTCAAGTTATGTAAACAATCCTCATAAGAGGATCCAAAGACGGTAAAATCATCCATGAATATCTCAATGCATTTTTCAACCAAGTCAGAGAAGATAGCCATCATGCATCTTTGGAAAGTGGCAGGGGCATTACATAAGCCGAATGGCATCCTTTTATATGCAAATGTTCCATATGGGCAAGTAAAAGTAGTTTTTTCTTGATCTTCAGAAGCCACTGGTATTTGCAAATAACCGGAATATCCATCCAAACAACAATAATAATCATGACCTGCCACTCTCTCAAGCATTTGATCAATAAAGGGAAGGGGGAAGTGATCTTTTCGGGTGGCATCATTTAATTTTCTATAATCAATGCACATACGCCACCCGGTAGTTTTCCTAACTGCAATTAATTCATTTTTATCATTCTCCATCACAGTAGTACCTCCATTTTTAGGAACACATTGAACAGGACTTACCCACTTACTATCAGAGATAGGATAGATGATACCTGCATCAAGAAGCTTAATCACTTCCTTTTTGACCACCTCTTTCATGTTAGGATTGAGGCGGCGTTGAGGTAGTGCCCGGGGTTGGTAATCATCCTCCATGTAGATCTTGTGGGTGCAAATTGAGGGACTAATGCCTTTTATATCATGAATAGACCATCCAAAGGCTTCTTTGTTGGCCCTTAATACCCTCAAAAGCTTATCCTCCATGGTATCTGTCAAATCTGCAGAAATAATCACAGGCAAAGAGGAAGGGGGATGCAAGAAAGCATATTTTACATTTGAAGGAAGAGGCTTTAATTCAAGCTCAGGAGCCTCTTCAATTGAAGGTTTGGGATTTGGAGTATTACCCCATTCCAATTCCTCAAATCTATGGTTACTCCAATTTTTCTGAGGGTGGTGAGCCTGCAAAAACATTAAGAACTCTTCTTCCTCACCACCCTGCAATATTCCAAGTCCCTGCAAAGTAAGTACTTTTTCTAGAGGGTCCTGAATTCTAAAATCATCAAAACTTTCAGAGGTAACCACATCATTAATATCCATAGCTTGAATAAAATTACAAGAAGCAAATGAGGAGGGATTTTTTAATGAGTTCAAGACTTGAAATACAACTTCCTCATCTCCAAATCTTAAAGTCAATTTTCCCTGCTGAACATCAATTAAGCTTTTTCCTGTGGCTAAGAACGGACGCCCCAAAATAATTGGGACTTCCTCATCTTCTTCCATATCCAATACAACAAAATCAGCAGGGAAAATAAACTTATCAACTTTAACTAAAACATCTTCTACCACTCCACGGGGGTGGGCAATGGATCTATCAGCTAGCTGCAAAGTGACGTTAGTAGGATGTGGTTCCTGCAAACCAAGCTTTCTAAAAACAGAAAAAGGCATCAAATTTATACTTGCTCCTAAATCACATAAAGCCTTTTCAAAATGAGAGTTACCAATTGTACAAGGAATAGTAAAACTACCTGGATCTTTAAGCTTAGGTGGTAACTTTTTTAGAACTATAGCAGAGCATTCCTCATTAAGCCTAACTGTCTCAAAGCCTTCTAACTTCCTTTTGTTAGAAATAATTTCTTTTAAAAATTTGGCATATTTAGGCATTTGAGCAATAGCTTCAGCAAAAGGAATGTTGATATGCAATTTTCTAAATATTTCAAGAAATTTGGCAAATTGCTTATCATGCTGCTCATTTTTAAGTCTTTGAGGATAAGGAACATTTACCTTTGCTTGCTCATATTTTTCCCTTTCCTTTTTGCTTTCCTCAGAAGTGCTCCCCTCAGCAGGAGCTTGTATTTCTTTCTGGGGCGCCCGCCCGTCTTGATTGTTTTCTTGAACCAGCTCCTTGCCACTCCTAAGAGTGACAGCCTTGCAATGCTCATTTCTTGGATTAGGCTCGGTTTGGGTAGGCAGTGAGCCTTGAGGCCTTTGAGACAACACAGTAATGAGATTTGAGATTTGACCCTTCAGGCTTCCAAATTCGTTGTTCATGGCTCCCTCCAAGCTTCCAAATTTTTCATTAGTCTGCTGCATAAACCTTGTCAACACATCATTGGTATCCAACTTTTTCTCCTCTTGCCTTTGCACATGTGGAGGCTTATAGGAGTTCGAGCTTTGCTCCTTTTGTTGTCCTCCCCAAGAGAAATTAGGGTGATTTCTCCAACCCGGATTGTAAGTGTTTGAATAAGGGTCATTTTGGGTCCGGTTGGAATTCTGAACATAATTGGCCTCTTCAGTTGAAGTTGTTGGCCGGCCCTGTGCTTTTATCAGTTCTTCAATGGATTGCAACCTCTCATCAGTCCTGTCCATGTAATTGGATAAAACACCCATGCACGGGTGTCCAACTTTTTCCATGTATCTAACTAAAGCATCTTGCATACCAGGCCTTAACTCACCTTTCTTCTGACCAAGATAGTTGACTTCTTCAGTTAGGTCTCCCCAGAGGTTATTCGTGATGTCACTAGTGGAGGTAATTATTGGAGTAGATTGAGCTTGTACCTTCATCAAAGATTGCATCTGTTTAGAGAGAGCATCTAGCTTTATGTTAACATTAGTGTCATCTTCAACCTTGTAGATCCCAGCTGATTTCTTGATGTGTCTGTCACTTGTCTCCCATTGGGCATTATCGGCTGCTATCTCTGCAATTAAGTCATATACTGTCGCAGGTTCCCCATTCATTAGAGAGCCCCCACAAGCCATATTAATAATTCCCCTATTTTGAGAAGATAATCCGTTGCAAAAATATTCAAGCAATTGCCACTTCTCAAATCCATGATGTGGACAACTTCGGAGTAAGTCTTGAAATCTTTCCCAAGCTTCATGCAAAGATTCTTGCTCGAGTTGAGCAAAACTGATTATTGCACCTCGGATCTTAGTAGTCTTACCTGGAGGAAAATATTTGGTCAAGAATTTTTGCTTCAGTTGATCCCAAGTGGTAATGGACTCAGCAGGTTGAGAGTCTAGCCAAGCAGATGCCTTGTCAGCCAATGACCATGGAAACAATCTCACTCTAATGGCATCAGGAGTGACACCATTACAAATTACTGAGTCAGCCACCCTCAAGAAGTTTCTAAGATGGGTGTGTGGGTCTTCTGTTGGTGCACCTCTGAACATAGTCGAATTCTGAACCATTTGAATCAAACTGGGTTTGAGCTCAAAGTTAGTAGCTTGCACAGGTGGATTGACTATGCTTGTAGTGATATTTGCTGTGGGAGTAAAGTAGTCCCGAAGAGTTCTTCTCGGATTGGCAGCCATCACTCTTGTCTTTTTTCTTATCCTTCGAGCAGTTCTTTCAATTTCTGGATCAAAAACCAAAATAGGCTCCTGGGAGCGGGTGAGCATGCACTAGTAATAGTAATAAAAATAAAACTAACTAATAAAATAAAACTAAATATAAATTTTTTTTTTCTTTTTATTAAATTAAAACAAGAATTAAAATAAATGTCTAAAGCAATAAAAAATCTTTTTCATTTAATATTATTAAATTACTCCCCGGCAACGGCGCCAAAAACTTGTTGTCTAAAAGACACACTTAGAGCAAGTGTACTCTCTCGCAGAAGTAGTATAAAAGATATCGTCTCCACAGGGATTAATTAACAAGTACTAAACTACTTAAGATTAATTATTATTTAGACGGACGAATGTGTGGTTGTTATAGAAACTAAAATAAAAAGAAATAAATAGCAAGAATTAAAATGTGAAGTTTAACCAATGGAGAGAAGCCTAGGGTCACGGTTTCACTTGCAAGTTTCGATTCCTCTATGTCTAATTCTACCTGAATCCCCTTATTTTATTCAATTACCAATCCCTTTACTAAAGCTATTAACCCGTTTGGTCATTCGCGATTAATATTCTTTTCCCTAAATTAACCCTAGTTTGGTCATGCTAGAATTTAAATCGAAGGAAAGCATAAGGTACAAAAAGGTTGAATGATTGGAAGACTAAATTAAAGTTTGGTCATTCATTAATTATAGTCTCAATTATCCTATAGGTCCACCAACTAATTGCAGTACGGTCGCTGATCAACTAATTGATTATGAACATGCAAAGGGTTGTCAATCCTAATTATGTGATAAAGCAATAGGATAATATTAATTGGAATAAAAATTAGGGACTCAAAGTATAAATTAAAACATAAAAAGGTCTCTAATCAAACAAGATCCACCTAGACCCTAGAAGAGGATTTAGCTATCCATAGTGTTCAAGAACAATGAAATAAAATTAGGAGTCATAAATTACAGAGATAAAAATAACCCGGAATAGAGAAATTTCTGATCCTGCAAATTTCGTCTCCTTTTTCTGCTCCAGAGCTCTCTCACGGTGTCAAGAACGGGCACCAAAACTCTCTCCTCTATTTGCCGGCACTACTGTTGCCGTCGACGTCTCCTGTTACTGTCGCGGCTCTTTCTTCTTTTAATTATCAAATATCTTCGGCTACTGTTCCTCTCCAATTGAATTCCTTTGAATTCAATTGTCTTCTCCCTCTGTGTGCGGCTCCTTACTTTTAATTGTGAATGTTTTTATTATCCTCCTAATTCCTCCCCAGCTCTGTGCGGCCACCTTCTTTTATTAATCCTATTATTTCTTTCTTGCGTAAAAAGTTGGTCCTCTCTCATGCCATTCACGCCTAGGTTTTTGTTGGAATTGGTCTTGGACTTTATTTTTCCACACTTGGGCCACATGCTTCTTTTGCTAATGACACCATTATTTTGCTTCAAACAATTCATTGAAACAACTTCTTTATCTATCTTCTTTCCTACAAAATAAAAAGCAATTTGAGTCACTTATTTATTTAGATAATAATAATAACTCTAAAAATGACTCAAAAGTGTCTCTAAAAATGTACTAAATTAGAGCTTATCACCTGGTGAGATTTGTAAAGATCTTGTTGAATCCAAGCATCATAGGAGTTCCTTCAAGTAGTTTGTGGAGAGTATACCCAAGGGAAAGCTTGACATCGTCTATTCTAATGTGTGTGGTCCTATGCAAACAAATTCACTTGGAGGCAATAGGTATTTTGTGTCTTTCATTGATGATTTTATTAGAGAGACATGGATATACCTAATAAAATCTAAGTGTGAAGTATTTGAAATGTTTCAAATATTTAATGCACTTTTTACAAGGAAAGGTGATAGGAAAATAAAGGTGCCTAGGGCTGATGGAGGAGGAGAATTTGTTTCTGCCAAGTTCAAGAAGTTTTGTAATGAATAAGGAATCTCACATGAGATCACACCACCTTACGCACCTCAAGACAATGGCACAGTTGAAAGGAATAACAGGAGCATAATGAACTTGGTGAGAAGCATGTTGAAGGGAAATAATTTGCCTAAGGTCCAATGGGGTGAAGCTGCTGCGACTGCAATGTATCTCTTAAATAGATGTCCAACTAAGATATTACACTCTATCACACATGAGGGGGCATGGACAGGTACCTAGTGTAAGGCATCTAAGAATTTTTGGTTTTGTTTGTTTTAAGCATGTACCAAATCAGTTAGAGAGAAAGCTAGATGATAAGTCAGAACAAATGATTTTGGTGGGATTCCACTCAACTGGATGCTACAAGTTGTTCAATTCAGTGACCAAGAAGGTTGTGGTAAGCAGAGATGTGATATTTGTGTAGCACAAGGAGTGGAAGTGGTTTAAAGAGAAAGGTGAAGCGCTTGTAGATATGTTTTTCAACATGAACCATGAACCTGATGTTGTAGCACAAGAGGAGGAAAGTAAACTTAGAAGGTCTCGGAGAGCAAGGCAACCATCTGCGAGGTTGCAAGACAATGATCTCACTGGTGATGTAGCACCTGTAGATGAAGACATTGTTCATTTTCCACTATACATAGAAATTGTACCTGTCAAATTTGAAGATGCAATTAAGGATCCCAACACTACAACAAAATTGGTAACCGGCGGCGGTTAATCTGCGGCGGTTATACCAAAACTGCCGCCGATGGATAGGTTGCAGCGGTTTACACGGCGGTCATGTTATCCGCCTGTATTATTAAGTAAACAGCGGCGGTTATCCGGAATTCTGCAGCGGTTGTAAAATTTGGCGAATTTTCAAAAGTGATCTGCGGCGGGTTGCCATTCTGCAGCGGTTCTAGGAATTACTGAAATTTAAAAGTAAGCTGCGGCGGTCAAGGCCTAATCTGAGGCGGTTGGTTGATCCCAAATTTCCTTTTCTCTCTAGATATTCATTCCATCTCCCTAAAAACCCTAGTCCTAATTCCAGCTCTCCCTCTCTCGCTAAATCTCTTTCTCCATCGACCACCCTTTTCTCCATCGCGCCACCTCCCTTCTCCACCTTCCTCTTCTCGCCGTCCCTCCCTTTCTCCTTCGTCCTTCCTTTCTCCACCGTCCCTCCTTTCTCCATCCTTTCTCTTGCGTGCCTCCTCTCCGTTCTACTTCAAAGATTGTTTATGTCCCTCCTTTCTCCATCCTTTCTCCTGCCTGCCTCCTCTCCACCGTCTCCGCTCCTTTCTCCATCCTTTCTCCTGCGTGCCTCCTCTCCTCTCCGTTCTCCTGCGTGCCTCCGCTCACCAAGTTGCGAACAGGTTTGTTTCGATCCCTCTGTCCACCAATTTCAAAGATTTTTGACGTTTAGGTTTTTTTAGGGATTTTGTAGTGTTCAAAGATTGTTTTGGTCTCTCCTTTCTCAAAGATTGTTTAAGTCCCTTCTTTTTCAGGTTTCAACCATTCTCTCAACTCAATTTCATACAGTGGAAGAAGGGATTTCTGTCCCTGAGAAGTCTAAATTTCAGACAGTGGAAGAAGGGGTTTCAATCAAGGTTAGGAAGCAGTTTTTTGAGAATCCCTAAAAAGTTATTGTTATAACCATGAACTGAAGTTACTTCATGTTCATTTTTGTTTCAAAAATATGTTTCCATTAGCACTTTTCTTCAGTGTACTATCCTACAATGTTATTTAATGTTAGTTATCAAGTAACTGTTATTGTTAGTGGATGATGGTTTTTCATCCCAAATGGTATTGTGGCTTCGGTATTGTGGCTTCCTTTCAACAATTGGGCCTTCAGTGATTCTAGTATTTTTTATATCGTAATTGGGTCTTTAGCTGGTATCCTTATCTTCATAAGTCATAAGCTTGGATTTTACACAAACTACCTGAGTGATTTATTGTGTAATCTATTATCTATTATCAGTTGAATCACAATCAAGTTTCATATCTTATCACAGGCAGTAGCTAATCAAATTCTAGTAATCTTTTGTCCTCCTTTGAGATCCATATAATTCTCCGCTTTTTAAGTGTGTATAATTAGGTTATGCCTTGAAACATGTTTTGTGAAGGTTTTGTTACACATGACCATAATCAGATAGGTTGTATTTCAAACCTTTTCTAGTTTCACTTCTATATAAAATTTCAGTTCTTCATAAGATGACAGTTTGGAATAACTTTTATGGTTTTACCTTACTTTTACAGACTTCCATTCTAATGAGTTTTTATGATAATGAGTTTTTATGATAATGAAACCAAACTTGAGTTCACCGCTAGTGATAGAGAAGATTTGGATTTGGGTGGTGCTATTCTCTATCTCAAAGTTTCCTTGTTATTTGCTTTTATTATTTTGTGGATTAAAGTTTGTTAAGTGGAGTTTAAGTGTTGATTGTTTCAAACTTTGATTTCTTTATGTTGTTATGTGTGACGTATTTGTTTTTGTATTGATTATTTCTTTATTATTTATGCTTAAACAAACTGGAAAAACAGTTTTTTTTCCTCTCTTGTTATTTCATGAATCTTCATAAGTGTTATTGCTGGTATGATATTGTGTGATTGTTTTCTTTAAAGGAAAGTGACATACTAAAATCTCCCTTATATTAATAGAGCATCTTAATTATTAACTATTGGTCATCCATCTATCTACACAGGTCGTGGCTCAACTTATGTGGATTGCAGTCATTGGTGTCTAGCTGGTGTTCCTGATACTTGGAATCAAATCTTGTATGCTGCTCTTCTTCATAATTAGTATTTCATTCATTTCAAATATTGTATGCTTTGCAAGTTCAAAGGGGTTGTGAATTGTGATAGCTTGATGCATCAAAGCATTCAATTTTTTTGACAGAAATGGCGAAACGTATTTCTGGTAGAACTGGTATACAACATATCAACTATTACGAAAAATATATTCAAATTTGCTATGTCTATGACTATAACTATTCTTAGAGCCCACATTTTTTCCCAAATAGCATTGCTAGAACCAGTTTTTTTGATGAAGCTATCAACATGTTTTGTTTGCCTTTCGATACTAGCCAAAGCAGACTTTGCCAAAACAAACAAAAATATCAGATATTATCCAAAGCAAGGTGATTTCTGTGTTTTGTTCTCTGCTTCTGAAAATTGCAGCTATTTTTTTCTTTTTCATGTTATTTATTTATTTATAATATTATGTCAAAGCTTCCCCTTTTTTTCCTTCATAACTAGATCCATATCTATCTTCCTCTTTGTGTGTTGTAGAGTTGAGAAAGTTGCCTTAAAGAATCGTGCTAATTTGTTTGTTGCTGTTAGCTAGAGTTGATGCATTATTTCAAGTTTGTCCTAACCTGTGATACTCAATTTCTGGTGTTGCTTTTTAGCCATGGATATAGTTTGAAACATGAACATTGACTAAAGTTTAACCTGATACTCTATTTCTGGAATTAAACTATTATGATGTCATAACTTTATTTTGTTGGTTTTAGTTTTCATTGTACTGGAGATTAAACTATTATGCTGTCATAACTTTATTCATTAAACTATTATGCTGTCATAACTTTATTCTGGAATTAAACTATTGGTTTTATTTTGCTGTCATAACTTCATTGGTTTTAGTAACTATATTGGTCACATCTAAGTTTTAACATCTAAGCTTCCTTAACTGGAGATTTTCATTGAATCTTTTGTTTCGTTAACTGATATTTTACTAAATCTTTTAAGACTAATTTTTATAATTATTTTTATTTAACTTCAGGCTGCAGATATACGTTCACCTGCTGAAGCAATGCGCTCTTCATCTGCTAGTCATGCCCCAACACATCATGGACCAACATCTACTCTTTAGATTTAGGATTTGTTATTAACTAGTAATGTTGAAAAACATGTTCTTATATTGGGGAAATTTATTTATACTCCTAAACCCCGTATCTTTTGATATTTTGGGACAGCAGTACCTTTTGATATTATTCTGTTATTTTACTTTAAAAGTATGAATGAATGAACTTTTTTAATTATTTGTGTAGGTTTATAATTTTGTTCTTAAATAATTTGAGAAAAAGTTGTTATAAATAACTAAACAATTTCTTTGAGCCGCTGCAGATAAGTAAGAAATATACCATCACAACAATGGTTTAGTGGCGGTTCTAAACCGCCGCTAACATCCCAAAACATTCGCATACGCTAAATGGTTTTAGAAATTGTTTAGTGGCGGTTCTAAACTGCCGCAAAAGGCAAACCGCCTCAAATGTCCTAAAAACCGCTGCAAAAATGTGGTATTAATCAACTATTTAGCAGCGGGTTAAAACCGCCGCAAAAGGCAAACTGCCGTTAATTACTGCTCCAGGCGGTTATTCCAGCGGTTGCTAAAATCGCCGGAGAGTTTCCTCGCGGTAGAGGTAACTGCAGCGGTTCTGTAACCGCCGCGAAAGGAGTTTGGCAGCGGTTAAAACCGCCGCAGAATGCTTTTGCAACCGCCGCCGCTTTTCTATTTTTTTGTAGTGCAAGTGGGTAGATGTCATGAAGGAAGAGTTGAAGTCCATAAAGAAGAATGAAACATGGGAATTGGTAACACTGCTAGTTCAAAAGAAGAGCATTAATGTCAAATGGGTGTACAATGTAAAGGAGAATCCACATGGAGAAATTCTCAAATACAAAGCCAGATTTGTGGTAAGGGGTTTCCAACAAAGAGCAGGCCTTGACTATAAAGAGTTATTTTCCCTGTGGCTAGAATGGAGACAATCAGAATTGTTGTTGTCGTTGCTAGCTTGAGGCCATAGAAGAGGCATCAAATGGATGTTAAATCAACATTCTTAAGTGGGCCAATTGATGAGGAGGTCTACATTGGACATGCACCTAGATTTGAAATTGAAGGGCATGAAGAAAAGGTTTATAAGTTAAGAAAGACACTTTATGGATTGAAGCAAGCTCCAAGAGCTTAGAATAAAAGAATTGATAGCTTCTTATGTCAAATTGGTTTCCAAAGCTGCACAAGTGAACATGGAGTGTACATGAAGAATGATATTATTACTGATATGCTTATTATATGCCTTTATGTTGATGATCTTCTGGTTATAGGAAGCAAAGAAGCAAGCATCTAACATTTCAAGTTCCAAATGATGCAGGAATTTGAGATGACATGCCTAGGGCAATTGTCACATTTCCTAGGAATTGAATCCAAGAGAAATTGATAAAGGGATAGTCATGCATTAGCACAAGTATGCCACTGATATATTGAAAAGGTTTGTAATGCTGCAAGAACACTTGCAGAGACAGGTTTGAAGCTTGAGAAAGATGGTCATGAAGAGTTGGTTGATGCTACCAAGTATAGACAGATTGTGGGATCTCTCGGGTACTTATGCAATACAAAGCATGAGTTGATGTATTCTGTTGGATTGATAAGCTGGTACATGGAGACACCTCAAGTTTCACATCTCTTGGCAGCAAAGAGAATCATGAGGTACATCAAGGAAACCTTGAATTGGGAAATTCTGCTTCCTAGTGCTAGGAGTAGTGGAAGTGCTAGCATTCTGGGTTATTCTGACTCAAATTGGAGTGGAGATAAAGATGGTCGAAAAAGCATTGCTGGTTATGTAACACCCGTATTTTTTTAGCTTTATTACGTGAACTCAGCTCTTAATATGAAATGATTATAGAAAATACTTTCTCTGCATTTCTGAAAATACGAGTATTTTTTTCTTTTGAAAGCCTTTTCAAAACAATCAAAGTGTTGCAGCATTTTCGAAACATGATGTCTCTCTTAATGTAATACAAGAATTGGATCTAAAATATGACCTATATAGGTTTATTTCCCCATGCCAATATTTTAGCTGTTTTCAAAACGGTGTACAATGCCAAGACAAAAGTGTTTGGAATAAAAACCTGTCCAATCTAGTATTGATTATCTTTACTGATACATGTACCACAATGCCTATACAAAGAACCACTTAAGAACCAAACACTTGAGAATTTCCCAAAACTACGACAAAAGAAGACACCTACGCTAATTAAGCATTCTATACACAACTCCTGGTTAGGACCTCGATGAGTCAACCGACCTCCACTATGAAAGGACACTGACCTCTGCAATTTTATCTATGAAAAACTGAATCATGGTCCTCTAATAACTGGGTTGACATCCATTGCATTAGAGAACCACAGACAATGGTCTTCTTCTAGAAATTACACATATATAGATATAATCCGACTCACATATACATAACAAATTCACATATGCATAATCCTAACAAGTTTCAAACCACATTCTAACATCTCAGCACCAACAACACATCACACCACTCCATATATCCTAATGCAATGTCTATATGTTAATGCATATGATCCCGGGATTTACTACTCCAAAAAGTGTTGTGCTTCTCTCTATGATACTGCACAACGGATCTACGATCCAAATATGGGTGTGCTTCTCCCTATGATACTGCGCTTGTGTAGTACTTCTCTCGTCGATACTGCACTACACCCATGATGAAAACTCAGGTGTGCTTTTCTCTATGATACTGCACCATGTGGTCACTTCTCTCTATGATACTGTGCCACATCCAGTATGGTACTTCTCTCGTCGATACTGTACTATACCAACCTCGTAAGACAATTACTTCTCTCATCGATACTATACCACGAACTCCATGTATGCATGAATATACATCAACACTAATGCATATTTCACCACACCAAGCATTATTCAAACAAATCATCACATGGATTAAGAATAATGACTTAACGCCAACACCAAAATAAAAAACAAACACCTTAACACCACATACAACAACCAGTGCACGCCATCACAACATTAACAATTTAAGTAATACTTACAAGAAAGGAAAGAGTCCTTACCGACTTCTCCTCTTCGATTCAACTTCGTACAAACTCAATAAGCATTTCTCTCTCCACACTAACCACCCTAATAGCTTCCTCAATTCACCACCCATAAATTTCTTCTTGGAGACTCCCTCAATATCTCACTCTAACCTCATAAATAATCTACTTAGTCACCCTAGCGGCCATAACTACATAGGCCTTATCTCACCCTCCTTTTAAAGTCACTCACAATTCCCACCAGACATCTCGATCACAAACTATCATCATCATCATCATCATCATCATCATCATCATCATCATCATATGTCATAGGTACACAATCACAACATAGAACAAGCACATACATAAGCCAGAGGCCACAACAACAATGTCCTTGCAAGGACCAAATCAACACCCAATCAACAAAGTTCATAAGCAAACAACAAACAAACACCAACCACAATCTCAATCATATAATAGCGACTAGAAAGAAGGCCTTACCATAGGCGTTTTTCTTCCTAGAGTAGATTTCATCTGCTTGATCGTACCCACACCTCTACGACTCGATCTTTTGCCCTCTATGTGCCCACATTCTGTATTGCTAGCCGTGTCTTGAGTCGCAATTGATCATTTTGAGAATCACTAACCACAACTTGATAGAAAATTACTATACATCTATTTATAACTAAGTGCTCAACGTAAATTAGAAATATTCTAGTTTAAAACCTCTCACTTCTCAAACTCATTCTTCAAACCCCCGTAAAACATTATGCGCTTCTTAACAAAACTAATAGTTATTGAAATCAAATAGTTTTCTAACACATTTAAAATAATAATAATAATAAACTAATAATTATAGTAACTCCAAAAAAAATTCATTTTTCAAAATAAGATTTTTCCAAAATATTTGTCCACATTCAAATTATTCTCAAAGAAGAACTAACACTTTCAACAATCCATAATAGTTCATTGTCCATACCTAAAAAAATTTATCCTATTTAAATCCCAATTTCAATCATCACTCAAGAACTTTTTTAGATCCCTAGCTCGAATCATTCAATCTCTGAATCAACCTGTCTTAAAGATATATGGATCAACCAAAACCAACTTGGAAAATCATCTCATCACTATTAAACATCACCTCTGGAAAAATGGATAACATTACTATTAACGAAATCTAAAATATTGAGTCATATCTTCATTTGTTTAATCACCATCAGTTCAACTTAGAAACATAAAGTATAAAAGAGTCTAATACACATTAAGTCTAAGCTACTAAGCTTTATGTTTACTAATGAAACTTATTTTGGATCTCTAAACTTAAATTTCTTACTTTAACTAAGATGAACTATTAAACCCCCACTTTTAATTTTCAATAAAGTTGTATTCTTTGGTCACTTAAACTTCTATTCATCAAGCCCTTGTACTAATTTCTTTCATTTCCCATTTCCGTGATCTATTTCATACACTTACACCCTTCTAATATCCATATACTCCTACAAGATATCCACCTCTTAATTTCTTCTTATCGCATAAGCATTGATTCCTTAACTTAGTTATACTTTTCTTGTGTAGAAGCATCAACTAATTTCTACAATCATTGCGAGATTCAAACTAATTATCCTACCTAAAACCATGATTTCTCCAAAAATACAGAATATTCCATAAATCCTTAAATTATAAGCGACTAAGGTTATATCATCCAACTTCATTTCACGATGCTTATTTGAGCAAGGTTCCACTTGATTTAGGAATACACTAATCCCATCTCCTCTAAGTGTTGCATTCCCTTAGAGTCAATAATAAGTAATAACTCCTTATTTCTTGTGTCAAAAAAAAAACTCCTTATTTCTAATACATCTCTCTCCAAAAATTTCAAAGCTTAAACAACAGCTCAACACCATTTAAATAGGTCAAAAACACAAAACATTTCCTTTCCCGGGCTTCACATAGCTTTTAGCAGTGGCGGACCTACCTTGTATCCAGGGGTTCAGTTGAACCCCCTGGAAAAAAAATTGCACTTACCGCCCTATATAAATAGCCCAAACCTCCTGAAATTTTTATTTTGAACCCCCTGAAAATTTTAAATTGCACTAGTAGATCAAATTTTGCACCCATTTGACACTGAACTTAAAAAATTTGACACCCCTAACCCCGGGATCCGCCACGGGCTTTTAGCCACATTCCCTTTCTAGGAAATATTTTGTTGAGTTTTCAAATCAACAAACTAGTCATTAGACACCTAATTCCTTTTCCAAACATCCCACGATTTCAATTCAAAGCTACTAATTTAGTTACTTCACCCCTATCATGGCTTGTTTAAGCTTCAAGGGTTTCAAAAAATACTTTTTCCTTTGATCAAATTCAATTAACAACAACAACAACAACAATTTCAAGTACTAATAAGCAACTAGCAAGAACCCCAAACTAATTTCATGATTCACATGAGAAATCACAAATCTCCTTCCCTTAGACAAAATTGACCCAGGGTTCCTTTTTATTAAAAAAAAAAATTGAGGAAAACTTTGATTATTTCTCTCATGATCACAATCAATACACATTGGAAGTATTAAATAAAAACAAATTAAAAATACACTTCCAACATCCATTTCAAGGCTACGGTTTATAACAAGAAAAAGAGACAATGAGAAGTTGGTTCCTAACATACCCACATAACAAGCTGATGCTATCTATCAAGGAGAAGAACTAGAAGCAAGGAAGGTTGGAGGAGGAGAAATGATCACTTAAAGAAGTAAGGAGAACCTTGGAGCCTAACTTGAGCTTCTTCTCCACACCATGAGTTTGAGTGGAAATATAAAAATGAGAGTGAAGGTGTGTGTGTGGGTGTGTTTGGGCCAAGTAATGAAAAGGGAGAGGGAGAGCAAAAAAAAAAGCTTTAAATCAAAGTTTTACTTGGCTAGAAATAGTGTAGGATAAATATCTTCTAATTGACCATGTGAAAGTTAGACACCTAGCACCATAAAGTAAAACAGACTTAATTTAATCATCATATCTAGCCTTCTAATCTATCTGCATCTCCCACTAATCTATCAACATTTCTTACACACTTTTTATATAAAACAAATTAGCCACATGACGATAGTCTCAGAAAAATATCTATTATGTTATACTTAGATAACTGATAATCAAAAATTCAATGGACAAATTTTCTCGTTATAATATTTTTTTTCACGATGACATGACTAACATTGACCGTAAAAAAAGTAAACAAGCATAAACTCAAGGTTGCATATTGCAACACCAAACTTCAAGTGAGAGACATTCTAACCAAGCCCCTCAAATGGAAAGTGTTCTCCGATTTGAGAGGAAAGTTAGGAATGATAGATTTTAACAAGAATTAGGAAAGTGTGCTCAATAAAATGTAATTCAAGTTTGTGTTGTGAGAGGTGCTATAACATTGAATGCTGCTAGCAGTGCTGTAGCACTGTATTCTGTAAGAGTTAGTTGAAAGTTAATTCTGTTACTCTATTTTGTTAGAGTATTGATTGTATAAATAGACTAAGGGTCTACCAATGAAGAGAATCGAATTTTCCCCAATTATTCAGTGCAATCATTTCCTTTTTATTGTTCAACCATTACCCGTGATACACAGATACGATACGAGTATCAGGTACAATAAGAATCTGATACGGTGATACGACCTTCCTTGAAATACATAGGATACAATATGTTTAGGATTCATTTTTAGAAAACAGAATATTGACAAAATAATAGGAAATACATAGACACATAGACCCAAAGAAACATTGGCAGCACAATAAAATAGAGAGACACATAGAAACTTGCGAGTTGCACTTGTAAGACAAAGACCGAGGATAGTTGTTTTCTCTCTTGTGTTTATATGACTCAGGTTACCTTTGTTCTCGTACTTATAAGACGTACTGAAGGTGTCCTTACAACATATAATGACTTTTATTTCTTAAAAAAGTAAGTAAGAAAAACATTTTAATACTACTCTGACAAATAATTATGATTTATCAGAGAAGTATCAGATACGATACATATCGAATACAAATACGACAATAAAATTGAAATATCCGTGCATCATAAATCATTACCAATTCTTTCTCCTACCTAGCCCACTCTAGAATTTACCTTAAAAGTTTACAACAAATTTTCACTCAATTAAAGACATTTTTTATAAATACTTAAAAAATGAAAATTAATTTTTTTATTGAAATGAAACTCATTTTAAATTCTTAAAAGTTACTTTTATTAAATATATACTCCTTTCGTCCTATATTATATGTCATTTCACATGTTAAGAAAAGTAGTTAACTTTGTATGGGAAAGAAAAATTATGAGTTAGTTTACCAAATTAAATAATGAAGGGTATGATAAGAAAGAAAGGTTGCCTTGCGAATCTAAAAAGTGTATTTTATCTTAAAAGTTACTTTTATTAAATATATCTTATTAGTTGTGTTTTCCTACAGGCTTTCCTATGAAACTTTTTCAAATTTGCTGTCTATTTCTTCTTCAGTTCAGTTCTTCTGCTCTTCTGCTATTCCCTCTCTCGTGCGTGGTTCCTTGTCGTTTTTCACCTCAATGGTCGTTTTCCGCTTCTGACCATCGCTTCTTTTTACAGCTTGCATTCATCCAACTTGTCGTTTTGTTGATGGCATTATTCCATTGAGAAAGTTCGTTTCTTTCTTATGGGTCGCTGCAGTTAAAGGAAAACAAAACAATGATGGGTTTTATATTTGGAATGAAGAAAAAAAGTGTTTTGAATACAAGTTTCAATAAAAATGGTGTCTTGGTGTTTTTGTTTTGAGTGAAAAAAGTGCTTATTTTTGAAGTGTTTTTTGTATGGTAGCTAGTATAGCAAGTGTTTGTGGAAATGAGTGATCATAGTGTGAAGGGTTCTTCTTGTTTGGCAATAACAGAGAAGAAGAAGAGTAGTAATCAAAAGCCAGGTGGCTGTATTGGCATTTTCTATCAGCTATTTGATTGGAATAGAAGGCTCACAAAAAAGAAGTTCTTCTCAAAGAAACTTCTTCCTCCTGGTTAGTCTCATCTTATATAAACAAACATGCTTATTTCATCTCACTTTAAAAACAATGTTCTGTATATATGCTGCATTTTGTTTTTTATTTTATTTTATGTTTCTCTATCACACACACTTGAGGTTGGTAATGTATGTTACTATGTTATCTTAAGATTTTGAGGTGACCTTGTTAAATGTAATGTCTTTATGTCTATTTCTATCTATCTTAAATGTTAATAGATAAGAGTTTGTTCAAAAAAAATTAATATTTATGAAAAGTGAGATGGACAAGTTAAATGTGAAATTTGGATTTGAGGGTCCTCTTGAGATTCTTGCTGGTTTGTTGAAACTGATGACAGTGTTTTGTTTTTTGTTGTGGACTGTGTAAGCTCTTCATAAATATTATATAAATGAGATTTTATAGAAAAAGTAATTAATATTTATGTAAAGAAAGATAGCCAAGTTAAATGTAAAATTTTGATATGAGGGTTCTCTTTTAGATTGTTCCTGGTTTTGTGGAAACTGATGAGAGTGTTTGTTTTCTGTTGTGGATTGGATTGTTTTAGCTCGTGGAAAACAAGGTTCTTCAAAGAAGTTTAAAGGAGATGAGAAAATGCCTAATTCCAAACTCCACTTGGTAAGAGTAATACTATGCTAGTTGTGTTGGTTTTGAACTTTTGATTAATGCCTTTTGGTTATTTAGTTTTCTTCCTTGTTGAACTTGTTTAAAGTTTCATTTTTATTTCTTATGGGATTGGTTGTGTTGATTATGTTTATCTCAATTGTAGATTGCTAATGGGAGCAATGGAGGTTTCCCAAGTGCCAAAAAAGGTAAGAATCGTGTTATCGAAACAGAACAGAAGCATGAAATGCGAGTTCCAAGTTTGGTAGCTAGGTTGATGGGTCTAGAAACTATTCCAGCTTCACAGAGAAATAAGTCTAAGAAATCCTCCTTTTCTGATGATGATGGTGAGGAGTCATTGGATGATTATATTGGTGAGACTGATAAGAAAATAGTTGATTTTGAAATTGGAATTGCGAATGGAAGGCACGATTCGAGACCTCAGAAGCTTCAGAAAACCGGGGTGCATGAGAGAAGGGCGATGACTAGATTTGGTGCTGAGGCATTGCAAATTAAGAGTGTTTTGTCACAAGTGAGAAAGTACAATCACCCTAAAGGGCCTAAACATATTTCTCCTTTAAAGAGCCCGAGAGTTTCTTCTGGTAAGAGTGCATCTCGAAGCTCGAGGTTGATAGAAGCAGCTACTAAGATCTTTGAACCAGGATTGCAGGTTACAAGCAGAGCCAAATGTTCACCTTCAACTTCTATTTATCCTCCCAATGATGACATTGTGACAGAAATGGTAGAAACTATACCAAATCGATACGGTTATGATGACTGCATTGATAAGTCATTGATGAGGCAAAATTCTTGCAAACCTTGTGGTAATTTGCTTGATGTTCTTGAATGCAGGCCAGAGGTTGAGATCAGCACACCTATTGTTTCAGAACAAAAAGAAATGACATTCATCCCTTCTCATGAAAATGATGTAGTTCTTCTCAGAAAAAAGGAGAAGATCATAACTCTTGTTGATGAAGATGAAAAAAAGAATACACAGTCTTGTAATGAATCCACTATCAGAATAATGCTTGTTTCTGATAAATGGGATTCATCACGCCAACCACGTCGCGAATTAGAGGATGATGAGCCATCTTTTACCTTCAAACACAAAACTCAAACACAAGAACCGTTGCTATGTGGTGAAAGGATATCGTCTGCGTCTAGCACCGGGAGTCCGACTGAAGACTTTGTTGCTTTGAATAGAAACCGAAGTGGTCGAACTAGGATGAGGTCTCCTACTAAGGTGGATAGTTGCAAATTTGATCTTGAGAGGAAACCTTCAAATAGACATGGTAATTCCTGGTCTCACCTAGGCAACATAGAGAGGAAAGGAAGGACATCAAATGTTCTCTCAAAAGTTAAAGTTACAGCTTCTGTCAATTTAGTGAAACATAGACATGTTAGTTCTGATGCACAAGTGGGGAAAAGGAGGAATTTTGATGCTTACTCTCCAAGCAAATCTAATGTCAAAAGTAAACGTGGCGGTCATCTAAAGACTGCTAAGATTGATGACAATAAGGTAGTTTCATCTACCTTTAATTCCCCATTTAAGAAAAAGATGGTAATATCAGATGTAAAGGAAGAGAGAAGCAGTGATAATGAGTTGAAGACTTGTTTCCAAAGACCTCCACTTTTAAGAGCAGATGCTTTAGGTGCTTTTCTAGAACAGAAATTGAAGGAATTAAGCTCTCAAGAAAATGAGGAGTTGGCTACTGGTTGTCAACCTAAAAGATCACCTGCCATGATTCTTCAAGAATTGGTATCTGTTCTGAATTCTGGACATCTAATATGTTCTGATGATCATATGTTCAATGACAATGACCATAAGGTTGGTTTTCATGTTTGCTATATATTATCATCCGCATTTTTTTTCTCACTAGCTTATTTATCATTCTTTAGACCTCACCCTCCTCCTGTTTTTTATTAATTGATTTTCATTTGTAGTCCAACAAATCATATGTTGGGATAGTTGACTGTATTTCATATTCAGTGTCACAGTAGGTTACTTACTTGCCTAGGAGAGAAACCTTTAAAATAAATCCTACTTCAATAAATATATTTGTTGGTTTGTGATAGAGGCTTAGAATCCAATGGCATAACTGAACCATGTATTCATGAAGCACTGGCACAGACGCAAACACCAGACACGACACTGACACGTAGACACTGGTTTTAATTTGAAAAATAGAAGTAATTGAAGTGTCAGCAAGCAACGGTGTCTGACACTGGACACGTCTTCAACCTGAAGTGTCAGTACTCCACTTGGTAGAATGAGCCATCAATTTTTGTCCAACAGGATCACTTCCTCTCTTCGGCTGCGGGCTGCTAAACGAACTACCTAATGGCTACACTTCTTGTTCAAAGCACTGTGTTGTCAATATCCTACAATGTTTATTACTAGAGAACTAAAGTTTGATGTTATTGATGTGGAGGAAAGTTTAGCTTCCATTATATACCTTAGTTAAAAACAATATTATTTCCTTAAACCAGTGCACTTATAACCAACTAGGCTTTGTTTATACTCAGTTTTAGCATGATCTCTCTGTTCCCTGTAATGTTAAATTAAAATTTGTTATGTGATTGGTGGAAATATGCATTCTGACAAATATACTAACATCATCTTCTGTTTCTGCTGATATCAGTATGAGGCACATCATGGAAGATTATTACGAACATCTTGCAATGGTAATCATCTCAGTCCTGGATCTGTCCTGGAAGCTTCCTTTTCTTCCAGTAGTCTAGATGAAGGCTCAGGTAAATGCAATTAAGAAAATATGATTTCTAATTTTCATTTTTTTAATCCCTTTGGTTTTTCGCCAAGTTTCATTCCTCTAGTTGATATCTTCGATTCGATCCTTGATCCAGGGCGTGATTTACACCCGGTCTCAATAAATTGCTCATACGATCAACCAGAACAGTTGGAACAACATGATGCCGAACTTCTAGGTTCTGCAACATCATTTAACAAAGGGAAGATAGCTTGTGAGAAACTGATTGAACTTATCAACCAAATTCATAGAATATTAGAAAGTTTAAATTCTTTTTGGCCAAGATTGACAGAAAGCAAGCTCACCTATATGAAAGAAGTTATCTTCAATGCTGAATTGATTCTTGGAAATTTCACTAGGGACAGTGAAAATGTAGTGCCACAACTTCTAATTTCTTGCATTCTACTTAATGAACTAGACACAATGGTAATTGATCCAATGTGGATAGATTTCAATTGCTCTGTGGATTGTGAGGAATCTAAAAATAGAAACCAACTTAAAGGGTTTCTATTTGATTGTGTAATAGAATATGTAGATACAAATTTCTGCCAAAACTATTATAGTGTATTTAAATCATGGTCTACATGGACAAAGCTTCCTTTACGCCTAAAAGCTGGGAAGTTGATTCAAGAGGTCAAGAGTGAGATTAAGAAGTGGGAATGTATAGTTGGGATGGTACCAGACCAAATAATAGAATGGGAAATGAGCCATTCTTTTGGGAAATGGATTGATTTCAATATGGAAGCATTTGAGACAGGTGTTGATATTGATGGAGAAGTACTTCAAATTTTGATTGATGAAGTTGTTGAAGACCTTGTAGATTTCACCATTTGAACTAACCCAGATCTTGCTACTAAATTTTCTCTAAGCTGGTCATGTAACATATCACCAGTAAATTGACTGATTTTTTCGTTCTGAATCTTCTGATCCAAGAAACAGGTTATAGATTGTTGTATAAATAAATTGATTTTGGTATTTCTAATAGGGGCTACTTAGGATCTTTTGGAAAGTGGACAAATAGCTAGGGATGATTAACCTTAATTTTTATTATTGTTTTTTTCATACCAATTGGTACTTTGTTATCAATTGAAGCTAACGATTAGAAGGCTGAAAGCCTATTTTGTTTCACTATTTCTGGGCATGGATTTATTTTAAATCTTAAAATTGTGATACTTCTTCATTTCAGAAAACAATTAACAAATCCATCTCCACTAAAGAAGAATGATAAAATCATGTATTTCTATTATTAGTGTATAATAGCAATCAACACTCTTGAATACATTCCTCAAAAAAAAAAAAACACTCTTGCATACATCATAGCTTTACATAATACTCTAAATCCCTCAAAAGGAAAAAAAAATCAAATAGAATGAATAAAAAACAAAATAGAAATAAATTGCAGAACCATCACCACATCCCCTCAAAGCAAAAAAAAAAAAATCCAACCCCCAATGAAGAGAAAAATATTCCAAATTTCAAACTCTATTAAAAAATCAAAACTGTCTGAGTCCTGAAACTGACTTCCTCATAACTCTCCCATTCCTTCCTCCTCTACCTTCACCATTGATAGCAGTAGCAGTAACAGAAGAAAAACTTCTCAGCTCATCAAAGCTAGCATAGCTTTTCCTTGCCATCAAAACACCACCACCACCAACCCTTTTCTTCTTCTTCTCTCCTGCACTTTCTGATTTACTCCCTCTTGAACTTGAAACCACCCCAGTAGAAAAACCACTCTTAGAAGTTGGTGGTGTCATCTCCATAATAGAACCCAAACCATTCATATTCAAAGGCTTCCTATTCTCTTTCCTCAACACAGCAGAAAAATCAGGCACAGACTGAACAACATTAAAGGAAGACCCTTTTCTCCCACTAACCAACCCACCTTGAAACTTCACTTGTTTCTTTGGTGGGGTTACAAGTTTCGGTGCTTCAACTTCAAAAATCTCTTCTTTTTCTTCTCCTAGTTCTTTTCCCAAGCACCTCATACGCAACCTTCTTTCTCTCAATTCAGCATATGCAGTGTAATTCTTTCCTCTCTCCATTATGAAACTATCTGCTGATGTGAGTTTAAGAGGGAAAGGTTGATGTGAATTGGAATTATGGTTGAGAATTAGGGATATTGGATCAAGGGCATGGAGAAGATGCTTAAGATTAGGGTTTGGTTGCAGAGAAAGATTGCTGTTTTTCTCTGACATTATTGTGATTGATGATGAAAGGTTGAAACTTTGGAAGATTTAGTAACAGTTTTGGTAGGTTTCTTTTTCTTGGATTCTTTCACTTTTCATCAATGTTGAAGTTGATGAAGTGAAAAAAGGTTTAATTTTGCAACGGTCGAATTGTTGAGTGAGTGTGAGTGGGGAGTGGACAAAGACAACCTTTATTTTTATTTCTGTTCTACCCCAACCCACGATTTAACGTTCTTGTTTTTTTTCACAAAAAAAAATGAGTACTTGCGGGTAGAGCTGTCAATTTAGGCCCGGCCCACTGGGCCGGCCCAGTGACCCGATTTTTTTGTTGGGTCTGGGCTCTAAAATTAGTGGCCCAAAATCAACGGTATCTTTTTTGGCCCGGCCCGATTGGCCCGATGATATTATTGGGCCGGGTCGGCCAATGGGCTTCAGGCCGGCCCGTTACTTTTTTGTTTTAATTTTAAAATATGGTCCAACAAGAAAATGGAGCAATTTTTTAAGTAAAAAAATAATAAAAAAGTAAAGAAATTTTGTGTAAATCTCTAATATTCCTCCGTTTGTGTAAATCTCTAATACAAAAGTAAAAAAAATGGAGCAATTTTTTTAAGAAAATGGAGCAATTTTGTGTAAATCTCTAATATTTCTCCGTTTGTACCTGTCATGTCCTATGAAATAAAGGAAAAAAGTTAATTAAAGTTAGCAAACACCAAAGTACAGAGAAATTGTAAACTACACCGTGGAAGTCATCTTAACGAGACATTAAAACTATTTTTTTATAGTCAAAATTCTAAAAAGTCAATGATTTGTGGCCCGTTGGGCTGGCCCCTTGGCCCATAGGCTGGTGTTGGTCGGGCTCGGCCCGTAAATTTTGCAGCCCATCAGAACATTGGGCCGACCCGGCCCGGCCCGTATATGCTGTTTGGCCCGATGGCCCGGGCCGGGGCGGGCCGGCCCAAGTCCGGCCCATTGACAGCTCTACTTCTGGGTGAGCAAATTAAATCTCTCGCCGGTGAATCATTAAAATTGACTATAGGATATTGTGTAAAATGATATGAATGACTAAGATTGAATCAACCGGTATTAAATCTCAACCGTTGACGAATTTTTATATTACATGTTAGAGTCATATTTAATGGTTCAATAGTGAAAGATTTGATTTGTTATCTCACCTAGAACACCTAAAAAAACGTTTCGTGTTTCTTAATTTTTTTTCAAGATGCTATATAACCCGACGAAATAGTGTCCCGAATCCAATCATCCTCATGTGATCTGGTTCTTAAATATAGGCAATCAACGCTGATCAACTAAATGTAGCTAAAAAACAAAAGAACAATATAAATTATATAATATATATTGTCATAAAAAGAATGATTTAATTAATAATCAATTTGGTGTGATATTTGGTTTTATGGGACCAAACTAATAGTAAGTTATAAAAGTTGGAGACTTAATTAATATTAAGTTTTAGTCACCTCGAGAACTTGAGGGGACTAAATTGAATAGTGTTTTGAAAATATCAAATGACTAACTAGGAATGAGTTAAATATATTTTAGTACCTATGAAATTTACAAATGTTGCTTTAGTCCCTATAAAAAAAAGACAAAAGTTAAGTGTTGTTTTATATGCTGGTCGGTGTTGTTTTCCAATTGAGAACAAGTATTTGGTACGAATAGTTTTGTAAGAAATGTACATAAAAATTGAATTAACGGTTGACCAAATAACACAACACATTAACATAAGTGGGTACGAGTTTATTCTTAGAGCATCCTCAATAGGGAGTTCTTACTCATTAAGAGTTAGACTTTAATAGGTACCCCCATTATAGAGAATAAAAAATGGGTACCCATTTAGTAAATTTGTTGGGTTCTAGATTGGAGAGATGAAGTTCTTACTAAATACTACTATTAAAAAATTATAAAAGAGGGATGTGTATAGATGGAACCCATTTAAATACCTAAATGAGACTTTATCCATTGTGGATGCTCTTATGTTTCTTATCGTATTAAGAAGCTTTTTTCTTTCCAATTACACCATGACACGTAGATTAATTTTTACAAAAATAAGTAAAAGATAGTGAATAATAATTGTTCAGTACTTTGCTGTCTTTCCGGGTTGATCCGAGACTACAGTTGGTAGTGCTCCTGTCGGGTCGGATCTCCCTGTGTTTTGAGCGAGAGGGGGGTACCTTCAAAGACACTCCGACTCTCAGGTCAGTAGAGAATCGTGGAGTATGCAGGTTAGAGGGTATGCGTACCTTTTGTGGCTATGCGAGCCTGTATTTATAGAGATCAGTGCTAGCTCTGAGTCGTTGGATCGTTCGGGTAAATCTGAGCCGTCGAGGCTTGATGGATTGGGTTGTGGATGTGGATCCAAGGAATTGGACTTGTCCATGCTCAAATAGGCGCATGAGCCTCAAGGCCCAATGTGGAATGCAGGGTAATGGATATGGATCCTTGACATTGGGCTTGTTTGGATCCAGCTCGCTTATTGGGCCTCATGGCCCAGTCTAGAACAATATTAATAACAAATCAATGTGTCACTTTGTGACAAAAAACAGCACCAATCACACATATGGAACTACACCTAAGTTTTTTCCACAAAAAATTTCACTCACTTTTAGTCCCCACATTTTTCTCTATCCATACATTTACTTCTCATGACTTTTAATAGCGTTGTTTTGAGTTTTTTAATAGTTCTTTTAAAGTACTATTAATAGTAACCAGGGACTAAAAAGATGAACGGAGGAAAGTGTGAGGACAAAAAAGTGAGTGAATTTTTTAATAGGACTAAAAACAAAATTTTAACATTTTATAAAGACCAAAAAATGTATTTAACCCTTATGAATATTGTTCATTTAAGGGACCTCTCCCAAGCGATGTCTCTCCATACACACCAGTCAGGGTTTGGATCAAACCCTGACCAAATGCTTAAGGGGCCCAATCAACTTACCACTTGTACCATACCCACTTGGTTATGAATATTGTTTATGTCAGAGACTAGTTTGAAATTTTATTAAATTTGAGGGACTAAATTTATTATTTTTTTTGGTATATGGGATTAAATTTACAATTAACCCTAAAAGATTGCATAGTATTTATATGCATTGTCACTTGGGAGAAGTTCGGGACGTTATTTCGCGGCATAGAGTATTTTCCTTCTTTTTTACTTTTATCTTATTCTTCATTTATTTATTTGACAAAAATCTTATTCTTTATTGTTAAAAAACATTCTTAAACTAAACCCTTGACGTAATTACTAAACATATAATTCTTTATATTTAATTTATAAAGTATATAAAAATAATAATTAGTCCTTACGATATGTTAAGTTTGTTTAAATTAGTTTATAATTTTATGATAAACTAATCCATAAAATTTTAAAAGTGATTATTTACGAGTTAATATTCTCTCCATTTCTTAAAAGAAACATAATGTTTTATTAGTATAGTTTACAAATAGACATAAAAGCAAAATATGTATTATATTTTTTTATAGAAATATATGTATTTATACAGGAAAAAATTATAGCAATGTATCCCTAAGCCACTTGAGATTATTAAGAAGATCAGATCAATCAGAATGCCTACCGTTTGCAACTTCCTATAGTCAGTCACAAGTCCTATTTTTGTTTATCAATACAACTCAAGTCCTATATCCCACTTTGGACCTAAAAAAAATAACTTAAACAACTCATTTAATTGCTCTTCATTAACGATGCTTTAAAAATTCAACTGGCTTTAATTTTTCATTATAAAAAAAGTGATACTTATCACTTTTCTTCCATCGTAATTGTAAAATTCTACACACCCTTATGGTGTATTAGTAAGATCTTCACAATTACTCGTGGGATAAGTTATAAGAGAGCGTGACACAAATAAAAAAATAATTATAGTTATTGCATTAATTATTATATTGTTCGCATTACTCTTTGGATTTGAATTCTCTCATTCTACTCTCCCTACATCTCCATCGTTCCTCTCTATCTCTCTCTTAATCACTTTCACTCTCTCATTATTTGTTTATAATTTTTTAATGATGAGAGAGTGTGGAAGTAAGAGAGAGATAGAGAGGAATGAGGGAGATGTAGGAAGGAAGAGTAAAAAGAGATGATCCAAAATGTTACTCTTTTTTATAACTTGTCCAACAAGTACTTACGAGAATCCAAACTCCAAATTTTTTTAATATCTTAAAATACACACCACAAATTTTCAAACTTATATAGAATACACTTCCTAAAAAAAATCTGAATTATTTAAATCATTGATTCGCAGTTCATCCCGTCATAACTGGATCCAAGGCAACTTATTATATGGTGAAATAATCATCAAATACGTACTTTATATACAAACGCTCGAAAATGAACAACCAAAAAAACGCTTGAAAATCACTTATTATAATGTGGGTCCGGTAAACGTCAGAATAATAATGAAGGGGGGACACAGGAGAGAGAGGCAGCAGCACCAACGTGCGCTCGTGACATTGCCTAACGCAACCTCATTCCAACTTTTTTTTACTATTAGTCAGTAGTTTTCACCGGTTTTATCGTCTACGTCGGAGAATTTAGTTGGCCATTGATTTTTGCCTTTGTTGGCCTGTGTGATAACTGTTTTTGCCACACTCATTCCAACCTTTGAGTCTCAGACCCAATTTTTTTTATTCGTAAACGAAGTGGTAATTGTCATTAAAAACTCATGCACACCACTGTAAGGTCCCGGGTTCGAACTCGGGACATAGTATCCAGCCTAATAATTTCGGTATTTGCCAGTTGAGCTAGGTCCAGACCAAAAAATTCCGCTTAAGAAAATTATGCTTTAAATATATTACTATAGTTATTTTTTTCATAATGAACAAAAAATATTATAGTTATTAATACTGTCAAAAAATAATGACTAAAATTATATATACTTTTGTAAAAAAATATGATTATTTCAATAATATTGTATTTTTTATTAATCTCAAAAAAATATTGTATTTTTTATTTGGCTTAAATACCATTTTGGTCCCTGCAATTACACCGAATATCCATTTTAGTCTCTGTAAAAATATTTCTTTTAAAATAGTCCCTGCAAATATTTTTTTTATCTGTTTTTGTCCCTGCTATGATTTTTATAATGATTTGGCATATTTTAGCGAATGTGGCAGGGACCAAAACAGATAAAAAAAATATTTGCAGGGACCAAAACAGATAAAAAAATATTTGCAGGGACCAAATCAGCATAAAAATCATAGCAGGGACCAAAATAGATAAAAAAAATATTTGCAGGGACTATTTTAAAAGAAATATTTTTACAGGGACTAAAATTGATATTCGGTGTAATTGCAAGGACCAAAATGGTATTTAAGCCTTTTTATTTTTTATATTTGGTATAGATAAATAAAAAAATTGTTTAGAAGAGATGGTACTCATTGGTAATTATTCTAAGCAGAAAATAAAATAAAATAAAAACTGCATATTTTCTTTTCCCAGAAAAAAAAAATTAAAATTGTTCAATCAGCTTTCTCTTTGTTGCTAGCATGGTCCGAACCAAAAAAATCAGATTCGTCTTTGTTGTTAATGTTACCGAGTAGCGGCCCTCTCGAAATCAGCTTCATTCATCTGAATACGTAAGCAAAAATAGAGAGAGAATCTCAGAGAGAGAGAGAGAGAATCCCAATACAGAAAATTTCATTCTCTATTCAGTGATATCAGCAGCATCTAAACACTCAGAAAATTTCTCACCCTTTCGTACGGTAATTCACCTTTTACTATCACACTTCAAAATCTCATTTCATATATTATCATAATAAATTCATTTTCATGCAAACTATTTTTAATTTTTTGTTTCTACATTTTATTTACACATGCAATTTTTTTGAGAAATTGAAGTGTTTTGATTTTCTGGGTATTGCAATTTTCGACCAGATAATATGCAGGCATCAACACTAGCTGTTAAAGGTGGCATTTTTGGGGATCAAAAGCAAAGGCGTTTGGTGGGTTTTGGAGAATTCAGAAATGGGAGTGTTTTGAGACACAGAAGGGTTTGCATGGGCAAGAAATCCAATTATTGTGGCTTAAGGCTTGGTTCTGTTACTATGGAAACTGAGATAATTAGTGCAACAGTTGTTTCTAGTGGCATTTTTGGATCCTCTGCTGCTAAGTCCAGATCAGTCAGGGTTCATGTTTCTGGTTTGCATGCTCTTGCTAATGGCTTTTTTTGTTTAGTTTATTAGCTATTTAATAGTCAATTCTGTTAGTTTCAGAGAGTGTTGTGAGAGAGAACTGTTTGTTTATTATTGGATAGTCACCTCTTATAGAGGAAAAATGTACAAGCTCTACAAGAGCATTTCTGTTACAACAGAGAAGGTATACAGCCTAACTAACTAGGTGACTAAAAACAACTATTAGTTATTGCATTAGCTAATTAACCAATCCAAAGACTATTTTACAATTAACATCCTCCCTTAAACTGATCTGCGTACAAGCAGTCAGTTTAATCTTGTAATCTTGCACATCCCAAGCTGGCTCCTTAACTTCTCAAATGTCTCAACCTTGAGTGCTTTAGTCATTATGTCTGCTGTTTGATCCTGAGTTGTACAGTGGACCAATTCAATTCTGCCTTGCTTGCTCAGTTCCCTAAGGAAGTGGAATCGCACATCAATGTGCTTACTTCTTCCATGCATTACTGGATTCTTGCTTAGCTTGATTGTAGAAGTATTATCACAGAGAATCTTCATGCTGTCCTGTTGCCTTAGACCCAAACTGTCCAGTATCCTGCTTAACCAAATGCCTTGACAGGCACACACAGCAGCAGCAATGAATTCTGCTTCTGTTGTTGATAGTGTCACTACAGGCTGTTTCCTTGAACACCATGACACAGCACCATTTCCCAGTAGGAACACACATCCTGTGGTGCTTCTCCTGTCGTCTTGATCCCCAGCATAGTCACTGTCTGAGTAGATCTCCAATCTGTCAGTCCCTCCTCTTTTGTACAGAATGCCATAATCAATTGTACCTTGTACATATCTCATAATCCTCTTAGCTGCCATATAGTGTTTCTCAACAGGATTCTCCATGAACCTACTGATGAAACTCACAGCAAAAGCAATGTCAGGTCTAGTTGCTGTGAGGTACATAAGGCTTCCTATGATCTGCTTGTACATGGTCCCATTCACTGCCTTGCCTTCATCATTCTTGGATAGCTTTGTGCCTGTAACTATTGGTGTCTTTACTGCCTTTGATTCTTGCATCTGAAATCTGGAGAGGATTTCTTGTGCATACTTTTGTTGACAAACAAATATTCCATCACTTCCTTGAACCACTTCAACACCTAGGAAGTACTTCATCCTCCCTAAATCTGTCATGTCAAACTTCCTCTTCATTGAATCCTTGAATGCTTCAAACATATCAGTGTTGTTTCCAGTGAGTATGAGGTCATCCACATACAAACTTATGATCAAACAGTTTCCATCTTTATCTTGCTTTGTGAACAAGGTATGCTCATATGGACATTTAACATAGCCTTGTTCATCAAAGTAAGACTCAATCTTACTGTACCAGGCCCTTGGAGCTTGTCTTAAGCCATATAGAGCCTTTTGTAATTTATAAACCTCAGTTTCTCTTCCTCTGACAGTGTATCCCTGTGGTTGATCCACATATACTTCTTCTAGGAGATCACCATAGAGAAAGGCACTCTTTACATCTAATTGGTACACCTTCCAATCTCTTAAAGCAGCCACTGCCAAAATGCTTCTTATAGTATCCCACCTTGCCACAGGAGCAAACACCTCATCAAAATCTATACCTTGTCTCTGTGAGTATCCTTTAGCAACCAATCTAGCTTTGTGTTTCTCTATTTCACCAATTTCATTGAGTTTAGTCTTGTAAACCCATTTTACTCCAATCCTCTTGGCCCCTTTAGGTAAAGGTGTTAATTTCCATGTATTGTTCCTTTCAATGGATTGCATTTCAGCATCCATAGCCTTCCTCCAAACTTCATGTGCAGCAGCTTGTTCATAGGTGGTGGGATCATCTAGACAGTCCATCACAGCTAAGTTCATAATGTCATTGGTCTCAACATCAATTTCACTGAACAAGGAAGTATCAAAATCATTCAACCAAGCTGGTGGTCTCTTCACTCTTGGCTCCAGAGTTTCTTCTCTACTTTCTGCCTGTGTTGCCTCTGTCTGTGAATCTCTAGCATTGTTGCTGTGTGATGTTCCTTCTGCATCAGTAGTGATCTCATCTGTTACTTCTTCCCCAGTTTCCTCAATTTCTTCTTCCTCAGTATTGTCAACATTAGTCTTACTACTGTGGTCAGCTTGCCAATTCCAATACTCATCTTCTGAGAAAATCACATCCCTACTAACAATAACCTTCTTTGAGATGGGATCATACAGTCTGTATGCCTTAGATTCACTGCTTATACCCAGAAAAATACATTTTATACTTTTGTCATCAAGCTTTTTTCTCATGGCACTAGGAACATGAGCATTGGCTATATAGCCAAACACTCTAAAGTGGCTGACATTAGGCTTTGTATCTCTCCAAGCTTCTTCTGGTGTGACATCTTTCAAGGCTGTAGTGGGGCTTCTATTCATCAAATAAACTGCCCAGTTAGCTGCCTCAGGCCAGAAGGTCTTTGGCACATTCTTTTCTGCTAGTAAACTTCTGGTCATTTCCATTAATGTTCTGTTCTTTCTTTCAGCTATGCCATTCTGCTGAGGGCTATAAGCAGCAGTTAGCTGTCTTTTGATTCCATGTTCAGCACAGTATTCATCAAAATTCTTAGAGGTAAATTCCCCTCCCCTATCAGTCCTCAGACACATAATATTCTTTCCACATTCTTTCTCAACTAGTGCCTTAAAGTTCTTGAAACTTGCTAGTGCTGCAGATTTTTCTACTAAGAAGTATGCCCAAGTTTTCCTACTAAAGTCATCAATAAAAGTGAGGATATACCTTTTCCTTCCACTGGATTCTGGTGTAATTGGGCCACAGATATCAGAGTGCACTAGCTCAAGTTTGCTTGTGGCTTTCCAATCTGAAGCCTTTGGAAATTCATTCCTGTGTTGTTTACTCTTCAGGCAAGTGTCACAGTTTTTACTCGTATCTTTTATCTCTGGCAGGCCTTCAACCATCCCTTTCTGAGCCAAATCTTTCAAGCTCTTCATGTTCAAGTGACCAAATCTACAGTGCCACAGATGTGATTCATCTTCCTTTGCTGTGTATAGACAAGCTGCTGAGACTGCAGTAGCTATCACAGGAAATAATTTGTTCTTGGTCATCTTTGAGTTTATGATGAGTCCCTTCTCTTCATGATACACCTTGAGTTGATTCTGATGTAGGGTCACTGATACTTCAGTCTTCTGCTGCAGTTGCCCAAGGCTGATGAGGTTGTTCTTTAATCTTGGAATGTAATACACATTTGTTACTACCAAAATTGCTCCTTGAACTTTCAGTTTTACAGTTCCCTTTCCTTCAACAGTGATCTTGGATCCATCTCCAAGCTTCACTGTCTCTCTAAAGCTTTCATCTAGCATAGAAAACCATTCTTTTTCTCCACACATGTGATTACTGCAAGCTGAGTCAAGATACCAGATTTTCTCAATTCTTTCTATGGCTGCCTCAATCTTTGCCATTAGCAGCACCTCTTCATTCTCATCAGCTTCAGTGTAGTGAGCCTTCTCCTCACTGTTGGGACATTCATATTGAAAATGTCCCAGTTTCTTGCATCTGTAACACTCTAGAGTATCTTTATAGGATTGTCTGCCTCTTCCTCGTCCTCCTCTTGTAGAGCCACGGCCCCTTCCTCTTGTATTTCCCCTGCCAGCACTGCTTACCCTCAAGGCGTGTTCTTCTTCCTTGTGAGAGTGCATTCTTTGCTCATGAACCAGAAGACTTCCTTGAAGTTCATCAATGGTCATCTTTGTCACATCATTTCCTTCATCAATTGCTGCAATAACATAACTGAACTTCTCAGTCATTGTTCTCAGCACCTTTTCAACAATTTCTCCTTGATCCACCGTATCTCCAAACATCTTCATTTTGTTGACGATCGTGAGAATTCTTCCAAAGTATTCTGTAACAGATTCCTCTTCCCTCATGCTGATCAATTCGAATTCCCTCTTTGCTGCGCGCAGTTGGGATCTCTTCACCTTTGTCGTCCCCTGAAACTTCTGTTTCATCGAGTCCCAAATAGCCTTTGCCGAATCTTTCTCAAGGATTGTTTCAACAACCTCACGGTTGATTGATTGGAAGAGGTAATTCCTGGCCTTCAAATCCTTCAATTTTGCTTCATTGTTGGCTCTTATGTGTTCTTGCGTCGCTGGGTTTGGCAATCTTGGTACTCCTCCTTCAACAACGCTCCAATATTCTTTGGATCGAAGAAGGATCTCCATGAGCATGGCCCAGTGTTCGTAATGTCCGTCGAACTTTGGGATCGAGGCTTGCATGTAATTTGCGTTCTCTTTGTCCGCCATTGATGCGAACTTGATTCTTGAGTTCTTTACGGGTCCCTTTCTTTCTCGCTCTTGATACCACTTGTTAGTTTCAGAGAGTGTTGTGAGAGAGAACTGTTTGTTTATTATTGGATAGTCACCTCTTATAGAGGAAAAATGTACAAGCTCTACAAGAGCATTTCTGTTACAACAGAGAAGGTATACAGCCTAACTAACTAGGTGACTAAAAACAACTATTAGTTATTGCATTAGCTAATTAACCAATCCAAAGACTATTTTACAATTAACAAATTCAGTCCCTGAAATTTCAGTCATTGACAATATATCAACTTAGTCTCTGACATTTGCAAAAATGTTTCAATTTAGTTCTTTTTTTGCGAAATAGAGAGACCAAATTGATATAACGGAGAGACTAAATTGAATAATTTTGTAAATGTTAGAGACTAAATTGAATTTTTGTGAAATATCAGGGACCAAATTGGCTAATAACTTATTTTTTTGGACTGCATTTGCTAGAGATATGGAATGTGCTTAATTCATGTAGATGGGCCATGTTTTGTTTGCTTGATGATTCATAGTTTGGCTTTCTTGGCAAGACTGATTTTTTTATGCTTTAATTTTGTTGTTGACCTGCATTGGTGTTTTCTAGAAGCCTCTGCAGGTCTATGTGCCTATGCTATTTGCGTTTGTTTTGTTGCTTTTGTTGACTTAGATAGTTAATTTTTGGTGCCTAATTTCCTCAAAAATGAAATTCTGTGACTGGTTTTAGGACAATGCATATTATAGTTTGATAGAGAGTCCTGTTTTTTTACAACTCAATCTTACACCTAAAAGTATACACCATATAAAATACGGTTCGCTTTAGTGTGTGAGGAATTCCGAGGAGAGAAAAAATTAATAAAAAACAAAACTGTATACAAATAATATACGAATACGGTGTAGGTGTAAGGTTTGGGTGTCAGAAAAACATTTCTCTTGTAAAACTATGTTAAGAATCTATACTATGGAGTTCATTTTTTGTACTCTTTTGCTCCTTGGTGGCTCTAAATATCATCTTAAGATATGTGACATTAATATGCTCATGTGTGCATTTGCATTTACAAGTCTTATATTTGCGAAGTCCGTAAACAGCTTTCCTATGTTTCGGAAGCTTTTTGTGTGAATCTGGTACTTCTATATACTTCAGTTATTAATGTGCTCTTTAAACAATCATAGCAAGTAAAATTGGTTTGCAGATGGAGATATCGAGAATGTTGCCCCCATTGTTCCTCAGGGAAAATCTTCTGGGACTGTTCTACCCTTTGTTGGCGTTGCTTGCCTTGGAGCCATTTTATTTGGATACCATCTTGGGTATGGATAGCCTTTTCATTTTATTTGGATGACATGTATTGAAACTTATGTAGAGCTGTTACTATTTTTCATTGAATATTATGTTTGTGTTGGATAAATCTAGCAATGTCCTGTTTGGTATAGGGTGGTAAATGGTGCTCTCGAATACCTTGCTAAGGATCTTGGAATCACTGAAAATACTGTTCTTCAAGGTACTGGTATTTTTTTTTAAAGAATACATATTTTTGGTTGTAAATTACTTCAAAATTTATGATTGATTTTTTAGACAATGAGAAATGTGGATATTCATGAAAAGACTGTCTCTTGTTTATTCACTCATGGTGATGTTACTGCTACATAAGCGAAAATATGGTTAATCTTTATGGCAGACAGTTTAAGGTTTAATTACTCAGGAGGTTCCTGAATTCTTTGAGAATTTCTAATTAGGTCCATGGACTAAAAACAATTGTAATTGTGTCTTGCATATTAAACTTTTAAATAAATTTTAATTAGGTCTCTTAACTTTTAAATAATTTGTAATTAGGTCCTTGTGTTCATAGACTTGATTACAAATCATTTAAAAATCTAAAGACCTAATTATAAATTATTTAAAAGTTCATAGACCCGATTAAATATAGAGACCTTCATGGGTACCAGAATTCATCTTCAATAACCAGAAAATGTGAAAACAGAACTGAATTATATTCATTCAATTCTGGAAAACACCCAGAATTGGAACAGCAGGACAATGAAAAAAGGAATAAAATGGAAAGCTAGAATGAGGCAATTCGATAGTGCTTCTCTCTCCCAAGAATTCCAACTGATTCCCAAACTAATTCCAGCCAAAACTCTAATTTTCCCTCACTCCCACCTTTATACCACCCACACACTTTTTCCCTCCCAATTGCCACATCAGCAATTGGTTACAATAGCAACTCATTTCCCTCCCTAAGCTATGATTCCCTACATCAAACTCATTTATCCCCCCCCATACAACTTATTTATCTTGGGGTCCTAACAGACCTCATTACCAATTATTTACAAGTTTAGTTTAAATTTTGCTACTTTTGTTAACATGTGAATCTTTTCCCTTTTACCTTTAGCTTTTGTTTTCGAAGATCCTAGCTTCACTTGTTTGTGTGTCCAATCAATTTCTCTCTTGATTCTCTTGTGTGTGAAATCCATGAACAGGCTGGATTGTCAGCACGTTACTTGCTGGTGCCACTGTTGGTTCATTTACTGGTGGAACATTGGCTGACAAATTTGGCAGAACTAGGACTTTTCAGTTAGATGCAATCCCTCTAGCAATTGGAGCATATCTCTGGTCTGTCAATTGTTGTTGAGTACAAAATTTGATGTTTTAACTATTTTTGAAATCTGGTTTATTAAACTATGACATAATTTCAGTGCTACGGCCCAGAGTGTTCAGACGATGATCATTGGTCGTTTGCTAGCTGGTATAGGAATTGGTGTTACATCTGCTATAGTACCACTATACATATCTGAGGTGGTGATTTGTAAATTATTCTAATCTCTATGATTGTGATTGCATCTTTTTTACAGACCGTGTATTAACTTGTTCTGATTGGCAGATTTCACCAACTGAAATTCGTGGTGCACTCGGATCTATTAATCAACTCTTTATATGTATTGGAATTCTTGTAGCCCTGGTGGCTGGTCTGCCTCTGTCAGGAAACCCTTTATGGTATTACGTTGTTTCACCTTACCACTTTTTTGTTTTTGTTTGGGGGAATGACTAATTACCTCTAGAGATGGTAAAATGCATGTTAGAGATGGAGGTTACTATACTCAGTAGAAACGATTTTCTTAGAAAAACTTTCTTACTACTATTGCATTATTATTTTGTGTGTGACAGAAGAAACATGCTCCTGGGAGTATATTCCAAATAAGAACTGATGTTATGGTCATAGTTGTGCACGAAAATTTGATGGTTAATTTTTAATAGTTTGATTTATGTAGTTCAGAAATATGACTACAGATGTCCTATTCATTGTTTCATGTTTTAATCTTATCATCATTGACACGAATGAATAGGAGAATTTAGGGGTTGTGAACATATATGCTTTTGGATGTTTAGAGATATAATATAGAAACCATTTATGTTTCTTCACCTTACAACTTAAGCTTTTGAGATGGTTCGTGAGATGATCAGAGCCTCCATATGACCAAGTGGTTGATAGGATATCTTGTTGGCAGGTTGTTATGTTTAGTTAATTGGTAGTTATAAGTGACAATTGGTTAGGAATTTATAAGTGATAGTTAGTTACTAACTAGTTAGATGACAATACACCCCACTTGTATATAAGGGGCTTCACTAGAGTAGACTCGTAGAGTATTCATGATGTCACTTGTTTAGAAATTTTTAGGAGAATACTTTGTCTGGTTAGGAGTCTTTGACTCTGTGGTTCTTTTCTTGTATTCACCATTGTAGAGCCTTTGTTCTCATCTTTTTCATTCAATAAACACAGTTTCGTACTCTTGAAATTACGGGTCTAGACTTCGATCCTCACTACCTTATCTTCTAATAAAAGTTTAATTATAGCACATGGTAGGTGAATCTGCACATGGTCCAAACTTCTAACCCAATGGACTCTTGCGTGCGGGGTGTTAGAGATATTATATAATATAAAAGTCATTCATTTGGTTACACCTAACAAGTTAAGCTTTTGAGATAGGTGGTTCATGATAGGATAAACTACGAATGTGAATTAATACTTTCAGTATTGGAATTTTGCAACTTCGGTAAAAGGTAATTGAAGTCTTCGACAAGCAATGTGCAAATTTGATTTATACAACACAATAATAAATCCATTTTTTGCCTAAAGTTTACTTTTGTCAGATATATGAAATTGGGACTTAGTGTTTCCACATTACAGAAGTAATAGCTCATTTTTACATCCAAGCAGCTGGATTCACTGGAAAGTTTTACTCCTTTAGTCATTTTAATTGTTTTCTTTTGAAAATAATTCCTCTAGGTTGATTTGGTTGTGTTAGTTTCATGTTTATGTTCAAATTTTGATTCTTCGTTTTCACGGTTTTTAGTTTTCTTTTCTTCTTGGAGGATCCAGAATGATTTGTTGGTCAGTTTTCTACTTCTTGCAGCCTCATCATGTTTTTTTTGTGACTTCATCAGGTGGCGGACGATGTTTGGCGTTGCAGTAGTTCCATCTATTCTGTTAGCTCTAGGAATGGCAATTTCTCCAGAAAGTCCCCGTTGGCTTTACCAGGTTTTCCCGCAACTCTGCGTTATCATTTGTTGCGGAAGCTTTAAGTTTACATGTCAATTAAACCATTGAAAAAAAAAGCTTGCCTTTAACAAAGAAAAAAAGCTTATGCCTTAAACCATTGAAAAAAAAAGCTTATGCCATTGAATTAAACTACAAGATTATTTAATGACAGTAAAGAACATTAAAGTAGATATTAATCATGTTTAAAATACACATTATCAATTTCCTTAAACGCTTAAACTGGGTTGACAGTGAGAGTCGTGGGACATGTATTTTGTAATAATCTAAAAGAATGTACATATATGTAGTCGTCTGTGTACATCTGTTAAAAATTTAAAGAGATAATTTTATTGTAGGTTTTTTGAGAAAATTCGATGTATTGTTTTACAGCAAGGAAAAATCTCTGAAGCTGAAAAGGCTATTGAAACACTATATGGAAGAGAAAGAGTTGCTGCAGTTATGTATGACTTAAGAACAGCAAGTCAAGGTTCTTCTGAACCCGAAGCAGGGTGGTTAGATCTGTTTAGTGGCCGATATTGGAAAGGTATCCTCGATTTCATTTTTGTCTAATTCTAAGTTTCATAACACCATGCACAAAAATTCAGTGCTAACCCACATCTTTTGATGGTTATTGTTTTCGTGTCTGTTATATGAAATGGTGTGTAAAAAAATTCTTCTTGCAGTCGTCAGTGTCGGGGCTGCACTTTTCTTATTCCAACAGTTGGCGGGAATAAATGCTGTGGTGTATTATTCAACTGCCGTGTTCCGCAGTGCTGGAATTGCTTCTGATGTTGCTGCAAGTGCTTTGGTTGGTGCATCAAATGTTTTTGGTTAGTATTTTTAAATCTGAAATTTGTTTATAGTGTCTTCAACTAAAACAAGGTTTGCACATGTTGTGAAAATATGTCGTGTTTCTGACTTCTGTTTTATATTGTTGCAGGAACTGCTATTGCTTCTTCATTGATGGACAAACAAGGAAGGAAAAGTCTCCTTATCACAAGTTTTAGTGGGATGGTAATGACATGGCTATTTTAAAAACACATCTCTATTTGATCTTAAGTAGAAAAATGTGAGATATTGCATGATAGATTAATGATATGCGAGAAACATAACAAGTTTAAATGTAAAATATTGATTTTTGTGAGTCCATCAGCTTCATTCCATTTCTTGTGTAATATTATTTATTCACCTTATTATTATTCACTGAAGAAACACTCTTTTTTATTCATAAATATAATTAACAACATTTTCTTGATGTCTTTCCCACAGGCTGCTTCTATGTTGCTTCTTTCTCTATCTTTTACATGGAAGGTCCTTACGCCATACTCCGGCACGCTTGCTGTCCTGGGAACTGTTCTGTATGTCATTTAATTTCATCAACAACAAGGATTCTATTCATGAAAAGCTTAACTTCAATTTTGTTTATTATTTCTGTTGACTCTATGATCTATGAATTTTAACCAGCTATGTCCTATCCTTCTCTCTTGGTGCTGGTCCTGTGCCTGCCCTTCTTCTACCGGAGATATTTGCTTCTCGAATTAGAGCAAAAGCAGTTTCTCTCTCATTAGGCATGCATTGGGTGAGAATTCACAAACTTGATTCTAGATGATTTTGATTTGGTTAGAATTGAGTTTGAATTGATTTGTGTTTGGAATTTTTTGTCTCAACCAGATTTGTAGTAAAACTTGGTTAAAAATTTCAACCTAATGTATAAGCTGCATTTTCTCATTTCTAACCTACTTTTAGAAACAAACTTTTTTTAGTTTGCTACAAACAAACATGACTTTTTTGGGGTAAAATCACATTTACTGTGAATAACAGTAGCTACTCTTACATGCAATATAAGAGTAGTTGCTTGTTCTTAAGGACAGAAAGATAAACAACAACAAATAAAAGAAGTAATCTTGAGATGCCATAACAAACTTGGGCCTTGTTTGGATTTGGCTTATTTAGGCTTAAATAGTGTTGACACAAGCAGTTGTGACACTATTTGGGAGAGCTTATAGAAATAGATTATGACATGTCCATAAACTGTTTTCAACTTATTTCCATATACTATCCAATTAGCTTATGAAAATAGTTTGACTTTATTATATGTTTTATTTTAGAAATAGTTTACTCATAAACACTTATATCATAAACGCTTAAGCTATAAATGTATAGTTAAACTGTTTATCCAAACAGGGCTTAGTCACACAGTCGCACATGTGTCTGCACATCTCGATTTTCTAACTACTATAACTGAAGAACATTCCTAAAAAATGGCTTCACTAGGAGTTCTTTCTTATTGAATGATATTATATGCTACACTAAGTCTTGTTGGTTGCTTAAGCATTGTATCTACAATGAAATTACGGTTTGTTTTTTTCTTGTCTATCAGATCTCCAACTTCGTAATCGGCCTCTATTTCTTAAGTGTTGTAAACAAGTTTGGTATCAGCTCAGTATACCTGGGATTCTCTGCTGTATGTGTTCTTGCTGTTCTGTACATAGCTAGTAATGTTGTCGAAACAAAAGGTCGATCGCTGGAGGAAATAGAACGCGCTCTTAGTTCTTCAACTTGAACAAATTTCAACAAGTGCATGTGGTCATAATTCCAATGTTGCTCAATAAGAGTGGTAACATCAAATTTTGCTGGTGTGCAAAGATGGTAATGGTAATAATAATGCATAATGTTTAGTCAAGCATCTGTATTCAGAGTACCATGTTTTAAGATTTTTTTTGTCACAATGTATGTTTAGTAGTGGTAGATATCAGCAAGGGATTCACTTCAGTTGTTAGGTTGAATAACTCGGGCGGTTAATCTTCGAAATGAGAGAATTTTCTCGAGCTTCCTTTTTGATATAATAAAGAGTAATGTTGATACTAATTGTATACTTTTCTGAGTTTCTGGAGGGAATAAAGAATAGTGGATTTGTATGAGTGAGTATATATTGGATGAATGGTATAACTACATAGTTGTAGCTCAAAAGGAAAAGAAAAAGGTAAGGAGTTGTTTACCATTTAAAATCATTTCAAATTCCATTTTCTAAAATATGTTCATTTTAAATTGTTAATAAGAAGTGCAAGGCTTAGATAGTGAACAATTGTGATTTTGAGAAAAATGGGAGACTAATGTACTTTTGATAACAATGAAAACGGTTTTTTTGTTACCAAGTGTATTTATGAGAATGCTGGATAAGTTTTCAAAAGTCGTAAAAGAAAATGGTGAGTGAAATATTGTATCTATATTTTCTTTTTTTTGTTCTACATAATTTTCGGTGAGGGGATGATGCCACTCTAAGATTGGGAAAATCTTCAAATTTTTTGAGCACTTACAAAAAGAATTACATTTAACTCAATCCCTCGAGGATTTGTATCTATATTCTCTAATCTTTATTAGTTTAAGTAAATAAAAATAAAAACATGAAACAAAGGGAAGGGAAAGGAAGTAAACGGCTTAAGAAGGTATACAAAAAGTTAAATAAATATGCACCCTATATTTCATGTAGTTGATGTTTGTAAGATAGGCAACATAAGTAGCTACAACATAAAACCACGAGTTACAAAACAATCAACTCGTATACAATAATGTGAATACAATTTAACATCCCCCGAATTACGACTAAATAACACATACATCTCTATTTTAAAAAGAACACTCACCTCCCAAAACTGAGACAATGACTTGATTGATGCTCGCATTCCTCCTCATCCCAAAACCGAGACAATAACTTGATTGATGCTGATTCAATAGAAAACAAAAGAAAATCAATGGAAGTTAAGTTTTGAGGCACTTATATCTATCTTTCATTGTTTTTTTTCGAAAAGACGTCGAAAAACCTCTTGAAATAAATCCATTCCACATAAATTCCAAAACCTCCAACCATGCCTTTCCGGTATGAAATAAATCCATTCCACATAAATTCCAAAACCTCTTGAAAAAAGCAGGATTTAAACCATCCGGCCCAGGCGCTTTATCTGAGTACATTTGGAATAAGGCATCTTTGAACTCACCAATTTCTAACGACTTAAGTAATTCAGCATTATCATCATTAGTCAACTTGTTAGTAACATACCTTGTCACCTCCTCGTAGGCACCCCTACCCCCTCGGAACAACTCCTTGAAATACCTCGATGCCACTTCACCAATCTCCCTCTGCTCCGTTACTATTTCCCCATCCTCCCTAGTTAGTCTAGTAATCATATTTTTCCTCTTTCTTGCACTAGCCATGGCATGGAAAAATCTAGAGTTTGTATCCTCATCCCTCAACCAATACACCTTCACTTCCAAAACGCCTCCTCTTGGCTAAGTAACACACCAAACCTCTCTTTTGTTTCTTTAAGGCGCCGCTCAGACTCCCCATCCTCTCCCCCCCTTAACTCCTCAATCTCCCTTCTACACCCATTGATAGCTTCTCTATACCGAGACCTTAATCGTTTTCCCCACTCATCTACGGCATCAGTATAACTTTTAACCTTTTCCATGAAATCTCCATTTGACCCCTCCCTCCAACTATCCTCAACAACTATAGGTAACTCTGGCTCCTCCAACCAAGCATTCTCAAATCTAAACCCCCTACGATTCATCCTCCTATCTCTCTCAACCAACCTCAAACAAATAGGTGAATGATCGGATTTATTAGACACACCAAGGGAAAAACGATAAGAAGGGAAAATATCTAACCAGCTTTGAGTAACTAGCCTTTGAGAAGGAATCCATGGCAGCGCATCACTGACGGGACCATGCGCGGTGGTGAACGTGGTCGGAGGGTGGAGAGCGGCAGCGAAGGGCAGTCCAGCAATGATGATGTCTAATCTGGGACGGCGAAGGAGCGGTGGTGCCGCTGTGAAACAAAATGATGTCAACGAAAACATTGTGTTATGCTAAACTTGTTTTGGGAACCTTCAGGTAAGAAGATTATTGTTGATTGCAAGGACTAACATTTTATTGCACAAACTAACAAACAAAATGTTATTAAATTTGTGGTGTCTCTGTGTTGCTATTTTCTTTCCTTAATCTTCTGATATCATCATTTTTGTTAATAAATTTTGGATCCTTTTAAGTTGCAGAGAAACTAAGCTTCAACATCAGATAAGCCACTGGTGCGAAGGTATGGTTACAGTTTTCTTTTCTGTTTTATCTTTCTTTATTATGTGGTTGATTAGATCTAATGTAAAATTCTGCTCTCCAAATTTTTGTTTTTGTTCCTTCCCCCCATTTTTCCTTCATGTTTTTTATAGAATGCTCAAATTCCTGCACCCCTTTTGATATTTCAGGACAGTGTTATTACTTATAATTAGTAAATGACAACACACATACAAAGATAAGAAGCTTCCTTGCTATGGGTTGTTACCTGGTCCTCTTTTTTTAGATTTAGAGTCTTAAATAAATTTTATTTGTTAATGTTTCTTACCTTTATCTATATTTAATGCACAGAGATTCCATACTATCATATCACAAATTCAGAGCTTCCCATGTGAGAATCAAATTTAGAGTTTGGATTTTAAATTGTTACATATTCTTGCTTGGTAATTGATATATTATGCTGGTTAATTTATATCATACTCAAGTGCAGGTGCTTGATTTAAAAAAAAAAAAAAATTGTCAGCACATATGTTTTATTGGTACCTAAATGATGCTTATTGAGGGAGTTCAGTTCCCTAATACTTTCTTCTATTTTATGTAAGCCTTAAAATTGGTCTGAAATTCTCCAAAAAAGATACTTGTACAGCTTATCAGCTCAAGTCAATCTGTATTAATTGCTATAGGTTAAATGCTGCAAGTTGACTTTCAAGGTCACTGATATCAAGGATCTCTTGGGGAGTTTAATTACTGCTTTGACAAAGCCTTTGAAAAGTTCTATGACACGTACACTGCAACAAGGTAGTAGTTATCTTTATTTTTTCAAATTATTTCTCTCATACTTAATCTACTTTCGAATGTGGTTATATAAAACTCATTTTCTGCCTTAATCATGTTTAGGGAGAAAAGTGCAAATTTCTCAATGTTGGACCTCATCACTTCACATACAAGGGTTTACAAATTTGTTTCAAGTGGTACTAGCCTTTTACTAACTTTCATATTATGTACTATATAGCTAGGTTGTTGTTGATAAAGGTGAGACAAATAGCAAAGGCCATGACAAAACGAAGGTGAGACAGATCTGGCATCTCGAGACCTCCAAGGAGCTCCATCCTCCGAGTATAATGGCAAGCATTCTGCTGATGGTGTTTGCTGTAGATTTCGTAGCTGTGTTACTATCAGTTTCAAATGTGTTTTGTTCCATCTTGATGGAATTAATGCACACATAGGATTCCCTTTCCTCTATTGTTGCTGATAGAGGGTTCTACAGCTACCAAGAAATTAGAGTAAAGACCAGAAGATAAAATGCAGGAATTTAAAACTGAGAAAAATAAAGAGGCAACTAGGTTTTTCATTCCTTCTAAAGAGGCAGCATGACACTTAAATACTTAGGGTTTTCTATGACTAATGGATCAGACAGACACTTGGGCCACAGGCCACTTAAGGACATAAAGTTAAAATTAAAACAAAGACAAGGTCCACTACTAATTTCACCGGAAATATTACTAAATAAAACCCTTCAGCCATCCTGGCTTTTGGGCTACACGCTTGGGCCTGCTGGATACACCCTCCAATTTGCTAACATTACTCCCGGATCCAATGAGAACCTTGTCCTCAAGGTTCAAGGCGCCACGTGGCAGGACGGTAGTGGCTGTGGACGAGTCAACCGCGTCGTCGGTCAAAGGCCGCGTGGGATAGGAAAAGTTCGCTTGATTTAAATCTCCATTGAAATCCGCAGTTTGAATGAATGGTGCTGATTGATCCTGCAGAGGAAAGGTGGGATCCGATGGCTGGTAGTGATTCACGCTGTCCCGAGGCAGAGCTGCAGGCGCGCGTGGGTCAGAGGCAGCAGGCGCTGTCAGCGCCTTTTCAGGCGCGTGGGGTCGCATGGAGCCAGTCTTGGAATGAAGCGCCAAATCTGATGGTGAGGAGGAATTCTGGGGAACAGGTACATCATCGGACGGCGCAGAGTGTGTAGCGTGTATTGGGTGTAGTGCTGCGCCAGTTAAAGCCGTTTGTTGGAATCCAAAGTCAATCAATGGACCAGATTTCGGATTGAAATTCGATGGCTCAGATTGATGCACCGTTGAGAAATCTAAAGACCCACTTCTTACTATATATTCTGTGTTTTCTCTCTCTGTACTCGCATGTAGCTTCTTTTTCTCTGTACTTCCCCTTATCTCTCTGGCCTATTCTTTCTTACTGTCTGCAACCAAATCTATCTCTTTCCCTTTAGATTTTTCCAAATCCTCAGAGATAGATTTTTCTTCCTGTGCACTAGCGAGTTCGTGAACACCCATATCTTTTGGAATGGGAACAAAGTGAGAACCTGGGTCATTTCCATAGTAAGCCCTCAACTGGGAAACATGGATCACTGGATGGATCCGTGAATCAGCAGGAAGATCCAACTTGTAAGCCACTGTTCTGACACGACTGACCACCTTAAAGGGGCCAAAATACCTCTTTGCAAGCTTCTGTGAGGTGCGACGGTGAACTGTCTGTTGGCGGTATGGCTGCAAACGCAGGAGAACCATGTCGCCTGGTTCAAAGGTGCAATCTATTCTCTTCTTATTTGCTTGTTGTTCCATCCGTTTTCTTGTTTTTGTTAAGTTTGCTTTCAAAATACTCAGTATCTCTTGCCTTTCCTGCATAGTGGTCTCTAGAGATTGAATGGAGGATTCACCTTGGATATAATCAGGAATGGTCGGGGGTGAACGACCGTATAGTGCTTCAAAATGCGACATCTGTATAGCCGAATGGAAGGATGAGTTGTACCAATATTCTGCAAGATGGAGGAACTTGTACCATTTGCGGGGATGGTCGCTGGTGAAACACCTCAAGTAAGCCTCCAAACTTCTATTCACAACTTCTGTCTGCCCATCTGTTTCTGGGTGGTATGCTGTGCTGTACCTCAGAGTGGTTCCTTGCACACGGAAGAGTTCCTTCCAAAAATGACTTAGGAACAGAGGATCCCTGTCAGAAACGATCGATTTTGGGGTGCCATGCAGACGGCAGATCTCAACAGCAAATCGGGAGGCCAGATCTGGAGCAGAGAACTTAGTTGGGAGAGCCAGAAAGTGCACATACTTCGTCAAGCGATCACAAACTACCCAGATGACAGTATGACCGAAAGAGTTAGAAAGGTGAGTAATGAAATCCATAGATAAATCTTCCCATACCTTTGCTGGAACTTGTAAAGGCTGTAGTAACCCTTGTTTTTTCTTTGGCATGTATTTATTATGTTGACACACTGAGCAACTGCGGACAAAAAGCTTGACATCTTTGTAGATGCCTGGCCATAAGAAAGAAGCGGCGATCCTTGCTAAAGTAGGTTGGAGACTTGAGTGGCCAGCAATAGGTGTCTCATGATACTCCTTCAGCAGTGCATTGCAAAGTCCTGCTACCTCAGGTACATAGATCTTCTCTTTGTAGTATAAAAGGCCATCAGTTACTCGAAAGAGCTGTTGCATGTTTGGATCTGTTTGCACCTTTGTGATAAGTTCTTTTCCCTCTTTGTCTTGTGTGTAGTATTGCTGAAGTCGTGAGATGATTGTGGGCACAACAGATGAAATGGTCAACAACAGACAAGCTGCTTCTGTGTATTTACGACTGAGAGCATCAGCAACTTGATTGTTTTTGCCAGGTTTGTAAAAAATCTCGAAACTAAATCCTTGTAACTTAGAAGCCCACTTTTGTTGTTCTGGTGTCTGGATTGTCTGAGTGAGTAGATTTCTCAAACTCTTTTGATCTGTAAAAATGTGAAAGTGTCGCCCGATGAGGTATTGCCGCCATTTTTTTACTGCCTCAGTTACTGCATACATTTCTCGGACATAGACTGAAGATCCTTGCATTCTACCATACATCTTTTTGCTGAAGAAGGCAAGAGGATGCCCCTCTTGGGAAAGCACAGCACCAATGGCTACTGCAGAAGCATCTGTTTCAACAACAAACACTTTGGAGAAGTCAGGGAGAGCCAACACAGGAGTTTCTGTCATTTTTTTCTTTAATGTTGTAAAAGCTGTATCTGCTTCTGTACTCCATGTAAATTTAGTGGAACGCAACAAATCGGTGAGAGGAGCAGCGAGTGTGGCGTAGTGGCGAACAAATCGTCGATAAAACCCGGTGAGGCCTAAGAATCCTCTGAGAGTCGTGAGAGAACGAGGCACCGGCCACTCTAGAATAGCTTTAATTTTCTCCAGATCGGGGGTAACACCATTAACAGAAATATCATGACCTAAGTAATCAGCTGTAGAGACTGCAAAAACACATTTAGATAACTTGGCAACAAAGCGATTTGTAGCAAGCAAATCTAAAATAAGTTTTAAATGAAGTAGATGATCAGTGTAACAACGGCTATAAATGAGTATATCATCAAAGAAAACTAAAACAAACCGTCGTAAATAGGGACGTAGAAGATCATTCATTGCTGATTGAAAAGTACTAGGAGCATTAGTTAAGCCGAAAGGCATTACCAAAAACTCATAGTGCCCATCAAAAGTTCTGAATGCTGTTTTGTGAGTATCTTCTGGTACAACCCTAATTTGGTGGTAGCCTGACCGAAGGTCAATCTTTGTAAAAATAGATGCAGAACCCAGTTCATCTAAGAGCTCATCAATTGTTGGGATTGGAAAACGATCTCGAACTGTAACGGCGTTAAGAGCTCGATAGTCAACACAAAAACGCCATGAACCATCTTTTTTTCTTACTAACAGCACTGGGGAGGAAAATGGGCTGTTACTGGGCACGATGATACCCTCCTTCAACATATCCTGTATAATGGTAGTCATTGCCTCCTTTTGTGAATGTGGGTATCTATAGGGTTTGACATTGACTGGTGGGGTGTTTGGAGTGATGGGTATTTGATGGTCATGAGGTCTAGATGGTGGTAGGCCATGGGGGTCTTGGAAAACAGTGGGAAAGGACTGTAGGATAGTATGTATTTCTTTGGGGAGGGTGTTAGAGAGTGTGTCAAGTGTTAGTTTCTGGTGAATGGGAGAGGTAGGGGTGGGTGTTGGTTGGAAGGTCAATAGGTGCATGGAGGCAATGGAATCTGTGTATAGAAAATGGCATATTTGGTTATAGGTGGATGGGGTGGGTGATGTTTTGGGGTCTCCTGTAATTGTGATGTCAGTGGCATTGTATGTAAAACTGATAGAAGGAACTGAAAAGTCAGCCAAAATAGGGCCAAGTGTACGTAACCACTCCATTCCTAAAACCACATCAGCCCCTTCAATAGGTAATAGGTAAAATGGAATGTGGAAAAGATGACTTTGGAGGGTAATTGGGACGTCAGGGCATAGTCCCGAACATTGCAAGTGTGAGCCATTTCCAACCATAACTGAAAAATTGGGAATTGTTCGGGTAGGAATTTTTAAGTGTGTGGCAATTCGAGGTTGTAGAATGTTGTGTGTGCTGCCCGTGTCAACTAGGACAGTGACCTCGATACCATCAAGCAAGCCTTTAAACTTTAAAGTTTTTGGGGAATGTAAGCCTGTAAGTGTTGCACCCCGAAAAATCCCGTTTAGGGTTCTTCAATGTACAACGTAGAAAATTGTGAAGCCGCCACCAATATTTTAGTTTTTAGACCAAAACATTAGAAAAAAGTCTTTTACAAAAAGGCGGGTGGTCTTTTGAAAAATAGAGATATGGGTTCGGGGGTCGGTTAGGAATGGGGAAGGTATTAGCACCCCATTCCTCCTTTCTACTGAAAGGGAACCTCTAATTAAATTGTGTGGTTTTAATGTTTGATTTGAAGAATACCTAGATTTGCCTATTTTATTCTTATTTGAAAATGGATGGGAAATTAATGGAAAACTTATGTAAAGAGGGGGAAAAAGAGAGTTTTTTAGAAAAGAGCTCGACGGGGGTAACGACCCGCTCCTACGTATCTCCCGGTGCAATGGAGAACTCAGAGCTACGTAGTTCTGCCTTGTTATGAAAAGGAGTTTTGTTTTTTTTATCTTTTTTTAGTGAATTTTCGAAATAGGACGAGCACTTAGCGAATGATTAAACTAACCAAAGCTATGGGTAATCACTCCTAAGTACTCTTGAAAATGAGAGTCAATACCATTAGTCAGACGAACCAAGGTTCTGATTGACCATTAGTAAAGACTCATTTTTATTTGACCTTTTGAAAATGGTTTTCGAAAAAAAGGTTAATTGACGCAAATGATCAAACTAACCAAAGTTATGGATGATCACCACTTTGTTGTTTTTTTTTTGTGAAAAAGCCATTGATACCAATGACTAGACGAACCAAAGTTCTGATTAGCCATTAGTAACAATGGGTTTGAAAATAATTTTTGTTTGTTTTGAAAATGGAGGTTTTTTATTGTTGTGAAAGTGAAGATTTTTTTTTGATGTGCTTGACGAGAACAAGTCTCGCTCCTACGTATCCCAAGTGGGAATCAAAGCAACGTAGTTCTTGGAGCGAGGAGAAGAAGCCTTGAAGAAGGTGTTTGAAAAAGGAAGGAACTTTCATGATCAAACTAGCTAAGGCTATGGGTGATCCTTACTAGTTCACATGGCTTTTGAAAAAGGGAGAGCTTTCATGATCAAACTAGCTAAGGCTATGGGTGATCATTACTTGCTCACATTGTTTTTATGAGTTTGAAATTGATTGAGTGCAAATGCAAAAACTGTTTTTAATTATTGATGCAAAAGGTTTTTGAAAATTGAAGTTGTTACTAAGGAGTGACAAACTTGTTTTTGAACTTGAGTGCTAAAAGTTTTGAAACTGTGGATGTTACTAACGAGTAACGAATTGTCTTTCACATACAACATGGTTTTGAGGTTTGAAGTGTTACTATCGAGCAGCAATAAGTCTATGACTTTACAAAGTCTTTGCGAAAATCAAAACAACCAAGTTGTGAACACCAGTTCAACACTTTCAAGCACAATGAGCACACAAGTAATGAATGCAAAGCATGTAAGTAAATGATGCAAGTAGTTGAATCACTTTCAAGTAATCTTCAACACTTGGGGCATGCACTAGGCATTAGTGTTGAATCACATTACTAAATCATCAACAAGAGACAAGTAATTAACTATGCAAATGAAACACAAAGGGATTAATTCACTTTGGGTGATCTCCCCTACTTGGGATATGCACTAGGCATAAGTATTTGGATCACATCACCCAATCATCAACAAGAGGTAAGTGATTAAACATGATGTGATATGCAAATAGTGAAACAAGTGTGAAAGCGAGTGAAAATACTTTAATGAGAGGTGAAAGGTAAATGGTAGAAAGTGAATGGTAAAATCTTTTTGTATTTTTGAGTAAAGAGTTAATGAATGAGGTAAAAACTTGTGGTAAGAAGTGAAAAGTAAGAATGAAAATGTTTTTAACTTTTTGGTAATTTTTTAAGTAAATAGTAAAGTACATTGGTAAATGGTTAAAAAAAAACACATTTACACAAAATTATTTGCACACACCAAATCAACAAAGCAAATTGCAACAAAAGCTAGATCATAAAAGTGGCCTTGGCCGAATGCTTGCAAGTAGTATTCACCAACAAATTTCATGCCAAACATGACATAAATTGATGCATAAAAATGACATCAAACACAAACATAACATAGCACATGAGATTATAAGATAAAGATCAAGTATCACATACATTTATTCACACAAAAATTAAGGAAATGAAACAAACATCAAAACCTTAATTTCTACAAGTGGAACCCGAAGCTACACATGCTTGAAATCCAACCATTATTCACATTTTGGACATGAAATGAACTAGAAGAAACAAGGTCTCTAAGATCTAACATGAGGCCGAAACCAAATCAAGGAGAAAAGAGCATTTTATTCATGAAGCAAAGATGCAAAGATGATGATATGCAAAGATCACATAACACAACGTATTCAAAAGGGGTGAGATACCAACTCTCCCCCAACAGCCCCTAATCTACATTTTGATGAACATGCAAAAGAGATAGGTCTTTTTGATGCAAAAAGTTTATGAATGCAAAGGGTTCTAAGAGTTTACCTTGAGCTTTCACTAATCTATGCGAAAATGGAGAGCTAATGAACCAATCAACCAAATCTTCAAAAGAACACCAACCAAGCCCTTGAAAACCTTCAAAATCCTAAGCTCTTGAGGGTATGAATCTGAACTTGAAGATGGTAGGAAGAAGATATGCGAAATGGAGGTGGATTGGAAGTGATTTGGTGAAGAAAAATCAAAGGAACAATGGGTGGATGATGGTGAGTGTGCTCACGGTTTTGGAGGCTCTTTTGAGAGGGTGTGCTAGGGTTTTTTGAGGAGTGAATGATCAGCCAAAAGGTCCTTGTGAGCTGAGCACAAAATGGTATTTATAGAGGCCACTCAAAGTTGAGGGTAACTATGTCACTCCATCTCACTTGTGCTCTAGGATTAGAGTTTTATTTGGGATCAATGGTTAGGATCAATTGTCACAAGGATTGAGGGCAATTAGAAAGCACAAAGTGAGGAGAGAGAGGGCTGAGGGGTGTAGCTTAAGGAGGTGGGTGAAGGATAAGTTTAATTACAAAATTGTATTTTTCTATGAAGCTTATTACAAGAGTGCCATTTTAATTCAAATGAAGGGTGAGGATTGCATTTAGCACTTGGATGGAAGGCCATGATTTAAACATAATTTGCAATCAATAAAATAAATCAAAAATGGGGAGAAAAGGGCTGGAATTCGCAGCCAATGAGAGAGAGTGAGTGGAATTGCAACTTGTACTATTGTACTACACTTGACCTTTCAAAAATTCAAAGGGATATTCCTTATTCCCTTCTAGATAATTCTTCTAAATTCTTGCCATTTTGAGCTATGTCCCATGATTCAATGATTGGGCTCTGAACTTTATGATCTCACCAATCCCAAAATTGATTTATTGACCCCACTCCAAAGGAAATGACCATTTTGCCCTTTTGTTCAAAAAAACGAATTTCATGCCAAAAATACTCCTATGATGCATAAAAAATGCACAACTCCACTCACTTGGACTCACATAAATTCCTCAAGAGATGCATAATGGTTTTTACCGAGAAATTATTTATTTTAGTGAAATGACCAAAATGCCCTTTTGGTCCCGAAAACCCTGATTTCGCTCTAAACTTCATTTCCACTCTAACAATGATCCTGAGGCCTTTTGGATGACTCTAAGACCCTATAAATGCATGCATGATGAGAAAATAAGTCTTTTTGGCGAAATTACCAAAATACCCTTTGAACGAGGAAAAACCCTAGAAACCCTAAAAATGCTCTAAAGTGCTCTAAAATGCCATGCAATGCATTTCTAACCCTAAAATGCATTCTGAAACTTCTAAGATGCAAGCATGATGCTCTTCCTAACCTCTAGGATGAATGCTAAGGCTTGTTTTATTTATTTTTGGTTGAAAATTAGGGTTTTGCCCTAAGCCGGACAAAATTGGGGTATGACAGCTGCCCCTCTTTATTTGGATTTTGATAAGGAATATGAATTGGCTGAAGCATATTCCGAGGCAAAATAGAAATAAAGAATTCAGAAATTATACCGATTTTGTCTGCTTAGGGAAACCCAAACTTTCTCTTGTTTCTTCTTTTGAAAAACAATAAAAACTGGTGTGCAAGCAGAAAAGGAAAACGGGCACTTTCGTGCAGAAAGCGGTAAAATAAGCACCTGACGTGCAAATACAGAAAAATAAGCACCTGGCGTGCAAAACAGAAAAATAAGCACCTGACGTGCAAAACAGAAAAATAAGCACCTGACGTGCAAAACAGAAAAATAAGCACCTAGCGTGCAAAACAGAAAATTAAGCACCTGACGTGCAAAACAGAAAAATAAGCACCTGACGTGCAAAACAGAAAAATAAGCACCTAGCGTGCAAAACAAGAAAAATAAGCATCTGACATGCAAAATAAAGAAAAATAAGCACCTGACGTGCAAAATAAAGAAAAATAAGCACCTGACGTGCAAAACAGAAAAATAAGCACCTGACGTGCAAAACAAGAAAAATAAGCATCTGACATGCAAAATAAAGAAAAATAAGCACCTGACGTGCAAAACAGAAAAATAAGCACCTGACGTGCAAAACAAGAAAAATAAGCATCTGACATGCAAAATAAAGAAAAATAAGCACCTGACGTGCAAAACAAGAAAAATAAGCATCTGACATGCAAAATAAAGAAAAATAAGCACCTGACGTGCAAAACAGAAAAATAAGCACCTGACGTGCAAAACAAGAAAAATAAGCATCTGACATGCAAAATAAAGAAAAATAAGCACCTGACGTGCAAAACAAGAAAAATAAGCATCTGACATGCAAAATAAAGAAAAATAAGCACCTGACGTGCAAAACAGAAAAATAAGCACCTGACGTGCAAAACAGAAAAATAAGCACCTAGCGTGCAAAACAAGAAAAATAAGCATCTGACATGCAAAATAAAGAAAGCAGTAAAGAAGGTATCGGCCCTCAGCAGGCCGACACCATAGGCTGCCTAAAGCCCTTTAACGAACCGCGAACGATCCGAGCTTGCCCTTGGGCATGGTGGTCTTCACGAGCGACCGGGGGAGGGTACTTTATCAAGTCGCGATCTCGATATTTCCCTAGGACTGCGCCATGTCTTAGGCTGACACAACTATCCTTTTCGTCTGGACCTAACGAGGTCTGAAGGACTTACCTGTAGCTCGAATACAGGGAGAAGTCTGAAGGGATTCACTAATCCTGTTGGTTGATTGGCACCTGGCCTGAAGGGACACTGGGTCCTGAAGGGATTCACTAATCCTGTTGATTGATTGGCACCTGGCCTGAAGGGACACTGGGTCCTGAAGGGATTCACTAATCCTGTTGATTGATTGGCACCTGGCCTGAAGGGACACTGGGTCCTGAAGGGATTCACTAATCCTGTTGATTGGTTGATTGAGGTACCTGCATACGTCAGCTGATGCAAGGTATGGTGCATGAAGTGTGGATGCATGTTATGCACAGGCCTATCATGCAAGGGCATGTTATGCATGTGCGTGCAATGTGAGTGCATGCGATGTAATGATTTAGTGGAATGATGAATGCAATGGGATGCTATTCTTGATTTTTCTTTTCATTTGTCAGCTTTCTCCTTTCTGACTGTTTGCTTTTCTTGGTTTTTTTTTCTTTGGCCAGCTTTCTTTTTTTCTGATGATTTTGCCTGATCAGCTTTCTTTTCTGATCATCTGCTTTTCTTTGTTTTCTTTTGCTCTTTATGAAATGGGAATATGCAAATGTAGTGCTTTGATGTTTGATGCAAAGATTGATACTTGTAATGCAAGTGTGCGATGCAATGGCAGTGATTCATGTTTTGATGAATAGAATGCTCTTTGTTTTATTTTCTGCTCATTTCTTTCTCTTTTCATGAAATGCGGGCATGCGAATGCAATGTTTCGATGAGTGGCATGAAGAAATGAACGATAATAGAATGACGAATGACATGGGGAGCCTTTGTGTTGCCTTGCATGATACACATGTAATGCTTTGATGCAAGGACTTTGGTTCTTTCCCTTTTATGAAATGCAAACATTAATATGATGAAAATGGGATGACGTGTTTTTGCTTTTTTTTTTTTGGCATAGGGACTTTCGGATTCTTGAGTGATCGATTCAAACATCCTGATGACTATCCCGAATCTGTATTCGACTTAGCCCCCCATTTATTGAAAAGGAAATGATGTTTGATACAATGATGTTGAAATATTATGGAGTGCTTGTGTTTTTGCTTTTTCTTTCTTTATGATGCAATGCTTTGATGCTTGATGGAATGAGATGGAAGATTTTTTTTGCTTTTATCCGTTGCTTCTTTTTTTTGCTGCCTTTCATGAAATGGTGATGTTGGCACGATGCAAATGGGACACTATGATAGACAAAATGGAACGCCTAAATGCATGAGGCGAAAAATAAGATATGAATGATTAAACATTTTTGTGATGATGAGATGCAAGACTTTGAATGCAAGGAATTGGGATGATTATTGACCATTTTGTTGAAAAATTGAATTTGATTCACACTCCGGTGTTCTCAAGGTTTTTATTTACAAACAAGCTCACTTGTTTTCTCTCCCTTCCAATGACGACTGAATCTTAGATATCGCATGACTAACTTGTGTTCTCTCTTTTTGAAGCATTGCCTAGTAAGCATGCATAGGAGTGCAAATGTGAATGAGTGAGTCTGTTAACTTGGGATTGGTTTAGGATATGTATGACAATTGAAGGGATGACAAACATGATTATTACCGACACTCATGAGGGACGAAGGAATGCAAGACTGCCCCGGTTTGGGCTTTTGATGAGTGAATAAGCTTGCCCCTGCCTGGTGGTGATGAGTGAATAAGCTTGCCCCTGCCTGGTGGTGACTATGGGTGTAGGAGATGATGAATTGGGAACGCTTCGGCTCTTGGGATGAAAGGTAGAATGAAAAGGGTTTTGTTCCAACCCACAAAATTTGGTGTTGCCCCTGTCAGGACGAAACGAAGTTGCCCCAATTAGAATGACGAGGCCTTATTTAGGATAGTGAGTTGAGAGATTGCCCCGGTGAGGTTTTTATGGGAATGAATGAGGTGGAGGAATGGGAATGCACTTGCCCCACTTTGGAATGACATTTCAAACGGTTTCTTTGAGTGAGCTTGTGAAAGGTGATAGAGTTATGGTGACGGTTACATACGGGGGGTGGTATGTGAACGGGATAGACGACGAACAAATCTCCCCATGGTTGGGTGGAGTGAGAGGTGAAGGAAATGTCCCCTAGTACACATCTTTGATTCTCTTTAAGAAAAACTCAAATGCAATGAAAGTTTTGACTTTTAGTATGAAAGAAAGCCTCACTTGGTGATCACTAAACCTTGTTTTAATGCAACTTGAATGCGTCTTGAAGTGCAAGTCTTCCTTTTTCCGTCAGCTTTCTTTTTTCCGACTGTTTATTTTTGTTCCCCCATCTCTTTTTCCTGAGGGTTTGTTTTTCCTTGATCAGCTTTCTCTTTTCTGATCGTTTGTTTTTTCTTTTGAGCAAACACATTGTAGACAGATAAACTTAGTTGTCCTAAGATTAAAATTTGAGAAAACAACAGCATTCGATCATTGATCGGAATGGACTTTTCGGGATTGTGGTGTTTTGTGAAGGAGGGATGATTGGGCTTAATGAAGAGCTTGGGGGCTAATGGTAGGATGATTTTTATTCGGCGTTGGCTGACGATCGATGATTTATGATGGTTAATTGGCTTGATGAGGTGTTTGGAAGTTTTATTCTTGGCTAAGGGTTTGTGGAGGGCGGGCTACCGAGGTCAAAGGGAAGTGTTTGCGGTTTATGGAAGGAGGGGTGTATGGGAATGATGAAGTGTTTGAAGGTTATTGAGACAAGGATCTCTTGTGTTTTGTGGTAACATGTACCAGCTCACCACTTACATTTCTTTTGTATTTTCTTTTGTTTTGGGATTTTTATTTTTGAATCCCTTTTTTGATTTTCTCTTTTCTTTTTGTTTTATGATTCTTTTCCTTCTTTGACTCGGGTGAGCTAATAAAAAGTGATGCACCTTTTTCTTTTTCTTTTTTTTTTTTTTTGGATATTTGAGGTGATCCTTGTCTAGGGTGATTTTTGGATTTTGGTTTTTCTTGGCTTAAGGTGGGTAGGAAAGGGAACTTTTGGATGGCCAAACTTCATTTCAAATTCCGATTGCTTATTTTTTCGTAAAACTTGACAACAATTTATCTATCTATATGTGTTTGCTCTTTCCTTTGCATTTTTTTATGCCCTAATTTTTGCCTGGACCGCTCTTTGCGAGTTTTCAATCCACCGGGCGCTCCTTTTTGCCTAGGCTGCCCTTTGCGGGTTTTCAACCTAGCGAGCTTGTTCTTCTCATTTATCTCTTCTTTTCTCTTTTTTTTTTGGAAAGACTTGCACTAAGGGAATATAATGCCGATAAAGAAAGTTAGTGATCACAGAATTGCCCCAGCATGGAGGACTTAGAGTGTTAGTGAGAATGAACCAAAAAGTCAAGTATGCACTGATGGGAGAGAATATGCGCCTTATGGATGGACGGGGCGGGGTTAGACTTGGATGGTGATGATGACAAGGAAGGAAACTGACTGACTCAAACAAGAGAAACTGCACGTGTCATGCACGTTCACTATAGGAATGCTTCACGGAGAGTCAACATTAGTTAGAACAATGAATTGATGAGCTGCGTCAGTTTTTTTTTTGTCATGGAATGGATGGGGTGCAGTGCTTTTGAAAGACATGCAAATGAGCTATTGATTTGAAAAACTGAGTGCCTTGGAACACCTTGAGTTTGCAACCAAGTAAGGATAAACTTTTTCAAAAGAGGATGATTGTTTTGCAAGAACGTCTCGCTTCACATCACAACTTTTATTTTATGCAATGAATGAATGAGCAAATTATGATATGCAAGTATGATGCAAATGCGTGGAGAACGACTACTCGAAAAGTGTGGCCTATTCTAAATTACTTTGTTGTTTTTAATGCAAGACAAAATATGGAATACCAATGCGAATGATACAAGAATGATGCCCCCCTTTTTTTCAAAATGATTTTTGATTTTTTTTATTTTTTTTAGAGGCGAGACAAGATGCGAAATGCCAATGCCCCTTTTTTGAACGATGAGAGATGCAACAATGGTGATATGAGGCAACTGATTGTCGTTACCCTGAGTAACTTGCCTGAAACATTGATTGGATCCTGACTCAATACTTCACACAATGTACTGAAACGTTTCGACAATTAGTTGACTCAATTTAATTTCCTACTTGAAATTAAAACACGTGCGACTGGGTCAAAGTGCTCTGACATCGTAGAGTAACATCTCAAATTTGTAGTCGACAAACAAATTTGAGACATTACCCTTCGTCGTTCAAAGGTGCACTTCTATCCATTAAGCCATCCCATGAGAAATTTTTCTTTGTTTCGAAAGGATGCATGCAGGGAGAAATGATGTATTCGAGCTAAGTGATGAGGTTAATGAAATGATGCATGAGTGCCACATTGACACGATGTCCGTATTATTTGATGATGATTTTTTATACATGCACCCGGATGAATGTGATGCTTGTGCAATGCGGATGATAATTGCTTCCTGTTTTATTTTGTTTTTATGCAATGAAATGAAATGCATGATACTCACAATTATTTTTAACGCGTGGAAATGCATGCAAAATGAAACGTTCAAGTGTTTATTTTTTATGCCATGAAAAAGGGAAAAGGGGTACATGCGATGCATTTTTCTAAATTCTAGTAGAAAACATACATTTTTGGATTTTTGTTTATTTGTTATGATATGAAAGAGAAAAATAATAATGTATGCAGAAAATGGTTCATTTGAGCTAAGGCTGTATGCAATATTGATGTGATGCCCACCTTTATTTGATGACAGCTTTTGCATAATCAAGGATGAATGAAATGCGATATGGATGATAGCTGCTTCTGGTTTTCATTTTTCTTATGCAATGAAATGAAATGCGTGATGCTAGCAATTACTTTCCTAATGCATGAGAGACATTGAAGGAAGGTGCATGTGAGATGAGACGTTAATGCTTATGTTTGATTTGCGACACAGAGAAGTATTAATGCGATGATGTGATATGGAGGGACGACGGAATGAGTGGGTGAATGAATGAACGAATGTGCATTTTGAATGAGGATACCGTAAATTGCATCACTTGATAATTTTTCATGATTATGAATGAATGAAATACCATAGGGATGATAATTGTTTTTTTTTTTTCCAAAATTTTGTTTTATGTAATACATGATGCCATGATGCAAAGTGCGGATGATGAGGATGCTTTTTCATGTTATTTAAAGAAAGATATTTACAGGTGGGAATTTGAAAATTTAGGGCAGTATACCCTATGTACCACCTCATATGGGTATTTATGAAAGAAAGGGAAAATATTTTGTTGTTTTTCCGAAAATCATTGAAAGAAAAGAACTTGGCTAAATGGGATAATGCAACACACAATTTGGAAAAGCCCTTGTGGCCTAAAAAGAGGTGAGACCTACGATCTAGGGCAATTTAAAGGGTAATCCTCCCATATGGCTCTATTCACTCCCTCACAAGGCCACCAGAGCCACAGTCTCTTTCACAAAACTCCCCACAAATGCAGCAAACTGCTAGGTGTGAGGCATCATGAAAGAGCACAACTCTGGTTGAAACTTTCGCAAGTAGCCAAACGGACAAAGGTCCTGATGGGCTCTCACTACTCGAATCCACTCTCCTAATTTTGCAGACCTGGGTTATGGTCCCACTCAGAATATGTAATCATAAAGTACAATTGTAGTGTGTGTCAAGGGCATTTTCCCTAGCACTACCCCACCTGCAAATGAAAACCAGACCAGTCCAGAAAACAGCAATCAATATCAAGTTGCCTACCCTAGGGTTCATTCCTAAGATATCTACAAACAAGGATATTGCTTACCTTTAGAAGAGGAGCCAAGAAGAGGGGACATGAGAGAATATGGGGAAATGCATGCACTTACTAAAGAAAGGGAGCAAAGAAGAAGGGGTCATGGGGATTCGAAGAATGCATGTGCATAAGCAAATAAAAGAAGAGGAGTAGAAGAAGACAAATACCTATGCTTACAATTAATTATAAGAAAGAAAGGCAAACAAGATATTAATCAACTCACAATACATTGAACCACACGTTTTAGTTAGTTAGGCTTGACCCTCGTCTTTCTTTTTTTTAAAAAAAAAAAGGTCCCCAGTGAAGTCGCCAGCTGTTGCACCCCGAAAAATCCCGTTTAGGGTTCTTCAATGTACAACGTAGAAAATTGTGAAGCCGCCACCAATATTTTAGTTTTTAGACCAAAACATTAGAAAAAAGTCTTTTACAAAAAGGCGGGTGGTCTTTTGAAAAATAGAGATATGGGTTCGGGGGTCGGTTAGGAATGGGGAAGGTATTAGCACCCCATTCCTCCTTTCTACTGAAAGGGAACCTCTAATTAAATTGTGTGGTTTTAATGTTTGATTTGAAGAATACCTAGATTTGCCTATTTTATTCTTATTTGAAAATGGATGGGAAATTAATGGAAAACTTATGTAAAGAGGGGGAAAAAGAGAGTTTTTTAGAAAAGAGCTCGACGGGGGTAACGACCCGCTCCTACGTATCTCCCGGTGCAATGGAGAACTCAGAGCTACGCAGTTCTGCCTTGTTATGAAAAGGAGTTTTGTTTTTTTTATCTTTTTTTAGTGAATTTTCGAAATAGGACGAGCACTTAGCGAATGATTAAACTAACCAAAGCTATGGGTAATCACTCCTAAGTACTCTTGAAAATGAGAGTCAATACCATTAGTCAGACGAACCAAGGTTCTGATTGACCATTAGTAAAGACTCATTTTTATTTGACCTTTTGAAAATGGTTTTCGAAAAAAAGGTTAATTGACGCAAATGATCAAACTAACCAAAGTTATGGATGATCACCACTTTGTTGTTTTTTTTTTGTGAAAAAGCCATTGATACCAATGACTAGACGAACCAAAGTTCTGATTAGCCATTAGTAACAATGGGTTTGAAAATAATTTTTGTTTGTTTTGAAAATGGAGGTTTTTTATTGTTGTGAAAGTGAAGATTTTTTTTTGATGTGCTTGACGAGAACAAGTCTCGCTCCTACGTATCCCAAGTGGGAATCAAAGCAACGTAGTTCTTGGAGCGAGGAGAAGAAGCCTTGAAGAAGGTGTTTGAAAAAGGAAGGAACTTTCATGATCAAACTAGCTAAGGCTATGGGTGATCCTTACTAGTTCACATGGCTTTTGAAAAAGGGAGAGCTTTCATGATCAAACTAGCTAAGGCTATGGGTGATCATTACTTGCTCACATTGTTTTTATGAGTTTGAAATTGATTGAGTGCAAATGCAAAAACTGTTTTTAATTATTGATGCAAAAGGTTTTTGAAAATTGAAGTTGTTACTAAGGAGTGACAAACTTGTTTTTGAACTTGAGTGCTAAAAGTTTTGAAACTGTGGATGTTACTAACGAGTAACGAATTGTCTTTCACATACAACATGGTTTTGAGGTTTGAAGTGTTACTATCGAGCAGCAATAAGTCTATGACTTTACAAAGTCTTTGCGAAAATCAAAACAACCAAGTTGTGAACACCAGTTCAACACTTTCAAGCACAATGAGCACACAAGTAATGAATGCAAAGCATGTAAGTAAATGATGCAAGTAGTTGAATCACTTTCAAGTAATCTTCAACACTTGGGGCATGCACTAGGCATTAGTGTTGAATCACATTACTAAATCATCAACAAGAGACAAGTAATTAACTATGCAAATGAAACACAAAGGGATTAATTCACTTTGGGTGATCTCCCCTACTTGGGATATGCACTAGGCATAAGTATTTGGATCACATCACCCAATCATCAACAAGAGGTAAGTGATTAAACATGATGTGATATGCAAATAGTGAAACAAGTGTGAAAGCGAGTGAAAATACTTTAATGAGAGGTGAAAGGTAAATGGTAGAAAGTGAATGGTAAAATCTTTTTGTATTTTTGAGTAAAGAGTTAATGAATGAGGTAAAAACTTGTGGTAAGAAGTGAAAAGTAAGAATGAAAATGTTTTTAACTTTTTGGTAATTTTTTAAGTAAATAGTAAAGTACATTGGTAAATGGTTAAAAAAAAACACATTTACACAAAATTATTTGCACACACCAAATCAACAAAGCAAATTGCAACAAAAGCTAGATCATAAAAGTGGCCTTGGCCGAATGCTTGCAAGTAGTATTCACCAACAAATTTCATGCCAAACATGACATAAATTGATGCATAAAAATGACATCAAACACAAACATAACATAGCACATGAGATTATAAGATAAAGATCAAGTATCACATACATTTATTCACACAAAAATTAAGGAAATGAAACAAACATCAAAACCTTAATTTCTACAAGTGGAACCCGAAGCTACACATGCTTGAAATCCAACCATTATTCACATTTTGGACATGAAATGAACTAGAAGAAACAAGGTCTCTAAGATCTAACATGAGGCCGAAACCAAATCAAGGAGAAAAGAGCATTTTATTCATGAAGCAAAGATGCAAAGATGATGATATGCAAAGATCACATAACACAACGTATTCAAAAGGGGTGAGATACCAACTCTCCCCCAACAGCCCCTAATCTACATTTTGATGAACATGCAAAAGAGATAGGTCTTTTTGATGCAAAAAGTTTATGAATGCAAAGGGTTCTAAGAGTTTACCTTGAGCTTTCACTAATCTATGCGAAAATGGAGAGCTAATGAACCAATCAACCAAATCTTCAAAAGAACACCAACCAAGCCCTTGAAAACCTTCAAAATCCTAAGCTCTTGAGGGTATGAATCTGAACTTGAAGATGGTAGGAAGAAGATATGCGAAATGGAGGTGGATTGGAAGTGATTTGGTGAAGAAAAATCAAAGGAACAATGGGTGGATGATGGTGAGTGTGCTCACGGTTTTGGAGGCTCTTTTGAGAGGGTGTGCTAGGGTTTTTTGAGGAGTGAATGATCAGCCAAAAGGTCCTTGTGAGCTGAGCACAAAATGGTATTTATAGAGGCCACTCAAAGTTGAGGGTAACTATGTCACTCCATCTCACTTGTGCTCTAGGATTAGAGTTTTATTTGGGATCAATGGTTAGGATCAATTGTCACAAGGATTGAGGGCAATTAGAAAGCACAAAGTGAGGAGAGAGAGGGCTGAGGGGTGTAGCTTAAGGAGGTGGGTGAAGGATAAGTTTAATTACAAAATTGTATTTTTCTATGAAGCTTATTACAAGAGTGCCATTTTAATTCAAATGAAGGGTGAGGATTGCATTTAGCACTTGGATGGAAGGCCATGATTTAAACATAATTTGCAATCAATAAAATAAATCAAAAATGGGGAGAAAAGGGCTGGAATTCGCAGCCAATGAGAGAGAGTGAGTGGAATTGCAACTTGTACTATTGTACTACACTTGACCTTTCAAAAATTCAAAGGGATATTCCTTATTCCCTTCTAGATAATTCTTCTAAATTCTTGCCATTTTGAGCTATGTCCCATGATTCAATGATTGGGCTCTGAACTTTATGATCTCACCAATCCCAAAATTGATTTATTGACCCCACTCCAAAGGAAATGACCATTTTGCCCTTTTGTTCAAAAAAACGAATTTCATGCCAAAAATACTCCTATGATGCATAAAAAATGCACAACTCCACTCACTTGGACTCACATAAATTCCTCAAGAGATGCATAATGGTTTTTACCGAGAAATTATTTATTTTAGTGAAATGACCAAAATGCCCTTTTGGTCCCGAAAACCCTGATTTCGCTCTAAACTTCATTTCCACTCTAACAATGATCCTGAGGCCTTTTGGATGACTCTAAGACCCTATAAATGCATGCATGATGAGAAAATAAGTCTTTTTGGCGAAATTACCAAAATACCCTTTGAACGAGGAAAAACCCTAGAAACCCTAAAAATGCTCTAAAGTGCTCTAAAATGCCATGCAATGCATTTCTAACCCTAAAATGCATTCTGAAACTTCTAAGATGCAAGCATGATGCTCTTCCTAACCTCTAGGATGAATGCTAAGGCTTGTTTTATTTATTTTTGGTTGAAAATTAGGGTTTTGCCCTAAGCCGGACAAAATTGGGGTATGACAGTAAGGGCCTGTGTGGATAGTTGAAAGTAGGTCTGGTCAGGCTCAATGACAATGTCAGCTGCATCTTGTAAGTCAATTAGGTCAACTTCCTCATCCTCCTGAAGCATGAGTAAGAGGTAGCGACCAGCAGCACATCTATGCCCAGGTACAAATTTTTCATCACAATTATAGCAAAGTCCTTTGGCCCTGCGCTCTTCCCTCTGAGCTGGGCTTATGCGCCGAACAGAAAATTTTTGAGGATTAGGTTGTAGGTTGGAGGGATTGTGGTTGGTAGAATGGGTAGTTTGGGTTGTTGGTTTGGGAGAAGTTGTTGTGGAAGTGGGTTGTTGGGTTGGTTTTGTGAAATTTAGGTTGGGATTGGTTGAAGAACTATGTGTTTGGGAAAAAGGTCGTGAAAACTTAGGTTTGGCATCTTTGATTTTGGCTTCAATTAGTTTTGCTAGGCCAATTGCTTGTGAAATAGAGTATGGGCGCTGGATGGCTATCTCATTTCGAATTTCAGGATTTAGGCCAGATATGAAGCAATTCAAAATGGCATCAGTTGGTAGGCCCAAAACTCTATTCCCCAGCTTTTCAAAGTTAGCTTGATATTCAGCAACAGTGCCATTTTGGCGCAGTTTAAACAATTGGGCTTGGTGATTTTCATAGGTTGAAGGACCGAATCGTAACTCTAGCGCTCGTGAAAATGAGTTCCAATCAGTTAATTGGTGGTTTTGGTACATCCACTTATACCAACTGAGGGCATCCCCTTTCATATAAAATGCAGCCATAGATAGACAATTTTCAAAGAGAATGTGATAAAATGTAAAAAACTGTTCAGCTTGAAACAACCATTCCAAAGGATCCGATCCATCAAAAATCCCCATTTCGATTTTTGGTGTTCTGAAAAGTGTTTGTGGGGCAGTTTGGGAATATGGTGCTGAGTGTAGGTTTTGTAGGAATTGGGGAAAAGGAGGTTGGGATGATGGGGGTGTGTGCTGAGTAAACAAGGGTGGTGAGGGGAAAGTTGAGATGTTAGGTGGTGGTGTTGGTGGTGGGTAGCCAGATATGGTGATAGGGGGTTGACTGAGTGGGGTGTGTGTGAGGGTTGTTGAAATAGACATAGGAATAGGGGTTGTGACAACAGATTCAAAACCAGGAGGGTTTGTAGAAGAGGGAATACCTGATAGAGGTGGTTGTTGTGCAGGAGATCCCATACTAGCAAATTTCTCAGAAATCAGTGCTGTGAGGGTGGCAAATCTGCTGTCCATGAGCGCTTGCTGGTTTTCCAACCTCGTAGTAAACAAACCCAGCTTCTCCCCTAGCTGATTCTCAAGGTTTTGATTGTTGGTTTGGAGGAGTGCATCCACATGCTGATAGGTGGCTTGGATAGCATCCTCTAGATCTTTGGATGAAGGATTTGCTGGTTTTGGAGGCATTGAGAGTCAATGATGAAAGCACCAAATGATAGAGGGTTCTACAGCTACCAAGAAATTAGAGTAAAGACCAGAAGATAAAATGCAGGAATTTAAAACTGAGAAAAATAAAGAGGCAACTAGGTTTTTCATTCCTTCCAAAGAGGCAGCATGACACTTAAATACTTAGGGTTTTCTATGACTAATGGATCAGACAGACACTTGGGCCACAGGCCACTTAAGGACATAAAGTTAAAATTAAAACAAAGACAAGGTCCACTACTAATTTCACCGGAAATATTACTAAATAAAACCCTTCAGCCATCCTGGCTTTTGGGCTACACGCTTGGGCCTGCTGGATACACCCTCCAATTTGCTAACAGTTGCTATGATAGATATCTCATTCATTAACAAGATAGATACTTTGACTGTTGGAAACTCTTAAAAATATATTTTTTTGGCAAGTTATATATGGTGATATTTGTTAATGCAGATGATCCGGAGAAGGAAGTGATTCAGTGTTGGAACAATGATAAGTTAGCCATCACTTTTGGTATGTTAAATTTGCCATCCGGGAGGACTAATAGGGTCACCAAGAATAGAAAGGTATGTGGGGACTGTCATTTCCAAGACAAGCAAGAGTAAAATTGTCTTGAGAGATTCAAACTGATTTCACCATTTCATTGACGGTTTATGTCTTGCAGAGGTTTCTGGTAAATCATAGTTCTGTCATAGTTCTTTCCTAGACCTGCACTGGGAAGAATCGGAAATAAACAAGAGAACAATATTTGTTTGTGGTGTTTCCTTTGTGAGAATGTATGGCGTCATTTTTTTTTGATACAATATGGCATCATTTTTAAAAACAACAAAACATTAGTTACAGTGATTTTTTTTGGGGAATGGAATCAATTTTATTTGGGAATAGATGCTTGAAGTCTTGATTGGTATTTATTTCTTTGTAACCGACAAAGAAGATATAGTAAGAAATAAGCATAAAAGTTTGGGAGTAAAATAACAGAAGGATAAATCTCAAAAAAAATAAAATAACATAAGGATATATAGTATCATTAGATTTCCTGTTCATAGGAATATTGAGAGTCAAATTAATGCTATAATTATTAATTAGTTTGTTGGATTTTGCAGTGTTATTTAATTTTGTTTAAATTGTTGAATGATTAATGTCACTGTGATCTCAAGTTGTATTCCCATGGTTCAATCCATTACTCTTTGATGGAAGCGTTTATGTTTGTAGCAAGTAAACATTGACACCCTCATATTTACACATCCCATTCAAGTTTCAAATGCGTTAATTTCCCATTGGGGTATTTTTTGCAATGACGATAAATAAAAGTCAGGGCCAGTCTTTACAGCATGTTGGTGTATATTTGCCAAGTCCAGTTTTCACTCCTGGCCAGTTATATGTTGCTTTTTCATGTGTGATGTCAGATCAAGGATTAAAAGCTTTGATTACACACAATGAAACTTCTTCATCATCTAATACTGCAAACGTTGTTTACCACGAGGTCTTCAACAATGTAAAAGAGGTTAATTGTATGACAAATCTTTTTAGTTTGGTGTTTACCATATCATCATTTCAGCTATTACTTTTGTCATACTGCATGCAGTTTTTGCCCATCACTCCATCCCATTATGTCTTCTAATTAAATAATTGCACCCTCATTTTAATGTATGCAACATCCTCCTACGAACAATAGAGTGTACCCGCCCCAGCCCCGTGCATAGCACGGGCAAGGGTCTAGTATTATTGAAAGAAGGAAACGTATGGAAGGAGGTTGGATTAAAAGAATGGAATCAATTGGGCCGGTGATTTATTTGTAAGAACTCCAAGAGGTTGGGCTTTGAATAAATGAAAAAGAAGAAAAGGCAACAACAATTGGAAAAAGTCGGAACCCTAGCATCTATCTATAAAGGTTTTTTTTTATACCCCTATCAACTCCCTTCTACCCCCCACATATTATTGTAATCCCGAAAATACCCCTGACATAATTAACAAAAATTGACTTTTTGAAGATTCTCTGGTGGGAGACCACTTTATCTGGTAATCGGATTTACCTAAATGCAAGGTAAATCCGATTAGCTTTAAATACGTAATAAATACACACGCATAAGTCAAATCGAATGTATCAAACTGACAGATAAATCCGATTTGACCATTTATTTCAGTATAGAAAGAGAAATTTTGTACTGATGGATATAGCTAAATCCGATGCGCAATCGGATTTACGTTCCCCAAACGTAAATCCGATTATGTCTTTTAATGAATCAGATTTACCTGGATGGGGGTATATCCGATTTTGAAAAATACAAAGCGGCGTTACGTTTGGGGTACGTAAATCCGATTTGCTTTTTTTTTAAAAAATTAATTTCAGTATAACTGTTGTCCTATTTTGAAACAGATATTGACCCGGATACAGAGTCGCGGGTTGTTCCTTTCGTGGTAGACACTACAGAGGCATTCTGGACAGAGAGGGTATATTTTTCATACTAATTTTTTTAATCAAAGTTTGGTAGATATTTAATTAATTAAGTACGTAACATTTTTCTATTTTTACTATTTTGTAGATATTTTCTACACCCGAGGATGTAGAAGAGTGGGCGAAAGCGGTTGGGAGACGTATTGGAGTTGTGGTTATCATTGTAAGATCTGACAAAGCTAAAGTTAAAAAGGGTTCTAGAGATAAGATTATTTTTTGTTGCGAGAAGCAAGGGAAGTGGTCTAATGATTCTAGAGTTTTCGGGTTGGCGTGTGAATGTTTGGTGTGGTCTTCACACACATGAGTCGCTTACTACCCCGGTCGGGTCGATAGCTTTTGTTCGTTTAACTAAGCCGCAGAAAGCTATTGTTAATGAGCACACTGATCTGAATGTTGCCCTGAGAGATTGTCTTACTGCTTTGAAGAATCTTTATCCGGACAACGTCACTTCTCTTCCTCAAATATATAGGCAGCGTTACGCCTATAGGTCTTCTAAGAGGGGTCCTAGAACGGACATTCAGGAGCTTTTGAGATTGATTGAGTCGCAAAATTATTTATGTTGGAGCAGAAAAGTTGAGGGTTCCGATGTGGTCAGTGACATCATGTGGGCGAATTCCACTTCTATTAAGTTATTCCGGTTGTTTCCAAATGTTCTTATTCTTGACACCACCTACAAAACCAACAAATACAATCTACCTCTATTGGAGATTGTAGGAGTCACTTCAACAGAGTTAACTTTCTCGGTTGCTTTTGCCTATATTTCACACGAGCTTGGAATTCATTTTACTTGGGCATTGCAGCAACTGAAAGAATTATTTGACTTGCACGGGCTTCAGCCTCAGGTATTCTTGACTGACAGAGATCTTGGTCTTATGTCTGGTATTCTTGATGTCTTTCCTTCGGCTACAAATTTGTTATGTTCTTGGCACATGACTAAAAATGTGAAAGCGAAGATTAAAGAGTTGGTGCACGTGGATAGGCAAAAGGACGTCCTCTCTCTTTGGCATGACATTATTGATTCACTTGACGAGTCAGAGTACTCAGCTCACTTGAAGATTTTTGAGGACTCCTGCGTTGATTTGCCCGCTCTTATTAAGTATGTGCATGACACGTGGTTGACAAAGCATAAGGAAAGATTTATCTTGGCATCGACAAACCAGATCCCACACTTCGGGAATCAGACCACCAATAGGTACTTTGACACGTGTTTAGTATTTTTATCGTAGTTTAAATTTTTTTGACACGTGTTTAGTATTTTTATCGTAGCTTAACTTTTTTTGACACGTGTTTAGTATTTTTATCGAAGTTTAATTTTTTTTTGGCACGTGTTTAGTATTTTTACGCGTGTTTATTGTTATTATTTTAGAGTCGAGTCAGCTCATTGGACTTTGAAGAGACATTTGAGGACTTCTGGAGGTGGCTTGTCTAAGTCTTTTAAATCTATGCATGAAATGCTTACTCTTCAATTTGATAAAGTCATCGGGTCTTTTCAAAGAAGCATAAACCGTATTGAAGTGGCTTCCAATACTCCTTTGTTTAAAAAGCTTCGCGGTGTTGTGTCTTTAAATGCTTTGGATCATATTGTTAAAGAGTTTTCAAAATCGACATCTAGGGTTGGATATGACAAAGCTCGCTATGGGTGCATTATTAGAAAAACACATCTTCTTCCTTGTGCTTGTGAGCTAGGTGTGTACCATATCTCCGGTACTCCTATTCCGTTGGATGTTGTAGACGACCATTGGAAAAACCTGGGTTTGGGCGAGATATCATATTTCTTAATATCATATTTCTTAATCTGCTGACTGTGATATTTCTTACCAAATGAAGATGATTTGGGCGAGATATAATCGTATGACTCCTGAGGAGAGATTTGTCCTCAAGAAACAACTTAATGAGCTTGCATTCCCTACTACTTCTTCAATGGTTGCACCACCATTTAAAGTTAAAACAAAAGGTTCACCAAAGAAGAAAAAGCAGAAATTATATGATGTCAAGCGTGATCCTTCTGGGTGGGAGCATGTGGATGAGAAGATGAAACTGACTCAAGAATCTGGGACTTCTTGTAAAAATTCATCACAGCGGCTTTCTTGTATAAAATCATCACAGCGGTCTTCAAAGCTATCTCAGAGTATTTCTAAAAAATTAACACATCAGGGTGAGACTAAATTCAGTTACCGTCGGTTCCTCATCACGTGCACTCTTATGTAGAAAAAATTATTGATGTTGAAAGGGATGGTAATTGTAGGTTCCGAGCAGTAGCGGTTGGTCTCGATCTTGGTGAGGATAGTTGACCTATAATTAGGCAAGATTTAATCAAAGAAACAAAGGAGAGGGAGCAACTATATACTTACATGTTTGGAAAGGACAATCTTGCAGTGCTTAGAAAAGCGTTATCCATTGAATACCCCGGTTTTCAGAAGGAGGATAAGTGGTTGAGTTTGCCTGAGATGGGGTACTTTATAGCTACTAAGTATAATGTGGCCCTAGTTCAATTGTCTTTGGATATGAATTTTACTTATCTTCCTTTGAGAGGTAGTTATTCTTCTTCTAAGTATAAAATCATATGTATTCTGAACGTCGGGGATATCCATTGGATGCATATTTCGATCTCGCCTGTCTGTCCGTTGCCTCCAGTTGCTTTGATGTGGTCTCATAATCGATCAGAGGAATCTACTTCATGTTGGATCCTTATACCGGCCGTTTTGCCCTTTGGCAGTCTACCGCTTTGAAGATGCCACGTCTCCCTCCCACTGATGCGCTCACCATTGTAGACTTAGCCCATGATTTCGACGATTTAGATTGACATTTCTTGTATTTATTATTGTACCAACATTTTTGTAATTATTTATCCATATATATATATATATAAATCTCCAACAAATTAAATGTGTAAAAAAAATAAATTAAATGTTTTAATTTTTTTTACAAGTCGGATTTACACTAGTGAAGGGCAAATCCGCTTTTGAATTTAACAAAGTGGATGTACCCCCACAACAGGTAAATCCGACTTGATAAAGAGACAAAGTGGATCTACCTGTTGTGGGGGTACATCCGCTTTGTTAAATTCAAAAGCGGATTTACCCTTCTATCAGTATATCCAATGCGATTTTTTTAAATTTAATCGGATCTAGGTAAATCCGCCTTTGATTAATCTCAAATCGGATTTACCTCTTTATAAGGTAAATCCGATTGAGTCAAAATTATAGGGGGTATTTTGGGATTTTCATATTTGATGGGGGTATATTGTGATGTGGTGAGGGTATAAAAAGAAGACCCATCTATAAATAGCTTGCATCATTGAATTAAAAAGGGAGAGCCGCATGTATTATTAGAGTGGTTTTATATTTTGTACCCCCCTCTTTATACCCTATACCCTCATAATTCAGTTTAACACAAAAATACCCCTCTCATTTTTACCAAAATCTGATCAGACCCCACAAAAAATTGAGCTTACCGGAATTATCTCATTTAAAGGTAATTCCGAAAATTTTATTCACGTTTTTTTTCGGAAATACTGTATTTCCGAAACAGTTATTTGCTTCCGGAAACATCAATTTTTTAGTATTTCCGGGAATTTTTTTTCTTTTTAGTTTCCGGAAACATCGTATTTCCGGAAAGTTTATTTTTTTACCTTCCGGAAATACCATTTTTTACGTGTTTCCGGAAGTTTTAAAATGTCTCTTCCGGAATTACGTGTATTTTTGGTAAAATACACGTAATTCCGGAAGTTGTGTTTAAATTTGTTTTTTACTTTTTCGTTATTTAACAGATATGGCTACGGCTAACGACAGACTTCCGTTTACTATAGATTTATCGGACGAGTTTACTACCTCAGAGGTACATATCTTCCTAAAGCGATTTTTGTTTATTATTTTTATAAGTTATTAATTTAGTTTACGATTATTTTGTAGCTTTTTCCTACTCGAGATAATCTTGTACGTTGGCTAGAGATATCGGGAAAGCCAACGGAGTCATTGTTATTATTATTCGATCCGAGTCCACGGAGAATGGTAAAGGGAAGAAGAATAAGATCGTTTTGGGTTGCGAGAGACATGGGAGATATAATGCAGTAGATGTTGGGTGTTCTACTTGACACAAGACCTCAAAAAAGTGTGGTTGTCCTTTTAGATTGAAAGCTAAACCACTCAATCCTCCTAATTTTGATTGGAATGTTGAAGTTATGTGTGGAAGTCACAATCATGAGCCTCATAAGACTTGGCTTGGAGCATCAATCTTTGGTAAGTTTAACAAGGAGGAGCGGTCAGTTGTTGAGGAGCATTTGTTGTTGGGAGTGAAAGCACAAAAAAGTCTAGAGGCAATAAAGAAGAGATTTGCCAACAACTTGAGTAAGATCTCTCAGCTGTATAGTACTCGCAGCAAACTCCGATCGGGGAGGAGAGGTATTCGAACTGAGATGTAGGAGCTTATGAGACTGATCAAGTCTGAGCATTACTTGTGTTGGACCAGACGGTTTGAAGGAACTGATATTGTTGAGGAGATCATGTGGACACACCCTGAGAGTATGAAGTTATTGAGGATGTTTCCTAGTGTCTTGATTATGGACTGCACCTTCAAGACCAACAAATATGCATTGCCTCTCCTGGAGATTGTTGGTGTCACTTGCACTGAGTTGACGTTTTCAGTAGCATTTGCTTACTTGTCTCATGAGCGATATGGTGACTACAGATGGGCATTGCAGAGCCTAAGAGATTTGATGGTGGTAGATATCCCAATTCCTCAGATTATCCTCACTGACTGTGAGGAGGCATTGATGACTGCTATCAAGATTGTGTTTCCTGAGGCAGTTAATTTGCTTTGTTGGTATCACATTAACAACAATGTCAATGCTAAGATTAAGAAGGCGGTCAAGGGAGATAGAGTGAAATAAGTGATCAGACTTTGGCATGCAATAGTTGACTCTACCTCTGAGGAGGAGCTTTATGAGATCTTGCATGATTTTGAAGCTTCATGTGCTGATATACCCCAGATTGTCAATTATGTGAATAAGTATTGGTTGTATCCTCACAGGGAAAGATTTGTTGGACCGTGGACGGATAAAGTCTGACACTATGGGAATACCACGACTAATAGGTACATTAGTTATTTACTTATGTTTTTTAAATTTATTTCGAGTCAATTTTTTTTCTTATGTGTTTTAATTTGTTACATATAGGGTTGAGTTAGCCCATTGGTCATTGAAGAGGTCACTAGGTTCTAGTGGAGGTGATTTATGCAGAAGCTGGGAGTCAATGCATGGGATGATCAATGCACAAATTGATAATATTGTCGTTTCATTTCAAAAAAGAATCAATCGTGTAGATGCCCGACACAACACTCCATTCTACAAGAGTCTACACGGTTTGGTGTCTTTGGAGGCATTGAATCATAGAGCTGATGAGTTTGATGGCATGTTGGGTGGAGTAGGCACCGATAAGACCCGTTGTGGTGGTTGTGTGATTAAAGTTACCCATGGGTTACCTTGTTCTTGTGAGCTTGGTTATTTGCACCTACATGGTCGTCCAATCCCATTGGAGATGGTTGACTCTCATTGGAGCGCGTGAAACAAGCCTCACTTGAATGTGATATAAGCTATACAATAGAGGAGATTTGGAGGCGATGGGCTGTGATGTCTCTTGAGGAGAGATTTGTCTTTAAGAGAGGCCTTGATGATTATGTCTTCCCAAGCACTACATCCTTGGTTCCACCTAAACACAAAGTCAAGACTAGGGGTGCACCAAAGGAGAAGAAGAAAGAGTATGATGTGAAGAGAGATCATTCTTCTTGGGAGCACGTGGATTCCTCTTTGAGCTCAGTTAAGCAACCTTCCCAGAAGTCATCAAAGAAACTTCCCCAGCGGTCCTCACAGCAAGTCTCCCAGAGGACATCTCATGAGCGGGAACAACATGACATCCATCTTGTAAGTCACCTTCTAGAGCATATGCATAGGTACATTGATGACATTATCAATGTGAATGGGGATGGAAACTGTGGCTATAGATGCATTGCTGCCTCACTTGACTACTCGGAGCACAGTTGGCAACTAGTTCACAATCATTTGATTGAGGAGATGAACACAAATTATTTTCTATACTCACAGGTGATAGGTGACGACTACAACACAGTTAGGGCCTCATTAGATGCTCTCCCACAAGAAATTCAACCTCCTGAGAAGTGGATGTCGATGCCTGACATGGGATATGTTATAGCAACTAGATATCAGATAGCCCTTGTTATGTTATCACCTTCAGATGGTGGGTCATGGACAATCTTCCCTTTCAGAGGAGAATATGTTTCTAGTCAGAGCCAATTGTTCTGTGTGGGGTTGATCAGGGGGAATCATTGGATTCAGATTATGTTGAACGGTACTAGTCCATTACCTCCTATTCATCCTACTTGGAGTGCATATGCTTCATCTGAAGCCAGATCGTGGTTATATCCATATTTTGGACGTCTACAGTTATGGTCTTCTTTTGTTCCAAAGCATGTTGCACCAACCGACCCAGTTGATTACATAAACATTATCTGATTATATTATATTATATTTTATTCCACGAGTTTATATTATATTATATTATATTCCACGAGTTTATTATTTAACGGTCAAGATTTTGCCGACACTTTTTAACGGTGTTGATCTTGCCGACACTTTCAACGGTCTAGATTTTTCCGACCACTTTTCATCAACGGTGGAAATCCGCTTTAGGGTTTCAGATTTTCCCTATAAATAGACCCATTATGTTTCACTTCTTTCACACACAACACAAGAAAATGGACACATGGAATACACAATACTCTCGTGATTCCGCACTCACTGCCCTTCACCATCAGGGCATAATCACCAACAGAGAATATGGTGTCTATTTCTGGTGTCCAAAACCTATTTTATGTAGACTTAAAGACATCACCTTTGCTGCTCTCAAAGATAAACTACAGAGTAAGGTGCAAGTGGAGGGTGACGAGCGAGAAGTCACTCGTATCATTTATCGCAACCCCAGTATGGGCGATAATAATCGTGTTCGCTGGTCCACAATGGATGTGAAGAACGACGATGACGTGCGAGCCATGATGGACAGTCATGACATGTTTAGACTTCAGAGTCCTTTAGAGTTGTACGTGGAAACCACAAGAAGCGTCGCTGAGATCCTTCGCCGTTTAATTCCACCATCTCAGTAGTTTTAGACCTTGTTTTTGTTTTGTTTGTTGTTGTAATCTGTTATTTTCAGTCAATGTAGACGGTGTTTTTAATTAATAAAATAAATGTTTAATTTCTTATTTTTGAATTTCGGAAACACCATAATACTGGATAAATCCGGAACTCAATTTATTGGGATTTCCGGAAATACCCTAAAATGAGATAAATCCAGAATTAAAATATTTTGAATTTCTGGAATTACTTCATTTTAGTGTAATTCCGAAAGGTATATTGTGTACCGGAATGACACTAAAATGAGGTAATTCCAGATTTATACCTATGGACGTAATTCCGGAAATTTTTTTTTGAAGTCAGGGGTAATATTGTCTGTTTTGTCAATTTTGGGGGGGTATGGGGTATAATGGAGGAGGGGGGGGGGGTTACAAAATATAAAACCCTTATTAGAGAGAGGAGGCAAATTACTATTATAGAGGCTGTCATTCAAAAGCAAGGCCGCAACATCATCAAGAGATACGGCAGCAACGCATAGGAGAGGGAAAAGAGGAATTAGGGTATCATTTTTGACACCGAATTTCTCTAATTTTTGGGTTATTTTTATCTCTGTAATTCATGACTCTAATTTTTATTTTATTGTTCTTTATGACTTTGGATAGCTAAATCATCTTCTAGGGTCTTAGGTGGATCTTGCAAGTTGAGAGACATTTTTATGTTCTAGTTTCACATTTGAATTCCGGTTTTAATTTTAATTAATATTATTCTATTGTTTTTATCACATAATTAGGATTAGCTACCCTTTGCATGTTCATAATCAATTAATTGATCAGCGACCATACTGCAACTAGTTGGTAGACCTATAGGATAATTGGGGCTATAATTAATGCATGACCAAACTTTAATTTAGTCTTCCAATCATTCAACATTTTCTTTTTTTATGCTTTTCTTGAATTTAAATTCTTGCACGACCAAACAAGTGCTAATTTAAGAAAAAGAATATTAATCGCGAATGAATAAACATATTAATAGTTTTAGTAAAGAGTTTGATAATTAAATAAAATAAAGGAATTCAAAATAGTGTGTATATATATATATATATATATATATATATATATATATAAATAAGTTACTTATTCAAAGCAATTATTTGCAATTAAATAAATAAGTTAGTTATTTTGTTTTTTATTTTGTAGGAAGAAAGAAAAGATAAAAAAGTAATCAAACAACAATTGAAAACTATTTAAAAGTCAAAATAGTGTATATATATATATATATATATATATATATATATATATATATATATATATATATATATTATTGAAAGAAGGGAAATGCATTGCTTCAAAAAAAAAGAATTAAGGGAAACGTATGGTAGGAGGTTAGATTAAAAGAATGGAATCAATCGGGCCGGTAATTTATCTTAAGAATATAAATTTCCTTTTTCCCTCCAAAACTCTCACCCCCTCCCCCCACCCCAGCCTCATTGTTTTTCTTTTTTACTAGTGGGATGACCCGTGCGATGCACGGGGTCAAAGTTTTAGGAACTGCTTAATAGAAATGAAAGACAAATTCTAACAATTGTATAAACGTTATTTATTAAGTCAAATAAATATGGCTCATAGAATAATATTAGACTTTTATAACTCGAAAAAATTGGTATTTGAAGAGGATAAAATTTGAACATATCATATAATAGAATAAAGGTCTGAAGAACCTCAATCATTAAGGCAAAGAAAGAGTACAACAATGCTACTAATTAAAAGCATCACATAACAATAGGATTATCAGCACTTTGGCCAACTGCTTGATGATCAGAAGCGGTAGCTCTAGAGATGGGACGACGACCTGCATGAGGTGGAAGAGCTTGAATAGGAGGTGGCTGGTTGCGCATTATTCTTGGGCGAAGATGGGCACCAGTCATTGGACAATGAATTTTGAAGCGGCCCTTTGAAATGTAGGTTAAAACAACTTCCCTTCTAAAATCGATAAACTTGGGAGGATTTGAATGGAACAATTGGATTAAATGGAAAAATATGGCAAACTGTTAGGCACACCATTGGAAATACTATTATGCATTCAGAACATGGAAAAAATAACAAATTTTGTGGTGGAACAATAATATAAATTCTTCGTAAAGTCAAATCTAACAATTGATAGAAAATTAAATGTATGGAGTTAAGGATAATCTTGGAATATAAACTTTTAAACCCATATTGCTTCCAGATAGGTGAATGATCAATATTTCTTAATAACATTAGTGGAATCCCAACTTTAAGTCTCAACTCATGAGGTGGAAGACCAGATGCGACAATAGTGTTCAAAAACTCAGGTGTATGTATATCATCCATAGGAGCAAAATTAGAGTTTGTGGGTCAATGAAAGGGCCTAATAACTACTGATCAGAAATTGAAGGTAAAAACAATGAAAACAATGGGCAGTCATGAACAACTGAAAAAACAGTAGATATGCTTCCATTTAAATTTTGTGGACATATATCCCCTCCAAATTAAACAACAATGGATTGTAAAAAAAAAGTATAAACTATGTGACTGATAGAAGATAAAAAAATAAAGTGTAGAATATAAGTTATGATTTGAAGGAGTCTTGAGTAAGGCGTGGCATTAAAAAGGACCATTGCATTTCTCTTTTTTACCACAAAGACCCAGGAAGTCAATTTAAAGTTGTTGAGTGAAAATGGGGAACTGCAAAAATTTTATAAATTTCTAATAGTCAATTGATTTAAATTGCTAGTCACGAATATTTTATAGAAAGTTCAATTTGGATTGGTTGTAATCAAAGAAAGGAGTGATGCTTTCTATAGTAAAAGACAATCAAATTGCTATGGAAAATTCATCCCTTAGATGTGCTTAGAGTTAAAAAAATTGGACAATATTATGTTGTATAGCCATTAGATAGACAAAGAGTACATGATATAATATAAATATACAAAGGTTAATCCTTTTCCATTTCATTCCCAATTTCCCATACATAAGGGGCAAATGTGCAAAAGACAATAGAGTACAATCCCAAAAGGAGGAATCCCAGGCAATACAAAAGAGGGAGAAAGGGGAATTGTCAATAGCTAGGCAAATGCAGAAACAGACAAAAGCAGGCTAAGATTTATTCCAGATCAAGCACAAAACAGCCTCAGGTTCTATGGAAGAAGAATATGGTGGGATCTTTAGCGCGGACTTGAAGCCTAATAGCGACCCCAGCAGAGAGAAGCTTCATATGGCAAAAGGCAGCCCATCCATCTTCCAAACCACAGAAGGAGGAACTGGCCTGCTCGTTGTTCATATAAAGATGTCAACCAAAGTAACTGCAAACTTCCCAAGTGGCATGATATGCTCTTAGAAATCAGCAGGTATGAACTGCAATTAGCAACCAATATTATTTACTACTTTAGCACAACGAAGAAAAGAAGTAAGTCAAAAAATAAGAGGAAAAAAATAGATGAACACACCAGTCTGCCTGATTGGATATCAGGCAAAGCATAGGAACCTTAGCTAGTTGTCTTAGGTAATGGTCACCAGTTGTGAAAGAGACTTGGCCATGTAACTTTTCAACAATGATCTGAAATTCATTGCCCACTGGATCACACAGCATAACCAGAAAAGATATCTCTTCAATATGTTGCTGGATGAACAATTCAGGGAGCCTTACACGTATCTATACATCAAAACAAACAAAAAACAACAGTTAGTTCGACCTGACAGTCCATTCTAGTAACGTAGAGTAAATTTTATTCCATTCATAAAACCAAAAGATACATAAAACTGCTGACAGAAAGGTAGTAGCTTATTTACCCCTATATAACAAAATATGGCCACCTACATAGAGAGGCAGTGGTGCTACACAACACTGGAACCCCAAAAAGGGCATAACAAAAGGAAAGCAGTTCAAACGAACTGGTAAAAGGATTGTGAAGAGGCACAAGCTAGATGGACTTCACAAAAATCAACTGATTATTATTCCTAGCAAGTCCAAACTCCACTGAAGTCCCCTCAAAGAGCCCATTCAACCCACGGAAGGAAGCCCAACCATCAGTGATAGAGCAGTAGGATGGCTTATCACTAACCCACTGAAAGGTGCACCTCCATTTTCTTCCACGCGAATTGACCAGAGAAACGGATGTTGAAAGAGGAAACAAAGCAAGGCCACAGAAATCAACATGTAGGTACTGGAGGAAACCAAAAAAGGGTAGTGTTAGAGCAAATGAAGGAAATATATAAAATAGGTAAATGGGATGCAAAGGAAGAGCAAAATCACTGCATACCATAATAGGGGAGCTGATATCTTCGTTAGTCAAAGTCTTAACCTAGTGGTGATGAAAATGAACGGAATCAACAAAAGAAAAGTTATCAATGGGAGAACGGTCTATGCTTACGTTTTTTAACTCCAAGTATGAAAACATTCCCAGCAGGATCGAAGAAATGCACAGTACGTGGCACATTCTCATAGCAGTCAACATAAAAAAGTACTGGCAACAACTGCTTAGTCTGCAGAAAGAAGGAGAACGTGTTAAAAAAATAAGGAACATTGTGGAAGTAAACAACAACAAAGAAGCCAATGTAAAAGATTTGGTAACTAACAAATCCAGAAACATATTCAAAATGTAGGTCTGGTATCTGAGGTGGCACTCTTCATCAAAAGAGCCGTTATCAAGGAGAGGATGGTGATTCATCTACATGAACAGAATAGCAAAGTCAACATATAAAATATGTATGAAAACAAATGAAAATAAGTGAAGAAAAGAATGAGGGTGGAAGGGAAAAAGCTAATTGAAACAGATGAAGGGAAAAAGGGCAATGTTCGCATGCAAACAATGCAAAGGGCAGAGAAAGCCAAGAGAACGCCTACACAAATTTGGCTGGAACAAAGAGTATATATAAGGGAATGAGCACACAGACCAAAGAAAGGGAGAAAAGACAGCAAAGCAGAAGGACAGAGAAACAGTCTGACAAACCAATTGAGTAGTAGAAATCTGACAAAGAATAGAAATTACTCTGAGGAAAAACAGAACAGATCATGAAAATTCATGCATATAAATTCATCAATATTCTTTCAAGCTAAGATAATTCTTGACAAAAAAAAAAGCTAAGATAATTGGACTACAGAAATACGCATAAAAACTCTACAGCAAACTCCTAATAGAATCTGATCTAATAGCAGCCCAGATATCACTGCCTAGAAATTCAAATAGAATAAATTGCAAAAATAGGTTATGTCTAACCATTACTAAAAACTGAATCAAAGGGATAGGATAAATGTTTACTTAAATAGCCCATTGTATGAAACTCAAAAAAGCCATCCCATTCCTAGATTAGAAACTAAAATGTTACCCTCCTCAATTGATAAATCCCCTTATTGGTTTATTTGAGTAGACCGGAAGAACACAACTCTACAATAATAAGACTAAAAAATTCATTCAATGACAACTTCCTAGTACCCCCACCTTATTACAATAAAGATGAAATCCCTCCTACCTGTTTACAACCTCATAGTGCCTCTGATAGGAACATTCAACAGAAAATCGAACACAAAGCCAATTCCAGCTACTACAACCATAGTAACACCTCTTGCCAACTGGTTCAAAAAATAAAAACAACTCCAAAATAACATTCCTAGCCAACAAAGTGCAGTTCATTTGTTGTACAATAGTTAAAAGCATTAGACCATAGAGCAAAATAAATGCCTAAACAACAAAGCAAATAGGAAAAATGAAAGAACTCACCAACAATCCAGATCCACAAAGGAAAACACATGCAATCAGCAATTTATGAATATCCATTTATTAATCAGCAAGACTCAAAAACCATCTTGAACTTGATGAATTCAATCTTTTCCTTTTTAATGGTCAAAAGCTCCTTTTAATCTTTAGCACCACGGTTCACATATTTGTGCCCTCTTCAAACCTGACAAAGCAATAAAACTTACATGTCAAACTTTTAGAAATCTAGTGCTTAAAAAAATTGTGAACAGAGATTAAAAAATAGAGAAAATTTTACTAATATTAATAGTGACCTGATCAGCGCGAAAAGGATTGAAACCGAAACCAGAACCTTCATCGCCAGCGGCACAAAGCAGGTTATTATAAATCTTAGATATCAATTATAGGCCTGCACCGGAAACTAAATAATTGCGTACCAAAAATCAAGAAAAGAGGCATACCTACCAGGCTGCCATAAGGTGAAGCAACTTATTCTAAATATAAGATATAAATGGGAATCAACTCAACACTTGAAAATAACAACAACAATAAAGACATAAATCAAAAGATTTGCCCAATCGGCCAAATAGCATAGTCTGCAGCATTTGATCACATCACACCTAAGTAAAGCTTGTGCTGCCAACTCCCCAAATGCATATTTATCAATGCATCAAGTCAGCCATATTGGCTATTGGTAATTAGTAATGCCGATTATTTGCAGAACCTGCCTGAAATCAAGAAATTTGGTGCTAACAAAGTAAGCACCATAGATATAGATAATGCAGAATGCTAAGAGAATTAAACACCAGATAAATGCTTTAAAATAAGAAGCACATAGCCATTGATATAAGTGTTTAATTTTATGTGTTGGGTCTTTAAAAACTGTTTACAAAATGACAATATAGCTGAAAGATTAATTGTGCTAAAAGGTAAAGGATACTCGATTCAATTTAAATATTCCATTATGGTTCTACAGTTCTAGTATCACTATATAGTTCTACAAAATGCAAAATCACATCATTTGTAATTCAGGATTTTATTAGTTCAGTTTAACTTAATATTGCTTCCTTTATCTCTCAAACTTTATCTTGCTTCAGCAGAAAGTGAAGAGTTCACATTGCTTCCTTTATCTTTCAGCAATCATGTCAATTGATTTTCGAAATACTTTAAATGGCATTCACACCGGCTAGAGTGGTTCAGAAAAAAGTATACAACTTAGCATTAGCAACCACACCCTTGCTAGATTACCTGGGGTTAATTATTTATTCATTGAAGTAGGAGAAACAACAAAAGGTACAAAAGCTGACTTTTTCTGATCTAGAATAAAAACTGTGAATGAAGAGTGAAAGAAAACCAAAGATCATACCTTTGCCACTTACCAACCACACTTTTCTCAACATTTCTTTAAACTCTTTCTCAGAAAGTCAACTCTCTGATTCCCGGTATTCCTGTTAGTGGCAGATATATGGTTTTAAGTTTTCCTTTCTTCAATCATTTTTTCAAGATCAAGTAATATATGCAATTCAAAATCTCCATTTTACAAAGCAAATTCAAAAAGCATAGCAACATAATTTTTAAGATGTATCGGCCTTACTCAGATCCATGATTTTTTTTGATATGTTCTGTCAGTGCTTCTAGAAGAGATTGCCTAATCTTGATTATAAGTAGTACCTCAGAATCAGTTTGGATTTGTCAATTTGTAACACAAAGCTGGAAAGTCAAGCTATAACAAAACTTCCAAACAACTCCATAGGAGCCTTAATCGACCATACAAATAAATACAAAAGAATAAATTCTAATGTTAAGATGAAGACGTTTTGAAACAAAAGCTCCAATTCCTATCAGTAGTATAGGTCCAGGTAGCATTCTTCATCAACAGGAATACATACATTTCCTTCCCACTGCTATACTGATTTAATACCTGCACAAAGCATTATTCACATGGATTTTAAAAGTCAGACATGGGAGCAAGACCCCTGTAATCAACTTGGTTAGAAAACAAATCAAATGATATCAAACTCAATCCAAACCAGAACAATGGCACAAAATAGGTGCATGACATGGTGAAACATGGTGGCACAGATGTCAAGTAGTTGAATTCATTCAAGTCTCAGTTAGCAATTATATGTCCAGAAATTGTCATTTTAAAAGTGTTCAATTTGAGCATGTCTCACCACAAGAAGAAGAGCTGAGCTTTATTCCTGGAATACTTGGTGTGGTTGGTTTGCAGCCAAGAAGATCAAGATGCTGTAGAAGTTCCAATGCATATTTTCTTTGTGAAAGAATTATTCCTTTGGAAGATCTTGCCAATTCAAATTCAAGAAAATATTTGAGAGCACCAAAATCTTTGATTTTAAAATGATCATCTATACCTATTATTATAAAAAAAAAATGATCATCTATAAACCGTTTTTATTAATTTGATTTACCTCTGATTTTTGGGACTGCATTAGCAACAATGATGTCCTGATGATTAAAGGTGATCATAATAGGAATCTTGACAACTACTTCATATCTGGAAATGTGCTTAATATACTTTACCAATCCTGTTTGTTATCAACAATTTCATTTGACTAAGGTCATTAAGAATTATATAGATGACCTTCGTCAGTTTTGGAACATACTCCCTCGTTAGGATAGATGTCTAAAATAAGTTGAACCAAGTACCAACAATCACATATTATATTGTTGAAAGCCCCCATCTAGAAATTGTTGTCAACAATTCCATTTGACTAAGGTCACTCATTTTTGGAAACATCCCCCCAAACTCAAATGCCATCATCTAGCACTGATCAAAGCAGAATATATAACAAATGTTCATTATGTCTTAGCAACACCATCGTGAAAACCAATTCCATTTCCACATAAATCAGCATATCAATATCATATCAGTATGAAAGTAGAATATCAGTATCATATCAAATTTAGTATCATATCAGTATCATGTGTCGCTATAAGTTTTCTTGAATGCAATTATAAACTCATGCATAAGTTCAGCATATTCTGTGAGAGCTAAAAAGTTGGAGTCCAAAAAGTAAGGAATTAACTATTAGTTCGTTCATTTGCGGCTAAAAGTATATAAGGGATTAACTATTGATTATGGCTGATAGTTTTCAGCCAAAAAGCCAAAATGAATGTCCATCCACCAAAAAATAAAATGGGGAGAAGGTTTGAGAGAAATACCACCTCAGAGTTTTGCTTGTTGTTCCATTGATTGAAGGTGAAACTTCAACTTGCTATTCTGGTTAGTAAGTCCAACAGTATCTCTCTGCATTCACATAAAAGAAAATAATTGGACATTTGAACTTTAAGAACTGCTGGACAACACCATACATCATCCCAAACATAAAGAGACAATTTAATACGAAAAAGCAGGAAGAACATACTATTGCGACATTGATTTAATACACGATATCCCAAAGACAACAATCCTTTGCCAAAACCCCATTACCTGCTAGAGATTGAAACCAAATAACACAAATAAGAATTAATTATGGTCAAATAGTGAATAACAAAAAAAACAATTAAAGGTAAATCTTTAAAGAAAATTGGTCCTGAAAGCTCTGCTTCTAAGTAACCCAAGTAACATTATTCAAAAGCTTTAGATTGTCCAAAATTACACACCAAATCAGAGTAGCAAGGTAAATTATCTTGAGACCAAAAACATAAAATAAATAACGTAAATTAATATAACCCATCAAAGTTAACCCTTTCAAGTTGTAAATTACAACACAGTTTCATAAAATGGTCCATTATTTCCAATAGCAGGACCAAGATGATATCAGTTGTTGCTATCTATCATATCTAGCCAATAAATTGGCATCATAAAACTCTACAAAAACACACTTCAATGGTAGAAGAGACCAACACAAAAAATGTACCTTTAAACAAATGAGAGATCCAAGTAATCAGGTCCATGCTGCTTAAATTTAGCACATCTTATTGGTTGCAATTGCATATTTAAAGGCCTCAAGGAACCATGATGTTTATAACATCTGCAATAGGTTGAATGAATTTTTTTTCAAAATATTGCCAATTATTACAAAAAATAGTATAAGTAGCATGAATAAAAAAATATAGCTTGAGCTGAAAAAATGGCGTACCCTAAGAATAGAAGTTCTTCAGCAACAACCAAATTGTCCAACCTCATTAAGAGATACAATTTAAGCAGATAGACCAGCTACTATAAGCAAATAGACCAGTTAAATAAGGTCCCTTGTACATTAAAAATAACAAAATGAGATCAAGCCATCAAACAAAATGCATAAAAAATTAATGAAACACAAATCCAACAATACAGTAAACAAATCCAACGGGAATAGAACAACGTGAACCTTAATCATCAAAAATAAATTAAACAAAAATAGAAACTTGAAAGGGAAAAAGACATACCTTGACCAGGAATCATCGGGTAAACTCGAATTCAACATTAGAGAAAGAAGCAAAGTGTGCAATAATTTCAAAATTATCATGATTCATGAAAGTTGAGACCTTTGGGCTGAAATTAAGTTCAGAGATGTAGGAGAGAAGAGAGGCCGCAAAATGAAATCTGAAGATAGTGAACCATATCTGCAAGAAAGAAAGAAAGTTTGATTGAAGATGCTCCCAAAAAATAAATGAAAACCTGGATTGTAATGAGAGAAGCAATATGAAATAGTGTGACTGAGAGAGAGAGAGAGTCTTCGCGAAGGTGGGGGAGAACTCGCCGGTGCAGAAGGATAAAGCGTCGCGGCGGTGCCCTGTTGCTTGCGGCGGTGCAGGGGAGGAGTTCGTGCGGAGGGACAGTGGTGATGGACAAAAACGCGAAGACAGAGTGAAGGAAGGATACGAAAAGAGAGGTTCGTGGTTGACGACGGTGATGGTGTGGGAGGAGGAAAGGAGGACGGCGGCGAGGTGAGAGTGAGAGGAAGAAGATCTGCGAGAGAGAAAGAAAGGAGATGAGGAAAGCTTGGTTCGTGGTTGACGGCGGTGATGGTGTGGGAGGAGGAGAGGAGGTCGGCAGCGAGGAGAGAGTGAGAGGAAGAAAATCTGCAGAGAGAAAGAAAGGAGATGAGGAAAGCTTCTGAGAGATGAGAGAATGGAACGTGTTGCGCATGCAAGAAAAGAAAGGGGAGGGCAGGACACTTGGTGGACACATGGCGGTCAGCAACTGGCCAGAGAATTGGAGGGAAAGAGGGGGGGTGAGGCGGGAAGGGTGACGTGGAGACTCCATCGGATGTTTATTCTTTGATTTTATTTTCATATTTAACAGCACATTAAAATTTAGGAAAAAATTGGATTAATAAATACGTGAAGTTTGTTCTTCAACAATCGAATTGGTGAAAAATGAAAATTAATTTCGTGATAAATTATGTAAAGTGTAATGCTAGCTAGTGTGTTTTGAGGTACTTTAGAGTCTGAAAAAGATTTCGTTGTTCATATACGCAAATTTTGTTCCTCAATAACTTGTTTGTTGAAAGAAAATAGAAATTTTGTAATAAAACACGTAAAGTGCAATGCAAAACAGTGTGTTTTGGGGTACTTAAGCTGTCGAAAAAAATTTAACGGTTCAAATACGTAGAGTTTGTTCCTCAGTAACCTGTTTGATGAAGAAAAAATTTTCGTAACATATTTATGCAAAGTACGATGCTAAGTAATGTGTTATTGGATGCTTTAGTGATCGCAATAGTGTGTTTTTTGATGCTTTAGTGTTCGCAAAAAAATCCAAGTATTCAAATATATACAAAAGTTCGTTCCTCAATAATCGGTTTGGTGAAAAAAATATAATTTCGTGACAAAATACATAAAGTGTGATGCTAAGCAACGTGTTTTGAGATACTTTAGTGTTCAGAAAAAATTAACCGTTCAAATACTCAAAATTCATTCCTCAATATCGAAAAAAAATTAACTATTCGAATACGCAAAGTTTGTTCCTCAGTGATTGTTTTGGTGAAAAAAATAATTTCAAAACAACATATGTAAAATGCAATGCTAAGTAGTGTGTTTTTTTTTATACTTTAGTGTTCGTAAAAAATCCAACTATTCAAATATGTAAAGTTTGTGCCTCAATAACCGATTTGGTGAAAAAAATATAATTTCGTGACAAAATACGTAGAGTGTGATGCTAAGCAGCATGTTTTGTGGTACTTTAGTGTTCGAAAAAATAACGATTTAGTGAAAAAATAATAATTTCGTGACAAATATGTACACACTCTGTTTTAGTTTTTAAACAATGTTTGCTCATGTTGTAATTTAAAAAACAAATTTTACCGAACAACAATTCTATATTAACTAGAGTATTTACCCCGTGCGGGGTGAAGGTGCTGGTTTGCGAGAACGCCAAGAGGTTGGGCATTGAATAATTGGTTTGGGCATTGAATAATTGAAAAAGAAGAAAAGACAACAACAATGGGAAAAGGACGGAACTCTAGCATCTATCTAAAAATAGCGTGCATCATTGAATTAAATAGCAATATCATTTGAATAGTTGTATCTGAAAGGAATGATATTGCATCATTGAATTAAAATAGCGTGCATCATTAAATTCAAAAGGGAGAGCCGCACATAACTATTATAGAGGCTGCCATTCGAAAGCAAGGCCGCATCATCAACAACAATACGGCAGCAACGCATAAGAGGAATTTCGGTATCATTGTTGACATTGTGAGAGAGCTTTGTAGCAGGAAAATGAGACTGGAGACTCAGAATAATAATTTCTCTAATTTTCGAGTTATTTTTATCTCTGTAACTCATGACTTTAATTTCTATTTTATTGTTATTTATGACTTTGGATAGCTAAATTCTCTTCTAAGGTCTTAGGTAGATCTTGCAAGTTGAAAGACCTTTTTATGTTCTAGGTTCACATTTGAATTTTGGTTTTATTTTAATTAATATCGACCTATTGTTTTTATCACATAATTAGGATTAGCTACCATTGCATGTTCATAATCAATTAATTGATCAGCGTCCGTACTGCAATTAGTTGGTAGACCTATAGGATATTTGAGGCTATAATTAATGCATGACTAAACTTTAATTTAGTCTTTCAATCAGTCAACCTTTTTATTCTTTATTCTTTTCTAGAATTTAAATACTTGCATGCAATGTTTTAAAACTCGGACCGGTGTCCGACTCGGTGAAGGTATCGGGTCACTGGGTCAAGGGTCGGACTGAGGGGTCGACAGTTGAACCGCATGACCAAAACCGGAACCGGATGACTCGGACCCGGTCTCTATTTCGAGAATTTTCAATACCTATATAGTATATAATATAAATTTCGTCCCTGTAAAATTAATAACTATGTTTATTTTATATCTACTAAAATATAAAAAATTCCCAAATTTTCAGGACCTATATATTTCATACTTGTAAAACTTAATTTGCTAAAATTACACACCATGTCTATTTTATTTTTATTTGCTTGGTATAAATTAAATAAATTTTAAAAGTTCATATCATGCTTCAATAAATATTTAGAACAAATTTCATAAGTTAACAACTTAATATTAAATAAATCTTTAAAAAAATACTTAATATTAAATAAGTTTGTTGAAACATAATATTAATATTACAAGCTAATGCCATGAGGATGAGCGTACTTGACTTTTAGGAAAAGAGGTACCAATTATATATATTTGAAATAAACAATATTCTCAATAAGATTGGTAGCCTCATGGTAGCGCTCAGCATTTGCTTTCAACAGGTTCGCTGCATGGTCGATCCAAAACCTTGACCGGCTCGGTTACCCCCCCCCCCCCCGTTTCCCTGTTCGACCGGTCCGACTGGCCGGGCCGAGCCGGTTTTTAAAACACTGCTTGCATGGCCAAACAAGAGTTAATTTAAGAAAAAGAATATTAATCGCGAATGACCAAACGAATTAATAGTTTTAGTAAATGGATTGGTAATTAAATAAAATAAAGAAATTCTGGTAGAATTAGACATAGGGGAATCGAAACTTGCAAATGAAACCGTTTCAATCTTGCATTTTGATTCTTGTTATTTTTTTCTTTTTATTTTGTTCTATAATCATCAAACTATTTGTCCGTCTTAAAATTAAATAATCTTAATTAGTTTGGTACTTGTTAATTAATCCATGTGGAGACGATAATCTTTTATACTATTTTTGCGAAAGAGTACACTTGCTCTAAGTGTATCTTGCATTTTGATTCTTGTTATTTATTTCTTTTTATTTTGTTCTATAATCATCAAACAATTTGTCCGTCTTAAAATTAAATAATCTTAATTAGTTTGGTACTCGTTAATTAATCCATGTGGAGACGATAATCTTTTATACTATTTCTGCGAAAGAGTACACTTCCTCTAAGTGTGTTTTTACGCAACAATTATGCAATCATATATCATGGTATTTTTCAAATTTTTTAAATCTCAAATATATATTGAAATGTACTCGGCCCTCCAAATCTCTACATCCAAACATGCCCTTAAGTTTTTGTGGTTTGTTTTGTTGGTTTATTTTATCATATTGTTTCACATATTTTACAATATTATAAGAGGTTTTACTAACCATAAGTTATCGGTTATACATAGACATTCAATCTTATTTTATAATATTAGATTTCGTATTTTATCATATTAGATTCTACATATTTCACCACCTTAAACAATTAAGATTGATTGGATAGTTATGTAAAACTTGTTTACATTGAACTTAATGGTAAGAGCTTAGCCTTATATCCCCAAAGTGCTGAGTTCAAATCCCAATGAGGACAGCCATAAAATGGCTATTAGTGCCTTGATTAATAAAATTTTCCCCTTCCCCGACATTTCTTTTTAAAAAAACTTGTTGAGGTGAGTTCTAGGGTGAACCACTTTGATATTGGCCCCGGAGGACCAATACTTGAAAAAGCACTCAATTTTGACGACGACTAACATCACCCTTAAAGAGAGAAGCATGCATATTGTGTTATTCATCAATGATGGAGATGAAGGGCACACATATTGTACTTTTCATATAAGTAATACGAACTAATCAAATTCAAGCACACAAATTGTTCATTTCAATACAAATTGTGCTTTCCATCAATAGTGGAGATAAAAACTTGTAAACAAGTAATAATGATCTACCATATTAAAGCACATACATTGTATTTTTTTCATCAATAGGGGACATGAAGAGAAACATGGATTGTGCTTTTGGGGAACGGTAGAGATGAAAGGCACACATATTGTGTTATTCATCAATGATGAAGATGAAGAGCACACAAATTATAGTTTTCATAACCAGTAAGAAACAATCGTATTAAAGCACACACATTTTGTTCATTTCAGAACTAGTGAAGATGAAGAGCACACATATTTTTCTTTTCATCAATGGTTGAGATTGAAATTCGTAAACAAGTAATGAGGACTAATCATATTAAAGCATGCAGATTATGTTTTTCATGAACATGAAGATGAAGAGCACAAAGATTGTTATTTTTATCAATCAAAACATGTCAACAACCTATAAAAAGAAATCACGTCTTCATAATTCTTCACAACTAATTTCCCCCACTTTTTCATATGTTAAAATTTCTTACACATTTCTGGTCGTTGTAGAAATCATCTCCATCTCCAAAATTCTTCATAATTCTTACACATTTGTTCCCTCACTCTCGCGTTTCAACCAAGCTCTACTACTTCAAACAATATCACAGAGTTATACATCCACAATAACTCACATTCATCACATATCGAAGCACATCATTTCACATTCACGGTTTGTCGCAGACCAACCCCATTCACCAAAATATCAAAGTACATCATGTGATTCTATATTGGATGAATGATGATTCTCTGCTCCACGAAAACAAAACATACTAACATCAAACAGTTAGGGTTTAGTGACAAAACAAACACTTCATACCTGTAATGAACTTTGGTTGAATCTCTGCTCAAACTTGTGTCTTCAACAAAAATGAAACCTAATAATAGCAAAACAAAACCAAAAATCAGAGGAGCAGTTGTGAATCGAATTTGTGAGAAGTGAGAGAAGAACAGAGTTGTGAGGTAAGTGAGAGAATCGCAAGAATGAGAGAAGTGAGAGGAAACCACAAAACCTATGAACATAAAGAAAAACCAAAATCAGCTGAAGAGGAATCGAAATACCATATTGAAGAAGTAGAACAGAGGAACGGAGGAAGCGAAATACGTGTTGTGATGTGATTTTTTCCAGTCAAGAACATGCAGAGAGAGAAGCTGGTTACATGAGTAACTTCTTTGCCCAGGACCACCCACCCAAATACCCTGCAAGTACGACGGTAGCTACTAGAATCATATATAGAACTGAAGTAGTGTAACATCCCCCAAGTAATTATTTTAATTACTTTGATCTTTGAATAATTTAAATATTTACGATTTTTTGATTATTGACAATGTTAAGAAATTGATTTAATTACCATGAAATTGGTGTGAATTGTGTGTTGGGTGCAAAATAAATTAATTGTTTGAAAAGGGGTCAATTAGGGAATCCATCCACAAGACATTCACTAACTCACACACACTCAGCTGAAGTTAATACCACCCTCACTCTCAATCATTTATGTTATTTTTGAAAAGGAAAGAAATTGAGAAGAGAGAGAGAGAGTTTTCAAGAGAAAGAAAAAAAGGAAAGAAAAGAGAGCCAAAACCCTCACCCCTCTACAAAGCTTCATCCATAATTCACCCACCCTCCTTCCTCTCCCACTCATTTTTCCCACATTTGAGGAGTTGAGAGCTAAAACAACCAGCTGGGTCATTCCCTTTCCTCCATTCTCTCCCCAATTTCAAAAAATACCAAACAACAAGTGTAAGATGAGTTGAAAATTTTGACTTGCATGTGTGATTTGGGGATGGATTCCAGTAGATTTCAAGCCACATTGTGGATTAGAGCAACAAACTAGAAGATTTGAGGGATGGGATCGAAAATTGGAGTCTTAGGAGCTGTTCTAGTGTTGTTCACTTCATCTCTTGCTTACATTTGAAATTTTCTGCACAAAATGTGAGTTTAACCCATATTTGTTGATTTGGTTAATGCATGTGGTTGTTGTAACACCCATTTCTACCCGGTAATTATTAATAAAATATCAGAGTTTTCGCAAACAAATGAACGTCACATTTTTCGACTTAAAAAAAACCTTAAACGGATACATAACACTTATCACTCGGATGAACCGGCAAACAACATTTTTAGTCTTAAAAACAAATCAACTCTTACTCATTCACGTTTTCTCTCCTTCTTTCTCTTGTGCTAGCGCCGCCCCCTCCTAGCTCTCTCTTCTCAATCCTTATTTTTTTTCTTTTTCCTTCTAATGACAACAAAACCCTAACCTAGCCCTTTTATATTTTTATTTGGTCTTATGGGCTTTTTCATCACTTATTCGAATTACTAATGGGCCAATCACTTAAAATCACTATTACTAACCCTTAATGGACTAACTATTAATAACATATAATTATATTATTATTTCTACCACACAAATCCTATTAAATTAATTAAATAAATTAATCAATTATTTTTGGGGCGTTACAACTCTTCCCCACTTAAAAGAATTTCGTCCTCGAAATTTAACTACCGATGCGAACACTCTTCCACTAACCAACTAACGTCACCTCAACAACTAGTGCTATCTAACATGCTGATCATTATTCCTTTGATTACCGGTGGTAAGTGATTGGGCGGCCGTCCCTCCTACTCGTTCAGCCAGATAACTTCGAGAAATAACAATCAGACCCACTCTCTAACGGTTTTGTAAGGATCCCCGATAGAGTTTTGGGCGTAATCGTGTTGGTACCACATGATCACCCCCAAGCTCTATTAAAGCTCCTTCCTATTATAGCATACCATAATTCCGCTGCGCTACTCTGATAAACTGACTTGTAGATATAAGCATTACTCGCATTCTACCTCACCCACCTATCCTTACGGTGTCTCATAGATTCACCCCAATACCACGACCAAAAGTTACCAAGGTGCATAACTTGTTCTTAAAACATATATCCATGTTATGCAAAACTAGAGACGACAATTTGAAACCAAATAATAGAAGTTTAGGCTGCCTACATACAAGTTCACACAGCAAGAAGGTTGAAACAAAACCGAAACCAAGAGGCACAGAGTTTACGCACAGAAAACGCAATAAATCACACAAGCAGTCCGGTTAGGACCGAACAATCCAAAAAAGTTTACCTGATTCGAACAACCTGCAATGTAGACAATGGTTAGTACTAAAAGACAATAGTTGGTCGTTAACCGATACAACGACTCGACGACTTGGCCGGACGGACCAACCATTGCTCTGATACCACTAATGTAACACCCATTTCTACCCGGTAATTATTAATAAAATATCAGAATTTTCGTAAACAAATGAGCGTCACATTTTTCGACTTAAAAAAAACCTTAAACGGATACATAACACTCATCACTCGGATGAACCGGCAAACAGCATTTTTAGTCTTAAAAACAAATCAACTCTTACTCATTCACGTTTTCTCTCCTTCTTTCTCTTGTGCTAGCGCCGCCACCTCCTAGCTCTCTCTTCTCAATCCTTATTTTTTTTCTTTTTCCTTCTAATGACAACAAAACCCTAACCTAGCCCTTTTATATTTTTATTTGGTCTTATGGACCTTTTCATCACTTATTCGAATTACTCATGGGCCAATCACTTAAAATCACTATTACTAACCCCTAATGGACTAACTATTAATAACATATAATTATATTATTATTTCTACCACACAAATCCTATTAAATTAATTAAATAAATTAATCAATTATTTTTGGGGCGTTACAGTTGTTCTGAACTTATGGTAATGCATGTAATAATTTGTTATGAAATTCGAAATGTGCTAGTGAATAGAACATTGCTTGTTAAATGTGATAAGAAGAACTAATGTTAAACAAGTTTGTGTGTACATTTTGGATTGTCATTGGTGTGCTTGGTTATTGTTTAAAGTTTTGTTGTTGGCTTAAATTGAGTTAAGGATTGATTTTGGAATGATATCGGATCAAACGGAAAAGCAGATTCGGTGTAAAAACAAAGCAACAAAAGTGAGGATTTTGGCTGTCTGCAGAAAATATGGCCATGTTTTAGGCTGTTTCTATGCAAATTTTTTAAATGCAGAAACACTGCCATGTTTTAAAACACGGGCAGCAGTTGGCAGCCATGTTTTCTGCTGTCCCCAGGGTAAATCTCTTGATAAAAATTGATTGATTTGAAGTATAATTGATGGAAAATAATAAGTGTAGCGACCGAAAAATCCGGGCGAGGATTCCTCGAAGGTTCAAAAAATGAAGCCGCCACCAAAGTTTAGTTTAAGGGCAAACAATGGAAAATCTCTTTTGGAATGGATAAGGGTCCTTGAGACCAGATAAGGGTTCGGGAGTTGGTTATGCGTGGGGAAGGTATTAGCACCCCACGACATCCTTCCTAATGAAGGTTACCTGCTAACTAGTTGTAGGAAAGAAAATTAATTTTGAAAATGTTTATTTTACCCTTTTATTGTGGATTGAAAAGAAAGAAGACTTAATAAAAATTTTAGTTTTTTGTGCTTAACAGGAGTGGGCCCCTGCTCCTACGCATCTCCGGGTGCGATGGAGAAATCAAAGCTACGTAGTTCTTGGGTAGAAAAAGTTTGTTGGTTGGTATTTTTTAATATAGGGGTTTTAGGATTATTGAGTTGTACAGCTCATTTGTCCTAGAACGATGACTAACCCGTCCGTACGGTCGACTTAGTCCCCTATTTTATAAAAATGGAGTTTTTGGAGTTTGGAAAATAGTTTGATGTGTGTTGGTTTGGTTTTATTGAAATAGGGATTTTAGGACTCCTGAGCCGTACGGTTCATTCATCCGAAAACGCTGACTAACCCGGTCGTACGACCGACTTAATCCCCTATTCGTTTTTTTGGAAAAAAAGGTTTATTAATTATTTTTTTAGGGGTCCTAGGACTATTGAGCTGTACAGCTCATCCACCCTAGAACGCTGATAATCCCCTACTTATTTTTGAAGAGAATTTATTTGGTTTTTTTTAGAAAAATGTAAGTTTGTGAAATAAATTGTTTGATAGTGGAAAATTTTGAAAAGAATGGAAACGGGGTGCATTTGTAAAAAGGGGGGATGTAGGTAACAGGGGGTTGTAGTTAGAAAAAGGGTGGTGTAAATAACGAGCCCAGTTCGTTTCTGCGAATTGGACTGGGTAACGAACTGGGCTGGGTTTTAAAGGATGGGCTTGCAGGCTGTAATAAGGAAACACATGGGATGTGAGAAGTAGCCGGTTTCTTTTTTATTCTATATTTATTATTTTTTTAAAAAACAGAAAAATAGATGGGAGAGGTATAAAAGGGGAAATTAGGGTTTTTTTGCAAAACCTAATTCCATTCTCCTCATCTGTTGATGCACCGGCAGTTCTTCTCCCCAAGAGAGAGAGATTTGCGGAGAGAAGAGAGAGATTTGCGGAGGGAGAGAGGGTTGCGTAAAGAGAGAGAACGAGAGAGAGAGAGAGGATGAGATGGAGAGGGTTACGGCGAAGGTGATGAATGGCGACGGAGATGGCGGACGGCGTTGAATAGCCATCACGGTGGTAGTCACGATGGTGGTGACTGCGTGACAGTGAGGGAGGCGACGGTAGGGGAACTGATGACGATGTTTGGAACAAACGGCCACCGTCTACGGTGGCCGGAACTAATGGGTAAGGCTTCGTTTTTTATATCTTCTTTTCTCTTCTCTTCTCCTCTGTTTCTCCTACGCTATTCTTTCTTATCCATGGTGTTTGTTTTTTTTGTTTCTCTGGGTGGTTCACGACCAACGACGAGTGTAATACCCTAATTTTGTCCGATCATAATTGAGAGATTTTATTTATTAAAAATAATAATCTTTTTTATGTCATGTATTATTTTCTTGTTTTTATTGCTATGAGTTTTAATCATCAAAAAATATTTTATTAGGAGTAAAGAAACAAAAAATAAGCCAAGGAGGAAATAGGGGGGGGTTTGTTAAAAAGGATTAGAGGTGCAATCGGGATTGGGCCATCTAAAACCCAATCCAATTCCAAAACCCTAGCCCAATTAACCCTAACTCATCCACCCAACCCATGACCCATGATCCAACTCACCAAACCCAATCCATATCCAACCCATAACCCAACACACAACTCCATCCACCCCACTTTCCCTCTTTTCCTCCTTGGAACTCACAATCCCACTTCCACACACAACCCCACTTCCACACACAACCTCACTTCCACACATCTCCTTTCCCCATACACTCCACCCTTCCCATCACTCACTCTCACACACACTCACACACTCAATCTCCCCCCCCCCCTACGGCCATCTCTCCCTCTCCCTCACATATCACTCAACTCACTCTCTCTCACACACTTCCCCTTAAAAAACCCTTCTTAGCTCTCATTTGGTCTCACTCTAAGATTTTGAGAATTCCTCTCCTCCTCTTCTCCTCTAAAAACCGTAGCCTCACCTCTCCTAAACCACCTCCATTTTTTTTCAATTTCTCTTAACCAATTCATCATCAAACTACCTCCAATCCATTCCTCTCACACTCAAGAAAAATCAAGCACATAATCCTTCTCCTCCTCTCCTCCATAAAAACCGTAGCTTCCCTTTATTTACCTCTCCTCTACTTCCTCAATTTTCTACCTATTTTAGAGATAAGGTAAAATTCCTAATGTCTTAGCATCATTTTCAAACATTTTGCATCAAGATTTATCTTATCATCTTCATCTCATATTCTCCTCTTTATTTTTGATATACTCATCATTTTCACTTTTAAAATGTAGTTTGTTGTTGTTAGGGTGAGAAGTTGCTTCTCACCTTTGAGTAACTTAGCTTGTTGTTAGTTTGTGTTGATCTTTGTTTTTTTTTAAAAAATGAAATAAGCATGTGATTTTATGTCCCTTATATTTCGCATTTTCTTTTTTTTTTTAACTTATCTTGTGGTTCCTTTTCACTTGAGGATGATTTATTATTAGTGTTTAAAGCCTTGTGCTAAATGTGATTTCTAGTCCTTGTGATGTTGATGATCTTACAACTTGACTCTCCCTTGTGTTTGGAACACTATGATTTAAGGGAGAAGATTTTAAGATAGGATTCAACTTTCTTTATGAATTTCTCTTGTTCAATATTTGTTTTAGTTGTTATTTGTTGATGATCTAGCCATGTGAGTCTCCACTAGTGCCTAGTGCACTTTAATTTAAGTGGTGAAGATGGCTAGAAAGGATTCAACTTTATTTTCTTGGTTCATATGTCCTATTTTGTTCATTGCTAGATGTTGATGATGGGGTAAGTTGATTTTCACTTGTGCCCATGACACTTTAATCTAAGTGAGAGGATTATTCTATATGATTCAATTTTGTTTAATGTTTACACTTTAAGGTGAAGTGTTTCTCTAAATAATTAATAGATCTTTTTATACCAAATACCAAAAAACACTTCATAAAAATCATTTCCTAGCAACTAATAAAAAAGGGGTAAATAAAACTTTTTTTAAAAAATAAATAAACTGATTTTTGTTTTTTTTCGTTTTTATTTAATTTATTTATTCTTTTCCAACCAAAAATTATCTCAACCAAAAAATAATAACAAAAGAATCTCAAAGAAAAAAAAAAGAACAAAAAGCTTTCATTAGTAAAAAAGGGAGTGGTAAGTAAAACTTTTTTAAGAAACAAGTAAACGCTATTTACACCCCCGGCAACCATTTTCTTTTAGCGTCAAAACGCTATTTGCACCCCCCGGTGACACTTTTTTTCTAGCGTCAAAACGCTATTCACACCTCCCTTTTTAATACAACTCCTTTATTATTTGCACCCCCCCCCTTTTATCACTTACTCCGCTTTTTTTTCACAATGTGATGCTTCCGAACCGTTCTTTTTTTTCTTTCTTTCAAACAACCATACTCACACAAAAAATAGGTTGTTACTATTGGTCACTCTGAGCCTCGCTTGTTTGACCGTTAGGACTAACCTTCATTTTTTTTACAACGGATAGTAGCGGTAATCACTCTGAATTTATTCGTTTGATCATCGCAAACACCCGCCTAAACTTCAAGAAATTTTCAGTTAATAGAAAACAAACGTAATCTCAACTCCCTTTTTCTAAAAAAAAATCACGCTTCCCAGTAAGCATTTTTTTCAAACGAAACGCTCGATCACAAACCGGGTATTTATAACAGTCACTCTGGGCCCCGCCCGTTTGAACGCTGTAAATACTTTCTTTTCCGAATAAGCCATTAATGATGACCACTCTGGATTTATCTGTTTGGTCACCATGAACGGCCTCTAGTTTTCCCAAACTTTTCAAAAAAATAAAAAATACCAACACACAAATTTTTTCTAACCAAGAACTACGTAGCTTTGATTTCTCCATCGCACCCGGAGATACGTAGGAGCGGGGGCCCACTCCCGTCGAGCGCAAAAAACTAAAATTTTTATTAAGTCTTCTTTTCCGTTTTTTTTTGCAAATAACAAAAAAGGGTAAATTAAAGTGTTTTCTTTAAACTAATTTTTCTACACATTAAATTAAAAGGTAACCTTTTTAGGATGTTGCGGGGTGCTAGTACCTTCCCCGCACTTAATCGACCCCCGAACCCAAAAACAAAGGTTTTTTTCAATGTTTTCCTAAAAATAAATATTGATGGCGGCTCCATTGTTCCAAAGCAACGAGGGATCCCTCCTCGGATTTTTCGGTCGCTACAGCTGGCGACTCCACTGGGGATTATTTAAGAGGGTCAAGCCTAATTTAGTTAAATGTGTAGATATTTGTTAGTTTAGTACTTTATTTACCCTTAGTCTTTATCTTCGCATATTGAACCTTAGGGTAGAAAACTTTTATACTGCTATTTGTTTTCTTGCAAACCTTAGGGTAGAAGACTTTTATATCGCTATCTGTTTGCTCTTTTGCAGTTTGGGTAGTTTAGGTTGCTTATATCACACACATCACCTACACCTATTTATTCACACACTTCTGAGTGGGGCCCTATACCCGGGTCTGAAAAATAACTTAGGACGAGCGGAGATGATTAGTGACAGTCATTCTGGATTTATCTGTCTGACTCTCATGAAAATCTCAACCAGAGTATGCTCTTTCGCGGCATCCCACACCAGGTAGCTCGCTATCGTTGTGGATCATATCGTGAAAGGGATTTTAGCTCTGGAAACCTCTGTGAGGAAGTGAATAGAACTACCTGAGAGGTTGATCACATAAGTGACCCTAGACCGTGACCTATATGTAAGACATAACCTGTTTAGGACACAAAAGCAATTCACCTACCTGTTGCATCATCGCAAAAAAAAAACTTTTTATCTTTCAAAAAAAAATCAAACAATGAAAACCATTTATTCTTTTTCCTTTACATATTCTATGTGACATGGTTAATGTTTCTCAATTTTTTTTGAATCACCAAAATATGCTTTTTTTAACACGTGTAACATCATTTTTCTTTCATCCATCATACAAAATCATTAGTTCAAAAAAAAAGGGTCCTTACATGCATTCATTTCATTAAGCATAAAACCCATACTCATGCATTCACTTGTCCATGCATTACTCATATACTCATATCATGTATCCCGTCAACAGAGTAAGAGACAAACTGGTGCATCAACATCGTTACTGCACTCGTGCTCAAGCTAGAAATATGGAAGCAAATCAGGACAATCCGCCTCAAGATAACCCGGATCAAGGCAATCCACCTCAGAACCTAGGCAATCAAGAGCTTAGGGCAGAAATAGATGGGATGAAAGAACAGATAGCTGAAATCTTAAAGGTTCTACAAGCTTTGAGGGGCAAAGACACGAGTGAAGATGTCCCCGCTGGGAACACGGAAAATCAAGCGACCGACCCTCCTCCCCCCAATGGACTCGGGATCCCGCATACGGTGCACCCCACTGGGACTGAGGACCAATGTTACATATGGCCTCCTTACAGACTTCCACAACCTCCGACAGTCAATGCTAATCCAGAAGACGGTCCCTCAGGAGTCGCGGGCCAACAACAGCCTACACCAACGGATCACGATTCGGGGGCACCACAAGTTCAAAACCCGAACCCCGTTGTCATACCGCAAGGACTCCCACTTAGCTGCCCTCCACCGCTGGTAGATAACACTCAAGCTCAGAGTCCCACTCTCAGGAACCCCACTCATTCACATACCCCAAATGTGAACCCAGCCGTGGTACCGATGATTCATCCTTACTATGGTATGAGTGGACGTCCTCACAATCACTCTATGGAGAACCCTCAAGCCAAAGACAAACTACAAATGCTTGAGGAAAGGTTGAGAGCAGTTGAAGGATCCAATATTGGGGCAACCGGCGCTTATGACTTGTGTCTCGTCCCTAATGTGGTCATTCCTCCCAAATTCAGGGTGCCAGATTTTGATAAATACATGGGTGTAACCTGTCCTGCTAGCCATCTGACCATGTATTGTAGAAAAATGGCTGCCTTTGCACATGATGATAAACTGCTCATTCACTACTTCCAGGACAGTCTAGCTGGGGCAGTCTCAAGATGGTACATGCAGTTGGAACGCAACCACATTCGATGTTGGAAAGATCTGGCCGATGCTTTCCTCAAGCAATATAAATACAACATCGACATAGCTCCCGATAGAGCACAGTTGCAGAATATGGTGAAAAGAAACCATGAATCATTCAGGGAGTACGCCCAACGTTGGAGAGGACTAGCAGCGCAGGTGGCACCACCTTTACTGGAAAAGGAGATGGTATCCATGTTCAGGGACACTTTGCAATCACCCTTCTATGACAGGTTGATGGGGAGTGTATCCTCTAACTTCTCAGACATGGTCACCATAGGGGAAAGGTTAGAAAGCGGAATGAGAAACGGGAAAATTACTCACGGTTCAACCGAAAACGATGAAGAAGAAACCAATTCCATAACAGGACCAGGGAAAGCCTCTTACGCTTCCAAAAACCGTCCCCAAGCCCTGCGCTTCTCTACCCAAACAAGTAGAATCCACGGGCCACCAAACTATCCAGAAAGGAAACATGTACCGTTTGATCCAATTCCCGTATCCTACTCAGACATGTTCAACCACCTCACCAGTCACAACTTAATCTCCCCCCGCCCGATGAGACCTATTGAACCTCCTTTCCCGAGGGGCTACGACCCAAATGCCACATGCGATTTTCACGCAGGCGCAATTGGGCATTCAGTGGAAAACTGCAAGGCGCTGAGACATGTGATTCAGGATCTGATCGAATCCAAATGGTTGAGCTTCAATGAAGGCAATAACCCCTTTCTAGGGGCATGAAGAGTCATTTGTCAATGCTATTGAAGGCGTTCAAAATGCTAGAGAGGACATCATCATCCTTGTGCGCCGTTATCCTGCATCTGAAGCACTTATGAATTGGGGGACCGTCGATTTTCTTGTGATTTTTAGTTCAAAGTAATTTTCTTGTAATGCAATCCTATGGCTCTGCCCAAGGCCTTAGGACATTTCAATAAGGGCACACATGTTTCTTTTCAATATCAATATTAATAAAATAGCATTTTGAATTTTGCCATAAACTTCTTCGCTCGATTCGCTTCTTCCTCCATCCTCTTTCAATTTTTACTAATGCAGATCTAAATAATTTGTCTTTGAAAATAACAACATCGTTGACTCATATCATAACTTCGATCAGCCCAAACTAAGGAAGATGTAGAAGATAAAACTCCTCCAGAGGAAACGAGAATAATGAAGCAAGAAGATGAAGTGGTCCAGCTTTGCGTGGAATCAAGTGAGATGATTAACTTGGGAACGAGAGAAGGCAAAAGGTGTTAGAATGAACATCACACCAAAAGGGCAGCGAATCAAGAAAATTCGCTCGCATCACCTTGTCTGACACAAGATACCCACCGGTGTAAGAAAATCAGTGATTATTAATGAATTTGGTATGTCGTTACAACCTTCCAAGTAAGATCATCGCGAACAGTGGGGAAAAGTTTGTGTGGAGACCCCAAGTCGAACATCATAACCCCTCCCCGTACCACCCAAAAATGAATGAGGCAGTTGCAGCGACAAACAAAAGAATATCAGAGATGATAGTAACCTTCAAATGCTCCTTTTTACCTTACATGGAGATCAGACCTTGTTTCACACTTCAACAGGGGCAACCCCGTGCGATGGAAGCAGCACTTCCATTAAACCTTATCAAACAAAAGGATGGTTGTTTTGTGTCATATCAGAAAGGAGCAAAGGAAGATTAACAGAAAAGGGTTCGTCCCCGACAATTTCAAGGAGACTTGGTGCCCAAGAAAATCATACCCATCCAAAAGGATCCCCGTGGAAGATGGACCCTGAGCTATGAAGGACCTTATGCAGTAAAGAAATCATTCTCTGGAGGGGCCCTAACCCCCATGAAAATAGAGGGCGAAGACGTCCCACTCCCGATGAATTCTGATGCGGTCAAATACTATGCCTAAAAATGCATATAAAGATAAAAAAAAATGAGCCAAGAAAAACAAGCTCGCTAGGCTGAAAACCCGAAAGGGCGGCCTAGGCAAAAATTAGAGCGACCCGGTGAATTGAAAACCCAAAGGGGCAATCCAGGCAAAAATTAGGGTCAGGAAGTTGGACTAAATAAATGTTTAGGCAATCAACAAAAGCCGGATAATGAATTGATCGAGGTCATGAATATGGGCGGCCAACATTGTTACTTCAAGGACACTAACTACCCAAAGATCTGCTTAGTATTCTTGCCTTTTCATTTCTTTCAAATTCTTAATATGCTCTCAAGCCGGTGTCCCTTTCGCACACTCGGCTCCAGTCTTAATGACAAACACTTTCCCTTCTTCTTTATTTTCCCTTGTTTTGAAATGATATTTTATGGTAAGTGATATTGAATTGTGAAACATGTGCATGACTAAAAGCATTACAGAGTATTACGAAATTTCTAAAGGTCACATAAACGAGGCGATCTCTCATAAATAAAATAGCAAAAAAGATAAATACATACAAGATCACTTCAAAAAGGCGAATGATAACAATAGGCCGCACTTCGATAGCACTACTTTGGGCAACTCCCGTATCTTACGTCGAAAGTCCTGCGAGTTGATCAACAAGAAGGGGCAAGAAAGAGCAAAAGAGCAAGAGCAAAAGAGCAAAAATAGTCAAAAAAAAAAAAAAAAGAAGGAACAAAAGCAAAAAAAAAAAGAAAAAAAACAAAAGTCATCCATTACATTTCATTCATCATTCCACTCAAAACCAATCATCACACATGCATACATTACATGCATGTCATATGCATAGCATCTGCTGTTTTTCAACTTTAAGTGTCGGTCCTTCCTGTTTTTAACGAGCATCGATCCTACATCAAACCAAATCACAATGTTAGCACCAAGTCTAGCAGAGATCCCTCAGACCAACAACGGTCCTTCAATCCAGATCGCATGTCGCGTTATCGAGCAACCGACCGATCAACCGACCCCAGGTCCTTCAGTTCAGTTTGAATCAACACGTCCAAGCAACGACTTCAAACTCTACCACCAGATCACTAAGTCGACACTGAGCGCGACGGATCACCCGACCCCAGGTCCTTCAGACTAGCTGTGTCAGCCTAAGACTCAGTGTATGTCCTTCGCGGCCGCTCGAAAAAAAGGCCACCCCACAAACAGACCGTATTACTAGTACCATAAGCTAGTTGCGCTCCTTCGGACCCATCGGTCCCTCAGGCTTAGGCATGCCCTTCAGACCCCGACGGTCCCTCAGTCGAACTCAAGTCGATGCGTCAAGCATTGATTCTGAATTAGACCATCAGAGCCTCGGTGCTCCTTCAGATCCCCAGCAATCCTTATTTACTTTCTCTCCAAGTCAACCCAGTTTTCATAATTTTCAAAAGAAAAAAAAACCAAAAGTCTCAGTCTGGACAAAATTAGCGTCTTGTTATCTTTATTTCTATTTTCCTCGAGAAACTCGGAACCCCTCCGATTTCCTAGCAAAATATAAATAAAGAGGGGCAGCTGTAATACCCTAATTTTGTCCGATCATAATTGAGAGATTTTATTTATTAAAAATAATAATCTTTTTTATGTCATGTATTATTTTCTTGTTTTTATTGCTATGAGTTTTAATCATCAAAAAATATTTTATTAGGAGTAAAGAAACAAAAAATAAGCCAAGGAGGAAATAGGGGGGGTTTGTTAAAAAGGATTAGAGGTGCAATCGGGATTGGGCCATCTAAAACCCAATCCAATTCCAAAACCCTAGCCCAATTAACCCTAACTCATCCACCCAACCCATGACCCATGATCCAACTCACCAAACCCAATCCATATCCAACCCATAACCCAACACACAACTCCATCCACCCCACTTTCCCTCTTTTCCTCCTTGGAACTCACAATCCCACTTCCACACACAACCCCACTTCCACACACAACCTCACTTCCACACATCTCCTTTCCCCATACACTCCACCCTTCCCATCACTCACTCTCACACACACTCACACACTCAATCTCCCCCCCCCCTACGGCCATCTCTCCCTCTCCCTCACATATCACTCAACTCACTCTCTCTCACACACTTCCCCTTAAAAAACCCTTCTTAGCTCTCATTTGGTCTCACTCTAAGATTTTGAGAATTCCTCTCCTCCTCTTCTCCTCTAAAAACCGTAGCCTCACCTCTCCTAAACCACCTCCATTTTTTTTCAATTTCTCTTAACCAATTCATCATCAAACTACCTCCAATCCATTCCTCTCACACTCAAGAAAAATCAAGCACATAATCCTTCTCCTCCTCTCCTCCATAAAAACCGTAGCTTCCCTTTATTTACCTCTCCTCTACTTCCTCAATTTTCTACCTATTTTAGAGATAAGGTAAAATTCCTAATGTCTTAGCATCATTTTCAAACATTTTGCATCAAGATTTATCTTATCATCTTCATCTCATATTCTCCTCTTTATTTTTGATATACTCATCATTTTCACTTTTAAAATGTAGTTTGTTGTTGTTAGGGTGAGAAGTTGCTTCTCACCTTTGAGTAACTTAGCTTGTTGTTAGTTTGTGTTGATCTTTGTTTTTTTTTAAAAAATGAAATAAGCATGTGATTTTATGTCCCTTATATTTCGCATTTTCTTTTTTTTTTTTAACTTATCTTGTGGTTCCTTTTCACTTGAGGATGATTTATTATTAGTGTTTAAAGCCTTGTGCTAAATGTGATTTCTAGTCCTTGTGATGTTGATGATCTTACAACTTGACTCTCCCTTGTGTTTGGAACACTATGATTTAAGGGAGAAGATTTTAAGATAGGATTCAACTTTCTTTATGAATTTCTCTTGTTCAATATTTGTTTTAGTTGTTATTTGTTGATGATCTAGCCATGTGAGTCTCCACTAGTGCCTAGTGCACTTTAATTTAAGTGGTGAAGATGGCTAGAAAGGATTCAACTTTATTTTCTTGGTTCATATGTCCTATTTTGTTCATTGTTAGATGTTGATGATGGGGTAAGTTGATTTTCACTTGTGCCCATGACACTTTAATCTAAGTGAGAGGATTATTCTATATGATTCAATTTTGTTTAATGTTTACACTTTAAGGTGAAGTGTTTCTCTAAATAATTAATAGATCTTTTTATACCAAATACCAAAAAACACTTCATAAAAATCATTTCCTAGCAACTAATAAAAAAGGGGTAAATAAAACTTTTTTTAAAAAATAAATAAACTGATTTTTGTTTTTTTTCGTTTTTATTTAATTTATTTATTCTTTTCCAACCAAAAATTATCTCAACCAAAAAATAATAACAAAAGAATCTCAAAGAAAAAAAAAAGAACAAAAAGCTTTCATTAGTAAAAAAGGGAGTGGTAAGTAAAACTTTTTTAAGAAACAAGTAAACGCTATTTACACCCCCGGCAACCATTTTCTTTTAGCGTCAAAACGCTATTTGCACCCCCCGGTGACACTTTTTTTCTAGCGTCAAAACGCTATTCACACCTCCCTTTTTAATACAACTCCTTTATTATTTGCACCCCCCCCCTTTTATCACTTACTCCGCTTTTTTTTCACAATGTGATGCTTCCGAACCGTTCTTTTTTTTCTTTCTTTCAAACAACCATACTCACACAAAAAATAGGTTGTTACTATTGGTCACTCTGAGCCTCGCTTGTTTGACCGTTAGGACTAACCTTCATTTTTTTTACAACGGATAGTAGCGGTAATCACTCTGAATTTATTCGTTTGATCATCGCAAACACCCGCCTAAACTTCAAGAAATTTTCAGTTAATAGAAAACAAACGTAATCTCAACTCCCTTTTTCTAAAAAAAAATCACGCTTCCCAGTAAGCATTTTTTTCAAACGAAACGCTCGATCACAAACCGGGTATTTATAACAGTCACTCTGGGCCCCGCCCGTTTGAACGCTGTAAATACTTTCTTTTCCGAATAAGCCATTAATGATGACCACTCTGGATTTATCTGTTTGGTCACCATGAACGGCCTCTAGTTTTCCCAAACTTTTCAAAAAAATAAAAAATACCAACACACAAATTTTTTCTAACCAAGAACTACGTAGCTTTGATTTCTCCATCGCACCCGGAGATACGTAGGAGCGGGGGCCCACTCCCGTCGAGCGCAAAAAACTAAAATTTTTATTAAGTCTTCTTTTCCGTTTTTTTTTGCAAATAACAAAAAAGGGTAAATTAAAGTGTTTTCTTTAAACTAATTTTTCTACACATTAAATTAAAAGGTAACCTTTTTAGGATGTTGCGGGGTGCTAGTACCTTCCCCGCACTTAATCGACCCCCGAACCCAAAAACAAAGGTTTTTTTCAATGTTTTCCTAAAAATAAATATTGATGGCGGCTCCATTGTTCCAAAGCAACGAGGGATCCCTCCTCGGATTTTTCGGTCGCTACAGCGAGAAAACGACGGCGAGCCCTACGGCGGTTTTGGGCAGACGACGGGATGTTCATTTTAAAGGCCAACGCAAGGGAGGGGGAACGCGACGGTGGAACTGACAATATTCACTGACAGTGATGGCGCGGTTGGGAGGACGACCTACAGGAAGGTGATGGCATGGTGGTCCACGGGTTGTTCACGACGGCGCGTTTTGGGGGAGACGACCACCGTCACGATGGTCGGAATTGGTACGGTTCTGACTCATTTTTTGCTTCTCCTAATTCTGATTTTGTGGTTTTTATCCTTCCTAATCCATTTGAAATACCTCCAAAGCCCTAATCTTATTTCTAAAAAAAAACCTTAATCTGGTCCTAAAAAAAACTAATCTGTTCTAAATTTAATTTACTTACCGTATCAAATTATAAATTATAAATATGTACAATTTTGAAAACTAGCCTGTTCTAATACTAGATGCCTTCTAATCTTGATTTTTTTATACGTATATACGGATTGGGTACTAGTTTCAGATTAATAACAAATACTGTTAGTTGCAAAAAAACCTATTATGTCTTAAACTTGTTAAAACCTATTATTTGCTACTGCTGTTCCTCTGCATTGACTGCTTCTGTTTCTGGACTTCTTGGTGTTCTGTGATTAGGGTTTCAACGTGAAGCCCTAATCGTTTTTTCGTGTTTTTTCTCTGAAATTTTTTGTGCGAATTTTGGGTGTCTGATTTTCTCTGTGATTCAAAGCTTGTTCTTATAGGAAAATATTAGGATTTTTGCCATGAATCCCTGATTTTGACCTGATTTTGTTTCCTTTTTCAGGTATTGGACCTACTAAGAAATCTTACTCAGCAAGAAGAGGCCCAATGCAAAGAACTGTTGTTGCTGCTGTTTTTTTGTTGTATTTTCGTTTTCTATTTTTTTGGATTTTTTTAATTTATTTTGTATTTTTTAGATTTTTTTGGATTATTGTAAGTATTTGTAAATTAGTTTTTATTGATTTTTGATTATATTTGTTATTTGGACGGTGGACAATTTTATTGTTTTTGGTCAAAATGGAAGAAAATGATTAAATTGGGCCAAGCCCAATCAAAAGACTAAACATAGGCCCAATTAGACAAATGACTAAAATAAGACCCAATTAGAACAAATGGGCCAATTACAACACCTATTTAAGGATAGGCCCAATTAGAATAGGTTGCTAAAATCAGGCCCAATTAAAAACAAAATCCGTCGATAAGCCCAATTACGAAAGCACACGCCCAATTAGATGAAAAGGTATCTCAGTCCAATCCAAATTAAAATGAGACAACATCAAATGATCCCGAAAACTTTTCTCGTAGTAATGTCACTTGGGACTTATGACGCGTGAACTAAATTAAAATGCTTGCGAAAAAAAGTGATCAGACAAAATTGGGGTATAACAATAAGGTTTTGATTATGAGATAATTGATTGAAACGAATGATGTTTTATTAAATGAGTTATCGAGTGAGAACATAAATATGACTAAGTGTAAAACACTATGGGATGACGATCCAGAGGTTAATTAGCGTACTTGGAATGGGAGGTTATGTCTCCTGAGTTCAAGGCCCAGATTGGTTATCCGGCCAAGGCCGAGTTTGGTTCTCCGCTATGGTTGACGTTGTTCGACTACTTATGGATTACGCAAAGTTAAGACAAGTGAAAAGATTAAGAAAAAGACAACGAGAGGTATGCGACGAGGGGTCGCGAAAGAGCTCACCGAGATTTGTAATCTCACAGTTTATTGTTTATTGTTGACTGTTTTTCAGATTTACAGATATTGATTGAGGAATTCATGGGCTAGGCCAAGGGTTCTGAGTTGAGGATCACAGTTTCATGGAAGATTAGCACGATGTTGCTAATGTCATGTAGTATCCATTTATTGTATCGATCTTAAACCAAGTCGCGATTGTATTAGGTTTATGCACTATTGGATTATGATTAGAAGTTATGTGACTATGGAAAGGATGGTTGTATCAAATGTTTTCCTTTCAGATTATAAAACTTATTTTTGTTTTATGAAACCAATCATCTATAGTCGATTCAGTTTGATCGTATGTCTCAGTTTTATTAATCCAATCTTTTGAAAGTGCATCTCTGAAAGGCTAGAAATTAATGCTCTGGTTTTGATGTCGACTCAAAACCCGAGAT